>CM073582.1:26521528-27952020 GCA_037074715.1 Magnolia kwangsiensis
AGAGCTGTTTGAATCTGTTAGGATATCGGAGTCTTTCTGAAAATCCATTTTCAACACAGCTCTAGGCAATGGTTCAATATTCATGGGCCTCATCACAGGAACTGAGTCACGTTCTTCAAGTAAAGAGGTTTCATCTTTTGAGGTAGGATTCAATAAGCCCAACTCAACCTGCACAGTTTCAAATGAGGCAATGGAAATAATGGACTTGGTTCCTTCTCCAACTTTCCATGCCTCCAGTAGGCTTTTCACAATGCTACGACTCCTTAGTGCCCGAGTCATGGCTCCACCACCATAACCACAGAGAACACAAACCTGTAAGTAGTTAAGTCAGAAAAACTAATGGTAACCACCAGGTATGAAAATAAAAATAAAGAGGCTAATTTTTATTATAATAAAAAACAAAAAATTTTTAAAAGTGCTCAGCTCTAACAGAACATTAAGATTCCCAAACACTCAGGTGTACACATGCACACCAACAAAGGCATGCAACATACACATGCATGCACATATGAACACAAGCACGTGTGTGCATGCACATGTTGTTGGATTTTCAAAAGACTGATTGGTCAGTCTTTCTAGGGCACATACATCCAATAGGCATGCATGCACAGGCTCACACGCATACATATAACCTACTGCTCGAAGAATATGTGAGAATAAGAAATAACAACTCGATGGTAAATAGATAGATATGGTAGAAAACCAGATCAAGTTAATAAGGGGTTCATCTACCTGTCTATCTTTTATTGACCACGTTTGTCATTCAATTACTTTACAATTCACCCTCTGCAAGTAAATTTGTTAGGGACACCCAGATCCATAGCTCAATTGGCAGACTGAGTGGAGATACCTCATTTCAACACTTAAGGTCTTGGTATCAATCCCTAGCAGGGGTGGCTAACATGGAGTGTGTGTACTGACATGGGTGTGTACCAACAAGCTAACCCAAAAAAAGTAAATTTGTTAGCAAACATGTTTCAGCTTGCTAGAGTCAAAGACTTTGTGGTTTACAAAAATCATGAGGAAATGCCCTAGCCAAACCAATGAAGAAGGAAATGGACAACAAATGCATGGTAGAGAACAGTTCCATTTCAACTGCACAAGGCACATTCCAAGATATGGAGATGCCAAAAGATTCCTTTGTGGATGGAGCTAGATCTCTTATAAGATATCTGACATGCTAACTTTTCTAGGCCCATCAATGCTCGAGTATCTTTGTTTCTACCGACAGTTTACAATTGTGATAGAGGCAAGGAAACCATTCATTGGAAGAAAAGAGGAGGTAGGAAAAATTTGGGAGAATACAAATCGTAAACAGCAGGAGACAGCTGTGAAGATCATAGCATTATCAAGAACAAGGTTCCGAATATTGTTTGAACACATTGAATTGCAGTACCAATTTATATAAATCCCCATGTGATACGGTCATCATCGTCATAATCATTATCATTGCCATATCAAAGCTATTTGGGGTCAGCTTTACAAATCCCGTTTCACCAATCATTCCTATCCAAGGCCCCAACCACAGTATCTGAACACAGCTTCACTATTGGTGAGGAAAAGACTCCAGTGATACATGTCTCCTTCAGTTTCATACTAAGCTCTTCTAAACAATGTAAATTAGTGTAACCTAGGATTACCACATTACAAAAGTATTGCAATTATTTTATTTTATTTTGCACACCCCACACACGCCAACCCACATACACCACAATGGATGCTTGAACCCAATGTTTTGAGTATCGACGATATCAACCAACGTAACCCACAATATATCTTATATCCCACTTGTGCGATACGAAACGCACAAGTAGCGGGATAAATATCACATATTTGATCAAATGAGCATTTTTTATTTTGGATCCTTTTTTTTGTAAATGATGTTAAATCATTGTCAAATTGTTACAAATCCATGAAAAATCATGGATTGGAAGCTTCAATTTTGAGATTTAGAGGAGACAGGCCAAGTTGCGAAAAATTGAAAAATAAAAAAATTCAATGTCTCACAAATCAGTTGTAATCTTTGTATCCAAACATAAAATCGAACAAGCATGTAACCCAACCTAGTGATTCTTCTTTTGCTTTTGACTGTATTGCTTATGATTTCACACATCTTCTTACATTTATAAATTATATGAATAGACTTTGAATATACTTGCATCAATTCAATTAGACGACACATAGATTAGGACACCATACAAAGAAAACCTATTGTGCATGGCAAATAAAGAGTCAATCAACCACCTCTACATCCATTACCACTATACGTGTAGTGTGGACTTTTTAGAAGCTTCAAAGTCCTATGGAATATGCCAAACAGGGTGGGGGTTTTGCTCATGGCCTGACACGGAGTGGATCTTCCAACGCAAGCTAGGGCTCTTTGGAGACTATCTACCTGCTGGTTCTTGGGCTATATGGGGAGAAAGGAAGAAGAGATGCTGCCATAATAAGAGCCATGGCGCAGAGCGTGTATTAAGTAGAGCGATGTTGTCCATCATGGATTGGGCTTCATGTATTGATGTCTTGAAAGGATGTTCTTTTCCTTTTAGGTTTGTAAGTTTTTGTGCCATCACAGTGCCTTTTAATAAAATTTCATGTCATCTTTCAAAAAAAAAAAGAAAAAAACAAAAAAGTAGTCCATATGCATAACTTTCAAGACCAATTGCATGTTGGCCTTATAGACATTGTTATAGTGCTAGTTTTTGGAGCTTATGCATTGTTTATATTACATTGTGCATGTTTAAGCTTCACGGATGGTCGTTTTCCTTGTTACAAACAAGACTCCAATGCATTGTGTTAGTCTGATTTTCCTAGTATTGAAAAAGAATAAGGGGGTATTTCAGTAGGAAGGTCCAAAAAGCAAATATGGAAAACCCCTAGAAAACTATCATCATGAAAAATAGTGGAAATGTTGAAAGGTCAATGACCAATATATGTTATTTGTTTTGCATTGCTTGTGTTTTGTTGATATAACATTGTGCATGGTTTTATGCTTCATGGATGATTTGTTTTCCTTAGTAAAAACAAGACTCTAGGTCATTGTGTTGGTCTGATTTTCCTAGGGCTAATTGAGAATAAGTGGGAGTATGGGTAGGAAGAATCTAGAAGATAGATATGGAAAACACCCCTGGAAATCTAACATCATGGAATATAGTGGAAATGTTGAAAGGTTAATAGTCAACATACGTTATTTTTTTTGCACGTTGATTCCCATAGAAAAGTTGAAAAGTCAATAGTCAACAATGAGAGGTCTCTCATTATCATGAAAATGCCCATGCATTCGCTTTTTAGGAAACAATCAATTCACTCAAAACTCGATAATTACAGTCTCCTTGGCCTTATAGACTTGCATCATAGACTTTTTTGTAATATAGTGCTAGTTTTTTAAAGCTTATTCTTTGTTTATATTACATTGTGCATGTTTTATGCTTCATGGATGACTTGTTTTCCTTATTAAAAACAGGACTAGCACATTGTGTTGGTCTGATTTTCATAGTATTGAATGACAATAAGTGAGAGTATGAGAATGAAGAATCCAAAACACCAATATGGAAAACCCCCGTGGACATCTAACATCATGGAAATAGTGGAAATGTTGAAAGATCAATGATCGATATACATTATTTGTTTTGCAAGTTGAATCCCATGGAATGACTGAAAGGTCAATAATCAACAGCGAGAGGCGTCTCTCATTATCATGAAAATGTGCATAGATT
Source organism: Magnolia kwangsiensis (assembly GCA_037074715.1). Classification (NCBI taxonomy): domain Eukaryota; kingdom Viridiplantae; phylum Streptophyta; class Magnoliopsida; order Magnoliales; family Magnoliaceae; genus Magnolia; species Magnolia kwangsiensis. Next base: position 26,525,245 of record CM073582.1, read on the forward strand.
AGCTTTTTAGAAAACATCAACTCACTCAAAACTCAATGATTATAATCTCCTTGGTACTAAGCAAATTGAGTGTTGTAGGGAAATTAAGCCACAAGATTAGATGAGACAATTTCCAACAATTTTTTACCAAAGTCAACAGAATCCAAATGACAGGATAAAACATTGTGAATGGGAGAAATTATGAAACCGTATATAGATGAGGTATTACTTTGTGATCTGGATCCAATGAGCCCTATAGTGGTGTAGATGCCCCCAAACATTTTCCAAATTGTATGATCCATTTTTATCGCCAATAGATTGGAAGATCCTAACTATCCAATGTTTGGATAGTTTTTCCAAAACCTTGCCCTTTTTTTTCCGTTTCCTTCTTTTTTAAAATAAACCACACACTCATTAACTGGATATCCTTCTTAACAATTACAAGGGAGGAGATAACCTCCAAAGCAACAATTATCCAAAAACATCTAACTTAACTAACAAGTCTGCCACCTCAGTGGCATCTCTCCAAATGAAACCAAAGTGCATATCTAAAAGTTCCATAACCTCACAAATTTCCTCAAGAAAAAGCCTCTAAGGCACTTTGTCCCTTCTACTTGTCCAAGAAATCATGTCTACTAAACCGGCCTCCACTAGGAATCTGACCTAAAAATTGTTTTGTATAATGTAAAATCTGATGAGGACATCCGAGTACCAATCAGAGTATACCAAAGAAGTAGGAGAGCTCCCATTTCTTTATGGCAAGATGATGCATACATGGGGCCCCGTGGACCCACTTCAAGTGCCTAGCCCATTGAAGACCCCAAGGCCCCGCGTTGGGAAGATGCATGTGAGCTCCTAGACCATTCTGACAGTTGGATCATCATCATTGGACATCTTAATCGTGGGCCGAAATAGTTTAGATCATTTAGTTTGCTTATATGTTTGTTAATTTTTTTATTTAGCTTATATTTTTATGAGTTTAGAGAGTTACAAACAAATTTTATTTTATTGAGCGTCTTTATGTGAAACTTTTTATCTGAGAACGTCTTTTTATAAAAAATATTTTTTTTTTAAGACTATAAAGACTTGGACATTCACACCCTAGCCATTATTGCATATGAAATTTTTTATAAAAAAAAAAAAAAAAAAAAATCTCTTTATATTTGCTTTGTGATGAAGTAAAACCTCCTGCGATTGGAGCAATTTGGTGTGATGTCATGGAGCGATTCCAAATTATCCTTCTCTATCATTCTTTTCCATCAAAATGTATTGTTCTCTTTTCTCTTTTTCTTTTTGTCTAATTTTATGTTCTTCTTTCCCTATCAACAAACAATCTCCACATCTATCCATTGTCCTTTACTTCAATCTTAAGCCTCAAAACCCTAGTCCTCAAAACCCTAAATCCACACATTCCTAAAGGCTAAACCTAAAATCCCTAAGACCCTAATTCCCAAATCCAAAATCCCCAAATCTGAAAATCTGAACCTATTTTCCAGCTCCTTAAACCTCTAAATCAGCCCTAGCCTGTCAACCCTAACGAAGACAAATCCTTCCTTTGAATGATGATTAGTACCTATGCTAGATGGAGGTCCTACCTTCCATAAGTCCTATTTAATCATGTTTTATAAGATCTAACGGTAGGATTGTGCTTAAGCTTTGAATCTGAGCATAGTTAGATACTTAATTTCTTTAAGTTTGTGATAGATAGCATTATTTTGTGCATTAAATTATTCTAGTAAATCTGTCTATGATCTCCTTACGTTATTCTAGGTTAGGCCATCCATCCTGCATCAAATTTTGGTATCAGAGACTAGGTCTAGCATAAGACTCTCATGTTGCATCTAGGTTAAGTTTTCATATTGTCGTGTCTAAGGTTAGGAGTCTTCCCATTCCCATCAAATTGCATTTAAAGTTTTTCTTTCTTAGGTTCTTGATTTATGCCCACTCGTACTAGGCGTGGTTTTAGTCTACACCCCATAATGAATTCGGAACAGCTTGTTGAGGCTATCAATGCCATCAATAACTATCTCACGGCAGTTTGAGAAGAAAGAAATGGAATATGCTTTAATGGAATCTCAAATTTGGTTAACTATATTGTGCAAAGGGTGATCTATCTTATAGCGGAATGGAGTTCCTCCGTTGTTAAGATGAAGAATTGTAATTTGTCTTTTTTGGGCTGTAATTGATCCACTCCCTCAGTGGATTTCTTTCCTTTTTGTATCTTGTTTTTCTCTTTAATAAAGTTTATGTTACTTTTTAAAAAAATAAAAATAAATAACTGTCTCGCGGCCATTGACGCCCACAATATAACCACCAGTAACCAACTGGCAGCCCTCGAGAATGAGACCAGTACTCGCATGACCCGATTAGAAAACTCCCTTCAGGCAAACTCCGACAATGGGGAAGATAGCAAATCTCAAGCAGCAAGTGAAGTTGGAGGACGTGAAAGAGGTCGTGGCCAAGGTGTTTGCCATGGTGGAGTGCATACCCAGCCACCCCGTGAAGAGTACCTAGATCACCATGATCCTAATGATCGATGAATGAAGAGTCTGAAGATTGAGGCACTGAACTACGGTGATCACCTGGACCTCAAGGCCTTTCTCGAATAGCTTGCAGACATGGATCATTATTTCGAGTGGTACAATATGTCCAATCGCCATCGGATGAGATTCACCAAGATGAAGTTGGTGGGCAAAGCCAAGTTGTTTTGGACAAATGTCAAGCGGAAGATGGAGAGGTCTAGAGATGACACAGTCTTACTGTGGACCGAGTTGAAAGAGATCTTGAAGGAAAAGTACCTTCCTCTCTCTTACTATTATAAGCTTTTGGATCAGCGACAATCCTTTCGTCAAGGATCAATGCCCATGGCAGATTATATCGTCAAGTTTGATAAATACATGATGCACTGTAACATCAAGGAGGACCCGTTAATGACCCTCTCTCGTTTTAGGATAGGCCTTCGACCCAAGTTTCAGCACAAGGTCATTCCTCATGACGTCAGCACCCTAAAGCATGTCTATCAAGTGGTGCAAGAACTTAAGTGGTATCTGAAGCCACAATTCATGAGGCGATTCAACTCTCGTGAATCCAATGCCAAGGTCACTCCCCAAGGAGCTAAGCCTAGCATTGAGAGTCAATCCAAAGCCCATGTTGGTACTCAACCCAACAATAGGGATGTGAGGGACAAAGGTCTAGCTAATACCAATTCAAGGGGAGGTGAGCATACGCGGTGTTACAATTGCTAAGAATATAGTCATTTCACATATCAGTGTCCTACGAAAGAGCGAGGCAAAGCCCCTCATAATTGGCGTGTTTAAGGAAGATGCAAATGATCAAGGCGATTTTGAGGAAGAAGAATATCAGCCCAAAGTCAATGCTAGTGATGAAGCATATGAGGGAGTTGAGACCATGCCACTTGCAGCTATCAAATGTGCCCTAGCCCAGGTTAAAGAGAGTGATCATTGGCACAAGAATTCGATTTTCTACCGTCAAGTGTGATAACAAAAACTGCAAGGAGATAATTGATAATAGCAGTTGCACTAATATGGTCTCCATTAGCACTATATCTCATTTGGGTTTGAAACCCGTCCCTCACCCTCAACTCTATCGAGTTTCTTGGGTAGATGAGTCCTCGACATCGGTTTCTCAGCGATATTCTCATTCTTATTTAATCTGTTTCCTATGAAGACACGTTGTGGAGTGATGTTTTGCCTATGAATGTAGGTCACATCATTTTGGGCAAACCATGGGTGTACGAAGTGATGTGACACTATTCGGTCATTCGAATGCATGTTCATTTATGTATGAAAGTAAGATGATAAAGCTAAATCCTCTTCCACCCAAGAGCACCCCAGAAAAGAAAGATAACATCAAGAAGGGTGATCATAAAGATGTGAGAAAGTCCCAGCCCAAGTCTCTCCACATAACAAACACAAAAGAGTTTGAATGAGAGACTAAAGTTGATTCGATGGTGCATGGCCCCATCACAAGAGAGATCACACCTGAGGTTAGAGTAGAGTTGTCACCTGAAGTGAGTCCGATGTTGGAGGAGTTTCGAGATGTTTTCCATGAGGACCTACAAGATGAGCTTTCACCCATGCGGGACATTCAACATGCCATTGATCTTGTCCCCAGGTCGACTCTACGTCTCTACCAAACCTTCCTCACTACCGAATGAATCCCACAAAGCATGCATAGTTTGCATATAATAGTTCTGTCAATAGGTCGATACGTATGAGTTCTTTTGAAGCAGCTCATGGTTACAAACCTAGAAAGCCTATAGATCTCATTCCCATGTCAGTCTCTCATAGACCTTCAGAGTCCGCAGATGCATTTGCACATCATATCCATAATTTGCAAAATGAGATTAGAAAACGAATTAATATGAATAACAAAAAGTACAAGATATTTGATGACTCTCATCGCAGGTTTAAAGAATTTCAAGTAGGTGACTATGTGATGGTTCAAATAAGGCCAGAACGGTTTCCGCAATGTACCGTTAGGAAATTACAAGCCCGCAATGCCGGTCCTAACAAGATATTGAGAAAATTGGGCTCTAAGGCATATGATGTAGAACTTCAACCTGATATGAGTATTAGCTTTACATTCAACGTAGAAGATCTTGTGTCCTTTAAGGGCCCAACAGCTTCTGCCTCTAGCCTTGTTCCAACCCTCACATTGACCCAAATAGCTTTCTCGACTTGTCCCACGAACCATGGCCTTTGCCAAATCCTTCTTCCCGGTATTTACCTTCTCTACTATCCATACCTAATAAAAGAGAAAACATGGAAGATTTTGGATGAGCAAGTAGTTTCTACCTGACACGGAGGTTTCCAAAAGTATCTCGTAAAGTGGAAGTACAGGTCAGAGTCAGACTGTACGTGGATGATAGAGGCATGGCTTCAAAGGTTAGACCCAGATCTCCTCGGGCATTACCGCAACTTTATTTCGCCAGAGGCAAACTCTTCTCAGTCGAGGGGAGTTGATGAAGACATCCGAGCACCAGTTAGAGTCTACTAGAAGAGGAGAGCTCTCATTTCTTTATGGCTAAGTGATGCATCCATGGGGCCCCGTGGACCCAATTCGAGTGCCTAGCCTGTTGAAGACCCCACATGCATGCTTATACATCTTTAAAGGCCCCCCACACTGGGAAGATGTTGTTGAGGGTCAAATATTGCATACTATCCCCCATTTATTTCTTGGTTTTATGAACATGATAATGCTTAATGTCCTATTTTACCCATGTTTGTGTTGCAAGGTGAATTTAAGAGCTTGAATTGAAAAAAATGTTAAAAGCATGGATTTGATGCTCAAAGGTCACCAAGGCAAAGAATAGATCTTAGGAGACAGATTTAAGATTTCAAGGTCCGAAGATTCAAGAAAACCAAGTGGAGAAGGAATGAAGTCGAAAGAACAAGTGTAGAGCTCACATTGATTGTGTCATCGACCACCGTTCGATGACATCGTACACGGATCGATGACATCGAATTTATGGATGAAAATCGAGTTGATCACTGGACAAATTGAAGACATTTATCCATGACTCGAGAAGTTGTTCAATGACTCGAAGATTTGCACGATAACATCGAAGCCAGATCGATGACATCAAATTTTTTGTGAATTTTCAACAAAACTCGCTGGACTGTTTTGGACACATTATCAATTCCTCGAATATGCTCAATGACATCGAAGATAGGGTCGATGACATAAAAGGTTACAGAGTCCGGATGAGGTTACAACAGCGTGGAAAAATCACATATAAAAGGTACCTTTGATGACATCTAAGCTTGTTCGATGATGAACCGCGCGAAATTAGGCAGAGTTACATGGAGTGCATAAATTTGAGGCAGTTTTCGGATTTTTCCAAAGTGGTGCGAAAGGAGGTGTTGCACAACTATAAATAGGAGTCCCCAGGGCATCCCTAAGCATCATCTAGGGTTTGAGGAGTGGAGCAAAAGCATGGAGAGCTGTCGTTAAGCGTTCTTCTTCTTCCTTCCTTAGTTTTTCATGCTTTCTTCTAGGGTTTTAGTTCCAATCATGTCTATGGTTGGCTAAACCTCTCAGCTAGGGCTAAGAGGTGAAGCTTATAGCATGATGGGATGTTTTCTATTGCTTTGATTCATGTTTTATTAAACTCTCTTTGATTTTAATTTGATATTTAAGAAATACTTTCAGTTTTTAATGGTTTGTTGTGACTCAAATTACAATATATCTGCGATAGCTTTGAGTATCTCTTTTCATGTATTGAGATTGTGAAGTTCGTAAATTTTGTTGTTCACCATCGTCCCCTGGGCATGGTTGGATGATGGAACCCCTTCTAATCTTCATGATTCTCTCATGTTCAGTTATGAGATTGGTATATCCTATTGTGAGTCATTGTCTCCTGGGCATGGTTTTGTGATGGAATCACTTCCAATTCTCACAACTCTCATCCATTGAGAATTAGGTCAAGGGAAGTTCAGACTTGGTTTTACTGAGATATCTTCCAATTGGATAAGATGGGACTCTGATTCCAGTTGTGTCTTTGAATAAAGCATAGATCTCCCTGATCTCTACAAGTGGATCCTTGGAAACCCTAGTTCCCACCATTGAATTTCTTAAGTTTTAGTTAAATAATTCACGATTACTCTATCTACACTTCTAGATTTAGGTTTACATCTTTTTTTAGTTCTACTTCTAGTTGCTTTCAGAAACGCACAAGATCAGTCCCTATGGATTCGACCTCAATCTCACCGAAACTGTTACTGCATCGCGACCCTACACTTAGGGTTGTGAACAGATGCATGTGGGCTATTTAGTTGGACCATTCCAACTATTGGATTATTTTCATTGGAAATCTTGATCGTGGGGCCACGAAATAGTTTAGTTTATTTAGTTTGTTTATATGTTTGTTAATTTTTTGTATGGATTATATTATTCCTAAGTTTAGGAAGTTAGGAGCAAATTTTATTTTATTGAGCATCTTTATGTAAAACTTCTCATCTGAGAGCATCTTTTTGTAATTAAAAAAAAAAAAATCTTTGAGACTATAAAGGCTTGGATGTCCACACCTAATGCAGGACAATTAACCAGTTGCTTTAAAAGCTCGAACTAATAGAGCATGGAAAATTAATTCCTTTATCTCATAGCCCAAGCCCCACATCTCATGAGTTAGGACCTCGGCCGAACCTCCCTCGTGGGCCCCAAATCACATGGGTACCACCTCACATGAGTCACCCGCCTCACACAGGCCGCCCACCCTGAGTGTGTCCCCGCATCCCACAAGCAACCCCACTCGAGCCCAGTGTGAAAATTCCTCTGCATTAATCACCCCCGATGAGGAGTCAAATACGAGACCTACTATGATACTGATTTTATGCAGGACAATTAACCATTTGCTCTAAAAGCTCGAACTGATAGAGCATGGCAAATTAATCCCTTTATCTCATAGCCCGAGCCCCATATCTCATAGGTTAGGACCTCAGCCAAACTCCCCTCGTGGGCCCCATATCACATGGGTACCGCCTCACATGAGCCACCCGCCTCACACGGGCCGCACACCCCGAGTTTGTGCCCACATCCACAAGCTACCCCACTCGAGCCCGATGTGAAAATGCCCCTGCATTAACACCCTATCCGTTATTGCATATGAAATAATTTATAAAAAAAAAAAAAAAAAAAATTCTTCTTATTCGCTTTTTGATGAGAACCTCCTATGATTGGAGCAATTTGGTGCAATGCCACGGAGTGATTCCAAATTATCCTTCTCTATCATTCTCTTCCATATAAAGGTATTTCTTCTCCTCTCTTTCTTTCTAATTCTCTTTTCTTCTTTCCCAGCAATAAACAATCTCCACATCTATCCCTTGTCCTTTATTTCAATCCAAAACCTCAAACCCTAGCTCTCAAAACCCTAGTCCTTAAAACCCTAAATCCCCAAATTCTTAAACCAAAAATCCCTAAAACCCTAACCCTAAATCCCAAAACCACAAGCCCTAATTCCCATATCCAAAATCCCCAAATGTTATATTCCCCAAATCTGAAAAACTGAACCTATTTTCCAATTCCGTAAACCTCTAAATCAGCCCTAGCCTATCAACCCTAAAAAAGACAAGTACTTCCTTGGAATGATGATCAATACATTACTAGATGGAAGTCCTACCTTCCATATGTCCTACCTAATCATGTTTTATAAGATCTAACTGTGGGATTGTGATTTAGCTTTGAATCTGAGCATAGTTAAATACTTGATTTCTTTAAGTTTGTGATAGATTAGCATTATTTTGGGCTTTAAATTATTCTTGTTAATATGTTTATGATCTCCTTGCATCATTCTAGGTTAGGCCATCCATCCTGCATCAAAATCCCATAAGTAGGCTCTAGTTTCCTCTTCTAAAGAATCATTAATACCAACAAGACCAAAGGAATAGCGGACTCCACCCCTTATCTTATGACTCCATATACACCCATCCAGGCTCTAACAAAGCTTCCATCAAATTAAATTTCAAATGCCTGCAGGAGCCTTCCAATAACATTTGTCCTTCTACTCGCAGGACACTCAATGACAGCATTCCATTAGTGAATGAAATCATGGAAATCCCCAAAATTTTGTTCTACTATGGGCCCAAAAATATAGTAGCTCTAGTTTCTCAGCCTCGGGAAGGGAGAGAACCCATTGAATATTCTATTGTTCCTCTCAAGACAAATGCTTGAGTTAATAGCAAAAGGAAGAACTTCGTAAGTATTTTACCCCTTTCATGGAAGACCAAGCATTGACCATATTTACTAACTTTTACGGCTACCCTATCAATGTCCAAAAAAAAAGGCTCTAGTCCCAAACACTTTTAAATGCTTTGAATGCAGGAGATAATCAATCCACAGATTCTCCATCTTTCCATCACGGGAAACACATGTTGCCAAATTGTTCCTTCGATTCTTTAACTGATCCCATGTGAGGATTTCATCAACTACCGCAAGCCAATAAAAGGTTACAATTTTCCAGAAACTGGAGCATCGCAAACTTCATTTTATGGTTAATGTTGATGCGTGACATCATAATTTGATTGAAGAGAGACTTGACCTAAAAGCAACCATTTGGATCATATTCCTCGATTTTGTATCTTCCCGTGGCATGTACACCAACAGGAGAGTAGGAGAGAGGCAAAATAGGGATCTCTGCCCTTAAATGTCTTCTAAAATGGATGTTCTAAAACACAATTCTTCCCACTATTTTGAAACAATCCCTCACCAAAATATCTTCTAAAACAGTATTTCTATGGAGGGCAGGATATTTTCTTGCATAATTGCCCCTTCCCCATCCACAGATGTTCCCAAATCTGAGCCTTTTGCCATACAATATACTCCCTTCCTAAAGACTTCCATGGTTTTACAGATTTTCTTCCAAGGCCATTCCACTTCCTCAGAACAAAATAAAGGCATCTCATGAGCCATAAGCCATATTCAGCAACAATTACCCCCATCCAAAGCATCTTGCTCAGTACCAAATCACCAATCCGCTTGCCAAGGAGAACCAATATGTAGATGCAATAATCCTTTCTCTATTTTTCTTCTTACCATCTAATTATACCCACTGTTCAAATAGTTAGGCAGTTCCAACCTGGGAGATTTTTCGGGCATCCCTTGTCCACTGAGAGGCCCATCAGATCAGCACTGCAGATCACCCAATATGGATTCTACAATTCCTACCAGTATGGACAGGCTGGACATTAACCATGTCCAGCATCAGTACCTGATAACTTCCATGTAATTGACAGTAATTTATCTCGATAGAATTGTGTAATAGATAAACAGTGGCATCTCAAGAAGAATGTTTGAAGGCTCACAATATTTTTGGAACTTGTCCGGCATGGTCTGCAACACCAGCGACCTTTGGGTACTTTTGGAACACCATAGCAAGCTTGATGCACCTGCAAGGAGTGATGCCAACTCATGATCCCTATTATTTACAAAAAGAATGACATCATGACAACATAATGAAACAATAAGCATCAAATCGGCAAGCCAAAGATCCACAAACTCTGATTAAGCAGCGACTGCATTCTAATAAGCTATTAATTTCATCCTTGTTTGAGTTTCCACAAACACAACAAAATGCATCTGAATCCAAACTGGAGGCCTGGGATGTGTTGCCTTTACTGGAAAATCTGCACCCAAATACATAAAGGTAAATGATTCATCACTTGCTTCAATTTGAAGCATAGAATGGCACATGCAAGACAAAAGGCACCACTATTTCATAAGTACGGCTAATAATATAACGATGAATAAGATACATGAGACCAATGTTTTCAGTATCAATGATACTAGCTGATATATTCCATGATATATCGTGTATCCCACCTGGGTGATACGAAACCCAAGGTAGTATCTAAAATTCTTTGTATCACAAAAGATACTGCATGATATCACAATATATCGCATAATATCACGACCAATCCCATTTTATAAAATTCTCAATATTGACTGATATCACACAAAAACATGGGGAAGTCCAAGGCATTCTTCAGAAATTTCAAAAAAAAAAAAAAAAAAAACCATTCTAAATCTTTTTTTTCTTAATTCCTCTTCACGTTTAACTAAATCTATTGTGGATTTCGACACTTCCTCTTGGATCCCTTCAAAGAAAAACACAAATTTCAAGTCGGAATTAAGATCCAAGCCGACTTGGGACCATTTTTCATGCGGTGAGCATTTTCGAGTTTTGATCCACTTTTTTGGTTGGAAAATCAGTGTCAGGTGATTAGAAATCCATGATTCTTCATGTTATGCATGAAAAAACATGGATTTGGAGCTTTGATTTTGAGATTTGGGGGAGATGGGCCGATTTGCGGAAAATTGGAGAAAAAACAAAATTTTCCCAATTTCTCCCAAATAAGTTGCAATCTTACTGTCTAAGCACGAAATTAAACATGTAACCTAATTTAGTGATTCTTGATAATTTGGGGATTTTTTGGGGAAAAAGAAAAAAGATATTTTTTAACTTAAAAATATAAAAAATAATTTTTTTCAAAAATCCATTTCTATCAACAGTCAATTGGCCCCCATTTCAGAAGGTTTTTTTTTCCAAAATCCCACACCTAATGTATGCGCAGCTCTATGTGGGTCTAAACCACGGCCACACACATCATTCACGGGAATATTTCTAATTATCTACTTCTTTTGCTTTTCAGTGTAGTTGCTTATCTTCCCATGCATGTCTTCTTACATTAGTAAATTATACGAATTGACTTTGAATATGCTTGCATCAGTTCAGTTATACAACGGATAAATTAAGACCCTATACAAAGGAAACCTATTCTATGCACTTGTTTTTTGTGATGCTTTAATTTCTAAATTATATTGATATCTTTTTTAACAATCCATGAAGTTCCATTGAAAAATTTGATTAATTACCCAATGTTTCCCAATAATAGTGATATATTACATGATACAACTGATATACCCCATGCGATAACCGATGTATCCGTATCCCAAGGGTGTGATACATTACGCGATAACGATACAGAAAACATTGCATGAGACAATTCCAATGAGATTGCTTACCTTGGTTCACCTATATGACCATGATTATCCTCAGTATTCTTCAAACAAGATTTCTCATAAGATATGAAATCGGTTTGAAGGGAGCACTTCGAATTCTTCCTGGGAAATTTTGCAGAACTGGGATGCTTCTCTGTATGTATATTAACTACAGTGAGTAGTATAGATAACATGGTAATGGTACAAGAAACCATGGAAAATAGAACCTTTACACAGACGTTAACAAATGTATGTACCCTTGTTTTATACATTAATACAGAAAGAAGCTAAATTGGCAAGTGAGTGGGTAGATACAATAGGAATCTAGAAACCTACATGTCTGCCGAAAGAATCCTACATAACAAGCCAAATCAGATTGAACATACCATAGAATAACTCACCATGGAGGGCATCAAGTAAACCACTCTGACAACTTTTCTTCAGGCACGATCCTGCTTCAGTCAACTGCAAATGTTCATTTACCGCAAGATCAGATAAACTACCTGGTTGCTTTGCATGTTTACCTTTTCCTGTTAACTCATGAAGGCTGCGTTTCCGAGTTTCCTTAGATTTCAGCTTCACCCTAGTACTATGACATCCATGAGAGGTACCAAATTTTAAAGCTTTGTGGACTCCATGGCTTCTTTCTTTCTTCAACATCAAGAGAACACCATTGGATCCTCCATTTTTACTAGATGTCTTCTTCATATCAAACATGGATGGCTCTACTTCGTTCTCTCCTATGGTATTTTGACATTCGTTTTCTCTCTCTCTCTCTTCATAACATCCTTCAGTTTCACTGAAGCATCCCTTCTGTGTCTCAGTACTGGTTTTAGGCTCAATTTCATTTTCAATAACAGTGCATCTTTTGGCGACCTTCAGAACCGACCTAAGGGAAACAATCTTTGCTGGTTTTGTTGCCAATTTTCCGTTGGAAATTATGCCAGAATTTCCACAGACTACAGGCCTTGCCTTCTTATCACGAGTTTCCACCCCATGACTGAAGATATTTTTAGCATGACCTATTGAGACATTCTTGGGCATTTTTCCAGTGTCTACATGATTTACCTTTGCGAAGTGTTTTTTAAAATCTGCAGTCGAAACCTGTTTTACCTTCTTTTCAGTTGCAATTTTAGGTATTTTAGGAGAACGGATATCACCCTTTAATTTTGTTTGATAACAATCCTCCCACTCTTGATGGTGATCTTCAAATAGATGCAGATTTCTCTTGTGAGGAAGGGTTTTAGCAGATGATAGTGCCGAGCGTTTCCGTTTGACACTGGAAGGCCCACATGTATAAATACAGCAAGTCTTCTTCTTTCCATGTTCAACTCGAAGGGGAATCTCTTCTGATGAATGGAGGTGCAGCTCAGAATGCTCAGAATTCCACTTAGGAGAACTACAATGAGTTGAAGAAAGACCAGAAACTGGAAAAGTTGCATCCAGTCTCTTCCATTTCATCACCTTCCGTTTCTTTTCTGCTTTTGGGCCCTGCTCAAATTCTTGTGTATGGTCCATGCGCTCTTGAAGAGTACATCCATCTTGGATGTGATTTCCTACCTTCTTCAATTTAAAGGAGTTAAGTTCGTCAATAAGATCACATGATGACCGCTTTGGTAAATTAGAACCTACTGCTTTTTTGGAGACAACCCTACCAGTACCATTGGTGGTTTTAGCCCAGCTTCCATCTCCAAGTGCATCATCAGATGAGCCACATTTTTCAATTCCCGACCCTTCATCGATTACAGGATCATGCACATATCTATCATCCCCAGAATCCAAAATACAAGAATCCAAATTGTTAACTTCAACAGAAACCTCAGTGACCACAGGCGCAGAGCATCCAGACGAACCATTAGACATCTGTTGCTCTTTCAATGGCTCAGTATCTTGACTGGTTCCACTAGACCTTTTAGCAGCTGTATCCGCAAGCTGATCTTCAACCATTGCTTTGGCATCCAATATGTCTGCTGGCCTCTCAACAGTAGTAACGTTACAATTACCTATAACCTTGCTTGGAACATCTCTCCATTGAGCAGAATGCATCTTTAAAATTTCACAATGAGCTACTATAACCCTCTTGTTCTCTGGAGTCATACGATCTTTATCAAATGTTGAAGTAACCTGTCCCAGGGCCCTTCCACCAACATATTCTGTACGTTCCTTAGAGGCATCATTAGGGGCTTCCCCTCTGGAAATACAACATCCTGTCAAACATTTTGAATGAACAGCACACGCACAATTGGCAGCAAAGTGCAGATTTGATTCTTTCTGACAACATCGTTCATGCTCACTAGGATCACTAGAAATTTTGCTTTCCGTTCTCCCAAGTCTGTGTTAGAAACAAAACCAAAAAAACAAAACTTAAGCATAAGCTAATGACATTTATTTGGAAGAGGTTTCTAAACACTTTTGTATATATATCAAAGCTTCTAACTTCTAAGTGCCACCAAATGCAAGCCAGTCACATTTCGAAACAAGCTGCCCATCTGGTGGCCGCAGCGTGTAAATGACCTGGTTACACTCATGAGGTCAGCAACCACAATGTGTTAAATAAATGAACAGCTAAAAAATATGACCAACATTTCTCTACCCATCTCTTTGACTGGGGTGCCATGGCCCACATCAGGAATGGACCTGCCTATCCTTTTGGGGAGGGCACCTACAATAAGTCCACCAGATGGACAGCTCACATGTTCAACACACGTGCCAGCTTAGCATCTCTGGTGATGTATATAGGCTGAGATACACATGTGCATAATGAACAGGCTTCTTATTTGGAAATCAGAATAACCATTGAATGTAATAGATCAGATCAACATGGATTTAGCTTGCAAATTAATCAATCCATGCACCATAATTTCGAGCCAAATCAAGATATGGTGAGAAAATAAATGCATATTCAGCAGTTTATAAAAGTATCTTAACCATACATGTTGTACAAGAATGAGAAAGCACCTTAAAGCACAAGCCAAACCATGAGAATCACTTATAGGTATCATGACCAGTTAAAAGCAACAATTACAGGTAAAAGCAACCATGGTTTCCAAACTAGACATAGGAAATGTTTAAATTTGGTTTTTAAGACATCCATTTTACAAGTGGTAAACATATATGGGAGATCTAAGCCATTCATCAAGTGAGCGACATGAGCTTGAGACGGCCTAAATTTTGGATCACACAAGGTAACTGCTGTTAAACAGCCAGAAAAGTGGTCATGTCCTGATTGTCCATCCACCCTAAAAAGGCAGTTTGGTTGCAACATCCTATCCATCTAATCCTTCACTGGGAAATAAATGATCATTGTTTTATGCCAGAAAAGGCTCAATAATCATGAATCATGTGGGACCCACCTTTGCATGTCCATCCCTCCCAAAAAATACACTGATAGATAACGTCAACCATCTAATCAATGGAAGCTAAAAGATCAGGTTTTCATCAGGTATTTTCTTGGAAGGGCATGTTGCAATGGCTACTGGGTGAAAAGATCACCAAGCCAAGCGATCCAAACAACAAAACACTCAAGTTGTTACTTAATGCACCAGAAACCATAATGGTCAGCCACCCAATCATCTTTAAATATCTATACATTGTTTCCATTGCATCATTCAATAAAGTACCCAACTAACCATAGCTCCAAAAAACAAAACAAAAACAAAAACAAAACAAGAAGAAGAAGAAGAAACCGTTATTAACTATAGCATCAACATTAGAATTCTTACAGTGTATCTTTTTGGACATGAAACAGAGAGTGGCATACTAGGATAGGCCTTCTTTATTTGTCCGGTGATTCTTCTTCTATATTTAGATCCTGAGGCCTTGGGGTATTTTCTTTTTCTTCTATTTCTGTATCGTGTTTTCTGCTTTTCTTTTTCGAATAAAATTGATCCAATTATCAGACAAAACACAAGAATTCTTACAAGGTCTCAAATGATACCAGCATTCTTGTGTTGTCTTACATACATATGCACACCAACCTCAATGTGCTAAGTATTAATAAACATGCTGAAATTTCAATGGAATGCAAAGTAACATGGCTGGACAAGACAGAGACTGTGCCCATCATCAGATCCATTTTTATCTGACTTGGGATTAGGCGTACATGATGATGATTGAACCAAAAATAGATTAGTGAGTTTAGGTGTTATCTTATCATCTCAAGTATGCACAAGAATCCCATAGCTGTTAATGGTATTGAACTGATTCCACTAGAAATGCTTAAGAGTAATTAGATGCAACATGCAAGCAAGGGTAGATTTCTTGACATCAAAGTTCAGTGACAGTCACCTCAGCAAAGGCTGATCATCAGCACCATGACCATGACAAGGTGGACACTGAACATGAAGTTCTTTAGAGCATACTGAGATTCCCTGCATAGAAGTTGAGATGTTGCAGCAGCTGTTTAGACCTGCATAGATAAGAGACATTAGATTAATTACACTCCACGAATATGAGGGTCAAAAATAAAGAACCAATACCAAGCATTCCATCAGACATTTGCTAGCACAAACAAACTGTACATAACAGCCCACTTTTTGGTGATCGAAATCGTTCATGGGTTGGGCCTTGTGGTAGATGAAACATACCCAAAATTCACCTCCAACAGACAATATCAACAGTCTGACCTAAACCATTGTTCAATGTGTATGGTTGATTTTTTTTTTCTATTTTCACCATATAGGTCAGATCAACAGATAGGATGGACATGGAGCATGGCCCATCAAATAATGGGGCACACCAGATGAACAGCTTAGGTTACTTAAAGATAGGCCCACCTGTACAGTTTCCCAGTCGGGGAAAAAAAAAAAAAAAAACATTCCATACAATCAAGCAATAGTACTTCAAACATAAACATGCTGAAAAAGCATTCTCTAACAAAAATGGCAGATCATTCCCAAAAAAAAAAGTGTCTAGTAAAGATACTCACCTTCCATGCCAGGAAACTTCTCAAAATCACTACTCAGGTAACGATTAAAGCATGGCTGGTGAGATCTAACAGGATCTTCAGATGCCCGCTGTTTATTGGTCGAATAAGGTCCTTCCCTTAGTTCTTCGGGTGCTGTAATGCCTTCTTGAGAGCCCTTCCTCTGAATTGCCACAGACAAAGGGTAATATAACAGCCCTTGTTCTGGGCTCATTTCAAGGGACGAAATCGAAAGGTCCTGCTTAGACAGCTCAGCTACATGCCTTAGCGCAAGTAGTCTCAAGTTCTCATCCAGCAAATGCCGGTTTAAATCATTGCCTTTCTTGTTCGACAAAGCTGATGTCAAATTTGCTAAATTGATTGAATTTGATGAATCAAAGCCCACTGGAGCTGCTGGTGAGAATAAACCAGACCCAGCAGTCACAGAAGCAGCAGAATTTACTGATCTAAGAACCACAGGTTCGGGATGGTTGCTACTTCCAACACAGGGAGCTTTCCCAAATTGGCTGGAGGAATTTCTAGCATTAGATGCAGCATCTGGTAGGATGACAGACTTCTGACGTAAACAAGCGGAAGATTGTCTGTCATGCACAGAGGAACTATCAAGAAAATGCCCATTAAGTGTCCCAGCAAATGGATCTGGCATCTTTTTACTAGGAAACAAAGAGTTAGGCTTTGCACCAATATAGGAGCAAGTATCAGCAACAGTTCTCAACACTTTACCCCTATCCATATGACCGGGAACACCACGTCCATTAAAATGTAATTTGTTTTCCATTCCATTGGTTTCTTTCTGGGGCACGAAGCGCTCACTTCTACTAATTGTATTATTAGGAGCCTGAGACTGTGTATCTCCTTCCAACGGAGTACCAAAGTGTGAATGAAACATTGAAACTAGTGAGCTCTTTGTTGCATCACCCTTAAGTTGATCTAGTTTTGCAGAACCCATAGCATTAAGGCTTCTAAGTGCATGACTCATAAGGTTTGACTCGCTTTCTTTTTCTCCTCGGTTGGAATCTGATGCGCCTGCAGGAGCATGGCAAGGGTTTTGCCTGGATCCATCTGTCACCCTGGGAACAATAGCTGCATCAAATAAAATCAGCACTATTCATTAAAACACACTAGAAATTAGCAAGCAACTCAATCGAAGGACAAACCCATGCTCAACAAAGAGATTGCAAGAAACTTGTCATTATTAGAGCTGAGTAAAACGCACAAGCACCTCTAAATGTAGCCAGTGTGGAACAACCAAGCTGTGCATCAGATGTGCCCCAATGCTAGCAAAAAATCACGCCAATCAACTCATTAGGTCGGCCACTAAAAAGGTAGAGGATACCCATGAGACCTGCCTGATGGGTACAGCAACCTGATTTTTGCCCAGACCATTTACAGTGGCAACCGCCTGATGCACGGTTCAACTTTCCCACACACGTGCCAAGTTAGCATATTGGTCATGTGTTGAGGTGTCTGTGAAGAATTGCACGTGGTGTAGCAAACCAATTCACCATTCATCTTACCTCTATGGACGAATGGTTCAAAATTTTGTGATTTTTGGGGATCACATAACCCACCAAACAGCTGAGGACGCATGGCTGATGGAATAGAACCTCCTAGTGTTTGGCTCTGCTGAGATGGTTGCCCGAGCCTCAGCTCAATGCCCGAAGAAACAGCATCCCTATCCATGATAAATGCTTCCCTTGAACTGTTGCATCTGATGATATCAGGAACTGTACCAAAAGATTTTAAGTTTCCTGAACTTGGGGTGGCAATGAATGGATTGCCAACTTTACCAATGAAATCAGTGTAATCAACAACTGACTGATGCTCACTGCTCTGTTGCCCTTTGTCTAAAGCAGACTTTGATATGGTCAGACCATTGGACATAGGGCTTTCCTTCACCGTCTGCAACGTCTGTTTATTCGACAGAGCAGGCAAGATGGCATTGGAAGTACTAACAAAGCCATTGAAAACAATATGCCCATCCAGTGCATTCTTTTGTTGCCCATCATGTGTGACCATGTTGACAGATTTTTCCAAGACAGACCTTCCTGTGTAAGGGCAGTTGGGAGATGCAAAATCATTCCAAGGTTGTCCAGACCTTATTAAGGCTCCAAATGAATCAACTGGCTGAGACAAGTCAGAGTTCTTGGGCACTTTTGAGATAGTGGTAGCATTGCATTTCATCAAACCACCAGATGCTGGGATTCCATCAGGCCATTCCCATCCACTACTGTCGTCTGGAAGCCTCATCTGAAACACCAAAAAAGTAAAACCCAAAATACACTACGATTGAAACAACAAATCCCAAAAAGTGTAAGAATTTCCACTCAAGAAAAAAAAGAATTAATGAAAGATGTAAGCTACTTTGGAATAAAAGAACACTCCTGAGTAGCAAATTAGATGCCATAAATTCCTGACAAAGTTAATATGCTTGATAGCAGGCAGTATAGAAGATTCAACAGATTTTGTTGAAAAGCACAAGCTAATCTATTTTCTGCTGGCAGGATATTATTTCACTTGGTCTAGCAACTAAAGAGGATACTATGATTATTCACCATGATCATTTTTAATTAATTCAGACAATTACTCGTGGGTCATTTTTAATTAATTCAGATTGAGAAAAGCGTTATCTAGTGTGACAGTACATGCTTTGCCGAAACCAGCATTTGATCATTCTCTATCTTCTTGATTTACTCTAAGATTTGAGTAGCAGGACAACCATCCTCCCCCAAATCCTTTCCATTTCATAACTGGAGTGACCATCCTCGCCTTTCTGATTTGGTGGGTCAGTCATGGGGGAGATGATGCAGTAAAGCCAGAAGAACCAGAATATGGTAGAGCCATCTCTCCACAACACGTGGCAGGTGATGCACCAAACGGGTCCATATGTACTGCAGGTGGACTGTGGACATACTCCTAAGATCCTTCATGGGTTCGTTGGGGAGCATGGAATTGAAATCCTGGAATTTCAGTTCTGTTTGGTAGCATGGATTTTCAAAATCCTAGATTTCAAATTTTGTGTTTGGGAGCCTAGATTTTGACTCTTGGATTCCTGAAATTATTTGTGGTATATTCACAGGCTAATGAATGTGATAAATTAATATCAAATATTCTAAACATGACATATGTGTGCAACATAAGATGATCACCGCACTAAGCTCCTTGTGAGAACGCCTTGGCCCAAAATTAAGGCAATTCTAAGCTTTTGGTGGCCAACAAAAGTAGGTCCACAAATTTTATAATTAAAACAAAATCTTGTATCCCTTTTTGGATTGTTGTCAATTTATTTTATTTTTTCTATTGTGTAGCCTACACAATAATTGCATAAGTTTGATTTTTGTAGCATCACATCAACATGGAATGAATGCAGGGAAAACATCCGGGGGTGTGAATGAATGTGAATGCCATAGGAGTAGTTAAGACAATTGGAGAAGACCCAAAATACTAAATTTTGCAAGCTAAGGGTCTCACTTGGAATTGAAAAGTGGTGAAAATCCTGAGTTGAAATCCAAGATTGTCGGGGGTGCCAAAAGATCCCACTTTTACAAATACTGAATTTTAATTGCCAACTGCCCAAAATATAAGATTTTGGAGGGGTGTCAAACAGCCCTGATGCAGGACATGAAATTAAATATGACATGCAAGATTTCAAGCTTTAGATTATACCAATTTTAAACAATCACAAAATTCCACATCCTACATAAGATCAAATATTCAACAAGGGAAATCTATGGCGGTCCAAGCCTACACACGTTAAGCCTAGATCAAATAAAATTATAAACCAAACAATGCCCAAAGGAGTGTACCTTCATCCACTCTTGCAAAGGATTATTCCCCAATTCAAGAGATTCACCATGTTTCAATTCAGGGAAAGTCTAGGGTTTGTAAAAGTGTGAAAGAACTTGGAACTTAGGATTATCTAAGATTAAGGTTAGGGATTTAAGGCGAGAGAGGAGAGAAATAGAGGAGAGAGAAGAACCTGAGATAACCCACACGTGGATAGCAGTCCGGCCCAGACGCACGTGCATGGGTTCCTGTCCGCACGTGTGTGGGGCCCACAAAACTGGAAACGGCCACCTAGGATATGATTGGCCAGGGGTGGCCCACTCACACACCAAATCTCACGTCGATCTGCTGTCCAGTTTGTGTGTGGTTCTCCGCCGAAGTTTTAGCCCCCATCGAAGGCCAGAATTTGAAAATTTGTTATTGAGGAGAACTTGGGTACAAAAAGGGGTGGATTTGAAAATGAGATGGTTGTGGGAGATGATGGATGTGGGGTGTAGGAGGTGGGGACGGTTTGGGATAGTTGTCGCTTCGCACCACAGTAGTTAACCCTTCGAAGAAGGAAGGGTTTCACACCTAATTAGATTCTTCAACTCAGAAAACTAGAGAAGAAGGAAAAACGCAGAATTTTATTCATAATCTTTAATGGAAAAAAAAAAAAAACCTGCATGGGGTTGCCTATTTATAAGAAAACCCTAAACCTCAAAAGCCACGACATGTGCGCACACTAATACTTAGAGACAGAGTAACAAAAATAGCAATTAATCAATGCAATCAAAACCGTTCATGATGTTTCTAATAACGATAATAACCAAAACTCAAAATCCTAGATCATCTAAGGTAGTGGGCCACAATCATGAGATCTAATGGTAGAATCCACATGATGATCGGGTCCACTCCAATGCTCCATAGCACAGCCCCCTAACTAGGAGGTCTTCCATA
This sequence comes from Magnolia kwangsiensis, assembly GCA_037074715.1. Taxonomy (NCBI): domain Eukaryota; kingdom Viridiplantae; phylum Streptophyta; class Magnoliopsida; order Magnoliales; family Magnoliaceae; genus Magnolia; species Magnolia kwangsiensis. The sequence goes on from CM073582.1 coordinate 26,546,390, forward strand.
GATGTTGTCGTCAATCTAAATCGATAGTGGGGCCTTCATCCTCCTTGAGTACGTACGTAGGGTGGGGGGCGTGTGTGTGCACATGATGTCCTCATCAACTCTACCCGGCTACGAAGGTTTCGCCACTGGCGAAACAAAACTCTCGAACCGCTCCAAGATGTTAGGATCAAGTCTCTAAAGCTCCCCCTCAGTGAGCCAAGTACTGTATAAAATCAGGCGTGACTTCCACTTGACCAGGAACTTTTGAAACCCGCCATCCCACGTCGATACTATCTGATGGTCCAGAATATCCTCTATCTCATTTCTGAGTGTGGGAATGGTGGGTATAGGAGGTAGAGGCTGGGAAGATGGGTCGAAAAGAAGCCATGGATCAAGGGAAAGGTCCAGGGAATCAAGATGGTTCGGTAAAAGCCGGAAAAATATATCAGTGATCCCCTAAAATGCAACTAGATCTTCCACGTTGAATGTAGAACTAATTCCAATGGATGGTGGAAGAGCTACCACATATGTATTGAAACCGTTTCGTTTTATAATTTTGAATAGTCCAACGCTACGCATGTATAATTTACGAAAGGCTCTTTGAGGATACCACTCTAGCCTGATGCGGACCATTACAAAGTCCCCTACATCGAATTCCTTGAATCGTTTATGTTGGTCTGCAGAAATTTTGTAATATTCATTACTAGTATTGATCTTTCGCCTGATTTCTTGATGCGATGAATGAATGTGATGTACAAAAGACTCTGCAGACTCTGATGGCCTATGGGACAGGGACATAGGGATAAGATCAATAGGCTTCTTAGGTTATAACCAGTAACGACTTCAAAAGGACTTGAACATGTGGATCTATTGACAGAACTATTAAATCTGACCATCGGTCTGAGGGTGGTAGGCAAAAGAAAATTTGAGCCTAGTATTCATCATATGCCATAGTGTCTTCCAAAAATAACTCATGAATCGCACATCACGATCAGACACTATAGTTTTGGGTAACCAATAAAGTTTGACGACCTCATTAAAGAACAATTTGGCAACATGAGATGCGTCGGAGGTCTTCAAACAAGGAATGAAGTGGGTCATTTTAAAAAAACAGTCCATGACAACAATATGGAATCGTGTTTCCGAATAGTCTTGGGGAGCCCAAGAACGAAGTCCATATTGATGTCCTGCCAAGGGGCGAATGGAACTGGTAAAGGTGTGTATAATCCTGTATTCTGCTTTTTCTGCTTTGCCAATTGACAAGTATGACACTGCCCTATAATTTTGGCCACGCCTCACTTGAGGCTTGGCCAATAGAACCTATCCTCCACTAGGGCAATGATCTTTTCTCAACCAAAATGACCCGCGACCCCTCCTAAATATAACTCTCAGACAAGAAAATCGCGAAGGGATGTGCGAGGTATACACAACCAGTCACTCCTAAACAAATATCCGTCCAAAATCAAGTACTCACTGCTAGCTCCTGATGGACTCTCTAACAACGATGCGTACATAACTCCAAAATCTAGACACTCAAAATAATCCTCTTTGACATGCTCGAGGCTCGTGACTTTGACACTCATGGAATTAAGTAACGCGACTTGATGACTCAACGCGTCGGCAGGCTTATTCTCTACATCGGCCTTGTGCTTAAGCACAAAAGTATACTCTTGAAGAAATTGGACCCACTTGGCTTGCCTAGGGTTTAATTTCTTCTGAGAGTTCAAATATCTCAAGGCCTCGTGATCTGAGAACAAGATGAATTCTTACTGCAATAGATAATAATGCCAGCGGCGCAATGATTGTACTACCGCATAGAATTCTTTGTGATGGGAGAAGTACTTTTGTTTCGCCTAATTCAGTTTCTCACTTTCAAAAGAAAAAAAAAAAAGAAAGCGACAGGTTGCCCTTCCTGACTAAGTATTCCTCCTATGCCAACTCCTGACGCATCGCATGCGACTTCAAAAAAAAATCCAGAAGTCGCGTGGCTGGAGCTTCGGTCATCCTGACCTTTATCTCCTTAAAGGCCTTCGAGGCTGCCTTCGTCCATTGAAACTGTCCTTTTTTATGCAATCCGTGATGGGAGCCATAATGGAACTAAAGCCTCGAATGAACCGCCTATAGAACAAGGTGTCCCGTATCGGTATCGGTTGGCGTAACGGTGCCCTCCGAAACCGATACGGATACGGGGGCGTAACGGCGATATGGGGGCGTAGCGGCCCATAACGGTGCAAAATTATTTTTTTTGCCAAAAAAATATGAAAAAATATGGATTAAATCCGGAATATTCTAAGCATTCCAAATATGCATTCATTTATAAATTGGAACATGTTTATGGTGGTGTAACGGTCCACTCTTTGGTCAGAAGTTGTATCGAACTGTCTGATGAATTTATGAACCAGATAACCTGAATTTGACTACAAAATTCATATATTTAATTTTCTAACTATCTACTATCAATGATAGATATATTAGAATGAATGTAATATGAAAATATCTTACATTTAGGTGTTTGCAATTATTTTTTAGGGCCAAAATTCATGCGTAAATAGAAAAAAATATAAAAAAATAAAATAAAATGGCACTCCAAATATGTAAAATGCATATTAACATGTTCTACTATGATTAACACATCACATGGCATCATTAAAACAACAAAAGAATCATTAAAAAATGATTTTTCGAATTTTTAAAAAAAGGGCCAAAATAAATGCGTAAATAGAAAAAAATATAAAAAAAAATATAAAATGGCACCCCAAATCTGTAAAATGTACATTAACATGTTCTACTATGGTTAACACATCATATGCCATCATTAAAACAGCAAAAGAATCATTAAAAAATGATTTTTCGAATTTTCAAAAAAAGGGCCAAAATAAATGCGTAAATAGAAAAAAATATAAAATGGCACCCCAAATCTATAAAATGCACATTAACATGTTCTACTATGATTAACACATCATATGGCATAATTAAAACAACAAAACAACTATTAAAAATTGATTTTTTGAATTTTAAAAAAAGGGCCAAAATTCATGCGTAAATTGAAAAAAATATAAAATGGCACCCCAAATCTGTAAAATGCACATTAACATGTTCTACTATGATTAACACATCATATGGCATCATTAAAACAGCAAAAGAATTATTAAAAAATGATTTTTCGAATTTTCAAAAAAAGGGCCAAAATAAATGCGTAATAGAAAAAAATAAAAAAATATATAAAACGGCACCCAAAATCTGTAAAATGCACATTAACATGTTCTACTATGATTAACACATCAAATGGTATGATTAAAACAGCAATACAACCATTAAAAAATGATTTTTTGAATTTTAAAAAAAGGAGCCAAAATTCATGCGTAAATAGAAAAAAATATAAAAAAAATATTAAATGGCACCCCAAATCTTTAAAATGCACATTAACATGTTTTACTATGATTAACACATCATATGGTATGATTAAAACAACAAAACATATTAAAAAAAGTATAAATACCTATTTTTGACGAATTTCTGAAAAATGGCCCACTGAGCTTTGATTCAAGAAAATCCATAATATAATGTATTTTTATCTCAAATACCTAGCCAAAGTTGGTCGAAATTAGTAGTAGGAGAGAAACAGTTTGGAAGCAAGAGGTTTCAAAAAAACAGCAAAAACAAAGCTTAAAATGAAAAAAGGTCGATACGGGCCTATTACGGGCCTGTAACGGACGATACGCCCCGTAACGGCCGTATCGGCCCGTATCAGCCGATACGGTGCAAAAAAACGAATCGGCCGATACGGGGCCGAATCGCGTAACGGTTGCCTCCGTTACCGTTACGTATCGGCCGATACAGCTGATACGTAACCGATTTGACATTCCATGCTATAGAATGTGACTAAGCCGTGAAAGCTGTGCACCTCATGAATATTGCGGGGTTCAGGCCGATTGGCAATGGCTTTCACCTCCTTGGGATCCACCGACACACCTTCAACTGACACAACACAACCTAAGAAGATAACACTACTATACATAAATGCTAACTTCTTTAGGTTGGCGTACAATTTCTCGACTCTAAGGATCCCACAAACTTGCCTCAAATGGTTGAGGTGTTGCTCCTTAGTCATGCTATAAATCAAGATATCATCAAAGTAGACGACCAGGAACTTCCCCATGAAGGGCTTCAACACTTGGGTCATCATACAGATGAAGGTACTTGGGGCATTAGTCAGTCCAAAAGGCATGACTAGCCACTTGTATAGCTCATCCTTCGTCTTGAAGGCTGTCTTCCACTCATCACCAGGGCGTACACGGATTTGGTGATAACCACTTTTGAGGTCAATTTTCGAGAAAATAGCAGCGTTAGCCATCATATCCAACATGTCATCAAGACGCGGTATGGGAAACCGGTATTTGACTGTGATTTTGTTGATGGCCCTACTATTAACACACATCCTCCATGTATCATCCTTCTTAGGTGTAAGAAGGGCGCGCATGGCACACGAGCTCATGCTCTCTCGAATGAAACTCTTTTCTAGGAGCTCATCAATTTGTCTCTTCAGCTCTGCATGCTCCTTTGGGTTCATTCTGTAATGAGGGAGGTTTGGTAGAGTTGCCCCAGGGACTAAATCAATGGCGTACTATATATCCCTCATAGGGAGAAGCTCATTCGGTAAATCCTCAGAAAAGACCTTATGAAACACATCCACTAACAAAATGGCCTCAGGGGTTAACTCTACACTAGCTTCTGGTGCACTCTCCCTAGCCACAAGGGTGTACACTATTGAGTTCGACTCAGTCTCTCGCTCAAAGTCTTTGGCATTTAAAATATGGAGAGGCTTAGACTTGGACTTCAACTCCTTCAATTCTTTTGAGCCGCTCGCACCACTCTGTGGTAGACTCCTTTCTAGTTGTGTTCTTGGGTGGAAGTGGGTTTAGCTTGACTTTCTTGCCCTCAAACAAGAATGTACGCACATTCAAAATACCAAATATAATGACAGCCTTGTCATAGAGTGAGGGCCTACCCAGAATGATATGTCCAATATCCATGGGAACAACATCACACCAAAGTGTCTTTATATGATTCAAACTGAATAGGAACAAGGCAACGGTGCAACTGGAATGAAAGTTTCATCAACTCAAGACACTCTATAGAGTTGAGGATGGGCTTCAAGCTTCAAGCCCAAACGGCTCAAAGTGACAGTTGATGCCACATTGGCACGATTACCATTATCCACGATCATCTTGCAACCCTTATCACCACATTTTGCGTAAGTATAGAAGATCGTGTTGCGGCGCCAATCATCGGTATTCTTGGCTTGTGCAAAGGCGCGATTCATAACTACGAGGGTCGCAAACTCTTGCGCTCCCTCTTCCTCATCACTAGAGGTTTCTGCTGGCTCATATTCTTCCTCATCGTCACTCTCTGGGGGCACTACTTCTACTTGCCCATCAATATGGAACACCTTGGTGCCCTCTTTCGTGCCACACTGGTGGACAAAGTGACCAAACCCTTGACATCTAAAACACTTAATTGCTTCACTTTTGCGAGAGCTAGACCCGACAACTCTTTTACCCTTATCATCCTTAGGCCTAGACTGAGAACTACTGGAAGGCTTATAACAATATCCAGTGCTAGGTTTAGCCCCAGAAAGGTTGGCCTTAGCGCCAAGATCACGCAACTCAAAACGCCTTCCCACAGATGCTTTGAGGTATTACTCGATCTCCAACACTACTTGATACATCTGTTCAAGAGTGTCTGTCCTTGGCGAGCAACTCTCCTAATATCAGAACGGAGGCCCGCCTTGAATCGAGCAAGAGTGAGTACAGGATCCTCATCAACTTCAAACCGAGTCAAATACTCTTCGAATTTCTCAATGTATTCAGCCACACTCATAGAACCTTGTCGAAAAGACTGCCATTCTTCAACCAACCTCAAGTGATAGGAGAAAGGGAGGTACTTTTCCTTAAGAGTTTCTTTCATTTCTCCCCAATAGATTATTGGGGGCACCCTCGACCTTTCTTTCTTTCGCTCCACAGTAGCCCAAAACCTCTTTGCTTGGCCCACAAGCTTCATCTTGGCAAATCGGACTCGACAAGCATCCGACATATCGTACCACTCAAAATAGTGGTCCATATCTACCAACCAATCTAGAAAAACTTTAGGGTCCAAGTGGTGATCAAACGTAGGGGCCTCTACTCTAACTCCCTAGAGAAGTCGAGCATCTGGGTCATAATGATCATGATACCGCTCGCAGGGTGAGTGCATGGGTGCGCGCCCATAACCAATTCATTAGTCACCTCCATACCTTTGCCTGTCCTCCTAACCACCTACCTGAGATTGAGCATCTTCCCCAATGGTGGAGTTTGCCCGAGCGGAGGTCTCTAGTTGGATAACGCGCACATTAAGCTATTCAAAGCGTTGGTCAATACGTTGTTCCAAACGCCTACCCAAAGACTCAAACTGCTAGGTTATATTGTTCATTGACTCTTGCAATTGCTCCATGTTTAGTGCCGGGTACAAGCCAAAACCACGACCAGTACGTGTGAACATACAACTACTCACTCAACTCAAAGACCCTCTAATACAACTATATGCATCCAAATAGGACTAAATGATCCTATAGGACTATATGAGGGAAACTATACAATGCTACTAAAATTCCAGCAACATAACGGCCCAAATAGTTTGTTAACAAAAAATTCAACCATGAAAATTGGAGATTTTCTGACAACAGAAAATTCAGTAGTCCATGTTGTGAATGATGGGTCCTAAACAGCCCTATATGATAAAAATTGATGCAAAATAGATGTGAATAGACTAAACCCTAAACATGCAATGCATTCCCCTATGAAAACCCTAAGCTCTGATACCAAATTTGATGTATGAGATGAAATTAAATAAGACATTCAAGATTTCAAGCTTTAGATCATACCAATTTTAAACAATCACAAAATTCCACGTCCCACATACAATCAAACATTCAACAAAGGGAATCTACAAGGGTCCAAGCCTACACACGTTAGGGTTGAATCAAATAAAATTATAAACCAAACAATGCCCAAAGGAGTGTAGATTCATCCACCCTTGCAAAGGATTGTTCCTCAATTCAAGAGATTCACCATGTTTCAATTCAAGGAAAGTCTAGGGTTTGCAAAAGTGGGAAAGAACTTAGAATTTAGGATTATCTAGGGATAGGGTTAGGGATTTAATGCAAGAGAGGAGAGAAATAAAGGAAAGAGAAGAACCTGAGACAGTCCACACGTGTGGACAGCAATCCGGCCCAGACGCACGTGCGTGGGTTCCTGTCCGCACGTGCGTGGGTTCCTGTCCGCACGTGTGGGGCCCAAGAAACTGGAAACGGCCACCTAAGGTGTGGTCAGCCAAGGGAGGCCCACTCACACACCAAATCTCGCGTCGATCCACTATCCGGTTTGTGTGTGGTGCTCCGCCAAAGTTTCAGCCCCCCTCGAGGGCCAGAGTCTGAAAATCTGTTGTGAAGGAGAACTTGGATATAAAAAAAGGGGTGGATTTAAAGATGGGATGGCTATGGGAGATGATGGATGTGGGGTGTAGGAAGTGGGAACGGTTTGGGATGGTTGTCGCTTCGCACTACGGTAATTAGCCCTTCGAAGAAGGAAGGGTTTCGCACCCAATTAGATTCTTCAACTCAGAGAACTAGAAAAGAAGGAAAAACGTAGAATTTTATCATAATCTTCAATGAAAAAAAAAAAAGCCTACATGAGGTTGCCTATTTATAAGAAAACCCTAAACTCCAAAAGCCGCACCATGCGTGCATACTAATACTTTTTTTTTTGAAGACACAGGGTGTCCCCACCTCTTTTTTGAAGTGAGACTACTCCCTGCGAATACACGCAATCACCCACAGCCACGTGTATCGGGTAAAACCAAGGAGGGGAATCGAACCCTCACCTACGGTGAAAACCATAGCAAACCTACGGTGATCGTGCACACACTAATACTTAAAGACGAAGTAACAAAAATAGCAACTAATCAACGCAATCAAAACCGTTCATGATGGTTCTAATAACGATAATAACCAAAACTCAAAATCTTAGATCATCTAGGGTAGTGGGCCACGATCATGAGATCCAATGGTGGAATCCACATAATGATCGGATCCACTCCAATGCTCCATAGCACAGCCCCCTAACTAGGAGGTCCTCCATAGATGTCATCGTCGATCCAGATCGATAGTGGAACCTTCCTCCTCCTTGAGTACATGTGTAGGGTGGGGGGCGTGCGTGTGCGCATGATGTGCTCATCAAGCCCCTTATGCTATGTTTATGTGAGAGTATTATGAGAAAGAAAAAACAAAAACTTTAAAAGAGTAAAAATATCTAGGGATGGAGTTCACTCCTAAAATTATTTACATTAAGTGACATTCAAAATTACATAAAATACCCTTGGAACCAAGGGCAAAAGAGGAAAAATAATAAGAGATAGTAGGAGAATAAAAGACAGTATAGTAGCCCACGGTCCAGAGCGAGAGCGCCCACATACAGAAACATTGTACTACGCTCCCCCTTAGGCTGAGGCATAAATACCGAACATGCCCACTTGCCAAGAATACGTCATCCAACTTCAACGGTAAAAGCTTTAGTGAAGATATCCATAGGTTGAGCAGTAGACGAAACAAATGTAGTAAAAATAATGCCAACAACAACCTTCTCACAAATAAAATGACAATCAGCTTCAATGTATTTTGTCCACCCATGAAAAACAGGATTAGAAGTTATATGAATTGCAACTTGATTGTCACAATAAATAAGCATAAGAGTCTTCAGTATTCAACAATAACACCTTTTAAACAAAAAATTTCACATGCAAAATTTGTTATAGCATAGTACTCGACCTCAGCACTGGATCGTACAACGATTGTCTATTTTTTAGTCTTTTAGGCAACAAAATTACCTCCTAAAAAAGTACAGTATCCTATCTTAGAGCATCAATCATCTGGCAAACCTGCCCAATCATCATCAAAATAACCTTCGATATCAAGATTATTGTGACAGTTAAACAAGATGCCACATCCTAGCGAAGCTAATGAAGCGTAAGATGTGACAAACTACCTCAAGGTGACTAGATCGAGGAGCATGCATCAATTGACTAACCAAACTCACTGCATGAAATGAATCCGGGTGAGTAATAGTTAAACATATCAACCGACCAATTAATTGCTAGGAGATGTCGTTCCAGTAAACGAGATGGGAGAAGTTGTGGTCATGATGATCGTTTTGGTGGTAGAGATTCAGGGGGAGGCTGTTTTGGAGGTAAAACTAATTGAGGAGGCAGTGGTATAGATTTCAACAGTAGTCATGGTCGTGGTGGTCGTAATCGACAGTTCCCTCATTATGGTCTCAGTAACCACAGAACTAATACATGTCAAGACCCTATTGGTAAACCTGCTTGTGCGAATGAGATTCGTTCCTCCAATAATGGCACCAAAGGTTGCCTTCAAGCCAGTTTCCTCAATTTATGAGCCCAGTACTACAAGTGATACAAATAAATTGCCCAAAGAAGAATGTGCTAGACTTTTGAAGGATTGTCCCACTCATGCATAATCATCCATAGCTACTCTCATGCAGCCAAGTATTGTTTGTCTTGCATCGCCTGATAATGTTCCCTGAGCCATCGACTCCAGAGCTTCCAATTATATACCTAGTAGGCATAGTGTATTGTCTCAGGTAGTACAATCCCCATCCATCTCTTCTGTCATATTAGCATATGGTAGTTCAACCCACATGTCTAGGTTAGGTACTGCTTATCCTACCCCATCACTTTCATTGTCGATAGTACTTTACATCCCTCAATTTCCTTTGAATTTATTGTATGTGAGTAAGCTAACCAAACTCTTAAATTGTTTTATCGCATTTTATCCTTCTTATTGTGAATTCTAGGATCTAAAAACAAGGAGGATGATTGGTAGAGGGCATGAAGCTAATGGACTCTATTACCTCAATTGAGGAATAACTGAAACTCCATTGTAGTCTGATATCTCTCCACATCAGTGGCATTCCAGGCTAGATATCTCTCCACATCAGCGTCATTCCAGGCTAGGTCATCCCTCCTTAAGTAGTTTGAATAGTTCGTTCATCATTGCATGTGTCTAGATTAGAGTATGAGGCTTGTGAGTTGAGTAAGCACCATAGAATATCATTTTTTCCTCATGTGCATAAGAGAAGTGATAAACCTTTTTATTTGGTACATTTAATGTTTGGGGTCTAGTTAATCTTACTGTTTTATTTACTTTCAAGTACTATGTTATTTTTGTGAACGATTATTCTCATATGACATAGCTATATTTAAAGAAAAATCGATCAGAAGTGTTTTCTTATTTTAAAGAATTTCATATGGAAGTACAAAATCAATTCGTTAAGGTTGTATTCTACATTCAAATAATGCTAGAGAAAAATTATCTCACGACTTCAACTCATATCTTTCATCTCATGACATTATTCACCAAACTTCATGTTCAAACAAACCACAACAAAATATTATAGTTGGACGTAAAAACCGTCATTTACTTGAGGTTGCTAGAGCATTGTTGTTGAATGTAAAGGTTCCAAAAAAATTTAAGAGTGAAGCAGTTTAAGTGCAATGACGCTACCTGATAAATCAGATGCCTTCATCGATCCTAAATGGAAAATCACCTTTATTGTGTCCTCAAATTCCTTCCTACCTTAATACATTTTTTTTTTTGAAAGATTTCCTACTTTAATACCTTAAAGGTGTTCAGTTGTGCGTTTCATGCATCAAATTGATCATATCATGACAAGTTTGAACCAAAGGCTTTCAATTGTATTTTTCTTGGGTACTCTATATCCAACGTGGATACAAATGTTACAATCCTGTCTCCCAAAGACGTTATGCATCAGTTAATGTCACATTCTTTGAACAAGCTCAATCTCTCTAAGGAAAGTAATGCAGGACGATCTAAACTAGAACACATGTGTGAGCAAAGAAATTATCCAGCGAAATAAACTAAGCAAATCAATTGAAATATTCAACATTCCACATCATTGTGAGGATAATAACAAAGGAAACATGCAACGGTTGCAAACCATTATCACAATCCTGCGGTACCGTATTCAAATCATGCGTGGATTGGATCCGGCAAGGGATGGGACATCCCAATCTTGCATAGTTTCAATCTAACAATCAATGCATCTTTTCTAGTCCAGGAAATCAAAGGATTTCTGGAATAGGGGCGGCTAGAAAATCTAATAAAGGGTTGGGATCAATTCTCAGATTTTCAGGGTCAATAACAATCAAACAATACTGGGCATAGAAACAGAAGAAGAAAGTTGGAGGGCTAGAAATAGAATTTAGAAGAAGATGAGAGATTAGGGGAAGAGAAGAAATTACCACAAAGAGAAAGGGGAATGAGGCACCAAGCTTTCAGTAAAAAAAACATCATTAGGTTAGTAGAGAATGATTTGATGATGATAATGTGAAGAAGAGCGGAAAATATTGAGAGAGAAGAAGAAGAAGAAGAGTTTGGGAGAAATGTTGTGTTAGGCTTGCTTGCCCTAACACATAATATTTTATTATAACAAAGCATAGAGTACACCGCAGGAGAAGAGGGAAGTGTGCACATGCACTTACACTAAAAGGGAGGGCCACTAACCACATACACAATACACTAGCATTCTCTATACTCCCCCTCAAGTTAGAGCATAGATGTTGATCATGCCCAACTTGTCACGAACACGATGAAGAGCATCTCGACTCAAGGACTTTATAAGAACATCAGCAAGTTGATCCCCAGATCGAACGGAGTGACGATTTCCTTAGAAGCGACTTTCTCCCGAATAAAATAACAGTCGACCTCAATATGCTTGGTTCGCTCGTGGAAAACTGGATTACGAGCAATATGGATGGCCGCTTGGTGTCACAATGAAGAGGAACAGGATCCGAATGAGGATAGCCAAGTTCTTCGAGAAGGTTGCAAAGCCACATGAGTTCACATATCGCATGAGGCATAGTACGATATTCTGCTTCAGCCGAGGACCGGGCAACAACTGGCTGCTTTTTGCTCTTCCAGGTTATAAGATTGCCACCTAAGAAGGTACAGAAGCCGAATGTAGAGCGGCGATCAAAAGTACTACCTGCACAATCAGCATCGGAATAGCCAGAAAGATGAAGATGACCATGCAATTGAAAGCGGAGGCCAAGACCCGGAGCTGATTTTAAATACCGAAGTATACGATAGAGAGCCATGAGATGGGAAGTACGGGAAGCTTGCATGAATTGGCTAACAACCCCCACCGCAAATGAGAGATCTGAGCGAGTAATAGTCAGGTAAATAAGCCAGCTTACAAGTCGTCGATACATCTCAGGATCAGTAAGGAGAGCACCATCATCTGGTCGAAGTTTCTGTGAAGTATCCATGGGAGTGGTAGCAAGCTTACACCCTAAGATCTGGATAATGAGTGCATATTTTCCTTGTGACAAGACCAATCTGGATGATGAACGAGCAACTTCAATTCCGAGGAAGTAGCGAAGAGGACCAAGATCCTTGATCTCAAACTTGATCTTCAAAAAATCTTTGACCTCCCTCGTTCCAGCAGAATCACTACCAGACGGAACAATATCATCTACATAGACAATGAGAACCATGATGCCCGTTGATCGTCGACATATAAAGAGAGAATGATCGGCATGACTACGAACAAAGCCAAACTCTAAGAGAGCCTGACTAAATTTTTCGAACCATGCACGTGGGGATTGTTTGAATCCATAAAGAGCCTTCTTCAACCGGCATACAAGTGCAGGGTTATAAGAAGCAACAAAGCCAAGAGGTTGATGCATGTAAACTTCCTCTACAAGATCCCCATGGAGAAATGCATTCTTAACATCAAGCTGAAACAAGGGTCATGATAAATTAACGGCCAAGGAGAGCACAACACGAATCGAATTAAGCTTAGCCACCAAAGAGAATGTCTCGAAGTAATCCACACCACGAGTCTGTGTCTAACCCTTAGCAACAGGACAAGTTTTATAGCGATCAACTAAGCCGTCTGGAAGAAACTTGATCGTATAAACCCATCGACAGCCAACAGGTTTATGGCCTAAAGGAAGTGGCACAAGCTCCCAAGTATGATTCTTCTCAAGGGCAGATATTTCTTCCATCATTGCCTTCGTCCAATCAGGACTCTGAAGAGCATGTGAGAGAGATCTAGGAATAGTCTGTGGTGAAAGGGAAGCTGCAAACGACTAAAAAGACAGTGAAAGATGATCATATGAAACGAAACTACTAATGGAGAGATGAATACAAGATCGTGACCCTTTTTGGGCAAGGCAATGGGAATATCTAAACTCGAGGTAGGAGAGTCACCTGAGCCAACATCCAGAGTGAGCGGAAGGGTGGATGGCTGAGTGTGTGAAGATTTATCTTGACGATGATACACCTGCAGAGGCTTAGGCTCACCCATATCACCAACAGAATGTTGAATATAGGGGATAGGAGTTTTCCCATGATCACTAGTGAAAAGAGGATAAGAGTCATACTCCCCCTGACTCGCAAGAGGATCACAGAGGGATCGTCCTGGAACGGAGAAAAAAGAAATATCCTCAAAGAAGATTACATCAGCAGAGACATTTCTTATGAGTCAATGGGTCAAAGCATTTATACCCTTTCTGACTCCGAGTATACCCTACAAAGACACATTTAATTACTCTTAGGCTAAGTTTATCATTACTGTCATCCAAAATTTGAACAAAGCATGTACACCCAAAAACTTTAGGTGGTAGAGGAAATAGATTATCATGAGGATACAATATAGTAAATGACGATTTATAAGACAGGATACGTGAGGGTATACGATTAATAAGAAAAGTAGTAGTTAGGAGAGCATCACACCAAAAATGTTTAGGTAAATGCATACCAAGTAGAGGGTGCGAGCAACGTCAAGAAGATGACGATTCTTTCGTTATGCAATACCATTTTGTTGAGGTGTGTAAGCACATGATGTCCTAGACAAAATACCATGTTCCTGCAAGAAGGATAGAAAGGCAGTAGACATGTATTCACCCCCATTATCAGAATGGAGGGATTTGATGGAACAATGAAATTGAATGCACACTTCATGATAAAACACTTTAAACGCATCAAACACTTCACTTTTAGATTTCAAAAAATAAATCCAAGTCATGCGTGAATAATCATCAATAAAGGTAACAAAATATCTAAATCTAAAAGTCGATGTAACCAGAGCTAGTCCCTAGACATCCGAGTGAACCAGAAGGAAAGGTTGAGATTTCCTCCCAGAAGAGCTAGGAGGAAACGTAGCACGATGATGTTTAAACAATTCACAAATATCACGGCATAATGGTTTTAGTGACAGATAAGGAGAGAAACAAAAGTCTCGATCTAGATATGGATGGGTGGCCTAAGCGGCAATGTCACCGAGTCATGGACTCTCGATCTAGAGAAAGCATATTAGAAGCTGCAACGGGTGTATCATTAAAAAGATAAACGCCAACTCGCTCATGCCCGCCACCAATCACTCTCTTCGTCTATAGGTCCTAAAACAAACAATAAGAAGGGAAGAAAGTAATGGAACAATTTAATGATTTAGTAAGAGAGCTAATAGACAATAAGTTTAATGAAAAACGAGGCGCATGCAAGACTAAGGACAAAGACAAGGAAGAAAAGAGGGATAGAACCAATTCCAGAGATGGGAGATTTGGTTTCATCTGCGACTGTGACATACTGAGTGTGAGGAAGCTCCAGAGTCAATTACCCAGGAGGTAGGAGAGGATGACGCAAGAAAGGCGGTACCTGACTAGGCCGAAGCAGCATGAGAAGGCTCAGGAATTTCACAAATGTGAAGCCGCATAAGGGCATCATATGCAGCCCGAGAAATGATAAGAAACTCCCCTGAAGTATACGGTTCAGCTGTCGGGGTGGAAGACTGTCTCAGAAGCAACAGTGGATGCAACAGAAGTAGCGGCATACGTAGGGCGACCATATATCTACCAGCAATAATTAACAGTGTAATTAGTTCCACTGCAATGTGAACAAATGTGGGAACCATCACGTCCTCGTCCACGTCCACCACGAAGACTACGGGCCGCCACGATTGTGATCTCCCTCGCAGCCTCTACCATGACCACCAAAACCAGAAATACACCATAAACTCAAGGATGGTGCCTGAAGACCAAGAGAGGACTGTTCGCAAGCAAGATGTACCGAACGCTCGGGTGGCACAAATGAATGAGAAGGAAGCGTAAAGACAGTAGCACGCTGACACATGGCATAGACTGTTGTCAATGGGGAAAGAGGATCCTACATAACAACCTGATCTCGAACATAAAGATAATCAGAACTCAACCCAGCTATGAACTGCATGATACGAGTATCATCCCGCTGCTTATGAGCATGTTCGTGATCCTCTTTACATTTGGAAGCAAGAGGTTGATACATATCCAACTCATCCCACATACCCCGAAGCGTCGAATAATAATCTTTTCAAGGATCTGGTGTTTTGTTGGAACCAACCAATTTCTTGAATAAGCTGGAATACCCATGAAAAATTCTGAGATTCTGAAAACATATCATAAAGCGTATCCCAAATGCCTTTAGCCGAGGATAAAAACATCACTGAGTGGCTAATCGAGGAATCCATACTATTCAACAACCATGCAATAACTTGATAATTCTCTTTTGTCCAAGACTTGTAAGTAACATCTGTAGAGCTTGAGGGATCATCCAAAATATACGAAAACTTGTCACGGGCCCCTAAAAATACTTTTACAGATTGTGCCCATTGAAGATAGTTGTCACCATTCAACTTAATGGAGGTAATCTGCAAGGGGTTGGATTCAAGAGACCATATGCCAAGAGATGAGGGCCCTTTGTCAGTCATAGGAGAGTCCAAGATAGATAAATTTATGCCAAGAGAGCCCCTATGCCAAGAAAGATTGATTTAAACAACTCTATCTCACTCAATCCTTTAAGATAATAAGAGATAAACCTCAAACAAATATCAATCATCCAAAATACCATGAAACGCAGTCAAAAAAGCCTGAACCGAGTGAAAAACGGCCCAGCCGCACGTCCATTTGAGGTTAGAAACCTCTCAAACATTGATCTTAAGTAAAAAAAATCCACCATAGGTAGCTTGGAAGGAAGATTTCGGTCCGTCTTGAGCAAAGAAACCAAAGAAAAGCTTACCGATTTGAGGTAGATCAAAGAAAAATAGAAGATGGACCCGATTTTTGAATTTCTCTATTTCGCCCAAAATACCATGAAAAGAGGTCCAATAAATTTTGAAAAAATCATGACAAATCTTTTAAAATCAAGATCTATCAAATCCCTAAACTTTTAGCTCAAACGGAATCCATGTGTCCATACAACGCTGACATCAGCCGTACGGCTGCTGACGTCAGCAAGGTGACGTATCGCCTCTCAATCCGTTGGATGCGGAATGCCTGGATCTATGCTTTGATACCAAATAGAGAATGATTTGATGATGATAATGTGAAAAAGAGAGGAAAATATTGAGAGAGAAGAAGAAGAAGGAAAGTTTAGGAGAGATGTTGTGTTAGGCTTGCTTGTCCTAACACATAATATTTTATTATAATAAAGCATATAGTACACCGCAGGAGAAGAAGGAAGTGTGCATATGCACTTATATTAAAAGGGGGGCCACTAACCACATACACAATACACTAGCATTCTCTATAAGGTTTACGGTAGAAAACACCATATTTATAAAATTTGGATTTAAAAGAAAATCACTAAACTACCCCTATAACAAAAGAAAAAAAAAACGCACAAAACAAAGCTTTCTAAAAAAATCCCACGTAATAGATCAGTCTTCCAATTCATCCTACACGTGTGTCCTCCTAATGTGGGGCCTTCAATTAATCCGGAGACCCATGTAAGGTCTTCAAAATCCTCCTTGATTGTGCCACGAACCATCTAAAAGTTTATTCAATTTGAAAAGAACTCCATAACTACTCTTCCCATTGTACACGGTACTATTACTAGAGTTGGGGAGATGCCAATGCAACATTAAGATCAGACTTTGTAGGTTTACTCTAGACATTCCAAATAATGAGATGGACTACATACAAGCATGACTTCTACCACTCCCAATCCGTCCGAAAATCACCATTCTTCTGAGTCCTTGCCTACACCGTGAGATGAAGGTAATTTACCTATTGCTCGTCATGAGGGTATCCATTCATGTACTCAGTATCCTATTTCCAACTTTGTTTCACTCGGTGATTTACCTCCTTCATTTCGACAATTTGCTTTGTCTTTGTCATCTATATTTATTCCTCATTCTTTCAAGGATGCTCTAAGTTATGATGGATGGAAACAAGCTATAGAAGATGAGATGGTTGCACTCTATCAGAATCAAACTTGGACATTAGTTGAGTTACCCATTGAAAAGCGTGCAATTGGATACAAATGAGTGTATATAACAAAACACAATCATGATGGCTTAGTGGATCATTTAAAAGCCCGATTAGTTCCCAAAGAGTATTTTCAAACTCTTAGACTTGACTGTTCGAAGACCTTCTTACCTTTGGCAAAGCCTCACTTGCAAATTTGGATCATCCATGTATTAGTTTGATGTGAAGAATGCTCTTCTTCATAGAAATCTGGTTGAATAAGTTTACATGGAGCAACCACCTAGGTTTGTTACTTAAAGAGAATTAGATAAGGTATGCCATCTTAAGAAATTAATAGGGCTTGAAAAAATCTCCAAGAGCTTGGTTTGACAAGTTCAGTAAGATGGAATTCGAATAGGGATGAAACATGGCCAGGCTGACCACTGTTTTTGTAAAGCAAAGTGAGACAGCCACTATTGTGTTGGTTGTTTATATAGACGACATTAGTGTGACAGGCAGTACTACCAGTGTTATTGATATCGCCAAGCTGCGATGGCAATACTGATAATATCGGCGATATTATTGATAATATCGCCAGTAATCGGAAAAATGGTAATGATAGAGAAAGAAATTACAAGAAACATAACAATTTTATCACTTCTGTAAATAGTTTCACTTTTTAAAGGGCAACTCTATGCATTGGTATTGCATTATGTATCAAAACCTTGGGATATGGAAACATCATTGAAAACAGCAGGAAATATCACGTATCACATAGATGGAAACATTGGAGAAACTTTAGGAAAATGGTGGTATTTTTCGACAAGACTTCAAGATGTTATGATACACATGATTATATGCTTAGGACGTAAAACAATTTAACTTCGAGTGTTAAGAGACATAATTATATGCTTAGGACTCAAAACATTACTAATAATAACAATACCAATAATAATAATAATCATCTTAATAACACAACTATGTAATGGTCTCCCCCATACATATTTATTATATAGTAATTAATAAGAATTTTTTTCCACTTTTTTCAAAAATAGTTTTAATTAATAAAAATGCTGTTAATGCACTAGTCTTTTAAATAAAATGTTTAGTCATTTAATAGAAACAACATTAATTTATTCACACAGCATATCTTTATTCAAATGTTTTTTTAAAATGTATTTCTAATTATTTTTAGTTAAATATATAATTTTCCCAAAAAAAAAAAAAAAATGTGGCCAATCTGTAAATTGGCCTACCCTCATCAACAAATATTTTGTAAATGCTAAAACTACAATTTTGAGGGGTGAAAAGGAAAGAAATTTGGATTTCACCAATTTCTTATGTTTTCCACCTTCAACAAAATCTTGTGCTTCAAATCCATGTCAATGCATGAAACTCAAAAGGTATGGACTTACATTTGTTTTCTTCCTACCCTATTGAAAAAAAAAAACAAAAAAAAAAAAAAAAAACACAAATTTAAACATTTAAAATCAATTTCTTCTCACTTACTG
Source organism: Magnolia kwangsiensis (assembly GCA_037074715.1). Taxonomy (NCBI): domain Eukaryota; kingdom Viridiplantae; phylum Streptophyta; class Magnoliopsida; order Magnoliales; family Magnoliaceae; genus Magnolia; species Magnolia kwangsiensis. The sequence continues at coordinate 26,565,235 of CM073582.1, forward strand.
GATTCCATTCCAGTGCGATTCAGCTCACGGATTGCAATTTCTCCACCAAAATCATGTTTTTGATGTGAAACAACTCAAGTGGAGTTGTCAAAACAGACACAGGAACAATTTCTTGTAAAACATCATAAAAGAGGGTTTTTTTTAAAATTTTTTTGAACTTCTCTTCGATTTCCGGTTTATGTGCAGGTATTGATTGATACTCATTAGACCTTTATAAAGGGGAGACAAATAATACATGCGATATATTGTGTAATACATGCGATATATTGTGTAATACATGAGATCTATTGACCGACATGGGGATTTTTGCAAATATACCTAAGCTCCATTCACACAGGTTAGATATTGAAAATATCAGTAGCTACATTGAGCACTGAATATTAGAAGGTTCATTATTCTTTAAACGTTCGGATCAATACAAAAGATCCCATTGTGCCTTCGAATTCTCCAAAGAATCTCATTGGGAAGGAGATGCCAACAAGCCCAAATCTGGACCAAATCTTATTTTGGATCATTAAACAAACTCAGCCAAATTTCCAAGGGCAATCTTATGCCTATAATCTAAATTCTTAGTTTCAATTTCCACCGAGTAAAGTGGCTGCACTGACTACAAGTTGCAATCGTATTAGTTAGAAATACACTATATGCTAAGAAATTACAACTAGTCAGGCACTTCATAGAACCACTTTAACCTGTTATCAGTATGACCACTAGACATGTGTTTACTATTCTTTTTTATTTCAATATCATCATAAATTCCGATCTATGCTATTTTTCAAGAAAGCAAATAATTACATAATTTGCACCAAGTTCTGCAACCCATGGGCCTCAGTTAATGGGCATGTTTTTGGTGCACTTGAGTCCACACCAAATACAGAGGTCCCGGTACTTCACAAGAACCTATAGAGACCCAAAACTCTTTTCATGTCATTACACCTTTCTCGTAATCAGATAAGAAACCAATTAGAAGAGCAAATCTTACCCCGTACTTCATGAAACAGGCCCTGCGCCACTGAACAATAGTCTCACCACTCTCCAAGCGGACAGCATCCCCAGGACTAACAGCACATGATCCTGCATGCTGTGAAACAACTCTATGAACGTTTTTTTCTGCAGGGTACAAAGACAAATCTGTACTTATACGTGTTTTAACCTGTAAGAAACATATTTATCCTGAGGCTGGCATTTGTGAAATCAGCAATCTACCTCACAAAATTTAGCCACGGACATCGGTGAACCATGACATGAGCAGACAACTCCAATAAACCCTTTGTCACTAAGATGCAGATTACCACCTGTTAGAGACAAAAACTGTCAGAGTTCCACAACAAGTACATCATGCATGTGGATGCACATGCTAACATGGCACATGCAGGAATCCAAACCATGCATCAGGCAGGCCTTAGAGGTGATCATTCCTAAAGATCAGGCTCTCCTACTAATTACAAGAAGCCCTAGATGGGAAAAAAATACTAGAGGGGACAAGAAATTTCCAAAGGTCTAAATTCATTGCAAAAGTGCAGCCCACCTCATGAATGGACTTTGGACCAGCCTTTTTTTAACTTTTGTCCAGCTCATCTGCACTATGGGCCCACTTATTTCATGCTCAGAGAGGTTGATGTGAGCTTAGCAAACCTCCATGTCAAAATAAGGAAAATTGAAACATATTGACTGACAAGAGATGACTCTGAATAACAACAAGCATGAGTCCAAAGCACCCACTCACTTGTACCAAGGCAGAAGACACGTGGACGTCCTCTTGTAAAAGCAGGTGGATGAGTTGACATAGAAGATATAGATTCCAATGGCATTCTCGGCGATGCCTGAATATTGGTGGTTTGTTGTTGACTGGCATTCAGGTAACTTGTACCGGCGACCAACCCCCACCTTAGAGATGATGCCTCCCTCCCAATATCATTGCTGCCACAGACTGCATGGTTGAGAACTGGTTTGGCGGACTCTGCACCACGAAGATGAAAATGTGTTGTTTGCAGATTATTGTGCAAAACAGCAACTCGGCTACAAGCAGAGGTTGGCATTGCCCTGGACGCAACAACCGGACAAAGTTCAGTTCCATTTCCCATGCTTTCATTGCCATTAAGTTGAGGAAATGATGCAAATCGTGCTGCTGAAACTCCACAGCCAACACCTCTGGCTACGATACCACTATCATGAACTGGAAGCTTACTGGCAGCAACAGAAGGTTTTGAATTTGACAGTTGCTGAAAATCACATTGTAGTTGCTGTGAAGATCCAGACAGAAGAGCTAGAAATGAGTTTCCAAGATCGGGCTTCCCAGATTTGCTGCAGGAGCCCAAGTTCAAGGTACTAAACACCAAGGGTTCTTGTACAGTCATACGCTCTGTAGCACCAGATTGTTGGGCAATGCATGGATGAAAATAATGACCCACATTCATATCCATCTGCAGATTGAAGGGATCAAGATTAGATTGCCCATAACGAAAAGGAGAGATGCCTTGCAAGCAACATCAATTAAATCCTATTTTTAAAATTTAAAAAAAAAAAAAAATTTAATTAAAAAAGCAACAACAGGTAAGTAAGATATTGAACAGAATTTCATCAATAACCAAGTGAAATCAATAAGAACACCGAGAGTTCGAAATGGAAAGGAAAAGAATAGCATAGCATGGAAGATATCATACGAGGAAGTGTCTGCATACGTTATTAAGCTGATATCATCCCAGTCTGATTTTATAAATTGTAGCCATTCTTGTCCGGTAGAAGAATCCACAACTGATGCGGGCCCATGGCCCAGGCCAGCATGTGCTGATTTGGGACTGTTTATTAATAGATTTGGGCCCTAAATATCAAGAACTACAATTCACTATTTGTGGAAGATATGGGGGCTGATTTAAAGATGTGATAGGAGATATGTGGGGATGTCATTGAAGATGTGAAAGCTAATTTAAAGATGTGATTGGAGATATGAGGGGATGTCATTGAAAATATGGGGGTTGATTTAAAGATGTGATTGGAGATATGAGAGAATGTGAATGACGATATGGGAGCTTATTTAAAGATGTGATTGGAGATATGGGAGAATGTGATTGAAGATATGGGGGCTTATTTAAAGGTGTGATTGAAGCTTTTGAGGATTATTTCCAAATTTTATAAATGATTTTTAGGCTTGTTGCCATCTTAGTAGATTATATTGATTTAAAATAAATCTAATAGTTGAGGGGAATTTTATTAAAGATTCATTTAGTGTCTATAAAAGAAGGGGGATAAGAGATAGGCATTCGAAATTTTTTAAATATTGTAAGAAGAACCTTGGTATCAACGAAGTTATTTTTCCCTCTCTACTTAAACATTCCTGTGGGTGTCGTCCATTTATTTACAATTCGGGTGTTGAGATCTCATTGACTCGATAACCAGGTTATACCATTTTGGTATCAAAGTGGGTCATCTTTGGGGACCTTCAACTCTACATCGCCTCCTAATAGCTTCGAGGGGGTGACACGGAAAGAGTTTGTGCAAGTAACCCAATTGATTAGTGCACAGAGCTAGTAAATCAACTCACACATATGGTGGGCAATCTCATTAATCAAGTGGGAGAGCTCCAGCGTGGAGGGAATCCAAATACCAAAGTTGGAGCACATGAACGAAGGGGATGGTTCCCACCAAATGGCCATCACAATTTTCTTCATTGTTACAAGGCTAGGATCACACAATCATGTTTTTTAGTTGCTCAAGAGACTTGGAGTCTTAATGGGTCCCTGAACAACTAAGTTAATGGGGGATTGTATGGCCTATTTCGACACCCATTATCTCCACAAGCAGCATCCCACAGTCTCCTAAATCCCCTACTATCGATTACTATCCTTTACAGCTTTAGGGCATGTTTGATTTTCTCAGGTAAATGTAAATGCAATGGAATTGGGCAATAATTATTTGCTTGGGTAATTACCTTCATCGTTACCTATGTTGATTTGACTCCTACTTTTTCAATGCAAAAATCGAGGAGGCTGCCAAATATATGGGGGGCCCACCATGATGTATGTGGATTATCCACACCGTGCATCCATCATGCCAACTAAATTAAGGCATGAGCCAAAAAATCAGGCAAATTCAAAGTTCAAGTGGACACACCACAGGAAAAATGTAATCGAACACTTACCGTTAAAAACTTCTTGGGGCCACTGTTTACTTTGGTGTGGGCCACTTGAATGTTGGATTTTTCTCATTTTTCGGCTCATGCCTCTGAATGTTACGATAAAACGGATGGACGATGCGGATATGTCATATACATGACGATGGGGCCCACAAATTTATGCCAGTCATTTTAGACCATTTTTCAAAGCAGGAATACCCTCGTATTTTCAAACAGGTGAAATGGTAATAATTGGCTATTTACAGGGTATTTACCTGAATTTGGAAAATCAAACAGGCCCTTATGTACACCTATAGTTAGCCAGTCTATCCAGATGTTTTGTACATGGGTAGTAGGATAAAAGGCAATGCGTATTGATGGTGATAGGGAAGAGCCTCTCCTTTTACCATTACTAATCATCCCACCCTAATGGAAGGATATAGGGTGGGGGTGGATACGAAATGGGAGAGTGGATATGATGTGGAGTTCAATCCCTTCAAGGCGTGCTTGGTCCTTGGAATAAGATGGTATTGAATTGTATTGGATGGGATTAACATCCTTATTGCATAATGATTACATGTCTGGAAATACCATGGTATTTTAGCCATCCAATCCTGTGTTTGGGATAAAATTATTGCTATGGGAAAACACCGGATCAAGCAAAATCCTGTTTGGTGGACCATGGAATTGTAATCAACGGAGGAACAAATTTACAACGGATGTTGTTCACTTGTACACATATATTACCAGAATGTCACATGTAAACAGTGTATATGGATGGACAGCATGGATAAACGCATGCATCAATGTGGGGCCCACATGTGTAGTGGATTTCAAAATCCACAGAAATCCCATGTGGGATCAAATGCAATTCCATGGGACTAAATGCAATTCCACCCCTCCTAATCCCGACCTTTCCCATCTTCCCCAAATGTTGGATGGAATTTGCACGAGACCAAATACAATTCTATCCCACCTAATCCCATCTAATACCTTGGGCCAAACGCCCCCCCAACTTTCTCATCCCCTATATAGAAAATTCTTCTTTGAGCGCTAAACCGAGAAAAGGGTGGAGTTGGTTGGGGCAGTGATGAGATTGAGGTGCCATCCAACCTTCACTTCTAAGAAGAGTCCAAATACATCAGGCCAAGTGGCCACATATCAATCAAGTGTCCTAAAGCTTGATTTTGGCAGGTTCTCCTCGAGTGACTCGGGTCCATCTAATCTTTGTGGAATCTTATGAAATGAAAAGGGGCTTGGTAACTTTTGAATTAAAAAGGTGTGGATCCTGACAACATTTTCCTTTGATGGTTTTTCCTTGGCCTTGTGGGAAAGTGGGATCAAATTGTAGGGTGGTGGTCGATTGCTACAGACGTGCTTGTCCTTAGTGAAGAGCTTCACATCTTCTCACCTTTGTTTCCAAGGAGTTGGGCATCAAAGGAGGCCCTAGGAATGCCACTCTCTGGGCCTTCTCCATGAAGTTGGGGCCATGGAGTCATGCATCTTGTAAGTTGTATCCTATAAATTAAGTTTTAGTTTCCAAGATCAAAGAAAATGCTCTATCATGCGTACGGATTCTAACAAAGCGTCCAATAGACCCATGAAAGAGAGAGGGAAGGGTCACTCGCTATTGGCCCTTCCATACCTCCCTTGATGTATCTTCTTTACTTGTTGAATAGAACTTTCATCACCTTCCAAAAGAAACTATGAAATAAACCTACATTCTTCAAGTGCCTTATGAAAAACATAATAACACATAGGATGCACTATGCAAGACTCACACTGCAGGTTTGTATAGTAGATATGGAATTTCAATTATAAGCGCAATTCATGGTTCAGAGACTCAAATGGTTGGCATGATCAATCAAACCAAGGACAGCTCATGCATCAAAAATCCCCAATGTAATGTTTAGCATTTTCTTGATTGGATGTGAATCATCGTTGTGTTTTCTTTCTTAACAATCTATTTCTTCACCACCTATTGAAGGGTTGCCTAATAGTGAAGATTTTTGGTGCATGGACCATCCAAGGTGAGGCCCATCGTATCAATGGTTTGATCAATAAGCCACAGGCCCCACTCGCACAAACCAAAACTCTTACTGGTAACACCCCAGCATTCAGCCCAAGTATTGTTCAATACCTCTGACACACAAAAGCCTAACTTCTGTGCTACCATCAAAACACCAAGTACTGCACTTGCATTCCCAATTTCCCCAACATCCATTAACTGCCAACAGGAATCTGAACGCACATTTCAAGCACACGGCTTTCCCCATTTCGAATATGCCCAACAACTCCGACCTGTAGTCCCACCGACAATCAATGGTGTGAGATTTGGGCACACCCACAATCTTATTTCCTAACTTCCAACATCCACCGAACTCAAAATGGAGCTCATTAACAAACTACCTGTTACTCCCTACCACATAACAAATCATAAAAACAGTTACTTGAGCTCACCATTGTTTCCACCAAAAACAGTTTCCTTATTTCTACCATCTCCAATCAAAACTAAAAGAAGTTACCACCATCGTTTCCACCAGAAACAGTTTCCTTATTTCTACTATCTCCAATCATACCGAAAGCATTTGCATTTGTATCTATCTTGATGAATAAATAAAATCTACACGCATATCCTTCTCCTTGCATACACATACATACATGCATGGATGCATTCATGCTGATATACATTGCACGGTAGATCTTGACGGAAGTACCTGATTGCGAGATCCTGACGGCGTCGGAAGCTGTGGAGACGTTGGGAGGGGCGGCAGCGGCAACGGAGGAGAAGGTGAAACCCAAGCAGAAGTGCATTTGATCTGCCATGAGTTATCCATGATAAAATGCCTTCCCTCCTTACCCTTTCTCCATCCAAAGAGCGAGAAATGGTCAAGAGGCGAAAAGGGAAAGAAAGATTGGGGGATTGGAGGGGATTTTGGGAAAGGTAGAGGGTGTTTGAAGGAATCAGACAGAGATTTGAAGATGAAGACGAGAGGAGGAGACGAGGAGAACTTCCTCCTGTGGAGATGATGAAAGGAGTCTGGTCTCTGTTGTAGTTGTTCGAGGCGGGCCAGGGAGCTGCTGCCGAACGCGGATTGTTGGGACCCACCCCCTCCGCCGCTGTTGCGGTCGGAAGCTAGGTGGGGTCCACCTTGATGTTAGTGAGAAATCCACCCTGTCCATCCGTTTGTACAGCTCATGTTAGAAACGATCCTAAAAATGAGGCAGATTCAAGACTCAAGTGGGCCACACGACAGGAAAAAGTGGGAAGTGAAATTCCTAATGTTGAAATCTTCCCGGTTCACGTGATGTTTTATGCCATCCAAACCGTTCATAAGGTCATTCCCATGATCGAAAACATAACAATATTGGCCTCATCAAAAACTTATGTGGCCATAGGGATGTTTCAACGGTGATCATTCAATCTCCACCGTTAATGTCGTGTGTCCAGCTTGTGTTTTGATGCACATGCCCGAACATAGCTGATAAAACGGATTGGCAATCAGGATTTCTAACAAACATTATGGTAGGATGGCGGATGTTTTGAGTTGCAGCATTCGTCTTGGGCGCTGATTAAGTGGGACAGGAGTGACAGACTAGTGGATGAGCCCATGTGGGGGCAACCTCTTTGTATTTGTTATATATCCACGCCGTTCATCCGTTTCCCAGCTCATTTTAGGACACGGTGTTATAAAAAAATAGGAACATTTAACTCTCAGATGTACCACAGCAACGGAAAACAGTGTTGATTGAACACCCAAAAATAAGGGCTTCGGATGAAGGGAAAACATAAATAGAAGGTTTATACTAAACTTTCGTTGTCCCCGATAATTTTTTTAATGGTGATAATTCAATCCATATTTTGTGGTCCAAATAATATTGGATCTAACTAATTTTTTGGATCATCTCTTAAAATCTTCTGAAAAAACTGATGGACGGCGTGGATATACAACATATACATCGAGGTGGGCCCGACAGTCAGAGCGTCTCCCACACCTGTTCCGACGTCCGTCTATTTTTGCTTTTGAGTAGTCTTGATGTCTGATGCTTCTGAACTGTGCAGGTAGACTGAATCACTTACTTATTTGCAGAGACGCTCCCCCATCTTCAAGCGCTACAGGCAACGCCGACGTGGCACGTGTGTGATGAATCCTAGACGTTGATAGGATGTCATGGAGGTGTACATTTGAGTACCAAAACTCAGGCTCGCTGGTTAACGTGTTGAAGATAGATCGTTGGGTGTCTTTACGTAACCGTTCATTTCTTCAGAAGTCTGTAGCAATAAACCTGCTGTATTTCTTCTTCTTTTTCTGCGGGAGGGTTTCAGAAATACTGATCATGGGACCATCCTATGAAGGTTCCATATAACAGGCGCATGTCCCACGTGGGAGCGTGTGGTGCGTTATTGCTGGGAGCAGTTCTCGACTCCGTTCGGATGTGAGAAGGAAATGATGTGATCCTCTGACCCGAGGATATGCACAATTCCTCGAGATTCCAAAACTGAGGTGCAGACCTTTGGCGTGATGAAGCTGTCTCTGGGTGGACCATCCGTTGAATGTTACTTGCTTTGGAAGATCCCAGCCACCAATTGGGACCTTTTTAGCTGAATGTGGGCCCATGATAGATTTATTTTATTAAACATCTGTTTACAGGAAATTTTTGGAAGGTTTAAATGGCTCGATTGGAAAGTTTTATTGGGAATTCTCCATCTAGTTAAAGACCTAATAGATCAGCGGTCTAGATCAATGAACCATGCACGGGACTTATACAAACTGAAAACCCTAGGATAATTTTAGGTCCTCGGGTTCATCCGCTAAGAATCTAATCTGACGTGAATCGGACTGATCTGTTCCTCGAGCCCCAGGACGGGAATTGAATACTGACACCCCTACTAGGACGTGATGTATTCGCTTTCTCCACGCCGTCCATTCATTTTGGATCGTTATCCTAGGGCATGAGCCTAATAGGGATTCAAATCTCCACTGGACCACCGCATGAAAACACTGGTAAACGAACGCTCGCCATTAAAAACTTCTTAAGGCCCACTGTAGGTCAGCTCGATTCAAATCTTTCGTCGCCTGAGAAAGTTTCTAATGATAAATATTCAATCACCAATATTTCTTGTAATATGGTCCCCTTAATATTTGCATATGCCTTATTTTTAGCAAAATGCATCAAAATGAGTTTAAAGAATAATGAACGGCGTGGATAAAAAACATACGTCATGGTGGGTCCACATAGCACCGTCCAGTATCGAGTCGCTACCCGCGGTGTCGATATGCAATCCGCGTCCTTAGTTCGTGTGGCCAAGCTCACGCAGGTGGGCCCCACTAGTCCATAATTCGGAACGTTGATTTTACTGGAGACGGGTGGTGGAAAAATCCTCCCGAATGCAAAATTGCTGTTTTTCGTGCTATAGATAGAAAGGTAAGGATCTCCACAAGGTGGGGCATTACCTGTCCCCATTGGGGCCCATCAAATAAACGGTCTGGATCACTGGACCATGGCCCCACTCTGTATGCCCGAGGACTGTGTTAAATTCGTACAACTGCTGACACTTAGGGGGAAAGCGGATTGGCTGCTGTACCGCACACCAGCGAGCTGGTGTTGGTACGTGTCGTGGGAAGACGATGGCTGATGCTCGTACGAACGGTTTAAATGAGATCAAAGTTACATGGCCCCAAAATGATGTATTTATTTTATCCCCACCGTTCATCAATTTTTTCAGATTACTTTATAGCATGAGCCAAAAAATTAAATCGTATAAAATCTCAACTTTACCTTACCATAGATAACAGCTGGATAATAATTTTCACCGTTAAAGCATTCATGGGTCTACCTTAAAATTTATTTTCTATCCAATTCTATGAGGCTAAAAGTATATAAATGAAGATGAAAAAAAAATAACATATTGATCCAAAACTTTCGTAAGCCTCCAAAGGATTTTAATGGTATACGTCCAATCCAAATTATTTTTTACAGTATGGTTCACTTAATCTTTATTTCCGTCTTATTTTATGGCTGAAACCATATAACCAGCTCACCAAATGGACGGCCTGTTTGGATATAGCAAATAACTTATCATGGGACCACTGAACCTGCTGACGTCAACACACAAATTAAATCGTGTGTGGTACACCAGCTAATCCGCCTGGCACCAAGATCATTAATTGGTCGGACAGGACAAATGCTCGCCCCATATGCACCTCTACTGGGCGGAATCCTCCATAAACATCTAATCTCTTTGAGGCTTACATCGTTGTCTATAGCCCACCCCGTCCATCAGTTACTAGAAAAAAAATACTATCCAGATTTACAGCACAGATGTGCCACACCACCCAGAACAATGGAAATGGAATGCCTAACCATAGGTTTGTCCGAGAGACTCAATCTGTGTATCTTTCATCAAACCCGTTAATCAGGTGTAAATCACGAGGATGAAATGAAGATACAAATCCAGCCTTATGCAGAATTCAACTGGGGTACACCCATGAAAATAGAGATTTTAAGAGAAAAATTACAATTTCCCCATTTGTGTGGTCCATTTAAGTCCTCCGTCGCACTTATATTTTTATGTACCTTTCAATTAAATTTTCTCACCGTATGGACGGAGTGGATTAACATATGCGACATTGCGGGCACACAGAAGCTAGAAGGTAATAAGCTATAAGCAAAACACGTGTCATAGACTATTCCGGTCTTACTACCTCTGTTGAAATACACGTGCTAAAGCAGTGGAAGCGAATTGGCAGGAGTACCACACACCCCGGACCTGGTTGGCGTGTTGACGTCACTAAGTTCTTTGGGTCTCATTGAGCGTGTATGTTATATCCAAACCGTCCGTCCACTTCATGAGCTCGTCCGAAGGCTGAAAAATAATGCGATCAAAAGATATCAGTCTGCGGAACCTTAGGAAGAGACTAGATCTAAAATGATTTTCATGGTGGATCGTATTTATATTTTAATGTTTTAGCACTGAGAATTATTGTCCCACTGTTATTTATAGTGCAGTGGTGATAACTTATTGTTGAGCTCATGCTTTAAAATAACGTCTAAAAAACCCGTGTATATAAATTAAACACATCATAGTGGGGCAATATAACTTTGATCTCATTTGAATTATTCACAAAACTCGAAGTTCTGACAGGACACGTACCCACACCAGTCAGGTCGGTGGTGTGTGGTACACCAACCAATCCCTTCCGTGAGTACTGCTGGTGTGAGGAATAAGGATGTATCAGGTGCTAACACTGCATAGGTGGGCCAGAGGCTCAAATCTTATTTTTTAACACATATTAGGTCACCTAATTGTCGCGATAGTTGGTTGATGACCATGCTAATGTCTTTTATCGATAATTAGATCTCAAGAGCATAAGGTGTGGTCATAGGAAAATCATATACGTGGGACCACGATCTGATGATCCAAACCGTTGATCTATGAGATAAACAGCTGATGGATCTCCCTCCAATATCTTCAATCTTGGAAAATCCTAACCTTTTGATAAATGGAGTATAAAATAACAAACAATGAAATTGTACTTGTTCAAATGATATTTACCAAAAAAAAAAAAAAAAAAAAGGCTAAATGATCAAAAGGGTTAAAACATTCCAACGTAGGAGATTTTTTAGGGTCTTCCTCATCCATCACTTGTACGGATTGGATCATTGAAACATGTCCTACGTGTAGTGCATCTTGGAAACCAGCAAATAGTACCATATGATGCACCATTTTTGGCTTCTTTAAGACTATTTGTGGTTGCAGTCTATACTATACATGACGCAAGCAGGGTTAGGCCATTTTAGCCCCCACTAATTAGTTTTTAAGGTTCTGTATTAAAAGACATGGGAAGAAATATTAATTAAAGTTAAAGATATTTTACAACTTTAAAGGTATGGTTATCATCTAACCAACACTTCTGATTTTACCCACAAAATCCAACCAACACCTCATGCTCTACCCATGACAAGTCTCCCCACCCGCATACTCTCTCTGTAAATTTTAAACTGGGTGGTGATAGAGAGCTTTACTTTCACTAATGTGGAGGGAAGAGAGGAGATCCACTCCGCCTATCAAGTGAGGCTGAGTCAGAGCTAGAGTGGGCTACACCATGGCAATCAATTGAGATAAGAAGTCCCACCATTAAAATCATCCAAATCATGTGTGAGGCCCACCGTGGTGTTTATATGTCATACAATCAACTCACATGACGTTCCATGTTGGGAGTAAATAGAAATTAGGACATTTGACTTATGTGGGCCTAACAATGTGCATTTAAAGGTTATAGGCTTGATTTTACAACATTTCCTAATGTGTGGCCCTTGTAAGTCTTGAATTTAACTTAGTTTTAGGATTCATGGTGAAAACGTGATGACATATATGATTCATGGGGTGGATCTATCCCACGTTGTAATTGGTTAGTGTTGAAATTGGTGCTTTTAATTTGTGCTGAAATAGGGAAGTACGGTTAATCGACTTTAGCCTCAATCAATTAAGGAAATTCTAAATTTTCCAATTAACTATTTCAACATATTTGGACATTTTCAAACGACCGAATATTGAGGCTCAATCATTTGAGATAATTTTGAAAATTCAAGTTAGTTCTCTATACACTTTTGAGCATTTTTTATTGAACGAACATTATGAGATTGATTGATTGAAGGATTGTCAATTAATGTCAATGGATTGATGGTTAGATTAACAATGCATGCAATTTCTACGTAAGTGCTTAGTTTTGTTTCTAATTCTAGATCCAAAGTTATATAAACAAGTGTAATATGAAATTAGGGTAATGTGAACTTGTTCTAAAAATGAGCTAGGGTTTTGAGAAGAATTTTTAAATTTGTAAGTTAATTTCATCTCTTCTAATTTGTTTTCATAGTAAATTGTTTGTTGCTTTGGGTTGTGGTTTTTTCTCGCAAGAATTTTTTCACGTAAAAATGTGTGTTCTTTGTGATTATTTTGTCTACGTTTATGTAATGCCCCGAATTTTAAGGGTCGAGCAAAGCTCGAATCTCGAGATTTCAGACATCACTTATGCTTTGCAGAAATTAATACCCTCATTTCTTTCACGCTGGACATTTGAACATGCATAAAATTATACTAAACAACGTACCATACTCCAGGTTTAATATGATTAAAGTAGATGTGTAAACCAAAACATGCATATATCGTGAAGTTCCTTTCAGAGTTTGGGTCCACCGCTGGTTTCATATATATATATACAATTTAAAAAATAACTAAATTATTGTAATGTAATATCTAGCTAAACCCATATGCCCAACGCTCCCTGTCCAGATGTAGATGGCCTACATCGGCTCATCTAAGAACTATAAATATAAAAACTCCTCCTTATCCATGAAGGCCTGCTCCAGTGCATCGGCATCAACGGTACTTGCGTCTATACTAGCATCTGGTTAGTGTTTTAAAACACCGTCCCAGAGTGGGAGTGAATGATCAACTCAGTGGTTCTATAAAGCATAGGTTACACATGTTATCAAGTATATCAACACAAGAATGATAAAGTAATATAAAACAATCACTTCCTAATTATTCTTATTAATATAAATAATAGAGTTTATGAAATGATGCATGCCCTCACCATACAACACTTCCTCAACACATAACTCTGACTACCTGGTTTGCAAATGACAACACTTCCTCATCACGAGACAACAATACCTGTTTCACCACATTCTAAGCTAATGCAATGCGGTGAATGATTATGTTAGCCGAGTAATTAATTATACCTATTCATTCAGCAGTTTTGAGAAGCAAGGATACCTCCATTTTAGTCATCAATCTCAACTAAATTACTAGACACAGGACGACCACAACGATCTTACATCCGTAATCCCCGATCCATCTAGGTCTCCCAACTGAATATGTACGAAAGGCAAGTTGTAAAAGTAATGTTCGTGGTCACTACGAGGAGGCTCGTCACCCCAGCATAGGCCAACAGTATAGATATGGTATCCCACACCACTATGCCCAGCTCACGAGTCTTGAGAATCGCAATAATAATGGTTAATAATAGACCTTTGTAATTAGTAAGAGGGGTATCTCAGATTCAAACAGTTATGATCATACATGATGAACATATATATGGTTAGCCGGTTCTTTAAACAATTTCGATTGATACGGGCGAACACCGGTGTAATTGGCATAGAGTATGTAAGCACTCTGCGTGGCCTAGCCATTGTCGGTCGTCCGTGTTCGACCCGAATCAATCGAACTTACCCAGGGTGGCCAAACTAATCTGATCAACTCATATCCGGGAATTTGCCGACTAACTAGACTACTCTTGTAGTCCTACTTCTTAATCTAATCAAGTCAACAAACATTAAAGATGATTGAATTCACATTCAATCATTAAAATCAATAATCTACTCGTTCAGGCATTTCATCGAACACGTAAGTGTCACTATCTTACGATTTATAAATCATGGACTGAAATCGAAATACATATAGGTTATCATGTAAATTCCAAGTTGGCAATCACAAATCATTCACTAAACAGTAGAATTAATAAATAGCAACCTAAACATTTATGGTTCGCACCTTTGCAATGATTCATCCGACTCAGAGCATCTAAGGTTGGAGTTTTAAGGACAAACACAAATTCCTAATCAAATCAAAGAAATCTTAAGTAAGATTCATAAAATCTAACGTGAGATAGTTTAAATGAGAGGTAGGAATCATTTATTACCTCTTATCGTGTGTAGGGGTGGATTCAACAAAGAGAAACGATAATAGCTCGAGTCGTGTCAAATGGATTCCGATACAAGCAAACACCAAGGACCTCACTCTCTTTCTTTCTTACTCTCTTTCTCTCTCTTTCATTTGTTTCTTCCCTTTCTCTTTTTCTCCCCAATTTCTACGAAAATTTCGTATGGGGAGAGGGGGGTGTGGAATGAATGGGTATTTATAATACCAGATGTGGTGCAAATGACCCTAAGACCTATGTTTTCATTATACTAGCCCTATGGGGGTTTGTTTCTATATTTGGAGTCCATTATGGGGTGTAAGGGTCAATATACACCGTAGCATAACTAGTCCTAATGATTATCTATGTATAGATATGATCGGCCTACCATTTAGATGTATCAATCAACAGATATGATTAGAAGTCTGTTTAACGGTCACCGATGGTCGATTGGGGCCGCAGCTATATGGATATGAGAAGGGAATATCATTAACTCGTGCCTCGAGTTTGGTTGTGATCTAACGGTAAAAAAGCCACAACTTCACGACATAGTGGAAGGTCCATTTCACTTAAGCTTTAGATTTCAGCCTAGGAGATTCGCGCGTGAAAAGCACTTAGTTTTCGGCCCAAGTTGAGCTGTTCTAGACACTTTCTTAGTTCATCACCTGTAATGAGCGTCAAGCCCAGTGAGACGGATATTATTCTATAGTTTCGGAACTAGTGGCCCACTAGCGAGCGGTGTAGAGCTCGTTTGAATAATCAAGGCATTTTCAAAATGAATTAGGCAGCAAGATTTCTCGTGGGCAATGATTAGGATTTGGATTAACTATGTTCATAATTTGGCCTATTCGTAATTAGTGAAAATAGCGATTAAGTCATAATCACTTTAAACTGTTGGTTCGTAGGGTAAACGGATAATTGGGTCACTGTGGTTTGTTAATTACGATCCAACCCCTAGTTGTCTCGTCTTTGAGTAGATCTTTCATTTAGTCGTGGTCGTTTTGATTAGTTAGTGATAGGTCGGCTAGATTTGAGCCCTATATGAACAAATCAGGAGGTTATACTCGGTGCTTAAATGATTGGGTAGATTTGTTGACTTTATACGGTTGATTAATCAAATTTGTGCGGTTCTCTACCGATATTACCCATGTATAGGCTCACTTCGAGCATCAAGGGTCAATAAGCAATAACGCAAGCTAGTCATATCAAAGGTCTTCAAGGGTTTTTGGAAATCTAAAACAGTGAAAATCTAGGACGTTACAGTTTATTTATTATTATGTGATTCAACTTTGAGGTTGCTTTTACACCCCGCAACAAGTGGTATTAGAGAGTACGTTGGGGATTCATGTAGAATCTGAAACATGATGATCAATGGATCGAAGTTAAATTATAAGACAAAGAAATTCACCGGAAAAAATAATTTTGAACTATGGAATGTGAAGATGAGAGGCCTTCCAGTTCAAAAAGAGTTGTAGCATGCACTTCCTGAAAAAACGAAGCGTCCGGAATCTGTGAATGAAGAGGAATGGGAAGAACTTGATCAGAAAGCAATTACATCGATCAAATAATGTTTGGATGATGATGTCCTTTATAATATCATTGATCAGACGACCACCACAGTGCTATGGATGAAGTTGGAGAATTTGTACATGACAAAATCTCTCTCAAACCATCTATATATGAAGAGACGACTCTATAATTCGAAGATGATGGAGGGGTCGGACCTCAATGAGTACATCAGCACCTTCAACAAACTAATTTACAAATTGACGAGCGTGAAGGTGAAGATCAGCGAAGAAGATAAAGCCCTGATCCTGTTGACGTTTCTTTCGAATTCTTACAAGAATCTGGTGGATATTTTATGCTATAGTAGAGATTCCTTAGACCTTAACAACATTATTTTATCACTTCAGTCGAAGCAATTGAGAAGGAAGAATGGCAGGGAAGGTACATCAAAGAGTCCTGGTTTCAAGGGGAAGAATATTTGAGCAAGAGAAAGGGAAATTGTAATTCAGGTCCAAGTTGAAAGGTAAAGCCAAGTTGAAGTGCTTGAATTATGGTAGACAGAGACATATGAAGAAGGATTATTGGTCCCCTAAAGCTCAAAAGGATGAGAATTCTTTTCATATGGTTGAAATGTGTTATCCGTGTCTAAGTTGGATCACTTCTATCATAAGCGGATTATGGATATGAGAGCACATTTTCACATGACCCATCATCGAAGTTGGTTCACCACATACAACGAGTATGATGGTAGCCTGGTTCTTATAAGCAAGGATCATGCCTGTAAAATTATTGAAATTACATCCGTGTGCATCATAATGTTTGACGGGGTGAAGTGTACTTTGATTGATTTAAGACATGTTCCATATTTGAAGAAAAATCTTATTTCTCTTAGTGCTCTTGATGCTCTAGAATGCAAGTTCACTAGTCATGATAATGTCTTGAAAGTTTCAAAACTGATACTTACCATTATGAAAGCACAAAGGAACGAAAATCTATACAAATTGATAGGGAATACTGTATCGGGTGAAGTTGTAGTGTCTATAGCGGAATCCACATCAACACACGTGTGGCATGAGCGCCTAAGGCACATGAGCAAGCGCGGCATGAAAGTACTCCTACATCGTGGTTTAATTCATGCTTTAAAAAATTTTTATTTGAATGTATGTGAGAATTGTATTTATAGTAAACACTCAAATTTGTCATTTAAAATCAAGAAACACAGTAGTAAGGGGTCGTTAGATTATATGCACTCTTACATATGGGGGTCGTCGCCCGTTGGTTCTAGAGGAGGGTCATCATTCTTTATAACATTCATTAACAACTTCTCTAAAAAGGAGTACGTTTATTTCATGAAGAATAAATTTAATGTTTTCACCACGTTTAAGATATGAAAGGTGATAGTGGAAAGGTAGAAAGGGCGGAAGGTGAAAGTATTGATGACTTACAATGGTGGTAACTTTACTTCGACAAAAGTTAATCTTTTTTGCAAGGATAGGGGGATTGTGAAGCACAACACAGTTAGGCACAAACTAGAGCAAAATGGTCTGGTAGAACGTATGAAATTTTATCTTTTAAAGAGTGTCCAAAGTATGTTGAGTAGTGTTGCATTGGGCAAGAACCTACAGGTTGAAGCAGTTAACACGGAATGATATTTGGTTAATCAATCTCCATCTATGACTATTGATTATATGATTCATGAAGAAGTATAGAGTAGTTAGGAAGTAGACTATTGAGGTTTATGTGTATTTGATTGTGATGCTTACTGTTATGGAGAGATCCGAGCCCGTGGCAAAACATTAATCGGACTTGAAGTCCGAACTGAGGCGCCCAAGGCGTGATCCATCTGATTAAGACTACAGCATCGCAACAACAACACGCGAATGTCTTCGAGTCAAAGTCAGCTCGGAGTCGGTCCTAATTGTCAGATCAGATAACCCGCTACCCCCAACTCCGAGGCGCTTAAATCAGTCGGATTGGCTTCGGTATGACTGGTCGGATGACGTCTCGATCGGAGTGTTCTTCGATATGGCCTGGCAAGCCGAGCCGAGGAGACCTCCTGACGTGCGTATCTCACTCGCTAAACATGAAAACTGCCATAACCAAACGTGGCCGATAACTTCGTTCGCAGATGTGCACGATCCGCCAGATACGCTGCGCAATCAATAGATTGCGGTCAGTATCTCCATGATCCCAGAATTCCTCTGATCGTGCCGAGATCATCGAATCCAGACTGTCCCAAAGGCAAGTATAAATAGCCCGCAGTGCTATGTTTACAGGTACGCGAAATTGAGCTCTCCTCTACACTCGACATAAATCCTGATTCTCCTGTCCTAACTTAGGCATCGGAGGGTCCCCCGGCTTAGCCAGGGTCACCTTTGCCTTTCCTCTTGGTGCAGGTTTTAGGGACAATACGCAAAGGGTGAAGTGGAGAGAGGGCCGACCAGATTTTTGCATCAACATTTTTTGGCGCCATCTGTGGGAACCTGAAACTAGAAGTCAGGTTCTCATTCACCTAAGCAATGGCAAGGAAGAAGAAAGCTGTAGCGGTGGAACCGGTACCAAGCGAGCAGGCTCGGTCATCATCAACACTTCATGCCGAGTCCGCACCAGGACCTTCCCAACGTTCTCATAATCGGTCGGGTAAATACCGCGCCATGCAGAACGAGATCCAGGCCCTACGCGACGAGATCAACAAGATGAAGCAGCAGAGGGAACCAGAGTCACGTCCGATTCAGGAACAACCTGTTCTCGAACCGTTGGGACTGTTCGTGGAGACTCGCTCTGTGCCAAGGAGTGTAAGACCTGAGGCCCCCCAACATTCAGGGGTGACACGTTCAGGACAGAACCCTCCTGTGGTGCATGGTGAGGGATTCGCACGGAACGCCGCTACCCGGGTTCCCACAACTGTTCATTCCGCTACATCTGTTCTGCCACTCACGGACCTCCATCATCAGTTAGAACGGAGGAGAGAAGGGAGAACGCCGGAGGGCGAGGATACCCCAGATGTCATCACGAAAAATAAGGACCCATGGGAGGCACGATTTGCGGACTTGAAGGACAAGTTCCTGACATTGGAGAAGAAGCAACAACAATCGACAGATCCAGCCACGATTCAAGCGATGATGGAAGAGACTGAGCCTCCCTTCACCTCAGCCATCATGGCTAAAGTGATGCCGCAGAGGTTTCGGATGCCTCCCGTCATCTAGTATTCAGGATCTGGGGATCCATCCGAACACCTGGAGTCCTACCGATCGTGGATGCAGATCTAGACTTCAACGGATGCAATGATGTATAGGGGGTTCTCAATCACCCTCATAGGGTCCGCTCAAATTTGGTATCGCCAGCTGAAACCTAATTCCGTAGGCTCTTTCGTAGAGCTGAGTCGACTATTCCTTACGCAGTTTATAAGCGGTAAGAGAAGTCGGAAGCCCAACACTCACCTGCTTACCATCAAGCAGGCACCGAAAGAGTCGCTGAAAGATTACATTGCACGCTTTAACGAAGAAACATTACATGTCGACGATTACGATGATAAGATGGCCCTCGCTGCCATTCTGAGCGAACTGAAAGAAGGAAAGTTCACTTTTTCTATCGGGAAGCATCCGCCAAAGACACTAGCGGACTTCATGGCGAAAGCCCAGAAGTACACTAATGCCGAGGAGTTCAATAACGCTCGAAAAGGAGCACAAGTGTCCGACTCGACGAACAAAGGGAAGAGACCTCGGAACGTAGATTTCCAGCCGACTGGAAAAGGGTCGGATGACCGTGCTTCTCGCGATCGTCGACCAAGCCGCAGGCCGGAAGGAAAATTCCGTTCTTATACCCCGCTCAATACATCCACCGAACAGATTCTACTGGATATCCGAGGAGATAGATTACTAAGTTGGCCGGTCTGCATGAGGGCTGACCCAGAGCACCGGGACAAGAGGAAATTCTGTCGTTTCCATCGGGACCACGGTCACAACATTGACGATTATGTAGATCTGAAAGACAAGATTGAGTCCCTCATCCGCAAGGGACATCTGCGTCATTACACCAAAAAGGAGAAGTCCGCTCGGAGGGAGAAATGGCCGCTGGAGCAACCAAACAACCCCCCAGAGGAGCCCGCTAAAATTCGCACCATCTTCAGGGGTTCAGTTGGGGGAGGCGATTCAAACAGGGCGCGAAAGGCCCATTCCCTGAGGTCCGACCTGGAACACCACATTCACCTGGCGGAACGTCCCAATAAGGAACTCCGGGTCGCTCTGTGCAGCTTGACTTTCACAGAAGATGATGCGCGGGGGATCCAACATCCGCATGATGACGCGCTAGTAGTTACCATGACCATAGCGAATCATAAGGTGTTCCGCATCTTGGTCGACACCGGGAGTTCGACTGATGGTATGTATTCCGAGGCATTCGAGAAGATGGGAATTCCACGGTCTAGGCTCCGACCTGTGAAGACTCCCTTGCACGGCTTTGCCGGAGAGAGAGTCGTCTCCGAAGGGGCCATCTCCCTCCCAATAACAGCAGGAGAAGGGCAACATCAAGTCACACTTTTGGTGGACTTTTTAGTTGCCAATGTTCCATCAGTTCACAACGTGATCCTGGGCCGACTCTCCCTCAACGTAATGAGAGCGGTCGTCTCAACTTATCATCTGATGATGAAGTTTCCAGCTGAAGGTGGGATTGGTTATCTCCGAGGTGATCAACGCAAGGCCTGGATATGTTATGCGATAGCCGTGAGAAAAGGAGCTGCCAAACAAATGCTCGTGGTGGATGCCTTGGATCCTCAAGGACCGATGGAAAGCTCCTTCATCGAAGATTTGATGAAAGTACCGCTCGATAAATCAGACCCGAGCAAAACTGTTCAGCTCGGATCATCACTGAATCCCGAGCGGAGGAACGAACTGCTAGCCTTCTTAAGGCAGCATCGAGATGTCTTCGCATGGTCGCATGCTGATATGCCAGAAATCTCTCCTAATGTACTGGTTCACAGGTTGAACGTGGACTCAGATCATAAGCCGGTCAAGCAAAGGCGAAGGTCGTTTGACGCCGAACGATATGAAGCCATTGCCGAGGAGGTATCTGTCCTACTCGATACGGGCTTCATAGAAGAGGTATATTATCCTAATTGGATAGCAAATGTTGTGCTCGTCAAGAAGTCCAACGGGAAGTGGCGGGTCTGTGTAGACTATTCCGATCTGAATAAGGCGTGCCCTAAAGATAGCTTCACATTGCCTCGAATCGACCAACTGGTGGACAGCACGGCCGGGCATGAGCTGCTCTCATTCCTGAACGCTTATTCCAGGTATAATCAGATTGCTATGTATCCCCCAGACAGGCAGAAGATGACCTTTGTCACGGACAGAGGACTCTACTGTTACCGGGTCATGTCATTCGGCCTGAAAAATGCTGGGGCAACATATCAGAGGCTGGTGAATCAGATGTTCGCCAAACAAATCGGGCGCACCATGGAGGTGTACATGGACGACATGCTAGTAAAAAGTACCAAAGCCTCCAACCACCTTGCTGATCTCGAAGAAACGTTCCACGTCCTTCGAGAATATCAAATGAAGCTTAACCCTGCTAAGTGTGCGTTCGGAGTCGAGTGAGGGAAGTTCCTTGGCTTTCAAGTCAGCCAGCGAGGGATCGAGGCCAATCCGGATAAAATTAAGGCCCTCCTCGACATGAAGTCGCCTCGGACTCTTAAGGAGATACAGCGTCTCACGGGAAGAGTTGTCGCCCTCGGACGCTTCATATCCAGGGCTACAGATAAATGTCTTTCCTTCTTCCAGTAGCTGAAGGGTCATAAGAAGGCGGAGTGGACGTCAAAGTGCGAGCTGATCTTTCAGCAAATGAAACAGTACTTGGGTTCTCCGCCCCTATTATCCAAGCCCGAAGAAGGGGAGCCTCTGCTCCTCTACCTCACTGTCTTGGCTTCAGTTGTCAGTTCGGCTCTGATCAGAGAAGTCAGAGGTAAGCAGTACCCCGTGTACTATGTAAGCAAAGCCATGGTACCAGCTGAAATAAGGTACCAGTCATTGGAGAAACTAGCACTCTGCCTCGTCATAGCGGCCAGAAGACTGCGGCCATATTTTCAAGCCCACTCCATTGTTGTGCTAACGGACTTTTCTCTGAGGCGGGTCCTCCAGAGACCTGAAGTGTCAGGTCGGATCACCAAGTGGGCCGTAGAGCTCGGAGAGTTCAACATTTAGTTCCGCCCTAGGGTGGCAATCAAGGGTCAAGCGGTAGCCAATTTCATCGCCGAATTCACCGCTCTGAGTCAGGAATAGATCAGCAAGGAAGTCGAGATGATGTCACCCATCCCTTTGAGTGACCAAGAGGCAACGTCGGATCCGGGATGGGTCCTTTATGTTGATGGGTCTTCCAACATCAAAGGGGCAGGAGCCGGGATTTTCCTAGTCGCCCCTGATTCAACGACGATGCAATATGCGATCAGACTCGGATTCAAAGCTTCAAACAATGAGGCCGAGTATGAAGCATTATTAGCTGGGCTCAGGCTAGCAGCGAGCCTGGGCGTTCAGACCCTGCAAGTCCGTTACGACTCTCAGTTGGTGGTGAACCACATCTCCTCGGAGTATCGTCTCCTCAGAGTACGAAGCCAAGGAAGTCAGAATGATCGCTTACCTCGATGAAGCGAGGAAACTGATCGAGAATTTTGGAGTTGCACCATCCAGCAAATCCCCAGAGCCGAGAACTCATGGACCGATGCGTTAGCAAAACTCGCCTCGTCCTCCGAGGGAAAGACCTGCGTTTCGTCCTGGTCGAGTTCGTTGAAGACTCAAGCATCAGCCAGTCAGAGAAAGTCAATCCCGTCCAGTCCATTCCTAGTTGGATGGACCCAATCTTTAATTATCTGTCATCAGGTGAAACCCCCTCGGATAAACTAGAGGCGATGCGTCTTAGGATCAGAGTGGCCCGATACGCTATATTGGACGGAGTGCTGTACAAGAAGGGGCATTCTCAGCCTTACCTTAAATGCCTCCGACTGGAAAAGGCCGACTACGTGATTCGAGAAATTCACGAGAAAATCTGCAGAAACCATTCTGACAGCCGCACCTTGGCCATAAAGATACTTCATCAAGGGTATTTCTGTCCGACTCTTAAGCATGACTCTAAGGATTTCGTTCGAAAGTGTGGCAAGTGTCAGCGTTTTGTTGCCGTGCCGAGGCAACCGGCGGAAGAGATGACCCCCATGAGTGGGCCGTGGCCGTTCACCCAATTGGGGATCGACATCATCGGTCCCTTGCCCATTGGGAAGGACAAGTAAAGTTCGTTATAGTTGCGGTCGACTACTTCACTAAGTGGGCCGAGGCCGAGCCAGTTGCGAAGATCACTGAGCAGAAAGTAATCAACTTCGTGTGAAAGAATATCATCTGTCGGTTCGGAATCCCACGAACCATCATTTCTGATAACGGCCGCCAATTCGATAATGTTAAGTTCCGTAGTGTGTGTCAAGAGCTTGGCATTGTGAACGCTTACTCATCGCCTCAGCACCCAAAGTCGAATGGACAGGTAGAGGCAGTCAACATGATCATCAAATATCATCTCAAGACAAAGCTGGAAAAAGCAAAGGAAAATTGGGCCGAGGAGCTCCCCTTCGTCCTCTAGGCTTACCGGACCACAGCCCAGACCTCGACTGGTGAAACCCCATTTTCATTATCGTATGGCTCGGAGGCAATGGTGCCAGTAGAAATCAGACTCCCTACAGCGCGGGTAAGGAGCTTAAAAGAAAATCGGAACTCCGACCAGATCGCTACTAATCTGGACTTGCTCGAAAAATTCAGAGAGGTTTCAAAGCTTCGAACGGCGGCTCGACATCAGCAGGTAGCGCACTTCTACAATTCAAAGGTCAAAGCCAGGCGTTTTCGACCAGGGGACTTAGTCCTCCGACGGGTCTTCCAGAACACGGCTGAGCCAGGGGTAGGAGCGCTCGGACCCAATTGGGAAGGCCCATATCGCATGGTCAGATCCGCCAAACCAGGCTCGTATCACCTGGAAGACCTCCAAGGCCGTCATCTCCCTCACCCTTGGAATGCCGAGCACTTGAAGATCTACTACCCATGAGGAACTAGCCTTTAAGGCTCATAATAAAATGTACGGCTCCGAGCGACTAGCCTTTAAGGCTCTTAATAAAAAATTCCAATTCGGCCTTGGATGTTTACTCGACTGTCTTGGTTAGTACGACTATGGTTCGACCCCTAAGGGGTCGGAGCCTAATCCTACAAAGATCGACAAGGCATCCCTTTTGAAGGAGAGAGCCTAATCATAATTCGATCCTCCAGTGGAGTGTCCGGCTCGACATACGATGATGAAAATTTCTCGCCCAATGTGCGACGAACCGAGCACTCCAAAAGATCGGACCCAACTAAGACTTGGGCCAAAAATGGATTAAGCAACAAACAAGGGGCTAGACCCACAATGAAGTCAGGTCGGTCACAAAGCGACATTTCAAAAAATATATAGACGTTCAAAAGAATCTTTCTCATTAAATCCCCTCGGAGGGGTAAAAAGTACATCAACACAATTAATGACGACAGTCCGAAAAAAATTAAAATAAGGCCTTCACGATGGAGATGCTTGGGCATTAGGAGCTTGATCCGACTGGGGGGCTTCGGCGGGGGCGTCTTCAGGGTCCTCGGGCAAAAGAGGATCAAGGTCAAGGTCTGAGTATAGACCCAGGACCGCTTCGATACAAGCGTCGAAACTGCAGTTGTAAAACGTTCTCAGCCTCGGCGTCTCTCTCCTTGGAGGTTTTGAAGTCTTCAATTGCAGCGACAACTGCTGCAGTCGAGGAAGCCTCATCCTTAACCCGCTGGGCCTCCACAGCCTGGACGATGGCTTGGGCTTGTTCTTCAGCCGCCTCGGCCTTGGTGCGTTCCACGGCTTCAGCGAGCCGAGCGGTCTCCAGGGCCAAAGAGTCCGCATGAGCCCTGGCGTGGGTCAGCTCAACGGTCGCTGCATCGTCACTATTCTTAAGTCATCTGTCTTGTCCTGCAGATGCAGCTCCCTGGCTTCCAGGTCAACGACGACTCCCTGCAGTCGCCTAACCCTGGCCCTCTCGCCCGTGAGCTGTTGTCGCAGATTAGTCTGCTCAGACCTCAAGGCCGCTGCTCGGCCTGAAGAGCCTTCAACTCCTCCTCCCTCCTTTTGAGCTCCCGCACCCTCTGCCGAATAGAGAGCAACACCGGGACAGCCTGAATAGGAAACAAAGATCAGAATCTACAGTGTATAACGACATGAAAGAAAGAGAGTCTTCTCGGAGACGTACCATGTAACATACGGAGGCGAAGTCGTTCAGGAGGTTCTGAGCGATATCCTCCTCCTTTGCATGCTTGGCGACCCAGGAAGCCAAGCACGCTATATGATAGCCGGGCTTAAACCTCCCACCGCTTGTGCCCGCCTGAACAGAGTCCTCAGCCCCCTCAGCCTCCACCCTGCTGCCGGCCGAGTTTTGATCTTCGGCGAGGACCTCGGGTGGGGGGGGGGAAAGCGCATTGTCAGCCATTTTATTGGCCTCCTCCCGTTCGAAGGAGGAGGGAATAGCGATGGAGAGCTCGGAGGCTGCGGCAAGCACCTCCGTGGTGGGAGGAACTGCGACAGTGGAAGCTCGAGGAACAACGGAGCTCGACACGACTGGTGCGCTAACCATAGTTGTTTGGACGAGCCATGGAGGAGGACGTATCAATAGGCGCATGACTGCTGAGGGAGTCGCGGAAATGCTAGGGCGCTCCGGAGTCGGCAGTGCGGAGGAGAAGCCGACTAGCCTTGGTGTCGGGGCTGCTGGGGTCGGCGCAGCGGAAGATTCCCCCACATGAGGGAGAGCCACCTTTTTTCGAGTGATCTTCACTCGGGGGGGCTTCCCTTAGCAGCTCCACCGCTGTCGGAGTCACTTTTCTCTTTCGAGGCCCAGACACCTCGGCCATGCCTGCGAAAAAGAAAATTATGTCAGCTACTAAATAAATGAAGGAAAGTTCATCGAAGAGATCAGGGCAGCTTACTGAGGGACGTGAGTAAAGGTGGGGATTTGCAAAGCCCAGACCAGTGGAGGTTGGTCGCAGTGATCAGATCGGCCCAGGAGCGAAGTGTCTCCGACCGTGCTTTGGCCTTTGCAATTTGATTCTTCTGGTCCGAGTCGAAGAGCGGCAACCCCTTAGCAAAAGCTACAAAAAAAAGAGATCACTTCAAAGGAAACATGTGAAAACCAAGGCAGCAACCCGGATACCAGATGAAGTCTGACCTGGTTTCGTAAAGCAAGTCAAAATACGAGCCGTCTAGGCCCTAAGCTCAGCCGCTGGTGCCTCCCAGTCACCTGGCACGTAGAACCACTTATTCTTCCAGTCCTTGTTGGAAGTTGGCAGGTGCATCACTAATCCCGACCCCTTGCTCCCCCGAGTCGCAAAATAATACCATGGATCGTTGTTATCATGCTTGATCAGGTATAGGCTCAGCAGCTCCTCTGGGGTCAGATCAGAGTTACCAACTTGCCTCCAGATAATGTAGGCAGAGATCATCACCCTCCAGGCATTCGGAGTAAACTGCCTGGGGGCCAATCCGAGATGAGCCGCAACCTTCCTGATGAAGGGATGTAGAGGGAGCCGGACCCCACATTGCAGCGCACAAAGGAAGATGGTCACTTCCCCCTCGGCGGGAGCGCTAGCAGAGTCTAAAGGACCGGGAGCCCTTATCCGAACGGAGTCAGGGATCTGGAACTCTGAGCGAATCCACTCCATCTGAGATTCTGACATGATAGAACCTCCGGTAACTACCTCTGCAGTACGCAAACTCGCAAGAATTTCGGTGGTGGCAGTGGTCTCGACTCGATGGGCTCGGGAGGCTGTCTTCTTGCTGGGCTGCTTGGTCTTAGAAGCCAACATTTTTTGCTTCCGAGGCAGGGGGTACAGGTGAGTGGTCTCGAAAGGGCCTTTGGAAGACTCACTCCCACTTTCAGTAATTCCCGGCTCGGAGTCATCGCCGTATTCGCGAACCATTTCCAGATCGGAAGACATAGCAAAAAGAAGGGCGAAGGTCAGCGAGACTCACCGGGTGATTGCCAAAAATCGCCTTCTGTCGAAAACTTCGAATTCGGCTGGAATCGCCTCTCATCGAAAATCGCCTTCTCCGGTGTGCTCTTATAAATCAGAACGTAAAATGGCAAACGAAAGTCCGGGGCGCCTTATATAGCCAGTGAAGGATTTTTACATTGATGACAAGCTTTAATGGCAACAGCTGAATCAGCACGAGCCGATCTCCGAGCACACATGGCAACACCGCATTGGATGAGTATTAAACCGTCAGTACGGTTCTGACATCGGGCAGTGTGCCTCGACATGCGAAGCGACGCCCCGGCAGTCGGAGCCATCATAAATACTCACCTCGAGCCTGCGTGACAACTTCTCATAGGCTAGGAGAAGATCCGGGATCGTAACCGTCGCCACGCGTTAACCAAAGCGACTAGCACGCGTAATTTGAGACCGGTCATCATTGCGATGAGGGCGAGAGATTCTCTCTACAAGTACTCTCTGAGCCCGCAAGCAAGCTCGAAGAGTGAGGGGCTTCTGTTATGGAGAGATCCGAGCCCGTGGCAAAACGTTAATCGGACTTGAAGTCCGAGCTGAGGCGCCCAAGGCGTGATCCATCTGATCAAGACTACAACATTGCAACAATAGCACGCGAATGCCTTCGAGTCAAAGTCAGTTCGAAGTCGGTCCTAATTGTCAGATCAGATAACCCGCTACCCCCAACTCCAAGGCGCTTAAATTAGTCGGATCGGCTTCGGTATGACTGGTCGGATGGCGGCTCGATCGGAGTGTTCTTCGATATGGCTTGACAAGTCGAGCCGAGCAGACCATCTGACATGCGTTTCCCACTCGCTAAACATGGAAACTGCTTTAACCAAACGTGGCCGATAACTTCGCTCGCAGATGTGCACGATCCGCCAGATACGCTGCGCAATCAATAGATTGCGGGCACTATTTCCATGATCACAGAATTTCTATGATCGTGCCGAGATCATCGGATCTGAATCGTCCCATAGGCAAGTATAAATAGCCCGCAGTGTTATGTCTATAGGTACACGAAATTGAACTCTCGTCTACACTCGACATAGACCCTGATTTCTTTGTCCTGACTTAGGCATCGGAGGGTCCCCCGGCTTAGCCAGGGTCACCTTTGCCTTTCCTCTTGGTGCAGGTTTTAGGGACAATACGCAGAGGGTGAAGTGGAGAGAGGGTCGACCAGATTTTTTCATCAACACTTACTTTCATGTATCGTTTGTTAAAAGAGATAAGCTAGACCAAAGGGTAAATAAGTATACCTTTGTTGGCTATGGTGATGGTGTGAAGGGATACAAATTGTATTACTGAGCTACACAAAAAATGATAATAAGGCGGAATGTCAAGTTAGATGAGAATTTCTTATTCCGTAAGGATGAATACAAGGACATTGAAAAATCAACTGTGATTGATGTTGAATTAGACAATAATGAAATACTTAAAGAAACCAAGTCATAGGAAGAGGCACAGGAGTAGGTGGAGTTGCCACCTTTCAGGAGAAATCTACTGTGGGATTGCATGTTACTAGCAAGATACGAAGATGCTTCAAACGTTACATTGACCCTCATTATGGATGATGGGATTCTTCTAATTTTCATGAGGCTCTTAATGACATAAGTGCAAAAAAAGTGAATGGTAATGATACAGTATGAGATATGCTCTTTGTACAAGAATGAGACGTGAGAGTTAGTGGAGCTTTCCTTTGGGCGCAAATCGGTTGGTTACAAATGGATCTATAAAAAAAAAAAAAAACATGACAGATACAAAGTTAAACTGGTAGCGAATGGATATGCATAGAATGAGGGTGTCAACTTCAACATGATTTTGTCACATGTGGTTAAGTAGGTATATATCAAATTTGTGTTGGCGTTAGTTACCTAATGCATTCTTGAACTGAAACAATTGATTGAAAGACTGCTTTTCTACATATGAAATTGGAAGATAATATCTACATGAAGCAATTATATGAGTTTGAGATACATGGGCAAGAGAATAAGGTTTGTGGATTGTTGTATGACCTAAAACAATCACCTAGGCAATGGTACCAAAAGTTTGATTCTTTATTATTAAGCCAACTGTTTACTAGGAGTGAATTCAATCACTGTATCTATTTTAGGGCATTGGGTGATGTAGAATTCATTGTCTTGGTATTATATGTTAATGATATGTTTATTACTAACCAAAGCATATCTGAGATCAACATATTGAAGGCTCAGTTATACAAGACAATCGAGATGAAAGATCTAGAGGTTGAAACAAAGATTCTCACAATCGATATACACGTAGACAGGGAAAGGAGAAGACTGTGGCTGTCTCAGGAGGAGTATTTTGAGAATGTCCTACACAAGTTTGAGATGGACAAAGAAAAACTAATTAGCACTCACCACGTTGCTCACTTTCTATTCTCTTCAGAACAATGTCCTACTACAAATGAAGAAAAGCAACATGTGTCTTGTGTACCCTACTCGAGTGCAGTTGGCATTTTAATGTATGTTATGGTCTATACTGAACTAGACATTTACATGCATCAGGTGTTATGAGCAGATATATGTCTAATCCCGGTAAGCAACACTAGGAGGTAGTGAAATGGCTACTTCGTTGCTTATGATGTGCAACTAACTACATCTCGACATTTAAAATTTTTGAGAAGAAATTGGTAGGCTATGTGGACGCCGATTATGCTGGGAATGTGGACAATAGAAGGTCGACTTTTGGGTACTCGTTCGTGTTAGTGGGTGAAGCGACTAGGTAGATGTTAAAGCTCTAGTCTGTGGTTGCTCTTTCCACAACTGAAGCAGAATATATGAAGATGTCAGAACCATTGAAGGAAG
Organism: Magnolia kwangsiensis; assembly: GCA_037074715.1. Taxonomy (NCBI): domain Eukaryota; kingdom Viridiplantae; phylum Streptophyta; class Magnoliopsida; order Magnoliales; family Magnoliaceae; genus Magnolia; species Magnolia kwangsiensis. Next base: position 26,595,443 of record CM073582.1, read on the forward strand.
TAATTTGGTTGAAAGGTATGATGAATGATTTGGAGTTTAAGCAGGAGGTTGTGCCTGTGAATTGTGATAGCAAAAGCACCATCAATCTGGCGAAGAACTCAGAATACTATTCCAGAACTAAGTATATTGACTTACTTCATCACTTTATTCGATAGATGCCAGAAGAAACGGTGTTGCTCTTGAGAAGATTCACACCAATGAAAATGCGACCAACATACCTAGGAAAGTGGTTCTTGCAGATAAGTTTAAGTTTTGTTAAACTTCTTTGGATTTGATGAAGATAAAATGAAGACGGAGTATGCATAAGAAGCGACGATGCCGTGGTATGTCACCGTTCTGATCCCCTAGCTCATTGAGTTTGGCTCCTTAGGGGTCCTCGTTCTCGACCATCACCTCAAGAGCCTTACCACGCTTCTTCTTCTCCAATGCATGGCATAGGTCAGAGGCAGCCATCGTGGTAGTCCCCGAGGCATGAGAGGGTGCATAGTTTGACACCTCCTAAGCATGTTTGTTCCTCTAGGAGTCGGTGGGTACTCGAGATGGTGTAGATACTTCAATGGCTTCCTGAGCATTGGCCTCCTCAACCCCCCAATTGGGCGAGGATTCTGTCACTCCAGTATCTGTTTTATCTTATCAATGTTGTTGGTCAGTGCTTCAATTTAATGCTCTAGAGAGACAAGCTGACCTCCCCTGTTACAGGACCATTGTATCAGACCTGTCGATGCAGAATCAGCTTGGAGTTGGGAGGTTGAGTCCCGATGGTTTGTAAATTGTTCTGTCAACGCAGGATTGGGTGCAATAGTGGTGGTTTGGGCCATCTTTCTCCTTTTCGCCATTATTAGAGCACTGTAGATGATGAGAACGACTTTCAATGTCGTTCCCACAAATAGTGCCAAATTATTGATGTAAAAATCTGAACGTCCTCTTTAGACCACTTGATACCTGTAAAAGAAGACAAAGATAGAGACCCTGGCTGCAGCAGGGGACTCTCTGATGCCATAATCAGATAGGCAAGCTAGGTTTAGTAGAACGTAAGGTTTTTGGATATGTGTTTTGGGTTCGATCGTGTGTACCTTTCACCATTAGAGATGCTCCTATTTATAGTTGAAGAGAGGCGGTGACATAGAGGACAATTTTCCCATTTAGTAAGGGCATATTGAAGAGGAATTCATGTCCCTAACATGTCGAGTGTATCTCCCGAGATCCTCAGCTGAGATCTTGAGCATATCGGTATCACAATTATCTTACAAGATCTTTGACTGAGATCCTGACTAGATATCTTCGATAAGAACTGAATAGTTAGAATCAAAGGAGACCGCCTTCACGAGAGTGGTCTCCAACCTCAACTTCTCAGCCTCCAGGGAAGAGAAGCATGGCCCCATGTCCTCCAGCGCGAACTACTTTAAAGCTTCCTCATGAAGGATCTTGTTCAGCTGGGCCCTCAAGACCCTCCAATCTTCCCCCAGTACCCGCAAAGCTCCTTGTAGAGCCTCCGACTGGGCCTTAGCAGCATCCCTGGTACTCACAACGACCTAGAGCTTAGAGGTCTTCACCTGAAGGTTAGCCTCCAACCTCTTATAACCTCGACCAACATCCTTAAAGGTCAGTCAGGTAGCCAAGAGAGCAGGAACCGCCTGAAAAAAAATGAAGTCAAAAAAAAAAAACTATATAAGGAGAGAAGAGTCAAAGAACAATTTAAGGACTCGCCTTCAGGAGGTAGACTGTCACCTCTTACAACACATCCATTGGATGGAGGGCTGCCAAGGCGACAATGCCCCACTCATCCACGTGACGAGACACCCATTTGGCGAGCTTCGCCAGAGGACCCAACTCAGAGGTCGATCCACTGCTCTCCGCCTATAACGTCTCGAAAAAATCCGTAGAAAGACTCAAGTATCACCTCGGCCAGAAATCCTTAAGGACCGTATTTTATAGAAATTAGGCAAAAATTAATTAAGTATTAAACTACATAATCAATGAATTTATCTTGAACCACTATTTATACAAATGGCAAGACCCAAAACTATAAAAAGCACTGACTCAACGTTACTTAAAAACCTAGGAGAAATCCCAAAAGACAATTACTCTCGGGAGTACATTGAAACTCCATATCAGACCTGAACCGCACGTTGAAAGTCCGATGACTGCTAAACTATAGGGTTATGACTGTCTTATTGGGCTTGACGACTATTGCGAGAATCGAGCCCAAATAATATCCAGAATTGCACAACTTGAGCCCTGAGCAAAGTGTGTGAGAAACATGAATATCTTTAGAAAACGTAACAGAACTTAAGTAAATTAGGCCTTTCCCTAAGAGAAAAATTGAAGATTTTGGACTGTCAGTTTCTGACCGAACTTCACCCATGGATCAGGAAAATTTTCCTGCACATATCTGTATACTTGTGGCCCTGATTGAGTGACAATGACCGTTGATCTGTTACAGGTCCTTCACAGTCGATTGGCCTATCCAATCGTGCCAAAATTATAACCTGGCTTAGATTCATGGTCAGGGAACTTACCATATGATGTAGGTGAGTAATGGACCTTCCTAAGGGTCCTGTTTGTCAAAAATAGACACCCTTTGGTTATTACCTAAGTATACTATAACCCTGGGGGCCATTGACACCAGTTCTGGGCCTATTTAAAGGCCTTAAACCACTCCACCCCTCTCTCATACGAATTTACTCCAAACCCTATGAGAGAGAGAGAGAGAAAATGAGAGAAAAGTGGAAGGAATAGAGATTCCTAGAGAACTTTGTTGGGATTCTTTCCCATAACTACAAGCACCGATTCACCTCTCTATTGCTTTACACAACTCATTTCAACTATGATTTGGGTAAGAAATCCAAACCCTAATGCCGTAGTTAAGGTTTAGAATAGTAGTTTGTTGACCTAGCTAACGGATTCCATGATTTAGGTACCCGTTATTCCATTTTCAGGAATGTAGGATTCGAACAATGTCCGAATCGAGTGATCCAACGAAAGGCGCGTACTATAAATGTTTAGGTTATGGTTTTCAAGGCTATCAATGTCAGCTAATGATTTTTGTCTGACTTGATTGCTACTGTATGATCTTAGTTACGATGTTTTTGATATATTATACATGTGTGAACTATGTTGAATATATGATGCATTTCATGTGTTTGTTAAGATGTTTGAATAAATATGAAATAGTGATTTGTGCCTGTCATGACTACAAATCTAGAATTCATGCTCGTCGTATTATCACGATCTCTTTGTGTAATGAATTGCTATAGTTTATGTCGTAACTAATTTAATCTATGTATTTGGTAATGTGTAGTCTAAGTGTTTGATAAAATGTCTAAATGAGAAATTGTATTTAATAGGGGTATTGGAATAGGATTCTCAATTACCTTATCTATATGCATAGTTTCCTTCATGTAATCTTAATTTCGACTATGTAAATTTATGATGAAATGCAATGTTTGGTAACATGTTCAATATGTTTGACAAAATGCTCAAATGAGATATTGATTTGAATTATTTGTCAAATGTTAATATGATTAACATATGTATTTATACGCTACGTTTGAGTAATATTGAGACTACAACGTGGTCAATGCAATCAGTAATGATTCCCGTTTGAGTGGCCGAACCAGCTTCACCACAGTAGATATGTTCGATGAATCCGAGTCGTACGGCAATTATTGACAGTGGTTAGGCCACATGGAATGCTTATGCACTCCATGTCGATTAATTCGGTGTGCACGCGTACCAGTTGAACACGTCCAATAAATCGATTGGCCTATTGTGTGTTTACCATGTATGGACACTACCACTTATCAATGTAAAGACCCGTTTTAACCATGATACCACTTTCCGCTAAGACTCATGAGCCGAGCATGGTGGCATGTGACACCGTGGTCGAGTTGTCGGCCTACACTGGGGTGACGAGCCTCCCCGTAGTGACCAGTGAATAACCTAAACTCATAAGCCAAATACGATGGTATGAGACACTGTATTCAAGTTGTCGGCCTACGCTGAGGTGACGAGCCTCCTCGTGGTAACCTCGAGTATAAACTCTTGAATTTGCCTATCTACTTTTCATTAGGGGTGATGCCCTACAACTTGCTTATCAAATGCAATTAATTAGGATTGATGACCCTAGATGGATCCTTCGATTTGGGTTAATGATATAGAGGGAGGTACTTTAGCTTTCCAAATCTGCTGTATGAATAAGCCTAATTAATTACTTGGCTAGCACAACCATGTGCCACATTGCATGTGCTTTGGAAATGAAGTTGACGTTTAGGGAGTTTGTCATGCGTGAACGGTTGACGGAGTCACTTTTGAGAGAGCTTTATGTGAGGGCATGCATCATTACTGCACACCATCCTTGCATTAATAAGAATAGTTAGGAAGTGATTGTTGTATTACTTTATCATTACTACTTGATTGAATTAATAACATGTTAACATTTACCTTATAGTACTACTGAGTTGATCACTCACTCTCACTCTGGGACGGTGTTTTAAAACACCAATCAAACTCTAGTTTAGATGTAGGTGATGCTGAAGTCTATGCAGCTAATCTAGACTTCATAGATGAGGAGGTGGAATTCTCCTATGTTCAACTATAAGGCGGGTCTACGTAGACCTTATACTGATTCGATGGGATCAGAGGGTTATATGGATTAGTAGGACATTTGCATTTTGATATTTTGTATATTTTGAGACAAAACATGGATATATTTAGCCTGGTAATATACTCATAGTCTGGAGGTTGTGAAACACGTACATACTTTATATATTTATCTCAGTCTTCTGCTTGCTAACTATATTAACTCTGGAGTATGATATGCTAATTTGGTATAATTCCTTTCATGTTAATGCACTAATATAGACAACATTTAAGAATCATTATTTATGTTGCATAAGTGATGCATTGGATCTCGGGAGTTAAGTTGTGCTCGACCCTCAAAATCCGGGGTGTTACACCGCTTCATGGGAAGAAGCCCCAACATCAGGGCAGAGCGAGCTCCTCCCTCAACATCGTGAGCAGTAGGAGGTGCTCTCTCGACCCCATGGGCAGAGGACCCCTCCTCGCCAACATGCTCAGCCCGGGCGGAGCAATAACATCAACAACAATAATAATAGTAGCAACAACAGCAGTGGGGGTACCTCACCCAAGGTAGCACTGAGCTGCTCAGCAGGGGCCGGGATCCTAGGTAAAGGGTTTATCGCAACCCTAATCGGCGCTTTACCCTAACGAGGAGCCCCCTCTTTCACCACTATCCTGAGCCGCTCCATCTCGGCCGAGGAATGCAGCTTCATCTTCTTAAAGGGGCAAGGTTTACCAGACATATCTGCAAGAACCAAACCAAAACGTAAAAAATAAAAGAAAATACTTAAAAAATGATGGAGAACCCGACCAAGTACGCCATACCTGATGGCATAGGAGCGACTTGGGATATACCAGCCTGGAAGAGAGATTGAGGGGTGATCAGCTTCTTCTAATTCTCTAAGCAGGCTTCAACAACCTCATGCGAGCGGCACACTGAAGTTAGATGAGGAGAGCTCGGGTTGTACACGAGATAAGCCTGTTGTAAAAATCAAGAAGGGGAAAAAGATTAGTATAGGCCCAAACTACGCCCGACCTAGTTTAATTCAACAGTTCCCAACATGGAGTCGTAAATTCGGCGGGGACACTAATCGTCGAGTTTGTTCACTCCCAAACTTGAAGAACCGTTTATCTTTCCACCATCCTTTTTTGGACGAAGGGTTGCTGGTGATGAAAACCTGACCTTGATTGACCTAGATAGAGAAGTAATACCATCCCATGTTGGCGAAGTTAATTTTCACCCTGTACAAATATAGGAACTCATCTACAGACAACTCAAGATAACCGATATACTACCAAAGAACACAAGTCTCGATCAATGCCCTCCTATCATTAGGGATCAATTGACCTGTGGCTAACCTCAAGATAGCGACAACTCTCTAAGTCGCAAGATGCAGGGGTAAACGAAGACCGCACTGTAAAGCTACAACATAAATAGCTAGCTTGCCCTCGCAAGGTTGACCTAGTACCTCCCCTACTTTGGGTACTTGAAGTACCATCGACTCAGGGATCTAATAATCCCTCCTTACTTAGGGCAGATCAGTGCCCATCATAGTAGACCTTAAGTCACCAATCTCCCTAGACTTAGTAAAAGGACCTCCTGGTACTGACCGAAGTCTCTCCTCGCTGACTCCCTAAAATTCCATCTCTTCGCCTCTCGGCTCCGAGGAGGAAGGGACAGGCCTATTCATCCGGGTGTCCTTGAGGGAATGGTATGAATCATTATGAAAGCTCCCGACACCGACCAATTACCAGACATGCCCGGCATCCTGACTAAAGTCAAAATAAGAAAAGAAATGCTATACAAGCCGGCAAAAAGGAAAAATAGGCCGGAGAAGGGAATATTGCCAGAGAGAGGGAAAGGAGAGGTATTTCCAACTTACAAAAAATTGCCTAGTCCGGTAGAGAGAGAGAGATAATAAAATGAAAATAAGGGGTTGGGCATTCCTCCCCCTCTTTATGTCCATGCCTAGCCTAGCGCATTCATGGCTGGCAATTAATACTCCAACATGAGGAGCCGTATCGCATGCAAACACCCTCCATATGGATCATGTGGCAAGACTTAACTCGAGAGCGAGCTTGAGCACTGATCCACGGACAGTTGGCACCCAACTATATGCTTGACAACCAAACGATGCCATCACTCTTGCCGCTCGTAGGAAATGCGGTCATCATTAAGAAATTCACTTTTTATCCTCGTGTTCGCCATCTCCTCATCATTTGTCATAATAATAGAGTGACCTAATCTCTCGATCTCCCAACGTACTCAACACTGAGCATAAGTCAGCCCACGATAACTTGCTCCTCGAGGATCTAAAGATGGCTCGGAAGTAAGGGGGTTAAGGTTGTGGGTAAAAGTGGACCAACCAGGATGACTCAAGATGGGAGGACGACTTCCATCAAAAGGATTGTTAAGCCATGACCCACTTGACCTCAAAGTCGAACTAGATCCATCCATCATAAACTACATCTCTAATTCAAGACCAACCTTAAGTTTAGCCCATTCGATCTCCAACTTGATCTCAACTTCGATTCGCTTAAGTTTGAGGATGAGCTTAGCTCAAGTTTGAAGTTGAGCTCAGCCCTACACACCGACCTAATGGACCGCCAACCACCTGAGGTTTACCGGGATATCCCCTTGATTTTCTTTAAGAATCCCGGGAGAACGATCGTGCCCCCTCCAAATTAGCTTCCTGGCATGATATGACATCGGGTGGCAGATTCATTGCTATATACGACACTACCTCTGAGAACTTTATATATACATGCCCCTTCTACAAATAAAAGTACACACAACTCTGAGCCTAAAAACCCAATCTTTGACTAGACCCAAAATCCTTGATCTGATTTTGGCATCGGAGGGTCCCCTAATTAAGCCAATGTCTCATTTATCCATTTCTTGTGCAGCTGTTTGAAGGTACTGGGAAGGCTAACTAGTTTTCTGCATCAACACTTATATAAGATAATGTAATATAATTTTTATGGTAGTGAGAAATAATAACAAGTTCTTCTTCCTAATCTTCTCATTTTCCCTTATCAATTCCCTCTCAATTCTCATCTTCTTTATTATTCTTTTCTTCTTCTTCACATGTTTTATCAAGGTACATAACATTAGATATCTAAAAGGTACCTTAGCCCATGTGATGTGACAACACACTATAAATCTTGAGGATGATCAGTGGTAAAGATAAATGATCCTGATTGATGGCCCATACATTTAGCGACATGGATCACCCTTAGCTCACCTTCTCCTAACTTATCTCTCTACATTTGTGCAAAGGATGAGAAGCCTCACCTAATGTTGAGCACGATGAAGCGGGCAAGGATCTTCTTTACTTCTTATATCATGGTTTGTTTCCCATCATAAAAAAATAAGACCGTAACCCTCTCCTATTTATATTAGCCTATTAAGAATATTTTGAACTGATTAGGCTACATTTTACAAAGGAGAGAAAAACCATTTAATGATGGGATAGTGCGCGCTAACTCTTGGTGGATATTAAGAAAAATGCTAACCACACATATGTAGCAAGGCTAGTGCACCATTTAGGCTGACCACCTAAGCAATCTGCTTTTTCCAGTAATTCAAAGTTACAATCTTATCACATAGGAGATGTTTGTGAAGAGGCCATTCATGTTTGGGCCACCATTTCAGTAGTTTGATCACTAAATCATGGAAACCATCTGGATGTGCTAAAAACATTTATTATACCTTGGGAAAAAAGGGAATGAGAATGGGAACTAGAATCCTTTACAACACCCATTATAGGAAGCTTATGCAACACCCAAAATATGTGGAGCCCACCTTGATGCTGTCTAACACCCACTCCATTCATCAATTGTAGCACTTCATACTTGTTGTGCCCAATAAAAAAATAACTTGATTCAAAACCTAGGTGGGCCATTGATGCAGGACATGAAAGCTAAATATGATGTGCAAAATTTTCAGGCTTAAGATTGCGTTAGTTCAGAAACAATTACATAAATTCCATATCCCACACAAAAGCTCAACATTTTTTTTTGGTTAGCGTGTTAGTACATACCGTGTCAATACACACACTTCATGTTAGCCACCCCAACTAGGGATCGATACCAAGACCTCAAGTGTTGAAACGAGGTATCTACACTCAGTCTACCAGTTAAGCTATGGATCTGGGTGTTGCTCAACATTCAATCAAGGGGAATCTATGCGAGTTCAGACCAACACATGTTAAGGCTGGATCAATAAAAATTATGAACCTATGATACTCAAAGGGAAGTAAATTCATCCACACATGCACAATAAATTGTCCATAATCCAAGGAATTCACCAATCTCAGTTCAGAGAACCCTATGATTAAAAAAAAGACAAATAAATTGAAATTAAATAATGTAATCTAGGGTTAGGGTTATATAAAATAGGTATGAGAGAGACGAAATAGGTAGAAAATCTAAACCTGACGATAGTCCACGCGTGCGAACTGCGGGCCAGGCTTGACGTACATATGCAGGGGCCTGACCGCACATGCAAGGGGGCCCCAATTCCAAAAACTGACTCCTTGAGTTTGGTCGGCCAAGGGAGGGATCCAAAACTCTCAATTTTTGAGCTGATCTAATGTGCGATCTGTGCGTGGTGCTTTGTCGAAGTTTCAGCCCTTCTGTAGGGTTAGATTCTGGAATTCTGTTGTTAATGAGAAAATTACTGTAATAAAGGGTGGATTTGAAGCATAGATAATTAGAGGAGATGAGAAGTATGGATGGTAGAAGATGAGAGTGAATCGGGATAGATGTAGCTTCGCACCACGGTAGTCGGCCCTTTGAGGAAGGGAGGGTTTCGCACCCAATTGAATTTCTATAACTAAGAAGCTCAGAGGAGTAGAAAAATGTAGGAATTTTTATTAATCTTCAATGAGAAAAAAACTACAAGGGGTGCTTATTTATAAGAAAACCCTATACCCCAAAACACACGTCATGTGGGCAACCTATTACTTGTGATGAAGTAATAAAAAATAAAAACTAATCAAAGTAATCTAAACCGTCCATGATACTCTAAATAATAATAATAAGTAAATCCTAAAATGCAAGAATAATTAGACTAGTAGGCTAAGATCATGAGAACTCATGATAGGCTTTACATAGATATCGGGCCTATTCCAACGAATCAAAACACAGTCCTTTAACTAGGAGGTCCTCCCTGGATGTCGTCATCGATCTAGATCTATGGTGGGGTCCTTCTCCTCCTTGCATACATCTGTAGGGGTGTGCATATACGTGTGATGTCCCCATCAACTCTCCCCATCTGTGAAGATTTCGCCACTGGTGAAACAAAACTCCTGAATCGCTCCAAGATATCAGGATCAAGTCTCTAAAGCTCCTCCTCAGTAAGCCACATGCTGTCTGAAGCTGGGCGTGACTTCCACTTAACAACGTACTTCTGAAACTCGCCATTCGATGTTAATACTATCTGATAGTCCAAAATATCCTCTATTTTCTTTTTGGGTGTAGGAAGGTTAGGTATAAGAGGTAGAGGTTGGGAAGAAAGGTCAGGAAGAGGCCATGAATCAAGAAAAAAATCTGAAAAATCAGGATGGGTAGGCGAAGGTCCAAACAAAGTATCAGTGGTCCCATGAAAAGCAATTAGATCCTCCGCATTGAATGTAGAACTAATTTTCATGGAAGGTGAAAGATCTACCATATATGCATTGAGATCGTTTCGTTTTATAACTTTAAAGGGTCCAATGCTATGCGCGTGTAATTTACGAACGGTCCCCTGAGAATACCGCTTGAGCCTAATGCGAACCGTTACAGAGTCCCCCATATTAAATTCCTTGAAATGTTTATGTTGGTTTGCAGAAAATTTGTAATGTTCATTACTAGTAGTGATCTTTCTTGATTTCATGTTGCAATGAATGAATGTGATGTGCGAAGGACTCTGCAGACTCTGATGGCCTATGGGACAGTGACATAGGGACGTCTATACTGATGTCCTGCCAAGGGATGAATGGAATTGATAAAGGTGTATATAATCCTATGTTTTGTTTCTTTTATTTTGCCAGTTGACAAGTACGACATTACCCTATAATTTTGGCCATGTCTCACTTGAGGCTTGACCAATGAAACCTATCATCTACTAGGCCAATGGTCTTATCCCAATCGAAATGACCCGCGGCCCCTCCTGAATATAACTCCCAAACAAGAAAATTACGGAGCGAGGTATGTGGTATGCACAAGCAGTGACTCTTAAACAAATACACATTTAAAATCAAGTACTTACCGCTAGCTCCTGACGGACTCTCTAACAACGACGCATATACAACTCTAAAATCTAGACATTTAGAATAATCTTCTTTGATGCGCTCGAGGCCCGTTACTTTGACACTCATGGAATTGACTAACGTGACTCAACAACTTAACACGTCAGCAGGCTTATTCTCTACACCGGCCTTGTGCTTAAGTACAAAAGTGTACTCTTGATGGAATTGAACCCACTTAACGTGTCTAGGGTTTAATTTCTTATGAGAGTTCAAATATCTCAAGGCCTCATGATTTGAGAATACGACGAATTCTTACGGCAACAAGTAATGACCCCAATAGCGCAGTGATTGCACTACCGCATAGAACTCTTTGTCATAGGTGAAATATTTTTGCTTTGCCATATTTAGTTTCTCACTAAAAAAGGCAACAGGGTGCCCTTCCTGACTAAGTACTCCTTCTATACCAACTCCTGACGCGTCACATGCGACTTCAAAAGCTTTTGAAAAATTCAGAAGTCGCGTGACTAGAGCTTCAATCATTTTGACTTTTATCTCCTCGAAGGCCTTCGAGGTTGCCTTTATCAATTGAAACTCTCCATTTTTTATGCAATTCGTGATGGGAGCCATGATGGAATTGAAACCTCGAATGAACCACCTATAGAAGGTGGCTAAGCCGTGAAAGCTGCACGCCTCATGAATATTGCGAGATTTAGGTCAATTGACGATGGCCTTGACCTTCTCAGGATGTACTGATACGCCCTTAACTAACACAATAAAACCTAAGAAGATAACACTAATAGATAAAAATGCACACTTCTTTAGATTGGCGTATAATTTCTCGGCTCTAAGGATCTTACAAACCTACCTCAAATGGTTGAGGTGTTGTGCCTTAGTCATATTATAAACAAGATGTCATCAAAGTACGCAACCAAGAACTTCTCCATGAAGGGCCCAAACACTTGGGTCATCACATACATGAAAGAGCTTAGGGAGTTAGTTAACCCAAAAGGCATAACTAGCTACTTATATATCCCATCATTCGTCTTGAAAGCCATCTTCCACTCATCACTAAGGCGTACACGGACTTAGTGATAACCACTTTCAAGGTCAATTTTTGAGAAGATAGTAGCATTGGCTATCATATTTAACATGTCATCAAGAAGCGATATGAAAAATTGATACTTGACTGTGATTTTGTTGATGACCCTACTATCAACATACATCCTCCATGTGTCATCCTTCTTAGGTATAAAAAGGGCGGACACGACACACGGGCTCATGCTCTCTCAAATGAAACCCTTTAATAGGAGTTCGTCAATCTATCTTTTTAACTTAACATGCTCCTTTGGGTTCATTCTGTAATGTGAGAGGTTTGGTAGATTCGTTCCAGGGATTAAATCAATGACATGTTGTATATCTGTCGTAGGGGGAAGCTCATTTGGTAAATTATCAGTAAAGACATCACGAAACTTATGCACTACCTGAATAGTCTCAGTGGGTAACTCTATGCAAGCCTCGGTACCCTTTTCCTAGCCACAAGAGTGTATACCATCGCGTTTGCCTCCGTTTCTTGCTCAAAGTCCTTGGCATTTAGAATATGAAGTGGTTTGGAATTGGACTTCGATTCCTTCAATTCTTTTGAGCTGCTCACACCACATTGTGTGGTAGATTCCTTTCCAGTTGTGTTCTTGAGTGACAGTGGATTTAACTTGACCTTTTTGCTCTTGAACTAGAATGTACACACATTTGAACGGCCAAATATGGTAACATCCCTATCATAGAGCCACGGTCTACATAGAATGATATGGTCGACATCCATGGGAATAACATCACACCAAAGTATATCTTTATATGATCTAAACTGAATAGGAACAAGACAACGGTGCGAGACTGGAATGAAAGTTTCATTAACCCAGGACACTCTATAGGGTTAAGGATGAGTTTCAAGCTTCAAGCCCAAACGGCTCACGGTGCTAGTCGATCCCACGTTGGCACAACTACCACTTTCTATTATCATCTTACAACTTTTTTTCCCACATTTTGCATAAGTATAAAAGATCGTGTTGCGGCACTAATCATTAGTATTCTTGGCTTGAGCCAAGGTGCAACGCACAATTGCGAAGGTCACAGACTCTTGTGCTCCCTCTTCCTCATCACTAGGGATTTCTATCGGCTCATATTCTTCCTCTTCACCGACACTCTCTGGGGGCATTACTTCTACTTGCGCATTAAGAAGGAATACTTTAGTGCCCTCTTTCGTGCCGCACTGGTGGGCAAAGTAATCAAACCCCTGACACATAAAACACCTAGTTTCCACACTTCCACGCGAGCTAGACCCAGCAATTTCTTTACCCTAATCATCCTTGGGATTGGGCTGAAAACTTTCGGAAGGTTTGTTTTGCTACCCAGTGTTAGGTTTAGCCCTAGAGGGGTTAGCCTTAGCACTAGAATCGTGAAAGTCAAACTGTCTTCTTATAGATGCTTTGAGGTATTGCTCGACGTCTAACACTATTTGATACAACTATTCAATAGTGTTTATGTCTTTAGCGAGCAATTCATTCCTAATATAAGGACAGAAGCCCGTTTTAAAATGAACGAGGGTGAGTACAGGGTCTTCATCAACCTCGCAACGGGTCAAGTACTCTTCGAACTTTTCAGTATATTTAAAAACACTTATGAAACCCTGTTGAAGAGATTGTCATTCCTCAATCAATCGTAAGTGATAAGAGAAAAGGAGGTACTTCTCCTTAAGTGTTTCTTCATTTCTCCCCAATGGACTATTAAGAGTTTTCTCGCTCTTTTTCTCTTTCGCTCTACCATCGCCCAAAACCTCTTTTCTTGGCCCATAAGTTTTATCTTGGCGAATCAGACTTGACGAGGATCAGACATGTCATACCACTTAAAATCGTGGTCCACATCCGCCAACCAATCTAAAAAGGCTTTAGGGTCCAAGTGGCCATCAAACGTAGGGGTATCTACTCTAACTCCCTTGAGGAGTTGCACATTTGGGTCATATTGATCATAATGTCCCTCGCAGGGTGGGGGAAGAGTGCGCGCACATGACCAATTCCTTAGCCACCTCCATTCCTTGGCTTAACCTCCTGCCTGCCTGAGATTGAGCATCTTCCCCAACGGTGGGGTTCGCTCCAAAGGAAGTCTCTAGTTGGGTAACGCGCAGATTAAACTGCTCAAGGCATTGGTCCACACGTTGCTCCAAGCGCTTACCCAAAGAATGAACCTGCTGGGTTAACTTGTTCACTGATTCTTGCAACTGTTCCATGTTTAGTGTAGGGTGCAAGTCAAAACCATGACCCGTACGTATGGACATACAATACTAACTCAACTTAAAGACTTTCTACTGTGACTATATGCGTCTAAATGAGACAAAATGATCCTATGAGACTCTATATGAGAGAAATTACACAACGTCACCACAAGTCCGCAAAATAGTTATCAAGCTAAAGGGATAACAAAAAATTACAACAATGTGAATTGCTAATTTTCTGATAACAGAAATTTCAACAGTTTATATTAGGATTTATGGACCTCTAAATAACTATATATGATGAGAATGGATGTATAATGGACATAAACAAACTAAACCCTAAACAAGTAATGCATTCCCCTACAAGAACCCTAAGTTTTGATACCAAAATTGATGCAGGACATGAAATCCAAATATGATGTGCAAGATTTTCAGGCTTAAGATCACGTTAGTTCAGAAACAATTACACAAATTTTATATCCCACACAAAAGCTCAACATTCAATCAAGGAGAATCTATGTGGGTCTAGACCTACACATGTTAGGGCTGGATTAATAAAAATTATGAACTAAGCAATTCTCAAAGGGAAGTAAATTCATTCACACATGCACAACAATCTATCCTAATCCAAGGGATTCACTAATCTTAGTTCAAAGAACCCTATGATTAGAAAAAGGGCGAACAAATTGAAAATAATGTAATCTAGTGTTGGAAAAATATGTATGAGAGAAACGAAATATGTAGGAAATCTGAACATGACGATAGTTTATGCGTGCGGACAACGGACCAGACTTGACATACGTGCACGGGGGCTTGGCCGCACGTACGAGGGGGCCCCAATTTTGAAAACTGACTCCGTGAGTCTAGTCGGCCAGGAGAGGGCTCCAAAATCTCTGATTTTTGGGCCGATCTGATGTGCGGTCTGTGAGTGGTGCTCCGTCGAAGTTTCAACTTTCCTGCAGAGTCAGATTCTGAAATTCTGCTGTAAAGGAGAAAATTACTGCAATAAAGGGTGGATTTAAAGCGTAGATGATTATGGGAGACGAGAAGTATGGATGGTAGAAGATAGGGGTGAATCATGATAGAAGTGGCTTCGCACCACAGTAGTCAGCCCTTTAAGGAAAGGAGAGTTTCACACCCAATTGGATTTCTACAACTCATAAGCTTAGAGGAATAGAAAAATGCAGAAATTTTTATTAATCTTCAATGAGAAAAAAATACAAGGGGTGCTTATTTATAAGAAAACTGTATACCTTAAAACTCACGCGATGTGTGCAACCTATTACTTGGTGATGAAGTAATAAGAAATAACAACTAATCAAAGTAATTTAAACCGTCCATGATACTCTAAATAACAATAATAAGTAAGTCATAAAATACGAGATTAATTAGACTAGTGGGCCACAATTATGAGAACTTATGGCGAGTTTTACATGGCTATCAGGCTCACTCTAACGAACTAAAACACAGTCCATTAGGAGGCCCTTCCTGGACATCGTCATTAATCCAAACTAATGATGGGGTCCTCCTCCTTATGTGTGCTCATATGATGAACAATTTGGACAGTATATAAATAAAGTGGTGACTCAGGAAAGGTTTTATGGTGGGCATCCTCATCCTCACTAATCCTCACTATTCCTAGTGGTGTGGCCCACTTGAGTTTTTATCAACTTGATTTTTCATGCTCAATTATTAAATGGTGTCGCAATTGATGGTATGAGTGGATGTCAAATACACACACAGTGACCCTAGTGATCTTGAATGTTGCACGCTTTTCTTACAAGATTTTCATCCTAAAAATAGGCATAACTAGTGATAAAAAGAAAGTGTTAGTCCATTTATCTCATAGTTGAAGTGATGGCACTCATTGTTGCATAACTCGATGCTGCTGGGATGTGAAGGAATTTAATTAGGCCACATGTTGTTATCAGGGATGGAGCTACTCAAAATATGTTTGAAAATGAACCAAGTGAGAAAAGTATTAAGTTGGATAAGGCTTAACGTGGCGAGATTTGATTGAGCCAATTACTGTGAGTTATTAGAAATGAGGATCCATAGCTCAAGTGACAAACTGAGCGAAGATACCTTGTTTCAACACTGAGGTCTTAATATTGATTCCTCAATGGGCTGACTAACAGTAGAGTGTATACTAATAAGCTAATCCAAAAAGCTCGCCTCTGGGTTTCATCTATTTTATATTTGAAGGTAGTTAGGTGGAGCTCATCTCTATTAATGACATGTGGTCAATCAAATCGTGCCATCTACCCAGTGGCAAAAGCGTGGAGTCCACTACTTTGACCAGTGCAAGGCCCTATGCGATCTATATTTGGTGGGCCACAAACCACCAAACCGGAAAATTATTTGGGAGTCTCAATTATTGCCATTTATTCTATTGGAAAAGGCACATCCTGCCGTTTGGGGTCCGTTGGCAGACAGCTTTCCCATCTTCATTCCATAATCCACAGTCCCTCGAGACAACCAGAAGTACCATGCATATACACTATAGATACACTTGAGAGATACATGGACCAGATCCAAACCGTTCATGTCGTGGGTTAAGTACTAAATGGATCCCAGTACAAAAATCACACTGTTTAAAGAATTCTAATTCTTGAATCTTTAAAGCCTATTAGATGGTTAGGATGGTCCAGTCAAAGCAACATCTTATTATTGGCCAATCAAAAGGATATCTAGCATGGGTATACATGTGACACGTGTACAGTACATGATTTGGGGGGCATGAAAATGACATTCCTCCCCAAGAACTGGACCAATTGCCTCAAATATGTACAGAAATGGCTATGATTAATTTACCTTTTAACCATACTATATTTGTTGGAAATTTTGGGCCAAAACAGTTTTGGAATGTAAGACTAAGAAATTAGTGCGTTGAAGCATTTCTGCACGGCAGTACCAATGAAAATGACATTTCAAGTCTCTTTTTCTAACTTTATTTCACCCTCTCGTCATTTTTGTCCCCCTCACATGGCCCACTCACAAAGACTAGCAGCAGCACACGTCCATGTCACTTATCTCCAATCTTTACCTTTCACATCTGTCTCTCAGGAGTGGAATGGGTGTTGCCCGAACCCTTACCCTGTGGGTCCCACCTTGATGAATTTTTTGTATATCCATGCTGTACATCCGTTTTTTCAGATCATTGTAGGACGTTATCCCAAAACTTAAGCAGATCAAAATATCCATTGGACCACACCACTAGAAAAAGTAGTGAATGGCCATTAAAATTTTGTTTATAGGCCACAAGTTTTGGATCAATCTGATCTTCGTATTTTGGAACCACCTACTAAAATGGGCTGCAAAAACGAATGGACGGCACGGATATACAACACATCATCAAGGTGGGCCCACAGTAAGCGTAACACACACTAATGTGTTACCCCGGTAACACGCTTCCCTCTCTCTCTACGTACGCCAGCGGGTATGACACGTGCAACAGACGTGGTGAGAATGGACTTGGGAAAGAGATGTGGAGGGGAAAAGGTGCGAGTTGGGGGGCTACTCCCAGGTTTCGGCCTACTCGTTCAGCTATAGATAGGCTTTTTGTGGGGAAATAATAACATAGCTGTAGATTGCCAAACTGTCACACCCTCCAAATTATCCAGAGTTCCTTTTCTTTAATTCAATTCTCATATTTGAAGTTACACACAGTCTAAAAGCTAGAGATTTTCCATAAAGGGGTAGACTCCTACGTTAGTTTTGCCCACAAACAGGCTGCTGCATGCATCAGTGCAATGAATGTATCTTCAACCACTAAAGCTGAGGTTGGTGAGACACAGGTATATATATAAAAGATTTTTAGTGGCTGAAAAATGTATTGAACTGCTACGGTTCTCTTTAAAAATAGTTGTGGCTCATCGTCCTCACATCGGCATTGAATCTTCATAGGAACATAGCTGAACCTAAACCAGATTTTTAAATGGGTGAATTTGGAAGGGACCTAACAGAGGCCTAACCTAGGCCCAAATGCTCTTCTGATTTGAGAGTTTCTACAACATGTTCTTAAAATTGAGGCTCCATGACTCAGTGATCCAAACCGTTTTTGCAGGATTGGACCATGGATGTCAACAAAGGAGATGAGAAAATATGTCCCTTCAATACGACAACCATCAGATGGGAAAATATTCAGCAATGATCTGCATTCAACTAAAAGGGCCTGATATCTGATGGATGCCAATCTGTGGTTTTTGTGTTGGATCAAACCCAGAACCGATCCATGAGATAACAGGTGGATCTTGATCCTCTTGTATCCATAGTTCAAAAACACTGACTGAACATCCAGCCAGGTCAGGTCAACAAAGAAGCTTTCCCAAACCTTTATTTGACTCGCTCCATATTCAATAAGGGCTCCCTTTTGGATACTACCAATTACCAAATAAGTAGCTTTTTTTTTTAAAAATACTTACATAAGTTAATAAGTTATTTTTCTTAAATAAGTTACTGTGATTATTAAATTTAAATAAATAGCTTTTTAGAAAATTAACTTATTTTTTATTGCTTTTCAACTTTCAAAAGTAATTTATCATTTTCATTGATGACACATCAACTTAGAAAATTATTTAAAGGATTCTTTAGATGCCTATAAAATCATTAAGCTATAATATGATTTCAGGTAATCTGATTATAGGTGTAAAGTGTTTACAAAGCTTGAAATGGTAAATCTTTTAAAAATAATGAAATCACATATAAAATCTTCATTTAAGATAGATCATCGGAATAAGTCCAGCTCAATAAAGCTTGTGACCAATCCTTACTTCAAACAAATAATTTGGTAGGCCACATAAGTGGGCCTGCTAATCCAAATTCCCTTTAAGTAGTATTTATAAGCAATTGGTTAATTTTTCTTAAGGTTTGAGATTATCTAAACCATTGGATTTAAAAAGCCCATTTTATTATGAATAAATACTTCCAATTTATGTAAGGGAGTTAATGGACCATGCTAGATCTAAGCCTTTCATGATAAACCCTTTACACTGATGGACGTCTTAGGTTTTTAGGTTTCTCAAACATTGTACCATCCTTTGGGTTTGATAGCATCTCAACCATGGGAGGTTTCAACCCTAGAGAGAGAGAGAGAGACAGAGAGAGAGAGAGAGAGAGAGAGAGAGAGAGTGTGTCCATCCGAGCTTTTTCTTTTTCTTCTTCCTTTTTGGGTCCTTGCATGGTTATTCCTACCTTTAAAATTTTTCAAAAACAAATAGTGGTTTCCTGGAATCTCTTACCTGTTATCTAAAACATAACACAATTTTTTTCTAATGTTTCACATTACAGCTAAAAACTGTAATAAAATTACAGCCTATAATCTATATACAAGCAAAATATCCATCCAAATGCAACTTGTAATCAAATTTCCACTTAGAAACTTTATAGGCATTCAAACAACCCCTAAGGAAATATGCTCTTTGTGGCCATGAACCACTTCTAAGTTCATGAAATTGAAAAATCATCCAAAAAATGAGTAGATGATTTAGTGGGTCCCACATGATGATGGCCTATATCAGGGTGGCCCCACATGATGGACGATCCACATCAAAAGTCCACCCCTAATGATGAATGGCCCACATCTAAGGTAAGCCCCGCATGATAGGGAACCAAAATTGAATGTGGGGCTGCACATGATGGGCAACCTACATTAAAGGTGGGCTCCACATGATAGACAATCCACGTCAAAGGTCAACCTAATGATTAGTGGCCCATATCCAAGGCAAGTCACATCAGAGGTGGATCCACATGGTGGACAGTCCTATATGATAGATAACCCACATCAGAGGTGGATCCACATGATGGACGGCTAACATCAAAGGCAGGCTCCACATGATGGTAGTGGATATTGAAGATGGCCCTACATGATGGACAATAGCATTGATGGTGGGCCCCATATGATGGATAACTAACATCAAAGGTGGGTCCTACCTTATAAACTGTGCACATGATAGGTTGACCCCTAATGATGAATGACCCACAACCAAGGTGGGCCTTGCATGATTGACGACCTACATCAAGGGTGGGACCCACACAATGAATGATACACATCAAAGGTTGGCCCCACATGATGAATGGTGGATGTAAGGGGGACCAAACAAACTTTCAAGATAATTACTTGTGATGTTGGAAACCAAATATGCTTTTCTACTTTTTGGAGGATAAGTGTGTTGTTTAGCAAACATATATTCTGATTAAGTAGAAACCAAGATAAACTACTTATGGCATAAGTAGCTTATCTAAAGTAAATTTATGATCCAAACTCCCCTAAATAAATTAACAGATTTAAAATAATGGCAGATAGTTAAGGTAGGTATGAATATGAAAACTTGGCAAAGAAGTCAGACGGACAATACTTGGTGCATTGGTGCAAGTCATGCCAAGTAGCATTAAGTTAACTGAGTCAATGACTGAATGAGTCTTGTGGCATCAGAACTCAGTCACAATCATGAACAACTTCCCACGTGACTCGGGCTCAAAATCTCGTCCAATGAAGTTGACTCAGCCAGGTTTTTAAGTAATTGACTTCTAGAGCTATGCTTATACTCAGGCCTAATCCAATAAGTAAATGGGTCAGCTTATTTTCACTTGGACCCAACCCAAACTGGACCAGATTTTATGGTGGAAATGATTAAATGGGTTGGTTCTAGGGCTCCCTTGGGCTCAACCAGACCCCTTTCGCACCCTACCTGTTGGTGATCATTTCCCCTTCTGCTCTCCATCAATTGCTGCATTTCTACTTGCTCAACACAACGGGGATGATCAGGTGAAAAATATATTAATAAACCCGTGAATTTTATAGGCATCCAATCAGATCTCATTGGAAATGGATAGTGGACCCAACTTGATCTAACCACATCTTAAAATGCCAAAGCTGTTTGTACCCCGCCATTCATCACCATCCAACTGGAAAAGCTTGTTACTAAGAGGTCTCTATCCACATGTTGCATGTTACAAAGAGCCCTGGTTGGGGCAGTGACCAGCCTACCAAGAGCCACATTTCCTAACGAGTGTGCAAAATCACGGCAGCAGGTCCACAGTGCATGTACCTTGGTCAAAATAAAAAGAATGATCTGCCCATCAAGTACGCAACAACAGAACGAAAGAGATGGACCCATCGAGTGAGCAGATCGGCAGAATTTTCAGGCGAAGACACATACACAGGTGGGGACGCCTGATGATCGCCAACAAATCTCACCCACATTTCTCAAGAACAAAAATAAAGGACCTCACACAAGGTTGGAGAGGGGTCATGCCTTGTGTGGGTCCCAGCCAGCCAATAACAGTAGAGGGCAACCCACCCAAAAAAGAAAAGAAAATATTTTTTTTTTTAAAAAAACAAAGAGACAGATTTGAACTTATCAACATAACCAACCAATCATACAAAATGAGAAGGATCCAATGAAGAAAACTCGCAGTGTCTTCAGCCTCTCCTTCTATTAGTTCTTGTGGCCCGTTTACTGCTGCTTCTTGAAGAAGAAGACTCTACTGGTATTGGCAAGATCGTACCCTCCTTAATTTCATCCGAGTTAGGCAGCTGCTCCAATGTCTTCTGCCCTTCTATGTACACCATTAGATCTCTAAGCTGCCACAAAATTCAATCAAGAGATGAGTTAAGCTGCAACCACGATACATGAGGGATAGAAATTGTTGAGTTTTAATGAGTGAGGGTGATGGTTCATTGATGGGACATCCAAGGTGATGGTATCCCAAAAATCTCCCCAATGGGATAGTCCTGATCAATGAGTTAAACTCAGGCTGGACCCTAACCTGTTTTTCGTGGGTTCCAACTTATCAGATCCATTCCAACTCAATTTGTCCCAGGAATATAGTCAATTTAAACTTTTAAAAAACAAAAGGAATTAACAAGCTTGTTTTCCAAGCAGAGGTTGCTGGTTCAAACTTTTTGCACTATTGGTTCACTGGTTTTGCCCAGCCCATTTTTGGAGCTAGTTCTGGTCCAAATAGGTCCAACCACCCAGTCCGAGCTTCTTCTTCTTATTCTTTTTTGTGATGAGAAGATGACTAATATTCTTTAAACCAAAAAGATCTTGAAACATTTCAGGAGGTGACCCTCTCGTCACCATCCTTGGGAAAATAGAAGGCAAAGCACAGTAAAAATTAAAGCAGAAAAGGACACAAAATCCCTTAGCTCAGGACACTACCCAGAATCTCCAAAGTCCCAATCCCCCATGAGGTCAGAAAACGAGCAGCCATGATACTGGGACCACGCTACGGCCCAACTAATTACCATTGCCGAGATATTCCCTTTCATACTTGCACATGAAGCATAATTATTCTAAAAAATCTTGCAGTTTCTCTCCTTCCAAATTCCCCAAGAATGACAAAGAAAATGGGAATCCACAAGATTCACTTTTGATTGATGGCCACTCTGATCGGAGTTTTAAACACCAATCCTGGCCCCTTGATTGATGGCCTAGATATAGATCTTTAAATAAAAATGCAGCAATTGTCCATTCAATTCAGAAAAGTGCAAAAATCAGATCAGCTTGCATCTTCAAATTTGGGATATGGGCATAATAAATCCACAGTGGGGTGAAGCTAATCAGATCATTGGACTGGATCACCTGACCACAGGCCCCCACTTGTTCAAGCTCTTGACCAGGGAGAACTGTGCAAACCCTTGGATCAATGACCATATATATATATATATATATATAAGGTTCTGTGGTCGAGCTCATGGGAACTTCCCATGAGGTCTAGTTGTGTGGGCCCACCGTGATGCATGTCAAACATCTACCCCATCAGTCAGATGCACCATTCCATGGTGGGCATAGGGCTTAAAAATCAAGTCAATCTGTGACTTGTGTGGGCCACACCACATACAAAAGTTGAGAGGGGTTACCCTCCATTAAAACATTCATAATCATTTGTTGGGCCCACCGAGATGGGGTTCACAAATCCAGCCCATCCATTATGTGTCCCACTTGGATTAGGCGTCAGACCAAGTTTTAGATGCATCCAAACTTCAGGTGGGCCCCACCAAGTGCTTTTATATGTTTTAGAAATGTCTTCACATGATTTTAGATGGTATGGCCCACCTGAGTTTCGTATACGGCTGATTTTTGGAATATCCCATAATTTAAAGGGGACCCATCAAATGCACAGTGTTGATGTTCGACATACATCATGGTGGGGCCCACACAGCTCGACCTCATGGGAAGTTCCCATGAGCTCGACTGCATAGAACCTTTTCCCATATATATAATATATATAAAATTCCTAAAACACATCCTTCTAAAGGACAATATGTAAAGAAGAAAATTTAGCACAAGCCAATTCAATGAGACAGGATACCGACACCTTAACTCTCCATAAAAAGAACTAAATGTACCTGTTCTTCCAAGTCAAGTATCCTTTCATCTCTCAATCTAACAGCCGTCCGTTCCCTGCAAACCAACTTAGGCAATTATGTATAAAACAAAAGTATGGTGTTCAAAAGTTGAGGCTGAATCTCCAAACTCGACTACAATAGAAAACAATATTTTCCATATGCACAAATGCACCTCTATAAGCGGCCACATGCACCAACATGGCACAAACATGTTGATTACCTGGCTGAAAAACAGGCTGGTCCACTCATGCACGTTCATTGTGGACCATTGGCAATTTCTTTTAAACAGTCCATTACTTCCATACATGTGGTGCACCTGATGAGTGAACAGATCTGGTTTTTGAGCAAGGTCCATGTATGCAGTGTAGCCTGCCTCATGAACAGCTCCAATGCTCTACACAATGATGTGGAATGAGTTATGACCTGGCCACATTTTGCAGAGCAAGATGCTTGTTGCACCTCGCGATATGCAGATGCAGGAAGTACCCTATGTTTCTGTCCTCAAAAAGTGGCTGAGAACAAGTACCCAAGAATAACAGACTCGGCACATTCATACTTAAAAGCAGTGACTCATGGGTCTGTGCACATTCCATAACATCCACCAACTTCCCAAACGTGCACTTAATCCACACGAAGGAGGGGGAATTGTGGCTCTGGTGTGTCAGAAAACTGTAGCATATGGTCTTCTGATGCAGAGCACTGGATACAGGTCCATCCCATGGTTCAGTGAACCAAATTGTCAGTCTTATTTGGTCACACTGTGGATTGGGTGATGCCTGTAGATCTACCAGATTGGAAGATCCCAACCCATGAGATTTGGATTATTTTCTGTTGAATGAGGACCAATACGGTACCTTCCCCATAACTGTCTATTTGCAGGCCTCTGATCCACAGGATCTTTGAATCTGGAATGTTTTTGACACATCCCCATCCATGGTGTTTAGTGGTTTGAATATCAGAACTGTGGGTCCCATATGGATGGGATGGTAGATGTTGGAAAACTGCATGTTCGCTGATGCAAAGAACGCTAATTCACTCACCAGGGAATAGGTCCCTGGCAATCAGGCTTGAGGAATCATATACTCATCATCCCAAGGATATGCATAGTATCCCCAGGATATCGTTTCGTACAGGGCATTCATATGGTGAGACCCAGAGTTAACGTTATATGACAAAGTTTCCTTCAACTGACAATCATAACCCCTTCAATGGAATAGGTGAAATTAAAAGCACTGCAGATGTTGAAAGAATAAACACTTGTGATAAGAATTTGAGAAGCTAAAAAGAACTAATAGACATGAACACGTAACTAGAATATGATGACATTGAAACTTTAAAAAAAAAACATGGTGGACTAAAAAAGCTGATGAAATCATGCCAAACTAAGAGTGGAGAATGAGTTTTGAGGTTAGTGGCAATCTGAGAAGCTGAAAAATATGTAGACGCCCAAGCCATAAATTTTGCATTGTGCAGTTTATACATAAAACATAAGGAAAGTTTTATATAGATGAGCTAGGTGATATGTTGAGGGCCAGTAATAAGTCATCCCATTAGACCAGTATTGATTTCCTCTGCAAGCAAAATGCAATATATATTGACGTGCCTACCCACAGGTTGCTGTATCAGAAATTCAATTTAAAACTTTAGGTTATGAAATTATGCAAGCTCTTGATCACCATCATCATGAGTGACCAAAGCACTTGTAGTACGCTCAAATGCCAGTAAAGCATTGCATCAAGGCAATCTTACAGTAACCACCAATGCCATCATAGATGAATCTGATAAACTGATCATGTCCCCTTTGAGGAAACATGTTTCCGCTGCCAAAATTCCATAGGTCCTAAAAAACCAAGAGACAGATCCCATAATAAAGAAACTACATCTGGAGGTAGGTGATGTAGTTACCAGCTTGAACCCACAAGATAAGGAACAGGAAATTGAGTGCTTGAGGAGTTTCAGTGAGTAGGCAATCAATTGATCAGGCTAAACTGGCTCCCAAAATTACACACCACACACCTGCTTATCTCAAAATTCCAAGCCTGAAGCAGAAGTTACACACTTTTCAACAACACCCTCAACATAGATCCAGTGATAGAGGCGACAGCAATTTGAAGTTTAAGCTATTTAGTTTCCTTTCCTATGAAAAGGAACTGATGGTACTGTTTAAAGACACCTTTTTAGTTGTCATTGTAGATAAGATGGGTACCTCATAGTGTTTATGTGATCTCTCAAATACAAAGCGGTGAATTGCAGTCCACCCTAGCACCTCATCAATTCACCTCAAAACATGGGAACAGCAGAAGAGAGACATTCCACTTTGAATAAAGTCTATAGAATGTACAATGAACTTAAAAAGTTTACATGATTTTCCAGCCCTTTCTTTATATATCATCCCTCAACTTCGAAGCGATCCCTTGATTTCCAGCATCTGCACTTTAAGCTCTGTATTATTTTCTTTTTTAGAGTGTAGACTTGGAGCTTTAATGCCAGAAGTTCTTAGTAACTGTCCTCAACAAATTCGAAGCGATCCCTTGATTTCCAGCATCTGCACTTTAAGCTCTGTATTATTTTCTTTTTTAGAGTGTAGACTTGGAGCTTTAATGCCAGAAGTTCTTAGTAACTGTCCTCAACAAATCTAGAAAAATGCTACACAGATGCAGATTTGAGAAGATGGATCCCGCAGTGGTAGGGCACAACCCCTAGGAGTTAGTAAAGACTTAACTGTCTCAAGGTTTTTCCATTCAAATCTCTCTGTTTGACCAATAAAAAACATCTGTTTGATGCCATTTTCTTCTAACCATGAGAGCAGCCTGACTTCCAAATTAGCAGACACGTTATCATATTCTTGACATCTTGGAGCAGGTGCAGACCATTATGCAGCACATAGTAGCTTGCAGCTGATGTTGGAAAATTATGGGGCAGATCTTTCATATTTGACTTTGGGGGTTGATGTGACATCTGGGGTTGGAAGGGTTGCATTCTACTTTGACAAACTATTTTCTTGATTTAATGTTACTCCTTACATTGATGAGAAACGAAGAAAGATTCTCCATTGCATAAAGTACGTAGCAAAGGGATCCCGAGGATGGTTCTTTATGAGGTTTTGCAGTCCTGAATGATAATATACATGTATCATAAAGGCTACTCTCACCTGGAATGGGTGGCATCTCTTTAAGGATTTTACTAATGTTGTGGTGTTTGGATACATGGAATCCAAGGGAAAAGAAAGGAAAAACAATAACTATCCAATTATGATTTCCATGAGAACTATTAAAACATGGATTCCAATTTCGAGTTCTTGTTTGCATGGTAAGTAAAAATCTCATATTCCTCTCACAATACTAATCTACTTTCTTGTGGCAAGAATCCAATTTATGGAAAAGTGTAATGATTGCTGGGTGGAATCCACCCTTTTCTTTGTTATCCAAAGAACACAAACTGTCACATCAACAGAAAACCCTTTTACTTGTTTATTGCTTGCCACAGAATCCATGGTTTCCAGACATGGCCTAAGTGGAAATTGACCATCCACATCAATAACCGATGCACGAACCTTCTAACAAGGTGCACTTCAGATTCGCACCCCCATTCCCCATACCTAGCTGTTTAGACCTGTGAATTTTTTAATCTGACACTACTCCAGCACCTGAAATTGTTACTACTTTGCTTCATGATTTGTGTAACTATATGATAGCCATCCAATGAAGAGAAATTTTCAACAACATACACAGGAACCCATTGGGAAATATGGCCGTAACCAGTGTTTTAAATATCAACGATATCAGCCGATATATCCCACGATACCACAATATATCTTGTATCCCACCCGTGCAATTCGAAATGCATTGGTAGTGCTAATGCATCCCACCTATTCGATCCAGTGAGCATTTTTTATTTTCGATCCATGTTTTTGGTGTAAATTGCATTAAACTAGTGTCAAATGGTTACAAATCTATGATTCTTCATGTTTTCCTTAAAAAATCATGGATTTGGAACTTCGATTTCAAGATTTGGAGGAGATGGGTCAATTTGCTGAAAATTAAGAAAAATCAAAATTTCTCAATTTCTCGCAAATCAGTTGCAATCTTTGTATCCAAATACAAAATTAAACATGTATGTAACCTGATCTAATGATTCTTCTTTCGCTTTTGAATGCATTTCTAGTGTTTCCATACATGTCTTCTTACCTTTATAAATTAATGAATAGACTTTGAATATACTTGAATCAGTTCAGTTGGAAAGAGCACATATTAGGACCCCATACAAACGAAACCCCTATTATGTGCAAATTTTTTATTTTTTTTTTGTAATGTTTTGATTTCTAAGTGTATTGATGTCTTTTTCAACAATCCATGAAGTTTTGTTGAAAAATTCGACCAATTTCCCAATGTTCCCCTGTTTCCCAACAACATCAATACATTACGCGATACAACCGATATATCCCATGCGATAACTGATATGTATCCGTATCCCAAGGGTGCGATACATTACATGATAATGATATTTAAAATATTGGCCGTAACCCAACGAAAGGTGAAAACAAGATCCAACAATGATGTCCTTGATGACTTCCTTCCACAACCACATTTACTCAAAACTGTCATGGTTCATCTGTTCAGTCTTCTATAAGATTGAAAATGTAGTGGTGACATGTGACGACATCAACACTTCATCTTTCAAGATTAGTTGGATACCTGACAGCCGTATCCTTTTTCCTGCTACCAAGCATCTTGTGAAACTTATCAACTAAAAGCCGTTTGCGGCAATTGCAATAGAAATTCCAGTGATCCAACTTGTATGGTCATTTTGTATGGTCAATGACACAATTATGGCGGTTCAATGAAGTCTTTGATGAGTTTCCTAGTTAACAGGGCATCCAAAATCATTAGCATCTCAGTCATGTCTATAACAGCATGAAGTAAACTCAATCCCCTTGCCATCAGCACATGTGACCAATAATGAAGTTAGGTCTCCTTATGCCAATATCACTTTGTTTCATTGCTAAAAAAATGAGGATTTATGAGGGAATGGCGGACACACCTTTCTTCAATTTCCAGAATCTTTGCTCTCCATATCTCCTGGTTTTTCATAAGATTCTCATTGATCTACAAGCAGAAGCAAGACCATGTTATGTAGCATGTACTCATTAAAATGATCAAAGAACTAGAAATAAACTAATAATGTATATGCATATACCCTATCAGATTATTCAACTTACAAAAACTGCAAAACCAAATTCTCAACATACTCTGCGAGATAAGAAGAGGAAGGTACTAACCTCATCGAGAAATTTCTTCCCCTCAGCACATTTGTCAAGCTTGCATTGTATCTTCAGAAGTTTAGAACCTACAGCCTTCTCAACAGCTTCAGAGATTTCTGCGTCTGTTTCCTCCTTGACCTCTAGCAACAGCGACTCATAATACTACCATGTAAAGAGATGTAACGATAAATACAACAGAGCACCCAGAAACATATTCAACTTTTGGTTGTGGTGCACAGTATTCTGAACTCAAAACCCTTCTCAGGGATGAATAATGATTATAAAATTTTATAATGTCCACATGCATATTCACTCAAATTTTCCAGTTGGCATGGACTAGGGACATCGAAGGTCTGCATCAGGTAGGCCCCAGGATTGCAACGACCTGACTCAGAAAAAGGTCAGTGCGCTCATCAGATGGATCACGTGTGTACGTTCAATGTAGACAGCTGGAAACTTTTTCAAACCATCCATTGCTCTCATACACATGTCCAACCTGATGAATTGAATGGTTGATTTTTGGACCATGTCATCTACATGGCAGGGCCCATCTGAATGGCAGTTTAATGTCCCACTCATGTACCGAATTTGTCCCCAATGACCAAATGTGAAGGTGTATGTCATGGGTGCTTGTGGGCTTAGAAAAGCATTTATAACTACAGAAAGTTTTTAGTATCATGTTTTGTGAGACTAAGTAAAACATCAAACTGAAACATTTGATAGCTAGTAAGAAAACATGTCTTCAAAATCTATCATTCACATAAAGATGGTCAATATACATACTTTTCTTTGGTTTTCAAGCTGGGATGTAAGGAGGTCATTGTACTCGTCAACAATCTGCCAAAATAATTTACGAGATTGAATGGAACATTAAACCCAAAAAAAAAGGGGGTAAGAAAAAAACATTAGAAGAGGGAATTTTAAAATTTTCTGATTGTTATGGAATTCACATTCCGGAGCCTTTTGTTAAAATGTTTTCATTTTAACTACCTCATTAAGTTTCATGCTAATGGTAGTTGGATTAAGTGAGATATTTTTCATAAATGACAAAAATGGCCTTTCCTCTCAGAAAAAGAAAACTATTAATAAAAGAAACTTTTTTGTAAGGGACTGCACTAACCTGACTATGCATGATCACGTGAAGGGTGGGCCTACAACTAACTGAGCAACACGGGGGTAGAATGTGCATCAGATCCACCCCATCCATCAGGTGTGCTGCCATATGTTCACCCTGGATCCAAAAAATATCTAACCCAAGACTTCGGTAGGCCACACCATAGGGAACCATGTACAACAATGGCTAAAAACTCTAAATTCATGTGGTGTGTCCCACACAAGGCTTTGAATGTCCACATATTTGGGAATCTGATCATCCTGGTATGGCGTGTCGGATGAGTAGATTGGACAACATACACACCACAGTGGACCCCACACACAATTTGGATGGTTTTAATGGTGGGACTGCCCATCTCAACTGCTCTGCATTGTGTAGCCCACCTGAGCTTTGTTGACCTAAGTTTTGGGCCCCCGTCCAAACATAGGGTGGTGCACCTGATAGATAAAGGATCTTATCTACATGAAGTCATCCATCCACATCAGCAAATTGTCACATCTCCACATGGCCACACACAGTCACACAAGCGGTGTAACTCTTGTAGGTACATGTGGCATGCTGGGCACATATTACTATAATCCCAGAAGCTCTGTGGGGTCCACTGTTATATCCATGTGGCATCCACTCCAATCTGTTTCGCCAACTCATTTTAGGATGTAAGCCGAAAAATGAGGCAGATTCAAAACACGAGTGGGCCATGTCACTGGAAATAGTGAGGATTGGCCACCCACCATTGAAACCTTTGTGGGGGCTACAGTGGTGTTTATATGCCATCTAAACTGTTCATTAGATTATTACCACTAGAAGGAATGGAAAACACAAATGTCACCCTGATGCAAAACTTCACTAGCTCCTAAGAAGGTTCCAGTGATAGGCATTCAATCCCCCACTGTTTTCTGTGGCATGGCCCACAAGTTTTGAATTTGTGTCATTTTTTGGATCATGTAATAACATGTGCTTGAAAAACTGATGGTCGGAGTGGATGACACACCTGTAGGCAAGGTTACAGGAAAATCGCATCCAAGCATGGGTTCTGTAGTTTCCTGCAACATCTATTACAGGGAGTTGTTGCATAGCTCTATGGGGACCACTGAGACGTTGATGCGGACATCAATGGTGCACCCTTTAGAGTGTATCAGAGGAGGAAGCGTCACTGACAGAGTACTGGAGCAGAGGAAATGATGTGGATGGACGTTGGGCCCATCGGACCCATTTTCTAACGCGCTACAAGTGCAGGAGCTGTATGACTGCACTCTGACCATAGATCCATAGGTCAGATTTTACACTCTACCACACGGGAGATTTATTTTTAGGCGTTTTTGTTCTTTTTCTTGTTTTAGGGGGCTTTATTGCACTTTCTTTATTTTTTCATATTTTTGTTATTTTTCTTGTTTTCAGGAGCTTTAGTCCACTTTTACTTTTTCCATAACTTATATATACGTTGTGAGAAACCATATTTTCATTATTATTGAATGCATATAAATTTGTATCTTTTCTTCCTCTTTATTCAAGAGATTAGAGTTTCAGGATTGACCCTTGGGTGTTGAGGATTCCACCCCGATTTCAAGTTTCTTTTTTTCTAAATCTTCGAGGTGCAGGAAAATGTAAGAATCCTCTTCCTCCTTTTCTATTGACAACAAAAGGGCATGTACTTTCTTCATCTCGAACCCTTCATTCTTCACCCCTTTCATTCTTCTCTGGATATCTCCTTTCTAGTTTGAATGGAAAAGAGTGATGGTTAGTCAGTAGAATCAGATCCAAACTTGACTGTGGATTGACTTATGCTAGATCTAAAATATCCTCATATCCCTAGGTCCTCTCTTTTTACTGTTTACGCGATTTTATGCTAAGGGGCATGATCCTGATGGAATAACTTCATCTTTGTGTTGAAATTTACTTAATCTCTTTGATTAAAAACGGTTAGTTGATTCGTGTATTTATTTAAACATTTTTTAACCTGATTATACATGCATATAGGATTACGTCATCATATATCCTTGCATCAGATGTCCATGTAAAACTCGATCTTTCCCTAACTTTCAGTAGATCATGTTAAGATGACATCACAAAAATTAGGCAAATCCAAGACCTAAGTGGACCACACCACAGGAAACAACAGGGATAGAAGCACCCACCATTGAAATCTGCCTCGGGCTAACAATGATATTTATATGCCATCCATCCCGTTCATAAGGTGATTCCTACTAGGATGAAGGGAAAACACAAATATCAAACAAGTCGAAAACTTCTACGGGTCCCAGTAAGTTTTCAAGTATGGCCCACTTTCATGAGTTCCACCCCATCCATTGGTAACCTAGCCCATGGTTCACTATGACTATAACACTCGGGCAGATTTAACACTCAGGTGGGCCACCCCACAGGGAATGGTGTAAAATTATACATAAAACCACTAAATTCACATGGTATGGCCCACTTGAATTTTGAAATAGGGTAATATTTTGGAGAATTCGTTCATCCTGATGAGGAAGGTTAGATGAATCGATTATATGGCATATAAACATCACAGCGAGCCATACACAAAACTAATGGTGAACTTGCAAATTCCAATTGTTTCTCACGGTGTGGCCCACCTGAGTCTTGAATCATCATTGTATTTCGGTTCTAGGGTAAACTTGAGGCAACTTATTGATGGATGGGGTGGATCTCATGAAAGGTCCATCCACTTCGTGCAGTTAGCGGGTAGGCACACCACCTATACCTCACTAGATGCTTGAAGAGATGTATGGAGCATCAACAACTCCAAATAGAGCGTGAGGTGTAGCCCTGTAGGAGAGAAGGGCGTTTTTTTGGTTATCACTTATTAGATACTCTGTTAGAGTATGACGGTTGGTACACAAGTGCAATCATAATTTATACATGTGGCACACTCGAATCAAAACCGACTAAATTGTGGAGATCATTTTACTTGAGCCAAAATTCCAAAATAAGATCAATTGAATAGTACTAATCTTTATTTATTTTTGCTTAACATGATTTATTGAAAGGACATTTTCATAAAAAATTATCCACTTGAGCAACTATCGTTAGCAAAAACTAATGGAAGGTAGCTTAATGAAACTTAGTTTACTGGATGACGTAGTTAATGAAAACATGTAAGACAAGGTACCGGAATGTAAATTCTATAACAACTAGGGAGTATTTTATAAAATTCCCCAAAAAATAATACTCACAGCTTCAACTTTACTGTTGAAGAGTGCCTCACTGATTCCAGAATCTGCACTACATTCACAACTTCCACATCCATCATTCACATGAATACAGTGGAAATTTAACTCAACCAACTTCCCATCAGTTTTAGACTGAATTAGCCGGTGAACATAATTGTCTCCAACATAATCCCAGACCCGCTGAGTTTCCAGTTCAAGAGAATAGCAGTGCTGTGTTTCTTTCCAATGTCTGATAGCATGACCTTCCTTATACCTGTTAACCAACTATTTTTAAAATACTTGATAATGTGCAACATATAGAAGATCTCCACAAATAATCCATTGATAAAAAAAATAATAATTATGCTTCAAATATTATAGCTACTATCATAGTTTGCCAACCTTCCGGGTTAACCCGTGACTTGGATGAGTCAACTTGATCCAGTCGCCAACTGGGTGACTGGGTGAAGTTGTACCCAGATCCATTTGACTAGGAGCTGACTTGCCTGGTCACGATCGAGTTGTAGACCCACCGGTAGGGCTGTCAATGGGCCGGCCTCGGGCCAGGCAAAATCAAAATTTTGAATAGGCCTGGCCCAAACAGTTCAAAATCCAGGCTGAAGCTGACCCCAGGCCCGGCCTGTCGACATCCCTATCCACTGGGGTAGGAAGGACTCACACAAGTCAAAATTCAAAAGAAAAGGGAAAAAAAAAATTGAAAGCTGGAAAGATGAATGACTACTAGAAATCGAAATTAAAGGAGCACTTCATATGCAGGCACACAGACATGCCGCACATGCATACACTAACTCAAAGTGACGGACTAAACTTTGGAAGTCGCCGTCGTTAAGTTAGTCCCATGATATAATTGGTTGGACAGTTCTAACTCCCGATTCTTGGACACTTGTTTGTTGAAATAGGACCGTTGGAAAAGTTTCATTTTTAACCTTTAGTAAGTGTCCACCTATTTGATGGCCACATAGTCGAATTATTGTAATTTATTATCCACGATATACGTGAGCCTGGAACAATAATTTGAACAGTTTAATTTGAATGAATTTATATTATGTATGCATTTTCTATGTAATTTTGAAGAGTGCCTACATATCATCCACCACACTCTACCACAGTATCAAAGTTTTTCTCAATTGGAAAACATGAAAGTGGGAAAAGAGATTTGCTAGTTCCACGCACATGTAGGTCGTACAGATCCACATGCGGGCATCAGTGCAAAGAACTTTCATAAGGTTGGAAATTATGCTTAAAATCTTCTTCCCAGAAAATCACGCAGTTTCACTTTTCAAGAGGGCCACAACATAAGAGCAATTTGGATGGTTAATTTGTTTTTTATTCTTTCTAGCCATTTACTTGTTTTGATATTGTGTGGCCACCTAACCATGCCGGGTGATCTAGACAGTGTAGCTCACTTGATGGAAAAGCTCCGATCTCACACATGTACCACATTACGACAAATGCACCTGCATGTAGATGTGTAAGGCTCCCACATGTGTATGGAACTAGTAAACCTCAATGAAAGTAAGCCCAAATGAGTTTGGACCTTTGACGTAAGTTTCTCAGGAAAACTTTGATACACTAGCAGCATGAGCTGGATAAAGGCAAGCACTTAGAAATTACTTAGAAATTGCATGTGTATCATTTAAGTAATTTTTGTTTTATGAAAGGTTACGAGTCTTATTGAGATACCCCCCAGGTAAAGCGAGGCGGGAAAGTATACAACCATAAAAACTAAAGACAAAACAAGGATAAAAAATAGACAGCTTTCGTCACCTCTACATTGGAAGTCCATCCCAACAAATCAAATTTGACCTTCTTGATAACCATTGTTTTGAATATCCCTAATATTATCGATAAAATCATTGATATTATTTAATATCTCTAGCTCAGCGATACTGATAACATTGGTAGGATTAGAAATTCTAGGTATTAGCGATATATTGGTATCGTCGATGTATCAATATCACCAATGTATTGCCAATATTTTCAATTGCATAAATTCCAAGTGTTGCTTGTATCGCCAATTTGTTGGCAATATTTCAATAGTAACACAAATGTATCAATATTGCCAAAAATCTATTTATTGAAAAAAAAAATCATTTCAATTTTCTTTTGTGAGTAAATGGTTGTATGATGAAATACATGTTGCATGTGTGCATCTGTATGCATGCATGGATGGATAGATGGATGCATGGATGGTTGGTTAAATGGATGGATGGATAGATGTGTGAGTATGCATGCATGCCTGGATGGATGTGGATGGATCATGCATGTGCATGATTTTGAAAATCGGTATCGTATCGGCCAATACGGGCATATCATATCCATATCGGCTTAATACCATACTTGATACGGGGTTGCATCGGCCCGTATCGGAATCGGTTGGACCGTATCGGGCTGTATCGGTGCCGATACAAGGCTGATACACCCATAAACCCTCAAATTTGATTTTATTTTATTTTTTCAAAAATCCATTCATGTCTCCTCTTCTTCTTTTTATTTAAACCATGGAAGAATCTTAAAAACTCATTTTAGGCTAGATCTAGACCTATTTTGAGATCAAACCAAATGATTTGAATATGATTCGACAAATTGAAGCGAAGTGAACCGTTATGGGAAAAATCAGAAAGAATGGTAAACCTTCACTTTCTTTTTTATATTTTCATCTTCTTTTTGTTGTATTTCCAATGTAATGGGCAAGTTCACCAAATCATGTTTAATTTGTGTTCAATTAGAGCCTATTTAGTTGACCTTCAAGAAGTCAAATCGACTGATAACATTCTCATCAAAGGATGGTCCAATACACCATTGAATACATGGTCAAAAAACACACACACACACACACACACACAAAAAAAAAGATTCGTAGATTTCTCAGTTTTTCCTATTTTTCTCATATTTTTTCATATTTTTTTTTATTAAAAAAATTTGACCGATATTGTATCATTTTTCCATGGGGCCGATACGGTGGCCGATACCATCATTTACAACCATGTGCATGTGTGTGTATATGTCTTTGTCATTGTATGCATGTATGCATCCATGGGTGGTTGGATGAATGGATCATGAATGTGTGTTTATGTAGATAGGTGCAATGCATGGATGGATGGACCTATGGATCTGCCATTTTCCTTATGTTTCCCTGAGTCAACGATACATGCTTTTAGGCCCCCATTAAAGGGAAACTTATTATTTAATTCCTAAATATGCACCCTTTGCACTATTATTTGATTCATAAATATGTAAATATGTGTATTTTAGCATCTCCTAAAGTGTCATTGAAAATTTCCATGATTTTCCCCATGTTTTTTTAATGTTTCCCTAAGCATTACATACTTTTAGACCTTTATTAAAGAGAAACTTACTTTGTATGCACCTTTTTTGCACTTATTTGATTCCAAAATATGCAAATGTGTATTTTAGCATCTCCTTAAGTTTCATTGAGAAATTCCACCATTTTCCCCGTGTTTCCCCAATGTTTCCCTCAGTCAACAATACATTTCTGGGTATCGGTGATATCGATACATGTTCAGCGATACATGTAATGATACTAATACTACGAACACTACTAACAACCTCTTCCATGGAGGCACTCCTATTTTTGAAGCAACGATCGTTCCTTCCCCCCAAATTCCCAAAGGACAACCATAATGAAAGGCTGCCACACCGCTTGACCTCCTCTGCTATACCCTCCCTATGCCAAGCCTACAAAAGATCTTCCACCAACTTTGGCATCACCCACACAACATTGAGAATATCGAGAAAGCAATCCCACACCTTTCGAGCGAAGGAGCAATGGATGAAGAAATGATCAATAGATTTCGAATCACTCAAACACTGGGGAGGATAATAGATCTCTTTTGAAGATAGTTAATCTCATTCAAGTAAAATCAAATTAAACTGTCCAGAGTAGAAATAGTTTAGATGTATTGAGAACCAAAAAAATCACTTAATTTGATTTTCTGACTACATAATTGGTGGACATTTATTGGACGGTCAAAAATGAAAAATATCCAATGGCCCTGTTTCAACAAACAAGGACCCACCGATTTTTGGGGCCTGTTACTTGGAAACCACAGGTTCCACAAGTTGGTTGGTTTATGTCAAGTACACAATCTCTAAGTGCTCGCATATCAGGCGTCATTCACTGCCTGAGTATCATTAAGTCCCCGATTTTCTTAGAAGAAACATGTACAACAAAAAGTTGTGAGGCCCACCGTGATATTTGTGGGACATCCACTCAGTCCATCAATTTTCCAGCTTATGTTTGGATATCAGAGTAAAAATCAGAAGATCCAAATCTCAAGTGGGCTACACCACAGGAAATTGTGGGGCTGGGCCACTCACCATTGAAACCTTCTTGAGGCCCATCAAAGTTTTGGATCAGGCTGATCTTTACATTTTCCCATCATCTTGGTGGGACCCACCTTATGAACGGGTGTGATGGCATATTTAACATTGTGGTGGGCCATAGGTGTGGGCATCCCCATTCCACTATTTCATGTGGTGTGGCCACTAATGTTTAGGATCTGCCGAATGTTTGGGCTCAAGTCCCATAATGATCTGGGGCCGCACAACAAATTGATGGAGTCTATGTCAAACAAATGTAAATTTAATTTTCTATATATCTATATAATTTGTTAACAAATATATAAATCTATACTTTAAATTTAATTTCTTGACCTGCCTGGTTGACCCGCTGAGCCCCAAGTCGACCCAACCTGGTGGCAGTCTGAGGTTGGCAAACTATGGCTTCTATATCATATTGGTTTGACTCTTATAAGGAGGACAAATTTTGACATACCTTCCACACCCAACAAAACCACAGATAACACAAATCCAGAGATTTTCAGAGGTTTCACAGATAGAACATGTTGACTTTTCAGGCTGTTGCTGGCAATATCGGCAGACCTGAAATGGAATACAGAAATCAAGTTACAATACTTAAATTACCAAAATGTGCTATTGGTACACCTTCACCAATAACTGGCATTTCATGCTCACTTAGAAATTTCAAAAATATGTGTGGCCTTGGCCAGCAAATCTTTCTTTGGCTCTGGCAAGTTGATGCATTTGACTATTTTGATTTTTCACAGAGAGAGAAAAAAACATGTGCAAAAAGATCAGAAAACAAAATAGATTGAATAACGAATTTATATTCTCTAAATAACAGAAAAAAAAGAAGGCCAAAGTTAGGAATTGCTTACTGGACAAGACGAATCTGTCCATTTTGAAATACAAGAACAATGGAAAGAATGATTGCAAATTGTTGTGAGAATCCCACTAATGTCTTGGTCCAGTCTCTCTGTAAAATAATAGTAATAATAATAATAATCAGAAGAATTAAATGCAAATGGCTCACATGAAAAATTCTAGCGGTCATCCCACAGAAGAATTCCCATACTCTTTTGGAGACAAACTTACCATACATGGTTTTTTTGTGTGTGCGCGCACGCGCATGTGATTGGCTACCATACATGCTAATTAAATAAAAAATAAAAATATCAAGCTAGTTATTATTATGGAGATGTGCAGAGAAAAGAAAGCATCAGCAAAGCAAGCAAATTCAAAGAAGAAAATAAAAAACCTAACAAGATGTACAGTGCACTCTCAAATCAATAGAAGTTAACTTTTGGCCAGTCAAACCTTCTTTCACTAAAAGACAGAACAAAATAAAACAAAAGGTAACCAAAACTGAACAGAGGCCAGGTAAACAAGTATGCACAAGATCAAGGGGTCCTAATTCCTCATCATTAAACCATGAAAACCTTTACCAGTTAAGTGTCTAGTCCAGACTCAAGGAGGTGTGAGGCACAAACCCCATCTTTAGAGATGAAGTTCAAAATAACACTCGATGCTAGAAGGAATAAACAGCTTGTTGTTTTTCTCACACAGCCACCTGACACTGTTAAAGCCACTGGCCAATGGCCACACACAGTGGTCCATTATAAGAACCTCTTACACTTCCAGATGCATAAGGGTCAGGTCAAGTCCAGTCCAGTCGAGAGGAGCTCTAGACCTTACCTACTTAATAACCATGTGCGGTTTTCCACCTATAACTAACGCATTAGAATCTAGATTAGGTTGAAGTCAAAATGAGATCAAGTCTTGTTTGGGCTTGGTGTAAAGGGATTGACACAGATAGATTAAGATTTATGATGTAGGACACATGATTTAATGCTAGCATGCAACGTGGAGATTATGAAAGAGTCCATAAAGTAATTCAATTAACAAAAGATGTTAATCCACCAAGTAATTAAGAGTAAACAATAGGCAATAAAATCTGATTTAACTTAAATCACATGCTCGCATGCTAAGGAATCACAAATCAATTAAAACTAGGCCCGATGGAAGGATAAAACTTCCAATTTAGCATAGGTAAGTTCCACACTTAAGAGATGGATTTTTATGTTTTATGATTAGGGTTAGGAAGAGAAAAATCAGAAATTTGAAAAATTAGGGTTCATGGGAATTGAAAATTTTAGAATTAGGGCTTTTAGAAATTGGGGATCTAGGGTTTAGGGCAGGGTTATAGATCGAAAATCAAGGAGGATTTATAGGGAAAGCAAGGGGAAATCAAAGGATTGAGCGGCTGTCCATGTGGTTAGCCTAGGGGCTCATACGTGTGGGTCGTTGGGTAGGCTTTCTGGGTCTTCAATGGTTGATTTCGGTTGAGGTTGAAGTTAGATGATGAGAAGTTAAAGAAAAATATGATTTGGACGGTCTTGACTAGGAAGGGAAGAAAAGAGATGAAGTTTTTGAAAAAATACATCTTTTGGATAGAAAGGAAGAGAGAAAGAAGATGATAGATGGAAACCTTACACCCCTGTTGAATGGGGAATGGAATCACATCACACCACACCCAAGCTCCAAATCACATGAAGTATTCTTTAAATCGCATGAAGAAAAGAAAACATAACTTTTTTTTTTTCAAAATAATGGCATTAGGGCTTCACACACCTATCTCTCTCTTTTATAGTCTCAGAAAAGACCTTTTACAAAAAGACACTCTCAAATAAGATTCTCAACATAAAGACGTTTAATAAATTAAAAGTTGTTCCTAACTCCATAATCTCGACACAAATATAAGGTATACCAAAAATAATGAAGCATGTAGACAATCTAAACAGCTAAACTATTTTGTGGCCCATGGGGATCCATAATCAAGATGTCCGATGATAATGATCCAATGGTCCGATCATCGTGTCCACCCAATCCAACGGTCTAATGTGTCTATCAAGCTCCTATATGCAACCCATGTGCACCTTCCCAGTGTGGGGTCTTCAAAGATGCGTGAACATGCACGTGGGGTCTTCAACGTAGCTTGGAATCTGAATTGGGCCAAGCGGGACCCATGTAATGGCCGTCTAACCATAAGGAGACTGGCTTAGCCCTCCTCCTCTGGTATGGTGCTCGGATGTCCTCATCAGTTTATACAGGCCTGATGATGAAACCAAATGATCTCACACACTGTCCAATTAAAGACCAACCCAATTAGATTGGGTATCAATCTCATATCAGGGCCATCCAACAATTGTCATCAGTGATTTGGATTGTTCCACTATCCGGACTAGACCACTTTGAGGTTCTAGATTAATCTGATGGACCAATTTTGTGCATTTTAGACCAGAAGAGTAGTTATTTAGTAGAGTGAATTGAAACAGTTTCATTTAGTATTTTCATCATTTTTTTGGTGGGCCACATTTTGTGTAGAAAATGATGGTGGAATAACATGGAAGTCATCCCATTTGAAAGCCTATTGGGTTAGCTTTCTAATGAGTCCAATATAGCACACAATTATGATACCATTTAGTGTGTTATGGCCATGTTACAAAAGGCCTATATGGTTTTGATAGGATTCAATGGTGTTTTGAACATTTTACATATTATTAGGGTTTATCTTATCAAGCTCCAAAAGGTCTCTTGGATGTGTAACTCATGATCTTGCTTGTTTATTGAGTGAAGGAAAGCATTTCTTTGGGGTTTTCCTCCTTGTGCCAATGGTAGGAGGGGTTAAAATTAGTCGTATCCAAGGTGTCCCATATCGGTTACGTATCGGCCGTATCGGCCGATACGTAACGGTATCGGTTAAGGCCGATATGCGTATCGGCCGCGTATCGGCCGTTACCATTTTTTGTGCCCGTATTGGCCGATACGGGCCGATACGGGGCCGTATCGGACCGTTACGGGGGCGTAACGGTCACCCGTAACGGTCAGAAAATGGTCACTTTTTTTTCTCTTTTTAAGCACTTTTTTTGCTGTTTTTTCCAAACTTCTTGCTTCCAAACTGTTTTTCACTCCTTCTAATAGTAATTTCGACCAACCTTGGCTAGTTTTTTGGGACAAAAACACATTATATTACGGATTTGGTTGAATCAAAGCTCGGTGGGCCATTTTTCAGAAATTCTTCAAAAATAGGTATTTACTTTCTTTAATATGTTTTTCTGTTTTAATCATGCCATATGATGTGTTAATCATAGTAGAACATGATAATGTGCATTTTACAGATTTGGGGTGCCATTTAATATTTTTTTTATATTTTTTTCTATTTACGCATGATTTTTGGGCCCTTTTTTTAAAATTCAAAAAATCAATTTTTAATAGTTGTTTTGCTGTTTTAATGATGCCATATGATGCGTTAATCATAGTAGAACAGCTTAATGTGCATTTTACAGATTTGGGGTGCCATTTTATATTTTTTTCTATTTACGCATGATTTTTGGGCCCTTTTTTTAAAATTCGAAAAATCAATTTTTAATAGTTGTTTTGTTGTTTTAATGATGCCATATGATGTGTTAATCATAGTAGAACAGCTTAATGTGTATTTTACAGATTTGGGGTGCCATTTTATATTTTTTTTTATATTTTTTTCTATTTACGCATGATTTTTGGGCCCTTTTTTTAAAATTCGAAAAATCAATTTTTAATAGTTTTTTTGCTGTTTTAATGATGCCATATGATGTGTTAATCATAGTAGAACAGCTTAATGTGCATTTTACAGATTTGGGGTGCCATTTTATATTTTTTTTATATTTTTTTCTATTTACGCATGATTTTTGGGCCCTTTTTTTAAAATTCGAAAAATCAATATTTAATGGTTGTTTTGCTGTTTTAATGATGCCATATGATATGTTAATCATAGTAGAACATGTTAACGTGCATTTTACAGATTTGGGGTGCCATTTAATATTTTTTTTTATATTTTTTTCTATTTACGCATGATTTTTGGGCCCTTTTTTTAAAATTCGAAAAAACAGTTTTTAATGGTTGTTTTGCTGTTTTAATGATGTCATATGATATGTTAATCATAGTAGAACATGTTAACGTGCATTTTACAGATTTGGGGTGCCATTTAATAATTTTTTAAATATTTTTTTCTATTTACGCATGATTTTTGGGCCCTTTTTTTAAAATTTGAAAAATCAATTTTTAATGGTTGTTTTGCTGTTTTAATGATGCCATATGATATGTTAATCATAGTAGAACATGTTAACGTGCATTTTACAGATTTGGGGTGCCATTTAATATTTTTTTTTATATTTTTTTCTATTTACGCATGATTTTTGGGCCCTTTTTTTAAAATTCGAAAAAACAGTTTTTAATGGTTGTTTCGCTGTTTTAATCATGCCATATGATGTGTTAATCATAGTAGAACATTTTAATATGCATTTTACATATTTGGGGTGCCATTTTATATATTTTTTATATTTTTTTCTATTTACGCAAGAATTTTGGGCCCTTTTTTTAAAATTCGAGAAATCAATTTTTAATAGTTGTTTTGCTGTTTTAATCATTCCATATGATGTGTTAATCATAGTAGAATATGTTAATGTGCATTTTACATATTTGGGGTGTCATTTTATAAATTTTTCTTTGTATTTTCGAATTAGTGACTTTATATTTTTATTTGCTTATATTGGACAGGTTTTGGAGCTTCTTAGGGTTTAGTTAGAACATAAAATTATCTTTATTAACATAGGTCATACACTCATACTCATATCCTAAACCTAAAGAAATGTCTGGGTCTGGCCAACAACAAGTGAGGATATTGGATGGCAACGTTGTGAGAGAGTTGGTGGTACTAGGCACCAAATAAAGTGCAAGTATTGTGATAGGATAGTGTCTGGAGGAATTACCCGTCTCAAACAACATTTGGCACATCGAAAGGGTCAAGTTGCGCCATGTGTCAGAGTACCGAGAGAGATAATGCTATTAATGCAAGCTAGTCTGGATGAGTCGAAGGGTAAACGTGCTGCTGTACAAAAGAAGAGAGATGATACTTTAGAAGCAGCTCGACAGGAGGTGTTTGGTCCTGAATATATGGGCGTTCGTGATGAAGATATTATTGATTCTGACGAAGATTTAGATCGAGAATTAACCATAGCTAGGAGAGAGAGCGTGCGTCTAGCTCGTGAAGAGGAAGAACGTCACCGCATGTTTGGCACGCATGGGTCAGTGCGTGATACAGGAGGGGGCAGTGGGAGTGGGAGTGGGACAGGGAGTGCAACTGGAAGTGCAACTGCTTCTGCAGCTGGGACTGAGGGTAGGGGGGGTAGGTTTGGTGGGTTACGACGTATATTTGGGAGCCGACGACAGACATCTTCACGTGATGCCCATATACATTTGGATGAAGAAGTAAATGAGCCTAGGAGACCCTCTGTTGATCCAATCCTGTTTAGGAAAGA
This sequence comes from Magnolia kwangsiensis, assembly GCA_037074715.1. NCBI lineage: Eukaryota > Viridiplantae > Streptophyta > Magnoliopsida > Magnoliales > Magnoliaceae > Magnolia > Magnolia kwangsiensis. The sequence continues at coordinate 26,639,118 of CM073582.1, forward strand.
ATCAACTAAACAAAAGAAGATAAACAAATGTGGAGTAGAACTTCCGTTGAGAAATTAGGTAGAGCAGCAGCAAAGTTATTTATACATGCTAACATACCTCCTAACGCGGCCAATTCTCCATATTGGCAGGTGGTAATTGATGCAGCAGCAGAAGCAGGTGAAGGAATAAAAACTCCCACGGCTAAGGAGATTAGGGGGAAATGGACAGATGCAGAGTATGTGGATGTGAAAACATACGTGGCTACCTTTAAACCTGTATGGCAAGCCAGAGGATGCACGATCATGTGCGATGGTTGGACTGGCCCAACCAGACGCAGCATGATCAACTTCATGGTGTACTGCCACTTGGGAACTATATATCACAAGTCAATTGATGCCTCAGAAGTAACAAAAAATTCTGATTATATTACTGGACTAATGGATAAAGTTGTGGATGAGATTGGAGAGGAGAACGTAGTTCAGATTGTGACAGATAATGAAGCATCATATAAGCTTGCAGGACATCTGTTGATGAATAAGAGAAAACATCTTTTTTGGTCACCATGTACTGCCCATTGTATTGATCTTATATTGGAAGATATTGGGAAGAAGAAGAATGTTAAGGAAATGGTCGAAAGGGTAAGGGAAGTAACGACGTTTATTTACAATCATAATCAAGTAGTCGCAATAATGAGAAAGTTCACGAAAGGACGAGAATTGTTGACGCCTGCGGCGACTAGATTCGCAACAAACTTTATAGCATTAGAGAGTTTATTCCAGCATAGGGGAGAGTTGAGTGAAATGTTCGCTTCCCGACAATGGCTCAACACAAAACATGGGAAGAAGACATCAGGGACACCGGTCGACGTTGTGAACACCATACGGGACAACAAATATTGGAAGAAGGTTAAGGCGATCCTAAAGGTGATGGAGCCACTAATGAGGGTACTCCGTCTTGTTGAAACCGATGAAGCACCTACCATGGGCTTCCTATATGATGCCATGGATAAGGCAAAGCTTGCAATTCAACGTGATTGTAGAAGCTGGGAGACTTATTGGAAGATGATCGACAGGAGATGGACAAAACAACTCCATCACGATCTTCATGCAGCAGGTTATTACTTAAATCCTAGGTATAGATATGCCCAATCATTTGTTGCGGATGATGAAGTTCGTGTCGGGCTAAAAAATGTGATAAAGAGATTAGAACCTGACTTAGATCTGCAAATAAAGGCGTTGAATGAATTAGATACATTTGGAAATCGCCTTGGTAGTTTTGGAGATGCTCTTGCACAGCATGCAGTATCTAGGTTGCAACCGGCCGAATGGTGGATTAATTTCGGAGAGAGTACGAAGGCTCTCCAAAAAATTGCAGTAAAAGTTTTGAGCCAGACAACATCTTCCTCTAGCTGTGAAAGGAATTGGAGTTGTTTTGCGCTCATTCATTCAAAGAATAGGAATAGATTGCAGACTAGAACATTAGATAGACTTGTCTTCATGCACTACAATATAAAATTAAGAATGCGACGACATCATAGGAGCATTACAGCTGCCGATGACGGAGACTACTGTCCAATAAACTTGGACAATATTTATGATGAGGATGACCCACTTCTACCTTGGTTGGAAACAAAGGAAAAGCAAATTGAAGAGGATAGTGAAGAATTGAAAATTGATGATCCAGAAATACGCAAAGCACAACAAGAGAGTCGTGCAGATGTGTTGGACCCAGTAAGAGGGGCAGCGTTTATGACACGTACGGAAACGCCTCGAGATCAACAAAAGAGTACAAGTAGTGGTAGCGTGTAGGTGTCGGATGATGATGACGATGACCCCCCTGCCTCTGGTGCTGGCACTTCTGGTGTTGCTCAACGCCCTATTCAGCCGTCTACAGATCGCAATGCCGATGAACATCGACGAGGTGGTACACGAGGTCGAACCTACGAGTGTACCGAGTCACGATACAGCCAGCAGGAGGGTACATCTAGTGGTGCACCACGTCCGGGAGGTCCGGAACATCAGCAGGCTCATGGTCTTGGTTATTATGATGGATATTCTTATGGTCAATTGGATTATAATTATGATGGTTATACTGAGCCCGTTCCATCACATTCATGTTGGAGTAGCCCTCCCGATCAATATTCATATGATTATAGATATCCAGATCCAAATCCAAGTTACTCATCACAGTAGACGCACTCTCAATCTCAAGATTCTCAACAGCCTGAGTATGGTTACCAGTATGGCTATTCGACGGGCACTGGTGGATATCCTTACTCAGGGTCAGAGTCGTTACCTAGTCAGGATCAGTCATCCTCTGGTTTCGTTGATCTAGTATTTCCTTCTGGCACTGGATATTATGAATATGCAGAACCTACACCTATTGGACAGCCTCAGCCTGATGGTGACGATGACGATGATGTGGAGGTCGAGCAACCACAAAAAAGCAGATTTTCATTTTGGTGGTGACTTGTGATTGTGAGTATATATTTGTATTAAGGTAAGTATTTGCATTTTGCAGCAGACAGCTCACAAGTATTATTGCAAGAAGCCATGCAATTATGCACACACTTGACATTGCCGAACTTGTATTTAAAATAGCTCCCCTGACAACCAATCAAGTAATCCTTAATCAAGTTGCAGGGGAGTATATCAGACACTACTAATTTTATTTTTTTTAATATTCTTGACTTGAGGATGACAGGTCATAGACATGAATCACAGTCACCTGCACACTGCACAGGTATGTTCGAGAAATTCCTCAAAAATAATTGCAAACACACACCTAATGTAAGATATTTACATATTACATTCATTCTAATATATCTATCATTGGTAGTAGATAGTTAGAAAATTAAATATATGAATTTTGTAGTCAAATTCAGGTTATCTGGTTCATAAATTCATCAGACAGTCCGATACAACTTCTCACCAAAGAGTGGACCGTTACGCCCCCATAAACATGTTCCATTTTATAAATGAATGCATATTTGGAATGCTTAGAATATTCCGGATTTAATCCATATTTTTTTGGCAAAAAAAATTTTTTGCGCCGTTACGGGCCGTTACGCCCCTGTATCGCCGTTACGCCCCCGTATCCGTATCGGTTTTGGAGGTCACCGATACGCCAACCGATACCGATACGGGACACCTTGGTCGTATCATACTAGTTGGACGGTAGGAATTCATCCTACAACCTTCCAACTGCATCACCCGATTGATTGCATCATAGATCCAAGGATATTAGAAGCCCATCAATTCCAGCACGAGATAGTTGTACAGTTAGGGCTTACAAATTGAAAATTAATTGTCAATTCCAGCATAACTGAAAAACAGTTTAATAATCCAGACATGGAAGTTAACCGCGCTGGTCTAGAGCCAAAGCCAAAACTCTCAAGATTGGGCTTGTGCCAATGGACCGGGCTCAGGCCTTGGGCCTCTTAGGGCCTGTTTGGATTGGTGGAAACCAAAAAGTATATTAGGGAAAACATCACATCTAAGGGAAACTATGGAATAGGAAAACTATGGAAAAGAATCCTTAAGTAACCTTTATTTAGTACATATGACTTCAATGAAAATATGGAATGGATGATGGTCTGGGCTTCTCCAATTGTTGGCAAAGATTTCTCTAGTTAGCTCAAGCACGGATTCGCTAAGATGGTTGAAGGATAAATCAGGGAAAATTTCAGTTAAATCGTTGTATCGGTCTTTAACCGTGATTGGGGAAAATGTTGGGACTTCTTCGACGACATGTTTGGCAATACGACACTCCGTTGAAGGTTGCAATCTTCAAATGGCTAGTTGTAAGGAACAAGGTGTTAACTGTTGACAATCATCACAAAAGAAATATGGTTCTTCCGAATGCTTGCCTTCTATCTCCAAGATGTAGAATCAATGAATCACTTGTTCCTTCACTGTCCCCACGCAAGGGAGCTTTGGATCCATTTCTTCCAGCTTTTTGGGGTACTTTGTGTGCTCCCGGGTATAATAGATACTTTTCTTCTTTCTTGGCATGGAGGGGGTATAGGGAAATAAGAGGAAATGGAGGCCGAGTTGTCTATCGGGTCTTTGGTGATGCAGGACATGAAAATTAAATATGATATGCAAGATCTCAGGTTTTAGATTATACTAATTCATAAACAATCACATAAAATTCCACATCCCACACAAAAGTTCAAACATTTAAGCAAGGGGAATCTGTGCAGGTCTAGGCCTATACAATCTAAAGTTGAATTAGTAAAATTATGGACCAAACAATACTCAAAAGGGAAGTAAAAATCATCCACACATGTACAACAATCAATCCCTAATCCAAGGGATTCACCAATTCCAATTCAGAGAACCCTAGGGTAAGAAAAGGGACAAATAAATTGAAAGTAATGCAATCTAGGATTAGGGTAGGGAGAATAGGTATGAGAGGAGTAAAATAGATGGAAATCTGACCTGGAGATAGTCCCCGTGCTCGGACAGCGGGCCAGGCCTGTCGCACGTGCACAGGGTCTGGTCGCACGTGCAAGGGGTGTTGAATGCGGAAAGCGCTTCCTTGGCTCTGGTCGGCTAGGGGAGGGCCTCTAAATCCCCAAGTTTCATTTTGATAGGATGCGCGGTCTGTGCATGGTGTTTCGCTGAAGTTTCGGCCCTCCCGCAAGGCTAGAATTTGGAATTCTACTGTAAAGAGAAAAATTATTGCAATAAAGTACAAATTTGAAGCGCGGATGGTGGTAGGAGATGCAAAATAGAGATGGTAGAGGATGGGAGTGAATCGGGATCAATGTGGCTTCGCACCACAGTAGTTAGCCCTTCGATGAAGGGAGTGCTTCGCATCCAATTGGATTTCCACAACTCGAGAACTCAGAGGAGTAGAAAAATGCAGAATTTGTATTAAGCTTCAATGAGGAAAAAAAACCTATAAGGGGTGCCTATTTATAGGAAAACCGTATACCCAAAAACCCGTGTCATGTGCACAATCTATTACTTGGCGATGAAGTAAACAAAAATAAAAAGTAATCAAAGAAATTTAAACCGTCCATGATACTCTAAATAACATTAATAAACAAAACCTAAAATATGCGATTAATCAAACTAGTGAGCCACGATCATGAGATCCTATAATGAGTTTACTCGACTATCGGGCCCACTCCAACGAACCAAAACTCTGTCTTCTAGTTAGGAGGCCCTCCCTGGATGTCATCATCAACCCAGATCGACGATGGGGTCCTCCTCCTTGCGTACGTGCATAGGGGGGGCGGCATGCATGTGCACGTGATGTCCCCATCAACTCTCCCTTGCTTCGTAGATTTCCCCACTAGTGAAATGAAACTCCTGAACCGCTCCAAGATGTCAGGATCAAGTTTCTGAAGCTCCACCTCAGTGAGCCACGTGTTGTTTGAAGCTAGGCGTGACTTCCATTTAACCAGGTATTTTTAAAACCCGCCGCCCGACGTTCAAATCATCTGATGGTCCAAAATATCCTCTATTACCTCTCTGGGTGTGTAAGGTTAGGTATGAGAGGTAGAGGCTGGGAAGAAAAGTCAAGAAGAGGCCGGGAAGAAAAGTCAAGAAGAGGCCATGTATCAAGGGACAGATCTGGGGAATCAGGATGAGTGGACGAAGGGCCTTACAAAGTTTCAGGGGTCCGCTGAAAAATAACTGGATCCTCCATATCGAATGTGGAACTAATTCCCATGGAAGGTGGAAGATCTACCACATACGCATTGAGACCGTTTCGTTTTATAATTTTGAAGGGTCCAGCGCTACGCGCGTGTAATTTACGAACGGCCCCCTGAGGATACCGCTCGGGCCTAATGTGGATCATTACAGTCCCCTACATTGAATTCCTTGAAATGTTTATGTTGGTCTGCAGAAAATTTATAATGTTCATTACTAGTAGTAATCTTGCGCTTGATTTCTTGATGCAATGAATGGATGTGATGCGCAAAAGACTCTGCAGACTCTGATGGCCTATGGGATAATAACATAGGGACAAGATCAATAGCCTTCTTAGGCTTGTAACCAGTAACGACTTCAAAAGGACTTAGACTTGTGGACCTATTGACAAAACTATTAAATGCAAACTCGGCTATGGGTAATACGGCATCCCATGTCCTGGTATGCTCCCCCACTAAACATCTGAGCAAACTCCCTATGCTCCTATTAACCATCTCAGTCTGACCATCGGTTTGAGGATGGTAGGCAGAAGAAAATTGGATCCTAGTATTCATCATGTACTATAGTGTCTTCCAAAAGTAACTCATGAATCACATGTCACGGTCAAACACTATGGTTTTTGGTAACCCATGCAGTTTGACGACCTTACTAAAGAACAGCTTGGCAACATGAGATGCATCGGAGGTCTTAAAACAAGGAATGAAGTGGGCCATCTTAGAAAAATTGTCCACGACAACAAATATGGAATCGCGTTTCCGAATAGTTTTGGGAAGTCCAAGCACGAAGTCCATATTGATGTCTTGTTAAGGGATAAATGGAACTGGCAAAGGTATATATAATCCTGTATTTTGTTTCTTTTGCTTTGCCACTTGATAAGTACGACATTGCCCTATGATTCTGGCCACGTCTTGCTTGAGGTTTGGCCAATGAAACCTATCATCCACTAGGGCAATGGTCTTCTCATGACCGAAATGACCCGCAACCCTTCCTGAATGTAACTCCGAGACAAAAAAAATAATTGTGGAGGGATGTGCGTGGTATGCACAAGCGATCACTCATAAACAAATATCCGTCTAAAATCAAGTACCCATTACTAGCTCCTGACGGACTCTAACAACGACGCAGACACAACTCCAAAATCTGGACACTCAGAATACTCTTCTTTGATGCGCTCGAGTCCCGTGACTTCGACATTCATGGAATTGATTAATGCGACTCAACAACTCAACCCGTCGGTAGGCTTATTCTCTGCACCGGCCTTATGCTTAAGCACAAAAGTGTATTCTTGAAGGAATTGAACCCACTTAGCATACCTAGGGTTTAATTTCTTCTGAGAGTTAAGGTATCTAAAGGCCTCGTGATCTGAGAATAAGACGAATTCTTGCGACAATAGGTAATGACGCCAATGGCGCAGTGATTGTACTACCGCATAGAACTCATTGTCATAGGTGGAATATTTCTGCTTCGCCTCATTCAATTTCGCACTAAAAAGGCGATAGGGTGCCCTTCCTGACTAAGTACTCATCCTATGCCGACTCCAGACGCGTCACATGCAACTTCAAAAGCTTTTGAAAAATCCGGAAGTCGCGTGACTGGAGCTCCGGTCATCTTGACCTTTATCTCCTTGAAGGCTTTCAAGGTTGCCTTTGTCCATTGAAACTCTCATTCTTTTTTTTTATGTAATCCGTGATGGAAGTCATAATGGAACTGAAACCTCGAATGAACCGCCTATAGAAGGTGGTTAAGCCATAAGAGCTGCGCACCTCATGAATATTGCGGGATTCAGGCCAATTGACTATGGCCTTGACCTTTTCGGGATCCGCCGATACGCTATCAGCTGACACAATAAAACCTGAGAAAATAACACTACTAGACAAAAACGCACACTTCTTTAAGTTGACGTACAATTTCTCGGCCCCAAGGATCCCACAAACTTGCCTCAAATAATTGAGGTGTTGTTCCTTAGTCATGCTATAAATCAAGATATCATCGAAGTATACGATCAGGAACTTCCCCATGAAGGGCCTCAACACTTGGGTCATCACACGCATGAAAGTGCTTGAGGCGTTAGTTAACCCAAAAGGCATAACTAGCCACTCATATAGCCCATCCTTCATCTTGAAGGTCGTCTTCCACTCATCACTAGGGTATACATTGATTTGGTGATAACTACTTTTGAGGTCAATCTTTGAGAAGATGGTAACATTGACCATCATATCCAACATGTCATCAAGACGTGGTATAAGAAACCGATACTTGATTATGATTTTGTTGATGGCCCTGCTATTAACACACATCCTCCATGTGCTATTCTTCTTAGGTGTAAGAAGGGCGGGCACGGCACACGGGCTCATGCTCTCTCAAATGAAACCCTTTTCTAGGAGTTCGTCAATTTGTCTTTTTAACTCAGCGTGCTCCTTTGGGTTCATTCTATAATGTTGGAGGTTTGGTAGAGTCGCCCCAGAGATTTAATCAATGTCATGTTGTATATCCCTCATAGGTGGAAGCTCATTCGGTAGATCATCAGAAAAGACATCATGAAACTCATGCACTACCTGAATAGCCTCAGTGGGTAACTCTACACTAACCTCTAGTACACTCTCCCTAGCCACAAAGGCGTATACTATCGAGTCCGCCTCTGTTTCTCGCTCAAAATCTTTGGCATTTAGAATATGGAGAGGTTTGGACTTGGATTTCGACTCCTTCAATTCTTTCGAGCCGCTCACACTACTCTGTGTGGTGGACTCTTTTCTAGTCATGTTCTTGGGTGGCAGATGATTTATCTTGACCTTCTTGCCCTCAAACCAGAATGTACACACATTTGAACGACCAAATATGGTAACATCTCTGTCGTAAAGCCACGGTCTGCCCAGAATGATATGGTCAACATCCATGGGAACAGCATTGCACCAAAGTGTGTCTTTATATGATCCAAACTGAATAGGAACAAGACAACAGTGCAAGACTGGAATGGAAGTTTCATCAACCCAGGAGACTCTATAGGGTTGAGGATGGGCTTCCAGCTTTAAGCCTAAACGGCTCACAATGCTAGTCGATGCCACGTTGGCACAACTACCACCATCCACGATCATCTTATAGCTCTTTTCTCCACACTTTGTGTAAGTATAGAAGATCATGTTACGACGCCAATCATCAGTATTCTTTTTTTTATCGAAGTAACTGAGAAATTCATTAAAACAAGAAAAGAGGAACAAAAGAAAAAACAAGAGAAAGGAAAAGAGGACCCAACTGCTGAGATAGCAGACAGACCCTAAAAACCTAGAAAGCTATAATCGACCGACTTAAGATCGTTTACAATAGAAGCCCATTCAATAACAAGTCTTTTAGCCCTGGACCCGACCACTAAAACTGACGAAGAAACATTATTAAAGCACCGGTCATTCCTTTCCTCCCAAACAGCCCACCAGGTTGCGATAATAGCCAGACGCCAGATAATAGAGTTAGGTCTTCCCAAATTGAGACCATTCTAAGCCTGCAATAAGCTAGAAGTCGACTCTGGATTACACCAAGAAACAGAAAAGATCTGACACATATCGGCCATAATTTTAGTCGTAAATGGGCAGTGAATCAACAGATGATTAGCCGATTCCGCTTCACTCATATAGCACAAGCAAATGTTCACAAGGTACATACCACGCTTGATGAGATTATTGATCGTCAAAATTTTGTTCCGCCTTGCTAACCAGGCGAAGCAAATAAACTTAGGAGCCGGGAACTTCCAGATAAAAGGCGAGGCTTGATGCAGGTGTTGCTGAATACAACGCGTAACATAGTAAAGGGATTTGGTAAAGAAGAGGCCCAACTTCTCAAGCTGCCAGATGATACCATTAGGGTGATTACTGTTGGGGGTAGATCGAAGAATACATGCCATAAGGGCTTGAAATTCCTCAGTTTCGTTGTCCAATAGGTTTCTACAAGTTCTGATGTCCCAGACGATATGGGCAGAAGAAGCGGAATAGCATTCACTAATGAAGGCCCCTTTCTTAGGGGAGAGGCGGTAAATGAGCGGGAACTGAAACTTGAGAGGGCGATTACCAATCCGCGGATGTTCCCAAAAGCGGATTGAAACGCCATTTCCCAACTGAAAATAACTATTTTGAATCGCCGGATCTTTAGAATTGAGGATCCCTTTCCAAATGTAGGATGCCTTATAATAGGAAGAGGTTTTAAGCCACCAACCCGCAATAGAAGACCCATACTTTGATGATTCTAGCCCATAGCGCGTCCTTCTCAATAGCTAATCTCCACGTCCATTTCCCTAACAAAGCGTGATTCATGGCTTTCAAGTTCTTCACATTTGCTCCTCCTTCCCTAAAATTCTGGCAAACTTTGTTCTAGTCAAGGAGGTGGAATTTTTTTTGACTATCAGATCTAAACCAAAGGAAATCTCTTCTGATTTTACCTAAGACACTGATCACTCTCCCTGGGCATCTGAAAAGCAACATAAAATAGAGAGTAAGGCTGAAAAGAGCAGCTTTGATGAGCGTTAAACGACCACCAAGGGACAAGTATCGGCATTTCCAGGAAGCGAGGAACTCGTGGAATTTGGCAATGATGTTATCCCACATTGAAATAGGCGGATGCTCCACTGATAGAGGAAGACCACCAAACAGGGTGGGGAAGGATCCGAGCTGACACCCGAGAGAGTCAGCGTAAATCTGAAGCAAAGGGGCTGGTATGTTGATACCAAGCAATCTTGAATTGGACATGTTGATGTGGAGAACAGAGGCAGCTTCAAAGCAACGCGGGGTGATAAGGAGATGATCGATGCGCTTCGCAGAGGCTTCTGAGAAGATGAGCGTGTCGTCCGCGAACTGGATGTGCGTTAGGGGATCGGACAGACCAGGGACAACAATTCCACGCAGAAGACCGTGTTCCTGACCCCGAGAGAGTAAGACCGAGCGCGCCTCTGCGATTATGAGAAATAGGAGGGGAGAAAGGAGGTCACCCTGGCGCAGGCCTCTGGAACTCTTGAAGAATCCTTTGGGGGATCCATTGAGGAGGACTGAGAAGTGTGCGGATCCAATACAAGCAGCAATCCACTGTATCCACTTCTCCCCGAAACCCATCCTGAGCATCATATATTGCAAAAAGCTCCAGTCAACATGATCATAAGCCTTGGCCACGTCCAGTTTACAGAAAACCCCCATGGATTTAGATCTGTGACACAAGTGGAGGACTTCGTTGGCAATCAGCGCGCCATCAGTAATCTGTCTTCCTTTAATGAAGGCATTCTGGTTGGGGGAGATCAACTGCCCAATAACTTTGGAGAGCCTTGTGGAAAGAATTTTAGCAAGAATCTTATAAAGACTCCCAATGAGACTGATAGGCCGGAAATCAGAAAAGGAATTGGCCCCAGCCACCTTGGGAATAAGGGAGATGAATGAAGCTCCAAGGACTTTAGACAGCTTAGCACAATCGTGGAACTCCTGAACGAAGAGGAGTAGGTCCAGACGGACCGAGTCCCAGAAAGTCTGAAAAAAATTAAGCGGGAAGCCATCAAGGCTTGGCGATTTATCCCCTCCCAAAGCATCAACCACAGCTTTCAGCTCCTCAGAAAATTGGGCTTCCAACAAGTCAGCGTCGATGGCATTTAAAGAAGGGAGAGGGGCATTGTCCAGACACGGTCTAACCCACTTCTCTGCCATCAAAAGCTCCTTGAAATGGGCAATAGCGAGATCTTCAATTCCTTTTCTATCATCCACTCTAGTTCCTTTGTCAAATATGCTGAGAATGGCCTTCGAGCGAGCATGCATATTAGCCAAGTTATGGAAGAACTTAATGTTCTTATCGCCCTTGGCAATCCATTTAGCTCTGAACTCCTCCATGAGGCTTCATCTTCCAGGGCTCTATTCGAGAGGAGCTGCATAATAACAACTCTCCTAGCAAGAGAATCAGGCGACAAAGGAGTGGATTCCGCCTCGGCATCGATGCGTTGGAGTTCCTCTTGAAGAGCCACCACCTCTGCATCTTTCTTCTTCACCTCCCGCTGATGCCACTCCAACTTGGATTTAAGATAAAGAAGTTTGCACATGAGCTTATGGCCAGCGAACCCCTCTACTCTGAAATCAGCCCACCAATCTTTAATGTTCTGCCTTAAAGACTCTGATTGGAGCCAGGAGGAGTTGAACTTGAATGGTTTCGGGCCCCAGTTCTCCTCTTCCACTAAGAGGAAGATCGGACAATGGTCAGATGTTGTTCTAGGCAGCGCGATTTGCTGAACTTTAGGGAAAACGTTTAGCCAATCCGGGGAAATAAGAAATCTGTCCAAGTGAGATAAGACTGGATTTGCACAGCCGTTGGTCCAGGTGTATCTACCTCCTGATAAAGGAAGGTCAATGAGCTGGTGAAGCTGGATCCATTCTAAAAATTGCTTCATGGCGGGGGGCGAATGTCTTCTTCTAGAATGATCGTCAATGGAGCAGGTGGTGTTGAAGTCGCCCACCACACAATAAGGCCCTGCAAAGGATAGTCTAGCCCGGGTTAACTCTTCCCAGAAAGACGGCCTTTCAGGGTCAGAGATAGGACCATAAACCATAGAAATAAGGCAGTGGATAGAGGAGCACTTATCTTTGAGGTTAACAGACACCGAGTAGGTTCCCCGGGAAGAGTCAATGAGGTCCTAGGAAGAAGCTTTCCAAGCGATTAGAATTCCTCCCGAAGATCCATCTGTGTCCAAGGCAAACCACTTCACATCCACCACGAGCAAACTGTTCTTGAAGGAGGCAACCTTGGTCTCTTGAAAGCACACAACATCCGGGTTTCTTTTCGAAATCGTTTCTTTGATTAGGCTCCTCTTGTGCTTGGAGCCGACCCCCCTAACATTCCAAGAGAGTATCTTCATTGGATAACCATGCTTCCCCGAATACCCTGCCTTCTAGATGACTCTTTAGACGCTGTAATGTACCCCAGACTCGTTTCAAGACGCTGGAGCTCACGGTTGCTGGGCTGTCTTAATAGTTGTTTACCTAGCGATCTGCACGATTCAATCGGTCTTCCCCTATTTTTGATACACTGGAATAATGTTACGTAGTCTTCCAACCGATCACCAAAGGACAGACCCAAGAACCTGCCAACCTTCCCAATGGCCTTCTTGATCCATCTTTTATTCTGAAGCTTCGTGAATAAGTCGTCTCTTGCCCGAGACGAGGTCGTGACCGCTAATTAGGGGTCGGCGATCATCTGAAGCGGTTTCGCCATTAGGACTTCGCCGGATAAGGTCTCTTCGAAGATGGTTAGTGGTCCAAGGTCCATAGAGTCGATGGATTTGAGACGAGAGGTGGGAGGCGAGTTGAAGGAAGGCGAGTCAGACTGGCATTCTGATAGGCTGTAGATGGACGAATCCCTCTCCCCCAACTCGTCTTTGGGATCTGAAAATGGGGAGGGTATCAAGGGAGATAATGTGAGGTTAGGGGTTTTCCAGTTGAGGGCGGGGGAGTATATGTGAGTGGAGAAGACCAAACAGGGAGGGAAGGGAAAGGGATCGAGGATGGGTGAGGATATTTTTGCAGTAGGTGGGCCCAAACTCTGAACATCAACCACATGACCCACCTTAGGAGAGGCAGAGGACAAGGCACGTCTAGCATAGCGTAAGGGAGACGTCATGCGGATTGGATGTGGAGACACGTGTCTAGTGCAACGAACTGGGGAGGGAGACGTGTGATGGGGATTAGAAGCTTCTGACAGAGAGCAATTGGGAGACAGCTAGGTAGAAGGGTTCGCCGAGTGGACTCCCGAATAAAAAGACCCCTCCCTGTCTATCGGCCCCAAGTCCCGAGCCTGCTCGCCACGCGTCACAAGGAGAGCATTAGATGTCTGCATGCGTGCCGCTCGATGCACAGCATTAGTAGGGGAGGTTGGCTGCATAGTTGGAGGCGCACCACGTGGCACAGAGCTATCAACGTGGTGATGGGCATCAACTGCACCGCTGGCGAGATCGCGCGTAGGAGTTCCGCGAGAGCACTGCAATTGTGCTTGCTCATCAATGGAGCCCGGCCTAGATGACGACTCCGATGGTGGCAGAGGGCCTTCCCTCGAATGCCACAGATTGCCCTACCTAGGGAACAATTCGTCTGGCGACTCCTTCACGACCGAAAATTCTAAGGTCCAATCATCTACCAATGCCTTCAGCAAAGCGGGTGGCTCCACACCTTTCTTCTGTCTGACTCTGATTCGAATAACACCGATCACCTCCCCTAGCTTCGTCTTCGAATCCAGCTTGAGATAGTTCCCGAGGAAGGCTACCACCGAGATGAAAAATTCGTCGAACCAAAGCTCCAAAGGGATCCCCCAGATCTGGAACCAGACATTCTCCATACCGAAGATAGAAAAGTCCTCCCACCTCATGACACGGGCCATCGGTCCGCCAAAGTGGAGGTGACCAGCCATCAGCAACATTTCCTGGTTGATGCCCGAGCAGACTTTCACCCACAGCTCGTTGTAGACCAAGGGTTTAAGTTGATAATTACCCAGTCGGAAGCCCGTAGTCTCTAATATCCAATCTAGTGCCTGTGAGATGGAAGCACCTTCCTTGCAAAGGATGACCACGAAGTCTTTCAGATTATCACTTGTTCTGTGAAAATGACGTTGGTCGACAATAACAGGGACGCCGACTTTGGAAAAGGGAGGATCGGGAATGATCGGATGGGTTGTGGAATGGGGAGAGTCGGAGGGTGATGAAGGGCGGGTTGGAAGGAGTTGAGAAGGGTTGTTCGATGGGGGGTGGATGGGGTTATGATGTAGTAGGCTTCCTTAAACATGGGAGCATCACTCAGTGTATGGGGTGAAGGGGGGGATGTTGCAGGTGGGGGTGGAGGTGGAGGGGCTAAGGCTTTAGGGTATTGGCAAATGCTAGACCATACCTCGCTCGTTGCACTAGCATCGGACAGCTGGCAAACTTCACGCCATGAAGCATTCCTACAGCGTGAGCTAGCTCCTCCGCAGATGACATTCTCACCAGAGCAAAGCCTCTGTATTCCTCGGAATGGTGATCACGTGGCATCACAACATCCATTACTACGCCAGCTCGCCCAAAAATACGCTCTATATTGAGGGAGAACCACCCTTTAGGATAGCCTTTAACAAACAGAGTGGGGTAAGGAGTACGATTTCTTAAGGAAGAGGCGTTGTGAGTTGCTTTCTGACGACCTGCTACTTCCCAACCCTTCTCACCCTTGTCCAATCGCTCCTCTACCACCGGGTTATCTCCTTCTAGCTGATCAATCGACGTTAGAACATCGCATCGAGGAATGCTACTGCCATTACTCTGACTAGAATCGTTTGTGATGGAGTCACCCCAACATCGTTTAGGGTCACGCTTGGTCACCATCGTCGTCTACAGATTGTCGTCGTCTCTGACTCATGGTCGCCATCGTCGTCTACAAATCGTCGTCGTCGTCTCTGACTCATGTTCGCCATCGTCATTTACAAATCGTCAGTATTCTTGGCTTGAGCAAAGGCGCAGCACACAACTGCGAGGGTCGCAGACTCTTGCACTCCCTCTTCATCATCACTAGGGTTTCTACTAGCTCATATTCTTCCTCCTCACCGTCACTCTCTAGGGGCACTACTTCTACTTGCCCATCAATAAGGAATACTTTGGTGCCCTCTCTCGTGCCACACTGGTGGGCAAAGTGATCAAACTCCTGACACCTAAAACACCTAGTTGCCCCACTTCCACGTGAGCTAGACCCAGCAATTTCCTTACCCTTATCATCCTTGGGCCTGAGTTAAAAATTGTTGGAAGGTTTGTTCTGGTACCCAGTGTTAAGTTTAGCCCCAGAGGGGTTGGCCTTAGCACTAAAATCGAGAAAGTCAAATCGCCTTCCCACAGATGCCTTAAGGTATTGTTTGACGTCTAACACTTCGTGATAGAACTGTTTAATAGTGTCTATATCTTTGGCGAACAATTCTCTCTTAATGTCAGGACGGAGGCTCATTTTAAAACAAGCAAGGGTGAGTACGGGGTCCTCATCAACCTCGCAATGGGTAAAGTACTCTTTGGACTTCTCAATGTAGTCAGCAACACTCATGGAACCCTGTCGAAGAGACTGTCACTCCTCAACCAACCGCAAGTGATAAGAGAAAGGGAGGTACTTCGCTTTAAGTGTTTCTTTCATTTCTCCCTAATGGACTATTGGGAGTTCACTCGCTCTTTCTTTCTTTCACTTTACTATCACCCAAAACCTCTTTGCTTGGCCCACAAGCTTCATCCTGGCGAACCGGACTCATCGAGCATCCGACATGTCATACCACTCAAAATAGTGGTCCATATCCGCCAACCAATATAAAAAGGCTTTAGGGGTCCAAGTGGCCATCAAACGTAGGGGTATCTACTCTAACTTCCTTGAGGAGTTGCGCATCTGTGTCATATTGGTCATGATGTCCCTCGCAGGGTGGGTGCACAGGTGCGCGCCATGACCAACTCCTTGGCCGTCTCCATTCCTTGGTCTAACCTCCTGACCACCTACCTGAGATTGGACATCTTCTTCAATGGTAGGGTTTGCCCCGAGTGAGGCCTCTAGTTGGGTAACGCGATCATTAAATTGGTCAAGGCGTTGATCTATGCGTTGTTCCAAGCGCTTACTCAAGGAATCAATCTGTTGGGTTAACTTGTTCACTGATTATTGCAGTTGCTCCATGTTTAGTGTAGGGTGCAAACCAAAACCACGACCCGTACGTGTAGACATACAACTACTAACTCAATCTAAAGACCTTCTACTACGACTATATGCGCTTAGATATGACTAAATGCTCCTATAGGACTATATGGAGAAAACGGCACAATACTACTCAATTTCTAGCAACCTATCTGCCTAAAAAAAATCTGTCAATAGAAAATCTAACAGTGAGATATACGGATTTTCTGATAGTAGAAAATTCAGCAGCCTAAATCAGAAATTATGGACCTCTAAACAGCTCTATACGATGATTCTTGATGCATAATGAACACAAATAAATTAAACCCTAAACATGCAATCCATTCCCCTACAAGAACCCTAATCTCTGATACCAAATTTGATGCAGTACATGAAAATTAAATATGATATGCAAGATTTCAGGCTTTAGGTTATACTAATTTAGAAACAATCACATAAAATTCCACATCTCACACAAAAGTTCAAACATTCAAGCAAGGGGAATCTGTGCGGGTCCAGGCCTACACAAGCTAGGGCTGGATCAGTAAAATTATGGACCAAACGATACTCAAAGAGAAGTAAAAATCATCCACACATGCACAACAATCAGTCTCTAATCCAAGGGATTCACCAATTCCAATTCGAAGAGCCTTAAGGTAAGAAAAGGGGCAAATAAATTGAAAGTAATGCAATCTAGGGTTAGGGTTAAGGAGAATAGGTATGAGACGAGTAAAATAGGCAAAACTCTAAACCTGGAGATAGTCCCCGTGTTCGGATAGCAGGCCCGGCCTGTCGTACCTGCGCAGGGTCTGGCCACATGAGCGAGGGGGCGCCGAACGCGGAAAGCGCCTCCTTGGCTCTGGTCAACTAGGGGAGGGCCTCAAAACTCCCAAGTTTCGTGTCGGTCGGATGTACGGTCTATGCGTGGTGCTCTGCCGAAGTTTCAGCCCTCCAACAGGGCCAGAATCTGGAATTCTGCTGTAAAGGGAAAAACTGTTGCAATAAAGGACGGATTTGAAGCGCGGATGGTGGTAGGAGATGAGAAATAGAGATGATAGAGGATGAGGACGAATCGGGATCAATGTGGCTTCACACCACGGTAGTTAGCCCTTCGATAAAGAGAGGTCTTCGCACCCAATTCGATTTCCACAACTCGAGAACTTAGAGTAGAAAAACGCAGAATTTTTATTAAGTTTCAATGAGGAAAAAAACCTACAAGGGATGCCTATTTATATGAAAACCCTATACCACAAAACTCGCGCCATGTGCGCAACCTATTACTTGACGATGAAGTAAACAAAAATAAAAACTAATCAAAGAAATCTAAATAGTCCATGATACTCTAAATAACATTAATAAACAAAACCTAAAATATGAGATTAATCAAACTACTGGGCCACGATCATGAGATCCCGTGATGTACTTTACTTGACTATCGGGCCCGCTCTAAAGAACTAAAACTCCGTCTTCTAGCTAGGAGGCCCTCCCTGGACGTCGTCATCAATCGAGATTGACGGTGGGGTCCTCCTTGCGTACGTGCGTAGGGGGGCGGCATACGTGCGCATGTGCGCGTGATGTCCCCATCATTTGGGGTTTGTGGCTAGAAAGAAATTGTCGTTGTTTCAACAACAAGAGTGAGAAAGCGATATATGTTTTTAGGAGGGCTAAATCTTTGGTTATGAAGTGGGAGGTAGGGTCGAATAGTGTGATTCAATTGTCGTTGGGTTGGGAGTAATGCTTTGTGGGTTTTTCTTTTATTCTTTTGTACATATTGGCTTTTTGCCTTTTAATGAAATTATCACCTTTCAAAAAATAAAAATAAAAATGAGAGTTGTTTCTAAAAAAGTATGGGAAACTCTTTTCATAGGTATAGAGCGGAAAAGGAAAATGGAGGGGAGCTAGGGGTGGTCATGGTGAGGGTTTAACACAGAAAGGGTTCGGAGACCCCCTCGGTGGTGTCGGTTATGGTCGAAAACAAGTGATTCCCCTTGTGGGTGCAGAAGGAATTAAATGATGACGTTCTGGTGAGATAGAATGGAGTATGGCGAGCACAGAAGAATGGTGAAGGGTGAGATCAAGAGAAGGATACCAAGTTGCCTTTACCTCTGGAGCGACTAAGGATAGAGCACAGACCTAGTGTTCCAGCGGAGTTGCAATCCAAGAGAAGGGCGTGTGCAAGGAGCCCATTCGTCCTGAGGTGCCAGATGTCCAGGGAGACGATCGGTAGTTGACATGTGGCGGGAGCTATTCCACGAGAGTACAGGAGGTCGGCTCCACCGCTCTAAGACTAGGTTCGGTACTAGCTTCGAAGTCCAGGCCTGACTCGACCCTCGCCCCGCCTTTCGTCTCACAACCTCGTGCTATGCTTACATATGATTCCAAGGACGTGTTCGCGTCAAGTAGACTCGGCTCTCCCTCAGGAGTCCAACCGAACAGAAGATGCTTGTTGCGGCTTACGCATGTAGAGACGAGGGAGCAGAAATATCAGCTCAGCAGTGCAGATTTGAGACACACTCGTGCAAGGACATGTGGACTCTGGCTCGTGTTTGACTTAAGGACCAGTTTGAGGAGCATGGATTCAGAACCCCCTAGATTTGAAACCCTTGGATTTGGAATATTCCCATTGTGTTTGGCACCCCAAATTCGAAATCCCCTTTAATCCAAAAGTAGTTATGCATAGTATATTTACAGGGGTTTGAATTTAATTACTAAATCGACTTTAATATCTCTAATTAGTCTATGTATGTAATGTTTGACACAATGGTTGTAACAAGCCCATTGAAATATATACTTTGCCAGAAAATGATGAAATTTCAAGTCTCAGATGGGCCACAAGCAGAAGATCACATCCAAGTGACTAACCAATGATTTTTAACCGTTGATTTACATGGACAATGTTTGGACGGCGCAGATCATCGTATTAAATTAATTATAGTGATGCAATTGATAATGTAATTGTTTTGGGATATCATCAGTGGCCCATGTGCCCAATAGATTAATAGTCTAGTGACACACATGTTACACATGCAACTCTTGGAAGGATTTTAGATGTAATCCAAGCTTTCATTGTGGATTTCAAAACCCCTCTTTGAGGGGATTTGAAACCCCTTAGATTTGAAACCCTCAATTACTTTATGGTGCCAAACATACCAGGGGTTTTGAAATCCTCATAAATCCCCCTAAACCCCCCAAATACAAGGTGCCAAATGACCCTTAAGGGTTTGATGTGATGAAGCCCTTAAGCCAAATCGATTGCGTCTGGTGAACTCATGCGACAGTTCGGGTGACTTTTCGGAGGGGAGTTCGGGATCTCCTCTCAGCTCGGTAAAGAGTTTTGGGGATTCGGACTCTCGAGTATTTGGAGGAGGAAGGATGACTTCCCTGCAGCATCTCTGTTCGGTTCCGTTCCAGCAGTGGATATAGACAGTCACATATCCTTCCGCACTCACAAATCGAGGGTGGACAGATCCTCAACGGTAGTCAAAGAGCCTTCACATATGGGGAGGATGGGAGTTGACATGAGGATGTCCGATGGCTACTCAGTAGAAGATCTCCTGGAAATGTCTTTAATAGTCACCCCTCTCCACACGGAGATAGGTCAGGATCCTGCTGCCCGGGAGAATCCAAACCTTTCAGTCGTTAGGGTGGTAGATACAGTCAACAGCACTACGAGCTCCATTCTTGAGAAGCATTTTCAATGGGCTAAAGACGTGTTGGAAAGAGTGGGAGTTCAAACAGGTCTATCATTCAATGCCAGAGACGAGGACGTTCGCGATTTCTTTCAGTTTGTGCACGGGAAGGCAGCCCAACAGCAGCAAGAACAACAGAATCTGAGATGTAAGAGATCCCCTAAAGGCATGAGAGAATTGTTGAGTTTGGAGTGCTCCATTAATTATGACGTTGCAACTAAACTCAGTGGCGGCAAGAGGGCTAGACCAGGGAAGGTTGGTGATCAATGATAATTCTATCTTGGAGCATAAGAGGCCTGGGATGCAAAGTAAAGAGAGTTCAGGTCAAGGTGTGCAAGAATTCGAAAGCAAACATAGTGATGGTTCGAGAATCAAAATTTCAGTCTATTCCCCTAAGTACAATTGAGTTATCTGGAATGTCTAGCATTTTGATTGGGTTTCTACTAACGTTGTGGGCGATGCAGGAGGGATTACCCTCATGTGGAATGCCAACAGATGGAGAAAGATCGTCCCCTGTTGGTACTTTTTCTGTTTCAGTTTTACTTTGCGACATTTTGTCAGGTTTCCAATGGGTTATGACATCTGTGTATGGCCCACGTGTGAAAAATCTCCGCAGTCTATTTTGGTAGGAGCTTGATTCGATGAGATATAAATGGGGGTACCCTTGGTGTATTGGTGGCAACTTTAACATCATCCGGTTCTCCTTCAAGAAATCCAAAGGGGGGAGGATCACTCGCAATATGGCCAACTTTTCTGATTGGGTGAATCGTAATCAGATGGCAGATCTGCCTATGGAGGGGGCCAAATGTATGTCGTTAAATGGTCAAGAATGTGCATCTATGTCGCGTCTCGACAAATTTCTGGTTTCCGTTGATTGGATTGAGAAATATCCTCTTGCAGTACAGTGTGGGCTGCCTAGAATGGTTTCCGACCATCGACCAATTGTCCTTTGTATCAGAGGACAATTGGAGCCCTAGACCTTTCATATTCGAAGCGGCTTGGTTAGAGGTGGAAGGATTTGGTCAGTTGGTGGCAGATTGGTGGGGATCTTTTGTGGAGGGCTATGTTGGGTTCAGATTATGTAGGAAGCTCAAGCTCTTGAAAAAAAAAAAAAAAGAAGAAGAAGATAAAAGGGTGGAAGAAAGAGGTCTTGGGGCTAGGGAGGCTGAATTTGAAAATATGGCTGATTAGATTCATGATCTGGATTTAGCAGAAGAAAGCAGTGCCCTTTCAGTAGCAAATAGAGAGAGAAGAATGGAATAGTCATCTTTATATGCGAAAAGGCCAAAGAAGAGGAGATCAAGTGGCTGCAAAGATCTAGGGCAATTTGGCTCAAAGCGGGTGATAAGACCACTCGTTTCTTTCACAGTTTTACAAGTGCGAAGGCTAGGGCCAATAGAATTGGTTCCTTATTGATTGATGGGGCCACTATCTCAGATAAGGATAGGATATCTGATTCTTTTACTTATTATATGAATCTTCTTTCCGCTGAGAAGTGGGGAAGACCGACTTTGGACAATGTTTGATTTTGCCAGATTGATGAGGAAGCAATTTTGGATAGAAAAACCAATTCTCGAAGAGGAAGTGATAGCAGTGGTGCGTTCAATGTGTGGGGATAAAGCCCAAGGCCCGGATGGCTTCCCCATTTTGTTTTTTCGGAAAATTTGGTGTGTTGTTGGGAAAGATGTGATGGAGTTTTTGTCGGAATTCTTTGAGCGGGGATGTTTATCTTCCAAAATGGGGCTACCTTCATTATGCCGCTTCCGAAGGTCGAAGGAGCAGAACAATTTAAAGACTCAAGACCGATTAGTCTCATTGGAGCGCCATACAAGATTTTAGCTAAGATTTTGGCTTCCAGATTCAAGGAAGTGCTCTCCAATGTAATTTCCAACAACCAAGGAGCCTTCGTAGCAGACAGGCAGATTCTAGACAACGCTTGATGGCCCATGAATGCATAGATGCTAGATTTAGGGAGAAGAAATGTGGGCTAGTGTATAACCTTAACATCGAAAAGGCCTACGACCATGTGGATTGGGAATTCCTGGACTACATGCTCCTGAGGTTGGGTGCGGCCAGAAGTGGATGAGTAGGATTAAGTCTTGCATCTAATCTCCTCCCATTCCATTCTTATTAATGTGTCACCTAAGGGTCATTTTCGGTCCTCAAGAGGTTTGAGGCAGGGGGAATCCCTCATCCCATTGTTCGTAGTTGTGGGTGAAGCTCTTAGTGCTATGCTGTGGAGAGGAGAGGAGTTCGGATTATTCCAAGGTTTCAAGGCTGCTAGAAACGGACCCTTGATCTCTCACCTTCAATATGCGGATGATACGCTTCTGTTCTGTGAGGCAGAGGCAAGTGCAATGGACAATATCCGTAAATTGACTGTTTGCTTTGAGGCAGTGTCAGGCTTGAAGGTTAATGCCGCAAAATCAGAGCTTCTTGACATCCACGTTGGGGAGGAACAGCTTCAAAATCTTGCAGATATTTTCGTGTGCAATTCCGGCTCCTTCCCACCCACTTATCTTGGCATGCCGCTTTGTTTGGGAAAACCGCCTATCCATCTTTGGGACAGAGTGATAGAGAGAGTTGAAAGGAAGCTTGCTTGTTGGAAGGGGCATTCTATGTCATTGGGGGGTCATCTAACCCTCATCAAGACAGTGTTCTCGAACATGCCCATCTATTTCTTGTCCTTATTCCAATGCCCAAAGTCAGTTCACTCTAGGCTTTAAATGTGGAGAAGACAAGATCTGTGAAATGGCAATAGTGAAGGGAAGAAATTTCATCTCCTCAAGTGGGCCGAGGTGTGTAGGCTGATTAAGGAAGGAGGGGCAGGCATCAAACCTTTGGGGGATATGAACACCACTTAATTGGGAAAATGGGTTGGAAGGTTTGGAGTAGAGGAAGGGAAGCTGTGGAGAGAAGTTGTTGCCAATAAATATGGGACACACGAAAGCGGTTGGTTCGTGAAATCTCCATCGCTTCATCGGGCCTCCACCATTTGGAAAGCGATGGCATCTACTAAACATTTTGTTCGCAGGGGCACGTCTTTCGCATTAGGAAAAAAGTTCTCATATTTGTTTTTGGGCTGACAAGTGGTGTGATGAGCATGAATTGCGGACTATGTTCCCGAGAATTGCTAGGCTAGCCCCTGACCGATTCATCTTGATAGATGATTGTTTCTCGGTTATGGGGGAATCGGTAGTTTGGACACCGCCTTGTCGCAGAGATCTTTTGGATACAAAGATCGATGAATTCTCTAGCCTCCAAGACTTTCTTAGAAATGTCAAGATTAATCCTATCAAGGAAGATTCTATGGTGTGGGCCAGAAACGCTTTTGGGAAGTTCTCCATTAAGTTGTTATTCGAGGTAATTCTAGACTCCTCATCGTATCCCATGCCATCCGTTTCATCATTGGTTTTATGGGGGGGCATCGAGTGGCGGTTTTCATTTGGTTAATCTGTCAGAAGCGAAACCTTATGATCGATAACTTGCAGAGAAGGGCGATGATTCTTCCAAATATTTGTTGCATGTGTATGGGTAATGAGGAGACGATTAATCATCTCTTTATCCATTGTCCCCTTGCCTTTAAGGTGTGGAGTTGCTTTTTTCCACTGTTCCAGTCAACATGGGTGATGCCGAAGTCAATGGACGATCTTCTTTAGGTGTGGCATGGTGGAAGTGTTGGGAGGTCTGGTAAAGCTAGGTGGAGATTCATTATAGCAGTGTTCTGGGCTATTTGGGGCGCGAGAAATCGTTGTTGTTTCAACAATGTTTGGGCAAGGGCTGAGGAGGTTATTTGTGTAGCCTCATTGTATTTGGATAGACGAGCGTGACTGCGTCTTTTGGCGTTGTATTCTTTGCTCGCTGATTCGAGCTTTCTGATAAATTCTTTATTACCTCTTTTTCTTCTTTTTTTTCTTTTTTTTCTTAAAAAAAAAAAAGGAAATGGACATTTTCTGAAGAAAACTGTGGAAAGGAAAGCTGATTTCTTCCATCCTCATCTTTTGTAAATGAAGGAAACCATCACATCAGAGGAAATCGATTTCCTTTTCCACGGTCGAATCCTGTTTTCCACCAATCCAAAGAGGCCATTAGTGCAGATCTGGCCAGGCTTGCCACCCCTTGTAAGCACCATATTCCTTTTCCTCAAATCATGCAGACTACCTTCACGTAGCAGGTCTGGCCAGGCTTGCCACCCCTTGTAAGCACCATATTCCTTTTCCTCAAATCATGCAGACTACCTTCACGTAGCAGGTCTGGCCAGGCTTGCCACCCCTTGTAAGCACCATATTCCTTTTCCTCAAATCATGCAGACTACCTTCATGTAGCAGCAAATGGACTGACAAATTGGATAAACATGTTAAAAGTAGTTCGGCGTCTATATTATACTAGTAGGACTAGGAAATTGTTTTTGAAAGCTATTAGCAGGGGACTTACCAAGGCAGACCGGACATGTTGGCTGTTCTGTTGAGCTTGCAAGGGAAGTCTGTACATGTTCTATTGATCCTGTGTACTGTACATCGACAGTAAAAAGGACACAGCAAACTTCTACCTATATCAAACCGAAAAGCAATAAATTTGATGAAATAAGAGAACACTTCGACTTCAAGAAACAGAAACTTAACAGGTCAGACTGGTATGACCATATCATTCTTCCAAATAGTAAACTATATATCACAAGTAGCACAAACCTCCAAAGAGGAGAAATGCCTCCCATTGAAATACCGGTAGAAATTATCCGCGGAGTTCTGGCTATCAAACCTGATCAAAATGCTATAGCGATCCTCCAATCCATCATTCCTAAATCCCCAAATAAACATCAAGGTCAATCAGAGAACCACAATCCAATCAACTCAAACTTTATGAAGCAATTGCCAGCCACCTTAAGGAGAACATTTTCATCTCTACCTCTTATCTATTCTGTTGTGCATGGGGAACATGTTGCGGTGATTTTCAGATTTGAGACCCCCGTACTAGTGGGCCTTCACATAGGGCTGTCAACAGGTCAGGTTCAAGTCAGGTTCTACAGTAGCCGTACCAGGGCTGATTGGGTTTGGATCTTGCTGGGTTATGGTTCCTTACGTCTCTCTCTGACTTGGACCCAGATCCAAACGAACGGGATGACAAGGACCTTTATATAGTTGGGACCGCACATGGTGCCCCTTTGACACATGCATGTTGTGCAAATGGCAAACCTCCCTCCATTGCCAGATTAATCAATAAGTATTCAATGGATAAAGTATCATTGCAAGTGGGAGTGTTGTGCACCCATTACCGGACCCAAGCCTGGAGAAAGGAGGATTGTGTCAGGTTGGCAGCGGACATAAATTTTTGCCACAACTTTTTTCATGAATCCTGACATTATGTAGTGGAATGGTGAAACAGGATTTATGTAGCTGGCTCCAATTAGTTGTGAATTGGGAAAAGGCTTAGATAATGAAGACATTTTATATATGCAATATCACTAATAGAACCAACCGGACCCAACCCAATCCAATTTTAATAGGGCTAGAGACAGTGGACCTGCCTTGAATCTGACTAGACCCAATCTTTAACCAGGTCCTTTTTTTTTTTTTGGCGGGGGGGGGGGGGGGATGATGGGTTAGAAAAATCTGGAGCCAGAGCAATTGGGTGATGGGATACCTGATGGTCAAGGTACCCATTGACACCCCTACTAAACATAGATGAGTAATAGCCCAAAAATCAAGGCGATAGGATTAATCTTAGTTATTGAATCAATGTTCTATAATTGGCTGGTTAAAAAATGTTGAGCAAAAGGAATGCAACGATTCAGTTTCAGCATCTAAAATTGCATCAATTAAACAGCTGGAACCGATCAACCTTGGTGGTTTTTGAGCTATGATCCATGCATTTGATGGCACAGCAGGTATATGGTTTTGGTCATCCTAGACAAGTGCCATAGTTGGAGTGGATATGGCAGGAAGAGGAGATTAAAATACTCACTTACGATGGCAACTTTTAGTAGTATTTCTTCCGATAGCCAATACATGAAAGCATTAGTGGTAGTACAGTAGTAACAGTTATAAAGCAAAACATGTTCCCGAATTCAACCTGACAATTCGCATCTCCAAACTATGTTGAATGAACGAACCACAGAACTGGCAAAAATCTGCATATGTCATATGATTTGGAACAGCAAGCACACAAACAAGCGGTTTCCTCCCCACCTAAAAAAGATCAAAAGAAAAAGAAAATCTTAATTTTCCGAACCCTGTGTTTCTAGGAGGAAATATACAATGTGCTCTAACAAGCAAAATACTGTTTTTTGTTCAGCCAGCAAAAGTACATGGCATGCCCCACCTCTCTGCATTTTTTTTTTCTTTGATAAGCAACAACCTCAGTAATAGAAACAAATATAGTTCAATCCATTAAGGTGGTGGATAGCGACAGGACAGCAAATCAACATAGATTGGCAACAAAACCCGTGATAAAGACTGTTCATTAATGTCCCAAAAACTGCCTGCATCATCAAATCTAGTCATACAACCAGCAGTTCTTCTTTCCTGTTGAAAATGAACTGTCTTGTAAACGTCCACCAATCCTGCCGGCTGAATGGTCTGATCATTTAAAGGCAGGCCCAACGTGTACAGATGTTGGTCCAAGTAAAAACTGGAAGCTGAAAATCAAAGAACTATGCATTTTTTGATAGAAGTGTTGCAATTATATCAAAAAAGAGTTCAAATAATTGCTAAATCATACCATACAGGTAGAGAAACACAAAAAACATATCATTAAAAAAAAATAATAAGTAAAAATACATCTATGACCACTACATCCCACCAAGAGATTCTCTTAGAAACTCCCCCAAAAAAATGAATTTTTTTTTTCAAAAATAAATTCATCTTTTCTTCACCTCCCACACGCTACCTAGATATCATCGACACATATCACATGTCTCGACGATATAAAGAACTTCATAAAGGGATCTTGATGACTATCTCGCGATATTTCAAAATACCGCACGATATTGTTGACACAAAATACAATATTATTATTTCCCGGTTGTTTTGTATCGAGCACCTATGATAGCAATAATATTGGCCATATTGTCAATATTGAAACCATTGGGCATCAGTACCCCATTCATCAAGAGTTTTTGCTTTGTTCCAATCATGATGTGTTGCGTTACTTGAAATCCCAAAAGAAATTGAGAACCCATCACGCTAGGTGAAGCGTGTATGTTTAGAAGTTGATATTAGGGTTGTACACGAACCGAGTTAGCTCGCTCAACTCGACTCGACTCGAAAAAGCTCGATTCGACTCAGTTCGAAACTGAGTTCGAGCCGAGTCGAGCTGATTTTTGAGTTTGAAAAAAATTTCGAACCGAGTTCGAGCTTGACTCAACTCAGATCGAACCAGTTCGGTGACTCGGTTACTTTGATATTGATGTTGCTCACCAAGTGTTTGTTGAAATGACTCAACGAAGTGTTGGCTGGTGGCAAGGAAGGTATGTATATGAAACAAATAACCTTTTTTCTTGATTTTGATGTTGCCTACAAGGTATTTGCTGAAATATCTGTAAAAAGTTGTTGTTGTTTTACATACAGTAAGAAATTGAAAGTGCATTCCAAGCGTTTGTGAAAATGCTACATAGGCTCGAACTGGCCTGAGCTGCTGACCGAACCAAGCCGAGCTGGCCAGTCAGGCTTGAGGACTGAGCCGAGCTGAGTTCGAGCTGGGGTCAGCTAGTAGCCGAGCCGAGTCAAGCTGTGCAAGCTCGACTCGGTTCGACTCGTGTACACCTCTAGTTGATATATTATCTGAAGCATTGGTTCGGTGTAGAAAATAAGGTAGTAAATGCCCTCAGCTAAAAAATGCATTTCTTGTTCACCCTATGGCATCCACAGTTGGGTTCGAGTAATTCAAGAAAGACTATGCAGCCAACGGTGATTTTGGGAAGAATTTTTAGCATGTTCTATAGGCTCAAGCACCTATTATATGACATAAGGTTGTGTGTATCTAAAAGCTCCATGCTAGAGCTTGTGATGGAAGAGCACCATTCACGTGGCCTTGGTGGTCACTGAGGATAGAAAAAACGACAACCCTAGTTGTGGACTGCTTTACTAGCCAAGTTTGAAGAAAGACATTGTGGGCGATTTCAACGCCACTTGCTCAGCGGACGATCATTTTAGGAGAAGACGCCCGCCCCCTACAATGTCGCAGTTCTCCGATTGGATCCAGCTTCACCGGCTCATTAACCTTCCTCTATCGGGAGCTAGGTTCACCTGGACCAACGGCTGTGCTAACCCAGTCCTCTCCCGCTTGGACAGATTTCTTATCTCCCTAGACTGGCTCGACACTTTCCCGAATGTTCAGCAAATCGCCCTGCCAAGAACAACCTCTGACCACTGCCCGATTTTCCTTTCGGCGGAAGAGGAGAACTGAGGCCCGAAACCTTTCAAGTTCAATTCTTCCTGGCTCCAGTCAGAGGCTCTAAGGTAGAGTATTAAAGATTGGTGGGCTGAATGCAGGGTTGAGGGGTTTGTTGGACATAAGCTGATGTGTAAACTTAGATTTCTTAAATCTAAATTGAAGGAGTGGCATCAGCAGGAGGTGAAGAAGAAAGAAGTCGAAGTGGTTGCGCTTCAAGAGGAACTCCAACGCATCGATTCTGAGGCGGAATCCACTCCTTTGTCGCCTGATTCTCTTTCTAGGCGAGTCGCTATTATTCAGCTGCTTTCGAACAGAGCACTGGAAGATGAGGCCTCGTGGAGGATTAAGTCCAGAGCCAAATGGATTGCCGAGGGTGATAAGAACACTAAGTTCTTTCACAATTTGGCTAATATGCATGCTCGTTCGAAGGCAATTCTCAGCAATGCCCCCCTTCCCTCCCTGCAGGCCACCGCTGCTGCCTTCTTGGAATCTCAATTCACTGAGGAGGAGCTGAAGGCTACAATCGAATCTCAATTCCTACTCAGTTTTTTTCAGACTTTCTAGGATTCGGTCCGCCTTGACCTTCTCCTCTTCGTTCAAGAGTTTCATGACCGGGGAAAGTTATCTAAAGGGCTTGGAGCGTCTTTTATCTCGCTTATCCCCAAGGTGGCTGAAGCCAACTCATTCTCAGATTTCCAGCCGATCAGTCTCATCGGGAGCCCCTATAAAATTCTCGCCAAAATCCTATCTACTAGGCTTCCTAAAGTCATCGGCCAGCTGATCTCTCCCAACCAGCACGCCCTCGTTAAAGGAAGACAGATTACTGATGGAGCGTTGATTGCCAATGAAGTCCTCCATTCGTGTCACAGATCCAAATTAGCAGGGATTTTCTGCAAATTGGACGTGGCTAAGGCTTATGACCATGTTGACTGGAGTTTCCTACAATATATGATGCTCAGGATGGGTTTCGGGGCAAAAATGGAGACAGTGGATTGCGGCTTGCATTGAATCCGCTCACTTCTCTGTCATTCTCAACGGATCCACCAAAGGATTCTCCAAGAGTTCCAAAGGCCTGCGTCACGACAACCCCCTCTCTCCCCTTCTTTTTCTGATAACCACAGAGGCTCTATCGGTCTTACTATCTCGAGGCCAGGATTATGGTCTTCTGCGTGGAATTGCTATTTCTAGTCTGCCCGACCCTCTCACACACATCCAATTTGCGGATGACACTCTTATCTTCTCGGAAGCTTCCGCGGAGTGCATCGACAATCTTCTCATTACCTTGCGTTGCTTTGAAGCCATATCTGATTTGCACATCAACATGTCTAAATCCCGATTGTTAGGAATAGATGTTCCAGGCCTCTCGCTTCAGATTTTCGCGGACTCTCTCGGGTTTCAGCTAGGGTCCTTCCCTACACTCTTTGTAGGCTTGCCTCTCTTGGTGGGACATCCACCCCTTTCCATGTGGGATAAGATCATAGCCAAATTCCACAAGTTCCTCGCCTCCTGGAAAAGTCGGTATCTGTCCATGGGAGGTCGTCTTACGCTCATTAAAGCCACTCTGTCCAGCCCCCCTCTCTATTTTATGTTGCTATTCAGGTCTCCCGAGAAGGTGCTCAGCGTTATCGACAAAATCAGCAGAGACTTCCTCTGGTTTGGTTCCGACAGCCAAAAGAAATTTCACCTTCTTGACTAGAATGAAGTCTGTCAGGATTATAGGGAAGGAGGAGCGAATGTGAAGAATTTGAGAGCGATGAATCATGCCTTGTTAGGGAAGTGGACGTGGAGACTAGCTACTGAGAAGGATGCGTTGTGGGCTGCAATCATTAAAACCTCCTCATATTACAAGGCCTCCCACATATGGAAAGGGATCATCAAAACTAAAGACCCGGTTATCCAGAACAGTTCTTTTGAGTTGAGAAATGGTGCTTCAATTCATTTTTGGGAAGACCCATGGATGGGAAATGGGCCTCTGAGATATCAATTCCCGCTCATTTACCGACTTTCCCCCAAGAAAGATACTTTCATCAATGACTGCTATTCCGTGACTTCGGCCCAAATAATTTGGGACATCAGAACTGTTCGAAATCTCTCTGACAATGAAACTGAGGAATTTCAAGGCCTCGTGGCGTACATTCAAAGATCGGCCCCCAACAACGATCACCCAGATAGTCTCGTGTGGCAGCTTGAGAAGTCGGGCCTTTTCTCCACTAAATCACTTTATTGCAATACGAGTTTTAGACAACAACAGCTGCATCAGGCTTTGCCTTTTATCTGGAAGCTCCCGGTGCCTCCTAAGTACATTTGCTTCGTCTGGTTAGCAGGGCGGAACAAAATTCAGACAATTGATAACCTCATCAAGCACGGTATGCAACTGGTGAACATCTGCTTGTGCTGTATGAGTGACGCGGAATCGACAAATCATCTGCTCATCCATTGCTCTTTCACAACTAAAATCTTGACCGATTTCTGTCAGATTTTTTCTATGCCCTGGTGTAATCCTGAGTCGACCTTTGGCTTAATGCAGGGTTGGCATGGGATCAAATTGGTAAGGACCAAGTCTGTGATCTGGCGTCTGGCTATTATCGCAATCTGGTGGGCTGTCTGGGAGGAAAGGAACGATCAATGCTTTAATGATGTTTCTTCGGCTGCAGTGGTGGTGGGGTCCAGGGCTAAAAGATTAGTGATCGAATGGGCTTCTATTGTTAACGATCTTAAGACTCTTGATTTCGTTTCTTTAGGTTTCTAGGGCCTATCTGCTACCTTAGCAGTTGTGTCCCCTTTTCCCTTTCCCTTGTTGTTTTCTTCTTTGCTCTTTTCTTGTTTTGATGAAATTTCTAGTTGCTTCTAAAAATAATGATGCTCTATGGTGTCAAGGATGTTAGTTAGGCAAGTGTAACAAGTAGAACATTAATCTTCATACTCCACTTATTGTGCCAAAATGCCCCATGGGAAAATACCAGCTTGGATTTCATCTTGCAATTACTTAAGACTCAATGCGGTTATGACTCTATCAATGTCATGATTGATAGATTTCTAAGATAGCTCATTCCCTTATAAGAAGACATTGGATGCTCTATATATAACCAATGTTTTCTTCAAGGAGGTGGTTTATCCATATGACATTCCTTGACAATTGTGTCTAGCAATGCTATTAAGTTTATGGGTTACTTTTACTGAACTTTGTAGTCTAAGATGAAACTAAACAAAAGTTCTCAATCATTTATCATCCTCCAACAGACAGAGAGATCGAAGTCATCAACCATAGTATTGAAAATTCTTCAACACTTGGTTCGTGAGCATAGGTTCATGGGAGCTCATGTTGTCCCATGCTGAGTTTGCCTATGACAACTTTGTGAAACCCACCACGTGACTCTCTCCTTTTGAGATTTGACTAGCATTAGATCTCAACAGCCTATTGATTTAGTTCCACCTATTATTGCAACTAGACCAAGCCAAGACGCCAATGCTTTTGCACTGAATATCAAGGAAACACACCAAGGCTTTTGCATGTAGATATTCAGCGACACTTTGCACAAATTCAAGAAGGGGATTAGGTCATGGTGTGCCTCAAACTAGAGAGGTTTCCCACAAAAACCTATAACAAGTTACATTCTGGAAAGGCAGGTCTTTAACATGTT
Organism: Magnolia kwangsiensis; assembly: GCA_037074715.1. NCBI lineage: Eukaryota > Viridiplantae > Streptophyta > Magnoliopsida > Magnoliales > Magnoliaceae > Magnolia > Magnolia kwangsiensis. The sequence goes on from CM073582.1 coordinate 26,671,143, forward strand.
CTAAGGAAGCCAAGTGAAAATGTATACTTGATCGAGTTTACCTTGAAATGAAGATCAGCCCTATTTTCAATGTGGAAGACGTTAAGTTTACCTTACACATCAAGAAGATGAGAGCATAGAAGAATGAGCTATATAGATACTCAAAACACAACACCAGTTGGAGGAAGCTATTGAAGATGTGCTAGACAATTAGATGGTTTCAACGCTTAAGAAATTTCTAGTCAAGTGGAGAGGATTTCAATAGACAATTTCAAACACATCAACCTGGAGCTGTACAAGAAGTGTACCGTCAAAAACTCAACAGAGCTGAGTTCATTGAAGCTAAGGAGAATTGATGCAATCGCGCCCCAACATACGAGTGTGTATGGGAAGGGGCCCAAGTGAGGCCTTGCTTGAGCACACTTGGAAGGAATCTCTTATTCGTTGTTGTTTACTTTTGTTTAAGCTTTCTTACCTCTTTCTTTTTACTTGTAGAAAATCCTGTTCTAGTAGATTAGGAAAAGCGATATTCAATAAGGATTCATAAATAGTTTTCGCCATAAATATGGAGAACTGTATGAAATTCTTTTAATAAGAATTACTGAGAGTTTTTCCTGCTGTATAAGAGGGTGGATAGTTTGTGTGATCTCTAGTATATAAAGGCTAGAGGACTGTTGACCTTTGCTCTCAATCTTTCTTCTTCTTTCCATCTATCTGTGCGTGTGGGTGTTTTGAGCTTTAATCCGATACTTGCATTCTACTTGCATTACCCTCTGTTTTTTTATACACAGTCCCAAAAATTTGTACTATGCAAGGGTGGAAGAGAATGAAAAATTGCATGTGTCAATGAGATATGAGGTGAAGTATCAATTCCATGTACATGCATGCATTCATATACATAAAGACAGGGAGAGAGGGAGGGAGAGAGATTGAGTAGAGTACCGGGAGATCGGAGGTCGAGGCAGAGGGAGAATCTTGGGAGTAGAGGTGCATGATTCCCCTCGTTTCCTCTATTCTAGGGTTTCCTGATGAGAAATGAACGGCCTGTGTCAAGGCCGATGCCTGAGTGAGCTCTGAACCGGAATTCATGGCGAGAGGTGGCCGGAAAGCGTCTTCTTCTGCTGCTGCGGCGGCTGCACCGCTGCTGGTAGAGGTAGCCGACATGGTCAGAGATCGAGGAGAGCAAGGAGACTATAGAGGAATGAGGGAGACGAGAGAAAATACTCGCAGAGAGACTTCAAGCCCGTTTGGCGCGCGAGATTCAGAAGAATTAGACAGAAGGGAACTGGTTTGGTACAATGATCATGCAGTGTCAGGGTTTGTCTTGAAATCTCAAGTTTCAAAGGACATGTTATTACGTGTTTGGAGGGTAAGCGTTGAAAATGCGGACTCTAGATTTTATTTTGAGGACTCGGATTTCCTGCCAAAGGCTTTGGCAGGAAGTTCCTGCGCTGGAAACCTAGATGGGAGCACACCGTGATGTTTATGAGAAATCCCCTCCGTCCATCCGTTTTGTGATCTCATTTTAGGAATTAAAAGAAAATTTTAACCGGATCCAAGACTCAAGTGGACCGCACTAAAGGAAAAGGTAAGTAGGAAAATTCCTACCGTTGAAACCTCCCTGGATCTACAGTGATGTTAACATGCCATCCATACCGTTCAAAACGTTATTCCAACTGGGATAGACTGAGAACACAAATATTATCGTGAATCAAAACCTGTGGTTCCACAAATATTTCAACCATATATGTTTTTGGCCTACTTTAGTATTGAATCCCGCTCAACTTTGACTCCACGTATTAAAATGGGCTCACAAAAAGTATAGACGGGTTGGATTTCTCGTAAACACCACCGTGTACCCATCTTAGTTCCCAGTGCAGAACTTCTGTGAAAGCCTTCAGCAGGAAATCTGTGTTTGGTTGTCATCGCTAAGTTATACGGGCTCCACTGTGATTTGTGTCCAATCATCGTATCCAAAGCGCTCAAGTGGACCACATAGTTCAATGGAGATAATATTTCCACCCTTGAGACCTTAAAAGAATGAGTAATAAATATCCCAAAGGGTGAATATGATAATATAAAATATTTTAATACAATATAAAATAATAAAATAAATATACTCAATTGCTTAGAGTATTGAATTTTTAATATCAAATAGTTTGTAGGACAGTCTTCACCTAAAAGATTTAGGTAGAATGACTTTTTTTTACAACGTCTTTGAAAATAAAATATCAAATTTAGTAAGAGACAATCAATCACAAAAAAAACATATAAAGAATAAATCAATCACGACAATGCATAAGGATTTATAGTGGTTTGGTGCTTAATTCTACACATATTTCACTTCCAAAATTACTACCTTCGTAATTTTGACTTTTACTATTTAAGGTTTGCACAGGTTCACTTTATTAACCTTATACAGTTTATGTAATTTTCACGAGTTCACCACAACAAAACCCACTGTGTGATTTTCACGAGCTCACCATAACAAAATCTACTTTATTATTTTCACGGGCTTACCACAAAACAACCCTTCTGAGATTTCTAAGCTATCTCAGAAAAACTCAAATAGAAATGAAAGTAAAACAATACTTATCTTCAATTGGTGAGTCGAAGATGTAACTGTAGCTTTAAATGCAACGATCTTCTTTCTTGAGATATAGACGAAGCTGTGTATGTGTTCAACCAAAAAAGAATGTAGGAATCTAATATATTTTCAATGAAACAAACAATACCCTAATGCTGCAAATTCGATTATCTAAATCTCGAGTAGAGTATGGATTAATATATTAAAATAGTTTAAACAAATTTGAGAAAGATAATATAATTAGCTAAATCAAATATAAGAATTATCGCTCAAATAGCTTAAGGAGGCTTGGACTTTCACTCTTTTCTTGAGAAGATGAATCTGTCTTTTTCATTTTTTGAAAGAGTGAGAGAAAGTCTCTATTTATAGCCAAAGGTATTGGAAAATCGGCTAGCTGAATTCTAATAATTGCGTTCCAACGGATCTATAGATTTCGCGAGATGAAATCTTTCAAAACTTCGGTTGACGAACCTCCAGTTTGGCTGGCCGAATCTCAATGAGATTCGAAATCTTATCTCGCTGGAAACTTGACCAAACAGCCTTCAGGCCGGTCGAGCGGACAGGTTCAGTTGGACAAACTCAAGGTTGGGTTGGCCGAACTTATTTTGGAAAATTTTTGTATTGTTGTATGCTTGCCCGAATAATGTTGGGTTAGCCGAAGGTAGTTAGGCTGGCCGAACCCGATCGAGCTGGCCTAACTCTAGTGTATTTTACTTAGAATAATATGTTGTCGTGATATTATGTGAAATACACCTAACTTAGGGTCAATCTAAGGTAATACCACTTGATGGTTGACACATGCAAACTGTTTCGATCTTCGAACCAGGTAAGGCTTTAAAGGCTTGAGATGTTGATCGAGTCTTTATGAAGTCTTCATAAGTGTTTATGCTCCTTTCAGGACTATAAAATTTTGACAATTTTAAATGTGCTTAAGTATATGCACTTACAACTCTTCTTACGGCCCATGATAATGTTTATTTGTCATCCAATATGTTAGTCATACAGACCTAGACCTAGATGAAGGAAAAACAATTATCCGATCGATATAATTTTGTGGTGTTGTCCATTTGAGCTCTGGATATGCTTATTTTAAGGCGCAATCCCTAAAATGATCACATCAAACATACCAACAGTTTGGATATAACACATACATTATGATTAGGCTAACATAACTTCAACACACTACCTCTGAGGTCAGGCAATCTGCTTTGCGAAACCTCCATGGTGTGTTGACATCACAAGTTTGTGGGCCCCACCATGATGCATGTATTATATTGAAATTGTTCATCCATTTGACGAGAACATTTTAAGGCTTGATCCAAAAAATAAGACAGATCCAAGGCTCAAGTGGACTACATTACAGAAAAGCAATGGAGATGTAGGGATTGAACTGGTACCGTTGAAACATTCTTGGGGTCACAAAAGTTTTGGATCAATTTAACAAAATTTCCCCTAATCCATGTCTGTGTGACTATATGTAACCCCTTGAATTTTCACTATTTTGGATTGCTTATGACCCTTGACGTCCGGGGTGAACTTATACGTGGTAAGTACCAAAAAAGAATTTTCCTGATCACTTAAACCTCAAGTCTAATCTCGTAAATTATTCATTTAGGGCACAAATCTAACCGATTTATCACTGACTAATTAAGACAACCATAACTAAATTAAAGATCTACCCAAAGTCGAGCCAGCTATGGGCCGAATCTTAATCAACGAACCAAGTTAACCTATTTACTCATTTAGCCTAAGAACCAATGGTTTAGAGTGATTATGACTAAATCACCATTTTTACTAATTTCGAATAGGCCACACTATTAACATAATTAATCTAGACTATAATCATTGCGAATAAGAAATCTCACTACCTAATCCATTCCAGAAATGCATTGATTATCCGAACAAGCTCTATACCGCTCATTAGTGGGCCACTAGTTCTGAAATTATAAAATAATGTCTGTCTCACTGGGCTTAACATCCATTGTGGATGATGAACCAAGAAAGTGCACGAAACTGCTCAACTTGGGCCAAAAGCCAAGTGCTTGAAACACGCGAGATTCCCTAGGCTGAAATCTGAAAACTTAAGTGAAATAGACTTTTCGCTCTTTCGTGAAGTTGTGGCTATTTGGCCATTAGATCACAACCAAATTCGAGGTATGAGTTAAGAATATTTTTTTACTCATATCCATACACTTGTGGCCTCGATCGATCATCGATGACCCTTCATCGCAAGTAGGGCTCCCACAGTTGATTGAGGCATCCGATCTCCACCCAATTTGGACCAATCGCTCATCCTATGATGGGGAACCTGCACCATGGTGCGGATGAGCCAGCGAGCCCCCGTAGGGGCCTTGCAAATCAAAATTAAGTCCACTAGGGGTATGCATGTTAAAAAACAATTCTCATGGTCATTTAGACGCAATTTCTGGATATTTAAGCCCAAAAATCACACTCCCTCACTCCCATATGATTTTTTTTTTGTTGCAAGGGAGAGAGAGAGTGGGGAGAATGGACGAAGGAGCTCCTTAGGGGAGCTGATTTAGGGAAAATTTCCCTTGCCGCTGCCTACAACGGACCCCGCAACTGCGCCCCACCATAGAGAGCGGCCCACCGACAATAGAAAAGTAACCCTCCAGCCCTCTCTAAATTTCAGCATTGTAGAACTATTTGCATGTGCCCTTACGAGCTAATTTCGTCAGTACAAGGCCTTGATATGCCAATCCGCAGACCCCAAACCTTAGGAGCGACACCACGAATTGACAGACTACTCTTAGGTGCGGACCATTACCCTTAGGTTGCTAATTATCGAACCTATGTCGCAATTAGTGATTGTGTAGTAAAATTTGAAATTTGCATGCTAAACATTAAGAAATTCTTAAGTGTAATACCCTCCATGAATTATGGATTTTTTCTAAAATAGTTGATCCTTGATTGCATGCTATAATAGACTATTTTACTGAAATTTCCATGCGCATATACTCCACACTCTCCATTTGATACTTGTGTGTAATTATCTAGCTGTTGTAAATTGTGTGATGATTAAAAAATGCACTTGTATGCCTTTGTTTGCCCATATTAAATAGAATATTCTGAGGTACCGATAAATTTGGTTGCTTATTTTTGAGTAAAATTATTTGTGGCCTGCTATAGAATTTTAGTCTAATGGTAATTGGGTTGGCCAGCAAAATCAGAAAGATTCGCAAAGGCAGCCCTATTGGATCGCTACCCTAGGCCAATCCGACCAATTCAGGTCAAAGACGAATAACCAACAGTAGTTGGATTACGCGAGATGCTTACACCCAGTGTTGGTTGCGTCGTACTTTACCTGAGTTAGACAATTTAATCCACCAATTGGCCAACCATATATTGTCACGCTTGCCTGAATCTGAAGCACCCCATACCTTTGAGAGGCCTACTATTAACCATTGGTGATGCGATACCCAAGTCTCAGGAGTCGGGCATGGTGATATGGGACATTGTATCCGTGTTGTCGGCCTATGCTGGGTAACGAGCCTCCCCATAGTGGCCAACGAGCACATGAGGTGATAGGTCCTTGTTTGAACGGCCCCCGTCAAATTACTCGGCTGATGGTTCCGTATTAGAGTACAGTTTGAAAGACCTGGGCATGAATGGAATTGGATGACACACCCTTCCCTATGGTGATTTGGTTATGTGACAAGCTCGCACTTCAAAACTGAGTGATCATACTCGGTATTTGGGTAACGACCCATATCGAGTTGATCTTCATACCTTTGGGTATTATGCCTTACATTTGAAATTATTAATTAGTGAGATAAATGGATGATACCTAAATTTGGATCATGGATCGTAGGCTTAAGGCCGCTATGGATGCATTGGGCCAGGTGATTTGGATAAGTCCATTGATTAAATGGAGGTGTTTCAGTTTCTCCAATCTTGTTGGATGAATAAACTTAATTAAATATTCGGCTAACATATATTCATAGCATTGCATTAGCATAGGTTAGTGACTCGACAGTTGAGGTCCCATTGAGGGAGCGTTGGCTATATACAAACGTATAGATGATGTCGCTTGAAGGAGTGTTGGATAGTGAGGGCATGCATCATTGTTGAGGGTCAAATATTGCATATCTGACCCAGTTATCACCTGAATTTACGAATATTATACTATCTAATGGCCCGATTTAATTTTGTTTGTGATGCAAGGTGTGTTTAGAAGCTTGGACCGAAAAAGGGTGTTAAAAGCATGGATTTAACGTTCAGAATTCACCAATGCAAGGGATGGACCCCAGGGGACCAAGATCGATAGACTTGCACACCAGATATCCAAGAAAAATGAGAAACTAAAGCTCAAGTGGCTCGAAATTGGTCCAGAATGCAAGATCACAGGGTTCCCACCATCCGTTCAGCTCGAAACTTCATCCATGGCCTGAGGACCATGAATTAACCATACATGTCGAATTTCATCCGTTGGATCCCTCTAGGAGTGGTCCAATGGACAGATCAGCCATAAATCAGTGAATTGGGGCCCACATGGTATTTGGATGTACTTCAATTTTAGTCTTAACCCCTTAAATGAGGTGGCAAAACAGATGAACGGAGCAGATTTCTCATGAACTTCACAGTGGGTCCCGTCTTAGGTCGCGCGCTTACGTAGAGCACGTGAATGCGTTGTACACTGTACCTAACAAAACGGTCAGCTTACGCCGACCCGCAGAATCCCAAGCGGATTCGGAGAACCGAATTTCCGCACTAAAAACGGACGAAAGCCGTCCGTTTGAGGGAAGTAGTGGGTCACCATCAGGGCTCATCTGTTCGATCTGAACCGTCCATTCGATTCCCAAATCCTGTCTTACCCTCCCCTAGGTGATATTTTGAAACCATGCAATCTATGGAAAATCCTAGCCATTGAATGCAGGATGGATGACGGAAAAGAAGATCAGGTGGGCCATACTGAAATCAACATGGTCTCGTCATAATCGAACGGTTTTTCGTCCTGATGACAATGGATGGTGTGGATTTCCCAACTAGTGTTAATCATGGGCCCCACCAACTTGCACAGAGGACGCCGTGCAAGCTCTGTTTCGCAAACAGAGCTGCGGTCGATCCAGGTGGGCCACCGTCATCATACGTTTTGATGATCTACACCAATCAATGAGATCAGGAGGTCAAACCGACCACACATTGATCTATGATTCAATTTTCACAAACCATGCATGTAAAGGGAGTTTAAGCGTCGGTCAGACGGCTGAAGAACGGAGTCAGTGGGCCGCGGTATCGGAAATAAAAAAAACCACTCCTCCCACACTGAAATCTTTCCACGAGTCTAATGGACGGAGTGGATTTTCTTTTTGAAGAAGATCAGGGGCCCACCAAACAACTCAGCGAATCCACGTGCGTAAGCCTGTGCGTCTGTATGTTCGGCCTCCGTGGGCCATTGTGCGAGCATGGAGATGGACGAATGTAAGATCCAGACCGTCCAGAAGATGACCAGGGGGGCCACGACTACTACCAAGGAGGCATATCCTGTTACTATTGGTCGTACGACTCTCTAAAAGCTATCAAACATAGTTGTCTTAGTGTTGCTACGTAGCTGGCTACGTAAAAACTATGCACATCGACTCCAGCCAAAGAACCGACTCTCTACGCACACCACCGACCTCCAGCAGCTTTAAAAGAGAGAGATGTGAAGAGAGAAGGCATCTCGGCAGGGAATGAACGTAGAGAGAGAGAAGGGGAGTATAGTGGTGATTTCTTTTTCTTTTGTTTTCTTTGTTTCTGTTTTATTTTTGTCTGAGAGACAAGCCACATCATGTATATGCGTGGCTGAACCTCTTAGCTAGGGGAAAGAGGTGAAGCCTATAGCGTGATGAGAGACTTTGTTTGAGCATTTTATTTACACTGAACTAATTTTAATTATAGTTTAATTAATGAAATGTTTTTAGTCTATAATGGTCTGTTGTGACTGAAATTACAATGGGTCTGCAATGGCTTTGAGCATGTTCTTTTCCTTTTATGTTTATGACGTCAGGAAGCCCTGTTGTTCACCATAGTCTCCTGGGCATGGTCGGATGACGGTACCCTTCCTAACCTTCATACATGTGATTGGTTGGTAATTAGTTTAATTATGTTGTTTACTTTGTCTCCTGAGCATGGTTTGGTGATGGAATCTATTCTAATTCATATACATTTCATCTCTTGAAAACTATATTAATGGTAGTTCAGTTTAATTTCCATAAAGTAGGCTTAAGATCTCCCTGATCTCTACAAGTGGATCTTCTGAATCCCTAATTTCTTTTCCTCTGAATTTCTTAAGTTTTAGATACTTATTTCACAATTATTCCTTAATTTCTATTTGATTTAGATTACGTCTTAGTCTAGTTTTAATTTTACTTAATTTCAGATAACGTACAATTTCAGTCCCTTGGGATTCGACCTCGATCTTACCAAGTTTATTACTACATCACAACCCTGCACTTGGGGAGTGAACAATCATATCATAGAACCATGCATTAACAATAGTATATAGGAATCTTATGCGTAGTTATTTCTCATCATTCGCACCTGTGGAATTGATAACTTAATCATAATGGAACCACTGAGTTGATTACTCACTCTCACTCTAGGACTATTTTTTAAAACAACAACCAGACACTTTCATAGATGTAGGTAGTAGGAATTTGATGCATTTGAGGAGGCTCATACGGACTCAGAGGATGAGTCTTCGTATATCAAGTTACTCAGTTGGCTCATGTATGACCCCCATGGGTTGTCGATGAGATTTTAGAGTTGACACATTTGTAAATTTTGGTCGGTATATTTTGCTCAGTGGTAGTCCCATACTCTAGATGGACATGTTTTACTGATAGTTGATTTACTTGTATTAAATTCACGTTTATTCCAGGGTACATCATATAGTCTATTTTAATTCTATGAATTGCTCAAATGCCAAGTAAAACGAATTATAAAATCTTTCTTCTGCAAAGCATAAGTAGCACCCGGGATATCGGGAATCGAGTATCTACTTAACCCCTGAAATCCAGGGCGTTACACTATATGAATAGTTTAGAAGGAAAATAAACATCATGGTAGGCACTAGAAATGTTTTAATGGTGGGAATCATTGTCCCCACTACTTTTTGGCCTGGTCCACTTGAGCCTTGGATATGATTCATTTTTGGGTTCATGTACTAAAATGATCTCACGAAATGAATGAAGGGTATGGATATAATAAATACATTATGGTGGGACCCGCAAAACTTGGTGATGTCAACACAACACCTAGGTACGTGGTGTGTGGCACACGCACACTAGGAAATTGGCTTCCCCAATAATCCATCGAAGTACACTCTTTGAAAATGTCACACACCCCCACCTTCCTGGTGTGTTAATGTCACCACATTTTGTGGATCCCACCATGATGTATGTGTTATATCCACATCGTCCATCCATTTTGTGAGATCATTTTATGGAAGGGGAGATGCAAGCTAATGACACTCATCGTTGAAATCTTTCTAGGGCCCACCGTGATGCTTATTTGCCATCCAACCTGACCTGGATGAGAGGAAAACATACATACCAGTGTGAGTTTCTTCTTCTTCTTTTTTACACTCTCTCACACACTACATTGGTATTATAACCTATGACCTCTTCCTTGAAACCTATGTGAATCTACCACCGAGCCATGAGTAGGGACCCAAATAGCTCCAATCCAATACTATCTAATACCTTCTAATACATTGACGACCCTAAATGCCTTTCTATGGGTGCCTTGATGTTTATATGTGAAGGGGAAAAGGGCACGACTTCGATGGATACCCGGATACACCAAGGTGGGTGGGATCCCTGAATATGGGACCCACTGTGATGTATGTGTTTTATATACATGCCATACATCCGTTATGAAAGCTCATTTTAGGGCACGATCCAAAAAAAATGAAGCATATCCAACTCTTAAGTGGACCATGATATAGGAAACAATGATAACCAACCATTAAAAACTTCTCGTGGGCCACAAAAGTTTTGGATCAAGTTAATAATTGGGGGGTCTCTTCGTCCGAGTCTTTGTGACCTTATCAATAGGTTAGATGGAAAATAAAAATTTACAGTGGCCTTGTGATTTTTTATTTATTTTTTTAATGGTGGGTATTCAATCACTACTGTTTCCTATGGTCCACCTAAGATTTGGATCTACTTCATTTTTTTGGATTATGCCTTAAAATAATCTTTCAATTAACCATGGTGGATATAAGGATCCACCCAAACCATGCCCATAGTTGGGTTAGGTTGTTGTGGCACATGTGATGTGATGTGTGATAACATCCAACCAACTAAGAAACGTATACTTGATTGTCCAATCTTACATAGAGTTGTACATGAGTCGAACCAAGTTGAGCTTCGCACAACTCATCTCGGTTCGGCCAGCTTGAACTCAGTTCGGCTCGTTCCTTGAGCCTGTCTGGCTAGCTTGACTTAGTTCAGTTAGCAGTTCGAGCCGAGTTCTATCCTGTGGCATTTCTCAAACACGTAGAATACATCTTCAATTTCTCAAAGAATGCAAAACAGTAACAACATTTTTACAGGTATTTCATCAAACACCTAAAGAGAATCATCAAAATCAAACACCCGATGAGTAGCATCAAAATCAAACACTCGGCGTATCCATTCCTTCCTCGCCAATACTTCGTTAAGTCATTTCATCAAACACTCGGTGAGCAACATCCATATCAAAATAATTGAGTCACTGAGCTAATTCGATCCGAGTCGGTTTGAGTTAAGGTTCGATCCGAGTCAAGGTTCGATCCGAGTCAAGTTGAGCTTGGGCAAGTTCGAACTCGGTTCGAAATTTTTTGGAGCTCTAAAAAATAACTTGACTCGGTCTGAATCCAATTTCAGGTCGAGGCAAGTCAAGTTTTTTCGTGTTGAATTGAGCGAGATGACCGAGCCAACTCAACTCATGTACAACTCTAATCTTACATTGCCTCCTCTAGAGTGGTGTCATGTGAATACAATCATGTAAATTGTATCAAATGTTGGTTGTGGCTACCTAAATTTCTTCAACTATTCTCTATAACTCCTATTGGGGAAAAATCTACAAGTCTGTAAGTTGGCTTATGGAATGGACCAGCTCTGCAGAACCAGCCTGAGCCCATAGGGATCCGAGCCTAATAAGGCCTCTACGTCCAAAAATGAAGCACCCTCCAAAGAGAGTGATGTAACTGTAAGGATACACAAGGAGCTTCTAAGCTTACACCAATGATTGAAATACCGATCTAAATTAATAGGTCGGATACAGATTAGCCACAGACTGGCCATAACTCAATCATGGACCAGTCACAGATCAATCACAGACTGACCATAGCTCAGTCATAGACCATTCATAGATCAATCAATCACAAACTAACCATAGCTCAGTCATAGACTGGTCATAGGTTGATCACATATCAGTCCCAGATCGATCAAAGACCGGCCATAGTTTGGTCAAAGATCAATTATAGATCGTCCATAGATCAGTCATAGATCAACAATACCCCAACAGGGTCAGAAGGTCTCAACGCCTAGAGGAAGGGAACTCAAACCTTCTAGCCTATCGGACGGACAGAAATGGTAAATGTCGATTTGTCAATCGTGATAGCATTATTCAGTTCCAACTCGGCGCCTTCTTTAGATCCGACCTAAAGTCGAGCTACATATTCAAAGAATCCTTTCAAGACTTGAAGATATCTCTCGAGATCTTTAGGAGATAAGATCCAATCTCAACGATCTCGGGATTCCGCAATCTCAGGGAGATCCTAGAACACATCAAATCCCTGAGATATCAGAAAAGAGCCCCGTTACGACTAGACTCTCTCTTCCCTATAAATGTAAGGGCATCCCCCACTGATAGAGGTATGTTCACTAAAACCCTAATACTATACCGGTCTCTCTTCGAAAGACCTATCACACTTCAAAGATCTCTAGTCTGACTTAGGCATCAGAGAGTCTCCTGAGGAAACCAGGGCCTCCTTTGTCTCTCACCTTCGTCTATGTAGGTACGAGAAAGTGTGCTACAGAGGGTCTGCCTAAAAATTACATCAACAGTGTCACGTCCCAAATTCAAAAATCGGGCTCACAAAATTTCTGATTGCTGAATCCAGTGCTGACAATCTCCATAGTACCCCATTCTTAGCTCTCAGCGTTTATATGCCAAATTTCGATCCTGAGATCCTACGAGGAGGATTTTTTTTTCCAACGTACATTTATCTCGTAATAAGCATAACCACAAGTTTACCCAAATCTCAGAGGCAAGATCATCATCATGTATCCACTAATATAAACATTTGAATACAGTGCTGAAAGGGAAATACATATGTCAAAGTCAAAGCTCCAGAAGTCAGCTACATGCTCCATGCTCAACGCCGCTGCAAACTAACGCCACCTGCACGCATCTATCGTGCCTAAGCTTATAGAAAGCTTAGAGGGTGGTGTAAGTGTGTGCACAAGGTAGGTGCTAAGTAAGCAATATAAGAGAAATCAGAGTAAGCAAAAATACTGACAAACTCATAATTCATACAATATCAGAAATACTACAAGTTCATAAATCATACAATATTAGAATAATGCAAAAACAAACTGATAGGCCCATAAATACCATCAGCCCTATCCAAGCTATGCGATGCAGAGATATAATAAAACAATATCATATTCTGACGAAGCAATGTAGATCAGCTATGCAATGCGGATACAACAAGTCAAATATCAGATGCGGATGATACAATGCAATATGCAAATCTTGATGAGTCCACGAATACCGTTAGTCGTATCTAGGCCGTATAAATGCATAAACATAGTAACCCCAAATACCATATGCTATGGATGTAATGCGATATGTGGTGCGAATGGAATGACTATGCTGGAGTGTAAAGTCGGGATGATAGTATGTAGTATCGCAGGCTATGGGGTCCATCACAAGAGACTTCTATCCAAACCAGTCCCATATCTAAATTTAGATAGTCAGACTCAATGTGGTAAACTCCTGATCTCAGGTTAGTCGCGCGCCCCAACCAAAATCCTGGCCATTACGAAAGTATACATAATAAATAGTTATATACCACCAGCCCTAGTAGATAGTGAATGAATGAATGAGTATGCAACTCCTGCTCAATAAGTCCAATATCAGTACTATTCATCTCTGGGATCATTACCGAGTTTTAGTATACTCCAAATGACACTGCCCCTCTCCCAGCAGCACAACCCAAGTGAGCGTAAGAAACCTCACTATCCGCCTAGCCAATAGTCTGTCAATACTTATCTGGCACGTCGATAGCGGACCCATTTATGAGTTAGTCAAACTCAGCCTAACTATGTCCCTACCTTCGGGTGGGTAAGGCCACACCCCCTCCCAATCGACCACGACATAATGGGAGACGCGACTTCCTAGTATTCGGCACTCTGGCGCTCATGTATCCACTTAGTCTTGACGCTGGGGTGTCTTCTGGTATCAAGAGGGTTTAGGAATTTTCACCCAGGGCCATCTATGGCAGCCCGATGTTAAAATAAATTTTCGGTGTCCCGTTTGACCATCCATGATATGCCTGTGGAGGCTACGGCCTTGGTGTTGCTATGGCATACAATAATCATAATGTAAGATGCATGAATTATACAATCCAGTCATGCATCAATCCTGCGCATACTGTGCGCTCATGTGAGATAACCTCTGCCGATTAGGGAGTCTCATAACAACATGCTCAATGACATATGCAATGATCAACCACATCTCATAACAAACATGCAGATGATGCATATGGACATGTATCATGATGCTATATTATCACATACTCATAATTGGTATCAATAACCGGTATCGACAATTGACCTCGAAAATGTGGACATTTAACCAACATTGCCCCCAAGGAATGACCCACATAGATCTTAACATATAGCGAACTCATGACCTCACACAAGGGCCAAATATACAACACTATGGGCCTCACTCAAAAGCTTAATACACATCACGATGGGCCTTTCACATGTGCCTAACATACATCACAATGGGCCTCGATAATCGGAATCGACCTTAATGCTCGGCCTCGAAAATCGGCACATAAACAAGGCTGGGTCCATCAATGAACAACCGATCAACCATAATGTAAAGATCAGCCCTCGACCGTAGTCATATCAAATCCGTTAGCACGGAGCCATCCGTCTATGTGAATGAGGCCCACTGATTAGGGTTAACCCACTAAGAGAATGATGAGAATAGGCCTAATAAGGTCTAAGGGAAGGTCACAATGTGGACTTCCAACCATCATTATCCATCAACATGGACATCTAACCAACATTGCTCCTAAGCAGTGGCCCACATAGAGCCAAACATAAAGTGGGCCCATGGCCTCACACAAAGGCCTAATATACATTACATGGGCCGCGCCAGTGGGCCTCATGTATATCAAGTGGACCGCGTCCATGGGCCGCACCAATGGGCCTTATATTCATCAAGTGGACTGTGTCCATGAGCCTCTCCAATGGGTTTCATATATATCAACTAGGCTACATCAATGACTATACTAATGGGCCTAATACATATCACAATAGGCCTTGCCCATAGGCCATGAATACATCATAATGGGCCTTGCCCATGGGCTTCGATATCCATCAAGTGGACCGCATTAATGTGTCTCATATACACAACAGGTGGGTCCTTCACATGGGTCTCAAATACAAAACATGTGAGCCCCATGCATGGGTCTCATATGCATCAAATGGGTCACACTAATGGGCCTAATACATATCACAATGGGCTGAACGATGTGGGCCTAATACACATCAAGTGGGCTGCATCAATGGGCTGCCTATACAACAAGTGGCCGCATCAATGGGCCGTCTATACAACAAGTGGCCGCATCAATGGGCCGCCTATACAACAAGTGGGCCACACCAATGGCCACCTATACAACAAGTGGGCCGCATCAATGGGCCGCACCAATGGGCCTCTTATACATAATAGGTGGCCTTAAATACATCAAATCGGTCCCACCATTCTAGTAATGAGCTATCTACACCATACATCTATTTAACATATCATTTTAGAACGTTACCAAAATGAATCATATCAAAAGTTCATTTGGACCATATCATAAATAACAGTGGAGATAATGATTTTCACTATTAGATTAATCACAGGGCCCACCATAAAGTTTATTCTCCATCGAATCTGATCACAAGGTCACAAAGACCCGGATCAAGAGGGTAAACAAATATCATATAGATCCAAAGCCCCTGTGACCCAAGAAGGGTTTCAATTGTGGGCATTCAATCTTCACTATTTTTTTGGGAGTGTGGTCCACTGATAAACAGATCTACCTTATTTTTGTCTCAAGCCCTTAGAGAAGCTCGCCAAAATGATGGATGGTTTGGATATAACACATACCTTTGATCAGACCCACATATCCTACTATCGTCCGCGCAACAGTTAGGTGGGGTCCCTGCGTCTAGATGAATGGTTGGGATTAAAATACATATAACATGGTGGGGTCCACGGTAGAGGAGGGACCCACAAAACTTACTGATGCATACAGTGATGGTTCCCACTATCCAGATAGACGGTGGACAATGTGGATCATCAACGTGGGGCCCACGTCCAGTTGGTTTGAACGACGTGGATATATAGCACATATATCGCGTGTGGGCTCCACAGGTAGATGATGTTGATAGGTACATGCATCCCGGTGCACCCCACCATCCAATGATTTGGATGGTGGAAATAAAACACATATATAATGGTATGGCCCACACATCACATCGTCCAGATGGACGGCGTGAATACAGAATATACATCAAGGTGGGTTCCACCCCACACGTGTGGGTGGGTCCCACACCTGGACAGATGGATGAAATAAAATAAAATAAAATTTATCACGGTGGGCTGCACCTAACACCTTCCAAACACGGACCGTGTGGATACAAAATAACCATATCATGGTGGGTCCCACTCCACACACGTGTCACACGTGTAGGTGGGCCATGCTCTCAACAGGTGGACGACGTGGAGAAACAAATATCTCAAGGTGGCCCACATATCTCGCTGACGTCAGTCGGCAGCTAAGTGGCTGGTGCCCACCGTCCAATAGGCTAGATGTTGTAGATAAGCATATACATCTAGTGGTGTCCACTGTCCAGAAAATGGACGGTGGAGATATCACATATATCATGGTGGTCCGTACACACGTGGCAGGTGCATGCCACAGATACATCTTAGCAGGCCTCACCGTCCATCTTATCTGGACGGTAAGGATAAAACACATACCTTATGTTTGGGCCCATAGTCCTGCTGACGTCAATACAACAGTGGGTTTCACGGTTTGGACGGTAAGATGAACATGATGAACACATACTTCAAGGTGTGCTCCACACACATGGCAGGTGAGCTCCACACGTTCATCATAGCTGGCCTCACATGAATGCATGTCTGGACATATCCATCAAGGTGGGCCCCCTACTACTGTGACCCAAAAGGGTTTTAATGGTAGACGTTCAACCCAACTATTCATGTGACGTGGGGCACCTGAGTCACGTATAAGGCTGATTTATGGGTGGCCCATAGCTAGGAGGGAGGCCCACCAAATGCACGGTATTGATGTTCAACTTACATCATGATAGGACTTGAGGTGGGGCCCATTGACCAGCATCCGTGCAAGCTGCGTCTAGAGACGCTGACAGCAACAACGTCTACTGTTGTATTATTATTATTATTTTATTTATATTTTTGGGTAGTTTTTTATAGGTGGGGCCCGCATCCAGGAGATCTAACCCACTGGTTAGGTTCTATGGCTCATGACAGACCAAATAAGCCCAATATACAATATATTTTGGCAGGTAGAAACATTAAGGAGAATTGAATGGTAGAAATTTCTGTTTCTATGCTATGGCCCGCCATAAAAATCAGATTGCCCTCATATTTCAACTCAACGTCTAAAACAGACAGAGAAATAGGATGGACGGTGTAGATTTGATTTGTACATCATGGTGAGGCTTGTATGAATGGTCCACCCAAGGCTTATTGAACCAAGCTTATATTTTTATTTTCATTACACGTCTAGTGCCCCTGGATGTTGGACGGTTTGTGCCTAATGCATACTGAAGGTGGGCCACCATATGGCTAGATGGTGTGGATAAGACATACACCATGCGGGGTATATCTGGGTGGGCCACACGGCCACGTCATCAACAAGAAAACAAGGAAGAGAGAGAGAGAGAGAGAGAGAGAGAGAGAGAGAGAGAGAGAGAGAGACGGTGAATGGAGGGGCCCCTCTACTATGGGCCCCTCAACACATACATCATAATGGGTCCCACCTATAATTGGGCCCTAAAATAAGAATCAATGGTAGATCACCCACCTTATGATCTTCTTCTTCCTTCTTCCACTAATGCATTCAAGAGCTCCAAGGGTGCTATTCAACGGTTGAGATCGATTTTGGAGGGTCGGATTGGGTGGTAAAGAGTGGGCCACACCTAGTTTCTCTAATGGAAGCCATGGACGTCCAAGCTCTCATGGTGCTTGGGAGAAATGAGAGAGAGAGAGAGAGAGAGAGAGAGAGAGAGAGAGAGAGAGAGAGAGAGATGATGATGAGAGAGAAGTGATGGGAGAGAAGGATGGTGAGTGATGTAGTAGGTACTTTGTTGTAAGAAAAGGTTGACTTTTGGGGAGGGTGGTTGTACTTGGGGATGGGTCTGAGTGATGGTGAGTGATAGGAGTGTACTTGACATTTAATGTGATGGATTCTCTTGGGTTTTGTAACACATGATGTTTTCCTCGAACTGAACGTGGGCCCACATCTCCTGGCCCGGGTATCACCTCGGCACCCGAGACGCGACATCAGAACTGCAGCGATGGCGCGGTCACTAGGGTACAAGTCTCGGGTTGAGTCGACTTTGGAATACGGGACATGACTCAACGTTGTGCGCAATTGTCGATAATAGATCGTGGGTTGTTGGAATTCGACCGAGAGGACCGTCGAAGCCTACGAAATAGTACGGGCTAGGATACAGGCCTCACAAATAGTTTGGCATCTTTTGTGGGAACGACTCACTTAAGTCGTTCCAATCCTACCGGTGAACATTTGAAATTCAGTAATGGCAAAAGGAAATAAGAAATCTCAATCTCCCCCCATAGCCATTCCGATCACTACCGTGCCTACATGCATTTATGCCACACAGCCCGTCGAATATCCTGAACAGTAGGAGAGCCGTCGTGGCTCCCCACAGCATCAGGCCACTTCGAGTTCGAGCCGACGCGGTCAACAGAGGCATGGTAGATGTGGTAGATGAGCCGCTCTCAAGAGAGAGGTTGAAGATATTAGGGCTGGCCTAGGCTATTTGAAGCAAATGATGGAAAATATGTAGCCTCAACATGCTCGTGAGCTCGATCATCAAAGGGAAGGACAGTCGAGCGTAGCGTCAATCCTCCTCAACCCTCTGTCGTGCAGGTCGCCTCGCAACCTACCCCTATTGAACCCGTTCCATCTTATGTGTCGGGGACTGTTCCATTACTTGCCTCCGACCTACGACATGAGATAGATCGGAGGAGGTGCAACAAGGCCCCGGTCAAGGCCACCACCTATAGCGAGGAACCTTGGAGGACTGGACTGCAAAGCCTACAACAACAGATCGCCGACATGAAGCAGAGCTACCGAGGAAATATGACTGCCCCAGAAGAGATAGAATCCCCATTCACACTCGACATTAGGTGAGTTCGATTGCCGGATAGGTTTCGACTACCTCAAATCACCCCCTACACAGGGAATACCGACCCAACAGAGCATATGGAGTCTTTCTGAACCTATATGGAACTCCACGATGCTTCTGATGCGGTCATGTGTTGAGCCTTCTCGCTAACTCTAGCCGACGCTGCTTGACTTTGGTTCAAGCAATTGAAACCGAGGTCCATCAAATCATTTTCCAAGCTTAGTGAGGCCTTTGTCACTAATTTTATTGGAGGCAAGAAGAGACTCAAAGCACTGGCCCATCTTATGAGCATAGTCTAGAGAGACGGCGAGCTCTTAAAGGATTACATCAAGTGCTTCAATATGGAAGCATTACAAATGCAGAAACACTCAAATGAGATCGCATTGAATGCCATCATGACCGGATTAAGAGATAAGTCGTTCCTCTTCTCTCTGGATAAAAATCCTCCTCCTACATTTGCAAAATTCTTGAACAGATCACAAAAATATGCTAATGCTGAAGATTCTCGGATCTTGTGAGATGCTGTCCAAAACAAAAATCCTACAGCTAAGGAGCAGGCAAAGAAAGAGCTGTACTCGGCCAACACAAGCAAAAAGCAAAAGGATGATCGTTCTCGCGACGATCGTAGGTCAAGCAAACAACCTGACATTAAGTTCACTACTTACACCCCTCTTAACAAACCTTAAGAGCAGATCCTGATGGAAATAAAAGATGAACGCTTCGTTTAATGGCTGAACAAGCTACGAGGCAATCCCAACCAAAGAAGCAAGAACAAGTACTGCTATTTTCATTGGGATCATGGACATAACACAAGCGACTGTTATCACCTCAAGCAGGAGATTGAAAGGCTCATCCGGAGGGTACGTAGATTAAAGAGGAAGTCAGACCACAGTTGCTGAGGAACAACCGATCGACAATCAGCCAACCGGGGAGATCCGCACAATTTTTGGAGGCCACAAAGGCGGGGGTGATTCAAAAAATGCTCGAAAGATTCATGCGAGAAGCATCAGTTGCCCAGAGGCAGAAATTATGGTCATTGCCCAACCCTTGAAAGAGATAAAACTAGAGAGGTACAACGTGACTTTCACTGACAAGGACACCCGGGGTGTTCACCATCCTCACGACGATGCATTGGTAGTCACTCTTACCATAGCAAATCGGAAGGTTTTCCGAGTTCTTATCGATACGGGGTCGTCCTTGGACGTACTTTTCCTCCAAGCCTTCGATAAGATGGGCGTTGGTCGGGCCTCACTCCGACCTATGAAGACTCCTCTGATCGGGTTTTTCGGAGGTTAGGTTATGCCGGAAGGAGCTATCCAACTCCCTCTTACGGCCAGAAATGGCCAAAATCGAACCACCGTGATGGTCGACTTCCTTGTAGTCGACTAATCATCCGTCTATAACGCTATCCTTGGCCGACCATCGCTATACCTCCTCCAAGCAGCAGAATCGACCTACCACCTCGCCATGAAGTTTCCAACTGAACATGGTGTAGGAATGCTAGGCATTGATCCAGCCGTCATTCGACACTTTGCCGACGTTTTTCGAGATAAATTAGCCCTTATTCGACACTTTGCCAACGTTTTTGCCTGGTCCCATGAGGACATGCTAGGCATTGATCCAGCCGTCATCACGCATTAGCTAAACATCGACCCATCCTATTGACTAGTTTGACAAAAGCGACGCTCCCTCGGCCCGGAAAGATATGTGGTAATCGGAGAAGAGGTCAGCAAGCTCATCAAAGTTAGCCTCATCGAAGAAGTTTACTATCCGGACTGGGTGGCCAACATCGTATTGGTTAAGAAAGCTAATGGGAAGTGGCGTGTTTGTGTTGATTACACAGACCTGAACAAAGCCTGCCTTAAAGATAACTTTCCTTTCCCTAGGATTGATCATTAGTCAACAGTACCGCAAGCCATGAACTACTTAGTTTTATAGATGCATATTCAGGAAACAATCAAATTATAATATACTTAATATATAAATCTAAGACCACCTTTGTCACTGACAAAGGTCTTTATTGTCATTACGTGATGCCCTTCGATTTAAAGAATGCAGAGCGACCAACCAGAGGTTGGTTTACAAGATGTTTGCCCACCAGATAAGGTGAACCATGGAAGTTTATATCAATGACATGCTTATCAAAAGCATAAAAGCCGTAGATCACACGGCCGACCTAAAGGAGATGTTTCGCATTCTCTGAAAATACTAAATGAAACTAAACCCAAGCAAATGTGCCTTCAGTGTAAGCTCGGGAAAGTTCCTCGAATTTTTAGTCAGCCGGCGAGGAAATCCTGAAAAAATTAAGGCCCTCCTAGACATGAAGTCCCCAAAGACGATCAAAGACATACCGAGGCTAACTGGATGGATAGCCACTCTTAACTGCTTCGTATACAGAGCTATTGATAAATGCCTCCCTTTCTTCAAATAGTTGAAGGAGAGATAAATTATTGAAAGGACCGAAGAATACGAGATAGCTTTCCAGTAACTCAAGAAATACCTGGGATCACCATTGTTATTCTCAAAACCTGAGCTAGGCGAGACTCTTCTGTTGTACCTGGCCATTTCCGATGCAGCAGTCAGCTTTGCATTGATAAGGGAGCATGAGGGGAAGCAGTTACCGGTCTATTATGTCAGCAAGGCATTAGTTTTTACAGAGACGAGGTATCCAACCTTGGAAAATTTGGCTTTAACCTTAGTCATATCTTCACGACGCCTGTGGTCATATTTCCAAGCCCACTCAATCATCGTTTGGACCGACCATCCACTACTCCAAGTCTTGTAAAAATTTGAAGCCTCAGGCCAACTGACGAAGTGAGCAATTGAGCTGAGTGAGTTTGACATCAAGTATTAGCCACGAGCCACGATCAAAGGGCAAGCGATGGCCGACTTCATCGTTGAACTAACGCAATCTACGGAGCCAGAGCTGCCAGATGACCAATCCACAACTGACCTATCCAGATTAGGATACCTACTAAAAAGATCGGTCGATCCGCATATTGCAGGAACACCTGATGCCCCGCCTCTTCCCAGCCCACCCAAGTGGACGCTTTATATTGATGGCTCATCCAGCTCTAAGGTAAGTGGGGCCGGGGTAGTCATGGAAACTCCTGACCATACATGCATACAGTATGCCTTGAGATTTGGATTTTAAGCTTCTAACAATACAACAGAATATGAAGCCTTGATCATTGGGCTCAAACTGGTGACAAACAGGGGGGCTCGGCATCTAGAAGTCTTCGGTGACTCATAACTGATTGTTAACCAAATAGCCGACGTTTATCAAGCCAAAAATGAACATCTGAAAGCCTATCTCCAAAAGGCTAGGAAATTGATCGTAAGTTTTTAGAAGTGCAACATTGCCTTAATTCCACGGGCAGAGAATTCCAAAGTCGACATGTTGGCAAAGCTTGTCATAGTAGATGAGGACAAAATCCCAAGATCTATCCCAAGTGATTTCCTAGCTAAATCGAGCATCGACGAGGTCGACCCCGCGCCCGTCCTTCCAGTTAGTTTAGAACCAACGTGGATGGATTTGATTATCCAGTACCTCGAGGACAACAAGCTCCTTGAGGACCGAGCGAAAGCGCGACGAATGAAATTCAAAGCCGCTCGATATACCATGCTTAATGGTACACTCTACAAAAAAAGGGTTTCACCTCCCCTACTTAAGGTGTGTCCGACTACAAGAAGCAGGGTACGTCCTATGGGAGATCCACGAAGGAATCTGTGAAAATCACTCACGAAGACGCTCACTAGTACACAAAGTTATCCGACAAGGATATTACTGGTCGACCATCCAGCACGACGCCTAGAAACTTGTCCAGAGATGCGACAAGTGCCAGAGGCTTGTGAATATTTTCCGGCAGCCATTGGAAGAGCTCACTCCAATGGCCGAGCCTTGGCCATTTGCTCAATGGGGGATCGACATTATTGGCTCGCTCCCTACAGGCAAGGGCCAGACTAAGTTTGCCGTAGTGGCAGTTGATTACTTCACCAAATCGGTAGACACTTAACCATTAGTAACGATAATAGAGCAAAAGATCACGGATTTCATTTGAAAAAATATCATATGTAGATTTAAAATTCGCTAGACTATTGTATCCGATAATGGAAAATAATTCGACAACAAACAATATCAAGGAATGTGTAAAAACCTCAGGATTCGCAATGTCTACTCATTGCCATGACATCCTCAGGCGAATGGGCAAGTAGAGGCAATTAACAAGATCATCAAACACCATCTTTGAATCAAGCTTGAGAATGCTAAAGGAGCGTGAGCCGAAGAACTTCACAAAGTTCTATGGGATTACTGAACTACTGCTTCGACTACCACTGAAGAAACCCCATTCTGAAATTGCTATGTAGGATACCCTAAGTTTAGTCAAATTTGGGTGTGCCAAACCAATTCAAGTTTATATCATGCTTATGTATTAAGCTTGTGCTTTGATTTACTTTGAATCTTCAACGATCGTGCTGAATCAATCTTGCTGACATCTACGACGAATTTGCCGAGATCTTCAAGCTGAAGAAAGTGTATGAGTTTCAAGTGTTGGTTGAAGACTCAACTCTCAAGAACCCAATCGTAATATTGCGGTTCATGTTCTGTAACTGAAAACGTCCAAGAACTCAAGTCCTAATTGAAGACTAAGTTTGATACGTTGTGTTCAAGCTTCAATTATCGCAAGAATTAAAGTTTCTGATGTGATCGAAAGTTTGATGGTTCACACATTTTATCTCACAAGTAAGGTATGAATGACCTAGATTGACCTTAGGGCATGTTATGTTTATTTCATACTTGGTATCGGTCATTTTATAGGTTAATAGGTTATTTTCTCAACTAGCCCTAGCACTGGCTCGACCAGTCCTAGAATTTTCTCGACCAGTCCAGGATTTGTTACAATTTTTTAGAATTTTTCTGTTGGTCCTCGACCAGTCCTGAAAACTGCTCGACCAGTCGTGCAGGGCTCGACTCAAATTACAGCAAGCATTCTTACCCCACTCGACCAGTCGTGTGTAGTCCATGACCAGTCGAGCAGGCCACTCGACCAGTCGTGAGACCCACAAGGCCAGTCGAGCACCTATCAAATCTTACGCACCAGAATTTTCAAAAATTTGTTGGACCTAAGGCCAGTCGAAGCGAACCTAAGGTCAGTTGAGTGAACAGATTTTTCACCTATAAATAACACTCGAATTTCAGAGTTTTCTATTCAATTCTAATTATTTTTAAGCAATCACTCTGGGATAATTTTCTGTTCATTCTAAGCTATTTTGTACATATTTTAGATTCTTTATAAGTAGCTCTTGTTATTTGATTTTAGATCTTTATTTCAATCTGATTTTTAAAAGAGACATTTGATTTACCCTTTATTGAGATCGAAATCAAATAAAGCTAGCCCAGGTTGATTTAAATTAAAAATCATCTATACCTAGAACCCTATACACTGTGGGACTAAACATTGAACATCTACGTCATCATCAAGTTAGTTTTACCAGGCTACTTAAGAATCTTCATACAGATAAGTGTTTCCTTTTCTGTAATTCCATTTTATTTGGTTTATGAGATAAACCAGAAAATCTCATTTTATTTTTTTTGAGATCAACCAGAAAATCTCAGAGTTTGGGGTTGTGATTGTGTGATCCCATTCAAAATACAATTGTGAAGGTTTTAGGGGAACCTTGAAAAACCTATTTGATTAGTGAACACTAATATTCTGAGGGAGTGAATATTAGGAGTGGAGTAGTTGTGTGGCTGTTTTCAGACAGTTAGTGTACACACACGAACCACTATAATTCTCATGTGTTTGGTGGATGTTTGATTTATTTCTTTATCATTTTGTGGTTTAAGATTGTGGGATGTATATGTGGATGTGAATGTTGTAATCTTTATTTTTTAAGCATTGTGTGGTGAATGTTGTAATAGATTAGTTCTTATTTCTTTCATCTCCATTTGAGTTTAAGTTTTTGATATTCACCTGCATTCTGGTAAGGTTGTCCTGCCATAAACCGTAGGTTTTTGGTGTTAGGTTGTCCTTAGAACTAAGTTTGTATTAACCTCTCAATACTTGATTTTAGAGGTTACTTTCTATTATGCTATCAACTATTTATTAAGTCTTTATTTCCGCGCTTTAGTTTTAAATTTGGCATTGTCCTATTCACCCCTCCTCTAGGACATTTAACTTGTCCTTTTCAAGAGGTATTAGAGCCTAATAGCTCATTTTTATTTTTTATTTGGATTAAATTCCTGAGCTAATCGATTTGAGCTTTTTAAGATGTCAAATTTTAATAGCCTCGCAATCACTAGGCCTCCACCATTTGATGGCTCCGATTATGCCTATTGGAAAGCCAAAATGAGGATCTTTTAAAAATTCATGGATGAGAGCGTGTGGCAAGCCACGGTGACCAATTGGACCCCTCCTACTACTGAAGTGACTGGTATTGATGTATCTAAAACTGTAAAAGTTACACCTTACTTTTCTTGGACCACTCTTCAGAAAAGTGAGAGTAGTGCCTATGCAAAGGCTTTAAATGTTATTACTTGCGCACTATCATCAGATGAATTTAGGAGAATTATATCCTGTGATACTGCAAAGCAAGCTTGAGATATTTTGAAAATGACACATGAGGGTACAACAATTCTTAAGAAATTTAAAGTTCAAATCCTCACAACTAAATTTGAGGAAATATATATGGAAGAAAGTGAAACTTTCATGGACTTATATAAAAGATTGAATAACATTGTCAACTCTATGTGGGGTCTTGGTGATTGGATCCTAGAAAGTAAAGTCTGTGCAAAGATACTGCGCTCGTTGCCTGATTGGTTCAATTCAAAAGTGACTGCGATTCAGGAACTTCGTGGTACAGATAATATGAGGGTGGAAGAGTTAGTTGGGTCTCTTCAAACCTATGAGTTAAATTTTAAGGCCCCCAAAGGTAAGTCAATCGCCCTCAAGTCTTCTAAAATTATTTCTCATGAAACTTCTGAAGATGATATGGCTCTTTCAGCCAAAAAGTTTTACAAGATTTTTAAGAGTAAAAAGGGGGTTGATTTGTAAAAACCTATTGAAAAGAAAAGATATAGATCTAAAAATTAAAAATCTCTAAAAGACAGTCAATGCTACAACTGCTATGAATATGGACATCTAGCAAAGAAATGTCCTAAGAAAGACAAGTTTAAAAAGAAAGGTATGTTAGCTACATGAGATGAATCTTCTTGCTCTGAAGTCTCTTCTGAGTCAGAAGATTCTGAAATCAAGTCGACTAATAAAGTTAAAGCTTTAATGACTCTAGCTAAGTTCACTTTCTTAGATAATGATGATTCAACCAATGAAGAAAATCTGGGTAGTGACCATGAAAATGAAGAAGACTTTCAAGATGCTTATAATGCCCTATACAGGGAAAGTTGCAAAATAACTGTAAAGTTCAAACTTCAAAAAGAAAAGTAACTAAAAGAGAAATTTGATAATCTAGTCTTAGAAAAATCATACTTTTCAGATTACTTTGAAAAAACTAAGTGTGACTTAGATTTCAAAACGTCCCAAGTTGAAAACTTAAAATCTGAAAATGAAAAGCTAAAACTAGAAGTCTTTTCACTTTTGAGTTTGAAGGACACATGGAGGTATGCCCAAGGTGATTCTAAATTAGAAAAACTTTTATCCGAATTCAGAAAATGGGGCGATCGATCGGAATTGGGCTATGATAAAAGTATTCCTCCCAAATATAAAAATACTCCACCTAAATTTGTTAAAGGGGAGTCTTTTAACTCAAAAGGAAAAAGTCTGAATCAAAATAATTCTAAAAATACTAAAACTTTTTAGATTTTAAAATCTAAAAGCAACTATATCAACTATAAAAATTAGAATCGTTATCTTTTAACTGAGAAAATTGAAGACTTGCTTAAGGAGCTCTTAAAATCTAACTCAGTGGGTCAGACTTATAATAACTATAAACATAAGAAGACTAACTATGCTCCTAAACCCAAAACTATAATGAAATGGGTCCCTAAGGTTGCTTGTTTGGTTGCCCACATAGCTTTTAAAGCTTCGAGCCATTCAAAGTGGTGCTTGGATAGCTCCAGACATATAATAGGTGATAAAGTTCTATTCACCAGTCTTAAAGATATGACTGATGGTTCAGTTACATTCGGTAATGGTAGCAACTGTATAATTGTTAGGTAAGGTACGGTTCAACTCTTTAACCTTCCTCTATTTGAGAATGTTTTATATGTAGAAGGTTTAAAACATAATCTATTAAGCATATCTCAAACATGTGATAATAATCATAGTGTAAAATTTACCAACCAAGGGTGTGAAATTTTAAATAAGAATGGTTCTGTAATATTACCTAGTCATAGAACTTCTGAGAACTGCTACATAGTCAGTGACTCAAGATCATCTAAGCTATTGTGTTACATGATCTAAACTGATGAGACCGAATTATGGCATAAGCGCCTAGGATATGTACACTACCGCAACTTGTATAGATTGAGCAAAAGTGAATTGGTAAGAGGTCTATCCAAAATAAAGTAAGTGGATAAAATATGTGGTGAGTGCCAGATTGGGAAGCAAACTAGGAGCGCTCACAAAAAGGTGAACTCCAATGTCACATCAAAACCACTCGAACTTCTTCACATGGATCTCATTGGACCAACTAGAATGGAGAGTCAATGTGACAAGAAGTATATGATGGTTATTGTATATGAATTTACCAAGTATACTT
Source organism: Magnolia kwangsiensis (assembly GCA_037074715.1). Classification (NCBI taxonomy): domain Eukaryota; kingdom Viridiplantae; phylum Streptophyta; class Magnoliopsida; order Magnoliales; family Magnoliaceae; genus Magnolia; species Magnolia kwangsiensis. Next base: position 26,699,127 of record CM073582.1, read on the forward strand.
GGGTAGTCTTCTTAAGAGAGAAATCAGAAACTCTCGACGAATTAAAAAGGGTACTTAAACGTATCCAAACTGAAAAAGAATCACAAGTCACTAAGATCTGTAGTGATCATAGTTCTGAGTTTGAAAATAGTAGTTTTGAAAAATTTTACAGTGACCAGGTAATATAACATGAAGATTCTGTGCCCAAAACACCACAACAAAATGGGGTAGTGGAAAGAAAAAATAGAGTGCTTCAAGAAATGGCAAATGTAATTCTAAATAGTATGAAGCTTCTTAAAAATTCTTAGGTTGAAGCTGTAAATACTGCTTGTTATATAATTAATCCTGTTTATACTAGAAAATCAAATATTAAAACGGCTTATGAAATGTGGTTTCATAAGAAGCCTACTGTCAAATATTTTTGAGTTTTTGATAGCAAGTGCTACATCTTGCGTGACTGAGAAAATATGGGTAAATGTGACACTAAAAGTGATGAAGGGATATTTATAAGGTATGCTCTAAATAGTCGAGTATATAGGATTCTTAACAAGAGGAATGGTGTAATTCAAGAGTCTATTATTGTGGTTATAGATGATCGCTTGAATACACCTATCTCAAGTTCAGAAAATGATGAAGTCCTTTTATTTGATAAACCAGACTCTTCATCTAGTCAAAATAACACTGAACTACAGATAATTAAAGACCATCCATCTGATTAAATCCATGAAAACCCTCTCATTGGTGTGCGCACTCGTAAACAACTAGAAGATATATGCAACTACGTGTGCTTTACATCTAAGATAAAATCGGCTAACATAAAATAAGCCCTTACTGACGAAAAATGGATTGTAGCAATGCGAGAAGAGCTCAATCAGTTTGTTAAAAATGATGTTTGGTACTTAGTTCTAAGACCAAAGGATAAACACATTATTGAAACAAAATGGATTTTTTAAAAATAAGTCTGACGAACTTGGTAATATTATTAAAAACATGGCTAGGCTGGTTGTACAAGGGTATACTCAAATTGAATGTATTAATTATGATGAGACCTTTACCGCAGTAGCTCGTCTTGAATCAATCAGACTATTTATATCCATTGCATGCTTTGAAAATTTTAAAATATATCAAATGGATGTAAAGAGTGCGTTCTTAAATGGTGATTTGCATGAAGAAGTGTACGTTGAACAACCAAAGAGTTTTGAAGACACTAAGCATGCGAATCATGTTTATCGCCTAAAAAAGGCACTCTATAGTTTGAAACAGGCTCCCAGGGCATGGTACGAGAATTGACTAAATTCTTGTTAAGTCATTACTTTGTTATGGGGAGTGTAGATAAAATATTATTTGTTAAGAAACATAATGATCATATACTAATAGTACAAATCTATGTTGATGACATTATCTATGGATCTACTTGTGGTAACATGATTGTTGAGTTTACAGATCTTATGAAATTTAAATTTGAAATGAGCATGATTGGAGAACTAAACTATTTTCTAGGGTTACAAGTCAAATAACTCCTTGATGGATTCTTTATCTTTTAAACCAAATATGCTTTGAGCTTAGCTAAAAAGTTCAGATTTGAGAGTGGAAAAAATTTTGATACTCCAATGAGTACTACTCTAAAACTCTCTAAGGATTCAACAGGTAAGAGTGTGGATCCAAATTTGTATCGTAGTATGATGGTAGTTTATTTAACTGCGAGCTGACCTTATATTACTTTTAGTGTAAGAATTTGTGCTAGATATCATTCGGACCTTAAAGAGTCCCACCTGATTGATGTTAAGCGCATTTTGCGATTGTCACTAATTCAACTAATCTTGGTCTCTAGTATCCATATGATACTAGTGTGCAATTAGTTGGTTACACGGATGCTGATTGGGCTGGTAACATTGATGATCGTAAATCGACCAGCGATGGTTGTTTCTATGTCGAGAATTGTTTCGTTTCCTGGCTAAGTAAGAAATAAAGTTCCGTATCGCTCTCCACAGTTGAGGTTGAATATATTGCTACTGGTAATGCATGCACTTAGTTTGTGTGGATGAAGAGAATGCTAAGCGATTATAGAATTGTGTAAGAATCTATGGTTTTATATTGTGACAATACAAGCGCAATTAATATTTCTAAAAATCCAATTCAGCATTCAAGAACCAAGCATATTGACATTAGATATCATTATATTCATGAATTGGTGGAAGACAAGATAAGTTCATTGGAATATATTCAAACTGAGAATCAACTTGCAGACATATTCACAAAATCGCTTGACAAAAAAGGTTTGCAAAATTAAAATTTGATCTTGGTATGTATAATATGAACTGATGATTTGTGCGTATTTGTATCATAATGTATATATTTATTATTTTTAAAATTTTAAAATTCAAATAGATGCAAAATTGTACATTTTCAGTGGTTCACGACCATTCGAATACACACTTGACCAGTCCTGGCTCAACCGGTCGAGTATGTACACGACCAGTCGTGGAACTTGAGTTTTACTTTTTATTTGGGAAAGACACATTTTTCTTCACTTTGTTCTTCTTCTCCAACAAGCCCTACCACAACCGGTTGATCCCATCTTCGATTCCTCTACGGTTAGTGCTTCATTTTCAAATTCCTTGTAGATTTGAGTTCATTGATTTTTCTTTAACTTGATTTTACAACTTGTTTCAAGTTTTATGGTGGCTTGAAAGGGTTTCTACCTAAAAATCTAATTTTCTTGGAATCATTTCTCTCCTTTTTGCAATCTTTATTTTTGTTGAGTTATTATTGCTATGGAAGGGCAAAATAGGAAGAAAACCATTCGTGGTCTGTCTTCATCTCGTTCTACACCCATTTCAGTGCGTTATCTTCGGTCACTCAAAGAGGACCCCGAGTATGTGTGGGATATCTGACATAGGAATGTCATTGTTGAGCGTGTTGTTAATGTTGATCATATTGAACACTTCAACATCGTCCCCCTCCTTGAAGCTGTAGGATGGGAGAACATATTATCTTGGGGCGGTTTGGCATACCGGTCCATTGCGCAGGCTTTGTATGCTTGTATTACTGACTTTTCTCAAGAGAATTTGACATTTATTGTGTAAACTAGAGAAGGTCCGATCGAAGTAGATCGTCATTTGATTTCTTCTATCATGAATATACCTATTGTTGACGACGGAGTTCCCATATCTACTTTGACATCTAAACCTTCTGAAAATGTAAAATGTTTGATTACAAGAGTTCTTTGCAACATGGATGCAGAGTGGAATGACGGTATTGCGTTCAGTTCCAAATTTATGTTACCTAGATATAGGGTCTTTCATCGCATTTTCATTTCAAATGTGTATCCTCGCTCAGGTAACAAGACTGAGTTCACTGCTTTCATGGCCCATATTATGCATTCTGTTGTGTCTGGTATCCATATATGTCTTCCTTCTCTTATCTGTCATCTTATCATTCAGTTTCATTTCCATCCCGGTCATAGCGATATTCCTTTTGCTTATCTTATGATTGCCCTAACTACCCATGCTTTGGTAATTATGCCTGTTGGAGAAGGTTCCATTAATTTTCATCCCTTCAACAATTCAAATATCAACAAGATGAACCTGGACTTGAATCCTGATCAAGTTGATGGGGATGTTGGTGGAGGTGAAGAGCTGAAGAAGGTGGTGCTTTGCCACAAGAAGATATAAACATGAATGATTTATTTAATGAGTTAGATTTAGATTCTGCGGCTGATTTTGATTATCAGACTTCTGAATTTGATAAGAGACTGCATTGTCCTGAGGAACAGGTGGTTCAGATTTATGTAACCTAACGATCGGCTTTCAAATATATGCGCAAATATATGAGGTGCATCAATAGGGGTTTACATAAGAATGATCCATCTATTCCTGCTCCTTCATCAGGATCTAACTAGTTGTTCTATTTGCTTTGGTTTTGTATTAATTTCTTTTAACTCTCTTTACCTTTTATGAGTTTGGATGATAGTTACTTGAACTACTTACCTCTTGTGACATGATACTTGATGGTTATCTGATATTAATATTTTTTATCATATTCTTTTCTATCTTCTTTACTCTCTTATTATCTACATTTATCATTTATTTCTTTCCTTTGTCATGTTGTGACAAAAAGGGGGAGAATATTGTGTGGAATAAGCTTGATTTGATATGTGGATGAGGAGTTTAATTGCATTTTTTTTATTACAATTTACTTCTCCTAGTTTAAAGGTTACAATTTGCTTCTTCTGGTTTAAAGGGAGTAATGGATTAAGGGGGAGAGTTGCATGGTGTGTACAGATGGTGCATGATTCTTTGTTAATTATATGTTATTGATCATTTGTTAATTAAATGATGCATGATTCTTTATTGAGCATGTGTTCTTATTGAATATCTATTGCATGACTCGTAATTTTTATTTTGTCACAAATTTGAAAAAGGGGGAGATTGAAATTGCTATGTAGGAAACCCTAAATTTAGGCAAATTTTGATGTGGCAAACGAATTCGAGTTTGTGTCATGCTTATGTATCAAGCTTGTGCTTTGATTTACTTTGAATCTTCGACGATCATGCTGAATCAATCTTGCCAACATCTACGATGAACTTGCCAAGATCTTCAAGCTGAAGAAAGTGTATGAGTTTTAAGTGTTGGTTAAAGACTCAACTCTCAAGAACCCAATCACAATATTGCAGTTCAAGTTCTGTAACCAGAAATGTCCAAGAACTCAAGTCCTAATTGAAGACTAAGTTCGATACGTTGAGTTCAAGCTTTAATTATCGCAAGAATTAAAGTTGCCGATGTGATTGATAGATTGATGGTTCACACGTTTTATCTCACAAGTAAGGCATGTTGCGTTCATTTCATACTTGGGATCGGTCATTTTATACGTTAATAGGATGTTTTCTTGACCAGCCCTAGCACTGGCTCGACCAGTCCAGGATTTGTTACAAGTTTTAGGAAATTTTCTGTTGGTCCTCAACCAATCCAGGAAACTGCTTGACTAGTCGAGTGAACAGTGCTCGGTCACGCAGGGTTCGACTCAAATTACAGCAAGCATTCTGGCCCCACTCGACCAGTCGTGTTTAGTCCATGACCAGTCAAGCAGGCCACTCGACTAGTCATGGGACCCACAAGGCTAGTCGAGCACCTACCAAATCTTACGCGCTAGAATTTTTGAAAATCTGTTGGACCTAGGACTAGTCAAGTGAACAGATTTTTTACTTATAAATAACACTCAAATTTCAGAGTTTTCTATTCAATTCTAATTATTTTAAAGCAATCACTCTGGGATAATTTTGTGTTCATTCTAAGTTATTTTGTACATATTTTAGATTCTTTATAAGTAGCTCTTGTTATTTGATTTTAGATCTCTATTTCAATCTGATTTTTAAAAGGGACATTTGATTTACCCTTTCTTGAGATCGAAATCAAATTAAGCTAGCCCAGGTTGATTTAAATTAAAAATTATCTATACCTAGAACCTTATACACTTAAGGGACTAAACATTTAACATCTACATCATCATCAAGTTGGTTTTATCGGGCTACTTAAGAATCTTCATACAGATAAGTGTTTCCTTTTCTGTAATTCCATTTTATTTGGTTTATGAGATAAACTAAAAAATCTTATTTTATTTTTTTTGAGATTAACCAAAAAATCTCGAAGTGTGGGGTTGTGATTGTGTGATCCCATTCAAAATACAATTGTGAAGGTTTTAGGTGAACCTTAAAAAACCTATTTGATTAGTGAACGCTAATATTCCGAGGGAGTGAATATTAGGAGTGGAGTAGTTGTGTGACTGTTTTTAGACAGTTGGTATACACACACGAACCACTATAATTTTCTGGTGTTTGGTGGATGTTTAGTTTATTTCTTTATCATTTTGTGGCTTAAGATTGTGGGATGTATTTGTGGATGTGAATGTTGTAATATTTATTTTTCAAGCATTGTGTGGTGAATGTTGTAATATATTAGTTCTTATTTCTTTCATTTCCATTTAAGTTTGAGTTTTAGATACTCACCCGCATTCTAGTAAGGTTGTCCTGCCATAAACCGTAGGTTTTTGGTGTCAGGTGTCCTTAGAACCAAGTTTGTATCAACCTCTCAATACTTGATTTTAGAGGTTGCTTTCTATTATGCTATCAACTGTTTATTAAGTCTTTATTTTCACGCTTTAGTTTTAAATTTGGCATTGTCTTATTCACCCCCCCTCTAGGACATTTAACTCGGCTTTTTCACGTTCTCTTTGGTATATGGAGCAAAGGCAGTTACCCCCATGGAGATCGAATTACCTACGACCCAGACAAGCTCGTTTGGCGAACCGACCACTAGCGAACTTATGTCCATCAGTCTCAACCTCTTCGAAGAGTGAAGGGAGCAAGCTCGACTTTGAACTGTTGTTCGTCAGTAGTAGATATCATGGATTTCCAATGCTCAGTTCAATATTAAAAGGTTTTGAGTTGGAGATCTGGTTCTCCGAAAGGTATTCCAAAACACCAAAGAAGCAGGAACTGGAGCCCTGGGTCTGAATTGGGAGGTATCATGTACAAGCCAACCCGGGTCGTACTGACTAGAAGATCTCGGTGGCCAATTACTCCCGCACCCTTGGAACGCTGAGCATATGAAGATGTACTATCCATAGACAGACTAGAGTGATACTCGTTTTCTATATAGTCAAGAGTTGTGTTAATAAATTCACCTATTCTTTGCCCAATCAATATCTGACCTATACCTGGCTAAGATCTATTGAAGATCTGATCAAGATCATTCGGATACAATGACCTTGACTAGCGCAAGATTGAAGTCTGAGCAATAGCTTGGCTTCAGTCCGACCAACAGTAGCAAAGCTAGAAGGATAATTCTAATTAGTCAGCTTAAACACACAAAGGTCGACAAAAAGGGAGTGTTTTTTATTGATAAATCCCAAAATGGTCTGATTACATCAGTTTTACATCCATTATAATGTTAAGTTTTGTACATTGGATAATGAACAAAATCTTAAAGAGGAACACGACGCTGGATGTACCTGAAGTGCTTGAAGCTTGGGAGCCAAGTGTGCTTGAAGTGCTTAAAGCTGAAAAACTTTACAAAATTAAGTTCAAGGCTAGGGTGCTGGCACGGGAGCCGCATCATCACCCGACCCATTAGAACTCGATTCCGCCTCGTCGAAAGTAAAGAGATCAAGGTCGGGGAAGGAAGCCCTCATATCCTTCGTACACTCGGTAACCTTGGTAAAAGAGGGCGTCTCTCTCATCCATGAACGCCTAGGAGGATACAAACTAATGGATGACCTCCTCCTGAGCTATGGTGATGATGCCCTTGGTCTTCGCCTTTAGCTTATCGAGCTTCCCCTTAGTCTCGAGTAGCTCGGCATGACACTCATCATGCATGTGCTTGGCCTCCTCCAGCTGAGCCGTCATCACAGTAGTCGACACCTCAAGAGCTGCCTTTGCGACCCCAAGCTAGGCATCCAGCTGAACTACCTTCTGCTTAGCTCTATTCGAGTGAACTCTACAAGTGACTTCAGCACGCACGGAGCGAACTACAAAAAAATAAAGAAAGATGAGTACGAGAAAATCAGGAAAATGGAATTCACTTCGGACGAGACACTCACCTGGAGCAAGGTGGTCGTCACGTGCGCAAGGGTCTTCTCAGTCAGAGAGTCAAACAAAGTGACATACTCCACGTCAGATGTGTGGCGATTGACCCAAGGAAGGATCTCCTCCACAGTCCAATAAAGGAGGCTCCCTTTCCCCTCTCCAGCCTCCACCCGTTCAGAAGGCTGAGCCTCAGCAAGAAGCTCCATAGTTCCTTGAGTTCCAGAACGAGCAGGACAGTCAGGGCCGACCGCCCCTGCCGCTCTGGAGGAGGTTTCCACCTCCCTGCCCTCTCCCTCATTTGCGACAACAACTGGGCGAGCGGCGACCTTCCCCTTGGACTTCGAAGAAGTCTTCTGCTTCTTCTTCTTCGGGCCGCCCCCTCGTCTTGAGGGGGTGCATGAAACTTGGAGAGAGGGTGGATATAAGGCCGAGCCTTGGGAATTTCTATACAAAAACAAATGCATTAGGAAAGGTTTTCAATCAAAGCAAGTCTCAAAGTTGCAAAGCTCGGCTAAAGATCTTACCAAAGGTCGTACCTATAAGGATCGAGTCTAAGCCTACTTGGAGAAGTCGCTCGGGCTGGAGAAGGACCCTCCAAGATCGCTAACCTTCGTCGAGGGCCTGTAAATCCCTGATCCGAGCCAATGACCCATTGTCAAGCGAAGGTGGATTTTTGGGAACGACTGCAACAAGACAAGTGAATAGGGTCAGTTAACAGTATAAGCTGATCAACGAAGGACAATCTATCGTTGCAGTACGAACCTGATTCAGAGAAATCCTAGGGGATGAGAGACTGTCGATTCTGGGTCGACCGTCTCCCAACATCTATAGACTCAAAATCACTTATCCCTCCAATGCTTGTTGGAGGAGGGAGGGTCAGTTATCAAGGCCCCGCCAATGTTCCGCCACGAGGAGAAGTAGTACCAACCGGGTTAAAGGGTGTTCGGCTTCACCTGATACAAGTGAAGGAACTCGTCCACTAATAGTTCAGGCTGCTCTAACTCAGCCCATAAGACTACACAACCGAACAAGTCCCTCCACCCGTTCCGAATTACCTGTCCCAGAGCTAGGCAGAGACAGGTCAAGAGATGTCGAACAATTCCCTAAAGTGGAAATTGCAGGCTGCATTGTAGAACGACTTGAAAAATTGCCACTACCCCCTCAGGATGTTAGTCCGGGAGTACGTCCATTGAAGGAAGCCTGAAGATCACAGACTTAGGCATGTGATACCCGAGCCTGACCCAGACTAGTTCCTCCTCAGTCAAAGTCAAAGGCACTGGCCCCCTTGGATCCTCCTCACTCGCTCCATCCTCGTCGGGCAGATCATGCACCTTGGCGACTTGGTCGGTCACCGAAGGCACGTCCAGTCCCTGCGTCCTAGGTGCCATCTCGTGCCCGGGAGATAGATCTAATGCCCTAGCATCAGGCTCCAGTCTCTGTGCTGGAGACCTCTTCAGCACCCTCTTCTACGATGAATACCGAAAAGCGGTATCCGCCATTACCACCAGTGGCGAAGGTGGATTCAACATTACCCTAAGGTGACTACTCGCCCCACTTTCGCCACCAGAGACCCCCTCCTTTAAGCTCTTAGAACTAGACATTGAATGGGAAAATGAAAAGGAGAGGAAGAAAGGAGCTCACCGGAGTTTGGACTGGTGGGATTTCGATTGGATTACGGCGAGAATAGTCACTGGAATGCACGCAAGGAAGTCGGGAAAATAGAAAGGGGGAAGAAGATGAAATGTAAAAGAGAAGAGCCCTAAGCATTAGGGCTCTCCTTATATAGTCATGCCACGCAGTAACGAATTAATGCACTCATCAACTCTCTGTCGTACGAACACCCCATCAACTACCTCAACTTGCCACGTGTTGCAACCTAATGATTGCTCACCCCTGACATCAAGTACAACGCTACGCGTCGCGATCTCGTTGGTCTATCATCGAAGCGATGGCTTGACGCCCCACATGACCTTGAGCCACGCGACAACACGTCATGATTATGAGCTGACGATGCTTTAGTTGCTGCGTTGACCGCCATACCTAGTATTAATGATAAGCTTAACCTAGTCCATGCATAACCCGACCTAGCCACGACCGAGTATACTTTCCGAACTTCATTCAAAAAGCAAGGGAGGCTCACTGTTGGGAAAAAATCTATAAGTACATAAGTCAGCTTATGGAATGGACCAACTCTGCAGAACCAGCCTCAGCTCGTAGGGATTTGAGCCTAACAAGGCCTCAACAACAAAAACGAAGCACCCTCCAAAGAGAGTGATGCAATTGTAAGGACACACAAGGAGCTTCTAAGCTTACACCAGTGATTGAAAGATCGACCTAAATTAATAGGTCGAATATAGATCGGTCACAAACTGGCCATAGCTCAGTCATGGACCGGTCACAGATCGATCACAAACTGACCATAGCTCAGTCATAGACCGGTCACAGATTGATCACAAACTGATCATAGCTCAGTCATAAACTAGTCATAGGTTGATCACAGATCAGTCCTAGATCGATCACAGACTGGCCATAGTTCGGTCATAGATCAATTATAGATCTATCATAAACCGTCCATAGAACGGTCATAAATCAACAATACCCTTAACAGGGTCAGAAGGTCTTAATGCCTAGAGGAAGGGAACTCAAACCTTTTGGCCTATCGGACAGACGAAAATGGTAAATGTTGATCTGTCGATCGAGACAACATTATTCTGTTCCAACTCGGTGCCTTCTTTAGATCTGACCTAAAGCTGAGCTGTAGATTCACAGAATCCTCTCAAGACTCGAAGATATCTCTCGAGATCTTCGGGAGATAAGATCCAATCTCAAAGATCTTAGGATTTTGCAATCTCGGGGAGATCCTAGATCACATCGAATCCCCGAGATATCAGGAAAGAGCCCCTTTACGACTAGAATCTCTCTTCCCTATAAATGTATGGACATCCCCCACCAATAAAGGTACATTCACTAAAACCCTAATACTCTACTGGTCTCTCTTCTGAAGACCCTATCGCATTGCAAAGACCTTGAGTCTGACTTAGGCATCAGAGAGTCCCCTGAGTGAACTAGGGCCTCCTTTGTCTCTCACCTTCGTCTGTGCAGGTACGAGAAAGTGTGCCGCGAAGGGTCTACCTGAAAATTGCATCAACAACTCCTATTATGTGATTTGTTACCTGAATTAAGAGAAGGTTTATGGGCTTCCTCTATCTATACCTACACTATGTATTTTTTGTTGTTATAATCATCTTTGTCGACTTTGAATATTGTTTTATCTCCTAGCGAGGGATTAAACCTATGTTTTTTTTTTTTTCATGCAACCCACACTACTGCAAAGCTCCCAACCTCTTAGGTAGATTTAATAGCTTACTCTCTCAACCCCACGTTTAATATTCCTTGTCAAGTTAATTGTAATTTATTTAATAAAAATACTCTTTTTATTGCAATTCCAAATCAACAATATCGAAATGATTTTGAAGTCATCATTGTTTTTCAATATCTCTAGGAAACTTATGTTGCTAGAAAATAATTCTGGTCATGTAATGGTTGTTTCCAATCAAGCTATTGATTTTGTTGCAAATGGTTTGACGAATGGAGCAAAGGCTAGCAATTTCTAGGAGCTCTAGGCACTACTCTTTGTCCGATAAACATTGGTTTCATCACGACTTACATGTAACCAAAACAACATCAATGCAAATCTTCATAACATAAATACAAACCAACTCACAATAGATAATTTTTTTGTCAACAGGATGTTAACCAATGGAGAGCATACATGGAGTACTAGATAAAGCTCTATATAAAATAAGACTAGGAAATTAGTTGAATTACCTAAAGAGCTGAAAGCTATTAGTTACAAATGGATTTACAACTTAGGGGTATTTGCTTTTTCACTTACGCATGTAAAAGATGGTAAATGAGGGCAAAAATGTAATCATAACTTACCAAAGGAATTCATCTGGGTGGTGTTGACCGTTACTACTTTTGACACTAATACTGAGGTGAAAAAAAATAATTGTGGGGCCCATAATGATGTATATGTTTGATATATGCCGTCCATCCATTGTAACAACTCATTTTAGGGAATGAACCCAAAAATGAGAAGGATCCAAAGCACAAGTGGACCACAACACCTGAAACAGAGGGAATTGAATGCATAATGTTTAAAACTTCTTTGGGGCCATAAAAGTTTTGGATGAAGCTGATATTTATGTTTTTTATTTATTCATTTCTGTTTAACCTTATGAACAGGTTAGATGATTAATACATGTGATAGTGAGCCCTAGAAAGGGCCTAATGTTTTAACGGTGGACGTTATTATCCTATAATTCTTGTGGTGTTGTAACGCCCCAGCCTTCCAATAATCGAGTCTAGAATTTTTTTAAAAAAATTAGTCATGCGATCGCACGGGCCCACACATGTCTTTCCCTTGAAAATCTAGATTTTGGGCAAAAACCCTAATTATAAAAACCCTGTGCGATGTGACTCCATGCGTGGACAAGCCCGAATAACCTAAAAACCTATTAGTGAGCCTGGACCTCGGAAACTCATAACTTAATAGATTCCTCACCCCACTGAATTGCACTGTGTTGAGCCCTGTGGGACTCGGACATTGGGCCCCTCGTTCGCTTTCTTTCGAGTGTTCAATTAGGTAAATCCCACATTGGAGTGCTTCAAGTTGAATGCCCGACTCGTACATGTATTGCTTGGACCATTTGATTGGTCCTTTCACCCCTATAGCCTTCGAAACCGCATTAAACCCAACCCAAAAGTCCTAGGTCAACCTGTAGTAGCTTATGGTTAGAATCCAAAATTTAAGTCGGCGAGGAAGCTCGAATTGTGCCCAAATGTAGTTCAGTTAGTCTGATCGGCCACCCTGTTGGTCCGACCAATCTGTGTAGCCTGAGAACCTGTGAAATTGGTGCTTTGTTGGTTCGATTGACAGAGTTGTCGGTTGAAGTTAGTCCAACTGGTAGTCCTTGAATTTTTTATACCCTTATGATCCATCGACTTTTTGTCTTGGGCTATATATGGCCCTTTCGCCCTTTTCTTTCATTTTAAGAGATTAAGAGAGAGAGAGAAATGGAAATGGAGAGAGAAAGGGAGAACGAGATTGAGAGAGTTAAGCATGTGCATCGTCGTGCATGTGCCCCCTGCCCCTTTGTTGGCTCATGTGTGTTATTTGTGTTCTAGCAAGTAAATACATGCGAAGCCTTTGGAGCTGGACCAGCCTGTAGTCGTTGCCCAACTGGGTGCTTAAGTTTTCCTTCGATGTTGTGGCATTAAACCGTCCTTTCATCCCCAAATTCGGGGCCACATCGCCAGATCATCTTAGCTTAGGAAATCGATAAGTAGAAATCCCCGTTAGCTTCTAAATTTAGGTTTAATCTAGATGGATTTTGATTCAAACCTTAGATTGTGATACTAGCTTTTGGTTTTTCCCCAAACCCCAATTCTTTGTTGTAAGAGTTGTCGTTCAATAGCGAGATTGGGATTGGAGCACTTGAACCTAGAAACCCTAACCAGGACAAGGTGAAAATTTACCCTTCAAGCTTTCCATGATATTCTAGGTATTGTTTGTTTTATATGTAATTGGTTGTGTGTTTTCTCATTAAGCATGTGTAGGTTTTGTTAATAGACTTGAATGGTAAATGGGTTATGAGTTGTCTTTCTTTGATAAAATAGCTAAGCACCATGAATTATGATCATTAGAAGCTGTTTACATCATTAACCATCGATTTTTATGGAGTGCTATGTGGTTTCATTGTTGCCATTATGAGCTCTATATACATGTGTAGTTGTTCGCCACCTTTAGAAAGTAATTGTATGCCTTGACTGTTGCGTGTAGAAATTATGTACATGTGGATTAGGTTTACTACTTCCATAAAGCATGTATGTGGGTTAACCATCATATTTATAAATTATTTAAGTGTATTTAATTGTTACCTTCACGAATCATAGGAAGGAATCTTTGAATTAGCAGTCCCGTTTTATTAGTTGAAAGATTTCCGTTTTGACATGTTGCCCTTTATGCCATTTTCTTAGGAGATCTCGTTGTTGTCTTTTCATGGGACTTTCTCAGCCACGGTTGCCTTTGGATCGGACCCTTTTTATGCTAATAGGGTTGTTAGTTAAAAGGATTGCTTATATAATTTGATGGATGTAGACTGAACTATTTATAATTAGGATTAGTATCAGTTGGAGATGGCCATCTGAGGCGTGAAGATTTTACCAAGTGACTAACCAATGTGAATATATTTTTCTCTGTATTTTAAAAGCTGGTTAGCCACTATGGGTGTCGCACATCAACTAGATGTGCATCCCTAACCAAATGTAGTTAATGAGTTAGATTGTTGTAGGATAGACTGTTTAAATTTGTTTGCTTTGTGGATGTTTAGATTGTTGTAGGATAGACTGTTTGAATTTGTTTGCTTTATGAATGTGTTGCTTGTAAACTATGTATTTTTATCTTAGATTTATGCCGGTTGGAGAAAGAATCGGGGGCATGGACATTTTACCAAGTGCCTAACTAGTGCAGATGTACTTTTCTCTATATTTTACCAGTTGGTTAGCCACTATAGGCATTGCATGCCAGTGGGATGTGCATCCCCAACTTAGAATTATGATAGGTTAGCTTGTCGTGGCTTAGGTAGTTGATGGTTGATGATAGGTATTGACAGATTTCTTACCATACATGCACAAAATCTGTAATTAGATTATTTTTAGAACTCAATCAAATATATTTTTCCATACATAGCTCATTGTACATCTATTTATTTGTAAGGCTCAATACGAAATATACAATAATTCAGTCAAATATTTCTCTCCCTCTTCCATCTTCACATGGTATCAAAGCCTAAAAAGATCAACCCATTCTTCCATGGCCGACAACAACACCCCACCCATCCCCACCTCTTATCTTTTTCACCCCTCAGATTCTCCTAGTTTAATTCTCGTCAATAGCCTTCTCACAGGCGACAACTACCCTAAATGGCAAAAAGCCATGGCAAGAGCCCTTAATACCAAGGACAAACTTGGTTTTGTCGACGGCACCCTCACACCTCCTGAACCGACCAAACCAGAATACACTCAGTGGAACCAAACGAAGGATATGGTCCTTACCTGGATCCTCAACTCCATCAGTCCTTCCTTCGTCAATTCCCTCGAATATCATACAGATCCCTACGATGTCTGGCTCGACCTCTCTTCCCATTTCTGTCATGGAAACAATGCCTGCATCTATCATCTAAAAAGAGCCCTCTCCTCCCTGCAACAAACCACAAATTCTGTCCATGATTATTACAACCAAATCAAATAGATTTGGAATGAACTTGGCCATCTCCAAACCACAACTAACCTGAAAGACCTTCAAAAACAGGTTGATGATGAACATGTTTTCCAATTTCTTCTCGGGCTCAATGATTCCTTTGCTCCTCTTCGCACCCAAATACTGGCCATGGATCCACTTCCCTCCATAAGCAAAGTCTTCTCAATGTTGTTTCAAGAAGAACAATAGAGACTCCTCAACCTTCAACCATCATCCTCCGAAATGATGACAATAGCTACTCGCACCATTGCTCGCCTGTACATCATGTGGTAAAGATGGCCACACTCGTGAACGTTGCTGGACCATCATTGGGTACCCTCTAGGCCGGGAGCCTTGCACCAACAAATCGCGGCCGTCCATCTTAGGGCAACCTCCGTCGATTGTGAATCTGGTCTCTCTCACTCCATCTACTTCAAGTCTAGTCCTTGGATTGTCACCGGAGCTGTATTAGAAGTTGTTCAGCCTCCCCGCACTGTCGTAACCTCCGAATAATCCATCCCCTACAAATTTCGCTAGTAACCTCTTCTCCCCATCTGATTTCTCCTTCAATCGGTGCCACCATTGGGTGGTGGACAATGGTGTGAGCCACCACATCTTCCACCAACATGATGCTTTTACCGATTTAAAGCCCCTTGCCTCCACTCACCATATTCGGCTTCCAACAGGACAAGATATCTCAGCCGAAGGGCTGAGTTCTTGTATTCTCTCCCCTTCCCTCAAATTAAAAAACGTTTTCTAGGTTCCACTTTTATCCTTCAATTTACTCTTAGTTTTCCAAATTGCCCTTTATAATTCTTGTGTTATCTCCTTTTCCTCTAACACTTGTTTATTTAAGGACCCTCAATCGATGAAGCCAATTGGAGCGGGTGATCTATGCAACGGGCTCTACGTGTACTGCCCCGACCTTCCCATCATTTTTGTTGCTCAATCTATTGCTAATAAGACCCTATGACTTCAGCGTCTTGGACATCCCTCTAGTTTTACTATTCCCAGTATTTTTAATTCTCCTTGTAAGCTTTCTGAATGTGATATTTGTGCTCGTTCTAAGCATACAAGATTACCTTTTTCAATTATGCCAATAAAAGTAATTCTCATTTTAATTGTATCTTTTGTGATATTTAGGGTGGTTATCGCACCGGATCTTTATGTGGAGCTCATTATTGTTTAACACCACAGTTAAAATTATTAAAACTGATAATGGATAAGAATTTCTTTCCCATCAATTTCAAATATACCTACACAATCATGACATCATTCATGAATGTACCTGTGTCGAAACTCCTCAACAAAATGGCATTGCGGAGCGTCAACACCGACACCTTCTAAATGTTGCCTGCGGTTTTCATTTTTGTTGAGGCATAAAAAATGATAAAAGAATCAAGTAAGAAGAGATAAAGAGATAGAAAGAACTTTTGAAAGGAAGAAAAAGAGATAGCTTTGAGAAGGGTGGGCAGGACCGCGAACCAATGTCCGTTGCGCGGGACTACGCAATCAATATGCCTTACGTGGGTCCGCGCAAAGGAAATAGCAGTTGCGCGGGACACCGAAATGTACTGCAGAAATGGTCCTTTGCAGAGTGATCTAAAGCACTGAAAATTTATCTCACATCGCTAAGATCAGGATTTTCACACGTGCGAGGGTCTATAAATACCCCTTACCCTCCATTAAAGGTAATTTAAAGATTTTCAAGAGGAGCAGAGTGGAGCGAAAGATTGAAGGTAGGAGAGAAGTCTCCTGTCAGTTGCGTAGGACCGCGCAACCGATATCAATTGCGCAGGTCCGCGCAACCAGACTGCAACAGTCTATGAAGTTCAAGGGCCGTCATGCTGCCAAAGTATCTGTGCAAAGCTTCCATTTCTTCAGGCTTTCTTCTATTTTTCAGAAGAGAAGGATTAGTCGATCGAATCGACGCTTCCCCTAAGTATTAGGGATGATCGAAACAGACGCCGTTATGCTGTTGAAATCTCTGTTTCATTGAAGATCCATCAATCGAATCGATATTCCTCCTAAGTCGTAGGAGATGATCGAAACAGGCGCTGAAAGGCTGTCGAAATGAACTCTTGATATCGAAAGCATAAGTTATTTATTTTCAAATGATCTATCTTAGAATCAAGGGATGTAAAGAGGATGTAAATGAACTTAGTATCAATGAAATGTGATGAATGTTCTCAATACTCTTTCTCTGTTACGTTTGAATAAGATAATTTTCCAAATCAAACGCATTTGTTTCTTTGTCGAAACAAAATGGCGACTCCACTGGGGAATTATTAATCTTTATTATCTTATTTAAATATTAACAGTGAACCTGTTATGAACTTTCATCACAGTTTGGTATCCTACGGACGCCAAAATGGCGACTCTCAGTGGGAAAATCCTCCCCTTCATCATTAAGATCGATCACTTTAATCGTTCATCTACTAATTATAAATATGATTTATGTTGAAGGTTTTAAAATCCGACTACAACTTGTTACTTATGGCGACTCCCGTATGAAAAGTGAACTTCCGATTCACCCCGACAGGGTTCGTGATAGAATACACACCAAGCCGTGCAAGTAGAAGTGACATGGCTCAAGTAACGGTTGAAGTCATTTCTGCTTCACCCCAATCATCAGAAGACAATGTAGGCTGGAGCGTTGTAACCTCTCGTAAGGCAAGAGCACGAAACGTCAGAAATTCTAGGATGAATCAGTCTGCATTAAGAATCAGAGGGCCTGTAACACGTAGCGCAGTTAAAAGAAATCTCAAACTTGCTCCTTCGGCGATTTATCCTGCGTAAATAATTCCCGAATTGACAGTGCATGAATTCCCAGCTTTAAACGCTCTAATGGCTGAAAAGATAAGAGAGCAAATGGGAAAAGCGTTGGTAATCAGATCGCTAATGCCATCCCAGATAGATTCACCAGTATCAGCATCATCTCAGTCAATTGATGCCACAGGGGGCATGAAAAAGTCCAATGAAACTCCTGCTCTCCTTTTTCTGCGAGTCCCGTTACGTCAGTATACTCCCGCTCTCCTTCAATTACCGCTTCGTCCAAAAGTGGAGAAGCTGCAGTATTCATGGCCGGAACAAATTCAGATTATAGAGCAACTACAGAGGATCGTTTCAATGCAATAGCAGAAGCCCATTATGCATTAATGGAAGAATGCAGAACCCTTAGAGAGGCCTTGATGACCCTTGCATATAATGTAGCTCAAATGGTGATTCCCCAGAATGTAATGGAGGGGCAAGAAAATTAGCCTGATGTCCTCCCACCACAGGGGGCAGGGTCACTGGGGTCTATCCCAGTGGCAAGAACTGTGACACAAGATGAAGTGAGGAAAGTGGTCGAAGAGGTGGTTAGAGCAGAAAGAGAACGTGAAAATACCGGACGTTTTAGGTATCGAACGTCGTATCCAAGGGAAGTAGAAGACATTCCCTTTTCAGCTAATTTCAAGCATCCAGATTTTCAAAAGTTCAATGGAGAAGGATCCCCAGAGGAGCATTTGATGCACTTCATCACCAGTATGGGAAATTTTTCTACGATACCACAATACTGTTTGTGATTATTTGGTTCGTCACTAACGCACAAAGCATTTCTATGGTATTCTAGTTTGGCACCAAGATCGATACGCACCTAGGAACAAATGCAAGAGGTTTTCATGTCAAATTTTTTCTCTTCAGAATTTGATGTCAGTATTACGGAGCTGGCCTCTATATGACAGAGAGAAGGAGAGCCAGTAGAAAAATTTATAGATAGATGAAAAATGTTGGGGGCTTCATGTAGACAATTACCAGAAGAAAAAGAACAAGTTAAAATGTGTCTGAATTCTATGGGGATAGGGATTGCGTTCGGACTCACTAGCGCCGATATCAGAACTTTTCATGATTTGGCCACTGAAGCCCACGCGTTGGAGCTGATGACTCACAAGATCCCAGCATTTCACCATGATACAACTAGGAGGGTGTCCGAAAGGACAGCCATGAACGCTCTTGATTATGACAGAAGAGGTAAAGATGCAAGGGACTCGAGGGAAAGAAGACCAGACTGACGCGAAGAAGGGAGTCAGTCAAGAAACAGATATAATGGGAAGAGGCCTAGAATGCTGAATTCTCATGAGGGGTTCGCATTTGATAAGGAAGATGTCGCCCCTATGATGGAACAATTATTGAAAGCTGGCACGATAATATTACCAGAGCCTAAACGCCCAGAAGACGTGACAAGAACCAAAGAAAGGGGTTTTTGTCGTTATCATCATCTAGTGAGACGTCCAACAGAGAACTGCTATACATTGAAATGTATAATACAACGACTGATCGATAGGGGCGAGATAGTACTGGGGAAAGAAAAAGAAAGGGGCTCTATGGCGACCGTAAATGTGCTTACAGTCCGAAAGGACCAAGATGCGAAGGACGAAGAAAATGGTAAAACGACAAAGAAGGTTGTAGTAATCACCTTATGGTCAGATAAAAAGGTGGTAAGTCCTATAAAGCAAAAATCAAAAGTCACTAGGAAAGAAACGATTGAAAGACAGAGTAATGACGACAAGACAAAAGAGAAGAATGAGGTGACGAAAGTGACTTATGACGTGGTAAGTCATCTAAAAGGAATACCGGCCCGATTAAGTGTCTATGACTCACTTAAGCTATCAGAAGAATTTCGACAGAGTCTGATCCAGGCATTATCCGATCACGACATTAGAGAAACTTTACTGGCAGAGTTAGAACATGAAGAATTTGATGAACAAGAGGACTGTCTCCCAGTCATTTCTTTTTTGATGACGATCTGATTTGTGAGGGAGAACACAATACGCCACTGATGATAGAAGGTCATATCCGTGAGAAGAGAGTCAAACGGATTATGATAGATAATGGGTTTGCAGTGAATCTTTTACCACTTTCGATGTTAAGTAAGTTAAATTACTCTCGCTCAGAACTACGTCCTAGCGAAATGATGATACAAGGTTTTAATCAAGATGGGAAACGCGCACTTGGCAAGATTACGGTAACGTTAGAAATAGGAGAATTAACTACTGACGTTGTGTGCCACGTTATAAGTGCAGTAACGACATACAACCTTCTCCTAGGAAGGCTGTGGATACATCAGTACAATATCATACCCTCTACTCTGCATCAGTGTTTCAAATACTGTAAAGATGGGGTACAACATAAAGTAATGGCCGATGCAAAATTGTATACAGAAGTCGAGTCCTTCTTTGCAGATGCTAGCTACTATAAAGAGTTTGCTATCGAAAAAATGAATAAGGATGAAAGTAGCGTCTTAATGGATGATCAGGAAGGTGCAATCATAAAAGGAGTAGAAAAAGCAGGACCATCTGAAACTGTGAAAATAAACAAGAAGTTCTATTTTGTGCCAAAACATTTAAGGTAGCCAGAACAACCACCGTTGACTTTACTGTCATCTTAACAGTTGAAAATTTTATAGTCGAATTATACGGGATCGCTGCCGTATGCTGAAAGAAATAAGCCATTTTCAGCCGCTCCAGCAAGATTTCAAGTTAAGGCGAGCGAAAAATACCCCGAGTCAATAGAGTTCTATGCTTCGGAAGCTGTAAAGACAAGAGGAGAGACTCAAAACAATATATACCATGGTAGGTTGACGTCGCAAGACCTCCAAAAGTATAGTCCGGCAAGTAAAAAGATTATGAAAAACATGGGTTTTGATTATGAAGAACCCATTGGCTTAAACCATGGGAAGGGAATTCAAATCCCCATTAGGACCGATTAGGATAAGCGCAGAAAATTTCAAGGGTTGGGGGCAAACTAGTTAATAAATATAATCACAGTCGTGCAGCCTTCTGCAGAAATATACTACCTCAATATCTCCAAGAAGAAAGAGTATATCTCTAACAGCAGTCGCAATCATATCAAGGGGACAAGTTCAAGGCCAACTGAGATAAGATGTACTCAACAAAAAGTAAAGTTCTTCAAAGGAGTAAATAGAAGCCTATGTTGGCCTATACTTGCGTTGTCAAGAAGGAATTGCTTTTGAAGGCACTACTAATTTTGATACAAAACATTATCAGGATAATAATTCTGTATCAAAAGGGGGCAAGATGAATATAATGAATAACGAGGAAGTTCGCAAGCATATCAAGATCATATGACAAGCATATCAAGATCATATGATAGCAAATAAAGAAAGATGAAGAAGATGAACACTATTAAGTGGGCGGAGCGAGCTCTACAAAATTTTGCCTGAAATTGATATCACCATCAAGCTGGTATATTGTAAATGATACAGACAAACGATACAGATATACAGATGGGTATAATTGAAGACATTAACAGAAGTCATGGTGTGTCAATTTCAGGCAAAAATACCCATCATCGTCTTCCAAGACATTTTAAGACAGCATATTAAATCATCGTCAAATGAAAAGTCTTGATGATCGCTGTCAAGCGATAGATTGCTATCAAGCATTGATGATCGTCGCCGATGTTAAAGATTTCCATCAAAATCACCAGGTATCAATGATTATAAAATAAAAAGAGAGCAACTATCGCTATCGCCGGTCAATCACTCATCAAAGTTGCCATCATCGCTAAGCTGATACATTATTTTAAACATGATACAAAAGTCCTTATGACATTATCAGCAGCAGCAAAATGTCAATTATTGATCAACCATCTGCTGACAGTAGAATAAATCATATAGCCAACCGTATATAAAATTGGTGACAGCGATAGTTGCTTATCATAAAAAGGCAGTCTAGTCAAGTCCTGAAAAAAAAAAGAAAAAAAAAAGAGGAAAAAGGACCAAATCTTAAAAGGGACCAGCTACGCATAAGACCTATAATCATTTAAGGCAGCTCAGTCAAGCCAATGGCCTGCTGTGCATGAGACCTATGAAGATTACCATTCAGGCAGCGGTGAGAAGTCAGTGGCCCTAAAAAGCCCGTGAAGGCCATCATACGCATACCCATGCGGGCAGTTGACGGAGTCAACGACCAAAAGCCAGAAGGCCAAAAGTTGACCAAAAGCCAAAGAGCCAAAAGTCTTCAAATGACCAAAAGCTAAAAGGCCAAAAGTCAACCAAAAGCCAAAGTGTCAAAAGTCCTCAAATGACCAATCAACGTAACCCCCATGCCGTCTATATAGCTTTTCGACAGCGTCACGGGGAATGGAGAACAATGCCCTCCCGTGAATGGGCCCGACCTTGTAAGCGAAGAAAATGAGGGCTGCAGTGCGAGCTTTAGATAGGCCAACCATGCATAAGACCCTCCAGATTTATGGTTCGATTCTGGTACTAACTCATGAGGAAGGGCTTAAACATACTCATCAATGAATTGACAACCATGGATTTGGTACCCCAAAGGTAGCCTTGCGAGTTCTGTGAACTCTAGAGAGTTACCGTGGCCAACCCTGTGCGTAAAACCAACCGAGTTCACGGCCCCGGTAGCTTCACCAGGTCCCTCTGATGGATCGTGATTTGTGAACTCCCTAAGCAGTGAGAAGTCCAACGAACTCCTAAGAATTACAGAGGCCATCACGTGAGACTCGACTCTAGCTAGAGTCCAAATAAGTTTTCTCCACTACTCAAGAGATTAAACTGTGTGTAACTGATTGGATTAAAACCTAGCACCGCCAATAAAATATAAATGAATGAAGTCATGTAGGAAATCCCGTACTAACAAGCATAAAATGTGAGTGTTTTATAATTGATCTTATTGAATGTCATGTTAAACTATGTGCGATATTCAAGAAGTGATAAATTCATATCTCACAAACAATTATAGAAGGAAAAAACGAATGATGTTGAGGTTATTGTATAGATAATATGTCTAGAATAATGCATAATATAGAAGTGCATGAAAAAGGTTACTGAAGTTTGCTATTGAAAGTCAAAAGAAAACATGCACTCAAAAGAAGAAAAAAAAAGGAAAGAAAGGAGCAAAAGTATATATAAAAAAAAAATAAGGAATTACATGCTTAAAGTTTCTCTATAATGCCTACTATCTTCATATATTACTGCAAGTCTTCCTTTAATTGAATCTGTACTGCATCATGCTTTGACCTCTCTTCAAGAATAATCTTTGCTTGATCAGGAAGGCCGGCTAATTTGTCTTCCAAGGATGTGATCATTTCCTTGGTTTTGAGTAATTCAGACTTTTCAGCATCAGTAGACTGAATATTGACATTAAGTTTTTCTTTAATCTCCTATGTAGACAGTTCCCTCTCATGACCTTTCAGTTCCAGCTGTGATTCTCTCAAAGCCGCAATACGATCTTGAATAAGTACCTTGTCATCAGTGAGGGTCTTCAGCTGTTCTTGCAAAGTTAACTGCTCCTGGTCTAATTCAGATATGGTAGAAGCAATAAGTGAAGCTTTCTCCTTAGACAAAGTTAACTGCTTCCCGTATTCTAGAACTTCTGGAGCAATCGTGATATTTTTCGCTGATGCCAAAGAAGTTATCGAATCACGGAATCTGAGGAGGGAGTCACGCATAACAGAAATATTAATCTTCGCCATCTTTGCAGAGCTTTCTAGAAATTTGATGACGATCTCCAGGTCTGGCCATTGTTCAGGATCTTTGAAGATATGAACTACCGTTGACAAAGAGTTCTTCATTAAAAACATTTTGTAAGCGGGAATCTTTGAGGGAAATGGTAGCTCAGAGACAGTGGCCACAGATTCGGAGCTGGCCGCCCCGCTACAGGGAAGAATTCCTATAACATGAATAGGAGATAAAGTTAGAGTAAGCAACACAAGATGAAGGATTTGCGGCTCTTCAATTTGATATATATACCTGCCGCAGAGGTGTGACCAGCAAGTAAAGGAACTTCTGGGGCTGCAGAAGTACCATCTTCTAACATGTCAGTAAGAGAAGGCGCCCTCACTTCTGTGCTCGAGTCTCTGGTAGTGGGAGTCAGCAGATCAGTAGTCTCGACAGGGAATATAATTTCATGGGCCACACTTTTTGGTGTCACCAGAGGAGCCAAAGGAACCCGTGGTGAAGCCATTGGTGCAGCTGAATGAAGATCTACAGAGGGGGAAACGCTTGTCTCAATATTAACTACATGCATACCTGAAAAGGAAATAATAATGATGATAAGATAGTTATCACTAGATAAGCATGTGAATATTTAAGGAATTCAGATTCTCTTACCAGGTGAATATCCATATTCCCCGTAGTCCAAAGGTTCTTCGTCCTCTTCGGTTACTATATGTAGCTTGTCAAGAACAGAAGTGACAGGGAAAATTTCGGGAGCTGGGGGGAGATGTTCTTCCTCTACATTTTCGACGGCCATATTTTCCTCTTCATCTATGTTAACTTCTCCTTCTTCGAATTCGTCATCTTGAGCTCCATCGTTTCCATCATCATCATCATTATTATCATCTTCAAACCCTATAGGAGTAGAATCTTCTGACGAAGAAGATGAACTTTCGCTTGCTGAACCCTCTTCATCTATTTTCGCAACCACAACTTATTTCCCTTTGTAAGAGATAGGCTGGTTACTTTCTTTTGGAGATCTCCTGCCAACTGGAATTGGGAGAGATACGGAGACCTGCCTTGTCTCTTCCTGGGGAATAGGTGATGATGTTTGCAGACGTGCTCGCGATCTAGTCATCGGAGACAATGAGCTAGAAGGAGGAGGTTGCGAGGAAGGGGTAGGTTCGTTTTGAGCTGGATTCTCCTGAACCGTGGAAATTTCTTCAGGAATGGGGGAGGATGTTCCTTCAACATTTTCTGAAACTCGGCCGCCAAGATCGTGGGGGACATGCTTAAATTCCTCCAAAACTCTATGAGCAAACCAGCTATATAAAGTATTAATTGGTTTTCTCTCACGAATTGGCTCTTCCATCGATATCTTTCTGCAAATTTCACCATGGTGAGGAGCACGACTCTTCTCTGGAATGAAACCAATTCCATTCTCAATTTTTTTGCCTCTGAGCCGAGGTGGGTGGAGAAAGAGAAGGGAGTCCACGGATAAGTGTTTGTTGATTAGAAATGATTGATGGTCCCACCATCTCATCCAGCTGTAGGAAGTGTGGACTATCCGGTCACAGCTAGGAATGATGAAAGAGGAGTTGACACGACCGCCCAACAATTGCTTCCATATCATGGCCCAGTTCAAAGGACCTGTTCCATAGCAGCGCATTCTCTTAGTAACCAACCCACAGTCTTCTGGTACGGCTTGGTCATAGCTGAATTGGCCAGCAAAGCGACTGGGATAGTAGGGTTCTCTCCAGAACTCTGTCCCTTCTCTAAGAGGCAGACTGCAGGAACGGATGGAAAGAAAGAAAGCCCTTTCTGCTATAGTCAGTGCCCCCTGGTCTACCATATCTGTGTCTTGAGTGTAGCGATGGAGGCGAAACTGAAAGAAGTCTATTTGATCAAAGTCCTGAATCTTGTTGATTACCCATTCATATGACCTTTTGGCCATAGCTCTTTGTTGAAAAAACCAGAGAGGAAGATGGGAAGGGTTGACATACGCCTTCTCTGGTGCTTCGAAAGTCCAAGGGAAGTAAACTCCCAACCATCCCGTAAAGTAATGCCAGGCAGTGTATGCAGAAGAAGATCCCAGGGTGGGGTTCTTAATATGTGTAGATATTTCTCCAAAGGCCCGATAGATAGAACATAGTACAGGAGGCGCAATGAAATATTTCTGACCTTCCGCTAGAGCTCCGGCAACGACGAAGGTGGTAGGGCGAATAACATCTGCCCACTTGGAGCTAGGAAGAGCAACTATGCTTAGCCAGTAAGCTAGAAAAGCTGTAAGTTCCCCAAAGGAACTATAATCTGCTCTTTCCTTCATATTGTCACGAAAATTCGTCAGTTCCTTACATCGACTGTCACGGAATCTGCAGGATGAAAAAAGGGATTACTACGTAGGAATATGTGATGAAAAGAAAAATGCTAATTTCTGAGCCTGGAATACCTGAGCATTCTGGAGAAATGAGCCAGCCATTGTAGAGGAGAAAGTTTGTGAAATTTCAGAAATTTCTCCATTTCTCTGAAAAGTTCGATGGTGGTTTCAGAGATGGAAGGTCTACGGTCAGGAGAAGATACAAATGCCAACTCTGCATTCGTCGGGTTGAACTCATCATAAAATCTTCCTGTTAATGAAAGACCTGCTATGCGATGCAAGTCCCATAACGTTATGCTCATTTCTCCAAATGATAAATGAAGAGAATTGGTAGTGGGTGACCAATATTCAAGGAAGCCTTTCAGCACGGAGGGCTCCTTGTAGAAGTACTTAAATGTGACATCTATCGCATCATAAAGGCCCACTTTGGTAAGAGTACTCGCATGTTTCTTTAGGATGGCCTCTATCCAATCAGAATAATAGCGACGAGAAGTCAGCAGGCCCCTTATCTAAAAGTCTTCCAATCCCCAAAGAGGATCGCAGTCCTTGTACCGCTGTCTGACAGTCTCGTAGAAGTATGTTGGAAAGAGATTATGTGGACTGTGAAAATGAGTAAGAAAAATCATGGAATGAACTTCTTCGATGATTTGTCATGGTTTCTGCACCTGCAGTTTCCCTTCGAGAATCCAAGGTTCTCGCGTCGCCCACAATTCAGTATTTCTCTCCGTCCACGTAATCTATGGGCTCACATTAAAGGATGGATTGGTGGCGGTGAATATTGATGGGAATTACTATCATGCCTTCTGAATGAGGGTTGTCGAATTTCATAACACCCTCGATTACTCAAACTAATTCCTAGAAATTTTGGAGCTTTTTCTTGTTATGCTCCTTTATCTTTTCTTCGAACTCCTTTGTCTTGTTTCGGCGAGTCTTCTTGGAGCGAGAAGAAGGTAGAGTATCTTCTCTGGCAGGGGGTCTGTCGTTATTTGTACGAATGTGGGCGGTTGTCTTCAACCATTTTTCCCAATCATATTCACGACCGTGTTTTGGAGGTAACTCTATGTTCCCCATGATTATAGCCCGATGAATGGGAGAGGGAAGTGATTCGATTCGGTCAGTGAAATCAAAGGTGGGGAGCACTGGTTCTTTAAAGGATGTGGGAGTTTGAGTGGTGGTTTTGGCACATTTGGCCGGTGGCTGATCAGCAGGAGAAGGGCGATAAGAGGACATATCGGGCAAGTCAGGATGAGAAGGTTGGTCAGTTGGAGGGTCTATGGGACGAAAAGTCCTCTTGATGTGGGCCATGAAGGAAAAAGGGTTAAAAGCCTAAGGAGATTGCAGGGAAAGTTCGAAAACTGGGAAAGGAACTAAGTCTAGGTTATGCGGGACCGCGCAATCAAAAGCAGTTGCGCGGAGTGTCGCAACACTTGGTAAACTTGCGCAGACGGGAGATCTGTTGCGCGGGTCCGTGCAATCGATATCGATTGAGCGAGAAAATCGCCAGAGAGGAAATTTTTACCACAGAATGAGAGAAATGCAGAATATGAAGGGGGGTGTGGTATTTATAGGCTGCAGCGGTCGAGTATGTACACGGCCGGTTGCGCGGGTCCGCGCACGTCAGGTGAAAAGGAAGAATTTTGATCCTTTTTCGTTTCTTAGGAAAATAAAGAAAGGATCAAGGGAGCATCTGTTGAGGCATAAAAAATTATGAAAGAATCAAGCAAGAAGAGATAAAGAGATAGAAAGAACTTTTGAAAGGAAGAAAAAGAGATAGCTTTGAGAAGGGTGCGCAGGACCGCGCAACCAATGTCCGTTGCGTGGGACTGCGCAATCAATATGCTTGCGCGGGTCCGCACAAAGGAAATAGCAGTTGCGTGAGACCCTGAAATGTACTGCAGAAATGGTCCTTTGCAGAGTGATCTAAAGCACTAAAAATTTGCCCCACATCGTTAAGATCAGGATTTTCACACGTGCGAGGGTCTATAAATACCCCTTACCCTCTTTCATTAAAGGTAATTTGAAGATTTTCAAGAGGAGAAGAGTGGAGCGAAAGATTGAAGGTAGGAGAGAAGTCTCCTGTCAGTTTTGCAGGACCGCGCAACCGATATCAGTTGCGTG
Source organism: Magnolia kwangsiensis (assembly GCA_037074715.1). Classification (NCBI taxonomy): domain Eukaryota; kingdom Viridiplantae; phylum Streptophyta; class Magnoliopsida; order Magnoliales; family Magnoliaceae; genus Magnolia; species Magnolia kwangsiensis. Next base: position 26,726,942 of record CM073582.1, read on the forward strand.
GGCCTGCGCAACCAGACTACCCTGCAGTCTATGAAGTTCAAGGGCCGTCATGCTGCCAAAGTATTTGTGCAAAGCTTCCCTTTCTTCGGGCTTTCTTCTATTTTTCAGAAGAGAAGGATTAGTCGATCGAATCGACGCTTCCCCTAAGTATTAGGGATGATCGAAACAGACGTCGTTATGCTGCTGAAATCTTTGTTTCATTGAAGATCCATCGATCGAATCGATATTCCTCCTAAGTCCTATGAGATGTCGCAACAGACACCGAAAGGCTGTCGAAATGAACTCTTGATATCCAAAGCATAAGTCATTTATTTTCAAATGATCTATCTTAGAATTAAAGGATATAAAGAGGATGTAAATGAACTCAGTATCAATGAAATGTGATGAATGTTCTCAATACTCTTTCTCTGTTACGTTTGAATAAGATAATTTTCCAAATCAAATGCATTTGTTTCTTTGTCGAAACAATTTTCAAGCACATTATCTCTACCTTTTTTGAGTGATTGTGTCCTCACCACAGCCTACCTCGTCAATCGTACCTCTAGTCACACTCTCCGAAATAAATCACTTTTTGAAATTCTGTTCAATAAACCTCCAAACTATGATCATCTTCGGGTATTCAAATGTCTTTGTTATGCACAAATTCTCAGCGCTCACCGCGATAAATTTTCTCCCCATGCCACTAAATGTGTCTTTCTTGGCTACTCAAACACACATAAAGCCTACAAACTCTACAACCTCAATACTGAATCCATCTTCTACTTTCGAGATGTCACCTTCCATGAATTAATATTTCCTTTCCAAGATCTTCCTGATACTCCTTCCCTTCTCGCTCCTATCATTCCTCTTCCACTCACTAAACCTATTATGTCTCCTTCTCCTGATCCCCCAATATCTCGTAACTCTCCTGACTCTCCTGACTCCATGACCCCTACGACCTTATCAAACACATCTCTACCAGCTTCTTGCCCTCACTGCACCATTACTCGACCTTCCTACGTTCACGACTATATCTGTCCCACCTTACATGCAGAGCTCACGACATCTACACCTACTTCACCGACTTCAGGAACTGCTCACCCTTTGTCTGCTTTTCTTTCATATTCCCATTTTCTCCTTCACATATTACTTATTTGACTGCTCTTACCTCCTGTACTGACCCCCCATGCTATTTTGATGCTATTCGCCACTCTCACTGACACGAGGCAATGTTTGCTAAGCTTCGTGCTTTAGAGGATAATTCTACCGGGACTCTTAAGCCTCTTCCTCTTGGTAAGAAACCCATTGGGTGCAAATGGGTTTTCAAAACCAAACTCAAAGATGACGGATTCATCGAGAGGTACAAAGCTTGGCTCATTGCCAAAGGATATACTCAGGTTAAAGGACTTGAATACCATGAGACTTTTACTCTGGTTGCCAAAATAACCATGGTTCGCTACTTACTGGTAATTGCAGCTACCAAAAATTGGATTATTCATCAGCTTGATGTCAACAATGCCTTCTTGCATGGTGATCTTGATAATGAACTCTACATGACACCACCACCTGGATATTGTCCTCAAGGGGAGATCCGTGTCTGTCACCTCAGAAAATCCCTCTATGGCCTCAAACAAGCCTCCCAAAAGTGGTTTTTTAAACTAACCTCTATGCTTCATGATGCAGGTTTTCATCAGTCTCAGGCGGATCATTCTTTGTTCACTCTCATCACTTCCACCAACATCACTCTTGTCCTTCTTTACGTTGATGACATCCTAGTTGCTGGTAATGACATCTCTCAAATTAAGCTTTTTAAGGAAATTCTGTCCACTCACTTCAAGACAAAGGACCTTGGTTCCTTGAAGTACTTTCTTGGTCTCGAAGTTGCTCGCTCTCCTAAAGGCATCTTTCTTAATTAGCGTAAATATGCTCTCGACATTCTCTCCGACAGTGGACAACTTGGTGCACGGACTGCTCTTTTTCCTATAGAGCAACATTTGAAGCTTAATACTAAAGATGGTGACCTTCTCCCTGATCCTGGCCTTTACCATCGCCTTGTTGGCCATCTCATCTATCGACCATCACCAGACCAGACATTGTTTATGCAGTTAACACACTCAGTCAATTCATGCATGCTCCTCGGGTCCCCCACATGGCTGTAATTATCAGAGTTCTCTGCTACACCAAAGGCTGCCCCAGCCAAGGCATCTTCTTTCCTTCATCCAACAGTACACGTCACAACTTATACAGATTTTGATTGGGTCAGTTGTCCCACCACCCGCTGCTCCACCATCGGCTACTTCATTTAGTTAGGCACTAGTCCGATCTCATGGCACACCAAGAAGCAGAATACAGTTGCTTGCTCTTCTGCTGAAGCTGAATATTGAACCATGGCCGTCACAACTTGTGAACTCACTTGGTTAAAACGACTTCTCACTGATCTTGGTGTCTCTCATCTCGAACCATTCACTTTACATTGTGACAATCAATCTGCACTATATATTACACACAATCCTGTGTTTCATGAGAGTACCAAACACATTGAGATTGATCGCCATATTATTCGCGACAAAATTTGCTCTGGCCTCCTCAAAGTTGTTCTTCCAGTGAGCAAGTTGCCAATATCTTCACCAAAGCTCTGGGACATGAGCTTTTTCATCATTTTTTGCGCAAGTTGGGCATTATGGACCTCCATGCGCCAACTTGAGGGGGAGTATTAACAGATTTCTTACCATACATGCACAAAATCAAGACTTGCACAAAATCTGTAATTAGATTATTTTTAGAACTCAATCAAATATATTTTTCCATACATAGCTTATCGTACATCTATTTATTTGTAAAGCTCAATACTAAATATACAATAATTCAGTCAAATATTTCTCTCCCTCTTCCATCTTCACAATAGGCATTTGAAGCATGTGGATTTTCTCAAGCGCCTAATATATATGGACGCACTTTCAAGCATTTTTCCGACTAGCTAGTTTATTATAGGCATCCCATTTTGTTGTAGATTTTACCAGGTGGCTAGTCAGTATGGAAGAGTCTTTTCATACTTTATTGGCAGGTTAGCCATTGAAGGCCGTTGTATGCCTATTAGTTGCATGCCCTCATGTAACATCCCGAAAATCGGGGGGTCGAGTAAAAACCCAACTCCCGAGTTCCAAAATGTTATTTATGCAACATAGATATGTATGATTGAATGTTGTCTGTATTAATGTATTAAACATGAGTGGGATTACGCCAGAACAGCATATCATACTCCAGAGACAGTTAAATTAACAAGCGGAAGACTGTGATAGTATGTATAACATATATAAACTGTCGTATGTCTCCAGAGTGTGAACATGTTACTAGGTTATATACATACATGTATACTCTAAAAATAAACAAAACGAATATACATGAGTGCGCTAAAACTATAAAATGACAAGTGTCAAGGCATCTAATCAACCTCCCTGTAATCCCGTCAATCAGATCACGCATAAAGGAGGAATCCTCCTCATCATCATCAAGTCCAGCTCCGCCTCGCAGGCCGCGCCATCATCTGCAATCACAATAGGGACTGGTAGGTGTCCGGAAATACCATCCCGTAACGTGGGAGTAAGTGATCAACTCAATGGGATAAGAGAGCAGAGATTAGCATGTTATCAAATCAATCATGCAATAATAGTAAAGCAGTAAATCAAACATTCCTAATACTGTTGTTAATGTAATTATGACATGACATGATGGATGCCCTCACCGACGTTCTCCCTCATACGGCACCATCTAACGCCCGCGGCATGCGTGCATCCCGTTCAGTGCTCCACATCTTCCAGGCACATGCAATGTAATGGTGATATGATTTCTAAGTTGTTATTAGTACATTCAAACAGCAGGATTGGGAAACTAAGGTACTTCCCTTATATCAATCCCAACACAGATCCTGTCTAGGGTCGTCACTCCTAGTAATCTCATACGATATATATTTTGTAGGTCGCTGCAAGGAATGCCAGGGCTGTTGCACGCACTCATTACTCCGCTCCCCCATCACCTTATCAATACAGGCCTACTGTACTCTACTGCTACGGAAGGGTCGTCGTCTCCCGTAGACTCAGAATACGCTCGCGGTCACTACAAAGGACTCGTCGCCTGATCAGTGTAAGCCGACAGCAAGAATATAGTGTCCCATACCACCATAATCTGCTCACGAGACTAGGTGCTCACTGGTCACTACGGGGAGGTTTGTGGCCCCAGCGTAGGCCGACAACTCGACCACGGTGTCCCATACCACCATGCCCGGCTCATGAGTCTTCGTGGATCAAGGTACCATGGTTAACAGGGTTTACAATAGTAAGTTCAGTACCCTAGGTTCAAGCAGTTATGACTCATACAGAGTGAACATACAATGGCCAGTCGGGTTACTTGACGGGCTCGACTAGCACGATCGCATTTCAAGTCGAACGACATGAAGTGCGTAAAACACTTCATGTGGCCTAACCACTGTCGCCAACTCCAAAACACGGCTCACGTTCATCGACGCGTCGTTCGTGGCAAAGATAGGCCAACCACGAATTTGCTCGGTTACCGACTGCCTGGACTAGGTATAGTCCCAAACACATATGAATTCACATCAGCAATCAGGTAAGAGTATTGGAAATGGAATACAAACATGTGAGCATGTTAACGCATGTTATAACGTACAACTTAAGTAAATCATCTTACACATGTCTTTCACACATATAATGAAATTATACATATCGCCAACATATAGAAAATTATCTCCATCAGCATATTAATTGGGAATTCAATCTCAAACTAAATCATAAGAAAATCATCAAGCACATGTTATAACATACCACTTAAGTGAAACATCAAGCATATGCATTTCATGCATATAATGAAATCGTACATATGGCTAACATGTAGGAAACCATTTACACCAGCATATTAATTGAGAAATCAATCTCAAATTAATTCATAACACCATTTAATTCAATGCATACTAATATAAGCATTTATACAAACACTTAAACTACACACTTAAGTCTATATATAGTATGTCGACTCGAAGTGCGCATTTAGGCGAATCTCTTCGCCAAACTAATTATGCACGCATTCTTAACATTCTAATGCGACAATAAACCATGTCAATTACATCAGCAAAATATGAATGAAAACAGTAATTCCTATAAATGACTAAAATGCCCTAAATCTCATATTCTTCGTCGGTTTACGAAACAGGAAACGGACAGCATGTTGTACATGTCAAACAGCGTTGTCGTCGATAATCTACTATTAAATGACATTGAAAGCGTTGAAAACAGTCAATCAAAGCGTCTAATATCCGCACCTTTCACTTTATATATGTATCGTTTCGAACGGAGCGTATACGCTTCGTCTACGGCGATCAGGCGACTTAATACACAAGCTACATAAGCTACATCGCTAATGAAATTGACGGAAGCTTAAATCAGCAAGTGGTTAGGGTTTTTCTTACCTAGAAGTGCATTGGAATTGCCGAGAAAGTGATTGGAGTGCGTCGCCTAAGCACGTGCAGCAGGCAGGGCAACAGCAGGAAAATCCTCTCCTACTCTCTCTCACAAACTCTCACCTTTTCTCTCTCCCAATCTAGAGTTTTTCTCAAATTCGGATGGGAGAGAGGAGTGAGGGTTTCAACCCCTTTTATAAGCATAAAAATGCCCGAAATAGGCTCGGGAATAAAGTTCACTTGAGGTTTATCCAAATCGGGGCTGTTTCGGTCCAAAAGAGTATTTCTGGAGGTCCCCTGGCCAAATGCGGTCGGACTTAAGCTCATGCATACTGGATCTAGCATACATCAAGTTTTCAGTCCGGCAGGGTTCGCAGAGCGCACGTGACAGTCCAGTTTCAGTTCAGCGGTCACCGCACGTAGATCAGGTCTGCAAGTCTCATGATATGAAATAGAAATTTTTCCTGATCCGAAGGTGTAATTTGGCTGAATTCTGATGGTCAGAACGCTTAATACTGACGCGTCAATTCGTGTGCCAGATTTAAATTTCAAATTCCAAATCTAGCCCTATTCTCACTCTCTTCAGTCCAAGCTCAATGAAATAGCCTGCGAGTGTCAGTTGGACTTGATTTTCGAAATGATTGTCAGGTCCAGCTAGGACGGCCTAACGGTCTAAGATAGTAGGTATCGGACTTTCGACACGCGGTCTAGATCAAATACAAAGTTTCAAAGAGGTCCAGAGAACAAACCAGCTTAGAGTTTGATCCAAGGTTATAGAGTATTATAGAGTCATTGGTTCTACTCGATTTGGGTCTTGTAGAACGTATTTAAAGTGATCAGGGACTGTTTCCCAGCTACTCTAGCGTTGCGCTAGCTAACTTATGCTTAGTTTCTAAAGGAACTAATCCTAAGTGGTTTCTTTGGCTATGGAATTGGGTTCTGAGTGATTCTCCAGGTGTTTTAGTTGACCCATTGCCTAAGGACATCTAATCCCAGGTTGGCAAAATTCGGGGTGTTACAATCTACCCCCCTTAAAACATAATTTCGTCTCCGAAATTGGTGAAGGGCAATGAGTACTTTTTCTAAGGAAGGTTCAAATCCTAGTTAACAACCTAACCTTACGTAAAGCCTAACTCAGCTGTTTCGATCCTGGGCCAGTGGGGAAGAGGCTAACCATGCTTCCGCTGCGCCACTCTGATCGAACGGTAGCGTTGACTAACCTAACTGGATTGGACTTAATACGTTCTACCCCCCTTAAAACTTGGTTCTACTTAAAGTTCAAGACTCTTTTCATCGCTCCGTATATCGAAACAAGATACAACTTAGGGACTATCCTTGACATGAATTGGGAAACAACTTCTCATTACAGTGGTTTTCCTTTGCTAAGGATGCGTTCTATAGCATTGGTATCTATGGCGATAGAGATGAGCCTAATCTCTATTGTGGTTGAGTTTAGGGGCAGGTATGAGTTGGTGGAAAGATGTCGAATTCTCTGCTGGCTTTAAGTCCTTAACATTTACCAAGGGCAAAGCAATAACTTGTGGTTATAGGTGGTCGGGCCAACATGGAAGAATAGTTATGTAATGGGTCTGAGCCGGATACACAAACCTTCTGCCCCGCGATGACAGAAAAGTTGTTGTATCAGTCCTCAATCCTAGTCGATGCCGATCTTCTGCTTGATCAGAGCATTGGATTCATTGGTAACTACTAGGATTAAGAAGTCGATTCAAACCACGAATACTTCGCTGATAATTGCATTTCCTTTACTCCGCGTTCCCGAATGCAATAAGCCCTTGGGGAAGGCAATTCTAAGGGGCGTGCTAGTACATTCTAAGTTCAATCTGAGGGATTTATAAATGTTCCCTGAGAGTAAATGGTTCCTTCCTATGGGCAACAACAGAAGTCTATAAGTCATAAGGGGATCTATCGAAGGAATAAGGTTCTACTTCAACCAAATCTAACCTACAATTTCTTAGCATATACAGGCTTTACACTACTTAAGGTAACTAGTAGGCTAGTCTGTAACTCAGTAGCTATAATTCAAAGCCTAAGATTATACAGTAAATGGTTCCATACCATTACTAATACAAGGAATTGCTCTATCGCGTAGGGTCAAGATTATCTAAATAAAATTGGCTTTCCTATATCGTCAGATCCTTCAAATCTAGGAGTACTATCTCTAGGTCCAAAACACCGAGGGCCTATTGTATGAAACGAAACTACATTCCTAATCCCATGTTGGGATCGGGAGTGGCATGCTAGTCACAATACATGGAACAAAGTTCCACACTTTCTACCTCTGTCGTTACTAAACCTAACAACAACAAACACAAAGATCTCAAACGGTAATCAAATAATCTACAAGACAACGGCACAGATGCCTAATTCTACCAAAGGACTCTACCACAATCCCGACTTACCTTCTTTATCACTGTCGAGTTTAATACTGTCTGTTGCTCACTAGAGCTCTCTCGGCCATATATTTTCAGTATCCCTTAAGCAAAGAAAATGGAGAAATAGGATTGAGAGGGAGGATAGTGGAAAGAGAGAAAAAGGCTAAAACAGCTTAAACAATAGCCATGGAAAGAGGAGGAAATGCAGAGAAATTGTTGTCCAAATGGACTGAAACAAATCTAGGCCCTGTAGAGGGATGCATTAAGCTCCCAAAGGCTGGATTTTCAGAAAGAAAAGAGAATGAAAAAGGAGAATGGAGCTCCTCACGATTTCAGCTCAATTTGGGGGTTGTGAGAGCTCCAAACGACGATATTTGCAAGAGGGAGGGCTGCAAACAGCAATGGAGTGAAGGAGTGTGGTCATTTTCAACAGAGAATGGGTTTGGGAGTGATTTGAAATCACGATTTTGGGTTAGGGCAGCAAGAAAATGAAAATGGGGCTAAGGAAGAGGCTGTTTGTGAAGGAAGTACCCTTTTTTGGGGTTTTCTATGGTCGAACACTACATGGGGGGTGTACACTACCCAAAATAGGACGTGCGCCCAGTTTTCACACCAAGTGGGCCCCACCGGACGGCGATGGCATCGCCGACCACCTCCCTAGTTGGTCGATGGGACCACATGGGTATGGTCCCCCATGGTCCAGGGACCCCAAAAAAACTATGGGCCCCACCTTCGTTCATTCTAGATTGGCCTAGGGAGGCCCAAACATCCATTTGAGAATTTTTGGGGCCAATTTGTAAACCTAAATGCAATTTCCTATCATGCAGCATATGATTTTGGGGTAGAAGGAGCTAATACATCCATATAGCCCATTAGTTGCTAAAGAAAGCAAACTTAGAATTTTTTTATGGCCATTTTTCATGAAATTTTACTATTCACTATAAAATTTCATCGAAGTATGATTTTATATCATTTTCACATTAGGATCAATGCCTAACATGAAAATAATAAGAAAGAATTAAATATTGGAGTGGTGAGAGGAAGAATTTCGAAGAAATTAGGTGAAACGGGGTTTTTAAGCCCTAGCGATTGAATGTAGGGGTCGTGGTTGTCCCACAGCCCAAGGATTTACATTTACGGGTTTAGAATCGTTCAAAGAACGTCTCGACCCAACTACCTACAACCTAGGAGCTACTCAGGTCGCTTCACGCGACCCCAGATGTGTTACGGACTCGATCGCGCGATCGATATGAATAGACTTCGCCTATTGGCGAATCTGCGATCCTATAAGTGTTTCTAGACCTTTCTCGCACCCTCCTAAGTCAAAGGAAGCGACAACGTGTCGCGTGACCATAACCCAGGCCCGGTTTAATCCAAATCATGCTCTGATACCATCTGTAACATCCTGAAAATTGGGGGGTCGAGTAAAAACCCAACTCCCAAGTTTCAAAATGTTATTTATGCAACATAGATATGTATGATTGAATGTTGTCTGTATTAATGTATTAAACATGAGTGAGATTATGCCAGAACAGCATATCATACTCCAGAGACAGTTAAATTAACAAGCGGAAGACTGTGATAGTATGTATAACATATATAAACTGTCGTATGTCTCCAGAGTGTGAACATGTTACTAGGTTATATACATACATGTATACTCTAAAAATAAACAAAACGAATATACATGAGTGCGCTAAAACTATAAAATGACAAGTGTCAAGGCATCTAATCAACCTCCCTGTAATCCCGTCAATCAGATCACGCATAAAGGAGGAATCCTCCTCATCATCATCAAGTCCAGCTCCGCCTCGCAGGCCGCGCCATCATCTGCAATCACAATAGGGACTGGTGGGTGTCTGAAAATACCATCCCGTAACGTGGGAGTGAGTGATCAACTCAGTGGGATAAGAGAGCAGAGATTAGCATGTTATCAAATCAATCATGCGATAATAGTAAAGCAGTAAATCAAACATTCCTAATATTGTTGTTAATGCAATTATGACATGACATGATGGATGCCCTCACCGATGTTCTCTCTCATATGGCACCATCTAACGCCCACGGCATGCGTGCATCCCGCTCAGTGCTCCACATCTTCCAGGCACATGCAATGTAATGGTGATATGATTGCCAAGTTGTTATTAGTCCATTCAAACAGTAAGATTGGAAAACTAAGGTACTTCCCTTATATCAATCCCAACACAGATCCTGTCTAGGGTCGTCACTCTTAGTAATCTCATACGATATATATTTTGTAGGTCGCTGCAAGGGCTGCCAGGGCTGTTGCACTCACTCATTGCTTCGCTCCCCCATCACCTTATCAATACAGGCCTATTGTACTCTACTGCTACGGAAGGGTCGTCGCCTCCCGTAGACTCAGAATACGCTCGCGGTCACTACAAAGGACTCGTCGCCTGATCAGTGTAGCCGACAGCAAGAATATAGTGTCTCATACCACCATAATCTGCTCACGAGACTAGGTACTCACTGGTCACTACGGGGAGGTTTGTGGCCCCAGCGTAGGCCGACAGCTCGACCACGGTGTCCCATACCACCATACCCGGCTCATGAGTCTTCGTGGATCAAGGTACCATGGTTAACAGGGTTTACAATGGTAAGTTCAGTACCCTAGGTTCAAGCAGTTATGACTCATACAGGGTGAACATACAACGGCCAGTCGAGTTACTTGACGGGCTCGACTAACACGATCGCATCTCAAGTCGAACGACATGAAGTGCGTAAAACACTTCGTGTGGCCTAACCACTGCCGCCAACTCCAAAACACGGCTCACGTTCATCGACGCGTCGTTCGTGGCAAAGATAGGCCAACCACGAATTTGCTCGGTTACCGACTGCCTGGACTAGGTATAGTCCCAAACACATATGAATTCACATCAGCAATCAGGTAAGAGTATTGGAAATAGAATACAAACATGTGAGCATGTTAACACATGTTATAACGTACAATTTAAGTAAATCATCTTACACATGTCTTTCACACATATAATGAAATTATGCATATCGCCAACATATAGGAAATCATCTCCATCAGCATATTAATTGAGAATTCAATCTCAAACTAAATCATAAGGAAATCATCAAGCACATGTTATAACATACCACTTAAGTGAAACATCAAGCATATGCATTTCATACATATAATGAAATCGTACATATGGCTAACATGTAGGAAACCATTTACACCAGCATATTAATTGAAAAATCAATCTCAAATTAATTAATAACACCATTTAATTCAATACATACTAATACAAGCATTTATACAAACACTTAAACTACACACTTAAGTCTACATATAGTATGTCGACTCGAAGTACGCATTTAGGCGAATCTCTTCGCCAAACTAATTATGCACGCATTCTTAACATTCTAATGCGACAATAAACCATGTCAATCACATCAGCAAAATATGAATGAAAACAGTAATTCCTACAAATGACTAAAATGCCCTAAATCTCATATTCTTCGTCGGTTTACGAAACAGGAAACGGACAGCATGTTGTACATGTCAAACGGCGTTGTCGTCGATAATCTACTATTAAACGACATTGAAAGCGTTGAAAATAGTCAATCAAAGCGTCTAATATCCGCACCTTTCACTTTATATATGTATCGTTTCGAACGGAGCGTATACACTTCGTCTACGGCGATCAGGCGACCTAATACACAAGCTACATAAGCTACATCCTTAATGAAATTGACGGAAGCTTAAATCAGCAAGTGGTTAGGGTTTTTCTTACCTAGAAGTGCGTTGAAATTGCCGGGAAAGTGATTGGAGTGTGTCGCCTAAGCACTTGCAGCAGGCAGGGCAACAGCAGGAAAATCCTTTCCTACTCTCTCTCACAAACTCTCACCTTTTCTCTCTCCCAATCTAGAGTTTTTCTGAAATTCGGATGGGAGAGGAGTGAGAGTTTCAACCCCTTTTATAAGCACAAAAATGCCCGAAATAGGCTCGGGAACAAAGTTCACTTGAGGTTTATCCAAATCGGGGCTGTTTCGGTCCAAAAGAGCATTTCTGGAGGTCCCCTGGCCAAATGCGGTCGGACTTAAGCTCATGCATACTGGATCTATCATACATCAAGTTTTCAATCCGGCAGGGTTCGCAGATCGCACGTGGCGGTCCAGTTTCAGTTCAGCGGTCACCGCACGTAGATCAGGTCTGCAAGTCTCATGATATGAAATAGAAAATTTTTCTGATCCGAGGGTGTAATTTGGCTGAATTCTGATGGTCAGAACGCTTAATACTGACGCGTCAAGTCGTGTGCCAGATTTGAATTTCAAATTCCAAATCTAGCCCTATTCTCACTCTCTTCAGTCCAGGCTCAATGAAATAGCCTGCGAGTGTCGGTTGGACTTGATTTTCGAAATGATTGTCAGGTCCAACTAGGCGGTCCTAACGGTCTAAGATAGTAGGTATCGGACTTTCGACGCGCGGTCTAGATCCAATACAAAGTTTCAAAGAGATCTAGAGAATAAACCGGCTTAGAGTTTGATCCAAGGTTATAGAGTATTATAGAGTCATTGGTTCTACTCGATTTGGGTCTTGTAGAACGTATTTAAAGTGATCAAGGACTGTTTCCCAGCTAGTCTAGCGTTGCGCTAGCTAACTTATGCTTAGTTTCTAAAGAAACTAATCCTAAGTGGTTTCTTTGGCTATGGAATTGGGTTCTGAGCGATTTTTCAGGTGTTTTAGTTGACCCATTGCCTAAGGACGTCTAATCCCAGGTTGGCCAAAATTCGGGGTGTTACACTTCAACCTTGAGATTAGTTTTTACATCCTACACACTAGATAGGATTAGCCTTGTGTGATTCATATGATACGTTGTTTCATTATATTTTATGTGTGATTGATAATTACAAATTGTATATTGTGAACTTCAACTTTAATCATTATCATGCTTAACTATTATGTCGCATGTTAATCTTGGGGGTACTTCTTCACTGTGTAAGCCTCTAATGCATTCCATTTAACATATGCAGGGATCTTAGGAGTAGAACAATATTTTGGTTTGTATCTTAGCACCTAGCAAGGAGTCGAGAGTGAAGGAGTTTTCTTTATATGTTAGTTTATGTTATGTATATCATATTTTGTAGTTGTGTTATCCTTAGTTAAAGGATTTAGACTTGATTACAATTCAGATGTTTACCTTAACACTTTATGATTTTGTTATCTATGCCCACCTTTGTTTATTGTCGTGCTGCTATACGCGACTCTGATTTCTAACGGTGAGTTCAGTCATTAAATTAACTACTCAGACATAGGGGGTGATGCTTCCACGTGTGTTTCTATTAAATGTTCACACCCCAATCACGGGATCTGGGCCTTGTTGCTCGGGTGCCCAGGATAGGGGCATCATAGGTGTTGTCTACTTGAGCTTATAATTTGCCTTATTTTTTGGGTTGAAGCATTAAAATGGGCTGTTAAAATGTATGAACGGTGTGGATCAAACATATACATCATGGTGGGACCCATATATTTCACTCGTGCAATCCTCATATGTTTTTCAAAAAGTAAATCCAAAAATCTACGCATAGATATATGGTGGTTCTCATTTCTCCCAAGCAACCTTCAGAAAGTATTATTATTCATTTACCCCAATTTATAGTGGTAAATGAGAAAACAAACATTCCCTTAGAGAAAGATACTAATGAAAATGTTGAAAGATACAAAGTCTGATTTGTGGTTAAAGAGTCCATTGAAAAATCAAGTATTGACCTCAATAAAAATTTCTCTTCAGTTATCTGATTGAGTACTATTCGTACCGTGTTGAGTATGGTAGTTATGCTTGACTTGGAGCCAAAACAATTGGATGTAAAATTTATCTTTTTGGATATGAATTTTAATTAAAAAATTTACATGATCTGGCTTGAAATTTTTACTATAGAAAATGAGAAGAATCTCATTTGTTGACTGAATATATCACTTTACAGTTTAAAGTATAAAACAAAGTATTAGTACAAAATGATTTGATTCCTTTATTGTAAGCTTAGAAGTTTAACGATGTGAGATAGATTACTGTGCCTATATTTGTAGCTGTTGTAATAGTGACTTTACTATATTGGTTTTGTGTGTAGATGACATAATGGTTATAGGTATTAGAAAATATACTATTGTAACATAAAATTTTTTATTTGACTAGGGAATTCAATATGAAGTATTTGTATACAATTAAATTATATTTTTCAGATGGTTATATTTAGAGACAAGATGAACATAAAAGTTTAGATAACTCAAAAGGGTTATGTTGAAAGAATCCTACATCACTTTGATATGTAGAACATTAATTTAATCAATACTCTATTTCTTATTGGTTACGAGCTATTTCAAAATAGTATCATATCATAGAAGTGGAGAAAGTAGATATATCTTAAATATAATATTCGTCGGTGATTGGGAGCCTTATGTTTACCATAGTGTGCATCAGACTAAATATCGTGCAAGCAATGAAAGCAGTTAGTAAGTACATGGCAAACCTAGGAAAGGATCATTAAACTGTTGTAAAATGGATCCTTCATTGCTTGAAAGCTACTTCTGAGGTGGTTATTTATTATAATAACTAAAATTTAAAGTTGGTTGGGCTTGTGGATGTAGACTACGTGAGGGATCATAATACAAAAAGATATAACACATGTTAAATTTTTCCTTTGGTCGACAATGTGGTTAATTGGATGTCGAGATTGCAATAAATGATGGCCTTATCTACTATTGCAGCAAAGTACATGACATCTATACAAGCAAGGAAGGTATTTGGTTGAATATATTAACTAGAAGAATTGAAATTCAAATAGAAAGTGGCAGTGATTCACTGTGACAGTAAGAGCGTATTACATTTATTTAAAAATCCAATATTCTATGCTCGGACCAAGCACATCAATATTTAGTATCACTTTGTTCCTGATGTAGTAGAAGATGGACATATCTCATTGTAGAAGATTCATACTGATGACAACGCAATAGATATGCGCTAACGAAGCCTGATCCAAGCGAGAAGCTTGTTTGGTGCAAGACTTCTCTTCGACTTATTATTACCTAGTGTTTGATGACGTTTAGGTAGTTGGTATTGGATAGTACTTTTCGCACTTGGAGAAACTAGTCCCCAAGTAGGAGAATGTTATGCAAATAGTCTTTAAGTGGAAAACTTTTCTTAGTAGGAGACGTTTCTCTCTAACTGACATGCATATATACACATAATGCCTAATTCCTTTAAGCCTCTTACAATTCCTCTTTATGAGTGTCTTATAATAATGGAAGCATGGATAGGGAGAGGGTGTGTCAATCTCCTAAGATATTCTTTGGTGAGATGATTATTATACAGAGAAAAAGTAGGAAGATGCAAGTTTCTTTTATTTTAGGGAAGAAGAAAGCTCTGTGTTGCTGCATCATGAACGTAAGCATATTGTCGAATAACATAAATCTTTGTACCTCTTATATATTATTTTATGTTTAGTCATTTAGTTTTTTGTTTGACTCTTTTTTATGGTTTTATTTCCCTGCATCGTGTGCATGGATTTTTCTGCAACATAAGTGGGTCATTCAAATATATTGCCATATCTACATCCGCTTACTGATTATTTGATAACATTATTAAATTTACGCAATTATTGAATATTCTTAATTATATTAAAAAATAACAGTGGAGATATATTTTATGGATAAAATCAGTTAACTTTTTGTTATGCCACATCAATGACAAGGCCCATCAGATTAGTAGTTAAATAATCATACCATGGGTTATGGAATCCTAGGCTGCACCTGTATCAAACTAGTGCATTTGGACATGGTGCATCGAGAGTTTACAAGTTCTTCAGAGTGATACAAAATATATGTCAAATGTGCATGTCAACCATCCAACTAGCTAGTGATCACCAAATAGGCAATTAGTGTTCAAATTTCACCAAACTAAATCAGATAGATGAATTATACAATGCTTAGGTAGGTCTGTTGTATGTACGGATGACAATGGATAACTATTTGCTTGGTTAACATATCCAACTTAAAGCAAATCAAATTATTCAAATATAAAATATATTTACATGATTACTCGACTTCTGAATAGTTTGGGCATGGGTATTACAATATACAACTGTTTAGAACCCTACTTGCGGATGCAAATTGGGTATTACCCCCTTTTTGTCCCAAGCTTAGCACAAGCAATGCTTTGAGGGCCCCACCTTGATGTACAAGTTTTATCCACCATTCATCTATTTGCTATATCATTTTAGAGTATAAGCCCAACAAATCCAAGGCTCAAGTGGAATTTTAAATTCATGTGTCATGGCCCTGTTTACACCCAGCTTGACATTGTCAGATCTGATGATAAGAAGCCACTATGTGGCAACACCGCCATACGGAAGATCGGGACGAGATCCGTGTAGGCGATATGATCGAAATGATGAAATTGTGGGAGACTTAGGATGATTATCTCCAAAGGACACTTGTCAGATGGCAAAAAAAAATAATAATATCAAAAGTACGTAGTTGTCGCTAGACGCATGGTGAAGTGTGAGAAGCCATTACTTATATAATGTCCTAAGAGAGTGCGCACAATCGATTAACTAGTTGGTGGGGATATATTCAACAATATATGGCTGAACATAATTGTCTAGTTTTAGCTAACGATTGATTGAAAATACAAAGATCATGTAAACTCTTTTTAAGATGAAAATATAATTCACCGCCTACTAGATGATTGGCTGATTATAGAAAAATCAAGAAGATTTTACTTAAGTTAAAAGTATAATCAACAATGTATGCTAATTGGCCAATTAATTTAGAGATAATTGTAGAGATTGATTATGAATAGAAGTATCTAGCAATTGCCTTACATTTTTGTAAATTCAGTAGGGATTGAAGAGCTCTAGGCTCACGCCACTCCAACACAACACTAATTTTTCAGTAATGTTGCCTATCATGTTTGCTATGGACACTTATATTAGTTTTTATTCAATTCTAACTTATCTATTGTCATCCAACGCAATGTTGTACACTAGCTCAAACCAATTAGATTAAAATTAATTAGCTTGGACTGCATGTTTGAGGTTACAACACTGGACTTTTAGGAAGATTTCTAAGCTCCAAACAAAAGGCCAGCGAGGCTTTCTTATACTTATACTTAGAAATTCCGTTGACCATCTAGTCATAAGGTTTGACTTGAGCACCGAACAAATTGCAGTTAACCATGGTTGTCTCACCATGAAGTTTGATTCAAACATCGAGCAAGTTGTCGAATCACGACAGTCATACCTACACAGTAATGTCCCAGGTAACGAATAGATAATTGTTCTATGATTATCTTACTTATGAAGTCCTGTTCCAAGAAACGAACAAATTATCACCCCACCAACCTTCTTTCCTACTAAGTAAATGGTTGAGTAACGAACAATCGATAATGGAATTGTGACCATTTCGTCCATGAAGCTCAATCATGTGGGGTAACAAATAGATTGTCGTTCATAACAACCATCTAGCCATAAAGCCTAGTCATATGATGAATATATTGTCAAAGATATGACCGCCATCAACTGTCTTGTCATAAAATTTAATCCTAAATAAGAAATCGATAGTTTCCCCAACGACCACCTTGCCACAAAGCTATTTGAGTGACAAGCCAATTAATATATCTGCGAACCACAATTGCGAACCACAATTGTCTCACTTAACAAAGCCCAACCATGCAATGAATAGGCTGTCATTCCCAATAACCATATTGCCTACCAAGCAAACGAAGTAGGCGAACGAGCCTCTGTGTGAGATAATTATTTGGCTACAAAGCCTGATATCTTAACAGGTGACAAAGAAACCAGCATTAGTTATATATTTATTTTTCTCTTTTATTTGACTTTCAGCCTAGTGTAGTTATGCATATAAGTAATATTTATATTATTGGCTTTGGCCTTGTTTTTTCTTTTAATATATATTAACTTATTATTGGACATATAAGTCATCATGTGATTAATTGAAAATCTTTTATTTAAAAGTAAAAGAACTTATCAAAAGGACAAACTCTACCTTTTATAAAATGCTTGATTTTCAGTAATCAATGATTGGATAGATGGCCGATCTGTACTGATCCAATTTTAATTGATCTATTTTCATACTTAGGATCACAAGGTTCTCGGCTTAATTCTCTTCGCAATTGAATCTAGCACGCCCAACATGTACACATCACACAAACGAATGAATAGCCAAACAGGTCTACCTCAGTGGACTGTGGTGAGCTCCTTAGCCTTGATGAGAGGCACCAGATAACTATGGTGAGCCCCCCCCCCCCCACAGGTAATGGGTCTTCCCATCCCGTAGGTAAGTTCCCGATGTTGTGGCCTCCATGAGTTTCGATCCCTTCGTGACTACGAGGCCACGGACTCGTTGGACGTGGTGGATCTCATATTTGTTTCCTTCATGGACCGCTCGGATAGTGATAGGTCCACCGTATATGTACGCCAGATATGGTGGCACGGTTCTTACCATGGGGCGCGGATTAAGTGAGGCAGGGCCAACAGCTTGCTGGATGAGTCCCTGACCATGGGGCTGCCTAAATGTATTTTTTGTATATCTACTGTCCATCCATTTTTTTAGATTATTTTATATAACATATCAAAAAATGAGACAAATCCAAATCTCGAGTGGATCACACCACAGGAAAATAGTGGTGATTGAATGACCACCATTAAAAACTTCCTAGGCCTACTGTAATGTTTATTTGCCATCTAACCTGTTGATAAGGTCAGATAGACCTGGACGAAAAACAAATGGCAGATTGGTTCAAAACTTTTTTGGCCGCTGGAAGTTTTTAATGGTGAGAATTCAATCACTACTGTATGGTCTACATGAGATTTGGATCGGTCTCATTTTTGGGATCATGCCATAAAATGACCTGGAAAAATGAATGGACTGAATGGATATAAAACACATACATCAAGGTGGGCCACACGGTTAGGGCTTCACCCACTTGGCTGTTACCTCTGCCTCACTTAAATCCGCGCCCGTTAGTCTAAATAAACCCTCTTCTTCCACGGACTTCCAAAAGCCCTAACCAAAGCCACTTGAAAATGCCTTCCTTCCCGCCTTTAATCTCCAACCGCTTCCGCTCCTCTCCATCTCTCGTCGCTCCTCTCCTAACCTTTCTCGATTTCCACAACTACCCTTCAACAACACCTGAATTTCCCGCCAAAGCTCTCGAATCCAAACCGTCCATCAAAACACCTGATTCCGTCGACTTCGACCCCTCAACCGTCGCAGAAACCATCTCCAGCTATGCCAACGACTGGAAACGTGCCCTCGATTTCTTCAACTGGGTTGAGAAGGACCATCGGTTCGAGCACACTGTCGACACCTACAACCGCACGATTGATGTCCTCGGGAAGTTCTTCGAGTTCGATCTTGCGTGGGGCCTGATCGGGCGGATGCAAGAACGCCAGCCCATTTCGCCTGACCACACGACTTTCCGGATCATTTTCAAACGGTATGCTTCCGCACATCTCATTAAAGAAGCTGTTGATACTTACGATAGAACTGCCGACTACGGTTTAAAAGATAAGACCTCGTTTTTCAACCTCATCGACGCTCTTTGCGAGTACAGGCATGTCATCGAAGCGAATGAATTGTGTAAGAAAATGGGTTCGGAGTTTTCGGCGGAACATACAAAGATGTGCAATATAATTCTCCGCGGGTGGTTCAAGATGGGTTGGTGGAGTAAATGTCGGGAATTTTGGGAAGAAATGGATAGAATGGGAATTGCCCGCGATCTACATTCATACTCTATATACATGGATATCCAGTGTAAATCAGGGAAACCTTGGAGAGTCAATAGATTTTACAAAGAGATGAAGAAGAAGGGTATTCCGCTGGATGTTGTGGCGTATAATACGGTCATTAATGCCGTCGGTCTATCGGATGGTGCCGATGAGTCGATTCGGGTATTTCGGGAGATGATGGAATTTGGGTGTCAGCCCAATGTGGTTACTTACAATACAGTGATAAAGATTTTGTGTCGGGAGGGGAGGATTAGGCAGGCATATGTATTTCTTGAGCAAATGCATAATAAGGGTGTCCCGCCGAATGTGATCACATATCATTGTTTCTTTAGGTGTCTTGATCGGCCAAAGGAAATCATGAAGCTGTTTGAGAGGATGGTCAAGGACGGGTGCCGTCCGAGGATGGAAACGTACGTGATGCTAATCAAGAAGTTTGGGCGTTGGGGATTTCTTCGGCCGGTTTTTGTTGTGTGGGATAGGATGAAGGAGCACGGGTGTAGTCCGGATGAGTTCGCTTATAATGCTCTGATCGATGCCCTGGTGCAGAAAGGCATGGTTGAGATGGCGAGGAAGTATGACGAGGAGATGTTGGCGAAAGGGCTTTCGGCTAAGCCACGGAGGGAGTTAGGGACGAAGGTACTGAGCGACGAATCTGATGATGAGTGTAGATGATTTTGGACAAAACCAGGGATTCGGCTGATGGCTTGACTTGTTCAAATTTTGAGGACTTGAATCCATAATTTGCAATGAGCGAATGCACAATGTTCTGCTGGGCATTTTCTCGGATCATTCATCTCTAGACGCAGGGCTCAACTTTTGGTGATTGAAATTGTTCATTTGGTGGGTCCCAACTCCCATGGTGGATGGAAGATGTTACCCATAATCTTTCCTATTGGATGATGCTCTCTGATATGTTGTCTTGGTTAAATGCCGCAACTGGTTGTAACTGTCGATTTTCATTGGATATGCAGGAGGTTAGGGTGTGACCTATGCAGTGATGGGGTCCACCAGAACAACGGATTAGGTTGCTGATAGGTGGGTTACACCCATACGATTGTTTGGTTGAACAAAGAAAAGCCATTTCTTTCAACCAACCATCATATGAAGTACCTATTTTATGATTTGGTGGGCTGGCTGCTCTGATAGTATAATGTTAACCAAAGGCCATAAGCTCCAACTGTTTGGGATAAAAGCATTGTCAAGATGACAGAGAACTTCATAACCTTGTGGTCTGACTGAATTTTCTGCGGTCTGACTGAAGAAATGTTGCAACCATTACATGGCGAAGGAGTGGTAATTTTATCTGTCCCATTCTTCTTTTCTAGATGTTGGTTCAATTGATTCAAGGGCCTTTTTCGTTCTTTGTTCTCAATCATTCAAAGAATACGAGGCTGGATGATTTTTGTGTGGAAGCTCTTTGATCATTCACTGTGCTTGACTATGTTAGTTATACCATTAATGTCCATTTGCTGACAAATGTATGTGTTCTGTCAACTGCTGTTCTTTGCTTTGCTGAGCCTGATCATGACTTAAAAATAAATAAGAATTTATTTGTGAATCTGATAAAACCTTTGGTATCATACTTGATCATGCAGAGTGGGCAGCTATAAATGCTGCTTTTATCATCTCTGCTTCTTTGAACCTGACTCAGCTGAACCAGATAGCTGGTTCTATTGTTATACAACATCTGGGTCTTATACTAGAATGGATTCAAGAAATTTAGATCTGGTTAGATGTAGTTTATACTTTAACTTATTTATTCAAATAATATTTGAGATCCCGATGATACAGAAAAGCTTTGAAGATGCTTCACGCCCCTGGTAATTCTTGCAGGCTTAAACGTGCATAATCATTCGTGCTTAATGTGGATTTTCCCTTCCGTGGGTTTGTTCCATGTACAGTTCGTTGTCTGTATAGGTTCAGATAGGTTCCAAAATGCTTCAGATAAAATTCAATTTAGATAAACAGTGGAAGTAAACCGCATAATGCTTCCCAGTCAGAATGTGTGATTTCATACTATAGCCTGGTAATATAAGACTCTAAAGTTTGCTGTGCTGAAAGATTTGGAGCGGCATGGGTTCTTTCATATGAAAAGTGTGGCCTTCTATGGAAAAGATGAGTTCATTAATGATGCAGTTCGAGTTGAAACGGTACCCAGTTAGATTTTACTGAGATATTTGCTTTTGGGTTTCTCTTTCCACATTGTCTTGACATTGAGTATACAGGTCAGGTACCATTTGACTTGCCTGCTTCACGGTTGTTTGAAATTGCTCCATAAGACGTGTAGTTCAGTATAATTTTCTGATCTTTGAACTTCAGGATATTTTGCATGCTCTTGATTTATCCTTTTCTTCATAAAGACCTTTCTCATCAATGTGGTTTTCCATTGTTTGGGTTTCTGTAACTTTCATTAGATCCCTGCATTGCACAAAATGCTGCCCTTAAAAAAAAAACATTTCATAGGCTGTCTTGAAGAAGGACGACACATCTACCATACAAGGGAGTCAGAAGAGTGAAAAATTCAAAAGAGTGATGAGAAGAAGAAAGAAATACAAGATAATCCAAAAAGAAAAGAAAAATAATGAAATGAAAGGAACTGAGAAAGAAGGCAGTTTTGTCTCTTGAATGCATTACCCTCAATGTGGATGATGCATTTCATTCATAACCCCTCAAGACGACCTACTAGGGCAAATGACACATTTTGAACCCCGTATACCTTTCCATTTGCACTTCACCTAAACCTCATTTCGTCTAAAAGAAGTCCTCCTAGATACATAATGGTGATCTGGAATCCCCACCTAAATTGCTTGACAGTCAATTTGGAAGGCGAAGGTGGTAAGGGTCCATAGCCCTCTCGGCGAACATGAAGAATTTCTTTGCACCCAGGCATTTTCCTGGGTAAGGAAATTAAGTTAAAGGATGTATCTGTAGACTCAGGTCTGTAAGGGTGGTCTAATTGTTTTATCCAGCTCATTTTAAAGGTTTTTGTCTTGACTTTGAAATATGCAGGAATTTAGCAGCTAGAATTAGGAAGCCCCTGTTTTTCCAAACTTCAACATCTATCTTCAATATCAACGAAGCCCCCTTTGAATTTTAAACTCCATTTGAAAACCATTAGTTAGCCCATTAAGTTAGCTTTTCAACAAGCCCAAAATCATGCCAAGCTGGTGAGCACCGAGATATGATTGAATTACCAGACGGTGTACAGTAACAGTTTGGACTGAGATTTGAGAAAAAAATGAATAGCCCCATTAATTTTCTAATCATTCTGAATTTTGACACCAAACCAAAGCCATTAGTTAACTCATCAAGTTAGCTTTTCAACAAACCCAAGCTCACCCAATGATGACGCTTGAGTGCCTAGATCCAGCAGAAAAACTGAGAGGCGTGCAGGCTGAAAATCAGGCATTTTTTTTTTCATGCAAGAAACAATTTGAACAATGGCACCTATGTTCTGCATGAAAATCCAAAATCCAAATTCCATATATTTTCACCAAAATGCTCCTAGGATGCCTAATTAGATCCCTAACCTTCCATCTTTTTACCAACAAACTTCCAACTTGGTTTGTGATATTATATTCCTACCCTAGAGAACTATAGGATTTTGACACTTGGCAAAATCACATCCATTCAAACCCAAAAACCTAAGAAACCTTCTAGAATCATCCCCTTACCTTGTTTGCCACTCAAATTACCTCAAATCAACCCCCTAAATTGAGCCACTTGTCACACATGTAAACATCCTCTACCCGTTGGAAAGTCCACCAAGATCTCTCAAATTGCTAAAAACCCACCCCATGTCTATCAATAGACCTTTCAGTTGGGAGGGAGAGGGAGGGAGTTGAGAACTCCTGTGTCTCCTAGATAGACGTAGGTTAGGAGTTTGTCTCAACCCATTAGGGTTCGGTTCTGATAACTGTCCCGATGGAAGGACCCATTTATCTTTTTTCTTCTTCCACAACTCCTCACCTCCAATCCACAAGAACTTCTAAGTTAAGACCCTCCACCAGGAAGAGAAATATCCCTAAAGATGGAGTTTCTGATGCCCAACATGCCACAATCGATCATATTTCTCCTTCTATTTACTGTTTTATGTTTTGTATAGCTGAAGTTTTGTTGTAGGAATTTCAACTCTCACCAAGTAGAGGCCATGCGGTAACATGGGCAGAGAACTGTGCCCAACACCTCTGTCATTGAGTCCCTTGCTTGGATATTTGGTGTAAAAGACCATTTTATTGGAGTCAGAGCATCATTTAAACCATTTAACATGGAAGTTCATTCCATGGTCTTCTAGCCACCCTTGGAATCCCAATAACTCAGCTAGTGGCAATTTTTAATTTCTATGCCAAAAGGTTTTTTTACCTCTAAAAAAGAAGTTTTTGGTTAGGTTTTGTGACTCGGTTATCGAGTCCATGATATCTCGACAACCAATCGCACAGAAACAAACAAGAGTACAGTCGCAAGAATATTTGAGCTGAGAGGGAGTGAACTTTTTTTTGATTTCAACCTTCTTATCTTACAATACTTAAAAAAACTCACACGATATATATATTTTTGGAATTTCTACCCCCAATAGACTCCAAATGAATCTTCAATGAGAATCCTCTCAACTAAGAAATTGGTTTCAAATCAATCTAATCTACCTAAGATGATAAAATCCTAATAATAGTAAAAGCAAGTTTAGGAAATAATCCTCCAAATCTTCAATCACATTTTCAAATTAGCCTCTATATCTTCAATCACATCTTTAAATTAGCCTCTATATCTTCAATCACATCTTTAAATTAGCCTTCATGTTTTTTATAAATAGCAAATTACAAATCTTGATATTTGTCCAAAATATATAAATAAACAATTCAAAATCAGCATGTTGGTTCCTAGGCCTTGCGATGGGTTGTGTGCCTACATGGGCCATGGGCTTGCATCAACTTTCTAGCTTTGAAAGAACTCGTTCTCGAGTTGGAAACCAATCTCAACCTTTGGACTTGTACTACCTTTACAACGAATTTTCTTCTTCCTAGTGGCGCCCCTACGCACTGGCTTGACACAACCTTTGTTGGAGTCCATTGTAGATGTACTCTTTCGATTGCACTATCGTGGGTGCCAAATCGTTTGTTGTAATTTTTTAAAGTTCTTCGTGGATCTTGAAACATTTGCTCCGTTTTATGTGCTATAGTCATCTTTTACAAAAGTTACTTCAATTGAGTGGAAGGTGTTCCAAAATGGTAACGGTGGCCGTAACAGCCACCACCGTTATCGTTATGATATGGGCCGTTACGGCCGTTAAGGCCTCCGTATAGGCCGTTACGACCTTTTTTTTAAATTTTTTTTTGAAAAAACCGTTACAGGACCGTTACGGGGCTGTTATGGCCATTTTAATCCCGTAATGCGTAACAGTAAATGACTGTTATCGTTACTGTTACGTAAACCTTGATTGAGTGTTGAGACCTATTTTCACATCTATTAATGCGATTATCACTATAATTGAATCAAACAATTGGTCCATTGGTGAATTCAAGTGAAGGTCCAATGTTAATGTATCAATCACTTTAGACGCCAACTTTTTTACTTTGTGGATCTATTCATCGTTTTCGGAATTTTTACTTTAATTCCTGGTTCTCCGTCACGTTCCAACAATTGAATGAGTCAATCATTGATGTCTTCGTAAGTTGGGACCACCCTTTGTTGGTTAGGGCCTTGGCGAGGACCTTCCTCTACGTGTTCATGTGCTCCAATTTCGGTTTCCGGATTCCCTCCACGCTAGAACTCTCCCACTTGATTAATGAGATTACCTATCGTATGTGTGAGTTGATTGACCCGCTCTGTGAGTGCGTGTATCAATAAGATCACTTGCACAAACTCTTCTTGTGTCACCCCCTCTGAAGCCATTAGGAGATGATGTAAAGTCAGCGGTTCCCCAACGATCACCTGCTCTAATACTAAAATGGTGCAATTCAATTATCGAATCGTGAGATCTTGACACTTGAATCGAAAAGAAACAAATAAGAGTTTACTTGCAAGAATATTTTGGTAGAGAGGGAGAACTTTATTTATTTCAACCTTCTTTTCGTACAATATTTAAGAAAACTCGCACTTAGAGGTTGATTTCAAATCAATCTAGCTAAATAAGATGGTAAAATCCTAATAATAGTAAAAGCAAGTCTAGTAAATAATTGTCCAAATCTTCAATCGCATCTTAAAATTAGTCCCTACATTTCAATCACGTCGCCATATCTTCAATCACACCTCTAAATCAGCCCCCACATTTTCCACAAATAGTGAATTGTAAATCTTGGTATTTATACCTCAAATCTATAAATAAACCGTCCAAAATCAATACACGTTGGGCACTGCGATGGGTCAGGGGCCTACATCAATTTAACAGTGTCCTTAGCAAAATGAGGATAGTGAAAACCCCAAAAGCGCTTCATGTAAAAAAAAAATGGTTGTACAAGTGAACTTAGTGAGAATTTAAAGGGACCTTTTAGGCAACTTGGCTTAGCTATCAAGGAACATTGAAAATTAAATACCTTAGAACACAGTGAAAAGTTGAAAAGGCACCACAAGGAAAAAATGAGGGCTATGATCCAGGCATGGTAAAATGCTGTAGGGCGTTGTGATTTGTGAGTAAACACTAGAAATGAAGTAAAAGAAAGTGAGTAAAAAATGTGGACATTAGTCATGTTTGAAAGTCAAGGTTTGGTTTGGTAGTGGTGGCTTGGGAGGTTTCTAGATTTTGTTATCCAAGGGGCAAGGCTCTAAGATTGATGTCAAAGGCTTCCTCAAAAGCCCTCAATTTAGGTCAAGGAATTTAAGGGATCAATATGCTGGAATCGAATTTACAGAGTTCACCAATCACTCGGTATTTTTTTTTTTTTAAATATTAATCACTCACTCAGTATGCCCATCCAAAACATTCAAGAATTCAATCTAATGAAGGAATCAACATTGAACCAAATCAATATTGTTCTATTTGTTGCTCTGTGAAAATTTCTTTACATGCATTCTCTCATCAACAATTTTTGTTCTATAAATAAATTTTATTTTTTACTTATTGCATTTTTTTTTGGTTATTTTCATAAAGTTATGAGGCGGCTCAAAGTCATCGTCTCTACTATATCGAGTCAGCTATAATACCGCTACTCCACATAATTGTAATATTGCCCCAACTCATGATCTTACAATACTACGCTATGTACTCTCAAACATATTGATGGAATGCCCTCAGGTAATTTGAATTGAATAATGAGGACTGTATGACGAACATGAAATAAACCTGAGAGTTCCACAACATTGTTACCCATTATTGGGCTTGAAAGCTCCCATTCCCACTCGATAGGATTGCTCAAGTTATCTTAAGGGAGGATGGAATTTTACGGCGAGAATCTGTCTGAGGGTGTAAATATTGAGATCTTGGATTATGGTGGTAATTTGGATCTCAAAGTTTTCAATGATTGGTTGGAAGCAATGGTAAGTTATTTCCATTGGTAGGAGATGGGTGAGTTCATTAAGCTATGGTTTATAGTTGTAAGACTCAAGTTTGCAGCCAGGAGTGGTGGTACAGAGTTGAGGAAAACTTGCAACGTTGTAGCCTCCCTCATGTAAAAAGCTGAGGAAATGGAAGCGAGACTGATGCATAGGTTTTGTAACTATAGATAACAAAATGATTTTGTTCTAGGAAAGTCTTGGCATCCTGTCTCAAATGGGTATTAGGAAAGATCATATCCGACAACCAAAGTGCGTTCATTCTAGGAAGACAAATTATTGATAGCACCCTCATAGCTTTTGAATGTCTGGATTCGAGAAATAGATCCGGTTCAAAGGGTCTTTTGTGTAAGCTTGATCTCGAAAAAGCTTATGATCACGTAGATTGGACATTCCTCAAATACATGATGGGTCGAATGGGATTTGGAGACAAGTGGATAGTATGGATGGGGGAATGTGTTTGATCCGCTTTCTACTTGGTCTTTCTCAATGGTTCCCCAAAAGGCTTCTTCAACGGCTCTAAAGGGTTGCGTCAAGGTGACCCGCTATCCTCTTTCCTATTCTTAATAGTCGGTGAGGCGTTATCTAGAATGCTGAGGAAGGGTCAAGAAGAAGGCATAATCAATGGCTTTAAGGTTAAAGGAATGGAGAACTCGATATCCCACATCCAATTCGCCAATGACACACTTATATTTTGTGAAGCAGAAAGAGAAAAAGTTAACAATTTGTGAACAATAATTCAATGTTTTGAGGCAGTTTCGAGCCTTAAAGTCAATCTAGCGAAATCCAAGATGTTTGGTGTTAACATGAAGGACGAAGAAACTCAAAGCTATGCTGACAGCTTTGATTGCCCAATGGGAAGTTTACCGACAACGTTTGTTGGCCTTCCTCTATGTATTGGGAAACCCTCCAAAGCGCTTATGGGACAAAGTAATCGAAAGATTTGAGAAATACCTAGCCAGATGGAAATGCAGATATTTATCACTGGGAGACTGGGAACAGAAAATGGGACTTTGTGGAACTCGCTAATCAAAAGCAAGTACAGCAGCTCAGAGGGAGGTTGGTGGACAAAGGAATCCTTTGTTTATAAAGCTTCTGCTCTATGGAGAGGTATCCTATCCTCGAAGAGGGAGGTTCTCAAAGGTATTAGCATTGCCATAGGTAAAGGCGACAAAACCCATTTCTGGGAAGACATATGGGTGGGGATTCATCTCTTAAAGAAGACTTTCTGAATATGTATCGTCTCGTCCCGAACTGATCCATCCTGGTGGCTGACTGCTATGCTAAAGTTGGAGACGAATATGTCTAGAATACCATTTGCAGAAGAAATCTTCATGATTGGGAGATTGAGGAACTTGTGGCTCTTCAACGTCGTATCATCAATTGCAAGCCTGATCAGACGAGTGAAAGATAGACTAGTATGGAGAATCGACAACTCAAGTTCCTTCTCGGTCAAATATCTATGCATGTCTATAAACACAAACATTTCAGCGGTGGAAAAGGTCATGACAGGGCGAGTGTGGAAATTCAAAGTTCCCTCAAAGATTGTGGTATTCGATTGGTTAGTTGGAAAGAAGAAAGTGTCGACCATTGACAACTTGAGGAAAAGGGAAATGACAATTACAAACATCTGTCTCTACTGCATGGCCAATGAAGAATCGGTGGACCACCTATTCATACATTGTCCCTGTACTATTCATGTGTGGATAGCTATTCTAAGCTCTTTCAATATTCCCTGGTGTTTTCCAAGTTCTTTTGATCATCTGCTAAAAGCTCGGCATGGGCCACAATTAAGGAATCAAAGAACCATGCTTTGGAGAATGAGCCTTTTGGCTATTTGGTGGTCGGTATGGGAAGAAAGGAATGGGAGATGCTTCAGCGGAACATCAAAATCGGCAGGATCAAAATTCCAGAAAGTCCAGCAGTATTTAGCAGTGGGCCTCCAATTTTGTTAACTTAAAGGATTGTAATTTGCTTTGTTTTGGAGGTTAATCCTTTCGCTAGCTCAGCGGGAGGATCCTCTTTTCTTGTACCCCGTTTTATTATCAATATAGTTATTGTTATCTTTCAAAAAAAAAAAAAAAAAAAAAACTCTCTTTGTGTTTGGATAACCTAACCGTTTATATGCGTCATTTCTACGAGCTATTGTTCCAATGCCGATTATTTGAGATAGATCTTTTGTATTTGTGGTATCTAAAGACTTCTAAGGCCATATGCATGGAGTGAGTTGATGTATGATGGATTCGAATAATTGTGATTTTAGGGAAAAATATTCTTGCAGAGGGCGAAAACCCTAAAAAATCAACTTCTTTGAATTGTATGGTGTGTGCAAATATCTGTCCTTCTCTTCTTTCTTCTTTCTCACTATGATACGTAAGTTAGAAAGTTGATGTATGACAGATTTGAATAAGCAATTATGACTTCAGGGAAAAATATTCTTGAGAGGGCAAAAATCCTAAAAAATCAACTTCTTTGAATTGTATGGTGTGTGCAAATATCCATCATTCTCGTCTTTCTTCTTTCTCACTATGATACGTAAGTTGGAGCCAATGATGGGACATGGATCCCAACATATGACTATGCAGATGCATATTTGTGTGGTTCGTGTCAGTTGTGACCCTCTCGACCATGGTCATGGATCTTGTCTCTCTTATTCCTCTTATTCTTAAAAAAATAAAATAAAATTGTTTTCTTTTTCGCTTTGCTCTAGGGAACCTTATGTAATTTGGCATCTCCCTTAATTTAAAACGAGGGTTGGACGTCCAACCCTGATCTGAGTTTTTCTCTTCCAAAAAGCTTTTTCTCTCTGACATGGTATTAGAACAATATAGCTACTAGGGTTTCCTTCTGATCCTCCCTTCTTGTTCTCCCTTTATCTTATCTTCCTTTTTTCTTCTTTCCCTTTGATTCTTTCTTCTTCTCAAAATGATTTAAGAGACGTTGCAGCTTAGTCACTGATTGAATGTGATTAATAAGGAGGGATCTTGCAGCAGTTTTTGATTTCTTTTGAAGGGTTGTTGGACATTTAGCTTTGATTAGATTTACCAGGTATTGAGATTTAGCCAAAAATCAGGTATTTGGGATTTTTTTTTTTAATCTCCAGATTTATTGCCATTTGTTGATATTTGGTGAATTTAGTAGTAAGATCCTCTTCTCTTCTTTGGTGGTTGGTTTAGAGATTTTGGACAATTTTTTAATGATTTTAAGTGGTTTTTTAGATTGTCGCAAACTATAGTAGGTTTATAGTAGTAGTTTAGTATTGATTAGTGTGAAGTTTTGATGCTTGTAGTCACTGTTCTGGATTAAATGTGCCTTTATCATCAACATCTAAGACGGTTGATCCTATCAACTCAAAGATGAAGAGGTTGATTGTTCATCATGAGATCCTGGGTTGCAGATCACAACTTATAAAACTTAAGTCCAACAATTATCTTCAATGGTCAAAAGTTGTTGAGATATTTATTAGAGAAAACTAGAAGTAGGGATATATAGAGGGTAGTATATCAGAATCTCCTATGACGGATCCTTCCCATGGTGAATGAAAAACGAATAATTTGTTAGTTATGTCTGGACTTCTAAATTCTATGGAACTAAAGGTTGGTGAAGGACATTTTTGGTTGTCCATCGCGCGCGAAATTTAGTTGACTGCTTATGAATTACATGCTGACCATAATAATGTAGCCCGGATTTACAAATGATCAAAAGATAAGTAATTTGAGACAAAACAATTAACATCTGATTATATACCATGATGTATGGTTATGACATGACATATCTTTCTTGGATGATCTTCAATTTGTTTATTCTATAAATGCAGAGGCATATGAAAGAAATGTTGAGAAGAAAATGAACTTTCACTTAAAGTGCATATGCCTTGCTTGAAAGAGATGATAAGCATTGTACAACTATGGGATCAACTGCGATTGTGAAATTTACTCATGTGATATGATTCGGGAATTTTTTTTAATGTTGGCACTGGCCGAAGTAGAGGTACAGAAATAGACGGTTGTTATGGTGGCCAATGTTGTAGTCATAGTATTTGTCATGGTCGTGGTATGAGTTGTCTGTGCACTCATTGTGGTAGACATGGACACACTGTTGATTGTTGTTAGTTTCTTTATGGCCGACCTTAAAGCCAAGATGTTAATTTTGAAGCTAAAGACGATAAGAATTCTGAGAATATTGTTGCGAAAGTTGTACCATTGACAAGTTCACTTGTAGTTGTACTAGCTAGTGATGTGGTCCATCTCTTGAAAAATGAGTATGATGTTTTATTAAGGGATGCCATTCAAAATAAGGTCTATTTGTCTGTCTTTGGCTCAAATATAATACTTCCACAACCTTTCATACTATTATGTCAAGTCATTGGATAATTTTGATCATATGAATAATATATTTATTCTTTTTCTTGATTTACCTCCAATCCTAATTTAAGTAATGTGAAATTAGCAGATGATACTCTTAACACCTATTAGAGAAAATGGTATTGTTTTAGTTTTACCATCATTCTCATTGTCCTTCATTTTATTAAATTATAATATCGTTTCCAATTTGTTATCTGTTAGTCAGATACAAAGGACCTAAATTATATTGTGATATTTTTCCCGATCATTGTATCTTTCAGGATTTGAAGATGAAAAATCTTCTTAGTGGTGGACGTGAGAAGAATGGATTTACATTTTTCATTTGAATTCTTCAAGTCAATTTAGTAGGTGTCTTGTTGTAAAAAAGAACAACTTTTTACTTGGGATTGTTGGTTTGGCTATCCTTCTACTCTATTCTTACAATCTTTGAGTCGAGTTTGGTGAAGTCAAGAATTTATAATGAGAAGCTTGTGTTTTAGTCAAATGTTTACACCGATTTTGATGAATGTTATTGCAAAGACATTCGCAAAACATTTATAGACATTGTCAAGATATATAGAAAGAAAGGGAAGCATACATGGTTGAAAAGCTTTTATTGAGCCGTTTATTAATGCGGGTTCTTATTACATTCTAGGCTGTGGCTTGGCATGGGTGCTTATTTACATTCAGGTGGCATAACCCTTGATTCTGAGGTAAACACAAGAGAAGTAAGATATAAAATAAGGTAAATGAAAAAATAATATGAAGTATAGAGATGATAAATGCATAGGAATCATATGGAAGATGTAAATGCTATATGTTGAGCATTGGATTCATAATACCCAAGGTAGGCCTCTGAGTGATTCTTAAGACATTTGTGATCAACTGATGCAGATTCCATTTCACCATGATGATGAATGCATATGAACCATATGAAACATACAATGTTGAGCTTAGCATTCGTAATAGGACTTGAAGCGATTCTCAGGATATTCGTGATCAATTGATTCAGATTCCATACACTTCGCGCGGAAATGATAGATACAGGTATGCTATTTTTACAATGGTTTCTCCAATACAAACTCATGATGTCATCAGTGTGAGATGAACTAGTTGGGTTGCATGATAAAAAAGATGGGAAAAATGGGATGGATAAAATGGAAGAAGGTGCACGGCACTGGTAAAATACACAGACACCATGAGTGTGATATTGAAGACATTGCTGTTTTAAGCTCTGATTATCACACAAATGGTTATAGAGGGTAAATCATATGATCAACACTCTCTCCAAACAAGTGAACTATTACTAATATGAATATATGATGCAATTAAGCTTCAAAGGATAATAACGCGGTTGATTAAGCCTTTGAGCCACCTGGAAGTAATCCTGTCAAGAAGCGCAGGTCTAACGGTCCTATATGGTAGTGTTGATAAGGGAGCATGAACCATATGAATCTCTTTGACATCTAATTGCCGGTGAGCTATAAAGAGGATTCAGTGTAGGCGCGAGCCTTCATGCTATCCAGAGGTAGGCGCATGTCATGCCTAAGGTATAATCACAAATGTTGAACCCTCTCAGAATGGAGTGGTAGGTGCGGGTCGCACCTAAACTAATCTGCAACTCTGACACTGAATTCTCTTAGACCCTGTAGGCATGAGTCACGCTTAGGCTAGAGGATCCGGCGTCTAGACCAAAGGGGTAGGCGCCAGTCTCCTTGCTTCGATCTTCACATGATTCGTGCCGCTTCTAAGAGTTTATAGAAATCACCCTGAAGTGCGGTCTTACTAAGCATGTAAAGGTTGAGATGGATTTTCGGAAGAGTTTACTGGGAAATTGAACGGTGTCTTTAAATACAGATTCTTGGGTATTTATAGGCCGAAGGGAAGCTTGGTGACTATCAGGTAGAGCTGCGTCGAGCTTGGCTCAAGTCGACTCAACTAGGTCAATAGATTACCCTAGCTCAAACTCGGCTTGGTTCTCGAGCTTAATTGGGCAGCTCGGCTCAGCTCAGTCAACAGCTCGGGGCCAACTTGGGCCAAGTTTGAGCCTAGCTTGAGCTCGATCTTTTGAGCCAAGTTCGAGCCTACGAGCTGAGTTCAAGCTTAGGTTTTATGGTTTTTAGCCTACGAGTTGAGTTCGAGCTTAGGTTTTATAGTTTTTAATACACACACACACTAAGTTAACCCAATTCAAGTCGAATTGATTTGAACTGAGTCAAAATTGAGGTGTGTTGGGGGTGGTGAATAGGACAATGCCAAATAATTGAAATAAAAATGGAATATATAAAGAATACAAAATCTCAATCGCCCAAGTATTGAAACATGGATTTTAAATAATTCATAGGACAACCTTCACCTAAAATATTAAGCATGACAACCTTATTTCACGAATGTCTTTAAAATCAATTTTTCAAAATATCAAGAGAAGATAAAATAAGTACAGTATTCATCACAAGAATGAAATAAATAACATTCACCACAAAAAAATAAAACATTCACCACAAGGCACGATGAGTTATAGTGGTTTGGTGCTTTAAAACAACCACACCTACTCTACTCTCAAAATTACTACCCTCGTAATTTTAGTTTTCACCATAACAAGGTTTTCATAGGTTCACATTAATAACCTTATATAGTTCCTTGTAATTTTCACGGGCTCACTACAATAAAACTCCTTTTGTGATTTTCACGGGCTATCACAAACAAAAACCCACTATGATTTTTAGGGGCTATCACAAATCAACCTATTGAGATTTTCAAAGGCTCTCAGAAAAGCTTAAATGAAAATAAAGTAATAAAGAACTTATCTTCAAATGTCGATTTAAAGAAGCAGTCGAAGCTTGTAGCAGAGATCTTCTTTCTTCTATGTAGTTGAGTTAGTATTTGCTCAAACAAAAAGAGAATAGGGTTCTAAAGATTTTTAGAAATGAAAAACCTAAATGCTACTAATTCAGTTATCTTAGATCTTATTTAGAGTATATATTACTCTTTTTAAAATAAGATTGAAATGATATTGAGAAAGAAAATTGAATAAGCTAAAAAGAAATTTTAAATACCACACAATTGGCTTGTCGAGGACCTTAGTTTCTCTCTTACTTGCAGAAGGTTTAGAGTGATTTTTTATTGTTGTTTAGAATGAGAGAAAGTCTCTATTTATAGCCAAAAAGATTGAAAATTTGGCTAGCCTAAGAATAGCTTTGGCTGACCTGATTCCACTGGATTCGTTCCAACGGCTATCGGATTGCGTGGGATAAGATTTATCCAAAATTCGACTGGCCTGAGGTGAAATTCAGTTAGTCGAATTGCACAATTCAGCTGGCCGAATTCCTATGATTTTCAAAGGAATGCATTACTGGAATTTGACCCAAACTTCACTCGGGCTAATCGAATTTCAAACTTAGGCTTGCTGAATTTTCAACCGATTTTGATTTTTTATCCTGAACTTAAAGTTAGGTTTGCCGAGAAAGTTAAGTTGGCCGAACTCCAGAGCAAAACCACTATCCAAAACTCAAAATAAAATAGACTTTTGAAAGTACCTATCCTAGGTCTTTCTAGGGTTATATCACTTGTGTTTTTACAAATACATAGGACAGCTTGTCTTGAATTTATCTTGAAATCGGGCGATGACTTCTTGAGACGATAAGCTGATCTTCAAACATGTAGCGTAGTTGTGATTCCATACTTGCGATCCGACTTGTAATAAATTTGTCTTACAAAATTTGACAATCAAATGTATACTAAACATATAAGCACTTACATCTACTATAAGGGGATAGTTGCCTGTACAATTTCTCTTGGTTATTGTCAAGTCATTCATGTCTACTACCAAAGATTTCTTGCGAAAGCCTTTTGCAGGAAGTTCCTGCTCAGCTCAAGGATGCTGGGTGGGGCCCACCACGATGTTTGTGAGAAATTCATTCCATTCATTTTCCAAGCTAAGTTTAGGACATGCGACCAAAACTTAGGTGGATCTAAAACTCAAGTGGGTCACACAGGAGGAAAAATTGGGGAAAGAAATGCCTACCATTGAAACCTTTGTAGGCTCCACCTTGATTTTTATATGTCATCCAAACCCTTTATAAGGTCATTCCCACTGGGATGAAGTGAAAACACAAAAATATGGGCCTGATACAAAAGTTTGACGGCAATAAGAATGTTTCAACGGTTCTCACTAAATTTCCACCGTTTCCTCTTGTATGGCCCACTTGAGTTTTGTTTCCACCTCATTTTTGGTAGAATGTCCTAAAATGATCTTGAAAAACGAATGGACAGGGTGGATTTCTCACAAACATTTTGGTGGGCCCCACCCAACATCCTTGTGTAGCAACTTCCTGCGAAAGCCTTTAGTAGGAAATCCGCGCCTCTACTACTAGGGGTGTACATCGAGTTGAACCAAGTCGAGCTGGCCATAGCTTAACTCGGCTTGGCCACTAGCTGATCTTAGCTCGAGCTTGGCTCGGTCACTAGATGATCTCAACTCGAACTCGGCTTGGCTCAATCCTTGAACCTGACTGGCCAGCTCGGCTCGGTTTGGTCAGCAGCTTGGGCTGAGATCGAGCCGAGTTTTCCATTGAGGCATTTTCACAAACACCTGGATTGCAACTTCAAAATCTCACTGTTTTACAAACAGAAGCAATGGTTTTATAGGTATTTTATTAAATACCTTCTAAGCAACATAAAAACCAAGAAAAAAAGGGTATTTGTTTCATGTACGTACCTTCCTTGCCACCAGCCATACTTCGTTGAGTCATTTCATCAAACACTTGGTAGGGGTGTACACGGGTTGGGCCAAGTCGAATTGGGCTCAACCCGGCCCGACTTGGTCACTAGCCACACCCAGCCTGAACCCGGCCTGGCCCAGTCATCGAGCCAACACTTCTAGCCCGAACCTGGCCCGGCAGCAATCGGGTGAGTTTGGGCTAGTTTTGAACCGTTGAGTTCAAGCCAGTTTCGAATCTTATGACAAGTTCATGGGAAGGGCTTTGGAAGATAATTCGCGTCCCATTACAAGGCCCTTGATCAACGGTTTAGATAGTTGAACTATAGACTCCTCAAAAAATTTAACTAGTCGGGATATTATAATTTCTTTTTGTATTTGGATGAATGTAGGCCATTCAAGTCATACGTCTGTGAGGTAGATGAGTCACTATCACTTCAAAGATGAGCGATGAACTATCCTAGAAGTCAAGAGAGAGATTGAGAGGGAGAGAGAGAGAAGAATATTATAATTTTACTACATTTATATACATTTGAAAAAGCATAAAATATATTTTATACAAATTAAATACAGTTATACACTACTGACTACTGTCGAGGAGATTTATCTGCTGAGCCTGAGCTGCTATCTAAATCTTTATATACGTACTCATTCACCTCTCCCTCTTCAGAAGGTGGAGATAGCTTTTTATCGCCCTCCTCTTGTATAGTTTAAATTAGATTTTTAAAATTTTTTTTGTGAAAAGATTTATACATAGTTCCCAACGTCTTGTAAAACGCACCCAAATTGGAGAGAAACTTAGCTGAATTCATACTATTCTTCTTTTTACTCGTGCAACTTGAACCTGCTTCTACATCATGTGGTCTTGGAGGACATCGCTGATGTGTATAAGCCTCTTTCATGCTGCGCTTTAAGACGAGTTAGAATTGTTCTTTTTCCAATGCTAATAATTTACCTTCCTTCTCTGCCTTAGAAAGTTTGGATTGGGGAGCGGAAGCTTTTTTGTTTAAATCAAGAACTGTTTGGAAAAGAACTTGAATTTCTTTTGAAGCTTTAGGACACAGTTTTGCATCTCCACCTCGATAGGATAAGTGTAATCTGAGCCGATTAGTTTTGTTAACAAACTTGACTCCACACAAATTACACAAAATCTTTAACTTTTTAGACTTTGGAGAATGAACTAAGGAATCATAGTCCCAAACGTTAATCGATGGTTCGCTTGAAGACATATCTACATATTGTGTTGAAAATGTATTTTAGGCTTTTTAGCAATAATGAAATACCGATATAAAATAAAAATAATTTATGGATTTAAAAAAAGAGAGTCATTAATGCATTGCGCAACTTGTATAACATCTATACCAAACATCCATCATATTACTATTAACAGATAAATAAAAATAAAAGTCAAATATAACAGATAAATAAAAATAAAAGTTAAAAGAGTACCCATTACAGCATTTGTAAATTCAAATAAACTAACAAGATATAACATCCATCCTAAACATCCATCATATTGCTGTTGTTTTCTGTGTTGCGGCTTCATTCACATTCTCCTCCTCTTCCTCATCAAGATCATAACCTTCTAGACTCAGACGCAACCAATCTTGTGTACAAATTAATGCTTCCACTGTATCTGGTGCAAGGGAACTTCTAGTCTTTCTCACGACCCTATTCCTTGTGCTAAACACATATTCCAATGCCACGGTTAAAATAGGAACTGATAAAATATCTCGTACCATCGTCGATAGTGTAAGATATTTTCCTTCACTAATTCACAATTTTCACCACTCTAAAACATCGAACTCTGCATCCTGCCGTAGTATGCCAGCTGACTCTTTGATATACATGTCTAACTCTGATTCTTTCATGTCTGTGTCTGTATTTTCTTTTGCTAAGAAAGACATGTAATCATCGTCGAAGCTTAGAGTAACTTGTGATCTAACTTCAGAAGCACTTGGTGTGGACACTATAGTTGTATACGCTTTGTACAATGCTGTGAATGTGTTACGAACCTTCGAGGTTTAGGATATTGCCTTTTTATTAGGATAAATTCTCGTGAAGATATACTTAACATAACTCATCTTGCACCAAGAATCAAGAACAACAGCTAAGGACATTTATTAGATGACAATCAGCTCAGTACTTATCGAACTTCATTTGTATACCACTTGTTATGATTTGGAGAAAAAATGGACCGTCATCAGCAGCTTTTTTAAGGGTATCATTGATTTTCCACATATATGGAAGAAACATATTTACTGTAGGAAACTTATTGCCAGAAAATATCTTCGTACAGTCATAAAAAATCTTCAAAATTTACGAACTTATTTTGCTTTGCTCCAATCATCATCAGTAGGCAACCAAGCATATGTTCTATCATGCGTTACATATTTTGAAAATGCATGTTCCAATTCTAAGGTCGAGTCCAACATCTCAAAAGTAGAATTCCAACGTGTGTATATATCTAGCCTCAACGTTTTTGGAGACTTCAAATTCAAACGTTGGACGATGTCATTCCATATACTCAATCTTAATGGCGAGTCTCTTATGTACTTCACACTCTCCTTCACATTCTCTATAGTTTGGTCAATTGATTTTAACTCTTCTTATACAATTAAGTTGAGAATGTGTGCACAAAACCGAACATGAAATATTTTGTCCTTAAAAAATAAATTGTCGGTTACCTTGAACTTGTTACATAAGAATGATATTACACTGTCATTTGTTGAAGCATTATCTAAAGTTAATGAACTGATTTTTTTTTTCAATGCCCTAATCTCTTAGACAGCCTGTAAATGCAATCTGAAATAACCAAATCGGAATGGGGAGGTGGAAGGTGATGAAAGTTCAATATTCTCTTGCAGAGTTTCTAATTTTTATAAACATAGTGTGCAGTCAATGAAATGTAACCCTTTCTTTGATTTTGCGCCGTCCACATATCAGACGTCAAGTTTACCCTTGAAACCGAATTTAAAACTGCTTTTAGTTTCATTTTCTCACTGACATACATTTTCATGCATTCCCTCTTCACAGTAACACGGGAGACCTTATTAAACTGAGGATTAAGAAATTTACTGTATCCCATAAATATTTTACTCTATACCATCTTAAATGGCTGCTCATCAATGATAATAAGCTTTGCAAATCACTTTAGCTTTCCTTTTTCAAACTTATGAGTAATAAGTGTACCTTTAGAAGCAGATCCTTCGGACTTAATAAACGATAACAATCGTTGGCTTGAAGGTGGAAGTCTAGGTCTCCTTGTACAACTTTGTCTATGTTTGTTTAAATGAGACGTTGACTCCCGTCACTTTTGGTGTATAGGCTTTTGCAGTGCAGACATCTGATCTTAGTGATATTATTAACTACTACTTTAAAATCATCCTAAACAGCTGACCGTTTCTTTCCTTTATTTACAGATGAAGACCCTTCCTTAACAACAAATGGTGATGTGGCTGGGGCACCGACACTAGAGGTAGTTGAGACTTCATCCTCACTAGCCATCTCTAGAGTTATGAAATAATTTCATTCATCATTAGACCTTAGTAAAGAATTTTCTAAGCGGATAAATCAGTTACCCATTCAATGTTGGATAGATATTAATGCTTTTATTATTCAATTCAAATGCCACGCCAAAATTTTGACAGCATCTCTCCTTATCTCTTTAGAATATATCAATCTTGGATTTAATTCACACGTCAGCTATCCACACAAAGTGTGGATATTTAATGAGGAAGTAAATGCAAGAAATGTATTCAGAGAGAATTAGGAGAGACGAACTGAAACAAGCATGTGCATTTAAATTAGAATAAATAAAAATATTAATATCTATCCAACATTAAATTGTCCAAAAAGGGACAATTTGAGAATTTCTATGCATCTATAAACACACTCAATCTACGTCTGACAACATAAAAATTCTCAAATGGGTAACTGATTATCCTATACTACAACAACAATAAAACAAAAAAAAATTAAATCAGTTACCCATTCAATGTTGAATAAATAATAATACTTTCATTATTTAATTTAAATATTACGCCAATATTTCGGCAGCATCTCCTCTTATTTCTCTAAAATATATTAATCTTGTATTTGATTCACACGTCAAATAATGAAGAAGTAAATGCAAGAAATATATCCAGAGAGAATTAGGAGGGATGAAGCGAAATAAGCATGTGCATTTAAATTAGAATAAATGAAAATATTACTGTCAATCCAACATTTAACTGTCTAATAAGGGATAATTTGAGAATTTTTATGCATTTATTAACACACTTAATTTATTTTTAGCAACATAGAAATCCTCAAATGGACAACTAATTATCCTATACTACAACAACAAGAACAAAAAAATAAAAATATATTTAATAGACAATTGGTATAAGCATAGATTAAGACTAACTAACAAAAATAAAAAATATTGTGTCTCTTTTAGAGTCACTAACAAAAACAGAAAACAATTCCATAATCAATCCTAATTCACATTCAACATCTAGCTAAATGATAACAAAATGTGTTTAAACTGAATAAATAGATTTTATTTTGATAAATTAATCTAATAATATCTATTATATACTAGTAACATATAAGTAATATTGGAGCACCATATCATAGGCTGTAAGAATATCATGTCCCCCTAAAAAATATATCATCCATGAATAACATATATATATATATATATATATATATATATATATATATATATATATATATATATATATATATATATATATATAAAATAAGTTGTTTATTTTCATTCTCGATCGCAAGTATCAATCATTATCAAACTAACTATTAACAGCATTTACAAAAATATAAATAACTACTTAATATGCATTAAAAAGATGAGTGTGGGGTCCAATCAAATGAACTATTGCCCCACCTTAATTGAACGGTAACAATTTTTGCTAATAACTAACTCAGACTACTTTAGTGGAAATTGAGTTCCAAAAAAAAAAAAAAAAATCAAATAAAAATCAAATTTCCTTGTCTATGAGTTTCAAACCATGTGTACATCATGACAAAATCCAGGGGTCATTGATCAGTCATCTATGTGGATGGACATTTTTTAAGGGGTAAAAAGAAAATGGTCCCCAGCAATGGATGGGTTGAAATGAAATCTCTCAATTCATCCATGTGATCAATCCAAGATGTGGTTTAGCCCTTTTGATAGACATCTCGTAAAAATGTTTTGCATGTGTATCTCTATCTTTTTTTTTTTTTTTTTTAAAAATTTTTAAAAGCAACATTAAGAAGATTACTTTCTCAGTAAATAAAAACTTTGTTACTCCAGTCAGGCCTTCTTGTACCTTGATTCAGATCCTAATTACTCATTTGTGATCCTAACTACTCTTTTCATCGACCCAAAGATATGATTCTTTACTTATATCATTGATTATGCCGTTGTATAAATTATTTATACTTCTATTTATATACAATCATAGGCACACAACGTAATGGTATGCATGCAAGATTTTTAGTGATAACATATCATTTCATATGTAAATCATAGATCATAGGTTATGGTGCTCCTAGTTTGCATCAGTTTACTTGGACAGTCCAATCAATCAATCTGAACTGGTCATTAAGTCTAGAAACAATCAATCTGAGCTGTCCATTAAGTCTAGGAAACATTTCACGGGCTAGCATGTAAAAATCGTGCTGATCGGATGAACCAATCTATCCTTGATATTTTATTTTATTTTATTTTTTTTTTTGCCCTTTCTTTCTATAGCCATCCCTTTTCCAATCCATGGATGGGATGGTTATAATTGACCAACTAAGATGATTCTTTATAATTATAAGCAATTCATGATGGGTCCAGATAGATGTATTTAATTGTTGGTTGGACTTATTTTGTGTAAATGGTCTTGACTGTCTTTATTAAGGCCATTGGTCAAACGGATGGCATTTGTTAGATTGGATTGTGTAATGAATGTGTACTGGTTCTAATGAACTGTCTAGGTCAATGGATTGGATTGTGCAAGTGTCCCAAGGCAACTAGGAGCAATGTACGTTCCACAGTCCTTACTGCAGTGAACCCATGGTCCATGTAACCTTAGCTGCATGCCCTTTATTTACTATGTGAGCATTTGAATGATTTGTGGTATACTTGTTTGCTAGCTCCCACATGCACTCTCTCCAGATGCACCTTTAGGTGCAACACATGCCAACCTGGCATGTGTGTGGGGGACATGATGGTGTAGGAACTGGCCTCACTGTGTGAAGATGAAGACATGTAATGATCCAAACATGGTTTGAAACTCACAGGCCTCATTGTACCTTGATTCTATGCCCCTTCTTTAAGGATAAGAAATAAATATTGGGCCTTGAGGATCAACGGCCATGATCCAATTTTTGCAATTTTAATAGTTGGATACAACCTAGTCCCTACCTGAACTACCAAAGAAAATGGTGTTGTTTTGTCATTTTCAAACAGACATGCGTACAAATTCAGTCCTCTTATTTTATTCAAGGTGATGATGCAATTGATGACATATGGTGTAGGTGGACCACAGTCAGCTCCTAGTTAGCATACACTGGCCATAGGTGTTATTGGGCCCCACTATCTGATATTTGTAGGATCAAGATGTTACCATGTCATTCCATTACACCTATGTTAATGTTAATGTATCATCATTTTTGTAGCATAATTAGATAAAACCATCTAAAATAAAACTATCTAAAATAATTAGATAAAGATCCAAAAAAAAGAAAAAGAAAATATGAAACAGTAAATCCACATTCTATTTCCACATTCCACAAATCAATACACTGAGAGAGAGAGAGAGAGAGAGAGAGAGAGAGAGAGAGAGAGAGAGATCATATTGGTTGGACGGATGGACGAGCGAGCCTCTGCTGGTCAGGCGACGAGGCGAGCAGAGAGGAGGAGGTCCTCTGGTGGTTGGACGGACGGTCGAACAGAGACGAGCAGAGAGAGGCGGATGGCCTCTGCTGGTCGGACGAGAGAGAGAGAGAGAGAGAGAGAGAGAGAGAGAGAGAGAGAGAGAGATTTGGTGGGGCCGCTAGGGTCGGGCAGGGAGAGGGTTTGCTGGGGCCGCTGGGGTCGAGCGTTTCTCAAAAGGGGAAAGGGAAAGCGACTAGGGTTTTTTAATATAAAAAAATACAGGGTATATATACCCTAAAGTGCGAGTTGGGCCGAGTTGGGCCAAACTTGGATCTATTGAACTCGGCCCGAACTCAGTTTTGGGCTGAAGAAACTGGCCTGTCTTGACCCGAACTCAATTCCGGGTCGAGCCGAGTCGAGCTTTTTCAAGCCGGGTCGAGCGAGTTAACCGGACTAGCCTGGTTCGTGTACACCCCTAACACTTGGTGAGCAACATCAATAGCAAAGTAAACGAGTCACCGAATTGGTTCGATTCGAGTTGGATTCAAGCTAGATTTGATCTGAGTCGAGTTAAGCTGGGGCCAGCTTAAACTCGGCTTGAACTCATTTTTGAACTCAAAAAATCAGCTCG
Organism: Magnolia kwangsiensis; assembly: GCA_037074715.1. Classification (NCBI taxonomy): domain Eukaryota; kingdom Viridiplantae; phylum Streptophyta; class Magnoliopsida; order Magnoliales; family Magnoliaceae; genus Magnolia; species Magnolia kwangsiensis. Next base: position 26,770,591 of record CM073582.1, read on the forward strand.
ACTTGGTTCGAACTGAGTTCAATCGAGCTTTTTCGAGTCGAATTGAGTGAGCTAACCGAGCTAGCTCGGTTCGTGTACACCTCTACCTACTACCCTTGGAATTGTGCATGCATACCTTCGCTATACAAGCATGCGCTTGAGCTTCGTGATGTTGCGCCTCTCAACATTGTGTAAGAATGTCCGCTCCTATAAAGTATACCAGCCTGGCTAGATAAACCTGCCCCTTGGCTAAGCAGCTAAATATACCCGCACCTAAGATGAATCCCCGGCCACGGTTGCGACTCCTCTAACCTCTCATCCAATGAGTTGAGCTTATCTTTGAATATAAGCAGAGTCCGGAACTTTTTATTATGCATCAGATTGAAACAATCTCAGATTTGCTGGAAAGATCACTCGCTAAGTCATTCAATGTGACCAATATCACCTTATTTGGAGATCTTTTTACTCGTCAAGAATAGGACCAAAATTCGTTTTTTTTTTTTCTATGTCATTAGCTTTTGCACATCTCGGAAAATGTCAATAGGTACCCCTCATTAGACTTCGAGTCTTTGGTGACCAAGTGATGACCTATATTGGGTGGGTCATATCTCAAGATCTAGAGATTAGATTAAGATGAAGATTTTTCTGAGTGATGTTTTATATGTACGTATCAAGTTGAACAAAGTGGATTGGACACGTTGTGTCTAGATCTGTCCGGATAAATCCCAGACTATCAATTGTTCTATGTTGCTAAGAAACAGGCCATTTTGATTGGATTGGTTTGATCTGAAATTAGATTAGGCCAAACTTGTTCCGTAGCCCAATTGACACGTTTTGGGATCATTCGTCCAGTGTTTTAAACATTGACGATATTAGCCGATATATCCCACGATATATCTTATATCCCACTTGTGTGATACGAAACACACAGGTAGTGTCGATATATCCCACTTATTCGATTTAGTAAGCATTTTCAATTTTTGATTCTTGTTTTTGTCGTAAATCATGTTAAACTAGTGTCAAATGATTACAAATCTATGATTCTATGTGTTTTTAATGAAAAATTATGAATTTGGAACTTCGATTTCGAGATTTAAGAAAAATGGGCTAAGTTGTGAAAAATTGAGAAAAAAACAAAAATTCTCAATTTCTCATATATTAGTTGCAATCTTTGTTTCCAAACAAAATTAAACATGTATGTAACTGGATATAGTGATTCTTCTTTTGCATTTGAATGTATTGCTTTTATTTCCATACATGTCTTCTTACATTTATAAACTATATGAATAGACTTTGAATATACTTTCATTAGTTTAGTTGAAAATTACATATATTAGGACCCCATGCAAAGGAAAGCCTTATTATGTGCACTTTTTGTGTAATGTTTTGATTTCTAAGTGTGTATCAATATCTTTTTCAACAATTTTTAAAGTTTCATTGAAACATTCGACCAATTCCCCAATGTTCCTATGTTTCTCAACAACGGCGATACAACCGATATATCCCATGTGATAACCAATATTTATCCGTATCCCAAAAGTGTGATACATTACGATATAACGATATTTAAAACATTGCATCCGTCATCTCAAATTGGTTAATGGGGTGCTTTATCATGGAGATTCGATCAGATCGGTCCATGGACATCGCTTGGTTGTTCTTGGGCAGTTGATTCATGTTGTATTGTTGATCATGTACATGTTTATTATTATCCACGCTGATCCTTGATTAATTAATCACGTGTGCGGTGTATGTGGGGCCCACCTACCTTTGGTGGATGATGGTGCCACATGTCCACCCCATGATGGTCATGTAGTGCCCTCATTTTGATGAGCCTGCCTATGTGATCATGTAAAGCCAATTGTATGGTTAGATTATCATCCCATCACATGGTTAGGACTTAGCCCCGCTAGGTTGATCGATGGATTGATGATATGACCTTGGACAATGTGTGGTATGGTCATTACGTTGCTCATTTTCTCTTTGGCGAAACTTGTCTAATGGACGATTGCCATATGTTTATACCTAATCGGAACATATCTCAACCACTGGTGGGCTGTTTGGCCTCAATTCCATGGGGAAATGTTATTTCCTTTGACGATGTCTACGGATGGTTAAGATCTAACCTTAGATGATCAGATCTGTCTGGAACAGATTCCGGACCATTGGATCCTTTTTGGATGGATATCACCTGACAGAGATCGAATTGGGCTGTAACTTGATAGCTACCCCAAGTTTGATGTGCTGAACACATCTAAGGGTTTGGATTAAGTACTAGGGGAGGTCCGATTATGTATTTTTCTTAGATCAACCCTATATCACGATGCTTGATGCATGTTGTGTTAGATCTTAACATGATAATCCCACAAATATTGATGTGAGTTGTATCCTAAGACGTCACAAATGTTGAAGGACTTGGATGTATGGTACAATGCACAAGGGAGGATAAGATGGCCTGAATAGACATCCTGCAATTTGTGCATTTAATTATGTTGTGAGATGTTTTTTTGAGCTTAATCCATGCAGGCTGTTGTATTGGCAAACACATGGGGTCCTTGCTCTTTTTTTTTTTCTTTTTTTTTTTAAACACACGCACGCACACCCTACACACTCACGCTGGTGGAATTTCACCACCTATGGGTACTCGAACCCTTGACCGGGAGTTGAAACTCCTGAGAGTACCACCCGAGCAAGAGCGAGGACTCACCACCTATGGGTACTCGAACCCTGACCGGGAGTTGAAACTCCTGAGAGTCTAGACTCTTAGGAGTTTCAACACTTGGTCGAGGGTTCGAGTACCCATAGGTGGTGAAATCCCACTAGGCGTGAGTGTGTGGTGGTGTGTGTAAAAAAATAAAAAAAAAACACATGCCCTAATGTGCTATCTGTATGTGATGAGAGCCTAAGGATGTATACATGAAGATTGGTTATGTTAATCTTGGCTACTTTGTGTAGTGGGAACCATTTGTCATGTCCTGAAATCTGGTACTCGGGTTGGCCAAACCCTACTCCATATCCTAGGTCATGTCTTATAATTCAAGTGATTTACAATCATAATTTCACAAATATCATACGTTAACAAATCATAATTACATAAAATTATTAAAATACTTAAACTTGATTACAAGAATCTTGCCTATTATCTAAACTTTCACTATACTTTTTTATACAATACAATTAGAGAGATAAATCTATAACTATGAATACTTCTAGATCTTTGCTCCACTTTGCTTTCTGTTTAAACCCTACATTTTGAAATATTATCCAAAATAGAGTGATCTTACACGTTTAGTGGAATTATATCCAACCAAAATATGAAAATTTTTAATTTATATTAAATATAAAATCAATGAAAATACTTTATTTAAAATTCAGAAATGAATTAAAATACTAAATTTTAAAGATGTTATGGATGCAATGCTGAAATTATAAAAATATCTTGAATGCTTTATATAAATTATCTATATCTCTTATAACATTGTACCCAAGTTTGCATTAACGCCTACACAATAGTACATTTTGGTAAAGGACCAATTCTTACGTTAATTGATCAGACTACTACTTCAGTTGTACATCTAACGTATGTTTTCATCCACACTTATATGTAGTACATGGAGGAGACTGAAGGATCTAATGAGTTTTATGATATTTTACTCAAGGGTCTTGATTAGTCTACACGCCGGTTTTAGAGTATTTAACCCAAATGACATGATCGCCTTACTTGCATATATCATTACTTTTTTTTTTCAACAACTTCACAATCAATTAATGATGTATGTATATTAGGTATGATATATAAATCAACGATGAAGTAATCCACTTAAATAAAATAAAATAAAAAAATCGAAAGTTTAAGAAATAACATTGTAGAATATACAGTGTTGTCAGAATTTAGTCCTTGAAATGTATTAAAATGTCATGTTTCAAATTCTACACAAAATCCCTGGACAATGAAATTCCACTTATGTTAAGGAAATCTATTTTTTAATTAATTTAATTATATATTGGTATAGATTAATTATTTTACATTAAATTCCAATTCCCTTTTAATAAATTGTAAAAAGAATATTATATTGGGATTTAATGATTTAATTATTTAAATTTATTTAATTTTTTTGAATTAGAATAAAAATTAATATTATTACATTGAATATTGTCTTATTAATATTCTAATCCAATTAATTTAGATTAATAATTAAATCAAACTATTTTAATCAAATTTAGGAACTTTTTCATGCCACCACGTGTCTTTTCGGCTATGGTATCCTGGGGTCATTTTGAGCTTCAGAACTGTCTCATTTTTGCAGTCCATTTAATAAAATGAACGAGGTGAATTTCTCACAAAGATCAAAGTACCGTTGGACATAGGTTGGCATGGCAACCAACGTGTGCCGGAGGTGTGGTGGATATTTTAGTACGAAGGGCGAGGGTTGCTGGATCATAGGTGGGGCCCACCATAACATTTGTGACAAATCCACTTGGTCAATCCATTTTGTCAGCTTTATTTCAAGGCATGTTCCTGAAAATGAGGCCAATCTAAAGCTCAAAGTGGGCGAAACGAGCATGAAACGGTGGGAATTGAACGCCGGCCGTTGACACATTTGTGTGGCCACAGGACGGGTGTGACAAATCCACTCTGTCCATCTATTTTGCCAGATCATTTTTTAGTAAGGGCTCCAAAATAAGGCTGATAGTACGCTCGACCGCACGACAGGAAAGAATGGGATGGAACTCCCATCGTTGAAAGATCCTAAGGCCATCTGGGACCACTATGAGCTTTCGATCTGCCTCATTTTTGTGCCTATGCAATAAAATGACATGAAAAAACATATCAACGGTGTGGATTTCTGAAAATCATCAAAGCAGCCCCACATATGGTCTAGGTTAGGCTAGCATCGCAATCCACGCCGATCAGAAGTTTGGAAGCGTTGCCCAACTTAAGTGGGCCCTTGCGGTGTTTGTGACAAATCCACTCAGTTCATTCATTCTACGATGTCATTTTAGGTAATGGGACCGAATATGAGTCCATTCAAATTCTTAAATGAGCCAAACGGACATGAAATAATGGGAAATTCACGCTCGCTGTTCGCGGGGTACAAGATGTTTGTAACAATTACCACATCGTCCATCTGTTTCTCTGGATCATTTTATAGGGGAGGCGCTCCAATGGGCGAAACAGTGGGGATTAAATCTCTACCATAGAAACTTCTTAGGGCCATCGTGGGGCATATGCCGAACTTTGGATCAGCCTCATTTCGGGGCACGTACCCCATAATGAGCGGGAAAAATAGATGGATGGGGTAGATTTCTTGTAAACAACAAAGTGGGCCCCACATACTTTCAAAGGTTAGATGGCACGCTCATGACACCAACGTAACGGGGGAGATTGCAAAGTGCATTGAAGTGAGGGTACTGCAGCTAATACCAAAATATAAAAATCTATTTATACAGGCACCTAAAAGTAGGCGTTTTAATGTATAATGTTATAACTATGGCCTGGTTTTGAGAAATAGTTTACAAGCAAGAGGATTTTGGTCCATAGCCGAAAAGGTCGGCGGCCATAGGAAAAATCCTTTAATTTATTTATAACTTAAATCTAATAAAAAATTTAATTAATTTTTTTATTAATAATTATCAAATTCAGATTTTTTTCAGTAAAATTACCATTTAAATTCAATAATATTGAATTAAGTTAATTATTTCTCAAATTTTCAAAAAATAACTCAGACTTAAATCTATTTAAATTTAAATTTTAAATTTTCTTTTAAAATTTAGAATTAATTCGGATTTCAACCTAATCTCAACAAGATTTGATTTCATCTTAAGTTTAACGAATTTGATTCTAAATCTAATAAAATTTGAAGTCTAGAATTTGAATTAGGTTCCATTCCAATTTTAACAAAATTACTTAAAATTAGATACATCCAGAATTTAGGAATAATCTCAGATAAAAATTTAATCTTAACAAAGTTAATTTTAAAACTTCTACATTAAAATATAGACCTAGCGAGGTTGGATCACTTGAACTGATCACAAAATTTTCGAGGGATGAATTAGATTGATCTAGATTTATCAAGATTTGAAAATACAATCAGATTATGGTAAAAATTCATTGAATTTAATCTAATTTGAATGATGGTAATATTCACAACGAAAATCAAAATATAAATCGTATTAATTTCTAATGCAATTAATTTAAAGAAAAAAACAATTTCAGAAAATAAATAACTAAAATTTGAAATTTTGGATTAAAGGAGATCACCCACCTTCTACCACTCTGAACTGACCCGAACCTGGCCTGAACTCGACCCGAACTCAATATGAACTCAGCCCGAACTCGCTAATCTGTTGCACTTGATCTCTCCCTCTCTCTCTCTCTCACAACAATTCATCTCTCTCTCTCTCTCTCTCTCTCTCTCTCTCTCTTTCTCTCTCTAGATGCAGAATGGCTGTATGATCTACTTTGCATTGGATATGGAGATCCAAGAAGTAGATAGTTGCCATTGCTATGAAATCATAGCTCTGGGATCTTCCTTTCCTTACACCCTTTAGAGAAGAAGTGATGGGGCTTTAGCTCCTGTCGATCATGGTAGATTGGGGACCCAACTCTGATTTATATTTGAGAGGGTTGAGGAGTTTAAAACTCATCAAAACTCCTCTCCCTGAAACGCTCCACACGAAATAGGGAATCATAGTTCCCTCATGATACTCTGTGTGTATCATAGCACCCCTTATGAATTTCTGGATGTATTACAACTTAGTGGGGCCACTGGTGCACTCGATCACAATATCCAACCTTTGGGTTAATCTAGACCGTTGATCAATAAGGCTCACTTTATAGGATTCTTACATTCTCCCACTTGCGCCATATTGATAAATGTCGATGATTAATCATTTAAAAAATTATTTTTGAAAATTTATTTTAAATTTGAGAAAACATCCAAATGGTTAACCAATTACAATGTTGGATAATACGAGTAGTGCTATGACAATCTGGTCCATCAAGACTGTCAGTGTCGAATTGCGGTAGTCATCACAATATTTAATCTAAGCGAAGTGAGGCTAAGCGCGGTCACAAATACTAATAGTCTTAACAACATAGATATGGAACTGTGAAGTATGATATAAAGATTACACATAATGTGATGATGTGTATTTATCCTTAAGAGCTCCTTAAGCTTTAAAATGTTTCCAATGAGACACGACCGTAGTTCTACTTACTCACAATTAGATTGTGCATACTTAGAGAGAAGTAAAAATAAACTTTATATCAAAATTATCAAAACTTTATTAAATGAGATCTCTTGAATGTAAAAAAAAAAAAAAAAAACGTTCAACTCCCACTAACAAAAAACATATGTGGTATTAATGATTCACATGGATGTTACATGCTCTTGAAATGACATGATAGGGAGCCTTTTAGTGAGCGGATCTACAATCATCTACTTAGTGCCGATGAATTCCACAGATACTTGATGATTATAAACTCTTTCATTTACAACAAGATACTTGAAGTCGATATGCCTCGACCTTGATGAATGTTTGTTGTTACTGGAGAAAGAAATCGCGGCTGAATTATCACAAAATATTCTCAATAGTTCTAGGATATGCTCCAATACCCGTAAACCTGAGAAGAAACGATGTAACTACAATGCCTGATTAGATGCCTCATGATAAGCAATGAATTCAGCTTCCATGGTGGATGAGGTTGTGGTAGACTGTTTCACGCTTTTCCAAGACACAGCCCCTCCAACCATCACGAATATATCCTGAGGCGGACTTCTTAGTGACAACGCAACCAGCATAATCTGCGTCTGAGTATCCAATCAACTCCAAATGATCAAATCTCTATATGTGAGTCCAAAGTCCTTTGTTCTCTGTAGATATAGCAACACTTTTTTTGCAACTATCCAATGTTACAGTCTTGGATTAGATAGATATATGCCCAAAATTCCAACAGTAAAGGCAATATCCAATCGCGTGCAGACTTGAGCATACATGATGCTTCCTACTACTGATGCGTACGAAAATTCTTTCATTCAATTCTTTTTCAAATCATTCTTAAGACACTGGAACTGGTGGCGAATCTCAATGCCAATGCCATAAGAGACATAACCAAGGTTCTTCATTTCAAATCTTTGAGATAATAATTTCTTGGTGTCGCTCAATATCCTGATGTCACTGTTAGCTAACAGAATGTCATTAACATATAAAATCATTATAATGAACTTACTCCCTTTGATTTTAATGTAGATATATTCGTTTGTAGTGTTTTCTACAAAATCATATGAGGAAATTACTTCATGAAACTTTGGTACCACTATCGTGATGCTTATTTCAACCCATAGATGGATTTCTTTAGTTTACACACCAAATATTCTGAGCCATGAGCTACAAAACCTTCAGGTTTTATCATGTATACATTCTCATTCAGATCCCTATTGAGAAATGATGTCTTTACATCTATTTGATGTAACTCTAAATCTATATGAGGTACAAGAGTCATTATGATTCTGAATGAGTCTTTCTTAGATATTGGTGAGAAGGTTTCTTTAAAGTCAATACCCTCACACTGGTTAAAACCCTTGGCAACAAGTTTGACTTTATATCTTTCGACATTACCCTTAGAGTCTCACTTTGTAACACCTCGGTTCCCAAAACCCGAATACACTACTTGTTTTCCAAAACCCGAGCGTTAACTTTTAATGGTGGCTCAAATATCACGTACATTTTTTTCTTTTATTATCAGAATTAATAAACTAGCGGAGTATAAGCAAATCCAGTATAAGAGGGAGTCCAAATATACAAAATCAAATATTTGAGTGGTTGCTCGTAAACTTATACAAACCAATGTCTTAACTTTTACAAAACATAAAATTAAATACAAATGAAGTCAGGAATGGAGAAATGCAAGATCATCTGGCTCCTCCTATTCCACATAAACACCAGCAAGCACGTCATCTGTGTTTTCTGCACACTGATTATGGTTTGATAGCGTCAATGGCTATCTAGTGAGGTATAACTCTCAAGATTTATCGTATCATTAAGATAATTAAGTATAGTTATTAGGAACAGTGTATAACAATTATTTCACCATGATTATCATAGAATTTAGACAAGGTTCATTAGATACGCATTCATCAGATAAATTTCACAAAGATAATCTTGTTTAAATGTATGAATGCATGCACATGCTCACAGACCTGGGGATGCACATCCATCTGGTAAAAAGTCGCCCAAGGAGAACTAGCCACCAGAAAAAGTACTCAAAGGTGCGCCTAAGGAGAACTAGCCACTTGAAAAAGATTATGCAACGAGGTCGCCCAAGGAGAACTAACCACCCGGAAAAGGATTCAAAGGTACACCCAAGGAGAACTAGCTACCTAAAAACGACTATGCAACGAGGACACCCAAGGTGGATTAGTCTCCTGGAAAAGTACTCCAAGGTACGCCCTAGGAGGACTAGGCATCCGAAAAAGTCCATGCAACAAGGACGCCCATAGTGGTACGAATACACGAAATAATAATTAGGATCACACGGTAAAATACTCTATAGTACAACTCATAGTGATCCACGAAAACACCCGTGTCTTACATCGATTGCCCAGTAAAGTCCGCATGCCACGAAAATGCATGATTAGCCTAACCATTATTATTCAAATTTCAAACAATCATTCTAAGAAAGCTCAAAGGTCACTATAGGAGGTTTGTCACCCAGCATAAGCCGATAAATAAGGCATAATGTCTCATTCCACCATCCCTGACTCATAAGACTAACAATTGAGATGTTTAAAGGTAACCTACCCAACTAGTATCCAATTATAGTTCTACAAGTGGGACTTATCATTGCAAGGTTATATGAAGATGGTTTCTTAAAGCCACGTAGGGCAAATATTACGTCAAGCTTCAAAGGGTGAACATATAATTAAAGCCATATAGGGCACCTAGTCGGTCGAAGCCACATATAGAAAATAGTCCTTTTCAGGATACAGTGAAAGGGATTGACCCCAAAAGCCACAAAGGTGCAACGATTATTAGATGATAAATCCACCACAAATAAATTCCATTTAATTTATTAGACAGAATGACCACTAGTTTAAGGACCTCTAAGTATTCCATCAAGTAATCATGGATGATAAACTAAATCATGTATAATAATATCGAGATATCACATGCACATCTAAAGCATACATTTCAAATTAGATTAGAGGTATTTAATTCACATCGAAACCAATTAATCAATTATCTTAAGGAATCAAAATCAATAAAAGCAATCCACTGCATTAAACAATTAATGAGATAAATGAACAAGAAAAAATAGCAGGGCTAATTATCAAGATGTGGAAAAATCTTGAAGGTAATCCTCACCTTTAAATTAGATAATCGTAATATGAATGCTCCAATGCATGAATTCGACTCGAATGGGTCATATCAAAGTTCCACACACACTAGTTACAGTTAAGATCTTGACATCCAGCCTTTTGATCTCCAACCTAAGTTGATTTTTAATCAAATTCGTACCACTAGATTTGTACCTAGAAGATTTAGATTCTATAATTTATGGATTTTATTAACCAACTGAATTTAAAATTGTATAATGAAATAGAGTCAAACTTACCTAGCCCAATTGAGCTAACTCGACTAGAATGACATGCTTCGATTCAATTCCCAAATGATTCCATCATAGAGGGAGATCGAGGGCATACACTAAATGCTGGACTGAAATAACTGACCATTAGCTTGCTAAAATTCAATAGATCACATGAAGACTCACTGAGTCGACTCAGCATTAAACAATTGGAAATTAGTTTTAACATACCTAGACCTTGCGCAATACGACTTGAATCCAGTCATAAACTCGAGCTTTTCAACCATCAGCTGGTATACCGTAGTGGTTTTGCTGCACCCATGCTAGCCCCAGCCCTAGACTCGGTTAATTCAACCGAGTCAACTCGCTAACGACAGAAGAAGACCACCATCCTCTTCTTCTTCTTTCCTTCTCTTCCTTCTTCCCTAATTTTCCCTTTATTTCTCCTCTCAATCAGTCATGTCCAGAGGTGGACGTTTGGACTAAGGAATCTACCTAAGTCAGCCCGACTCGGTTGAGTCGACTCGGAATGTATTGCCCAAATTCACCTCTTTTTAATCTTCTTCCTTCTTTTTAGTTTCTTCTTTCTTTTCTTTCCTTCTCCGTTCTTTCTTCTCCTCAATCTCTCGTCCAGCAAAGTTGCAGGACTCACAAGGACTCCTGGATTGAATGAGTCAGCGAGTCCGCGACTCGGCGACAGACCCGCCATAGCAACTCAGTCCCGACTCGGATCGCACCCGCATCCTTTCTCTCTCTCCTTTTCTTTCGATCTTCTTCCTCTCCCTTCCTTCTTCTACTTCTCTCCCTCTTTCTCTTGCTGCTCGACCCGGAGGACCTGGACTCGGCTCGATCTCGCAGCGGTTCGGAATGAGTCAGTGTAATTCAGTGCAGCGATAGACAGACGGCGCTCTCTCTCTTCCTTTTCTCACTCTCTTTCCGTCTTTCCTTTTTGGGAAAGGGTTGCCCTAAAAGGCAGCCTTTTATAGGCTATATTGTCCGGTTTCCAGATCCTTCTAGCCCAACTAATCGGTGGATTAGTAACATTAGTTACATGTTAGCGTTTTAACTCGAAAGAGTTTTGAGAAGATGATCCCGTCCACTGATTGTATGGAGAGATTCTAACTTTATGGATGAGTTTTTGGGGTCTTGACCTATCCAATGGACCACTCAGATCAAAGATCAGGGTCCCATGTAAGGTGATGGGTTTCACCAGTCGGTTGGAGAAGAAGGTGGCTGATCATGGCAAATTCTCATCGGAGGGCTGATCACTTGATCTGAGGCATATGGATGGTTTGGATTTGATCAATGATCATAGTGGGACGTAGCTTTCGGACAGTGATGGACGATATCTCGATGGGTCCCGAGATATTCTTCCTAGGGCGGTTTTCACGCAAGAAGGAGATCTCGTGCTAGATCTCCAAGCTGGATGCTTGAGGACGCCCTAGTTTTTAGAGCCAGGATGCATTTGGAGAGGCTGTTAGAGGCGGGAGTGGATGGGATTGTGCCAGCACTAAAGTAGGAAGATTCCTTCCGCACTCCTCTCGCTCTTCCTCTCTCTTTCTTTTTATAACGACCTACTTTCTAGGGCTAGGATTCCCTTAGAATGGACGGTCGAGATGTCAAGGGGAGCATTCTCCTGAATTGCCAGCTCATCCTCAGCAAAAACGGAAATTTCATTTTCAAAAGAGTAGTCGCTCAAAACTCGACTTGTGCCTATAACTGTGTGCATGCGCGTGTGAATAAACGTCTGAATCCTTTTAGGATTTGGTCTGGGCCACGCCCTAAACGTGATGGACGGTTTGGATTATCGATCCGTGACCTGATGATGAGCCCTAAATTCAAACCAGCGGACTTCGTCCGTCGCTGGTGAAATAAGAAGGAAAGAGAGGAAATTCTCTATTTTATTTGAATTTTCACGGGTCAACACCCGTTTGACCGTGTTGACGGTCCAGTCCACCGCGGGTGCACGGTCCATGGTGCACACACACAATAATGTGGGGTCCATTGTGATATTTTTCATGGATCTGTCCGTCATTTTATTTTACAATACCACTTGAAGGTAGGAGATTGAAAATGAGGCAAAACTAATGCCCTGGTGGACCATATTGACTGGAATATGGCCGTTAGATGCCAATTATCATTGATCCGACGGTTAGATCATCTCAAATCTGAAAATCAACGGTAAAAAAAAAACCCTAAGGGGATCATATGTATGTTTTTACTATGAATTTCTCAATCGTAGTATATTACTAAAATACTGTAGAATTTTGTTACTCGGTTATAAATTATTTTATTATTATTATTATTATTTATCCCTATATTTAACTTGCGGGACCTACACTCCGTGGTAGGTACATTAAGTTTAGAATTTCTTATTATATAAATGGGCCACATTTCATGATTATGAATTTTATTATGATTTATTATGAAATTTATGGCTATACTTGTCTAAATTTGTTAAATTTCAAAAATTTTATGTTTAGGCAGTTTCAAAACCTAATCTAGAATGGTCCTAGGAGTTTGATATTAACGATAGGTGGTTTGACTTGTCTATCAAAGTGATTGAGATCTTAGAAATAAGTTTCTTTAAGGTTGTGATGGTCCATCTTAATATTGACTGATAGATGGTTTGATCTTGAAGTACTTAGGTGCGATATCACATGCTTCAACGGTTAGATTTAGATCGTGGGTTAGCTAGTTAGTGTCGATGTAATCCTACATTGAGACGTAAGGAGTCATTCGAGGGTGGATCATGAGTAATCTTTATTTTATTTTATTTTATTTATTTTATTTTATTTTTACACAAACACACACCCCCCCACACTCACGCCACACGCACACACACCCCACACACGCACACCGTGGGATTTCACCACCATGGGTACTCGAACCCTTGACCCGGTGTTGAAACTCCAAGGAGTCTACCACTCGGGTAAGAGTAAGGATCATGAGTAATCATGCGTGGTGTAAGTTATAGGTTATGTGTGTTTTATCATGTGTTCATGCTAGATTTGATTTAAATGGTAACACCTGAGTACTGAAAGGTACAGGGTGTTACACGCTTGGTTTTAAATATCCATTTACAACCAATCAGCCTTATTCTTAAGGATAACTAAACAAGATCCCATACTTTATTGTCCCTCATGGATTTCAACTTAACCTTCATGGTATCTATCCAATAAGAAGGATCAACACTTTGTTTGACTTGTGTAAAAGATTCATAATTCTTTTCCACTCCTATGTCAAACTCATGTTCTTGTAGGTATACGATGTAATCGTCTTGATTTACAGGCCTTCTCTCTCTTTCAGATATTCTTAATGGCTTAGCCTCTGGGGTATAATTTTGATTTTCCTCATCAGTGGGTTGTACATGAGGTTCAACGTGGTGTTCTGCAGTGATGTAGGGTCGACTACAACATTTAAATCCATGTGATCTGAAGTGACTATGATCGGAGTTACAGTCCTTTCTTCCTCAAATACAAAGTTCCTAGGGTTTGTGCTACTACTATTTTCAGTGTCTTCAATGAACCTGGCATTCCTAGCCTCAATAATCCTGATGGAGTGGGAAGGATAGTAGAATCGATAGCCCTTTGACCTTTTTGAATATCCAATAAAGAAATAGCTTATGGTTCTAAGATCGAGCTTCCTTTCATGCAAATTATAAATTTTGGCATCATCATGACATCCACAAACATGTAGATATCAGAGACTTGACTTTCTTCTATTTCACAACTCAAAAAGGGTTTTGCTTATAGCTTTGCTGGGGACCTTGTTAAGGATATAAACTGTAGTGTAATGCCCCGTGTTTTCAAGACCTGAGTATATGACTCGTTTCCCAAAAAAATGAGTGTTCATCTAAAAGGATGGTCAAATTCGAGTATATATATATATATATATATATATATATATATATATATATATATATATATATATATATATAGGGCAATAGTCTCTTGCGAACCATCCCGCAGGATATTGAGTGCTGTCCAACTCCCACCGCAAGAGACCCTTGTGCGGGTGCGTGGATTGGCTACTAGCAGGTTGACTAGCGAGACTACTACTAAATTTGTGTCCCTATCATGATATATGTTTTGTATCCACACCGTCTATCCATCTGAAGAGATCATTTTAAGATGAAATCCAAAGAAAGAGTCACATCCAAAGCTCCAGTGGACCCCACTACAGAAAATAGTAGGGAGAGTGACGCCACTGTTAAAAACTTCTAAAGGCCACAAAAAGTTTTCGATCAAGCCTATATTTATATTTTCTCTTCTTTAATATCTTTTTTAACTTTTGAACAGGTTGGATTTTGAAAAAACATCATGGTGGGCCTTAGAAAGGTTTCAACAATGGGCATCAATCTTCTCGCTGTTTTTTTTGTGGTGGGGTCCACTAAAGCTTTGGATCTACCTCATTTTCTGTGTCATGGCTTAAAATAATATCTCCAAATGGATGGATGTTGTGGATACAACATATACATCATAGTAGGGTCCACAGAACTTGGTGACGTCATTTCCGTGGAGTGACGTCCAATGCTAGGAAGCGGATTACGTGGTGAGTAACTCACTACGCTAGCCTACTGAGTAAACTTTGGGAGGTCCACCATGATTTATTTATATTATCTACTCCGTTCATACATTTTAACAGATAATTTTAATACTTGGACCAAAAAATGAGGTATATCTAATGTTCATATGGACCACACCATAGGAAACAGTTGAATTAAATATCTACCGTTGAAAAATAATTGGAGGGCCATGGGAGTTTTGGATCAAGCTTATATATATTTTTTCTCTTCATCCATGTCTGTATGATCTTATGAACAGGTTGGATGAAAAATAAACATCACTGTGAGGCCTAGAAAGGTTTCAATGGTGGAAATCATTATCCCCATGGTTTCCAATAGTATGATCCACTTGATCTTTGGATATGCATCAATTTTGGGCTTATCCCCTTAAATTAGATGGAAAAATGGATGGACGGAGTAGATAGACTACATACATTCAGTGGCCCAACTTTATGTACGATAAAAGCATCTGAGTAACTCAGTACGTAATCTGATTTCCATATAAATTGGTGTGGATGGTGGTCGTGCTCTATGGGCCCCACCATGATGTATGTGTTTCATCCACTCCGTTCATCCATTTTTAAAGAAGAGAAAAAATATATATGAGCTTGATCAAAAACTTTTCATGGCCTTTAGAAGTTTTTAACCGTGGCGTCACTCTCCCCACTGTTTTCTGTAGTGGGGTCCACTGGAGCTTTGGATGTCACTCATTCTTTGAATTTCACCCTAAAATGATCTCTCCATGTGAGTGGACGGCGTGGATACAAATCATATATCATAGTAAGGCCACAAATTCAATAGCAACTAGCAAACTTGCGCCCGCACTAGGGTCTCTCGCGATAGGAATTGGACCGCACCATGATATCCTGCGGGATGGTTCGCAGGAGATCGGGACTCTCTCTCTCTCTCTCTCTCTCTCTCTCTCTCTCTCTATATATATATATATATATATATATATATATATATATATATATATATATATATATATATATATATATATATATCAACTATCAGAGTAAGTAGATGAGCGTAGAATGGACGAATCATACACAATGAAAAATTTCATTGTGCATGATTCGTTAAGGATATAAACTGCAGTGTAATGCCCCGTGTTTTCAAGACCCGAGTATATGACTTGTTTTCCAAAAAAATGAGTGTTAACCTTAGATGGTCAAATTCGAGTGTGTGTGTGTGTGTATATTTCAGCTATCAAAGTAAGTAGATGAGCGTAGAATGAACGAATCATACACAATGAAAAATTTCATTTACATTTTGGATGTATAAGAGGTTGCCCATAATGACTTATACAAACCAATGTCTCGATATAACAAATACAAGAATTCACATAATTTTTAATACATGAAAAATAATAGAAGAATGTAAACATAAGTCGCAAGACTGCGTGACTCCTCTTAGCAATACGACCGTGCATCCCTGACACTTATACCCAGCTCCTCATTAGTCTGAACCTGAAAATCACTTAAGCCACCTGTACTACCTGTACGGTTATATATTTGATGGATGAGCAACTCAGTGTGAATTTCGCTTAAGATTACACATCGCCGCATTAGCTAAGCATAGTTAAAATGACAAGGCAATCAAAATAAAAAATAATGCAGTCTTTTTTATATGCATGGATGTGTGAATGCACATCAACTTGGGAATGCACATCCAATCGAACTTGGGCTCATCATCTATGCAATCATCGACTTGAAAATGATCATCCAGTCAGAACAATGGGTCGATAGTTGGTGGTCTGGGAGCTAGCGAAATGATACCTCAACAACTCTAGGACACGCTACAGCATCCAGAATTAGCCACCTGCTATCGCCAATATGCTATGAATGCATGATTAGCTAACAGTTATTAATCCAATTACAATAAGCCAATTTAAGTAACTCAATGGTCACTACAAGGGGCTCATCACCCAGCGTAGGCCGACAGCTTGGGCATAGTATCCCATGACCACCATCGCCGGCTCATGAGATTCCCCCACCTTAGGGTGCTTAATGGAACCCATCGATTAGTGGCCAATCAAATTTAATAAGTAGGGATTTCCACCGCATAGTATATGCTATCAAAGGCACATAAGGAAATCATCAAAACGTGGGACAGATGTTAAATCGCAGCGATAAAAGAATGCTTGAAATATTAATCGAGTCGGCAAAGGGCCAGGTAAGAGTAAATAAGAGCGGTTAAAGATGTCATTTCAAGCCATTCAATCCATTTAACCTATGGATGGTAAATCCCACATTAATATTTCATGTCCCACATAACTCCCAATCGAGGGTCCATTCCATTCCACACTCCATCATGTTACATCTTAAGTATGGGTTCACATACACAAGAGGGCTTATCTACTAATAAATGTAGTGAAAATAGGTCCATAGTGACTTACAATAATTCATATAAAAATATACCGTTATAACATGACAGGCATATGTTAAGCATAATAATCACAACAAGTCATGATGTGAACTATAAATTAAAATGAGAGCTATCATGTAAGCAACTATCACTTGCAATCACGTTTCACAATTGTCAACCGTAAATCAGATATAAATCATGTAAGAGATCGCATGCTATCAACTGATAATTTTAACATTTGATAAAGATTATAACTTTAACCAATTTAGAAATGGAAAGCTTAAGGGGAAGAATCATCACCTTATAATTTGCATTGCCTACCAGCATCGCTAGGGAATGCGCGTTCCCTTAACGTCAAATTCTACCATAAATCAGGATGTACAATTAGATTCAAGTTCTACACACTACCTAGGGTTTAAGATCATAACCTAGGATTTGAATTATATATCTTAGGGTTTTTAATCTAAAATTAAGACTTTCATCTTAAGGTTTAGTCTTAAATTTAGATTATAGGATTTGAATTCTAGTTTGTGTATTAGTTACAATTTAATCTTAATAATTATAAGACAACTATTAGTGTTAGTGTCATAATTTATATTAGTTAACGATGTTTCACAAGTTCATGTTCAAATATACCGACATTATCTAATATCTTTATAATGACTAATAATCTCTTAAATAATACAAGTAATAATAATAAGATATTTTCTAATGATAATACAATAAGGACTAACACTAATAATTATTGTTGCAGTGTTTTTATGGGATGGCTTCCTTAAGGCGGACCCTCCTTCACCTGCACAATCAACAATTTCAAGAGAACCCTGGCTAGAGCCGGGGAACCTCCGATGCTTAAGTCAGTTATCTGATCAGTAGTAAAGAGCTTATCTCAGTTCAGTACCGCGTACCTCCATCCGTCCCAAGCTTGGAGATTTATATCGTTTGCCGATCCTCATCCTCAGAGGATTCTTCTCCTGATTATTCAGAGACTTACTCCTTTCCACAGATTGCTCTCAATCCCGAGAATCTCGGGATTCGCTATCCGTATCCCTGAATTTTCGTAGAGCAGTATCTGTTCCCGTTCCGCCACTTTCTATCTCGGTCAGGCCGTTACCGACTCTGGGAGAATCTCGGTCAGGTTGTGACCGACTCTGGGGGAGTCTCGACCGACGCAGGAGGATGGGTTCTCGGCTTTTCCTCGGACGGAACAATCTCGGTATCTATCCGTCATTCCTTGTTCCGTGACCGACAGAACCAACTCATTGAGTCGGTCTTGTTCTATCGGCCGAGTGGCCTGAACACGCTCGACCTTTAGTGGGCTCATACGGGCGAGGTCATCATTCTGACAGAGTGACTTTAATTGTCCCTTGCTTATGCCTCCTGGCCTATCCTCTGAACTGTCAGTGTTGTCTCGGACTCTTCAGGCAATGTCAGCAGAGCCGACCTACTTTAATCCGAGTCTCCGAACTTAACACATTTTCACCCAACAGTGAGTCCCCCTTACTCCTTGTGTCGTCCGCGACATCAAGGAGTATGATTTTGTTGGTCGGCTCGCATTAGCATCCGAGACAATGATGAGACATTTAATACTCTTTGAGTCATCCCTAGCGTACGACGCTACGCCTCCCAAGGCCGCACGTGTGACCAGTTGTTGATTCGTTTCGTCCGCGTATGAAATGCCGACGCGTGGCCACGATGTTACCGCAGTCAGCCAGTGATTGCCACGCGTCGAACGGGGGAGTCGAGGCGAACGACGATTCGCTTTTGCCATCAATGCTCAGCCACGTGGCGCGGCTATAAAAGGACCGGGCGGGAGGACTGTGCGAATTTTATTTTCGCTCTTCTTCCTCCCGCCTGTGTCCGATTCTGAGTTCGTTTTTGCTTCTTCTCCTCCTCCTCCGCTGTCGCTTCTTTCTCCGTCAATCTCCCCTTGCATTCGTCGTCAATTTTTTTTGACGAGTCCTTTCCTTCTTTTTTTATAAGCTTTAATGGCCACACACGACTCTTAAAGCCTCCGGGAGGAGATGCCCGTAGATGAGGGTGTGTCCCAGCATCTTTGGGACGTTACGAAACCACCTTCACTATTGACGGAGTTTGCCGTCGGTGCTGACGCCGCATTCCGGCTGGTCAGAGAAACCGACGGCTCATCGGCTGAGCATCCGGCCCAGACCGATCCATCCAGCGGTGGGACATCTTTAGTGACTCGTCTAGGGAGACCTAACCCTTGGGTGGATCAGTTGGAGGATAAGGATGGAGAGGACGAATTAGTTACGGGCGAAGGGACGACCATCCTAGGCCCTGTGAACTAAACTACGGCAGCCTCTGAGTCGTCTTCAAAAGGGGAAGAAGACGAACCTAGCGGTCTCGTCGCCTCCATTCTAACTGAATCCGACCTAAACCGGATCAGGGCTGGATTTCATGTCCCTGACTCGGTCGTCCTCCGTCTCCCTCGTCCGGGTGATTTGCCCGACCATCCCCCTGCAGGGATGGTCACAATTTTTCAAGTCGCGATGCAATGTGGCTTGCGTTTGCCACTCCAGTCCATCGCTAGTGACTTTCTGTCCTGAGTCAAATTGTCCCGAATGCGTGGAGGAATTTGTTCGGGTGTGCGGTACTCTGGTCCGAGTTAGAGCAACCTTCCCTCACGGTCGATGAGTTCCTCTATCTGTATCAAGTCCGACCAAATCCAAACTTCCCTGGCCTCTATTTCCTGAGCACATGGAGAGGTAAAGGGGGGTCTTTAATAACCGACCCGCCCACTTCGAACAAGTTCTGGAAGGAAAGGTGGTTCTGGGCGTGCGGTCGGTGGGAGTCGGCCGACACGTGGCCGTACGAGCCTCAAGTATTCCGCACGTTCCGTAGAGCAGGTGACTCGGTAACTCGGCCCGATGGTCTTCCCTTCTCTTACTCTTTATTTTTATTCTATCTTCTGCTAATCCTGACTCCACAATGTCTCGCAGATATTTTGAAGAAGAGAGGGAAACTCGAGTCCGGGGCTCTGACTCGGATAAGGGAGCTGAGGAAGCTGAGCGCGGGGGAGCGGTCTTGGAAGTTACTACTGCAGCCCGAGTGCCTCCATCTTGTAGGTTTAGATTCGTTCGTCTCAGGTAGCTCGTCCTCCTTTTCTTTGTTCTTTTGGTTCTCCATTCGCCTCCTCATTCTTTTTACTCGTCCTTGCAGACCTTCCCGAGGCTCGCCCTATTCTGAGGCCTGCACCTGAGAGTATGGCCGAGTCCCGCCCTGTCCTGAAGCCGCTTTCCAAAGTGAAGGCTCCCCCGAGATCGGCTCTGTCGTCCGGGTCTCGGCCCTCGAAGCAGCAGAAGACCGCGGGCAAGGGTAAGGAAACGGTCGTTCCACTCACTCCTACACTTGCCGCCCCCCAAGTGGTCGTTCTTTCTGACCCGGATGAGAGGGCCGAGGAAGCGGAACCAACCCCTCCAATGACTCAGGCGACTCTCGAGTCGAGACCTATTGCAGAGGAGGTCCCAGGGCCGAGGGAGGCCCCGACCGAAGAATCCCCGAGAAGGGAGATGACTCAACAGGAGTCCCCCTTTACGAAGATCATTGCGGGGATGGTTCCTTGGGCGCTTGCCCACGGGGGCAAAAGAGACTTCTCCAGTTATTACAAAGCTCCGACTGCCCAGACCCTCGGACATGCGGCGAGGTTACTTTTTGAGGTAAACTTTTCTTCGATCCTGTGTCACCCCTAACTAAGCTTTACAGCATAGCTCACTATCTCTTTATCGCAGCTGGCACCTTGCCTCGTCAAAGCAAGCTCGGAGCTGACTGCCGCCCAGAAACTCGCATCCGAGACAGAGACTGCGAGGAGGGTCGCTGCCGAGGCCGAGGGTCGCAGAGAGATCGTTGAGGGCCGGATTGGCATTATGACCGGCGATCTGTCTATCGCTCGGAAGGCGACCGCGGATGCCCGTGCGGTTCTCGAAGGAGTTAAAATCGATAACGCTCGCCTGACTTCGCTCCTTCAGGAGGCTGAGGAGAGGGAGCGAAACCTTCTTCGAGTTCACGGCGGGTGCGAAGGTGCTCTTGCTCGCGCGAAGGCCGAGGCCGCCGGCTTCATTCAGGAAGCTCAAGAAGAAATGCGCCGAGTCAAAGAGGAACGAGATCGAGCCGTAGACGCCTTCCTCGAATCTTCTGAGTTTGAAGAGGAGAGGGACCACCTCTATCAAGGTGGTTACAAGGCTTGCGTCTTGGAGATGAGGGCGGCCTTCCCCGATCTCGATCTCTCCGCCTTCGAAGTCGACAGTCCGTCTGCCGGGGCTGCTGAGGGCGAAGCCACCGAAGGAGATGCTGCTGCTAACGAGGCCGGTCCTTCGGACGCCGTATAGGAGATGAATTTCGACTGAATGGGGCAGTCGGATATTGTACTTTCTTTTTATTTTTTTTATTAACCCGACATTAGGTACTTAGATGAAATAAAACTTTTCATTGAGTCGACTTCCATTACAGTACTTTCTATTTTATCTTACGGGTAATAAATCTTGAGATGCTCGGCGTTCCAAGGATAAGACAACAGTTGTCCATTTAGGTCTTCCAGCCGATAGGTTCCCGGTCGGATGGTGCCTGAGACGACGTAGGGACCTTCCCAATTGGGCCCTAGTGTACCCGACCCAATTTTCTTGGTGTTTGGGAAGGTCTTTCGGAGGACCATATCCCCGGCTCGGAATCGTCTGACTTTAACTCGGCGATTGTAAAACCGAGACACTTGTCTTTATCGGTCCATCATCCTCAATCGAGCCCTTTCTCTTTTCTCTTCCAACGAATCAAGCTCGAATGAGAGGAGTTCGCCATTCTCTTGTCCACTATACAAGTTGACTCGGGCCGAGCCAACACCGATTTCAACCGGTGCGACTGCTTCCGCACCGTAGCATAGGGAAAAGGGAGTTTCTCCCGTGGCAGTCCGTACTGTGGTCCGATAGGCCCACAGTATATTTGGAAGTTCCTCAGCCCATGCTCCCTTTGCTTCATCGAGCCTCGTCCGGAGATGCTGCTTTATAATTTTGTTGACCGACTCGACCTGTCCGTTCATCTGAGGATGATGAGGCGAGGCGTACACGTTTTGAATCCCGAGATTGCTGCACATCTCCCGGAATTGTTTGTTATCGAACTGCCTTCCGTTTTCGGTAACGATAGTCCGAGGTATCCCGAACCGACAGATGATATTCTTCCAAACGAAGCTTGTGATCCTTTGCTCGGTGATTTTCGCCAATAGTTCTGCTTCAGCCCACTTAGTGAAGTAGTCTACCGCAACCACAGTGAATTTAGTCTGACCCTTCCCTAGTGGAAAGGGCCCGATAATGTCGATCCCCCACTGCGCAAAGGGCCATGGTCCCGACATCGGGGTCAGTTCCTCAGGGGGTTGTCTCGGGATTATTGCAAACTGCTGACACTTATCGCATCTTTGAACGAATCATTTAGAATCGTGCTGTATAGTTGGCCAGTAATACCCCTGCCGCAACACTTTGTTGGCGAGCGAGCGTCCTCCTGAATGGTTTTCACATATCCCTTCGTGTATCTCCTGTAAGATATAATCGGCTTCTTGGGAGTCGACGCACCTTAGTAGGGGAGCATGAAAGCCTTTTTTATATAGAATCCCATTCAAGATGGTGTAGCGTGAGGCTCGAACTTTTAACCGCCGTGCCTCGGCGCGGTCTTTTGGCAGTTTACCATCGTTGAGGTAGCGGACGAGTGGGTTAAACCAAACAGTCGTTGTGTTGATGGAAAATAGGGCCGAGACTGTCGGCTCATCTATGCTTGGTTTAGGGACGTGCTCAATCGGAACCAACCGAGGTATGTCTTCCTCGTCAGCTGAGGTAAGCTTTGCTAACAAGTCACTTTGGCGTTGTCGGTCCTGGGTATTCGAATTACTTCGCACTTCTGGAATCCACCGATCAATTCTTTAGCTTTTTCCATGTACGCCTTCAGTTGTTCTTTCCGAGTTTGACAAATACCGAAAACTTGGTTAACGACTAATTGTGAGTCGCTGAAAACATTCAAATGGGTCGCGCCTAGACTCGCGGCGAGTCTAAGGCCTAATAATAAGGCTTCGTACTCTACTGTATTGTTGGACGCTTTAAAGCCGAGTCGCAAGGCATATTGCATATAGGTTTGATCGGAAGTTTCTAATACTACCCCTGCCCTGCTTGCCTTTGAATTAGATGAACCGTCGACATATAGCTTCCAGGGTACAGGCCCGAGAGAGGAAGAAGCCTCGGGTACAATAATTTCCTTCGACTCAGGCATATTGTCGCGATTAGGAGTCACTTCGACAAGGAAATCGGCGTCGGCCTGTCCTTTTAAGGCTGTCCTAGGCCTGTAATGTATGTCAAATTCGCTCAATTCGACTGCCCACTTTGTAAGTCGGCCGGAAGCCTCCGGCTTTTGGAGAATCTGACGGAGTGGTAAGTCAGTCACAACGACAATGGTGTGGGCCTGAAAGTATGGCTGGAGGCATCGTGACGATACCACTAGAGTTAAGGCTACTTTCTCGAGCTGAGGATACCTCGTCTCTGCTGGTAGTAAGGCTTTGCTGACGTAGTAGACTGGCAGCTGCTTCCCTTGACTCTCTCGTATTAAAGCCGAGCTTACTGCGGCTTCAGATACGGCCAAATATAATAACAACGCTTCACCAGGCTCGGGCTTAGATAGCAGCGGTGGGGATCCGAGGTAAGCCTTCAGATCTTGAAATGCCTTCTCACATTCGTCCGTCCACTCCATCGTCTGTCGTCCCTTCAATTGCTTGAAGAACGGGACACATTTGTCTGTGGCTCGGGACAGGAAATGATTGAGCGCGGCTACTCTTCCTGTCAGCCTTTGAATGTCTTTGATTGTTTTAGGAGACTCCATTTCGAGTAAGGCTTTGATTTTCTAGGGATTCGCTTCGATTCCTCGCTGACTAATGAGAAAAACGAAGAATTTTCCCGAGCTTACGCCAAACGCGCACTTGCTGGGATTCAACTTCATTTTATATTTATGTAGAATCGAGAACATTTCTTCCAAGTCCGCCTCATGGTCGACCGCTCGTTTACTTTTGACGAGCATATCGTCAATATAAACTTCCATCGTTCGGCCTATCTGCCGAGCGAATATTTTGTTCATTAACCGCTGATACGTTGCTCCAGCGTTCTTTAATCCAAATGGCATCACTCGGTAATAGTAAAGGCCTTTGTCAGTGAAAAAGGCAGTTTTTGATTTATCATTCTCGTGCATTACAATTTGATTATAGCCTGAATAGGCATCCATAAAACTTAGCAGTTCATGACCCGCGGTACTGTCAACAAACTGATCAATGCGAGGAAGAGGGATGCTATCCTTGGGGCAAGCTTTGTTTAGATCTGTATAGTTTATACAGACTCGCCACTTTCCATTGGCTTTCTTTACGAGTACGACATTGGCTATCCATTCCGGATAGTATATCTCTTCGATGAATTTGGCTTTAAGGAGCTTACCAACTTCCTCTTCAATGATAGCGTACCTTTCCGGGCCGAGAGGACGACGCTTCTGTTGGATGGGTCTGTAGGCTGGGTCGATGTTGAGTCGGTGTGTTATGACCGAGGGATCGATCCCAGGCATGTCTTCATGACTCCAAGAGAAGATATCGGCATACCGTCGTAACAAGGTGATCATTCGTTCCTTAAGAGACGGACTCAGGGACGAGCCAATTCGGACTACTTTCGAGACGTCTGTCTCGGTTAACGGCTCCGAGACGAGTTCTTCCATCGGCTCCCCCCGCTCATGAGATCCGATACGGGGGTTCAGCGATTCAATCGTCGACACTTCAGTAGGGGCCTTGACTGCGGTGGCGTAGCATTTCTGAGAATCTTGTTGATCTCCTTTCACAATCCTTACTCCCGACTCGGTCGAAAATTTTATGAAAAGTTGGTAGGTAGATACCACAGCTTGAAGGAGGCTTAGAGACGGTCGGCGGAGTATGGCGTTATACACCGACGGTTGGTCCACGACCAGGAAGTCGACTATCGCGGTCCTTTGATGGGGCGCGGTTCCAGTGGTAAGTGGCAATGAGACGATTCCCTCAGGAAGTACCTGTCCACCCGAGAACCTGATCAGCGGGGTTCGGATAGGTCGTAACACCGACCGACCCACGCTCATTTTGTCGAATGCTTGGGTGAACAGGACGTCCGCTGATGATCCCGTATCCACTAGTATCCGGAACACTTTTCTATTAACGATGGTGAGGGTGACCACGAGTGCATCATCATGAGGATGATGAATGCCTCGAGCATCTTCTTCAGTGAATGAGATACAATATTTTTCTCGTTTCTTCTCCTTGGGGGGTCGAGACAGCAGAAGAATCTCGGACTCGAGGCGATCGAGGCTTCTAGCATGGTTTCTTCGAGCGTTATTCGAGTCCCCACCGCCTTGGTGACCTCCGACAATCGTTCAGATTTCTTCTTGGGGCTGCTCCTCACTCGGCCCTGCTGAAATGCCGGACCCTTCTGTATGTTCTCTTAGTCGGCCTTCTTTAATCAGCCGCTCAATCTCGTCTTTTAAGTGATAACAATCACTTGTGTTATGGCCATGGTCACGATGATAGTAACAATACTTCTTCTTGTTCCGACAATCCGGATTGTCTCGCAGTTTTCGGGGCCAGTTGACGAAGCCTTCGCTCTTAATCTCCATTAGTACTTGTTCAGGAGATTTGTTTAGGGGGGTGTATGTGGAGAATCTTCTGTCTGGTCACTTTTCTGGCCTGCTGTCGTCTCGCCCCCTGTCCTCTTTTCGCTTTTTCTCTCCGGCTGAGTCGGTTTCTTTCTTGGCCGACTCTTTAGCCGATGGTTTTTTGTTTTGGATCTTCTCTCGGAGGAGTCACGTCTCTTTCGCATCAGCATATTTGTCCGACCGAACCATAAACTCGCCCAGAGTATCGGGCGGGTTCTTGTCCAGTGACGCCAAAAAAGGTTTATCTCTAACCCCCTGCATGAGAGCGTTGAGAACCGTCTCCTCAGAATGCTTTCGAACTTGTACAAACTCGAAGTTGAAGCGTTTAATGTAGTCTTTCAATAGTTCTCCTTCCCTCTAAACTATGTTGTTCAGATGCGCGGGCGGCTTTAATTTCTTCTTTCCGCCGATAAAATTACTGAGGAAGGCGTCACTGAGTTCGGCGAACGATTTAATCGACTTGGGCTTCAATTGCTTAAACCAAAGTCGGGCTACGTCGGTCAGGGTTAGAGAGAAGGTTCGGCACATAACAGCATCCGAGGCGTCGTGCAACTCCATGTAGGTTTTGAAGCATTCAAGATGCTCTGTCGGATCAGTCTTTCCAGAGAAAGGAGTTATCTGGGGTAAGCGGAACCTCTCCGGCAGCCGAGCCCGCATTACCTCGTCCACAAACGGAGAAGCTTTCTCTTTAGATTTGGTCAGATTTGAGTTCCGACCGTGCTTTATATCCGTCATCTCTTTTTTCATCTTCTCTCGGACCTCATTCTTGAAGTCCTGTATATCAGCCTTCCGGGGTTCAGCACTTTCTGCCGTTTCTTCTGCGTCTGCAAGTAGCCGACTTCGTCTCCTCTGATCTATTCTATGCCTCAGATCAGAGGGAAGCAAAATGGCTGTTGCTGAACGGGCAGGCGCTGGGTGACTCGGTTCTCGAGGCTGACTCGGTCGTCGGGGCGACTGTGGCGCTGGAGGCTACGCTACAGACGCTGGCGGGAGAACATGTGCCGACTCCTGAGGCTGCATCTGCTGGTTACACAGTTATTCCAGCATATGTTTCATTGCAGCCATCTCGAAACGCATTTCTTGAACCTCGCGATCCAAGTGTGCGTTCGCATGATTAGGCTGGCTTGTAGTCGCAGGCGGTGCTATCGGGGGAGCTCCCTGAGCTGTGCTGGCAGCAGCCTCCCCTGCTTCATCTGGATCCGTCCTTCTGGTTCTTGCCATTCAGAAAATTGGAGAAAATGGCTTTTTGTCCGTTTCCCACAGACGGCGCCAAACTGTTGCAGTGTTTTTATGGGATGGCTTCCTTAAGGCGGACCCTCCACCTACACAATCAACAATTTCAAGAGAACCCTAGCTAGAGCCAGGGAACCTCCGATGCTTAAGTCAGTTATCTGATCAGTAGCAAAGAGCTTATCTCAGTTCAGTACCGCGTACCTCCTTCCGTCCCAAGCTTGGAGATTTATATCGTTTGCCGATCCTTATCCTCAGAGGATTCTTCTCCTGATTATTCGGAGACTTACTACTTTTCACGGATTGCTCTCAATCCTGAGAATCTCGGGATTCGCTATCCGTATCCCTGGATTTTCGTAGAGCAGTATCTGTTCCCGTTCCGCCACTTGCTGTCTCGGTCAGGCCGTTACCGACTCTGGGAGAATCTCGGCCAGGTTGTGACCGACTCTGGGGGAGTCTCGACCGACGCAGGAGGATGGGTTCTCGGCCTTTCCTCGGACGGAACAATCTCGGTATCTATCCGTCATTCCTTGTTCCGTGACCGACAGAACCAACTCATTGAGTCGGTCTTGTTCTATTGGCCGAGTGACCTGAACACGCTCGGCCTTTAGTGGGCTCATACGGGCGAGGTCATCACTCTGATAGAGTGACTTTAATCGTCCCTTGCTTATGCCTCCTGGCCTATCCTCTGAACCGTCGGTGTTGTCTCGGACTCTTCAGGCAATGTCAGCAGAGCCGACCTACTTTAATCCGAGTCTCCGAACTTAACACATTTTCACCCAACAATTATATTAATAAGTATTTGACTAATTTCATAAGGGAAATGATCATATTTTCTAATGATTTTAAATTATAACTATCAATCCCAGTCACGATAATGGATACCATGATCTACTATGAATTATGAAATTTTACGGTTAGATCCAATCCTGACACCCTACTTAGGCTTAAGGTCTTAACCTAGGATTTAGATTATCTAGGTTTTAGGGTTTCATCCTTAAGTTTAGGTCTAGGATAAATTTTAAGATTTAATTTCAAATGGATGTAATAACAATATTAATAACATGACTAATTGAAATTGGTAATCTAACAATTCCTAATGATGTATAGTTGATTTTAATGTTAATAATACTAATAATTTCAAGGCGATCATTACTATTAATAATATACTTAATATTTGTTAATGAGGAACTAATAGTTATTATAATGAAATAAATAGCATGCTCTAATGATAATATTTAAGGTAGGCAAAGTAAAACTCTACTATTAATAATGATAATTTGTATGTACTCACTGATATTATTGTAGATAATTTCCAACATAAGTAAATTGATGTTACTTCGATTTTGACAATTCAAATGTATGAAGGAATTAGAAATTAGCATACCAAAAGTTGGTTGGATCGGGGTCTCATTAAAATCGGCCTAGCTGGACTCGGTCTCAACTAAGTTGACTTGGTTCCAGCCGAGTTGACTCGGCTCAACCAAGCACCCACCTACTTTCTCTCCCTCCTTTTCTCTCTCTTTCTTCTTCTCCTTTTCTCCTTCCTTTCTTCCCTGCTGGGATGTCCAACAACGAGTTTGGACAGACCAAACCCAGCTCGACTCGCTCAAGACTTGATGAGTCGACTTGGTATTGAACTGGGCAACCATCAGCCACCCACACTCTTTCTCTCGATTCCTCTTCTCTACTCTTTCTATTTCCTTTCTTCCCTTCTCTATTTCCCAAAAAAAAAACCCAGCCATTATACTGGCTCGAACCGGGTTGAGTCGGGTGAGTGCACACAACAACAACATCAACTCTCTCTCTCTCTATAATTTTCTTCTCTTTCCTTTTGTTTCTTCTTCCATTTCTTTTCTTTTTCACCTGCTGAAGGTATAGCTGAAATAGCCGGACATCCAGCAAGATCCGACCCGAACTACGACTCAGTTGAGGAC
Organism: Magnolia kwangsiensis; assembly: GCA_037074715.1. Lineage (NCBI taxonomy): Eukaryota > Viridiplantae > Streptophyta > Magnoliopsida > Magnoliales > Magnoliaceae > Magnolia > Magnolia kwangsiensis. The sequence continues at coordinate 26,799,956 of CM073582.1, forward strand.
TTGGTAGCGACGGAGAAGAAAGGTTCCGTTAATGGCAGTCTCTATCCTGAATGGTTTTACCTTGATCTAGTGGTTATGGACGGATAGGATAGATGCAAGGATGCTTGTGGAATGAAGATTTTGAAGGTTGAAGGAGGTTTGGCTGGTGGGTTCAATTGGAGGAAGAAACGGCTATTTCTCTCTCTCTCTCTCTCTCTCTCTCTCTCTCTCTCTCTCTCTCTCTCTCTTTTCTTTTTATTTTCCCTCTTATTCATAGATATTGGACAACTAGGATCTTCTTCCCATGGACGGCTAAGATCCGAGGATGAGGGTGCACGCGGATTGCTCAGTTGGAAATGGACAGTTTCCTTTTTTGGAAACTTTGTATTTCTCGGCCTTGTTTGTGCCTGCGTTTGTGTGGCCACACGTGCACGTTTTCATGTGGAATGGCCAGGGTTTTTGTCAGCCCCTAGCTGTGCATGATATGGACGGATCAGATCACCCGTCTGATCATAGATGGTGGGCCATATTGCGTCCTAAACGGATGCTTCTGTCGGCCACTGGAAAACAGAGAGAGAGAGAGAGAGCAAAGCTCTCTGTTTTGGGAGAAACACCGGTCTCCCAGGGCCCGTGCGCCTTGAGTGCACCACCCATGGTGCACATGCAACGTTTGTGTGGGGTCCACTGTGATGTTTATGGGAAATCCACTCCGTCCATCCTTCTAAGGAGCACTTCCAAGGGATCTTGGGCCATTGATCAGGCCGATCTAAGGTCTAGGTGGGGCCCACAACTCGATTTGGGTCATATTGGTGGATTCCCGTCAATCTACTGGTTTGATCATTCTGAAATTGAATGTCAATGGTTAAAATGGCCGTAAGAATTTATTTAGATGACTGGGACCCCTGTTTTATGAATTTAGAACATTAAATATTATTATTAGAATAATTTTAACATTTACCTTTATTATTATTATTGTTACTATTATCATTATTTTTGGATTTAAATTTGTAGGGCCTCATTTTAAGGTGGTCATGTAGACATGTGGGTCGCAAAAGGATTTAATTAAAATCCCTAATAGTTGATTACAAGTCTTTGAAATCCTATGGTCTGTTGGCCAATATAAATCAAATGGTTGGATTGACCCTGATCCGACTATCAATGGTCCTAGGATTTTCTAAATCATGTGACCACTTGATGGATTCCGTCTAATGTTACGTTATGCGCCTAATGGGCGGATCAGATCTTCTTCTTAATCAGTAAAAGTGTAACATTGGTGTAATGGACACGACGAATGGTGGATCTCATGTCTTTGATCTCTAACTTACTTCATATGATTTATTTATACTAAATATGCGTACGCTGAAATATCCTCACGATTAGGGTTCTAAAAATAGAATTTTTATTTATTTACTTATTTATTTAAGTACAGGGTTAGTGAAATCTTGCTGTGATTGTTAAATGGACAAATCGATCTCAAGTTTAATTATTGCGTCATGAGTTTTTATAATCCAAAATCGGATGTTTGAAGGGCCATTAGGGATCCAGGATAGATTAAACTTAGATCTTAGAGGTTTGGTTGTCATAGTCAAAGTCAACGGTTAAGATATATTGAGGGCGACTGTTCAAGTAAGCTAGGCTGGCGCTCATACTAAGCTAGGTTATACGGTAACACTCGAGTACAGAAAGTACAGGGTGTTACATCCAGTCTTGATCACATCACCCCACAAAGATTCTGACAATGTCAAATTGCTAACCATGCTTCGCATCATATCCATAAGGGTGCGATTACGCCTTTCAGCCACACCATTCTTCTTTGGAGTCCCGGGCATAGTTTACTGGGCGACAATGCCATAATCTTGTAGGTGTCTAGCGAATAGCGTTGGATTGCGACTTGATTCGTCATATCTACTATAGTATTCACCACCACGGTCAGATTCTTTAATCTTCTTATTGAGTTGATTTTCAACTCTGGCCTTACAAGTTTTAAAAGCATCTAGAGCATTTAATTTTCTAATAAGATAGAGGTACCTAAAATGAGAGTAGTCATCTATAAATGTAATAAAATATTTATGTCAACCCTAAGATGCTATAGTGAATGATCCATAAATGTTTGTATGTATCACCTCTAAGAGTCCTACACTCATTGTTGTACCTTTCTTTCTGGTTCTGGTCTGTTTTTCTTTTATGCAATCAATGCACACTTTATAGTCGGAGATATCTAGAGAATGAAGAATCCCTTCCTGCACAAGCTTGTCCAATCTCTCACGAGATATATGGCATAATCGCCTATGCCACAATATGGAGAAATTCTCATAGTCTAGTTTTCGTTTAGATCCGTTTTTATTTACATGCAAGCTATTAACATTATAGACGTGGGAGGCATTCAAATCTAACTGGTATAGGTTGTTCACCATGGAGCCGGTACCAAGTTTAATCTAATTAAAATAAATATTGAATCCTTTATTCTCAAACTGTAACCTAAGTCTATATACTTTAATTATCTCCACGTCAGCTTTAACACCATTGCCAACGTATACTGAGTGCTCTGCATCAGTTGGTGGCTTGGTCTATAGTAAGTCCTGCATAGAAATACATATGTGAATAGTAGTTTTCGAATCTATCCACTAAGAATTCACCAACACATCGGTTAGATTAGATTTAAAACAGGCTATAATAGAATTATTACCCTTCTTTATGAGCTATTGCTTATACTTTATGTAGTCTTTCTTTTGATGGTTCGGCTTCTTGTAAAAGAAGCAATTATTATCTTTAGCCCGCTTGTGATTCGATCATTTTCAGGTTGATTCTCATGATTTCCTACCAAAGGACCTGAAGATCCATTATTAGAACCTTGGTTTATTTTTCTTTTTCCTTTATGTCCATGTCTATGTCCATTACATGGGGTCACCAAATTAATATTTTGTACCTTGCCTATCAACTTGATCCTATCCTCCTCTTGAACACACTGAGAAATCAATTCATCTAATGTCCATTTGTCCTTTACAGTATTATAGTTCACTAGGAATGAACCGTATTGAGGAGGTAGGTTGTTCATGACCAAGTGAACCAATTGGTCATCTATAATTTCTAGGCCTAGAAAGCGGATCTTAGATATAACTTGGATCTACTCTATAATGTATTTACGAATGTTTTATTTTTCATCATATGATGAGCGAGTTAATTTGTTTTGAAGGAAACCTACTTCAGCTTTATTCGATTTCTTAAATCGGTTTCCCATTTTGATTAGGAAAATTCTGGCCTTATCTACATTAGGCATGACACCTCTCATGGACTCAGAAATTGAATATTTTATGATTTTGAGGCACATTTCATTAGATCTAGACCATGCCTCGAACGGTCAACCTCCGATTTAGTAGCATTTTTAGATGGTTTTGAAGGCTCTGGTTTTACCAAGGCAAGGTCAAGTTGCAGGCAACCCAGGACGATTTCAACGGATTCCTTCCATTGGACATAATTTGACCAGGTTAGGGTAGGGACGTGGTGCGTTTGAGTTGGAATTGAGATTGAAATAAAAGAGATATATACTCACATTAGTAGATTGTTTATATAAAATAATTCATGAATAATATCAAGCAAAATTTATTGCAAGTTCAATTGATTGGGGCCTTCAATTAAACTACCTAGGATGAATATGGGCCTACGCATCCTATCTTGGCAAGAGTCGGTTACATCACCATTACTCCTCCTGTGGAAGAAAGTGATAATATGCAAGTGACACTCCTGAACATGAAGCTAAGTGATGCTAATTATGTAAATTTGAGATACTCAACACCTGTTGGTAAGATGAGTCTTTCAACTTTACATCATCAGCATTATTTACTTCAGTTCGTTCATATCCCTGCCAAAAGGTGATCTTCTGTGTTTTTGTCACCATCCGCATGAAACGTGAACGCAACTATATGTAATCCTCTTAATCCCGATGTCACAAGTTTATACTTACAAAATTTTCTCCAATTGAGGTCACTATGGTGGCTAACACAACCGGATCCAATTTTTTTTTTACGAATATGGACTTAGGATTGTGATTATAATCCTGCCCTCATCAGATTAAATATAAATTGTTCTAATCTGGCCTAGAAGGTAATAGTTATTGATCATTTGAAAATAAGGAACCTTAAGGGTAACAAACGGTTATGTTTCTCCTTTCCTCGATTCAATGGTGCATATCAATTTTTGAAAGGTGGGTAATGGGCTTATAACCGATCCGAATTAAGACTTTGAATGATCTGGATATCATTAAAGAGTATTACAGGTTTAGCCCCTAACATTCACATGATAAACAGTTGGTCATAAAACTATTCAGATGAGTCATTCAGATGGATGGTTAGATCCATACATTAGTATCCATAAGATGGATAGGTCAGACCAGATTCTTAATATCCACTTGATGAACGATTCACAGTCTTTATTGTCTATCCAGCGTATGAATGAGATTATGCTCATAGATGGTTAAGATGATATGGGCCTTGCTTACAGGCTACATCTAGTTAATTACAATGCCTAAATTGGGCCCACAAGTAATGGTAGTGGGTTATGGAGTCTCAAATGAATGTGAACTCAATTGGTCCTGAAGGATTAGCCTAACATAGACCTCCTACACAAGACTCATGAATGTAACCCACTGGAGGTATGAGGTCGAATGGCCTTAACCTATATTTAACAACCCCAGAATGGGGTTGGGGCCCAACTTAAAGCAAATACAATGTAACCGGGTCCTGCATGAGGATCCTAAAGGCAGACCCAAGTTGGGTCAAACTCGAAAAGCTGTCAAAACAGATTGGATCTAAATCAAATAGACAACGAGAGAGAGAGAGAGAGAGAGAGAGAGAGAGAGAGAGAGAGAGAGAGATTGAGTTTCTCTCGTTGTCCGCCTGACGAGTCGAGGAGAGATGGGGTTATCCTCTCCTGCCTGGATCGCCGGCAGTCCCGATGAGCCAAGATTGATTCATAACGACATCAATGTCATCGGAAGCAGCAGTTGTGGCCTCCAGCGATGAAGATGCAACCACTAGACCCCGGTAATGGCTCCTAAGCATGGTCGAAAGGGAGTTTGTGAGTCATCGCCTCCGTCTGCAAATACGGAGATCGGTAATGCCTACCGGCCTCTCTAATCGTAAGTAAAGGTCCTGACCGTGATGATTGTCGAGACCCTAATGGGATGGGATTGGAATCCCTAATTGAGAATTTGTGGATCAAAATCCCTAATGGTTGGATATAAGGATTCAATAATCCTTAATCTAGGGAATCAAAATCCCTAATTTCTGATATGGGATTCGAAATTCCTAATTAATGTCTGGAATTGGTGATTATGACCTAAATTCCCCAATTGAGGATTATGGATTCGAAATCCCTAATTGATCTTGATTTGGGGATCGAATTTGAAATACCAATGGCTGGATTTACTGTATTCAATCATCCATACTTGATGCACAGTGTCTCTGATACCAATTGTAAGATCTAGATGCGTAATGGCCGTATGATCTACTGTGTAGTGGATATGGAGATCTAAGAAGTAGACGGCTTACTTGATGGTGTTGCCATTGTTGTGAAATCGTAGCTCAGGGATCTTCCTTTCCTTACATCCTTTAGAGAAGAAGTGATGGGGCTTTAACTCCTGTCGATCGTGGTGGATTGGGGACCAACTCTTATTTATATTTAAGAGGGGTGAGGAGTTTGAAACCCATCAAAACTCCTCCCTGAAAGGCTCCACATGAAATAGGGAATCTTAGTTCCCTCATGATATTATGCATATCATAGTGGTAGTACACCACCCCTTACGAATTTCTGGATGTATCACAACTTAGTGGGGTCCACTGGTGCACCCAATCACACTATCCAACATTTGGGTTAATCTTGACCATTGATCATTAAGGCCCACCTTATAGGATTCTTACATCTCCTTCACATTACCCTATTGATATCCCATCCACTTTCTGTTTCTTACTCTTATCTGTCTTCCATTTCTTCTTTCTTCCAGTTTCTCTCCCTGTAGACGAACATTGATCGGCAAAGGTTAAATGGTCCAGATCAGTGGATCATAGACCTTGCTAAAACGACAGCACACTTCTGTGATAAAAGAAGAGGAGGAGTGTATTCTCATAGCGTCGCGACTTTAAAGGAGATTACAAAATGTATTTTCTTCTTATATCAACATGACTTGAGGGGAGTTGGGGATGAACGATTTTGATCGATGGAGTTCTTTCACTAGCGGCATGACGCCGAAGCAGCTAGAGAAGAAGATGAAGTTGGGTTCGGTTCAAAATCGTCACATAATTTTCGCAAGATGTTGGGGTCGGGAGATCACTTGGGTCCCACGGTTTGAATGGTTTGGATCCTTGGTGGGTGGAAAGCTTACCTTCTGCTACGTTGAAGAAGTAGGGTCGGAGAGGGAGTCAGGATTCTCCCTGTTTGTCCTGGCTTTGTGCATTGTCATAATAACGCACGTCACTATATATATATATAATTTAGGTTCTATGCAGTCAACCTCATGGGAACTTCCCATGAGGTCTAGTTAGGTGGGCCCCACCATGATGCGTGTTGAACATCAACACAATTGGTTAGATGCACCATTCCATGGTGGGCCTCGAGCTTAAAAATCAAGTCAACCCATGACTTGTGTGGGACACACCATATACAAAAGTTGAGAGATGTCATGCCCCAAACTAGGAAACCGGGCTTACAAAATTCTCGACCACCGAATCCGGTGCCAACAGCCTCCGTAGTACCTCATTCTTGGCTCCCAGCGCCCATATACCAGATTCCGATCCTAAGATTCTACAAGGAGGATTTTTCGGTATGAATTTATTCCGTAACAAGCATAACTACAATTTTACTCAAATCACAAAGGCAACATCATTATTACATATCCACTAATATAAACAGTTGAATACAGTGCTGAAAGGAAAATATATATATCGAAAATCAAAGCTCTAAAAGACCGCTGCACGCTCCTGCCTCAGCTCAATTGCTTCCTATTGTCACCTGCACGCATCTATCGTGCATAAGCTTATAGAAAGCTTAGAGGGTAGTGTAAGTGTGTGCGTAAGGTAAGTGTCAAGTATGCAATATCAGAGCAATGTGAAAACATGCTGGTAAGTCCATAAATACCATCAGCCTTATCCAGGTTATGCAATGCAAAAACATAATAAACCAATACCATATACTGAGCAGATCAACTATGCAATGCAGAAACATAGTAAGTCAAATATCATATACTGAGGATGTAATACAATATGTGGTATGAATGAAATGACCAAGCTGGAGTGTGAAGTCGTGATGATAGTACGTAGTGTCGCAAGTTATGGGGTCCATCACAAGAGACTTCTATCCAAACCAGTCTCATACCTAAATTTAGATAGATAGACTCAATGTGGTAAACTCCTGATCTCAGGTCGGTCGCATGGCCCAACCGAAATCCTAGCCATTGTGAAGGTACAAATAATAATTATTTGGGCACCACCAGCCCGAGTGTATAGTAAATGAATGAATGAATGAGTATAATATTGAGTACGCAACTCCTGCTCAGTAAGTCCACATATCAGTACCGTACATCTCTGAGATCATCACCAGGGTCTAGTACACTCCACATTGACTACCACCTCCTTAGCTGCACAGCCATACAAGTGGAAAAGATCTCATTACCTGCTTACCAGCAGTATACCAATGCCTACCCGGCTCATCGATAGCGGACCCATTTGTGAGCTGGTCAAACTCAGTCTACCTTGCAGCCCCTTCACTCGGGCGGATAAGGCCACACCCCCTTCCAACCGATCACGACACAGTGGGAGACGTGACTTATTAGTATTTGGCACTCGGACGCTCATGTATATCCACTCAGTATAGACATTGGAGCGTCTCTTGGCTACAGAGGTTTAGAGACTTTCACCTATGGATATCCAATGTGCCTAGATGCTCATTTTTGGTGTCCCATTTAGCCATCTACAACATGCCTGTGGAGGCCACAACCCTGATGTCGTTAAGGTGTATGATGGTCATATCACAGAATACGAGATGCATGAGTCATACCATCCAATTATGCATCAAATCTGCGTGTATTACACGTTCATGTGAGATAACTCCGTCTAACAAAGGGCCTAAGGGAAGGTCACAATGTGGACATTTAAACAACATTGCTCCCAAGGAGTGACCCATATAGGGCCAAACATATAGTGGGGCCCATGGCCTCACATACAACATAATGGGCATCAAATGGGCCTGATATACATCATAATAGGCATCATCTCAAAGGCCTAATACACATCACAATGAGCTGCATCACATGGGCCCCTCATACATCACAATAAACATCTTATACATCTCCATGGGCCACATCACATGGGCCTGTTATACAATACGATGGGCCACTCACACAAGACTAATATACATCATAATGGGCCCCATTGCCTGGCCATCAAATGCATCACAATGGGCCTCATCACTTGGGTCCAATATACATCACAATGTGGGTCCACAACCCTTACAATAACTGAAAAGGCGGATGGACAACTTTTATTATACATACATCATAGTGGGCCTCACAAACCAGCCTCATGGTGGGACACCCTTAGCCCAACAGCTAGTTGGTAGACGTCCACCTGAAATTTGGATCTGATTCATACACACTGGCCCCTATCCTAGTGCAGGCCTGGGAGGATCTGGTGAGGAATGCGGGGGCCCCCATACATCATCAATGGGCCCGATAATGGATGGACAACAGGCATAATTAGCACATACAGCAAGGTGGGCTGCCATTGGACGGTCAACCCACCTACTGCTGGCCCAGTTTGGGAGGTAAACAGATGGACAACTAGGGTAAAATACATACACATATGGTGGGCCTCACACATCACCATCAGGCCCACAGCTGGTGGCCATCATGAACATAACATAAATGGCAAGGGTCCTCTTGTTGGTCGTCCAACCCACCCAATGTACTGGGCCTCTGGACGTCTAGTGAAAGGACGGCCTGGATACTACACATACAAGTATAAGGTGGGCCTCACAAAGCACTAATGGGCCCCACACATACTGGCCAGCAGGGAAACATGATACATATGAGAAGGTGGGCCAACAGCTGGGTGTCCAGCCCATTTGCACGGTGGACTTGCTGGATGTCCAGCAGTTGGACGGTCAGGATGGGACACATACCTAGGGGCCTCATAGCCCCCCTAGCTGAGCTTTAATCAAACATCACAGTGGGCCAAAAAAATTCACTGATGAATGCCAACCCCATTGCTCCCTACGGTGTGGATCAATGAGATTTGTATCTGTCCCATATCTAGGCCCACGACCCTAAATGATGTGGAAATTAGATGGACGGTCTGGATAAAATGCACATCATGGTGGGTCCCACTTAGATGTGGGTCACCCAGGAGGTGGGCTGACTCCACACATCATCCATCAGGTAGGCCGCTGGCATAAAACAGATACATCAAAGTGGCTAGCGGCCAGCAATTCCTGCACGCTAGCCCATCTGGTCTGAAGTGATCCATCCGAACGAACGGCGTGAATAAATACATCACATGGGCCACGCGACCTGGATGGTGTGGATTAAAGCATGTGGCAGGGAATGGTCCCACCGTCCACCGAACGGTGTGGTTATAATACATAAAGCATGGTGGATCCCACTCCTGCTGCTGGATGGTGGACCCCAAATACATAACAGGTGGGTCCCACGTGATCTGGACGAGGGGGATCACAACACATGCATTAAGGTGGAGTCCCACCGTCCCTGATGGACGGTGCAGACACACCACACACATCAAAGATGGGGTCCCACCATCCTGCCCATCTGGATGGTGAGGATAAGACCCAAATTTCACGTGGACTCCACAGTCCTTGGCTGGACTGTGGACGGTATGGATGAAAGACACATACCAGATGGGTCCATACGTGTGGCCCACCATCTGCAACGAATCAAGCAGATATTTGTATTTCCCTTCCATCCAGCGTCCAGAGTCTGGACAACATGGATGGAACACGTGCATCATGTGTGTGTCCCATCGTCCCAGATGGATGGTGAGGATATAACATATATATCATGTGTGAGGTCCACGTGTAAGTGGCCCAACATTGAAACAAGCTGACATTTCTGTTTTCACCTGTGTCTAGACCTGGATGGTCTGGACAATAGCCGTTGTGGCTGGTCATGGCCCACCTAGCTTGGTTGGATTCTAGCACCTGATGGACGGTGCCGGTTTCATACATGAAACCAAGTGGGGTCCACGATAGTATGGCCCACCCGTTTTGGATCAAGGCTGATATTTGTGATTTCCTTCAATCAGACCCGTCCAAACGAACTGCCAAGGAAATCAACAATGTGGGCCCATTGTGGACAGTGGTGTGGTCCACGTGGTGGACAACATGGATAAAAAATACATCCTGGTGGGCCACAAGATGGGAAAGAGAGGTAGAGAGAGAAAGAGACGTGAGGTGAGGGAGCCCCCCCACTATGAGCTCCCCTAATGGGCCATATACAATACATACAACAAGATGGGTCCCACATCATGTGGGCCCTATAACAAAATCATGATCTAGTACTATGAATGCCCACCGATTTCGCTTCTTCTAGTCTCCATGGACTCCTTAGCTCTTAGGCTTCAACTTTGATGGAAGATGATGGAGATTGAAGGACAAGGATGAGAGATGAAAGGGGTAGAAAGTGGGCCATACTTGGCTCTCCTTAGAGCTCCATCTCCATGGACATTCCTCTATCTTGGTTGCTTGGGTAGAGAATGAGAAGGAGAGGATGGGTTGTAAGGGAGATGGGATGAAGGTTATGGGTTTTCTTGACTTTTTGGTAAGAAAGGGATGAGATGGTAGGGTGTTGTTGACTTTTGGGTGAGAGAGGGATGGGTTGGTACTTGACTTAATTGATTGATTGATGTGATGGGCTGTAGAGATTTTTTTGGGATTCATAACGCGTGATATTTTTTTCAAAATAAACGGGGGCCCACAACTTTTGGCCTGGGTATCGCATCAGCCTGCGAGACACGGCGTTGGAACCACGACGACGACGCGGATGCAAGGGTACAAGTCTCAAGTTATGTTGACTTAGGTTGACAGAGTGCGACTCAAGGTCACGCGCAAATATTATATAAGCGTCGCGAGTCACTGAAATTCAACCGAAAGGATTGCAGGAGTCTAAGGAACGATACGGACTAGGATATGAACCGGATAAGAGGTGTTACTGTAACACTTCATACCTTTGATATACGGGTGTTACCTTTAAGAACCATGTTTATAGGAATTGATATCGATTAACGAGGCAACTTGAACTTTACACGTATAGGTCGGGACTTTCAGTCAATAATAAAGCCGACCACCAAGAGTTGAAGGAGCCTAGTCGAACCCAGCACCAGTCCGAGAGGTAAAACTCAACAAACACTTAAGTTAAAATAGCTTATAGACAAGTTAACTAAGTGACATTAGCACAATATACCCACTAACAACCTTGGAGGAATAAATTATGGCCAACCGAACGAACAATATGCTCTAGACCCCCATTTAACCATTGAGACCAACTATTAGGCCAATCTAGTTGTTGGTCTAGTGTACACTAGCCAGATAAGGCCTAAAATAGGTGATGCGGCCCACCTGGGCCTCACATGTGTCCCAAACTGGACCGGGGTCCTACCGAGGCCCCTAGATGGGGACCTCTGGACAAATGAACGGTGTAGGTTTATCATAAACATCATAATAGGCCTCGCACAAGGTGCGTGTGCACCTTGTGCTGTTGTACACTTGACGAAGGGGAGCGGTCAAAAAGTCTTTGACCGATAAACTCCCGCAAATCTCCGGAGGCTCTCTCGCCATTTCAAGATTTTGAAATTTAGAGTTTCAAGCCCTAAGGTGAGCCACCTTGGCCACTTTTCGAACAATCCAAACCATTCATTTTCCTCGTAGAGTCCGCTCGACCAAAACGGTATATGGATTTCGACCCGTGCATAGGAACGAAGGAGATGGGCTTGGACCGCCCATTCCTTTCATGTGTGGCTAGGATCTGATGGAGAGGATCATCAGATGGCTTCTCTTGCAAGCCAACCTCTAAATTACCCAAGGGACCCAAGCCTTCCATGAGCACAGCTGGGGAGGGTCCTTTCATGGTAAAAAGTGGCTAGGAAAGGCTTTAATGGTGGAAAAAGCAAAGTTCCGTTTTTGTTTGAGAAGAGCTGGCACGGTTGTCGGAGGTTTCTCTCCCTTACCTATAAAAGGCACCACTACCCTCCTGATCCCACATAGAAAGAGAGGAGAAGGAAAGAAAGAAGGAAAGAAAAGGGGAGACAAACAGAGAGAAAGAAAAGAGAGAAACAGGGTGGGCGTGAGCACCACCGTCCGGCCAGGTAACATGTCCCATCCTTCTCCTTTTTTTCCCTTCATTTTCAAGGGATATCAGCCTATTGTTGGGGCTGAAATTCTAGCCATAGGAAGCCCAGAAAGAACTGAAGAAACGACCTCTGTTTTGAGGCCAAAAATGGCCTGTGAATGGCCTCTGTAAAGAGTTGAAAATCAGGCTAAAAATGACCTACAAATAGGCCCTTGTTTAAGCTGCAGCATGCCCTAGAAAATGGACTAAAACTAGTCCAAAAATTTGGCTAAAAATGCACCTAGTTGGGCCGTTTTTGGGCTGGAGATGTAGCAGAAAATGAGCCTCTGTTTGAGCTCGAAAATGGACTAAAAAATAGCTCCTAGCTGGGCCGTTCATCAGGTCGTAAACAGGGCTATAAGGAGCCTTCGGATGGGTGTCCAATAGCATCCAAAATCAGGCCATTTCGGGGCAAAAAACGAAGCTGGAATGAGCTTCGTTTGAGCTCCGAAACTGACTGGGAATGGCCGGGAATGGGTCACGTTTGGGCCACGAATCTGACCCTCCCCATCAGGCTATAAAGCAGGCTGATTCTCAGCCTGAAATATCACTAAAAACATGCATCAGTAGGGCCGTAAGTTGCCTCCATATGGGTGATGAAAATAGACCCCCAATGGGCCATGAACAGTGTTCGAATCAGCCCATGTAAATGGCTGAGAAGGAGACTGGGATCAGGCCTTGCAACGCCTTGCATAGGCAGCAATATTGGGCCCCATTGAGGTCTGAAATCGGCCCTGTAGTGGGCTATTTCTTGGGCCAAATGTAACCAATAGCAGGGCCATGGATTGGGCCAGGATTTGGCTGAAAACATCCACCCAGAACTGGGCCGATAGCAGCTGGGCTCTACTGCAGATGGGCTGCACCTTGCAGAGCTGTGGGTCGCACTCTATTTGAAAATAGGTGGGCCACACCGCATACAACAGAGGGCCATGTTTAACAGGGCCCAACTGCAGTGGGCTGCATGGGCTTGGGGACAATCTTGGTCTTTGGATGGGCTTTAAACACCCTGAAAAAAAATTAGGTGGGCGACATCACATTAACAGGTGGGCCACACCCTGTATGGGACGGGGGGCCACACTTTAGCACTTGGTGGGCCACACCCTGTATGAAACGGGTGGGCCACACCACGTTTGGAAGGTCAGGTGGGCTGCAGTTGAGGAAAACCACAGTGGACCCCACGCTGATATCTGGTGGGCCACGCCATACATACTGTGGGCCATACCCTTCACAAGGCAGGTGGACAACACTATAGAGTTCCCTGGGCCAAACTTTAGTGGGCCACATGGGCTTGGGGAGAGCCCAGTTACTGGCCACCTTTGGGTAGTAGTGGCTGGGCTGGACCAGATCCAGTACGGGCCTTAGTTTTGGCCCATTACTGGCCTAGCCCGGGCTTCAATTATCAGGCTATAATTGGTGGGCCTGGTCACATTGAGCCGGCCCAAGTTTCCCTTAATTTTCAAGCCCCTTACAAACTCTATTCATTTCAAGGGTGTGAAGGCCTTCTAATGCAAATTATATGATTGGGCATAATCTTAGAAAAGTTACTTGTGTAGCCTACGGCCGCGAGATCTACACAGGAATTCGGATCAAGGTTGGGACTCCCACTCTCCATGTGATGATTTTCTTCCCCTTGAGCTTTCCATCACTAAACTAGATTAAGGATAGACTTTTATAACATTTGTTAATGATATCCTAGAAGTGGAAAATCATTCAAATTGTTGGATTAGAATACATGTTCTGTTTAGATATTGGCTAACTGTTGCTTATGAAATTTAGTAGTTATCAACTTCTGTATTTATTTTTGGAACCAATCATTTGAATGGTTTACTTTACTATATGTCTTGGATTTCGTTAAAACTGCTGATTTGCTTAAAAATATGATTCAAGCGCATACTTTAGAACTTGATAAGATAGGAATGTATAATTCTTAAACTAGTTGTATACATGAGTTCTACTTCACATATCAAAGCATGCCTGAATCCTCATAAAATTGTATTGATTGTAAGTTATACATCATTTGAACCTTTCTATGAAACTCCTATTAAAAGAGAGTCCGAGCTTAGGGTGTAACAGAATCGATGTGATGAATAGACCCTCAACATGGAGGTTATGCTTAGTGAAAATTGAATTATGGGGCTCACCATCTATGGAGTGATTCCACTTACCTGACTGTGGAATGAACCATGCTATGCTTATATTGACCGCTGTTTACTTGCATTGATCCATACATATCATCTTGTTTTGGTCGCTGAATTTAATGATTTCTATATTTCATTCCTAGTCAGCATACGTTAGTAGTTCCCTAACATTGAGAGTTGATTGGTCCCGTGTTGATGGGTTCTATACACACCCTAAGGCGATAGCCTCATGAGCCGGAGATGGTGGTATGAGACCTATGCTCGAGCTGTCGGCCTATGTTGGCAACTAGCCCCCGTAGTGACCTTTAAACTTATTTAAATTTACTGATTGTAACTGGAATAATAATGGTTTGGTTAATCATGCATATATGACATAGACCAGCATCTATCGCTATCGTACGTGATGTACGTATTTGTCCAACTGGATGTTTTTTCCAGGGGCACAAATCAGCATCTATTGCTATCATACGTGATGCACGTATTTATCCAACTGGATGTTTTTTCCGGGTCGATAATTGCATGGGTGACGAGCCCAACTTCTGCATGGATGTGCATTCCCGGGGCGATGACTTCATTCACGTATCCATGTACATAATAAGACTGCATTTGCTATATTTTGATTGCCTGTATATTTTATGTTGTTTCTTGTCGAGGGCGGCGGTGTGTAATCTTGAGGGGAGATCACACTGAGCTGGCCACTCATTCATCAATGTTCAACCGTATAGATGAGACAGGCACATGTGTTGAAGAGCTTGGGGCGAACCTGGAACCTGCTACCGTTGAGGAAGAGTACTATGACAAGGAGTCACAATAGGAGGTGGCTGCTTACTTTGGTTTAAACCAATAGTTTAGTTATCATGGTTACTTTTTGAACAATTATATTTTTGAGATTTTATATATAGCCCCAGCTGAGTGGCCCTGAATATTCATTTGTGTTGGGATATATGCTATTCTTGTTTCTATAAATCACACTTTTATAAATTGTCTATTTTGATCACTAATTAACGCCGAGTTTTCGAGGATGGGTCGAGTACTTGGGTTATCGAAAATCGGGGCGTTACAGTTGGTATCAAAGCAGAGTATGAGATAGCCTAACTGTGAGGTCCGTTTACAATAGCCTCGTTGAAATAACTTATGATAAAAATAGGAATTTTCCCTTAGGAAGAAACTGGAATGGATGAACATAGACACAAAATACTTAGGATCCCTCAGATAGTTGAAGGATGGATGAACTGCATCTACGCTAACTATTCAAAACGTAGACTATACTTGCAGGATCCTTGGAAAGCATCGAGATAGTCTTTGCAGCAAGAACCTTAGCCCCTGGAAACTTGATCAGAAATGTCATCTAGAACTAAGAAATAAATTTAAACACCATGCGGTGAAGACAGTAGCAGGACTCTAACCCTAGTATTCTTCATTAATGGCTAAAAGCATTCTCTTCCAGAAGCCTGAACAAAAAAAAATATTCTTTCAGGGATCTATGCTGCCTGTACTTTGATTACATCATATCGATACAATTGATATTCACCTCATACCCTCGACCGAACGGCAGAGGGAGCATAGTCCCGAGTACACACCAAGCCTCCCACCTGGAGTGGCCAACATGGACAATAGGTTAGAAGCAGTTGGGGAATCCTCTTCCCCCTGGATCTTCACATCCGTCCTGCCGCCACGATACTTTAAACAGAGGACGGCTACTACCGAGGCATCGGCAGAAAGATAGACTGGGACTGCAGTCTTTGCGGCCGTCGAACAAATGGTTGCAGCTATTCAGCGGCAGCAGGACATGCTCATGTGAAAACAACAGGACATGCACACACTGATGATGAAGTCCTTAAGTAGTAGGGACCATGGGGAAATGTCCAGGGACAGAGATGACTGGAGCTTGGACATTTTTGAGCGATTCCGGAGGATGTGGCCTCCCACGTTAAAGGGACACCGGACCCAATATAGGCAGAGTACTGGTTGGCGAGGGTCACTAAATTGATGCGCCCTCTAGAGTGCTCTGATGCATAAATGGTGACCTTGGCTACCTACTTGCTGGAAGGGGAGGCAGACAACTGGTGGCAAAGTATATAGTGGGGCGTCCTGACCACCTACTCCTGGACATGGGCTAGTTTCAAAATGAAATTTCTGAAAAAGTATTTTCCACGGTCATGTCACAACGAGAAGATTGCACAATTCTTACGACCGGAGCAGGGGAGTCTTACGGTTGCCCAGTATGAGGCGAAGTTTGATGAGCTCTCTCGATATGTACCAAAGGCCCTCGAGGACGGGGAATATAAATTGCAAAAGTTCAAAGAAGGGCTTAATCTTGAAATTCAATCTCGTCTATGTGTGGGATTTTGGGAACTTTTTGGAATTAGTAGACAAGGCAATGAGAGTGGAGAGGGACTTTGAGCGCACCATTCGTTCCCGCCTCCCAGCCCGAGATGCCCAATTCAGACAAATGCAGACACCTCCCACTCCATTTACTCCTGCAGAAAGGTCCAGGTCAGTACCAGCACGAGCTTCGCCCTTGCCTTTTGGCAGAAGTTGCGACTACTGTGGCAAGATGAACACATCGCCCGAAACTGTTTCAGGAGAATGCATGACTAGAGAATTCCACTTATAGGAAACCATCCCCAGCAGAGCCCAATGACAGCCAGGCCGACACCTAGGCCCCATCAGCCTAGGCTAGGACCCCCAGCCCATAGAGAGCACGAGTATACGCAGTCACCGCTTTAGATGCCAAGAAGGATCTACTCTAGACCATCCACGGTACCACTCACATTAACAGTACCCCTGTAGTTACCTTGTTTGATTCTGGTGCAACTCTGTCATTCATAGATGTTGCCATTGCATCTAGATTAAAACTAAACATAATCCGCATGCACACTCTCCTAGTGGTAGCATCCCCTATGGGAAAATTTGTAGAAATAGATAAAATATGTAGGGCATGTCCCATCATCTTCACAAATCATCAGGTGACCGTGGACTTGGTCATCATGCCTGTCAGGCAGTTTGATGTCATCCTGGGGATGGACTGGCTTACATTCGTGCGCGCAGTCATGGGCTATTATGGCATGACAGTTACCATAACCATCCCAGGACGATCTACCTTTACTCTGAAAGGGAAGGGCAGGCACGAAGAGTTTGGGAGCTTGCAAGCTTTAAACGAGGCTAAGACAGAAGAAGTCTCCATCAGTTAAATACCGGTCATGTAGGAAATCATAGAGGTGTTCCGAGAAACACCAAGGCTACCTCCTCTGTGGGCGGTGGATTTTTGCATCAATCTCAAGCTAGGAACTGCCCCCATTTTGCTACCTCTGTTTGCATGCCTCCATGCGAGATGAAGGAGTTACGGAGCCAAATCTATGAATTTCTAAACCAAGGCTTCATTTGCCCTAGCGTTTCACCCTGGGGCCACCAGTCCTCTTTGTGAAGAAGAAGGATGGATCGATGCGCCTTTATATTGATTATTGACATCTGAATGACGTCACGATAAAAAATAGATACCCCCTGCCACGTATCGATGATCTATTCGATCAGCTCAAAGATGCCAAGTATTTCTCCAAAATAGATCTGCGCTCTGGGTATCATTAGTTTAGAATCAGAGACAAGGATATCCCTAAGATAAGATTTAGAACTCGCTACGGGCACTACGAGTTCTTGGTAATGTCCATTGGACTTACAAACGCTCTAGCAGTGTTCATGGACCTCGTGAATAGAGTCTTCATACTGTATCTAGACCGTTTTGTGATCGTGTTCATTGACGATATCCTAGTCTATTCTATGAGTCGGAAGGAGCATGAACAACACTTGTGCACAGTTTTAAGCACCCTCAGAGAAAATCAGCTATATGCTAACCTGTCCAAGTACGAGTTTTGGGAAGAAGAAGTAAAGTTCTTAGGACACGTGGTTAAGGCTGACGGGATAGTGGTTGATCCAGCAAAGGTGGAAGCAATATCTAAGTGGGAGCAGCCCACTATAGTTACCGAGGTCCAGAGTTTCCTCGGCATGACAAGATACTAAAGGCGCTTCATCAAGGGGTTCTCCTGGATCACGCGGCCAACCACCCAACTGACAAAGAAAAACAACCAATTTACGTGGGATGAGAACACAGAAGCGGCTTTCCAGGAGTTAAAGATGAGGTTGACTTTTACACCAGTACTCACTCTTCCACAGTGATGCCTCAAAGTTTGGTCTAGGCTGCGTTCTAATGCAGAACAATAGGGTAATCTCTTACTCTTCTCACCAATTAAAAAGGCACGAGGAGAATTAGCCGACTCATGACCTAGAGTTGGCAGCTGTGGTCTTTGCTCTAAAAACATGGAGGCACTATTTTTACGGGGAAGACTTCTAGTTATTCTGCGACCACAAGAGTCTGAAATACATATTCACACAGAAAGATCTGAATATGTGTTAGCGTCGATGGATGGAGACGCTGAAAGATTTTCATTTTGATATATCCTACCATCTTGGTAAAGCAAACTCTGTGGTTGACGCTTTGAGTCGGAAGAAGAAGCATGAACTAATGGCCACCCTGATGATCAAAGAGTGGGTGATGATGGAGTTCTACAGGACTTCGACATCCAGCTCACACTCGATGTGCCAGATGCTTACGTAGCTCTTCTAACCATTGAACTGACCTTAATGCACAGTATAATTTCAGTCCAAAATCAGGATGAATGACAGGTTAAGATGAAAGAGAGGTGTAGGAGCGAAGAAATGCGTAGTTGGAGGATCGATAATGACAGTGGTCTCCGATACGAGGGGGGAGTATGCGTGCCTGATAATGCAGATTTGAGAAAAGAGGTGATGACAAAGGCACATCACTCTAGAATGGCCATACACTCAAGGAGTACAAAGATGTACAATGATGTGAAGAGACAGTATTGGTGGGGCAATATGAAGAGGGACATTGCAAGCTTCGTGGCAAGATGTATGGTATGCCAGAATATAAAGGCCGAGCATCTCATGTCTGCAGGCCTTCTTCAGCCACTACCAGTAGAAGAATGTAAGTGGGACAGTATCTCTATGGACTTCATTGTTGGGCTTCCAAGGACTCAGAGGAAGTATGACTCAATCTAGGTCATCATGGATAGGCTGACAAAGTCTGTTCGATTCCTTCCTATTCAAATGATAAATTCAACTGACAATCTGGCAAGGCTCTATGCCCGCAAAATCGTTCGGTCCTATGGAGTTCCTTGGGAGATCATATTAGATCATGACTCCCGGTTCACATCTACCTTTTGGAGGAGGTTATAGGAGGAACTAGGCATGGAACTCAAGTTCAGTATGGCTTTTCACCCCCAGACAGATGGGCAGACAGAGAGAGTAAATCAAGTCTTGCAAGATATGCTGAGGGCTTGTACCCTTAACTTCATGTAAATTGGGACGAACATTTGGCCCTCGCAGAGTTCGCTTATAATAACAGTTTCCAATCTAGCATAGGCATGACACCATACAAAGCTCTTTATGGTCGCCCCTGCCAAGCCCCGCAGTATTGGGAAGAAGTGGGAGAATGAAGTTTGTTAGGGCCTGAGCTCGTCCAGGTTACTACTTAGGTAATCAATGCTATTCGGAAGTGTTTGCGCACCGCTCAGATCAGATAGAAAAGCTATGTTGACAATCGATGACACGACCTGGAGTTTGCAACTGGCGATCATATATTTTTGAAGGTTTTGCCTATGTAAGGGTTTGATGAGATTCGGACAGAAAGGGAAGCTCGCACCTCGTTTCATTGGACCTTTCGAGATCTTATATTGCGTGGGGACCATGACATACTGCCTTGCGTTACCTACTGAACTGACAGGTATTCACAACATCTTCCACGTATCCATGTTAAAGAAGTATACACTAGACGAGTTACACATTGTTAGCTGGGAGCAGATTGAACTTACCGATGACGCTTCTTATACCGAGGAACCTATCCGCGTCATGGACCGCGAGGATCAAGTCGTGCAGATAAAAACTATACCACTAGTCAAGGTCCTTTGGTCGCATCACAGGGAAGAAGAAGCAACCTGGGAATGAGAGGCAGAAGTCATGGAGAAGTACCCTCACTTATCCGACAACACACCACAGGTAATTTCGAGGGCAAATTTTTTTTAGGGGGTAGATTGTAACACCCCGTACCTCTGGTACACGGGCGTTACCTCTAAGAACCATGTTTATAGGAACTAAGATCGATTAACGAGGCAACTTGAACTTTACAAGTGTAGGTTGGGACCTCCAGTCAACAATAAAGCCGACCACCAAGAGTTGAAGGAGCCTAGTCGAACCCAGCACCAGTCTGAGAGGTAAAACTCAACAAACACTTAAGTTAAAACAGCTTATAGACAAGTTAACTAAGTGACATTGGCACAATACACCCACTAACAACCCTGGAGGAATAAATTATGGCCAACTGAATGAACAATGTGCTCTAGACCCCCATTTAACCGTTGAGACCAATTATTAGGCCAATCCAACTATTGGTCTAGTGTACACTAGCCATATAAGGCCTAAAACAAGTGAGCGGCCCACCTAGACCTCACATGTGCCCCAAACTGGATCGAGGCCCCTATATAGGGACCTAGACAAATGAACGGTGTACATTTATCATAAACATCATAGTAGACCTTGCACAAGGTGCATGTGCACCTTGTGCTGTTGTGACTAGACTAAGGGGAACAATCAAATGGTCTTTGACTGATAAACTCCCACAAATCTCCAGAGGCTCTCCCGCCATTTCAAGATTTTAAAATTTAGAGCTTCAAGCCCCAAGGTAAGCCACCTTGGCCACTTTCTTAACAATTTGAACCCTCTATTTTCCTTGTGGGGTCCGTCCGACCAAAACGGCAGAGGGGTTTGGACTCGTGCATAGGAACGGAGGAGATGGGCTTGGACCATCCATTCCTTTCATGTGTGGCTAGGATCTGAGGGAGAGGACCATCAGATGACTTCTCTTGCAAGCCAACCTCCACATTACCCAGGGGACCCAAGCCTTCCATGAGCACAGCTGGGGAGGGTCCTTTCATGGCAAAAAATGGTTAGGAAAGGCTTTAATGGTGGAAAAAGGAAAGTTCCGTTTTTGTTTGAGAAGAGCTGGCACAGTCGTAGGAAGTTTCTCTCCCTTGCCTATAAAAGGGAACCACTACCCTCCTGATCCCACATAGAAAGAGAGGGGAAGGAAGGAAAGAAGGAAAGAAAAAGGGAGAGAAATAGAGAGAAAGAAAAGAGAGAAACAGGGTGGGCGTGAACACCACTGTCCGGCCAGGCAACATGTCCCAGCCTTCTCCTCTTTTTTTCCTTCATTTTCAAGGGATATCAGCTTGTTGTTCGAGCCGAAATTCTGGCCATAGGAAGCCCAGAAAGAACCGAAGAAATGCCCTCTATTTTGAGGCCGAATATGGCTTGTGATTAGCCTTTGTTTTGAGGCAAAAAATGTCCCGTGAACGGCCTCTGTAAAACACTAAAAATCAGCCTAAAAATGACCTACAAACAGGCCCCTATTTAAGTTGTAGCACGCCCTAGAAAATGGATTGAAGCCAGTCCAAATTTTTGGCTAAAAATGCACCTAATTGGGCCATTTTTGGGCTGGAGACGTAGCAGAAAATGAGCCTATGTTTGAGCTCTAAAACGGACTGAAAAATAGCTCCTAGCTGGGTCGTTCATCAGGCTGTAAACAGGGCTGTAAGGAGCCTTCGGATGGGCGTCCAATCTCAGCCAAACTCAGGCCATTTCGGGGTCAGAAACAACGCTGGAATGAGCTCTGTTTGAGCTTCGAAACTAGCTAGGAATGGTCGGGAATGGGTCACGTTTGGGCCACGAATCTGACCCTCCCCATCAGGCTATAAAGCAGGCTGATTCTCAGCCTAAAATATCACTGAAAACATGCATTAGTCGGGTTGTAAGCTGCCTTCATATGGGTGATGAAAACAAACCCCCAATAGGCCATGAACAGTGTCCGAATCAGCCTTGAGAAGGAGACTGGGATCGGGCCTTACAATGCCTTGCATGGGCAGCAATATTAGGCCTCACTGAGGTCTGAAATTGGCCCTGTAGTGGGCTGTTTCCTGGACCAAATGTAACTAATAGCAGGGCCATGGATTGGGCTGAAAACAACCACCCAGAAATGGCCCGATAGTCGCTGGGCTCAACTACAGATGGGCTACACCTTGTAGAGTTGTTGTAATGTATTGGAAAAATCTGTACAAAGACCCGAGTACCACCTCAGGCAGAAATACCTAAGGATCGTATCCCGTTATAATTAAGGCGAAAAGTGGTTAAGTGTTAAACTAAATAATCGGTGGATTAAGCTTGGGCCACCATCCCCATAAATGAAAGACCTAAAACCATTAATACCACTGACTCAACACTATATAAAAACCTAGGAAAAATCTTAAGAGCTAGTCGCTCTCGGGAGTACATTGAAACTCCGTATCGGACCTAGATGGCACGCCAAAAATCCGATGACCATGAAATTAGAGGGTTA
Organism: Magnolia kwangsiensis; assembly: GCA_037074715.1. Lineage (NCBI taxonomy): Eukaryota > Viridiplantae > Streptophyta > Magnoliopsida > Magnoliales > Magnoliaceae > Magnolia > Magnolia kwangsiensis. Next base: position 26,822,922 of record CM073582.1, read on the forward strand.
TGTCCGTCGGCTTGACAACCATCACAGGAATTGAGCCCAGATAGTGTCCAGAAATACATAACTTGAGCCTTGAGTAAAGTGTGTGAGAAACACGAATACCTTTAGAAAATGTATTGAAACTTAAGTGAATTGGGCCATTCGCTTATGCGTGAAATTAAGGATTTCAAACTGTCGGTTTCTGACCAAACTTCACCCATAGGAAAGGGAAATTTCCCTACACATATCCGTATACTTATGGCCTCGATCGAGTAACTACGACCGTTGATCTGACACGGGCTCTCCACAGTCGATCAACCTATCTAATCATGCTGAAATCACATCCTAGCCTAGATCCATTGTTAGGGGACTTGCCCTACGATGTAGGTGAGTTCTGGGCCTCCCTATTTGCCCCGTTTGTCAAAAACAGTCTCCCGTTGGATATAACCTAAGTATACCTGGGCCCTGGAGCGATTTATATCACTTCTGGGCCTATATATAGTCCATAAACCACCCCACCCCTCTCTTATACGAATTTCTCCAAACCTTAGGAGAGAGAAGAGAGAAAAGAAGAGAAGAGTAAAGAGAGAAGAGAGATCTTGGGAGATTACTATGGTGTTTCTCTCCCATTACTCTACATACTGATTCACCTCCCATTTTGCTATATGATCAGTTTTGGCTACAATTTGGTAAGAAATCCTATCCCTAATCTTAATTTAGAGATCCAAAGAGAGTAATCGACGAACTAGCTAACCTATTTCATTGTTTAGGTGCCCGACGTTCTGTTTTCAGGAGCGTAGAATTCGAACTGAGTCCGAATCGAGTATTCTGATGAAAGGTGCAGACTATAAACGTTTAGGTTATGGTTTTCAATGCTTTTAATGCCAGCTAATGATTTATGTCTGACTTGATTGCTACCATATTGTCTTAGATATAACATTTTCGATATAACATACATGTATGAACTATGTTGAATAAAAGGTACATCCCATGTGTTTGTTGAAATGGTTGAATGAACATGTAAATATGATTTGTGCTTACCATGACTACTGATCTAGGATTCGTCATTGTCATATGTATGCTGACTTCCTTGTGTAAGGAATTGATATAATATACGTCGTAACTAATCTAGTTTATGTATTTGGTAATGTGTAGTCTAAGTATTTGATAAATTGTCTGAATGAGAAATTGTTGATGATTTGTATTTATTAAGGGTATTGAGATAGGATTCTTAATTACCTTGCTCGTATGCATATTTTCTTTCATATAACCATAATTGCTGCTACGCGATTTATGGATAAAATGCAAGTGTTTGGTAACATGTTCATGTGTTTGATGAAATGCTCAAATGAAAATTTTCACTTGGATTGTTTGTTAAATGCTAAATTGGTTATCCTATGTACTTAATTGCTGCATCTGAGTAAGATTGAGGCTACAACCTAGCCCAAGCATTCGGTAATAGTCTTGTTCGAGTGGTTAAATTAGTCTTGCCACATTGGATGTGTTCGATGAATCCGGCTCACAAGACGACTGTTGATAGTGGTTAGGCCACAAGGGGTGCTTATACACTCCATGTTGACTAAGTCAGCGTGTACTTGTACTATTCAAACTTGTCAAATAAATCGATTGACCTATTATATGTTTACCATGTGTGGACACCATTGCTTGAATCTAAAGTACCACTTACCAATGTAAAAGCCCATTTCAACCATGGTACCACGATCCACTAAGACTCATAAGCCGGACATGGTAGTATGGGACATCGTGGTCGAGCTGTTGGCTTACACAGGGGTGACGAGCTTCCCCGTAATGACCAGTGAGCAACCCAGACCCGTGAGCCGGACATGGTAGTATAGGACACCGTGTTCAAGCTATCGGCCTATGCTAAGGTGACGAGCCTCCCCATAGTGACTGCAAGTATAAACTTTGAACTTGCCTATCGACTACTTTTCATTAGGGGTGATGCCTTATAACTTGCCTATCGCATATGGTTTACTAGGATTGACGACCTTAGATAGATCCTTCGCTTGGGCTAATGATATAAAGGGAGGTACCTTAGCTTCCCAAACCTGCTATATGAATAAGCTTAATTAATTACTCAGCTAACATGCTCGTGTATTGCATTGCATTAGCTAGGATGTGCTTTTGGCGAGGAAGGTGCACTTTAGGGAGTGTTGTCATATGCGAACTTAGTTGTCGGAATCACTTGTAAGGGAGCTTTATGCGAGGGCATACATCATTACTTGCATGCCATTCCTGCATTAACAAGAGTAGCTAGGAAGTGATTGCTGTATTGCTTTATCATTACTGCTTGATTGACTTGATAACATGTTAACCTTTGACTTATAGTACCACTGAGTTGATCACTCACTCCCACCTTGGGACGGTGTTTTAAAACACCAACCAGACTCTATTGTAGATGCAGGTGATGGGGAAGTCTACGCAGCAGAGTTGGACTTCATAAATGAGGAGGAAGAATTCTCTTATGTTCAACTCTTAGGCGAGTCTATGTAAACCTCGTGCTAATTCGACGGGATTATAGGGACATATGGATTAGTTGAACACTTTACATTTTGATATTTTGTCAATTTTGAAACAAAACATGTATATATTCAGTCCGATAATGTACTCATACTCTGTAGGTTGTGAAACACTTACATACTTAAATATATATGTTTCAGTCTTCCACTTGCCTAAATTAATTATATCTGGAGTATGATTGCTGTTTTGGTATAATCCCACTTATGTTTAACTCATTAACATGGACGGAATCTAAACATCATTATCTATATATTATATAAGTGATGTGTTGGATCTCGGGAGTAGAGCTTTTCTTGACCCTCAAAATTCGAGGCATTATAGCTGTGGGCCGCACCCTGTTTGAAAACGGGTGGGCCACACTGCATACAACAGAGGGACATGTTTAGCAGGGCCCAACTGCAATGGGCTGCATTGTCTAATGGGCCGCATGGGCTTGGGGACAACCTTGGTCTTTGGATGGGCTTTAAACACCCTGAAAAAAAATCAGGTGCGTTGCACCAAATTAACAGGTGGGCCACACCCTGTATGGGACAGGGGCCTCATGTTAGCACTTGGTGGGCTGCACCCTGTATGAAATGGGTGGGCCACACCACGTTTGGAAGGTCAAGTGGGCCGCACTTAAGGAAAACCTTAGTGGACCGCACACTGATATCTAGTGGGCCATGCCATACATACTGTGGGCCGCACCCTCCACAAGGCGGGTGGACCGCACTATAGAGTTCCCTGGGCCAAACTTTAGTGGGCCGCATGGGCCTAGGGACAGCCCAGTTACTGGCCACCTTTGGGTAGTGATGGATGGGCTGAACCAGACCCAGTTCGGGCCTTAGTTTTGGCCCATTATAGGCCTATCCCGGGCCTCAATGATCGGGCCATAATTGGTGGGCCTGGTCACGTTGAGTCGGCCCAAGTTTCCCTTGATTTTCAAGCCCCTTACAAACTCCATTCATTTCAAGGGTGTGGGGGCCTTCTAATGCAAACTATATGATTGGGCATAATCTTAGGAAAGTTACTTGCGTAACCTTGGGCCACGAGATCTATACGGGAATTCAGATCAAGGTAGGGACTTCAACTCTCCGGGTGATGATTTTCTTCCCCTTGAGCTTTTCATCACTAAACTAGATTAATGATAGACTTTTATAACATTTGTTAATGATATCCTAGGAGTGGATAATCAATCAAATTGTGGGATTAAAATACATGTTCTGTTTAGACATTGACCAACTATTGCTTATAAAATTTAGTAGTGATCAAATTTTGCATTTATTTTTGGGACCAATCATTTGAATTGTTTACTCTACTATATGTCTTGGATTCTGTTAAAACTGCTGATTTGCTTAAAAATATGATTCAGGTGCATACTTTAGAACTTGATAAGATAGGAATATATGATTCTTGAACCAGTTGTATACATGAGTTCTACTTCACATATCAAAGCATGCCTGAATCCTCATAAAATTGTATTGATTATAAGTTATACATCATTTGAACCTCTCTATGAAACTCCTATTAAAAGAGAGTCTGAGCTTAGGGCGTAACGAAACAGATGTGATGAATAGACCCTCAACATGGAGGTTATGCTTAGTGCAAATTGAATTATGGGGCTCACCATCTATGGAGTGATTCCATTTACCTGACTGTGGAATGAACCACGTCATGTTTATACTCACTGCTGTTTACTTACATTGATCCATGCATACCATCTTACTTTGGTCATTGAATTTAATGATTTTTATATTTCATTCTTAGTCAGCATACGGTTGTAGTACCTTAGCATTGAGAGTTGATTCACCCCGTTTTGATGGGTTCTATACACACCATAAGGTGGTAACTTCATGAGCTGGGGATGGTGGTATGGGACCTATGCCCAAGCTGTCGGCATACGCTGGCAACTAGCCCCTGTAGTGACCTTTGATCTTATTTAAATTGGCCGATTGTAGCTGGAATAATAATGGTTTGGCTAATCATGCATACATGGCACAGATTAGCATTTATTGCTATCGTACGTGATGTATATTTATCCGATTGGATGTTTTTCCCATGGGCACATACTAACATCTATTGCTATCGTATATCATGTACGTATTTTTTTGACTGGATGTTTTTCCCAGGTTGATGATTGCTTGGGTGACGAGCCCAACTTCCTCACGGATGTGCATCTCCAGGGCGAAGACTGCATTCATGCATCCATGCATATAATAAGACTGCATTTGTTATGTTTTGGATTGCCTATATGTTTTATGTTATTTCTTGTCAAGGGCAGCGGTGTGTAATCTTGAGGGAAGATCACACTGAGCTAGACACTCATTCATCAATGTTCAACTGTACAGATGAAATAGGCACGGGCGCTGAAGGGCACAAGGCGAGAACCTACTACCGTTGAGTAGGAGTATTACAACAAGGAGTCGCAATAGGAGGTGACTGCCTACTTTGGTTTAAACCAATAATTTAGTTATCATGGTTACTTTTTGAACAATTATATTTTTAGGATTTTGTATATGGCCCCAGCTGAGTGGCCCTGAATATTCATTTGAGTTGCGATTTATCTATGCTACGCATGTTTCTACAAATCTCATTTTGATAAATTGTCTATTTTGATCACTAATTAACACCGGAGTTTTGAGGATGGGTTGAGTACTCGGGTTTTCAAAAACTAGGGCGTTACAGTTACCCTCCCATTAAAACATTCATTATCATTTGTTGGGCCCACCGAGATGTGGTTCACAAATCCAGCCCATCCATTATGTGTGTCCCACTTGGATGAGGGGTCAAACTAAGTTTCAGACACATCCAAATTTTAGGTTAGCCCCACCAAATGATTTTATATGTTTTAGGCATGTCTTCACATGATTTTAAATGGGCGAATATCCCATAATTTAAAGAGGACCCATCAAATGCACGATGTTGATGTTCAACATGCATCACGGTGGGGCTCACACAGCTCGACCTCATGAGAAGTCCCATGAGGCTGACCTCATAGTACCATTTCCATGGGGTGCTGCATCATGTGGACCACTCAAATTTGGGATTCACATAACGTATGATGAGTTCTCAAAAAGTGGATTCACATAACGTATGACCATTCAGATGTTGAACACACATCACGCTGGGGCCCACACAGCTCGACCTCATGGGAAGTTCCCATGAGGTCAACCTCATAGTACCATTTTTGATATATATATATATATATATATATATATATATATATATATATATATATATATATATATATATAAGAGAGAGAGAGAGAGAGAGAGAGAGAGAGAGAGAGAGAGAGAGAGAGAGAGAGAGAGAGAGAGAGATGATCAGCTGCGCACCAGTTTGTACAAAACTCGTGGAAACTTTTTGAGAACTCATCATACGTTATGTGAATCCCAAATCTGAATGGTCCACATGATGCAGCACCCCATGAAACCCGTAAGGCTCAACTTATACTTTGATCCAAAACTTGGTGGGCCATGGAAAAAGAAAACAATTTCCTCCCTTGATTTGCATCTATCTTTTCTATGCCCCCCCGTACTTTTAGATCAGGGTGAAAATTGGTCCCAGGGGGTTTCATAGGATTTCGCATCACATGGACCATTCGGATTAGACGCTCATGACACGTGTGCGTAGGTGCGTAGGTGTGCATGTCTCTCTCTCTCTCTCTCTCTCTCTCTCTCTATATATATATATATATATATATATATATATATATATATATTATTGATGGGGTCTAATGAGATGTTCATGAGAAATCCACCCAAACCATCTGGCTTGCCAGATGGAGTGGATATGGGCTTGTTGGTATAGAATTTGGACATGTGGTAGATGTGTGTGGTGTGATAATGTGGGCGTGCCATAATCAATTGGGTTTGATTCAAACTGAAACCACCAACCCTGACGTTATGATAGAGTGGTTGAGCAATACAACCCAAGGGTTGCACACATCAAATGTAGGGTTGAGAAATAGTAATAACTCGATAAGACTGAGGTTAATCCACATGGAATGTGAGAACACAACTAATGCTAGTATAAGATTTAGAACTTTAGCGAATTGAGGTAGGGTAAAAATAATAATTAAAAAACACTAAGGATCCGAGGATCCACTTCTATTAATAACAATGTATAGTTCATCGATTCATATTCTATAACTCAATTAGAACTGGATTTCAATTCATTCTAATTGGAAGATCAAACAATTAAATTAATCACCAACAACCAATAATGTATAATTTATATTGAACAATTCTCTTATGAAGCACTCAGACATTAATTACAAGGAATTCAAAGCATCTATTGTGATCGGAGACTAAAATAAATCAAGAAATTTTATAGATTGATTCCCTCTTTAATCAAGGTAAGCAATTGCACTTCAAAGCATCCGATGTACCCGAAATTCACAACAGATTCAGAATAAAATAATCTAAAGACTTTAAAGTAAATTCAAATCTAATTCAATTAAATAATCATCATGAAATTCAAAGTATGGATTAATAGACTAGAACATTGTAATAAATTAGAAAGCTTCACCCTTAGCCTTAGCTGAGAGATTAGCTAGACATAGACAACCCTAAACAGAAACAAAACATAAAAATAAATTAAGAATAAGAACAAACTCGAAGATGAACTCCATGGTGCTTCTCTCTCTCTCTCTCTCTCTCTCTCTCTCTCTCTCTCTCCTTATTTTGATCTCTCTAAAAATGAGTCTAGAACCCTTTAAATAGCCCTTATAATTGACTTTGCAACACCTTGGACGAGTCCCAATTGAAATTAGAAACAAGTTCTGTACTTTCACAATTTCCCACAAAATCATTGATCAAAACATTCAATCAATTGAGAGGCATTGATGAATCCTCAATTGAACATGCACAAAAACGTCCAATTTAAGGGATTCTGATCGATCGAGCCCTGGTTGTTGATCGATCGAAGGTCACAAAAAAATTCCAACGAAATTGTGGGGTCATTGTATGAATTTTCTAAATTTTAACTTTTTGGCCCTACATTTCCGCACTTGAATTTTTTAGCCTAAAATTCTAACATCTTTTTCTGATCTTCGTTTCTTTACTTCTCTTTAAACATGATTTGTCTATCTTCCTCCTTGATTCCTCACATACTTGATCATTATCTCTTGGGTTTTAATTCTTTAATCTTTAGTTACAATTCTTCAATTCTTCAGTTAATCATCTATCGGGCTTTAAACCATTCCCTTTGGCTTAGATTTAGCTTTGGGCTCTAATTTACTCATTGCATATAAACACACTCAATTAAGACTAATTAACTTGATTTGTAGGATAAAAGTAATACAAAATAGGAGATAAATATGAAATATTGAGGCGTTTTCATTGAGCGATCGGGAGATCAATTGTCTATTAAACCAATTGTTAAGTGCGTTATCAGGCGATTAGTGAAGGCTGGTGATATTTCTCAAATGAGTTCTTTTTCGCCTTGAAAATCAAGGACTTTTGAAGGTGTAACAATTGCATGATTGAATGGAAATAAGTTGAAAATGTGTTAGACCCATAACCTTGTAAGACCGACCGTATTCTTCGTTTCCAATGTCGACACGTTCCTGGTGGGCTAGATCGGCGGGTTTCAATCGTAACCCTATTTTAGTACTGCAATGACTTGATACTTGTACCTTAACGACCACGCAGGCGTTGCGATTCCAATGTTGTGTGGCACGCCCTATTTCGACACCTAAATTAGAAGTTGTAATTTTTGGCATAATCCAAGGTGAACAGTGCAACTCACGTCTGGCGTGGGCCCCACTTGCACAAATCTTGAGGTAGTTCAATCAATCCATCAATCAATAAATCATCTCATCAATCAATCCATCACCTCTCTCTCCCCATTAGTCAAAGAAACCCACACCATTTCCCATACTAAGCAACTCCCCTTTCTCTTTTCCACATCCCATTCTACCCCTCAATCCTTTTTAATTCCTTCTCTATCTAAAAAATTCTACCACAAAGTCCCCTAAACCCTCTCATTTCCATCAAGAGTGAGAAGAAAAGAGATTAGAGAGGAAGAAAGAAAACATTAAAGAAAAATTAAGAGAAATTAGAGAGGAAAGAGATGAACTTAAAGGGATTTGATAGAGATTAGAGAGAAAAGAGAAAGTGTTTAAGAAAGAAGTGTTTTAAGAGAGAGATTAGAGAGGAGAAAGTGTTTAAGAAACAAGTGTTTTAAGAGAGAGATTAGAAAAAGAGAGAGACCTTAAGGAGAATTTTGAGGTTTAAAGGAGTGTAAGAGGAGTTAGGTCCATTCAGTCCGTTTAATCGATGATTCGGCCCAATCTGATCGTTCATCATCACGGTGATGTAAGGGAGGACAAACTCTCCATTTTTCTTTGCTTTCTTTATTTTATATGAGCCCATAAGGGCGAGACCCACCTTGTTTATGTGTTAATTGTGTATGGAGGGCCCCATAGTGGTTGAGGCCATTCCAATGGCCCGATCTCTCCCTTCCTTCTTTCCTTTTTCTTTCTCTTTCTTTTAATATCGTGGACTGTTGAGAGGCCAACAAGTGGGCCACGCTATGAGGTGAAGTGCCCCGCACGTTATCACAACATGGGCCACCTTGTGTGGCCCGCTGTGATATTTATTTGCCATTAATTAACTTGTTTAGAAGATCATATCTAGATGAAGTGTAAAAACCATCTTGATTCCCAGCGCTCTAGGCCCACCATATGATAGCCAAATAGATGGATGGAGTTGATTATCCATGCATGAGCCCCACTTGAACGCAAAGAAAAAAAAGAAAGGAAAGGAAAGAGGATTAAAAACAATATATATATATATATATATATATATATATATATATATATATATATATATATATATATATATATATATATATATATATATATATATATATATATATATATATATATATATATATATGGGAAATGGTAATATGAGGTCCACCTCATGGGAACTTTCCATGAGGTCAAGTTGTGTGGGTCCCCTCGTGATACGTGTCGAACATGACACCATGCATTTGATGTGTCCCCTTTAGGATATGGGATATCTCAAAAATTAGCCGTACACGGAACTCAGGTGAGCCATACCATCTAAAACCACATGAAGACATGCCTAAAACATATAAAAGCACATGGTGCAGCCTACATGAGTTTTTGATGTGGCTAAAACTTGGTCTGACCTCTCATCCAATTGGGACACACACAATGGATGGTCTGGATTTGTGAAACACATTTCGGTTGGCCCAATAACTAATTATGAATATTTTAATGGGAGGATAACCCCTCTCAACTGTTGTATGTGGTGTGGCCCACCCAAGTCATGGTTTGACTAGATTTTAAAAATTGTTACCCACTATGGAATGGTGCATCCGACTGATGGGGTAGATGTTTAACACACATCACAATGAAGCCCACACAACTCAACCTCCTAGAAAGTTCCCATGAGGTCGACCTCATATTACCATTTCCCTTTATATATATATAGTTCTATGTGGTCGAGCTCATAGGAACTTCTCATGAGGTTGAGCTATGTGGGCCCCATCGTGATGAGTGTTGAACATCTACCCCATCAGTCAGATGCACCATTCCATGGTGGACCTCGGGCTTAAAAATAAAGTCAATCCGTGACTTGTGTGGGCCACACCACATACAAAAGTTGAGAGGGGTTATCCTTCCATTAAAACATTCATAATCATTTGTTGGGCCCACCAAGATGTGGTTCACAAATCCAGCCCATCCATTATGTGTGTCCCACTTGGATGAGGGGTCAGACCAAGTTTCAGATGCATCCAAATTTCATGTGGGCCCCACCAAGTGCTTTTATATGTTTTGGTCATGTCTTCACATGATTTTAGATGGTACGGCTCACCTAAGTTCCTAATACGGCTGATTTTTAGGATATCCCATAATTTAAAGGGGACCCATCAAATGCACAGTGTTGATGTTCAACACTCATCGCGGTGGGGCCCACACAGCTCGACCTCATGAAAAGTTCCCATGAGCTCGACTGCATAGAACCTTTTCCCATATATATATATATATATATATATATATATATATATATATATATATATATATAGGGCCTGTGGCATTACAGAGGTTCCCCACTCGCGGGCCCCACCATGGTGTGTTTCATCCATGCCATTCATCCTTTTTGCTAGATCATTTCAGCCATGGGCCCAAATTTGATCTATATACTGATCGCAAGTGGCCACACCATAGCAAACAATGGGGATAGTGATGCCCACCATTGAAACTTTCCTGTGGCTCACCATGATGTTTATTTACCGTCCAACCTGAAAGGGGTCACTTGTGACCTCTCCCTGGTCATGAGTGGCCAGGATGAGGGGAAAACACAAGTATCAGCTCGATCCAAACATCATTGGGGGCCACACGTTCAGTAATCATGCAGGTGCACGTTGGCCAGCAGGGTCCACTTTGATGGTTCTGGTAAATCCACACCCTCCATCCATTTTTCCAGCTCATTTAAGAGATGGGGCCCAAATACCAGCCTGATCTAGATCGAGGATGGGCCACATCATAGAACACCGTGGTGGCAATGACACCCATTGTTGGAACTTTCTTAGGCCCATCTTGATGCATGTAGTGGAACCTGCCAAAGTAAGGACTTTTTAGCTCCACAGTGCTTTGGCTAACCCGATGGACAGTTTGGATCTTGCAAGTGGACCCCACATAGAGGGAAAAAAGAAAAGAAAAGAAGAGACGTGCAGACGCTATTGCCCAGCGTTCGCGAGAGGGCGGAAGCCATTGGTGTGGATAAGGGCACCACTCGTGCTACCGTCATCATATATGATATATGTGTTTAATTGACACTGTTCATCTTCTGCTCCAGCTTATGAATTTCCTTAAATTTGATTGCAAGGATTTGGATCTTAAATTTTTTTTTTTACAATATCAATTTCTTATGGGTCATTTCAAGTATATTTCAAGCTTGTTTTTTCATTTCACACTAAATGATTCTTTTGAATTCATGTGGTGATAGAGAACACGTTATTCAAGGCTTTTACAATAGTATTACTTTTACTTTTTTGAAAATTTGTCCATATATTATAGGCTATTTCTTTTCTATATGTGGTCCTATCATCGGCTATTACTTCCGTCGTAGGAGGGGATTATTGAGTTAGAGTGGCTTGCCACACACTTTCATCTATAGATTTGAGGAAGATTCTCAATTCGGGCTTTCCAATATGAATAGTTTGAGCCATCAAATGGAGGTGGCCTAGATATGGATAAGCTTTCGAAATTTGACATCTTATAATTCTAAATTTAGATCTGGGAGGTGAATCCAATCAAGAGCAACCTTGCTCTGATACCACTTCTAAGTTGAGCTATCGATGTCCTAAGGAGGGGAGGGGGTGAATAGGACTTAACCAATTTTGATAATCAATCTCAGAAAATAAATTCATAAATCAATTAATATTAAAATATTGATAGCAGTTTGAGTCGTAGGACAACCTTCACCTAATATCTTAGGCATGACAACCTTATTTCATGACTTTATTGATTTCAATATTTCAAGATAATAAATATAAAGAAAAGATTATCAATCATCACAAGACAAACAAAGTCATAGTGGTTCGGTGTTAAAACACACCTACTCTACTCCCAAAATTACTTCTCCTCGTAATTTTGGCTTTCCAATATATTCAAGATTTTCACAGGAAAACCTCAACAATCTCTTACAGTTTGTGATTTTCATAGGCTATCACAACTAACCTCAAGTGATTTTCACGGGCTTATCACTTCTCAACCTGATGAGATTTTTCTGGGCAATCTCATTTAATCCAAGTAGAAGTAATTTACCAAATGAAAAACTTATCTTCTTGAAGACGTAAGTCGAAGCGAAGATATCGGTAAATCCTTTGAAGATGAAGCTTCAATAGATGCGGCGATCCCTTCTTTTCTTAGATGAAGATAAGCCAATGTGTGCATAACCAAGAAGGATTTAATGATATATGATTTTTTCAAAGAACAAAACCCTAAAACCTGCAGATTCAATCCTCTATTCTCAAGTTGAGTATAGCCCACTATATTTGAATTTAACAAGACTTGAGAAGAGAATTGAATAAGCTAAAAGCAATATATAAAAAGACAATGCAAATAGCTTTGAAAAAGAAGAAGATTTCTCACTTTTGTTTCCTATATTTCTCTCTCTCTCTCTCTCTCTCTCTCTCTCTCTCTCTCTCTCTCTCTCTCTCTCTCTCTCTTTTCTTTTTTTTTTTTTAATTTTTTTATATAAATCATGAGAAATGAGTTCTATTTATAGGAAAAGTTTATGAGCTTTGATCAGCTTAAGAATCTATTCGGCTGGCCAGATTTTCACGATTTTGTTTCAACGACTAGAACATTTCATGGGATTTGATTTTGAAAACCAAAGTTAGGTTGGCTTGAGATAAAATTCGGTTGGCCTGAGATACCTTCAGCTGACCGAAGATAGGGTTTGGCTGGCCTAAGATTCCTGGAATTCAAAATCATGCATTATTGGAAACTTTACCTAGGTAACTCTCGGGCTGACCTGATATGGTTAGTCTAGCCAAAGATAGGGTTGGGCTAGCCGAATACCCCTGAATTTTAATGTAAAAATGCAACACATTACAACTTAGAAAAACACTAAGATGTAATTTAACTTAGGGTATTTCCTAAGATCTTGTTTACCTGTATGTTAGCATACAGTTGATTGACATATAATTGATTCTTCTCTTAAAATTCTTTCAAGCCTTCTAATTTTGAGATGTTGAGTCACGCTCTAGCCTTGAAATGTTAAAATGAGCTAAAGTTTCATATACTAAATATTTTGTCTGCGAAATTTGACAATCTACTTGTTTACTTAAAACATTAGCAGTTACAGTAAATATTCAGAATTGGTGGAAGGAAGGTTTTTAGAACACTTTTCTTCTTGGTTAGTGTCGATACAATCCTCCAAGCCATTCACTCTTTCTTTAATCATGTCATCATTATAATCCTTAAAGTGTGCTAAGCAAACTTCTAGAGAGTCATAACATTCAACGAAAATGGACTTACTCTCCATAATGGAATCAAACACATCATGTTAGTGGATTATATCAATATCACCTTGTTTGAAAATTCCTTATGTCTCTCGATCATTAACCGGTGCTTCAGATGGGATTGACCCTTGGGGAAACTGGACCATAGGCTCATGAATATACTCAGGCTCATCAATGGTGTTGGGAGAATTGAAATCACTTACCTCACATTGTACTTCTATGTTAGGCTGAGGTTAGGCTAGAAAAGTCCATTCCTCATCAATGAGACGTGACTGAATTCTTGGAATGGTGGGTGTAAACATCTCTAATGATGTTCCAATGTCTTGAAATATTTGCATGATGTTTTGGTTGACTTGCTCTTGAGCATCCATGAACCTCTGAACCAGATCCTCTTGGGTTGTTTTCAGTGGGACCTCATGAGTAGGAGGCCCAAGGGGATAGTCGTTATAATCCATGCTTGGTTCACCTTGAAATTGTGGTTTAAACCGCTGATATTCTGATAGGCCATCCAATGAGCTGAAGCTGAGCTCTAGATGGACAGTGAAAACCAGAGCAAAAGTACCCTTGGTGGGCCGTGCTGCTGGCCTATAAATCTAGTCTGTGTAGTGGGCCAAATCCAGGCCATTTTGGGCCGTAAGAGTGGGTCAGAAATAACAACTAATTGGTGTTGAAGACACCCTCAGTACCGGGCCATGTTAGCCACACAGAAATGGGTTGAAAATAGCCCAGGACTGGGCCAAAATTAGGCCTTGATTAGGCCTTCCATCTGGGTTGAAAAAGACCCTTAAAATGGGCCAGAAACTGAGATGATATCAGGCCCCATCTGGGCCTTAAATCCAGCTAAAACTAGGCCTGGAAATTATATTGAAACCAGGCCTTCATCTGACCTTGAGTTGGGCTGCTGATGTCCCCTATCTGGGCCTTGTAGCCAACTCAAAAACAACCTTTGAATGGGCCTTGAATCCAGCTGAGATCTGGCCCCAGCTAGGCCGTGCAACGAGCTGAAGATGGGACTGTGTGGTGGGCTGAAATCAGCCATGGATCTGGGCCGATCACTCACAGAAACAGGCCAAAATCAGCTTGAGCCCAGACCTATATTAGGCCAATACATAGTGGGCTTGGGTTCAGCCGCACATACACCACGGTGTGCCTCACCATGAATCACAGAGGGTCGCACCACAATTACAATGCAGTGGACCTCACCATAAAGTCCAGTGGGCCAGCCCCACTTGGGCCTATGTTTAGACCCAATAACTAGGCCAAAACAGGCCCAGTTCAGCACTTCATCAATAATGAGCTTGGGCCTAAAATTTGGGCCACCTGTTATGACAAAAGCCCGTAGGCCTAGTCACCTTAAGGCAGGCCCAAATCGCCCAACTTATGGGCCCTTTTGAATCTCGCAAAACCTTCAATATGCTAGTAGATGAAAACATTAGGGACTTTTGTCCAATGCAAATTGGTCCTCTAGGAAGCAACTTGTGTAACTTGGAGCCACTAGCTACAAACGGGGATTCAGATCAAGGGCAGGACTACAACAACTCAGGTGATGACTTTTCTCTTGGGTTTTTCATCTCTAAGTTAGTCAAACATAGTATACATCAAATTGCTATCACTAGCTTAAGGTCCTAATATTTGTCGTGAATTTCTAAGTTCTATTAACTGCCCTATCTCAAATTCATGATTGATGTATTATGTTTGTACTACATGTTAGGCTCACATACTAGTTAATGAGTACCATTCATGAATAACGATCATTGTTCTTATGTTTAGTATTGTATTTCTTGATAGTTGGTACCATAGTCAGTTGTGAGTCGCCTTAATACCCAACTCACAACACTATGTGTGGAGAACTCCACTATCGTATGTGAGCCACACTTGGGGTGTTACTAGATAGATTGTATGGAAAATAGGACCCTTGACTTACTGTCATTTTGATTAAAGGATTTTATTTAACATCCCAAGGTGGAAAATCTCATGAGCCGGGAATGATGGTTATGGGACACTATGCTCGAGCTGTCGGCCTACACTGGGTGACAAGCTCCCCGTAGTGACCATTGAGTTACTTAAAATGACTGATTGTAATCAGAATAATAATGGTTTGGCTAATCATGCATCCATAGCACATTGACGATGACGAGTGGCTAATTCTAGATGTTGTAGCACGTGCCCTTAGGATCATTGGGATATCATTTCGCTAGTTCCCAGACCACCGACGATCGATCTATTTGTCCGACTGGATGAGCATTCCCAAGTCGATGATTGCATGGGTGACAAGCTCAAATCTGACTGGATGTGCATCCCCAGGTCGATGTGCATTCATACATCTATGCATTTTAATAAGACTGCATCTTGCCTGTTTTGGATTATTTCTTTATTTTTCTTTAAACTATGTCTACTAAGGCGGCGGTGTGTAATCTTGAGGGAAGTTCACATTGAGCTGGCCAGTCATTCATCGAATATCCAACTGTATAGAGTACACAGGTGTAGATGGAGAGGACGGCGGCATTGGCCCTGATAGGGCAATGGCGGAGCTTGAAGACAGATATTACGAAGACGAGCCACAACAAGAAGTGGCCGATTACTTTGGTTTTAATCAGTAGTAGTAGTTCTCTTATGTTTAATTTGATACATTGATACTTTTAAAATTTTATAATGTGGCCCCTAGCTGAGTGGGCCAATATTTAGATTTTATGATGTTATCCATGCTTACTTATGCTATCGTACTCTGACTTTGATACTTCCACTAGTTCTCTGATCTATCAACTCTTGAATTTCTAGAATGAGCCTCGTACTCGGGTTTTAGAAACCAGGGCGTTACAGATATTGGATTATCAGTTTCATGCACAGATGAGAGATTCATTTTCCTGATACTCTGCACACTGATTTATGGGGCTAATAGAGATTCACCTCCAGGCACACTAAACCCACATTGAAGGGCCAACTTGCACAACAAATGTCCGAAAGGTATTGCTATGGAGTTAGACTCAACCGCTGAAACTATTTGATCATATATTATAGTAGGTAGGCATAGTGGCTTCCCTTTACCAATGTGATATAGGGTTTTCACCATGAATGGTGTGAGCTTGGTATGATTTACGAATCTAAGATAGATATTGGAAATACAAATCAAATGAAGTATACGATAATCATGGGACATATTTGTGGCTCGTAGTGCGTTCTTGTAATGCCAAGGTACATTGTTCCCATTGCACAAGAATTTGGTCCAAACAACCCTTCTGTTGGTAGGTGTAATTAGTGGGTTATTTAGAGACCAATGGTATTCCTATAAGAGTCGAAATGCGATATGGAGTGATTTTAACTATTCGACCAACACAGTCAACTTCAAGACCCCTGGATAGTGTGCAATGAGACAAGAATGAACGAACTAAGGTTTTGTTTACTAGCCCCCCAAAAGATAGAACTGGTAGCCATCCTTGGCGAGAAAAATTTCCTAAACTTTAAAATTTTCAAGATAGTTCACATCTACTCTTCTTTCACATACAATCCTTCTCTTCAAAAATTTGATAGCAATGGGTTTGGAAGAGTTAGGGTTTGAAGGTGACAAGGCTCTAGACGATTGGCTAGAGAATCATCCACGCTTTAGAACACAGAGTTTTTGCCTAGTTATGGTTGAATCTTCTCTATCATGCTTCATCTTGGATCTGCTTTCTTTAGGTGAAGATGACTCCATTTGTGACAACGAAATGGAATGATAAGGACCTATCAAGAGAAGATAAACCTAAGGCAAATGATCTTAGTTTTTGAGATGTAAAGAGAAAGCACTAGGGGATACCTTAGATTTTGATGATTTTGGTTGCACAGCCCTTCAACCAAACTTTGGAAGGTACAAGAGACCAAAGTCTAAATAGAATTGAGTAGTGAGGGATTTAAACAATTTAACGCAGCTCGATTTTGGTAGTACCGAAGGTAAGTTCGGTGTTACCGAAGTGTTCCTGGAACCCAAAAATTTCCACGAGGGATTTTCCTAATATACACATTTTATTCTAAAATAGTAGAGAGTGAAAATCTAGCATGAAATTACCAAAATGGTTAGAGGCTAGGAATCCTCAGATTTAACAATTAGACCAGTCATCAGGCTTAATCCTTTGGTTTGATTCTAATGCTTATATGGGAGGCATGATCCTCAGATATACCGATTCAGCTCAAGTGGACCTCTGGGGTTGCTTTTCAACATTCTTGAGGGGATGATATGATGTGAGCCAATAAACTGCACATTTGGCTCTCATCCTTCTTCAATTTGGGAATGACTGTAGTTGTAGATGCCATAAGTATTTTTAATAATTTTTGGTCATCATCACTTTCAGACTCATTGTTTTCAGAATTGGAGTCATTTGTGTCATCCCATGTTGCTGCCATGGTTTTTCCTTTTGATTTCTTGGCTGGACATTTAGTGGATATATGTCCATACTTTTGAAAATTATAATATTGGAGTTCTTTGGACTTCCTAAAATATTTGCCTATTTGGCGTTTGTGATCCAATTGAGCTCCTTTGTTGTTGTATGGTCTTCCATGGTTCTTGTTGAATAATTTTTTGAACTGTTGAGCTAACAGGGCTACCTCCTTGTTAACACCTTCATCTTCATTTTCTTCTTCCTCAATTACATTCGTTTCTTTGGCAATTTTGAGAGCATTGTTCTTAGTTTTTGTAGAAGGTTTAAAGTGTAGTTCAAAAGTTTGTAGGGAACCCACTAGTTCTTCTACTTTCATTTCTTCTATATTCCTACACTCTTCAATGGTAGTGACCTTGGAATTAAAACGTTTTGGTAAGGATCTCAAAATTTTCCTACAGATTTTTGATACTGAAATTCTTTCTCCAAGTCCTCCCATGGAGTTGCATATGCCATTTAACCTTATGAAAAACTCCATGAACGTCTCATCTTCTTCCATCTTTATATGTTCAAACTGAGATGTTAGGAGTTGAAGCCTTGACTGTATGACTCGAGGCCCCGAAATCTAGTTTGTACACTGGATAGTCATTGGCTGTAGGTCCATTGGCCCTGAGAATGTTTTGCCTTGATCATAATGTTATTTTATTATCGATTTGCAAGCTGTATTTTAAACTGATGTCCGAATTTTAAGATACGGACTTAAAATTAAACAATCTGAGAAATGATAATTATGTCCTTATTTTATGTGGCGGAGCCCCACCATCAAGTTTTCACAATCCATTAGGTTCGAGAGGTTGTAGTCAAGTTACGGAGTTACTGGTGAAAACGGCATGTCAATAGGACACTCGGATTGTAAGTTATGAATAGATATACACATGTATATTTTGATAAAATATACTCAAATGACCTCGATATTTTTAAAATCCTTGGAATACGTTAGTTCAAATTACTTAAATAACATTGTTATATTATTACCATAAGCTTACACTTCTCAAAAACATCACAAAACACCTCCCAAACCTTTTTTTAGACAAAAACTAATTTAAAAACTAGTTTCAAGTCCATAAACATAAAAACACTCTTTCAACATCCCATTTTTAACACTCGCTTTCTTGTTGAGTGTGAAGTTGAGAAGAAGAAGAAGAAGAAAAAGAAATAGAAGCTAAGGTTGAGAACCAATCCTCTGATATTTATAGGTGAGTGCATAGATTAGGAGCACGCATATATGTGAGTTGGGGTTTCCTTGAAAACCCTATTGCTAAATTTTCTAATTTCAGGATAGGTTATTGCTGGATTTTCTGTTTTAGGATTAGGTTATTTCTGGATTTTCATTTAGGGTTAGGTGATTGCTGAATTTTCTAATTTAGGGTTAGGTTATTGTTGGATTTTCTGTTTTAGGGTTAGGTTATTATTGAATTTTCATTTAGGGTTAGGTGATTACTAAATTTTCTAATTTAAGGTTAGGTTATTGCTGGATTTTTTGATTTACGGATAGGTTATTGTTGGATTTTCATTTAGGGTTAAGCGATTTCTGAATTTTCTAATTTAGGGTTAGGTTATTGCTAGATTTTTTGCTTTAGGGTTAGGTTATTGCTAGATTTTCTAATTTAGGGTTAGGTGATTGCTGAATTTTCTAATATAGGTTTAGGTTATTTCTGGATTTTCTGAAGGTTTTTGCTGGATTTTCTATTTTAGTTAGTCGGATTATTAATGGAAGGTTGGATAATAGAGATGATTTAGTTTTGTTTAAATTCATACGTATTGTCATTGGTTTCTCTCTGTCCCTTACAAAGTCTGCCCACTACCTGTTTGAAAAAACGTTTAAAAGAATTATCCTTCCTCCTTTTGATGTAATTAATTCTTAAGAAAAAGCATGCTTGTGACATGAAGTTTGTAAGTGCTATGATTTCTAGCTCCTATAATTGTCAAATTTTTTAGTGCTAAAATATCTTGGAATGTGTGTCTTGTCCAGCGCATTGATATATTCAAGACAGTGCAAGGACAATGGTCTTTACTTGAAGAACTTCAAATGCAAGATTATATGTTCATGTTCGAGTACAACATCAAGTGTGAATTAAATGTTTCAAGATTCATAGTTTAAGCTTCAAGTCAAGATAAAGTTTCTATACTTTTAACCTCAAGCTCAAGCTTCAATGTGAGTCAAATTCAATCTTCAATAGGTCTCAAGTTCAAGCTTTTATATATGTCAAGATCTCAAGCTTTGTGAACTTCAAAGATCATCTATCAACCAAAGGAAAATAAGTTTCAATGTTCATACATTATGTATAAGGTATGAATAACCCTAGATTGATCATAGGGTAGGTCATTTTGAATACATAATTTAAATTGAGTCATTTTATAAGTGCATAGATTGTTTCTCGACTATTCTTGGACTAAATTCGACTAGTCCTAGTACTAGCTTGACCAGTCAAAGAATTCCTCGACTAGTCCTAAGTTTGTTACTGATTTTTGAGAAATTTTGTTCAAGCCTCGACTATCCCCAGAAACTGCTTGACCTGTCGTATGAATAGTACTCAACCTGTGCTCAACCAGTCCTGCAGGCTTGACTAAAAGTGCAGCAACTAAATTGGGTTCCACATGAACAATCATGGATAAGACTCAACCAATCGTGGAGGCCACTCGACCAATTGAGCAAACCCTATGACCAGTCGTGGAACAACCTTATCTTATCGCGCCCAAATTTTAAAAGTTTTTTGATCCTACGACCAGTCGTACCGACCTCAGGACTAGTCGAGAGTGCGATTTCTTCACTTATAAATAGAGTACGATTTTCAAAGTTTGATATTTAATTCAAGCTAAATCAATATGTCACTCTAAGTGATAAGTTAGTAATATTCTTAAGCTATTTAGTGCTCATTATATATTCTCTTTAATTAGCTTTATTAGTATTTGATTTTGTATTCTACATTCTAATTTTATTTGAAAGAGAAATTGAAGTATTTCCACTTCTTGGAATCAAAATCAAATCAAGCTAGCCCAAGGTGATTTAATTTAAAAATAAATCTAGAACCTAGAACCATTTCATACGTGAGTGTGAAAATTGAATTTCTACGTTGAACTTCTACTCCGATTTAGTTCTTATGGGCTACATTAAAAGGAGAATATCCAGGTATTTAACAGCTTTGAAAATTCTTTATTTTGGTTTCATAGAGATTATACCAGAAAAATCTCTTTATTTTGATTTATCTGAGGTGATCCAGAAAACTCAAAGTGTTGGGGTTTTTGAATTGTGTAAGCCCACTTGAAAGACACAATTGTGAGGATTTTAGGTGAACCTTGAAAAACCTATTTTCATAGTGAACGCTAATATCCACTATGTGAGGATATTAGGAGTGGAGTAGTTGTGTAGCTATTATTTAACATTTGGTGTACACACAAGTGAACCATTATAATTCTTTATGTTTGGTGGATTTGTGGTTTATTTTCTTTATCTTTTGTGATTTAAGATTGTGGAATGTATTCGTGGATGTGAATGTTGTAATCTTTATATTTCAGCATTATGTGGTGAATGTTGTAATAGATTAGTTTATATTTCTTTCATATCCTCTTTAGTTTGAGTTTTTGATACTCACCCACATTCTAGTAAGGTTGTCCTGCCATAAACCGTTGGTTTTTAGTGTCAGGTTGTCCTTAGAACCAACTTTATATCAACCTCTCAATACTAGATTTTTAAGGTTGTTTTACATTTCCACATTATGGATTGTTTAAGTGATATCTTTATTTAATTGTTTAAATTTCACTGTTAATTTTTTAAATTTGACAGTCCTATTTTCTATAGGACTTAATAGCTTGGCCTTTTCAACTGGTATCAGCGCCCAATAACTCGTTTTAATTGTTATTTCTTTTGGATTAATTTCCTGAGCTAATCGATCTGAGCTTTGTAGGATGTCAAATTTTGATAGCCTTTCAGTCACTAGGCCTCCACCATTTAATGGCTTTAAATATGCCTATTGCAAAGCCAAAATGAGGATTTTCTTAAAATCCATAGATGAGAGCATGTGACAAGCCACAGTGACTAATTGGACCCCTCCTATCACTGAAGTAACTGGTACTGACGGATCCAAAACTATGAAAGTCACACCTTATTTCTCTTGGACTACTCTTCAGAAAAGTGAGAGTAGTGCCAATGTAAAAACACTAAATACAATCACTTGCGCATTATCACTAGTTGAATTCAAAAGAATTATATCCGGTGATACTGCAAAGCAAGCCTGAGATATTTTAAAAATGACACACGAGGGAACAACAATTGTCAAGAAATCTAAAGTCCAAATTCTCACAATCAAATTTGAGGAAATACGTATGGATGAAAGTGAAACTTTCATGAACTTTTATACTATATTGAATGACATTGTCAACTCTATGTGGGGTCTTGGTGATAAAATCTTAGAAAGTAAAGTCTGTGCAAAGATACTACGCTCACTACCTGAACGGTTTAATTCAAAGGTGATGGCGATCCAGGAACTTCGTGATACGGATAATATGAGGGTGAAAGAATTAGTTGGTTCCTTAGACTTATGAGTTAACTTTTAAAGCTTCTAAAGGTAAATCTATCGCTCTTAAATCTTCTAAATATATTTCTTAAGAAAATAGTAGTAATTCTGATTTAGAAAATTTTGAAGATGACATGACCCTTTTAGCTAAAAAGTTTTATAAGATCTTTAAAAGTGAAAAGAGGGTTGATATTTAAAAACCTAATGAAAAGAAAAGATCTAAATCTAAAATCTGAAAATCTTTAAAAGATAGTCAATGTTACAATTGCCATGAATATGAGCATTTAGTGAATAAGTGTCCCAAAAAGGATAAACCTAAAAAGAAAGGTATGTTGGCTACTTTGGATGAATCTTCTAGCTCTGAAGCCTCTTTTGAATCAGAAGATTCTAAAACCGAGTCAAGTAATGAAGTTAAAGCCCTCATGACTCTGGCCAAGTTTACTTTTTCAGATCATGATGATTCAACTAGTGAAGAAAATCTGAATAGTGATCATGAAAATGAAGAAGATCTTCAAGATGCTTATAATGCCCTTTACAAGGAAAGTTGTAAAATTGCTGTTAAACTTAAACTTTAGAAAGAGAAGTTTTTAAAACTTAAAGAAAATTTTGATTCTCTTGAAATCTAAAAATTTTGAGACTATTTTGAAAAAACTAAGTGCGACTTAGATTTTAAAAAATCCCAAGTTAAAAGCTTGAAATCTGAAAATGAAAAGCTAAAACTTAAAGTCTCTTCACTTTTGAGTTTAAAGGACACATGGAAGTATGCCTAAGGTGATCCTAAGTTAGAAAAACTATTATCCGGATCCATAAAATGTGGCGACCGATCTGGATTGGGCTACGACAAAAGTATTCCTCCCAAATATAAGAATACTCCTCCTAAGTTTGTGAAAGGAGAGTCTTCAAACTCAAAAGGAAAAAGCCTAAATCAAAATTATCCTAAAAATGCTAAAACTTTTCAATCCTTCAAATCTAAAAGCAACCATATTAACTATAAAAACCAGAATCGTAATTCTTTAGCTGAGAAAATTGTTTATTTACTTAAGGAGCTTTTAAAATCTAACTCAGTAGGTCGGACTTATAACAACTACAAACATATGAAGACCAACTATACTCCTAAACCCAAGATTGTAATGAAATGGGTTCCTAAGGTTACTTGCTTGGTTGCCCACACCGCTTTCAAAGCTTCAAGCCATTCAAAGTGGTACCTAGACAGTGGTTGCTCTAGACACATGACAGGTGATAAAGGTCTATTTACCAATCTTAAAGACATGACTGATGGTTCAGTCACATTCGGTGATGGTAGCAACTGCAGAATTGTTGGCCAAGGTACGGTTCAACTTTTTAACCTCCCTTTATTTGAGAATATTTTATATGTAGAAGGGCTAAAACATAATTTATTAAGCATTTCTCAAATATGCGATAATAATTATAGCATAAAATTTACTAACGTAGGGTGTGAAATTTTAAATAAAAATGGTTTTATAATATTAACTGGTTGTAGAACTTTTGAAAATTGCTACATTGTAAGTGATTCTAGGTCATCTAATCTATCATGTTACATGGTCCATACCGATGAGACCGAGTTATGGCATAAACGCCTCAGACATGTACACTACCTTAACTTGTATACATTGAGCAAAAGAGAGTTAGTAAGAGGCTTACCCAAAATATAGAAAATAGATCAAATATGTGGAGAATGCTAGATTGGCAAACAAACTAGGAGTTCTCACAAAAAAGTGGACTCCAATGCCACATCTAAACCACTCGAAATCCTCCATATGGATCTTATTGAACCAACTAGAATGGAGAGTCGAGGTGACAAAAAGTGTAATCGTGGATGACTTTACTTGATTCACTTGGGTAGTCTTCTTAAGAGACAAGTAAGAAACTCTTGATGAAGTAAAAAAGGTACTTAAACGTATCCAAACTGAAAAAGAGTCTTAAGTCAGTAAGATCCATAGTAATCATGGATCAGAATTTGGAAATAGCAGTTTTGAGAAGTTTTGTAGTGATCAGGAAATATCACATGAATTCTCTACGCACAAAATACCACAACAAAATAGTATAGTAGAAAGAAAAAATAGAGTGCTTCAAGAAATGACAAATGTAATGTTAAACAGTATGAAGCTCCCTAAAAATCTTTGGGCCAAAGCCGTAAATACTGCGTGTTATAAATTAACCGTGTTTATACTAGAAAATCAAATCGTAAAACGACTTATGAAATGTGGTTTGATAAGAAGCGTACTGTCAAATACTTTCAAGTTTTTGACAGCAAATGCTATATTTTATGTGATCGAGAAAATCTGGGTAAGTTTAACATTAAAAGTGATGAAGGGGTATTTTTAGGGTATGCTCTAAATAGTCGAGCATATAAGGTTCTTAATAAGAGGACTGGTGTTATTCAAGAGTTTATTAGTGTGGTTGTTGATGATCACTTGAATACACCTGTCTCAAGTTCAAAAAATGATGAAGTACTTCTGATTGATAAACCAGATACTTCTTCAAGTCAAAATAACTCTGAATTGAGAACTGTTAAAGACCATTCAACTAATCAAATTCTTGGAAACACTCTCACTGGTGTGCGCACTCACAGACAATTAAAAGATATGTGTAATTACGTGTGCTTTACATCTCAGATAGAATCGGCTAACATATAAGAAGCTCTTTCTGACGAAAACTGGGTAGTTGTGATACAAGAAGAAATCAATCAACTTGTTAGAAATGATGTTTGGTACTTAGTTTTAAGACCTAAAGATAAACACATTATTGGAACAAAATGAATTTTCAAAAATAAGTCTGATGAACTTGGTAATATCATTAGAAACAAGGTTAGGCTAGTTGTACAAGGGTATACTCAAATTGAAGGCATCGATTATGATGAGACATTTGCCCCAGTAACTCGTCTTGAATCAATTAGACTATTTATATATATTACAATCTTCATAAAGTTTAAAATATACCAAATGGATGTAAAGAGTGCTTTCTTAAATGACGATTTGCATGAAGAAATGTATGTCGAACAACCAACAGGTTTTGAAGACCCTAGGAATGTGAATCATGTCTACCGCCTAGAAAAGGCTTTCTACGGTTTGAAACAAGCTCTTCCAAGGCATGTTATGAAAAGTTGACTAAGTTTTTGTTAAGTCATAATTTTCCAATGGGAAGTGTTGATAAAACTCTATTTGTTAAGAAACATAATGATCACATTTTAATAGTGTAAATATATGTTGATGATATTATTTATGGATCTACCTAAGCTAACATGACTGTTGAGTCTGCAGATCTTATGAAATCTAAGTTCGAAATGAGCATGGTTGGGGAATTAAATTATTTTCTATAGGGTTGCAAGTTAAACAACAACCTGATGGTTTCTTTATTTCTCAAACTAAATACACTTTGAACTTAATTAAAAAGTTCGGATTTGAGAATGGAAAAATTTTTGATACTCTTATGAGTACTACTTTGAAACTCTCAAAGGACTCTACAGGTAAGAGTATGGATTCTAAACTATATCGCAGTATGATTGGAAGTTTATTTTATTTAACTGCAAGTAGACCTAATATTGCATTTAGCATAGGAATTTACACTAGATATCAATCTGACCCTAAAGAGTCACATTTAATTACTATTAAACGCAATTTATGATATGTCTCTAGTTCAACTAATCTTGGTCTTTGGTATCTACATGATACTAGTGTTCAATTAGCTGGTTACACAGATGCTGATTAGGCTGGTAACATTGATGACCGAAAGTCAACCAGTGGTGGTTGTTTCTATGTTGGGAACCGTTTGGTTTCTTGGCAAAGTAATAAAAAAAGTTTCGTATCGCTTTCAACTGCTGAGGTTGAATACATTGTAGCAGGTAATATATGTACTCAGCTTGTACGGATGAAAAGGATGCTAAGCGATTACGAAATTACACAGGATTCTATGGTTTTTATATTGTGATAATTCCAGTGCAATTAATATATTTATAAATCCAATCCAACATTCATGAACCAAGCACATTGACATTAGATATCACTATATTCGTGAATTTGTGGAAGAAAAGACAATTTCTTTGAAATATATTCTAACCGAGACTCAACTTACTAACATATTCACAAAACTGATTGACAAAAGTAGGTTTTCTAAATTAAAATTTGATCTTGGTATCTACAATTTGAATTAGTTATTCATGCATTTTTGTATCATAATGTATATATATTTGTTATTTTATATGTTTAAAATTTTAAATTATATGAAAAATACATATTTTGGGCTGTGCACGACTAGTCGAGTGCATACTCGACCAGTCATGGTACGACCAGTCGAGCATGTACTCGACCAGTCGTGTAGCGCGAGATGGTGTTTTATTTGGGAGAAAGCTACCCTTTTCTTCATTTTGGGCTTCTTCTCCTACGGGTCCTAGGTCGACCGGTCGAACTCATCTCTTAGTTCTTCAAGGTTAGTGCTTTATTTTCATTTTCTTATAGATTCAAGTTCATAGCACTCCTTTTTCATCATTGGTGTGATTCATTTCTTGTTTCATAATAGTTTTTGAGGTTTTCTTCTCTAAAATCTGATCTTGAGAAAACCCACTCTACTGCAATCACTTGGTTCCTTGATTTCCTAGTTGTAAATGGAAGGTGGAGACAAAAAGAAAAGTTCTTGTGGTCTTTCATCTTTTAGATCATCACCTATCACAGTGCGCAACCTTCGGTTACCTGAAGATGATCCCTCCTATGTGCAGGATATAAGGTTGCGCAATGTTATAGTTGAACAACCTATTCTTGTTGAACATTTAGCTCCATTTGAAATCCTTCCTCTTCTCCAATCTGTAGGATGGGATAACATTCTACATTGGGGTGGGCCCGCTTACTGGTCCATTGCGCAAGCTATGTATGCATGCATCTTCAATTTTTCTACTGAAAATCTTACATTTATTATTGCAACTAGAGAAGGTCCACTTGAAGTAGACCGACACTTAATCTCTGGTTTAATGGACATACCTGTCAATGATGAAGGTATTCCCATTAACACTCTAGTAGTTAAACCATCTAAATCTAAAAAATGAATGCTTACTAGAGAATTGTGCAATATAGATGCCAAATAGAGTACTAATGAAAATGCACTTGCTTCAAAGTATTTGTTACCCAAATACAGAGTCCTTCACAGGATATTCAATTCTAATGTTTATCTTCGTTCTGGTAACAAAACCGAACTCACTACGTTTATGGTTCGGATTCTTCATTCCATCATCTCTGGTACTTCTGTATGTCTTCATTCTTTAATTTGTCATTGCATCATTCAATTCCGTCTCCATCTTGGACACAGTGATATCCCTTTCACTTATCTTATGACTGTGTTGGCCACTCATATGTTAATGGTTATGCCTGTTGGAGAGGCTCCCATTCAACACCTAATCTTCAACGATTCAAATATAAACAAAATGAATCTAAGATTGGCCGATGGCCAAGTCAATATGGGTGTTGGAGGAGCTGCTGTAGTAAATGAAGAAGAAGGTGATTTATCTCCAGATGACATTAACATGGACGATATTTTTGATGAGATCAAATCCAATTCAGCAGATGATCCTGATTATCATCCATATGACTTTGATGCGCGATTGTGCTCTCTTGAGGAGAAGGTAGAGAATATGAATGTATCTTATGATTTGCAATTCAAATATATGTGCAAGTATCTTAGGCGCCTTAACAAGGGAATTCATAAACTTGATCCTACCATACTTCATCGGGTTCTGATTAGTTTTTGCTTATCTTGGTTTGTAATAACTTTAATGATACTTGGATTTTTTTTGTCTTATGAGGTTGTACTTGGCTTAACTTGGTTTAACTTGGTTGTACTTAGTTTAATTTGGTTGGTTATGCTTGAAAATGACTTTCTTATGGATTTATTATATTGTTATCTTGCTCCTTTATTCCTCATCATTCTTCTTATTCTTCCTTATATATCTACTTTCACTTCTATTTATTGATTCCTTCCTTTTTCATATTGTGACAAAAGGGGGAGAATTTGTCATTGTGATATATGGCATGTGGATTATGGATGGATTGTGGATAGGTTTGGATGGATTGTGGATAGTTTGAGGTAGGTACCTTCCCATCCAATTTTTATTTTTATTTTTTTGTGGTAAGGCCGAGTATTGTTGGTGGAATTGATGTGAATTGATTCAATTTGTATTAATTTGTTTATAACTTGTGCATGATTCTTTAACCAGATTGTCACTGGCTTCTTTTGATAATTGGTGCATGATTCTTTGTGCGTATAATGCTTATGTTATTATGAAGTATGTTTTATCACAAATTTGACAAAGGGGGAGATTGTAAGTACTATGGTTTTTAGCTCGTATAATTGTCAAATTTTTTAGTGCTAAAACATCTTGGAATCTGTGTCTTGTCTAGCGCATCGATATATTCAAGACAGTACAAGGACAATGGTCTTTACTTCAAGAACTTCAAATGCAAGATTATATGTTCATGTTCGAGTACAACATCAAGTGTGAATTAAATGTTTCAAGATTCATAGTTCAAGCTTCAAGTCAAGATAAAGTTTCTATACTTTTAACCTCAAGCTCAAGCTTCAATGTGAGTCAAATTCAAGCTTCAAAAGGTCTCAAGTTCAAGCTTTTATATATGTCAAGAACTCAAGCTTTATGAACTTCAAAGATCATCTATCAACTGAAGGAAAAGAAGTTTCAGTGTTCATGCATTATGTATAAGGTATGAATGACCCTAGTTTGATCATAGGGTAGCTCATTTTGAATACATAATTTAAATTGAGTCATTTTATAAGTGCATAGATTGTTTCTCGACTAGTCTTGGACTAAATTCGACTAGTCCTAGCACTAGCTTGACCAATCAAAGAATTCCTCGACTAGTCCTAAGTTTGTTACTGATTTTCGAGAAATTTTGTTCAAGCCTTGAATAGCCCCAGAAACTACTTGACCGGTCGTATGAACAGTACTCAACATGTGCGCAACCAGTCCTGCAGGCTTGACTCAAAGTGCAGCAACTAAATTGGGTTCCACATGAACAATCATGGATAGGACTCAACCGATCGTGGAGGCCATTCGACCAGTTGAGCAAACCCTATGACCAGTCGTGGAACGACCTTATCTTATCACGCCCAAATTTTAAAAGTTTGTTGATCATACGACCAGTCGTACCGACCTTAAGACCAGTCGAGAGTGTGATTTCTTCACTTAAAAATAGACCACAATTTTCAGAGTTTGATATTCAATTCAAGTTAAATCAATACGCCACTCTGAGAGATAAGTTAGTGATATTCTTAAGCTATTTAGTGTTCATTATATATTCTCTTTAATTAGCTTTTTTTGTATTTGATTTTGTTTTCTGCATTCTAATTTTTTTTGAAAGAGGAATTAAAGTATTCCCATTTCTTGGAATCAAAATCAAATCAAGCTAGACCAAAGTGATTTAATTTAAAATTAATCTAAAACCTAGAACCATTTCATAAGTGAGTGTGCACATTGAACTTCTACTCTGATTTGGTTTTTTCGGGCTATATCAAAAGGAGAATATCCAGGTATTTTACAGCTTTGTAAATTTTTTATTTTGGTTTCATAGAGATTGTGTTAGAAAAATCTCTTTGTTTTGGTTTGTCTGAGGTGATCCAGAAAAATCAGTGTGGGGTTTTTGAATTGTGTAAGCTCACTTGAAAGACACAATTGTGAGGGTTTTAGGTGAACCTTGAAAAATCTATTTTCATAGTGAACGCTAATATCCACTGTGTGAGGATATTAGGAGTGGAGTATTTGTGTGTGAAATGGCCAAGCTATATATGTCCTAGAGGGGGGGGGGAGGGGGTGAATAGGATTATGCCAAATTTAAAATAAATACAATAGAATTAAAGAAAAAAGATAGCCAAAACAAATAAGAGATCACAATCCACAACGCAATATGAAATGTAACCTCAATTCAAGTCTTGAGAGGCTGATACAAATTACGTTCTAAGGACAACCTTACATCATAAAAATAGGATTTATGGTAGGACAACCTTACTAGAACAATTAATATCAATATCCCAAACCGAAGAGGAATAAAGAAAATAAAGCAGGAATAGAAATCCTAAATTATTACAACATTCCCTACAACACTTGAAAAAGTTATAGCATTTACATCCCACGAATGAATAATCAAAGATAGGAAAAATTAACCACACAACTACAAAACATAAGGTATTATAGTGGTTCGCCTGTGTGTACACCAATTGTTAATAAATAGCTACACAGCTACTCCAGTCATAATATCCTCACAGTGGATATTAGCATTCACTATCAATAAAGGTTTTCCAGGTTCACCTAAAACCTTCACAATTGTATCTTTTTCTATGGGCTTACACAATTATAAAAAACCTCACTTCTGAGTTTTACTGGCTTCCTTAGATTACCAATAGAATGAGATTTTTCTGGCAAATCTCAAATGAAAATCAAATAAAGTAAATTACACAAAATGTAAAATACCTGAATTTCTCCTTTGTTGTAGCAGCCCGGAAGAACCAAGTCGGAGTAGAGGTTCGAATATCAAAGTTCAATGTCCAATACTCACTTATAATGCTTCTAAGTTCTAATTGATTTTAAATTAACCAATTGGGCTAGCTTTAATTGATTTTGATTTCAGAAAAAGGAAAATAAAACTTCCTCTTTTCAGATCAGATTGGAATACAAGAAACAAAATCAATTTAAAAAGCTAAAGAAAGAGAATATTAAATATGCACACTTAGCTTAAATGGAGCACAGACATATCTCTCAGAAGGCTGGATTAAAATTGCTTGAGATCTCTTAAACATTTTGAGATTCGTGCTTTATTTATAGGTGAGCAAATCGCATCTTCGACTGGTCCAATAGTCGCTACGACTGGTCATAGGACCAATGGATATTTGAAAATTTGAGCGCGATAAGATAAGGCAGTTTCACAACTGGTCGTAGGTAGTCTACAACTGGTCGTAGGTTGCTCACGACTAGTCGAAGCCAAGCAAATTTCAATGCTATAATTTGAGTCGTAGGTTCACGATTGGTCGAAGGAGCAGTCGACACTGTTCATACGACTGGTCGAACAGACCCCAGGACTGGTCGAAGCTTAACAAAAAATTTTAAATTTGTGCAACAAACTTACAACTGGTCCAGAAAATTCTTAGACAGGTCGAAGCAGTGCTAGGACTAGTCGAGAAAGGTCCATAACTAGTCTTAGAATAGACCAAATTCCCAAATATAAAACATTTGTATTATGTATCCGAAATGATCTACTCTAAAGGTCAACCTAAGGTCAAACATACCTTAATAGTGAAGTAAGGACATTGAACCCTTAAGATATGTAACCTTTAAAGAAAGTGAAGCTTGAAATCTTGATGTAGCTTGTCCTTAAAAGCTTCAATTACGTAATATTGAATCTTAACTTGTAAACTTGTCTTGTCTTTCGAAGTCGATCTTGCGAGACAATGTCTTGGCTTGACATATCTTGAGTTGAGCATTGTGCTTCACTGATATAGTCAACATCCATACACTATGACTCGCTTCATCCATACTATGTTTTAAACATGTATGCAATTTCACAAAGTACAAGCAGTGTTTTTGGCATCACAAATTTGACAACATAAAGGGGCTTTCAACCATATCACTTATAGCGTGGCTGTTGTTTAACAATTGGTGTACACACAAGCGAACCACTATAATTCTTTTTGTTTGGTGGATTTGTGGTTTATTTTCTTTATTTTTTGTGATTTTAGATTGTGGGATGTCTTTGTGGATGTGGATGTGAATGTGGTAATCTTTACATTTCAGCATTGTGTGGTGAACGTTGTAATAAATTAGTTTATATTTCTTTCATATCCTTTTCAGTTTGAGTTTTTGATACTCACCCACGTTCTAGTAAGGTTGTCCTGCCATAAACCATTGATTTTTGGTGTCAGGTTGTCTTTAGAACCAAGTTTGTATCAACCTCTCAATAATAAAATTTTGAGGTTGTTTTACATTTCCGCATTGTGGATTGTTTAAGTGCTATCTTTATTTAATTGTTTAAATTTCACTATTATTTTTTTAAAATTTGGCATAGTCCTATTCACTCCCCCCCCCCCCCCCCCCCCCCCTTCTAGGACTTAATAGCTTGGCCTTTTTAAAGTCTTATAGCGAAATGAATCACGGATTGGAGTTAAATTGGCTAAGTCATGTGCATATCATATGCATGGTTTATACGTGTTGTATCATTGTATGATTTAGAGTAAATGATTCATATCATGGTATGGTGATCATAGTGGGTTGTGTTGCGACAAACGATGTGTCTATGATTATTATGTGAACCGTCTAGATACAGTATGCATTACATGAGACCCCTATGAGAAACTTAAAATTCATAAGGAGACCATATGAGGAAGGTCATCCTTTGTTTGTCTTGAAAAATATATATATTATGATTGTGTATGGACTCATGCATATGATGAATGTAAATGTGATGAAACATACTTTTTCATGACTTGAGTTGGACACCACATCGAAAATGTAAAATTTAACAAGACATGATTAGAGGGTCCATGGGTGAAAGTCCCTAAACCCCGATTAGTACCATTGAGAGCAACCAATGCCTAGACCGGATGGAAGAACAGAGCACTGGAATATCAAAATATCAAAGTAGGCAGCGACTCCCACTGACGCGTGTTGATTGGTTGAGAGGTTTGACCTGACCTGCTTATGGGCAAGTAAAGATGGGTTGTATGTGACGAGCTCGTAAATTGTCCACTATCGCTTTGCCAAGCGACTTATGACTTCTCGCTGTTAGGAAAATACTGAGGTTCAATACAAGTGGGTTAGACTAGTTCGACCCGTGAACTATGAAGTCCCACCTCTGTAGTTGACTACGGTGGAAATGTCTATACAAGTGGGTGGTAATCATATGCGAGTCCCACCTCTGTTTCAGACATTGGTGATCCAATTGGGAAATATGGTCTACCCACCTTTGTATATAAAAATGATTTGGAACATAAAAAGTGGCATAATGCATTGTATCTTTATTTTATTGTTATCGATCGAGAAATCCTATGCATTATATGAGCATGACATGAAACATGCATTTTCATTGCACACACGCACTCACTGGGCTTTGTAGCTCAAGCTTTCCTTTTTTTTTTTTTTTTTTTTACAGGTGAGAGTGGGGAGCTGCAGGAGTAAAGGATACAGACTCCAGTTGTCCTTTTTGTTTTGTACATATCAGTGTATATATATATTTTTTATAATTCTCTAAATATGTACATCAAGTATAGTAAATATGACATGGTTTATGTTTTGGTTTTGCCTTGATGTGCTCAGTTGTACACAGTAACATATGTTGAATATTATGAAATTTTGAGAAATGATACGTGTTTGTTATCTTTATTTTCAGAAATCCTCCTTGTGGAGCCTCGCTTATGGGACTTAGTATGTGATAAATGGAAATTCTAAAATCGCAGTTCTACGTAGGCTGTCAACCAAAATTTGGTGTATAGTAATCATTAATTACCAACACCAGATTTAGGGTCATGACAGAAAATGGTATCAGAGCATGATCTGGGAAATATCTGCATAAATCATATATTTACTATATGTTGTTGCGTTAGAGTTGTTAGGTTCATGCTTTAGTATTGTGTATATTGTATAGGTTTAATTGTTCTTTTTATGCTAATTCAGTATTTTATCTATAGGATGCTGCCTAGAAAGAATCCTGTTCAGACTCCTCCAGTGCAACCCAAGTCTAAGTTAAAATCTATGTCAAAATCTGTTCCAGATCCAGTTATACTTGTTCCTGTAACACAACTTCAACAACTGTTGTAGACTATGTCAACTATAATGACTAATCAAAAGCAGTGATCTAGTTATACTTCTGAGACATCAGCGCAGGAGCGGGCCAGTGCTCTTTTTATGGATTTTAGACATCTAGATCCATCTTATTTTTTTGGCAAGGCAGATCTTATGGCAACCGAATTATGAAAGTCAGAAATAGAGAAACTTTTTCAAGTTATGGGTTGTACTTCCAAGCAATGTGTTACCTTAGCGACTTATTAATTGCAAGGAGAGGCAGAACAATGGTGGAAGTCAGTTGTTTGTTCAGTAGATCCAAAATTTTTGCGGACATGGGAAGCATTTAAAGACCAGTTCGATCGTAAGTTTTTCCCCGTAGCTGTTCATTGTCAGAAAGCACATGAATTTAATTCTTTGGTTCAGGGTGAGATGTCCGTTGTTGACTATGAGGCTCATTTTATAGAATTATCTCGTTTTGCTCCACATTTAGTAGCGAATGATGATTTGAAGGCGAGAAAATTTGAGGATGGTTTGCGTCCCAGTCTGTGATCTCGAGTTAGAGGGTTTGAGTTGTCGACTCTTGAGGGAGTAGTAGCGAAGGCACAAAATTTTGAGTCTGATTGGAACCAACAATAAAGTACGCAATCCATCTACTTCTAATCAGCAAAGGAAGAGGAGATTTATTTCAGAGAGTGGTAGTAGTTTTTAGCCTTTTTCATCCCAAAGAGGCCTACAGTTAGATATAATAATGCAACCAGACTTGATGTAAGACCCCCAGTATCACCGTCTATTCCTTAATGACAGTTTTTAGCCAGACCTAATGTCAGATCCCCAGTATCACCATCTGTTCCTCAGCGGCAGTTTTTCGGAGCCTGTTATAATTATGGTGGTGTAGGGCACTGTAAAAGGATTGTCCCAATCTACAGAAACAGCAGCCATATCAACCACCTAGACATCAACAGCCCTAGCCGCAAAGGCCACCATATAGGACATAGTATAGGCCCCAACAACAACAGTCTCAACAGCAGTCACAGCGACAGCAAGGTAGACAACCCTTACCCCTTTAGATGCAACCTCGTGTTTATGCAATCCAGAAGAGAGATTCTCAGACTATGGGAGGAGTCATAGAAGGTATACTTGTAGTATCATCCCTTTTTGCACATGTCCTTTTTTATTCTGTGCATCACATTCATTTATAACAGATAATTTTTGTCAGTCGTTGGAATTGTTGAGAACATCGATGACCAAGGGATTAGAGCTCTTGACTCCTTTAGGGAAGAATGGTGTTGAGTTCTATATGCCAGGACTGTCCTATTTACATAGCAGAGTATGCCCTTCCAATCGATTGTTATGTTTTGGTGTTGTTAGAGTATGATGTGATTTTGGGAATGGACTAGTTATCCAAGTATCATGCAGTGTTGGACTGTACAGCTAAGACATTCACCTTTTCTATACCTGACCAACCTCGATTTCAGTTTGTAGTTAATCCTAAAGATAAGTTTATAGAGACTTTGATGTCCTGTATTCATAAAGTGTCCAAAGGTGTATGTATTGAACAGTTGCTGGTAGTACGTGATTTTTCAGATGTTTTTCAGGAAATTCTAGGTTTGTCACCTGTTAGATGTATAAAATTTTGAATAGATCTTATCCTTGGTACTGGCCCTATATCTAGAGCCCCTTATCATATGGCACCATTAGAGTTGCATGAGTTACAAAGACAGATATATGAATTACATCGTTTGGAGTTTATTTGCCTGAGTATTTCACCTTGGGGAGCGCCTGTGCTTTTTGTAAAGAAGAATGATGGTTCGTTACGGTTGTGTGTCGATTATACAAGACTTAATAAGGTTACGCTTAGAAATAAGTACCCGCTCCCAAGAATAGATGATTTATTCAATCAGTTGAGTGGTGGGCAGTGTTTCTCGAAGATAAATTTACGGTCTGGGTATCATCAGATCCGGGTTCGGGAGGAGGATATCCCAAAGATAGCTTTTGTGACTCGTTATGGACAATTTGAATTTCAAGTCATGTCATTTGGTCTGGCTAATGCACCTGTAGTATTTATGCAGTTGATGAATGAGGTATTTCGTCCTTATTTAGACTAGTTTATTATTGTTTTTATTAATAATATTTTAATATATTCAAAGACAAGGGAAGATCATGAGTGTCACTTAGAGATGAAGTTGTAAACCCTTCGTGCCCACCAGCTATATGCTAAACTGGAAAATTATGAGTTTTGGTAGGAAGAAGTAAATTTTTTGGGGCACACAATTTTGAAGAATGGAGTTTCAGTTGATCCAGCTAAGGTTGAAGCAGTTTTGCAATGGAAATAGCCGAAGAATGCATATGAGATTTAGAGTTTCTTAGGTCTAGCAGGGTATTACAGACATTTTGTTAAAGGATTTTCTCGTATAGCTGCCCCACTGACTCAATTGACTCGAAAGGATGTAATGTTTATTTGGAGTGAAGCCTGTGAGCGGGCATTCGCGAAACTAAAAACTTATCTTACGACAGCACCGATTCTCACTCTTCCATCTGGGAGTGAGGGATTCGTTATTTATACAGATGCCTCACTTATAGGTTTAGGGTGTGTCCTAATGCAACATGGCAAGGTAGTAGCATATGCATCTCGCTAACTTAGGCCTCATGAGTAGAATTATTTCGCACACAACCTAGAGTTAGCAGTGGTAGTTTTTGCCCTCAAAGTATGGAGGCATTACTTGTATGGGTTTAAGTTTGAACTCTTTTTGGATCATAAGAGCCTAAAATACCTCTTTTCACAAGCCGAGTTGAATATGAGGCAGAGACGTTGGATGGAATTGATGAAAGACTATGATTTTGATCTTCAGTACCACCCATGAAAGGCTAATGTGGTGGCGGATGCTTTAAGTCATCAGCCACAGGCCCAAGTGGCACAATTGATGATGCGAGAGTGAAAAATGGTAGAAGATATAGCTGAATTTGATTTTGAGATGACTTTACAGTCCTCAATTGTACAATTAACAGACTTGACGATTCAGCCCTCTTTGATATCCCAAGTAATAAAAGTCCAACAGTTTGATCAATGGGTGTTGTTTTATAAAGATGTGATAATAGAGAAAAGTCAACCGGAGTGGCAAATAGGTTTAGATGGTGAACTTTGGTTTTAGGGCAGGTTATATGTTCCAGATATCTCAGAATTGAAGAAGGCTCTTATGGATGAGGCACATCGCACTCAATTTATTATCCACTCAGGATCTATGAAGATGTATAAGGACATGAAAAGGCAATTTTGGTGGACTAGAATGAAATATGAGGTTATTAGGCATGTGTCAGAGTGTGACGTTTGCAAACGAGTAAAGGTAGAGCATCAAAAGCCTACAGGGGGATTGCAACCTTTGGAGATACCAGTATGGAAGTGGGAACATGTAACTATCGATTTCATTGTGGGTTTACCAAGAACCTTATGTTGACATGATACTGTATTGGTTATTGTAGACCATTTGACAAGGATAGCCCACTTTCTTCCTATTTGTATTTCTTAGTCTAAAGATCGTCTCACAACTTTGTTTATAAATGAAATTGTTAGATTACATGGTGTACCTATTTCGATTGTATCTGACTGAGATCCAAGGTTTACATCAAAGTTTTAGAAGAGTTTTCAAAACACAATGGGGATGACTTTAAGATTTGGCATAACATATCATCCACAAACAGATGGGTAGTTGGAAAGACTTAACAAGATTCTCGAGAACATGCTCAGATCATGTGCATTAGATTTCTCTAGTAGTTAGGATGACCACTTGCTGTTAGCAGAATTTGCGTATAATAATAGTTTTCAGGCTACTATTAGCATGGCTCCCTATGAGGTGTTATATAGTAGACCTTGTAGGTTTCCAAGTTGTTGGACTGAGAATGGTGAGCGTTGTCTTTTAGGTCTTGATGTTGTCTGGAAAGTGTCTGAAAAGATTGATCTTATTCGACAACGTATGCTTACAATTCAAAGTCGGGAGAAGAGTTTTGCAGATCACTGGCGTAGACCCTTAGAGTTTGTCGAGGGAGACCGTGTATATCTCTGAGTTTCACCAGTGAAAGGTGTAGTACGATTTGGTGTTAAGGGAAAGTTAGCCTCGAGGTTTATAAGGCCCTTTGATATTGTTGAACGAGTTGGCACCATAGCTTATCATCTTCCTTTGCCAACCCAATTAACTGGAGTTCATAATATTTTTAACGTCTCAATGCTCCGTAAATGTGATCAGAAGATAATAGCATCTATTATTGACTGACAATCCTTAGTAGTTCGGGAAGATGCATCCTATATCGAGCAGCCAATTTGTATCGTGGATAGGAAAGAACAAGTTCTTCGTACTAAAGTGATTCCCTTAGTTAAAGTCCAATGGGGTTATCATTATGTAGAAGAAACAACTTGAGAACGGAAAGCAGAGATACATAATCGTTACCCTCATCTATTTGATTCTTAGGTATGTATAAGTATGATATGGTTATTGTTGTTATAACCGGATATGTTTGAAATTTTAAGGAAGAAATTTTTTTTTTTTGAAGGGAAGAGTTGTAAGACCTGAGGCCCCAAAATCTGGTTCGTACGCTTGATAGTTGTTGGCTGTAGGTCCATTGGCCCTGAGATTATTTTGACTTGATTATAATGTTGTTTTGTTATCAATTCGCAAGCTATATTTCAACCCAATGTCTAAATTTTAAGATAGAGACTTAAAATTAAACAATCTGATAAATGATGATTATGTCCTTATTTTATCTAGTGGAGCTCCACCATCAAATTTTCACAATCCGTTAGGTCCGAGAGCCTAACCGTTGTGGCCGTAGTCAAGTTGCAGAGTTACTGGTGAAAACAACATGTTAATAGGACACCTAGATTGTAAGTTATGAATAGATATGCATATGTATATTTTGATAAAATATACTCAAATGACCTCGACGTTTTTAAAATCCTTTGAATACGTTAGTTCAAATTACTTAAATAAAATTGTTATATTGTTAACATAAGTTTACACTTCTCAAAAACATCATAAAACACCTCCCAAACCTTCTTTTTAGACAAAAACTAATTTTAAAACTAGTTTTAAATCCATAAACATAAAAACACTCTTTCAACATCCCATTTTCAGCACTCTCTTTCTTGTTGAGTGTGAAGTTGAGAAGAAGAAGAAGAAGAAAAGGAAATAGAAGCTGCGGTTGAGAACTAATCCTCTAATAGTTATAGGTGTGTGCATAGATTAGGAGCATGCATATATGTGCGTTGGGGTTTCCTTGAAAACGCTGTTGCTGAATTTTCTAATTTCGGGATAGGTTATTGCTGGATTTTCTGTTTTAAGGTTAGGTTATTGCTGAATTTTCATTTAGGGTTAGGTGATTGCTGAATTTTCTAATTTAGGGTTAGGTTATTACTGGATTTTCTATTTTAGGGTTAGGTTATTGCTAGATTTTCATTTAGGGTTAGGTTATTGCTGAATTTTTTAATTTAGGGTTAGGTTATTGTTGAATTTTCTACTTTAGGGTTAGGTTATTGCCGGATTTTCATTTACGGTTAGGTGATTGCTGAATTTTCTAATTTAGGGTTAGGTAATTGCTGAATTTTCTCCTTTAGGGTTAGGTTATTGCTGGATTTTCTGATTTAGGGTTAGGTGATTGTTGAATTTTCTAATATAGGGTTAGGTGATTACTGAATTTTCTAATATAGGGTTAGGTTATTGTTGAATTTTCTGAAGGTTCTTGGTGGATTTTCTAATTTAGTTAGTGAGATTATTAATGGAAGGAAGGATAATAGAGATGATTTAGTTTTGTTTAAATTCATACGTATTGCCATCGATTTCTCTCTGTCCCTTACAAAGTCCGCCCACAACTTGTTTGACAAAACATTTAAAAGAATTATCCTTCCTTGTAACATCCCGAAAATCGGGGGGTCGAGCAAAAACCCAACTCCCGAGTTCCAAAATGTTATTTATGCAACATAGATATGTATGATTGAATGTTGTCTGTGATAATGTATTAAACATGAGTGAAATTAAGCCAGAACAGCATATCATACTCCAGAGACAGTTAAATTAACCAGCGGAAGTCTGTAATAGTATGTATAACATATATAAACTGTTGTATGTCTCCAGAGTGTGAACATGTTACCAGGTTATACACATACATGTATACTCCAAAAGTAGATGAAACGAATATACATGAGTGCTCTAAAAATATAAAATGACAAGTGTCAAGGTATTTAAGCAACCTCCCTTTAATCCCGTCAATCAGAACACGCATAAAGGAGGGATCCTCCTCATCATCATCAAGTCCGGCTCCGCCTCACAGGCCGCGCCATCATCTGCAATCACAAAAAAGATCTGGTGGGTGTCCAGGAACACCGTCCCGTAACGTGGGAGTGAGTAGCTAACTCAGTGGAATAATAGAGCAAAGATTAACATGTTCTCAAATCAATCACGCGATAATAGTAAAGCAATAAATCAAACAATCCTAATACTGTTGTTAATGCAATTATGACATGACGTGATGTATGCCCTCACCGACGATCACCCTCATGCGGCAACATCTTACGACCGCGGCATGCCGCACTCCCTCAAGTGCTCCACATCTTCCAGGCACATGCAATGTCATGGTGATATGATTACCGAGTTGTTATTAGTCCTTTTCATACAGCAATATTGGAAAACTAAAGTACTTCCCTTGTATCAATCCCAACACAGATCCTGTCTAGGGTCGTCACTCCTGGTAATCTCATACGATGTATATTTCGTAGGTCACTGCAAGGGCTGCCAGGGCTGTTGCTCGCACTCGTTGCACCGCTCCCCCATCACCTTATCAATACAGGCCTACTGTACTCTACTGCTACGGAAGGGTCGTCGCCTCCCGTAGACTCAGAATACGCTCGCGGTCACTACAAAGGGCTGCCAGGGCTGTTGCTCGCACTCGTTGCACCGCTCCCCCATCACCTTATCAGTGTAGGCCGGCAGCAAGAATATAGTGTCCCATACCACCATAATCTGCTCACGAGTCATAGGTGCTCACTGGTCACTACGGGGAGGTTTGTGGCCCCAGCGTAGGCCGAC
This sequence comes from Magnolia kwangsiensis, assembly GCA_037074715.1. Taxonomy (NCBI): domain Eukaryota; kingdom Viridiplantae; phylum Streptophyta; class Magnoliopsida; order Magnoliales; family Magnoliaceae; genus Magnolia; species Magnolia kwangsiensis. The sequence goes on from CM073582.1 coordinate 26,864,206, forward strand.
AGCTCGACCACGGTGTCCCATACCACCATGCCCGGCTCATGAGTCTTCGTGGATCAAGGTACCACGGTTAATAGGGTTTACAATGGTAAGTTCAGTACCCTAGGTTCAAGCAGTTATGATACATACAAGGTGAACAAACATCGGCCAGTCGGGTTACTTGACGGGCTCGACTAGTGCGATCGCATCTCGAATTGAACGACATGAAGTGCGTGAAACACTTCGCGTGGCCTAACCACTGCCGCCAACTCTCAACACGAATCACATTCATCGACGCCTCGTTCGTGGCTATGACCAGTCAGCCACGAATTCGCTCGGTTACCGACTGCCTGGACTAAGTCAAGTCCCACACATCTATGGAATTACATTAGCACTATAAAAAGGTATTGGAATTGAAATACATCATGTGAACATGTTAGCACATGTTATAACATTCAACTTAAGCAAATCTTCAAGGCATACTTCCCATGCATATTCAACTTAAGCAAATCCTCAAGCACATACATTCCATGCATGTAATGAAATCATGCATTTTGTCAACATGTAGAAAATCATTTAGGTCAGCATAATAATCGAAAAAAATCAATCACAAACTATCAAATAACATCATTTAATTCAATACATACTAATACAAGCATTTATACAAACACATACACTACACACTTAAGTCTACAAATAGTATGTCGACCCAAAGTGCGCAACTAGGCGAATCTCTTCGCCAAACTAATTATGCACGCATTCCTAACTTCCTAATGCGACAACAAACCATGTCAATCATATCAGCAAAATATGAATGTAAACAGTACTTCCTACAAATGACTAAAATGCCCTAAATCTCATATTCTTCGTTAGCTTACGAAACGGGAAACGGAGAGCATTTTGTACATGTCAAACGGCGATGCCGTCAAGAATCTACTATTAAACGACATTGAAAGCGTTGGGAACCGTCAATCAAAGCGTCTAAAATCCTCACCTAGTGTCTTGTAGACTCGGGAATTGAAGCGGAGCGTATATGCTTCGTCTACGGCGAGTAAGGAGCCTAATACATAAGATCCATAAGCTACATCGCTATGGAAACAAGGCAAACTCAAATCAACAACTATTTAGGGTTTTTACTTACCTAGGATCGCGGTGGAATCGCCGGAAAAGCGGTAGAGGTGTGTTGCTTAAGCACGTGCAACGCGTAGTACAAGTGGCAGGAAGAACTCTCCCACACTCCCACAATCTCCCACCTTTTTCTCTCTCCCAAGCTAGGGTTTCTCTCAAATTCGGATGGAAGAGAGGAGTGAGGGTTTCAACCCCTTTTATAGCCTACAACATGCCCAAAATAGGCTTGGGAACAATGTTTACTTGGTGCCTAACCAAATCGGGGCCGTTTCGGTCCAAAAGGGCATTTCTGAAGGTCCCCTGGCCAAATGCGGTCGGACTTAAGCTCATGCATACTGGATCTAGCACACATCCAGTTTTCAGGCCGGTAGGGTTCCCAGATCGCACGTGGCGGCCCAGTTTCAGTTTAACGGTCACCGCACCAAGATCAGGCCTATAAGTCTCGTGATATGTAATAGAAATTTTTCCTGATCCAAGGGTGTAATTTGGCTGTATTCTGACGGTCAGAATGCTTAATACTGATGCGTCAAATTTGTGTGCCAGATTTGAATTTGAAATTCCAACTGTCCCTATTCACACTCTCTTCGGTCCGGGCTCAATGAAATAGCCTGTGATCGTCAGTTGGACTTGATATTCGAAACGATTGCCAAGCCCAGCTAAGTGGTCATAACGGTCTAAGATGGTAGGCATCTGACTTACGACGCGCGGTCTAGATCCAATACAAAGTTTCAAGGAGGTCCCGAGAACAAACCGGCTTAGAGTTTGATCCGAGGCTTTAGAGCATTATAGCACCCTTGGTTCCACTCGCTTTGGGCCTTGTAGAACGTATTTAAAGTGATTAGGGACCATTTCCCAGCTATTCTAACGTTGCACTAGCTAACTTAGTCATATTTTCTAAAGGAATTGATTCCAAGTGGTTTCTTTGGCAATGGAATTGGTTTCTAAGCAATTTTCCAGGTGTTTTAATTGACCCATTGCCTAAGAACGTCAAATCTCAGATTAGCCAAAATCCGGGGTGTTACATTCCTCCTTTTGATGTAGTTAATTCTTGAGAAAAAGCATGCTTGTGGCATGACGTCTTATAGAGGAATGAATCCCGGATTGGAGTTAGATTGGCTAAGTCATGTGCATATCATATGCATGGTTCATAGGTGTTGTATCATTGTATGATTTAGAGTGAATAATTCATATCATGGTATGGTGATCATAGTGGGTTGTGTTGCAACAGATGTTGTGTCTATGATTAGTATGTGAACCATCTAGATACAGGATGCATTACATGAAACCCCTATGAGAAACTTAAAATTCATAAGGAGACCACATGAGGAAGGTCATCCTTTGCTTGTCTCGAAATATATATATATATATATATATATATATATATATATATATATATATATATATATATATATATATTGTGATTATGTATGGACTCATGCATATGGTGATTGTAAATACGATGAAACATACTTTGTTATGACTTGAGTTGGACACCACATCAAAAATGTGAAATTCAACAGGACATGATTAGAGGGCCCGTGGGTGAAAGTCCCTAAACCCCGATTGGTACCATTGGGAGCAACCAATGCCTAAACCAAGTGGAAGAACAGAGCGCTGGAATGCCGAAATACCAAAGTAGGCAGCGACTCTCACCGATGCGTGTCGATTGGTTAAGAGGTTTGACCTGACCTGCTTATGGGCAAGCAAAGATAGGTTGTGTGTGACGAGCTCGTAAATTATCTGTTATCGTTTTTCCAGGCGACTTATGACTTCTCGATGTTAGGCAAATAGTGAGGTTCAACACAAGTGGGTTAGACTAGTTCGACCCATGAACTATGTAGTCCCACCTCTGTAGTTAACCACAGTGGAAATGTCTATACAGGTGGGTAGTAATCATATGCGAGTCCCACCTCTGTTTCAAACCTTGCTAATCTAATTGGGAAATGTGGTCTACCCACCTCTGTATATAAAAATGATTTGAAACATAAAAAGTGGCATAATGCATTGTATCTTTATTTTATTGTTATCGATCTGGAAATCCTGTGCATTATATGAGCATGACATGAAACATGCATTTTCACTGCACACACGTATTCACTGGGCTTAGTAGCTCAAGCTTTTCTTTATATTTTTTTTTACAGGTGAGAGTAGGGAGCTGCGGGAGTAGAGGCTACAGACTCCAATTGTCCTTTTTATTTTGTATATTTCAGTGTATATATATTTTTTTGTAATTCCCTGAATATGTACATCAAGTATACTAAATATGACATGGTTTATGTTTTGGTTTTGCCTTGATGTGCTCAGTTGTTCACAGTAACACATATCGAATATGATGAAATTTGGAGAAATAATACTTGTTTATCGTCTTTATTTTTAAAAATTCTCCTTGTGGAGCCTCGCTTATGGGACTTAGTATGTGATAGATGAAAGTCCCAAAATCAGAGTTCTATAAAGGTTGTCAACCAAAATTTGGTGTATAGTAATCATGGATTACCAACACTAGATTTAGGGTCGTGACATTGACATTTTTATTGTATTAGTTCCTTCATGGGTAGTTTCTAATAACTCCCATGCCGCCTCAGAGTTTGCACATATACTTATCTGATGAAATACTTCTTGTGAAACTCCACAGCAAATTGTATTCATGGTTTTGGCTTCACACTTCCTTATTTCTTTATCATACTGGGTCCATTTGGCCTTTGGTTTTGGTTTGATGATTGTTGTGCCATCCTCGAGAACAATTTGTTCTATTGGTGCTACATATCAATTTTCAAAAATCTCTCATACATCATCATCTAAGGCCTAGAGAAAATATATCATTTTATCCTTCCAATATGCATAGTTTGTACCATGAAAGATGGGTGGTCGTGAGATGGATGGTCCCTCTCCTTTGCCCATAATTCTATCTTCAGTCAAGATCTTTCTTTAGGTTGTTAGACCTTTTTTAGAGGAACCTTGCTCGATACCAATTCAAATTGCAGTTTAGACCGCTGATATGAAGAATGAATATGAGACAAGGTCCTAGAGGGAGGTGAATAAGACTTTTCAAATATTTTTCCTATTTAAAAATTCCTAGTTGCCTAACTTAAACAATCATTCAGTTTAAAGCAAGTAAGACAATAAAACTATAAAGGCTTCCAAGCCAATAGAGGGTCCAATCACAAAGGCTACTCAAGATATATAAATAAAACAACTAGCCTAATGTTGGGAGCTTATGTGTGGAATGTGCTACCTATCAATTTTAAGCATTCATCTAATCCTGCATAAACAATCAAGCATTCAAACTTAAATAAACATGATTAAATAGACGCGCAAATGACAATTCCAAACACAGGCATGTATAGTGGTTCGGCTACTTGCCTACTCCACTCCCGACAACAGCACTCTCTCCTAGAGTGTGTCGGATTTCACTATCAATAGTTTTAAATCAGGATCACTATTAACCTTTACAGTCCTACACAAAGGACTTAACAATTTATGCTCTTCACACGAGTAAGGTCTTATACTAAGAACCTATGTTTAGGCCCACCGGCTAAGGTCCCACATAAGGTACCTGCGCGAATTTGTTGATAGCAAACTCTTAACCTCAATCCTACACGAGGATAAAAACTAAACTTTGGACTCTTAAAAATAACACTTATTGTCGGAATGAGTTCTCTTTCGTAACTTATCTTGAGTTGCTTGATCTTCGTTCTTTCATGCTTGAATCAACTCCCCGATGCTCCCCTGATCGCTATGCTATAGTTTACCTGTTGTTTTAGCTTCACAATCAAGAACCTTACATATGATGTTCCTATTAAGCTAACTAAGGTAATGGGAGTTGGTTGAATCTCTAACAAAGGTTATGAATAGATTTTCTAAGAGATTCAACTGATGGGTGCACTAAAGTATGGTTGAGAGTAAGGATATACCTATAGGTTTGGTCTCAATACTCTAGTGAAAGCTTGAGATCATGTTCTTCATTAAAGTGAGCTTTGAATGCTCATTGAGATGATGAATCATAATGAAAAGAACATGAATCTCATGTGGATAAAGTCTAGGATGAGTGATTAGAGCTTGAGACAACATAGAGACTTTAAAATGCATAAATCCACACTTTGTATAAAGTTTTGGATCCTATATTTATAGAGAAAAGGTCTCAATGGATCTATAACGACTAGTTATTGGTGCTACCGAGTGAACCTTCAGTAGTACCAAAATATCACTCAGTGGTACCGAATTAGATCTTAAAGTTGATGGATGATTTTTGACACTTTCGGTAGTACTGAAAGTTGTTCTTCGGTAGGATTCGGTGGTACCGAATTATCTTTGAAACCTACTAGACTATTTTGGGCACCTTCGGTAATACCGAAGGTATCTTCGGTGCTACCGAAGGTGCCATTTAGTGGCACCTTTTCCAACTGAACTAGGACAGATTTTCCTGTTTTCAAATTCTTGTCCTTTAAATCATCCAACAACTTGGAACTTCCTAAAGCCAAATTTAGAAAGGTAGACACTATCAACTTAGAATGGCTTAAATAGATGATCCAAATGGGTTTTCCTATTTGAATTAGGATCATCTATAGGCAAGATCTAGATCTTAGAAGCTTCTTCATATTATGACTTTGTAGCTTAGGCTTCTGTTCAGTTGCACCGTTAGTCTTCATTTGCCAAGGACTCATCCAACTACTTGACACAACTAGTCACGTGATTGAAAACATGTGCAAATGAGTGCACTAACACACTTATTCAATTTAACCTTTGATGGTTCAACCAATCAAGACCATGTGTGTCATATGTCAGTGTACTCGATGATTTTTTATAAGAGTAATCACCAATATAATAATCAGGCATCATCTTCTTAATCGGTGGAGCATCATAACCTAGTCAGGTTCTCAATCATAGTTCCAGCCAATTTATGAGATATAGGGCATTTCTTAACATAATGATCTGACAACCCTTTAACTAATGTTTTGTCTCTTAGAAGTTAATTAGAGTATTAGCGTGTCCACTCCAGCGTGAATATGATAAAACCCTAATTCTAAACCCAAACCTAAAAATCAAAATCGTATAGAAAATAAAATCCTATAGTAATATGGAAAGCAAGTAAATGGAGTGAGAATGTTATCGGTAGGGAAGAACTAAATTGGAAGATCCTACAAACAAAAACAAGCAAACGATGTCAGTAATGTTAGAAGATAAAAAAAATAACAAACACAAAAAAATAAATCTGAAATTAGAAAACCAACAAACCCTAGGTTATAAAATTTTAGGAAAAAAGAGAAAACTAACATAAAACAAAAATCAAACCAAGAAAACCTAAACCTAATTATATTTGCACCACTCCTCGAAAACGTCACCAAAAACTTGATCGAACATAAGGGTTAACAACCCCAAGTGCAGGGCTTTGATGTAGTAATAACTCGATAAGACTAAGGTCGAATCCTTAGGGAATAAGGAACACAACTTAGAATTAATCTAAAGGTAAATGGTGTTTGGATTTTTAATCCAACAAAGTAGAAAAGGGGTTTGAAATTAAAAAAATATAATAAAAGTCTAAGGATCCATAAATCCACTAATATAAATCACAATATCTCATTCATTAATTCAATATATAACTCAATTGGAATCAAAGTCCAATCCTATCCAATCAGAAGATAATTCTATTAAACTAATCATCAATACCAATAAGATATGATTTTGATTGAATGATTCTCTCATGAAGCACTTGGATCTTGATCGTAGGAAATTAAAGGCGTTTAAAGTACCCTTAAGAAACAATAGATTAATCAATTATACAAATTGAATCATTCTCTAACCAAGAATTGTAATTGCACTTTCAAGCATCCAATGTGTTCAAGTCGACAATGAATCAAAGATGAAGCTTTAAAGTAAAATCCAAATCATTTCAATTTACTATCATTATCCAAATCAATGTTATTGAATCAAATAAATTAAATACTGTAATTGATCTACAAGCTTCATTCCTTAGCTTTAGCTAAGAAATTAACCTAACATAGCTAATATCTTAAAAAGAAAAACTAAAAAGACAAACTAGATTTGAGGGATCGAAGAAGAAAGATGATTCCATGGAAGCTCCCTCACCCTAGGTCTTTCTTTCAAGCCCTAATTCGTGCTTTGGAAGCCTAAAACACCCATTAATATAAGGAAAAACTTGCACCGACTTGGAACTGACTTTAATTTTATGCACTTATGTTATGCTTCGGTTGCATCAAACTCGCATCGAGTCCAACCGAATGCTCCTTTGACTATAGTCAAGTTTCACTAAAATATGTCTGAAATCTCTGTCTCCCTTAGGTTGCATCAAACTCTCCTTCAATGAGACTGAAGATGGCTTCGTTTAAATCTAAGTGTCAAGCCGAATTACATCCGAAAATCATTTTTTATCACTGGATTGTTCTATGCACATTCAGTCGAAATGAACCAACCTCAGGTGGGACAAAATAATTTATAATTTATGTTGATGCACTTTGTGAAATTTTGATCTTTTCTCCATCCTTTTTCCTTGGTTTTTTTGGATCTTGGGTATTTGAATTCATTAATAATGTCCTCTAAATCTCCAAGTCTTCATTAATAATTATTTTAAGCTTTAACTTATCTTTTTAAGCACATATTTATCCTTAAGTCCAAAAACTCCTCATATGAAGAAAATAGATATAATTAAATCAAATTAACACTTAAATATCAGAAAATTTAATGCAATTAAGAGGATAAATATGCAATATCTAGGCATTATCATGAAGTCTAAAACTTTAGATTTTTTGAAGACTACGCTGGCTAAGAACTTTACTAAAATATAATTGTTTGTAGTCTCTTATTCACCCTGGTATACTAATATGGGAATTTTTTTTTTTGCTACAAATGAATCATATATTCTTTGGACACCTCACAGCTATAAAAAGAGAACTTTTAATGAGGTACGTAAATTTCTCTAAACTATCATGGTCCATGACATCCATACTTGCTCTAAAGTAGGTTTATAAATGATCTTGTTGAAATGCTTATTGAAAAATTTACTAAGATACTTGCCAGAGGAAGTGCTGATGCATTATGATGATTGATAGTTCAGATTATGATTTTATTTACGTTCTTAGGATTATTTTGCTTCATTAGTTTACTTTAGTTGTTAGAACACTATTTATAGGAAGTTTGTACTAGCACTTGTATGTTATCACCTTTCAGGTACTTTACATGTACTCTTCTTATTTTCATTAATCTCAATATTGATCATCTTTCATATATTTATACATTGAGGATAATGTAGAATTTAGGTTGGGAGGTAGGTTTCTTTTATAATTTATTCATTTGTGCTGAATTTTTAAACTTTTGAGCTTAAAAAAATTTAAAATTTTTCTGTGAATTTAAGTGTTTTTAAAGATAATTCAGAGATTTGAATGATAAGATACTTAATGTTGAGGATTTTCGAAACCTAAATTTTAGTTATTTGATGGATTTCAAAGTTAAGTTGAAGTTTTTATTCTTTGATTTGAAAGTTTTAAACATTAATTGAGTTATGATTTTATAAGTTACATCTAGCTTACACATTAAAGTCTAAATTTGATATTGTAGTGTTAACTTGATGATTATTAAGAATGATAGGAACCAAACCTGAGAAATTTGTCCAACATGTTCGATTTTAAAAAATAAATACCCAACTAAAACATATTAATGTCGAAAAGGGCTGCCTATCAAATTCCATGACTGTTGTGGAAAAGAAAAAAAGAAAAAGATTGAAATTAGTATGAAAGTCATTGATGAAAAAAATCAAAAGCTAGAAGAGTAGAGTGTTGAACTGGAAGGCAAGTTTTGGTTTAGGTTATCCTCAGTACTCTTTTGATTATCAATGTTATCATGAAAGTAGATAACTGAATCTTTGGTTGTGTCAAGTCTAGACTTCATTATACAATCATGAAACTCAATGTTTAGAATTTTTCTAATTATAGGATTAATGCTTTGAATTTAATTAGGATATTTTGCAAGTGCTAGAGTTTATGTGGAAGTATTCTCTACATTAATATATTTTGAATTTTTATAATTTGGATTGCTTTTAGAACTATTTGAGTTTATAGGAATTTTATTCATTTTGTTTTGAAATATGTTTCGCATGTTTTGCTTGGGACTAACAAAATGCTAGTTAGGGGTTATGACAACGCGTAAATGTTACAAATTTATTTTCTTAATTACATTAGCTTTCTTGGTATTTAAGTATCAATTTGATTTAATTTATATGTTTTCTTCATCCGAGGTGATTTTGGACCTAAAGATAAATATGCACTTAAAAAGATAGATTAAAGCTCAAAAGAATGATCAATGAAGAATTCGATATTTAGAGGATATTATGGAATAATTCAAGTGTCAAAGATCCAAGAAAATCAAGTAAAAATAAGAGAAAAGACTAAAAAATTACAAAGTGCATTAACTGGAATAACAGACTATTCAATCCCACCTGAGGTTGGTTCAGTATGACCGAATGTGCATAGAACAGTTCAGTATGAAAGTGTGATTTTCAAAGATAATTCGACTTGACACTTAGGTCTGGCTGAAGCCATATTTAGTGTCACCGAAGGGAGGTCTGATGCGACCTAAGGGAGACAGAGACTTCAGAAGATATTTTTGAAAAAATCGGCTGCAGCCGAAGGAATATTCAACTGGACCTGATGCGACTGAAGGTGACTATTGGTGTGATCGAAGCGTAACATAAGTGGGTAAATTTAAAATCAGTTCCAAGTTGGTGTGAATTTTTCCTATTTAAAGGGGTGTTTTAAGATTTTCTATGTACAAATTAGGGCTTGGGAGAAAGACCTAGGGGTGGTAGAGCTTCCACGAAGCCATTATTCTTTTTTGATCCCTCAAATCTAGTTTATCTTTTCTTTTTAAGATGTTAGCCATGTTTAGCTAATCTAGCTAAGGGATGAATCTTGTTGTTCAATTATAATATTTAGTTTATTTAATTCAGTAATAATGGTTTGAATGATGATAATATAGATTGAAGTTGATTTGAATTTCTTTTAATGTCTTTGTATTGTTTATTTCTGAATTTGTTGTGCACTATACGTACAATGAATGCTCTAATTTAACAATTGTTTAGCCTGAATTAGAGAAGGATTCAATTTGTATAATTGATTGATCTATTGTCGTCGAAGGGTGTTGTGGACACTTTTGATTCCCTGCGATTGAGATCAGAGTGCTTCATGAGAGAATTGTTTAGTCAAATTTATATTCGTATTGGTGTTGATGATTTGTTTAACAGAATTATCTTTTGAGGATATGATAGGACCTCGATTCCAATTGAGTTATACATTGAATAAATGAATGAGATATTGTGATTTCTATGAGTAGATTCCCGTATCCTTAGTCTTATATTTATTATTTTAAAACTCTTTCAACTTATTCGCTGGATTAGAAACCTAGATGACCATTACCTTTAGATTAGTTCTAGGTTGTGTTCCCCACTATCTAAGGATTCAACCTCGGTCTCACCGAGTTATAACTACATCACAACCCTGCACTTGGGGTTGTCAATGCTTGGGTTCGATCACATATTCCAATTCAATCATAACATTCTAACAAGTGGGGGTATACTCTTGATCTAAGAACTATGACCAAACATAAATTCTAAACTTAAAATTTAGAAAACAACAGGGACTGCTAATCAATACAATTGAGCCAGCTCGAGAACCCTCGATCGCTCAACCATGGATCGATGAAAGTTCGAATTAACATTTTAAGTGCTAAACATTTTTGGGCACGTTCAATTGATCAAACATTTCTCGTCTATCGATTGATCATGGTTGGATTAAATCAAATTGTTTGTTACTCCTTTACTTGTTCTCGATCGAATGAGTTCGATAAATCAAGATCGCTTGAGGATACCCTCAATCGTTCAAACCTTTGGTTCGATTAGTCAAACCAAGTTACAAATTTGAAAAATTATTGGCTAGAAAAAAATCGACATACTTCAATCGATCAAACGCTGACTTTGATCGATCAAACACTGACTCCGATCAATTGATGAAAGTTGGGAAAGTTCAGTTATACAGTTTGATTTTCTGAAAAGTTTAGGGTTTCTCTTCTTCTTCCTTAGTTTTAATGAATTCTATTGATTATGGAATTGGGTCCAAGCTATCCATTAGTTTTTCTCATAGTCAAATTCAAATAAACCAAAGGATTGCTTAGATTTGAATATCTAGCATAATTGATAGTTGAGAACTGTTTTTTACGAAAGTTCTTAGAGATTATACCACTTCACAGGTCACTATGGGATTCCTCAGTCGGATCACTCTAAGATTCGAGGTCCTAACGATGCACATAGGGTTAATCCGCCACATCCATTGTCACGCCTCAAACTCAAAAATCGAGATCACAAAATTCTCGATCATCGAATTCAGTGCCGACAACCTCCGTAGTACCCCATTCTCGACTCCCAGCACCCATACACCAGGTTCCAATCTTGCGATTCTACAAGGAGGATTTTTCAACGTACATTTATCTCATAAGAAGCATAACCACAAGTATACCCAAATCATAAAGGCAACATCATCATCACATATCCACTAATATAAATATTTGTATACAATGCTGAAAGGGAAATACATATATCAAAATCAAAGCTCCAGAAGACCGCTGCACACTCTAAGCTCAATGCTCTGCAACTTAACATCACCTGCATGCATCTATCATGCATAAGCTTATAGAAAGCTTAGAGGGTGGTGTAAGTGTGTAACAGGTAAGTGTCAAGTATTCAATACAATGTCATAATTATACAATATCGGAGATACTGGTAAGATCATGAATCATACAATATCAGAGTACGGAATATAGATCAGCTATGCAAATGAGTAGTCATAAAGAGCCAAATATCAGATGCCGATGATGCAATACAATATGCGGTGCGAATGGAATGACCATGCTGGAGTGTGAAGTCAGGATGATAGTACGTAGTATCGCAGGCTATGGGGTCAATCACAAGGGACTTCTATCCAAACCAGTCCCATACCTAATTTGGATAGTCAGACTCAATGTGGTAAATTCCAGATCTCAGGTTGGTCGCGCACCCTAACCAAAATCCTGGCCATTATAAGGTACACATATCAACTAGTTACGTACCACCAGCCTGAGTGGATAGTGAATGAATGAATGAGTATACAACTCCTGCTCAATAAGTCCACATATCAGTACTATACATCTCTGGGATCATCACCGGTGTCTAGTACACTCTACGCTAGTTTGTTGCCTCATCAAGCGCACAATACAACTGGGTAAGTGGAAGAGACCTCACTACCCGCCTACCAATATCAGCTCGGCTCGTCGATAGCAGACCCATTTATGAGCTGGTCAAACTCAGTCTAATACTACCTACTCCCTTAGGCAGGTAAGGCCACACCCCTCCCAACTGACCACGACACAGTGGAAGACGCGGCCTATTGGTATACGGCCCTCTTACACTCATATATATCCACTCGGTCTAAACGTTAGGGCATCCTCTTGTACCAAGAGGGTTTAGGAATTTTCACCCAGGGCCATCTATGGTGGCCCAATGCTAGTAACAGATTTCTGGTGTCCCATATGGCCATCCACGACATGCCTGTGGAGGCTACGACCCTGATGTTGCTAGGACATACAATAATCACAACACATAATGCAAGATGCATAAGTCATAAAATCCAGTCATGCATTAATCCTTCGCATACCGTGCACTCATGTGAGATAACCACCGCCTATCAGGGAGTCTCATAATAACCTGCCCAATGACATATGCAATGGTCAACCACATCTCATAATAAATATGTAGATAATGTGTATGAGCATGTATCATGATGCTATGTTGTCACATACTCATAATCGATATCAATAACCAGCACCGATAATCAACATCGATAATCGGCCTTGACAATCGGCCTCGATATTCGTCCTCGACGATCGGCCTTGACAATTAGCTTATACAATCGAAATCGACCTCAACAATCGGAATTGGCTTCGATAATCGGCCTTGACAATCGGCCTCAGCAATTGGCCTCGACAATCGACCTCGGTAATCAGCCTCGGTAATCAGTCTCGACAATCGGTCTCAACAATCAAAATCGGCCTCGATAATCAGAATCGACCTCGACAATTAGCCCAACAAAGGGCTTAAGGAAAGGTTACAATGTGAAAATTTAACTATCATTGCCCATAAATATGGACATTTAACTAACATCGCTCCCAAGGAGTGACCCTCATAGGACCAAACATATAGTAGGCCCATGGCCTCACACAAGGACCTAAAATACATCACCATGGGCCACACAATCATAATGGGCATCACAATCATAATGGGCCTTATACCATCACGATGGGCCTTACACAAGGGTCTCATACATCATAATGGTCCTTATCACATGGGCCTCGCATACACATTACAATGGGCTACATCACATGGGCTTAATACACGTCACAATGGGCCGCATTACATGGGCCTCATATATGTAAGGCCCGTATCCTAGCCCGTACCATTCCATAGGCTTCCGCGGTCCTCCCGGTTAAATTCCAGTGATCTATAATCTGTTATCAGCATTTACGTGTGACCCTGAGACGTATCTCGTATTTCAAAGTCAGCTCGACCCGAGACTTATACCCTAGCAACCGCGCCGTTGCCGTGGTTCCGATGCCGCGTCTCGCGCGCCGAGGCGATATTCAGGCAAGAAAATGTGGGTCTGCGTTCAATTCGAGAAAAATACTGTGCGTGCGAATTTTGAGAGAATCTCTACAACATATCAAATCAATCAATCACATCTCATGTCAAGTACACATTACCTCACACCTCATCCCCAAGCAATCCTAAAGTTAAACTCTCTCTCTTACAACTCATACATGTCAAGTACACCCATCAGTCACTCACCCATCCCTCTCTCTCTTTACATCCCATCCTCTTTCTCTCTCATTTCTTCAATTTTTTTAAGCAAGCAACCCAACGTCCAAGCTCCTCTAATCTCCGTGAGAGAGCTTGGTGTGGCCCAACTTCCTACCACCTAATCCCACCATCCAAAGTCCATCTCAACAGTTAAAAACATTCCCTTGGAGCTCTAGAGGCTATAGGCGAAAGAAGGAAGAGGAGATCTTGAGGTGGGTGCTTTTATTTGTTGATTTTATGATTTGAGAGCCACATATGTGGGACCCATCTTAATGTATGCATTGGATAGGGAGGGCCCAATAGTGGTGGGGTCCCTCCCCTTCATGTTTCTCTCTCCTTTTTCTCTTTCTCTCTCTTTCTTTTTTTGTATGGTAATGATGATGATGAGGTGTGTGGCCCACCATGATGTTTACATCCAAGCCATCTACCGGTGGATCCCATCCATGTGGGACACACCATAATATTTATATATCATCCCAACCGTCCATCTAGGACGTGGCCCACCCCATAAGTGTGAGGTGGGGCCCTCCTTGATGTATTTATCCTAATCCACTCCATTCATCCATCCAAAACGGTGTGGCCCACCATGATTTATGTATTTTATCGACGCCATCCATCTATTTAATCCATGCCATCTAGTGGGCCTGAATGATAAGAAGACACAAATATCAGACCGATCTAAAATAGGTGGGCCAAGTCCATGTGGGACCCACCTTAATGGAATGTATTCAAGTCGTCCGTCCAGCGTCCCTGGACGCCAGATGTTTAGTGAAGTGTGAACAGATGGTGGGTTGTGGCTAACGGTGTAGCGTGAACTGACGGTGGAGTGTACATCCAGCTAGCCCCTTTTTTTAAAATATAATATAATAAAATATATATTATATATTATATATATACCATCTGAGTGCTGCACGTGTGGATGCATGCAACTGTCCAGGGCCTGGACGTTGTTATAATATATAAATATTATATTATATTATATATTATATATATTATATTATAAATATATATGATGGTGGGCCCTACGTGGGACCCACCTATGCCTTTTAAAGAGCAGCAAAGCTGCAACGTGTAGCAGCCATATAGATGCTCCATTCACGTCAGAAGGGTCTATGGGACCGATCCACGTCGTCCATCCATTGGAATGGGCCACACCATGATGCATATGTTGCATCCACCATCCACACAGCAGGACGATGGGACCCACCAGCCATGGGAGTTGATTGGCTGGGTACCGTACACCAGCTATATAACTGTTGTGGTGAAGTCAACAGTGTGGGACCCACCTTGGAGTGTGTTTCATCCACACCGTCCGGCCCTTAGACGATGGGACCCACCATGATGCAAGTGTTATATCCATACCGTCCAACCTTTTATGAGATCATTTTATGGCATGGGAAAATGAGTGAGTCAAATCCAAAGTTCAAGTGGACCCCACCATTTGCAATAATAGTGGGGCACAGTGACATCAACCGTTCAAACTTCTTAGGAGCCACAGTAGTTTCCACTCAAGCTAATATTTGATTTCAATTTATTTATCTCTATGTTAACTTATGAATAGGTCAGATCTTAAAAAAATACATAAGGGTGGGCCCGATTTATTATACATGAGGCCCATCAGTGCTGCCTATTTGATATACATGAAGCCCATTGGTGTAGCCCATATAATGCAGCCCATGTGATGTAGCCCACTTGACATATGAGGCCCAGTGATGAGGCCCATGGGCGAGGTCCATTGTGATGTAGTTGAGGCCCATGGATGAGGCCATTGTGATGTATTCGAGGCCCATGGGCGTGGCCCATTGTGGTTCATTTGAGGCCCATAAATGAGGCCCAACGTGATGTATGCGTGGCCGTTACGTTGTGTATGAATGGGCCACTCCTTGGTAGCAATGTTGGTTAGATGTCCACATTTATGGCCAATGATGGTTGGATGTCTACATTGTGACCTTCCCTTAGGCCTTGTTAGGCCTATTTTCATAATTCTCTTATGGGTTAACCCAAATAAGTGGGCCCCATTCGCCATAAATGGATGGTTTCGCGCTATCAGATTTGATATAACCACGGCCAAGGGCCGATCTTTATATTATGGTTGATCGGCTGTTCATCTATGGACCCCACCTTATTCATATGTTGATTATCTGTGCCGATTATCGATGCTAATTGTCAGTGCCGATTGTCGATGCTGATCATTGGTGCTGATTGTCGAGGCTGATTCCGATTCTGATTTGTCAAGGCTGATTCCGATTGTCGAGGCTGATTTCGATTTGGCAAGGACGATTCCAATTCTGATTCCTATTTGCTGAGGTCGATTCCGATTGTATAGGCCGATTTCAATTTACTAAGACCGATTCCGATCGTCGAGGCCTATTCCGATTGTCGAGGCCAGACAGATTGTCAAGGTCGATTCCGATTCCAATTTGTCGAGACTGATTCTAATTGTCGAGGCCAATTGTATAGGCCAATTTCAATTTACCGAGGTCGATTTTGATTGTCAGGGCTGATTCTGATTTGTCGAGGCCAATTTTGATTCCGATTTATCAAGGTCGATTCCGATTGTATAGGCCGATTCCGATTTGCCGAGGCTGATTTTGATTCCGATTGTTGAGGCCGATTTCGATTTCGATTTGTCGTGGCCGATTTCGATTGTTAAGGCTGATTTCAATTTG
The DNA here is from genome assembly GCA_037074715.1 of Magnolia kwangsiensis. NCBI lineage: Eukaryota > Viridiplantae > Streptophyta > Magnoliopsida > Magnoliales > Magnoliaceae > Magnolia > Magnolia kwangsiensis. The sequence continues at coordinate 26,880,868 of CM073582.1, forward strand.
CCAAGGCCGATTCTGATTGATGATGCCGAATCTGATTGTTGAGGCCGATTTCGATTGTCGAGGCCAAGTCAGATTGTCAAGGCCGATTTCAATTCAGATTGTTGAGGCCAAGTCAGATTGTCGAGGCCGATTCTGATTCTCATTTGCCAAAGCCGATTCTGATTGTCGAAGCCGATTGTATAGGCCGATTCCGATTTGTCGAGGCCGATTCCGATTGTCGAGGCCGATTCTGATTGTCAAGGCTGGTTCTGATTGTCGAGGCCGATTTTGATTGTCGAGGCCAATTGTCAAGGTCGATTGTCGAGGCTGATTTCAATTTGTCGAGGCCAATTATTGAGTTAGATTCCGAGTATCAAGGCCGATTGTCGAGGCCGAACATTGAGGCCGATTGTCGAGGCCTAATGTGATGTATATACGACCCGTATTTAGGGCCCACTATGATGTGTATTCAGCTAGTGTTTAAGGCCCAATGTGATGTATATGAGTCCTATATAATGAGGCCCATTGTAGTGCATTTGAGGGCCAGGCGATGGAGCCCATTGTGATGCATATTAGGCCCATGTGAGAGGCCCATCGGGATGTGTATTAAGCTCTTGAGTAAGGCCCATGGTGTGGTATATTAGGCCCTTATGTGAGGTCATGGGTCCACTATATGTTAAGCTCTATGTGGACCATTCCTTGGGGGCAATGTTGGTTAAATGTCCACATTGTTGAGGCCAATTGTTGATACCGGTTATTGATACCGATTTTGAGTATGTGGCAGCATAACATCATGATACATGCCCATACGCATCATCTACATGTTTGTTATGAGATATGGTTAGCCATTGCATATGTTGCAGGACAGGTTGTTCATAGGACTCCCTGATAGGTAGAGTTGCCTCATATAAGCACACGGTATGTGCAGGATTGATGCATGATTAGACTGTATGACTTATGCATCTCACATTGTCTGATTATGATTATTGTTCGTCCTAGCGACATCAGGGTCGTAGCCTCCACAGGCATATTGTGGATGGTCAGATGGGATACCAAAAATCTATTCTACATGGGGTGCTATAGATATCCCTAGGTGAAAGTCTCTAAACCCTCTTGGTTCCAAATGTTGTTCCAACATCTAGACCGAGTAGATGCATGAGCGCATGAGGGTCGTATACTATTAGGCCGCGTCTCTCACTGTGTCATGGTCGGTTGGAAGGGGGTGTGGCCTTATCTACCCTAGACAAGGGGCAAAGCTAGGCTGAGTTTGACCAACTCGAGGAATGAGTCTGCTATCGATGAGTCGGGCCTGATATTGGTAGGCAGATAGTTAAGTCTCTTCCACTCGCCTTGTTGTGCGTGATGGGGTGACAATATAGAGTGTAATAGACCCCGGTGATTTTCTTAAGAGGAACTGTACTGATATGTGGACTTATTGAGTAGGAATTGCATACCCATTCATTCATCCACTCGGGCTGGTGGTGCGCAACTAATTGTTGTGTACCTTCACATGGTCAGAATTTTGATTGGGCGCGCGACTAACCTGAGATCAGGAGTCTACAACATTGAGTCTAACTATCCAAATTTAAGTGTGGGACTGGTTTGGATAGAAGTCCTTTGTGATAAATCTCATAGCCTGCGATACTACGTACTATCATCCTGACTTCACACTCCAGCTTAGTTATTTCATTCGCATCGCATATAACATTGTATCCTCAGCACATAGCATTTGGCTTACTTTGTCTCCACATTGCATAACTGATCTACATTGCTTCTTCAGTATATGATATTGGTTTGTTATATTTTTACATCGCATAGCCTACATAAGGCTGATGGTATTTATGGGCTTATCAGCATGTTTTCACGTGACTCCGATATTATATGATTTGAACTTACCGGTATTTCTGATATTGCATTATTTATGGGCTTGTCGGTATTTTCACTTACTCTGACTACTCTAATATTGCTTACTTAGCACTTACCTTGTGCACACACTTTCATCACCCACTAAGCCTTAGATGCGTGCAGGTGGCGTTAGGTTGCAGCAGCGTTGAGCTTGGATCGTCCAGCGGTCTTCTGGAGTTTTGATTTTGACATATGTATTTTTCTTTCAGCATTGTATTCAAATGTTTATATTAGTGGATATGTGATGATGATGTTGCATTTGTGATTTGGGTAAACTTGTGGTTATGCTTCTTACGAGATAAATGTATATTGGAAAATCCTCCTTGTAGGATCCCAGGATCGGAATCTAACGTATAAGTGTTGAGCGCTGAGAATGGGGTACTACAGAGGCTATCGGCACCGGATTCGGCAATCGAGATTCCTGTGAGTCCGATCTCTGAGTTTGAGGCGTGACAATATACATCACAATGGGCCTCTCACATGGGCCTAATACACATCATGATGGGCCTCACTTATGGGCGGCATATGCATCACATTTGGCCTCGCTCATGGACCTCATGTACATCATAATGGGCTGCAATACATGAGCCCCATATATGTCAAATGGGCCGCAATATATGGGCCAAAAAATACATCTCATTAGGCCTTAGTAAATAGGCCGAAATTACATCATAATGGGCCTTATCAAATGGGCTGAAAATACATCACAATGGGCCTTACCAAATGGGCCACGTCCCATGACCTAATACACACCACAATGGGCTCATCACATGGGCCAAATACACAACAGGTGGGCCGCATCCATGGGTCTAATATACATCACATCGGGCCTCATCAAATGAGCCGCAATTGCATAAGGTGGGCCTTAATGGATGGGCCACAAATACATCAAGATAGGCCTTATGGATGGGCCGCACCAATGGGCCTCATGTGAGAGCTTGGATTACACCAAAAATCATTTCAATAGTTGCAGGTGCAACATGTGTATCACTGTACACATCATTCTACGGGATACATGGCTCACTAATGATGATAGCACTGTCCAAACATTGTCTATGTAAATCAACACTGTCTAAACATTGGACATGTAAATCAGCACTGTCCAAACATTGTCCATGTTAATCAGCACTATCCAAACATCGTCCATGTAAATCAACACTGTCTAAACATTATCTAGCACAATCTGGACGGTGTGGATGAAATAAATACCTCATAGTGGTCTCATGCTGGCAAAAAAGGTGGACGGCTAGATAAAATACATACATTAATGTGGCCCATCGTCTAAGCAATGGATGGTGAGGATCCACACATACATCATACGGGACCTACATACTTGCTGATGTCAATCCAGCAGTTGGGAGGGCTACTGGCCCACCATCAAAATAGATGGATGGTGGGGATTCAAAACAGATGAACGATGTGGAGGAACACATGCAAAATAGTGGGCTCCACCGTCCTGGTCATACGGGTGGAGTGGATATACAATACATACACCAAGGTGGGTCCCACCCACACATGTCACACGTGTGGGGTGGGCCCACATCCATAACAGATGGACGGTTGGATATAGAATAAAACATGAAGGTGGGTTTCACAAGCACCGTCCAGAGGGACGGTGCAGATGTAGTTACATCAACGTGGGTCCCACATGGGGCCCATTACATAATATATATATATATATATATATATATATATATATATATATATATATATATATATATATATATATATAAAATAACGTTTATACTGGAAGAGGTCTAGCGTTCAGATGGTTGGACGTGATGGATGGTCTGGATTTCACACACGCACCTAGCTGGTGTCCACGTCCCGCACCATCTAGATAGTGGACGGCCATGATAAAATATATATATCATGGTATGGTGCCACGTGGGTGACCCACCAACGTCCAACCCTCGTCTAGCAGATGATGGACGGTTGGATTTAAAACATACTTCACGGTGGGACCACAAAACTTGCTGACGTTAATCACAGCAACTGATGTGCAGCCCCAGCAGATGAATGGTTTGGATTTCATGCTCAAGGCATGTGGGCCCCACTGTTGCTGACCAGTGTAGATAAAACACGTAGATCAAATGGCCCCTCCACCATCCATGGTCTGGACAGTGGAGACATAAGGAACATACATCAGGTGGGTCTCATTATGGGCAGCAAGGCGGGCCCCCGGATGGACAGCGACGTGGATAAAATACATACATCATAGGTGGGGTCCATAGCACCATCCATCAAGGTGGACCATCACATAAGGAAAATAAAATAATAAAAGAGAGAGAGAGAGAGAGAGAGAGAGAGAGAGATAGAGAGATGTGAGAAGGGGAGGGACCCCGCCACTATGGGCCCTCCCTATACAATGCATACATCAAGATAGGTCCCACATAAGTGGGCCCTTAAATCATAAAAACTAATGCTATGAACACCCACCTTTGATCTCATCTTCCTTCTTCCGCCTATAGCCTCTAGAGCTCCAAGGGAACGGTTTCAACAGTTGAGATGATCTTTAGATGGTGGAGATGGGAGGTAGGAAGGTGGGCCACACTAGCTTTTCTCATGGAAGCTTGGATGATTGCTCTCATGGGTGCTGCTAGGGAGATAAGTTTGAGAGAGAGAGAGAGAGAGAGAGAGAGAGATGGGTGATGGAGTGATGTGTACTTGACATGTAAGGGAGAGAGTTGACTTTAGGGATGAGTGTTGTGCTTGGGGATGGGATAGAGTAATGGGTTGAATAATGGGTGTACTTCGACAAGTGAGGTGATTGATGTGATATTTTCTCTTGGGATTACAAAGCACGGTGTTTTCCTTGAACTGAACGTGGGCCCACATCTTGTGGCTTGGGTATCGCCTCAGTGCGCAAGATGCGGCATTAGAACCGCGGCGACGACGCAGTCGCAATGATATAAGTCTCGGGCCCCGACTCAGATCGAGAGGATGAAACTCAGGGTCATGCACAAATGACAATTATAGGTCTCAAGTTACCGAAATTTGACCGAAAGGACCGTGAAAGCCTAAGGAACGGTATGGTCTAGGATACAGGTCTCACATTCATTGGTTAGATCTAGGAATTTTATATATGAATTTAAAAGAATATAAAAGTAGGCAGATGAAATCTTATCAATGGAGGCTCTCCTTTCGAAGGGTGTTGAGTGTGAAATATTGTATATTTTTCCCTTATTGTGCATGAGTTTTATAAACATGGGTGTTCTTAATTGATCAATTACGTATGTTTTTCTATGCAGGGTGATTTGAAGAGCCAAGATGAAAAGAATGATTAAAGAGAAGATTTAATGCTCAAAGAATGACCACGTGAGGAATTAGAGATTTAGAGGTCATTAATGAAGAATTCATGTGCTAAAGATCCAAGAAAACCAAGAAAAAAGAAAGAAAAGCCTGAAAAAAATCATAAAGTGTAATAACAAAAATAATAGAATGTTCGATCCCACCCGAGGTTGGTCCGGTCCGACCAAAAGTGCACAGAATAGTCCATCAAGAAATTATGATTTTAAGATGTAATTCGGCTCGACGTTCAATCCAACCGAAGGTTAGGTTTGATGCCACAAAAGGAGGGTTCGGTCAAGCCCAAAAGATACAAAGACTTCTGACCTATTTTAGAGAAATCTCGCTTCAACCGAAAGTGGGTTCAGTGTGACTAAAGGTATGTTCAACTACAACTGAAGGTGAGTGACTGTCAATGCGATGGAAGCATACCAAAAGTCCCTAACTTTGAAGTCAGTGTGAGTTTATTTTTATTTAAAGGTATGTTTTAAGCTCTTCTAGATACAATTTAGGCTTTGAAAAAGAGAGTAAGGAGTAGCAGAGCATCTACAAAGACATTTTTCCTATCTAATTTTTCGATTCTAAGTTTCTTTTTCATGTTTTTGTTTGAGTTTAGTTTAATTATGTCTATGGTTTGTTAAATCTCTTAGCTAGAGCTAAGATGTGAAGCTTGTAGTGATTTTTAATGTCTTAGTTTACTCTAATTCATGTTATTGTTTTAAACGTTGAACAATTTATTGATATTGGTTTGAATAAAAGTTTATTTTTAGTTTACTTTGATTCATTGTCGAGTCCGGGCTGATGGGGACATCAGGCGCACATGCATGCCACTGCCCCTACCCACATATGCAAAGAGGAGGAGGGCCCCACCATCGATCTGGATTGATGACGACTTTCAGGGAGGGCCTCCTAGTTTGAAAATTGAGTTTTGATTTATTGGAGTGAGCCCGATAGTTAAGTAAAGCCCATCACGGGTTCTCATGATCGTGACCCACTATTCTAATTAATCTCATATTTTAGGTCTTGCTTATTAATGTTATTTAGAATATCATGAACGGTTTAGATTACTTTTATTAGTTATTATTTTTATTACTTCATTGCCAAGTAATTGGTTACGTACATAGCACAAGTTTTGGGGTATAGGGTTTTCTTATAAATAGGCACCCTTTATAGGTTTTTTTTTTCTTATTGAAGATTAATAAAATTTTGTGTTTTTTCTATTCCTCTGAGTTCTTAAGTTGTGAAAATCCAATTGGGTGCAAAACCCTCCCTTCATCGAACGGCTGACTACCATGGTGCGAAGCCACATTTATCTCGATTCGCTCCCACCCTCCACCTTCTCTATTTCTCATCACCTACAACCATCTGCGCTTCAAATTTGTTCGTTATTGCAGCAACTTTCCTCTATTCTGCAGAATTCCAGAATCTAGCCCTACATGAGGGTTGAAACTTAGATGGAGTACTACGCACAGACCACGCATCTGATTGACACGAGACTAAGAGGTTTTATAGCCCTCCCCTGGCCGATAAGAGCCAAGGAGGCGGTTTTCGGATTCGGGACCCCTCGTACGTGCGTCCAGGCCCCTGAGTACGTGTGTTAGGCCTGGCCCATTGTCCGCGCACAAGGACTGTTTCTAGGTTCATATTTCTGCCTATTTTATTCCTCTCATACATATTTTTCCTAACCCTAGATTGCATTATTTCAATTTGTTTATCCTTTTTTTCTAATCTTAGAGTTCTCTGAATTGAAATTGGTGAATCCCTTAGATTAGGGACTGATTGTTGTGCATGTGTGGATAAGTTTTACTTCTCTTTGAGTATCGTTTAGCTCATAATTTTTATTGGTCTAGCCCTAACATGTGTCAGCCTGGACCCGCACAGATTCCCCTTGCTGGAATTTTTGGACTTTTGTGTGGGATGTGAAAATTTTATGTGAATGTTTCTGAATTAGTTTGATCTAAAACCTGAGATCTTGCATATCATAGTTAATTTTCATGTCCTGCATCAAATTTGGAATCAGAGCCTAGGGTTCTTATAAGGGAATACATCACATGTTTAGGGTTTAGTTTGTTTACATCCATCATGCATCAAGTCTCATCACATATAGCTGTTTAGAGATCCATAAATCCTGATACTAGCTGCTGAAATTTTTGTTAATAGAAAGTTAGCAATTCACATTGCTAGAATTTTCTGTTATCCCTTTATTTTAATTGCTATATTGTTGAGTTTTAGTGACATTGTGTAGTTTTCCCCATATAAAGTCTCATAGGATCATTTAGTTTCATTTACGTGCATATAGTCGCAGTAGAAGGTCCATAGGTTGAGTTACCAGTTGTATGCCCATGCGTACGGGTCGTGGTTTTGGTTTGCACCCTACACTAAACATGGACCAATTGCAAGAATCAGTGAACAGGTTGACCCAACAGGTTGATTCTTTGGGTAAGCGCTTGAAACAATGCATGGACTAACGCTTTGAGCAGTTTAATGAGCACGTTACCCTACTAGAGGCATCCCTCGGGGTAAATCCCACAATTGGGGAAGATGCTCAATCTCAGGCAAGTGGTCAGGAGGTTAGACCAAGGAATAGGAGTGACCAAGGAATTGGTCATGTGCGCGCACCCGTGCACCCACACCGCAAGGGACATCACGATCAATATGACCCAGATGCATAACTCCTCAAGGGCGTTAGAGTAGACACCCCTACGTTTGATGGCCACTTGGACCCTAAAGCCTTTTTAGATTTGTTGGCGGATATGGACCACTATTTTGAGTGGTATGACATGTAGGATGCTCGTCGAGTCCGATTCGCTAAAATGAAGCTTGTGGACCAAACAAAAAGGTTTTATGCGACTGTAAAGCGAAAGAAAGAAAGAGCGAGGGAGCTCTCAATAGTCCATTAGGGAGAGATGAAAGAAACACTTAAAGAGAAGTATCTCCCTTTCTTTTATCACTTATGGTTGGTTGAGGAATGACAGTCTCTTCGATAAGGTTCTATGAGTGTTGCTGAATATATTGAGAAGTTTGAAGAGTACTTGACCTGTTGCGAGGTTGATGAGGACCACGTACTTACCTTTGCTCACTTTAAAATGGGCCTCTGTCCTAACATTAAGAGAGAATTGCTCGCCAAAGACATAGACATTATTAAACAGTTGTATCAAGTAGTATTGGACATCAAGCAATACCTCAAAGCATCTATGGGAAGGTGGTTTGACTTTCGCGATTCTACTGCTAAGGCCAACCTCTATGGGGCTAAACCTCACACTGGATACTAAAACAGTTCTCAGTCCAGCCCAAGGATGATAAGGGCAAAGAAATTATCAGGTCTAGCTCATGTAGAAGTGGGGCAGCTAGGTGTTTTAGGTGTTAGGGGTTTGGTCATTTTTTCCACCAGTGCGACACGAGAGAGGGCACCAAAGTATTCCTTATTGATGAGCCAGTAGAAACCCCTACTAATGAGGAAGAGAGAGCGCAAGAGTCTGCGACCCTCGCAATTGTACGCTGCACCTTGGCTCAAGCCAAGAACATTGATGATTAGCGCCGCAACATGATCTTCTATAATATGCAAAATGTGGAGAAAAGAGCTGTAAGATGATCATAGAGAGTGGTAGTTGTGTCAATGTGGCATCGACTATCACTGTGAACCGTTTGGGCTTGAAGTTAGAAGCCCATCCTCAACCCTATAGAGTCTCCTAGGTTGATTAAATGTCCATTCAAGTTTTCCACCGTTGCCTTGTTCCTATTCAGTTTGGATCATATAAAGACACACTTTGGTGTGATGTTGTTCCCATGAATGTTGGTCATATCATTCTGGGTAAACCGTAGCTCTATGACAAGGATGTTACCATATTTGGTTGTTTGAATATGTGTATATTTTGGTTCGATGGCAAGATGGTCAAGCTAAATCCACTACCACCTAAGAACACAACTGAAAAGGAGTCCACCACACAGTGGTGCGAGTGGCTCAAAAGAATTGAAGGAATCGAAGTCCAAGTCCAAACCACTCTATATTCTAAATGTTAAGGACTTTCAACAAGAAACAGAGGCGGACTCAATACTATACGCCTTTATGGCTAGGGAGCGTGTAATGAAGGCTAGTGCCGAGTTACCCATTAAGGCCATTCAGGTAGTGCATGAATTTCACGGGGAATATCCTTAATCTTCTGCGAAGTAGTGTCAAGGTCAGTTATCTCATTACTTGACTAAGGGATGTCCCTGGTTGAATTTTCTGTGGGGAGGTTAAGATTTTTGTTTCTAAGTTCATACGACTGTCTTGATGTTTCTCAAGGGGTCCTATGTGTTTTATTTTCTACATTTGTCACCCTAGTTACTTTTCAAGGGGAATCTCTATGTTTGTCCTAGGTTATTTACCTAAGGGTTTTGTATACTTAGATCCCACAGCCAGGCTATCTCAGACTCTGTTCTGATACCAACTTGTAACGCCCCGATTTCTAAAACCCGAGTATGAGACTTGCTTCAAAAATCCGGAAGTTTATAAATCAGAGAAACAACGAAATATAAACTTAGAGTGCGATAGCCAAAAGAAGCATATATATTCATGAGAGCCCAATATTTGACCCGCTTAGCTAGGGGTCTTAGTTACAAAATTCTAAAAGTTTCCAAAATACTAATCCATTGAAAATAAAGTATAGAGCTACTGATTAACACAAAAATACGCCGTTACGCCCTGATGTGGCTCGTCCTCATGCTCCATGGTGACATCATCAAGGCCGGCACCGATGCCCTCTACATCTGTCCCTTCATGTTCTGTATGGTTGAATAGTTGATGGATGAGTGGCCAGCTCAGTGTGAATTCCCCTCAAGATTACACATCGCCGCCTTAGCAAACATAGTTAAAAGGAAACCAAGCAGTAATCCAAAACAGGCAATATACAGTCTTATTAGATGCATGGATGCATGAATGCACATCGGCTTGGGGATGCACATCCAGCCGAACTTGGGCTCGTCACCCATGCAATCATCGACCTGGGAAAGATCATCCAGTCGGATAGGGGTCGATAATCGATGGTCTGGGAGCTAGCGAAACAATACTCATAGGACACGTGCTGCAGCATCCAGAATAGTCATCCGTCATCAATAATATGCTATGAATGCATGATTAGCCAACCATTATTAATCCAGTTACAATTAGCCAATTTAAGTAACTCAATGGTCACTACGTGGGGCTCGTCACCCAGCGTAGGCCGACAGCTCGAGTATAGTGTCTCATTACCACCATCCCCGGCTTATAAGGTCCTCCACCTTAGGATGTTTTAATACGATACCTTGATCAAAATGACACCAGTTCAAGGTCCTTATTTCTCACACGTTTTGTCTAATTGCATCCCAATTGTGGCTTGCATACGATCATGGAATCTTCCATATCTAGCATCAAAAGATTATGTGCAGAGACAAATCATGTTATCATGTGACAATGCATGACTTCAAGTAAGGCATGTAAGGAAACATCATGAGTTAATAACTAATGAGGATATATTATCATGTCATGTGAATAGTGATCAAGGATTAACTAGCATGTGAGCCTATATAGTGAAAGCAAGTATCATAATAATGGTGATCTAGTATAAACTAGGTTTAGTTAATTTGGAAATGGAAAGCTCAAGGGAAAAGTCATCACCTGTTTGGTAGTGTTTTCTAACTTGGCCCGAGTCTTCTTGTGGTCCAAGGTCACTCAAGGAACCTCCTAGAAATTATAACTTGAATTGGTTAGGAAATTCTATGACTTCATACAGAAGTTCAGAGGAATGCATCAATAAGACCCTTAGTCTTGTGTTAGGCTCACCACGAGTTAACTTAATCAAGGTGGCCCCAACAAGGCTCCACTCTTCACCACTATAGGCTGAACCGGGCCCATCTTGGCCCTCGGTGTTTGGTCTAATTTTTTTTGACCCATGTGGGATAGGCCCAGGCATCATGTCAGGTGGATGGTGCACATATACTATCGGCCAGCGGCCCACCCTCTTGTCTATGGTAGAACATCTTTCAAGAGGATAGGTTCAGTTGAAGGACCACCTGGACAGTACCAGTAATAACAGTGGTGGCCTTGATTTCTACCGTACGTTAAAACCCCACCATCACACACACCTGATACATATCTAAAATATTATATTAACATCATATGTATCTGGTATATGTATGTGGATATACATGCATCTGATGTTACATGCATTACAAATCTAATCACCATATCTCATATGCATTTGGTATCATACTACGTGGGTCCCATGGGGCCCACCACATATAGCTTTGTGGTATTTAATATAATACATATATCTTTTTCTTTAAAACTGTACAGCAGCCGTCCAGCACTACCTGCCCATTGATGGACGGCCAGTACACTTCAAGTGGGTCCCATGTAAGTGGGCCTACATCCAGCTGGACTGGGTGGTATGGATGAAGTTCGTGCGGCATGGTGGTCCACGCACCACAGTCCAAGGATTGATGTTTGTGCTTACTTGCATCACAATGCTCCCCCGCCTTATCATCCCATCTGGACGTTCAGAGGTATCCCATCCTATTGACGTTGGTTGTCAGTGAAGTCCACCGTCCAAAGAAAACAAATGGACAGCTGGATGAAATCACTCACGAGTGGTCCCTACCACAACACATTAGATCTACAACACTTTATTTTTACTCTCATTATATGTACCTATGCATGCATTTTTATTTTTTTTGAACGTGTAGAGCGGCCCAGTCCAGGACGTCATCTGATGGACGGTCCTGGGCACACCATCCCTTAGTGGGCATTTGATCATGGTGCGGCTCACCAGCTGTGTAGCCCACCAGCCTTTTAGTGGGGTCCACGGTCAGTGCAGCAATCTGCTTTGGGTGAGGCCCACCTGCATTTGTTCAGGGCCCACAGATTTTTGGTGAGGCCCAAAACTGTTTAAGCACTTCTGCTGCAAGTGGGCTGAAGTCTCAGCCGTTCCAGGCTGAAGACTCCAGCCATCTTTCCACTGCTGCCATGTCTACAAGCTTATTCATTTCCAGGCTTACCGTTTGGCTGATTTCCAGTCGTCTTTTTACTGAATACATGACTACTCACAGTCACTTTTTTTTTGTGGTGTCCAGGGCTGGAGGAAATGGATGGATGGCCTGGATGAAATCTACATACTCCAGGTTGCATTTATCAGAGGTACATATAATCTAATATTTATATGCACGTACAGGTGCATGCATGTATTTTATATATATATATATATATATATATATATATATATATATATATATATATATATTCTCTGTTTTGAAAAAGTGCAGGAGCTTACGTCCAGGCCTGACCCTTGATGGACGACCTAGACGCACCCCATCATGAGGTGGGGTCCACCTGCGCGACCTACTATTGCTGTCAAGTGGGGCCCACCTGCCGATGCAGGGTGCGGCCCACCTGCAAGTGTGCAAGGCCCAAAACTAAGGCAGTCCCTTAGTCTTTGGTGAGGCCCACCTGCATTTTGGTGAGGCCCACACGCAGTTTGGTGAGGCCCAGAGCCTATTTTCTACTTCTTCTTCCAACATGCTCAAGCCGTTTTTTAGCTCTCCCTTTGGCTGAGTTTTCAGATGGTTCCATGCTGCATGATTAGCAGTTTCAACTTCCTATTAGGCCTGGTTTACGAGCCATCCTAAGGCCTATTTTTCGGCCCGTCTTTTAGCCGTTGCATGGCCTGATTATGGGCTGGTTCTCGGCTCATCCCATGACCCAAAGCATGGCTAGTTCTAGCCATGTTCCAGCCTGATGAACGGCCCTGATGGAGGTTTGATCTCAGTCCAGATGTTGCCCGTCCCAGGGCCATTTTCAAGTCGTCTTTAGTATCCATCAGAGAGTCTGTTTTCAGCCTATCTTCATAACGGGAAATAACTATTTTCAGGTTATGTTTTTAGCCACAAACAGAGCTTGTTTTTAGAAGGTTGCACATGGCATGAGTAGGGTGTGATGGGGCTATGTTTTGAGCTCATTTTAGAGTTCCAACAGAGTGGAGGGAAGGTTCCTACCTGCTACAGTTGAATCTGTCCGAGTTTTGGTTGGAACGCAAGTACCACCTTCCCCTTCTTCCTCTCCTCTCTTCATCTGTTTACTCTCCCTTTTTCTTACTCAAATGGTGTTGTTGCGGTCCCACACTGACTCGGCTCGATCCGGTTTTCTTGGACTGAGTTGGGGCAGTGTGCTCCAAGCTCACCAAAACAGCCCTCTGTTTCACTCTCCCTCTCTCTGTTTTCTCTCTCACTCTTTGTGTGGAGTCTAAGGGAGCTGAGCCTCACCTTATATAGGCAGAGAGAGAGAGAGAGAGGAGGCGGACGACAGGTGATAATGTGACCTCGGGAGACAGCGGCTGCGTCACCGCCCTCCCCAACCTTAAAAAAAAAGAAAAAAAGAGAAGCTTCAGAACGGCTAAGCCTCATGACGAGGGAATGGACAGTCCATCCTCATCTCACTTGTTCTTATGAACGAGTCTAAACCCTTATATGGTTTTGATTAAGTGACCCATGTGAGTAAAATGGACGGTGTGGATCGTCCGGAAAATAGCCAGAATGGCCAAAGGAGCTTGAATCTCACTATTTTCAAATCGTTTGAAATGGCAGGAAACGATTTGAGAATTTGCAAGTAGTGGTCAGTGAACTTCGCGTATTATTATTTGGGTGTACATGCGCCTAGTTTTTGGGGCCTGTTGTGACTCTAGTGGCTGATCTGCTCCGATCAATCATCTTAGAATCGAGCCATAAAGGTCTTACCTCGGTTTGAGGCAGGGCCGAGGCCCAAGTGGACCATATCATACCATTCAGAGCCTCATTTTTGCCCATATGATGCGTTTCACTGGTCAGATAGGCACGGGGGTTTTGTTTCATGGTGGAATAAACATTTAAGGGGTTTTGAGTGCCCAGTTGACCGTAATTTATTATTCTAAAGTGGTTAGTGGATTCATGGCGTCAATGTAATTTGATTAATTGTGTTCATAACGTGTTTGAATCTGAGGATTTGCCAAATTTTAGCTTCCAGGTTGGTGTTGTGTTCGACTTGGCTCATTTGGATCATGGTGGCTGGCTTTTATCGTCGAATGGGAGCTCCAACCTACACGTCTAGAGTTTAAGTTTAATCGTCTTTAACCCTATAACCAGGTTCATCAGGGGTAACACCCGAGTATCAAAGATATGGGGAGTTACAACGGCTTACCAAAAACCATATTATCTAACTGGGACATGCGATTAATTAATTACTTTTGGAAGACACATGATGAACACTAAGCTCCAATTTTCTTCTATTTACTACCCTCAAACTGATGGTCAGACTGAAGTGGTCAATAGGAGCCTAAGAAGTTTGCTCAGATGTTTAGTGGGGTGGTATACCAGGATGTGTGACACCGTACTACCTATAACCAAGTTTACGTTCAATAGTTCTGTCAATAGGTCCACAGGTTTAAGTCCTTTTGAAGTTGTTACTAGTTATAAGCCTAGGAAGTCTATTGATCTTGTCCCTATGTCATTGTCTCATAGGTCGTCAGAGTCTATAGAGTCTTTTGCGCATCACATTCATTTATTGTATCAAGAAATCAGACAAAAGATCACTACTAGTAATGAACATTATAAATTTTTTGCAGATCAGCATAAACGTTTTAAGGAATTTAATATAGGGGGCTCTGTGATGGTCCGCATTAGGCCCGAACAGTATCCTTAGGGGGCTGCTCGTAAATTACATGCGTGTAGCGCTGAATCCTTCAAAATTATAAAACCAAACGGTCTTAATGCGTATGTGGTAGATCTCCCACCTTACATGAAAATTAGTTCTACATTCAATGTGGAGGATCTAATTACTTTTTAGGGGACCACTGATACCTTGTCCAGCCCTTCACCCACCCATCATGATTCCCCAGATCTATCCCTTGATACATGGCCTCTTCCCAATTTTTCTTTCCATCCTCTACCTCTCATACCTAATCTTCACATACCCAGAAAGGAAATAGAAGATATTCTGGACCATCAGAGAGTTTCAACGACGGACGGTGGGATTTAAAAGTACCTGATTAAATAGAAGTCACGCCCAGCTTCAGATAGTACATGGCTCATTGAGGAGGAGCTTAAGAGACTTGATCCTCACAGCTTAGAGCGGTTCAGGAGTTTTGTTTCGCTAGTGGTGAAATCTTTACAACTAGGGAGAGTTGATGGGAACATCACACACGTACCCACGCCGCCCCCTACGCACATACACAAGGAGAAGGAAGGCCCCATCGTCAATCTAGATTGATGACGACGTCCAGGGAGGGCCTCCTGATTAGAAGACTGAGTTTTGATTCGTTAGAGTGGGCTCGATAGTCAAGTAAAGCCCATCATGGGTTCTCACGATCGTGACCCACTAGTCTGATTAATCTCGTATTTTAGGTGTTTTTTATTAATGTTATTTATAATATTATGGACGGTTTATTTTACTTTGATTAGTTATTATTTTTTATGACTTCATCGTCAAGTAATGGTTGCCTACATGGTGTGAGTTTTAGGTATAGGATTTTCTTATAAATAGGCACCCCTTGTAGGTATTTTTTTCTCATTGAAGATTAATAAAATTTTATAGTTTTTTTTTCTACTCTTTTGAGTTCTTGAGTTGTGAAAATTCAATTGGGTGCGAAGCCCTCCTTTCATCGAAGGGCTGACTACCATAGTGCGAAGCCACATTTATCCCGATTCACTCCCACCCTCCACAATCTCTGTTTCTCATCTCCTACAACCATCCACACTTCAAATTTGTCCGCTATTGCAACAATTTTTCTCTCTTCTGCAGAATTTTAGAATTTAGCCCTGTATGAGGACTGAAACTTCGATGGAGCATCACACACAAACTGCGTATCCGATCGACATGAGACTAGGTTTTGCAGCCCTCCCCTGGTCGACTAAAGCTAAGGAGACGATTTTTGAATACGGGGCCCCCTCGAACATGTGGTCACGCCCCTACGCACGTGCGTTAGGCCAGGCCCGCTGTCCGCGCGCAAGGACTATTTTTAGGTTTAGATTTCTACCTATTTTATTTCTCTCATACCTATTTTTCCTAAGCCTAGCCGTAGATTATATTATTTTAATTTGTTTGCCATTTTTTTTAATCTTAGGGTTCTCTTAATTGAAATTGGTGAATCCCTTGGATTAGGGACTGATTGTTGTGCATGTGTGGATGAGTTTTATTTCCCTTTGAATATCGTTTAGATCATAATTTTTATTGGTCCAGCCCTAACAAGTGTAGGCCTAGACCCGCACAGATTCCCCTTGCTTGAATTTTTGGACTTTTGTGTAGGATGTAAAAATTTTATGTGAATATTTTTTAATTAGTTTGATCTAAAGTTTGTGATCTTGCATATCATAGTTAATTTTCATGTCCTGCATCAAATTTAGTATTAGAGCCTAGGGTTCTTATAGGGGAATAAATCACATGTTTAGGGTTTAATTTTTTTATGTTCATCATACATCAAGTCTCATCACATATAACTGTTTAGAGATCCATAAATCCTGATACAAGCTGCTGAAATTTCTGTTAACAGAAAGTTTGCACCTCACATTGCTGGAATTTTCTGTTATCCCTTTATTTTAATAGCTATATTGCTGAGTTTTAGTGACATTGTGTGGTTTTCCCTATATAAAGTCCCATAGGATCATTTACTTTCATTTAGGCGCATATAGTCGCAGTAGAAGTTGAGAATGATGTGCCGATGAACTTTATTGTCGTGCCAATGAACAACAAGTTGAGAACAATGTGCACAATGGTCCTCCAACTAGAACCCTATGTGATTATTACAACCAGCCATGATGAGCACACATCATGCATGATTTTTCCATATAATGCAGGAAACTTATATTTTAAATCAGGAATGATTTAACTACTTCCGAAATTCAATGAACTAGATTTTGAGAGTCCATATCTACATCAAGGAGTTTGATGAGATTGTATTTACCCTATAATTTAACAATGTGACAGACAACACTTTGATATTAAAATTGCTCCCTTTTTTATTGAAGGAGAAGGCCAAGTCATGGCTTCACTCCTTAAGACTGAGATCGATTGGGATATGAAGTAAGATGACCTAAGAGTTCTTTAAAAAGTTCTTCACAGTTCATAAGACTAACACTCTTAGAAGGGTCATTATGAACTTTTTGTAGAAAGGTTAACAAATATTCTTCCAATGCTGAGAGACATTTAATGATCTTCTAAGTACTTGCCCACATTATGGCTACAAAATTTGGCGGGTTATAAGCTTTTTTTATGATGGAATGATTTCGCTCTTGTGCCGATTTATAGAGATGTGTGCAATAGGGAATTCATGAATACAGATCCTGATGATGCGTGACACTATTTTGACATGTTAACTGAAAATGCACAATTGTGGGATACTTCAACTAAGCTGAAAACGCGCAATCTTAGAATACTTCAACCAAGCTGACTAATCCCAAGTCGACTCATTGCAAAGAAAAGATAGGAATGTACGTCTTAATGGAAGAAGACGTTAATGATAGGGTAACCAACTCACAATAAAGGTCGAAGCCATGAAATTGAAGAATGTGGAAATGGTAAAACCTGGGAGACCCTTGAAACGGTTTGTGGTATTTGCGCAAGGTGATCATTCGGCCCCAAAGGTAGGCTGTTATTTTTCATGAAACGATTTGAATAGGTTAATGGGTTAGGCATCAAATGAAGGAGTATTCACAATGCCTTTATTTTAGGGTCAAACTCACTGGCCTTAACGTGAGGATTTAAGGAAATCCATTGCATGTTTCAACCTCCGTCTACAACAAGTTTTAAATGATGTACTTGCTATTAGATTTTGATATTGGTTGAATTCTTATATAAGATTGAATGCTTTTAGTAAAAAGAATAACCTAGATTGGTTATTTGCAGCAATTTCTATTTCATTTATGAGTAATTATTCATTGCATATTTTGTTATTGGGTGGTATAAAAAAAAAAAAAATTCAAACAGGAAGGGAAAAGTTCTTCTAACATTAAGGTGCATGGACCTTGATTTGGCCCTTTGTGAAAGAACCACCCATACCCACATAATAAAGTGGGTCAACTGAGAGAGCCTTATGCGACAGGTGGGAGGGTCCATTGATGATCCTCTAAGAAAGTTATGCATGTGTGAAGCTACTTGGTTCATTCACCTGATCTTGAAAGTGAGGACAAACTTCGAATCTGATTGTAATATCTGAAGGTAAGAATCTGATTCTCATACCTTACGTTAGCCTTATTTTGAGATATTTGGCTCCCTCGTTTCCAAATTGCAATTTGGTTTGCATCTTTCAAAATGCAATTTGTTATAAATTAAAAGGTGTTTATTGGATTGTCCATTATTTGGGCTCTATTTTTTACCACCTTTGATTCTCAAGACTAACTTTATCAGACAATCCTAACCATCATATCAATGGCCATCGGTTGATCTTACTTCTTAGGTTGGATAGAAAAGGTTTAATCATTGATCTCGAGCATCCATTGTGAGTGCTCAACTTCGATTTGTGCCTTTCAAATCACTCTATGGAGATCAACAGGTCAATGACCAGGAATTGGATAGTCCACCATGGTTAAAAGACTCTGGGCCCTAGAGAAGCTCATTTGGTCTTGAGTCGAGGAGGCAACTCATCTGAGTCCATGGTGAATCATTTAGATGAGTCATGGTGTCGAACAGGATCAGGTCCGACTCATAGGAGTCTTAAAACTATGAAATCCACATTCACTTCGGGTCGGGCCACCACCAATGGAAGGTCCAATCATTAATATAAACCATTCATCATTTGGGATCCACCTTTGATTGTTCACAGCTCTGAAAAATCACTTTGATCGGATGATGTGAGCAATCTATTGACAAGAAATGGACAGTCTAGATTATAGTATAGTTCTCATAATTGATCTGAACCATCTGCCATGAGAAGCCATTTTTTGTTGCCTTTGCCTCTCTTTGCCTCTCTACAATCACTTTGATCAAACATCTGATCAATGCCTAGGAAAAGGAGAGAATCCACATTGATGATCCTGTAAAAGGTCCACTGGTCAGTTTAGAGGGTCCATCACAGTGCATGCCATATACAGAAAGTGGACTATCAACGTTGATCATCCTGTAAAAGGTCCGCAGGTCAACTTGGAGGGTCCATTGCGTTTCATCACCACCCTCGATTGCCCATTCCTCTCAATAATGATTTTGGCATTTTCGATTCTAACCTTTAGGTAAGATTGAGGGTTTCTTTTTAAAAAAGATTAAAGAGTTTCATTCATGGTATGCGAAAGTGCTGATCATGGACATGCAAATTTATTGTGCGAGCTCCTCCTTGATCACCGGTGCATCTCAAAAATCACTTTGATTAGATTCCAAACAATCCAGCCAATACCCACGAAAATGGATGATCTAGATTAATTATACTAGAGGCTACATTATAAATTTGATTGTCAATCACATGGGCCCTACGCATCCTAAACTTCATATCAAACTGCCCATATTGATTATACTGCAATGGGCATTATGATACAACTGTAATGTTTCCACCTTCAAACTCCTCTTGATCAGATGACTGACGATCCCAACCATCAAATTAGCTACCACAAAAATGTATACTGGATTTGCTTGATATTGGACGTTGAATTATTGATCTAGACCATCAAAATATGGACAGCTTTTGACTGCCCACACGTGGCAAGAATTGGTTTGATTTAAATGATCCAAACCATTTCATCAACAGCAAAGAAAATGGTCAGCCTGAGGCAAAATATAGACTGTCCATGTCCAATAGTAGGGGCACATTTGACTGTCCATGTGTCCTAAAGAATTATTTTCGTTGGATGATCCTACTTAGGACAACATGAACCTTCTCCAATTTAAATTCGCACTTCTAGTTTCTAAGCAAAAATGGTGCTTTTAGGGCCTTAAAAAATAGGTTGTCCAAACAATGCATTTTACAGAATAGCATTTGTGCAAGCATTGCCTGTGCTTGAAACCCAAGTGCCACAAAGACGATGGTGCAAGATACCAATTTAGTGGTCCATAGGGACATTAGATGTGCATCCATGCAGCAAGCACTTGTGAGAAGTAAAGCAGAGAGCTTGGTCTTGACTTGAAACATTCTGAATATTCACGCATTCATCAGTCATCATGTGATCTTTTCTGGCAATTGGTGTCTGATAACCTGTGCAGAGTCTGCTCTAGGGTTCTGGTAGTTGGAATTCAACCAAAAAGAAGAAAAAGAAGAAGAAAAGTTCTTCTAGAAAGGTTCTCGCCTAGAGGCTCTCCCAATCCAGTTGGCCCTTTCTACACCACTATGGAAGACCCGCTGTAGAAATTCTTGCTCATCGGGGATGTTACCATCCATACAAGTTGATTGGTAAAAACCACAGTTTTTAGTTAACCTTGGTAATTGTCTCCTACCAGTGAGATTCTTTCCATGTTGATCATATACCATAGTAACTTCTTAATGAATGGTCTGGATCATCACTTGATTGCTCATAAGAGCAGGAACATTGGGTGAGCCTCTAGGGGTAAAGCCTTGCTTGCAAACTTCACATCATGGTCCACTGCATGCAGCGGCAAAGCAGGAGAACACTGCAGAGCATATCACCGAACCAAGAGGGCTGTTTTCCATTATTTCTTTTGCAGAGTCTGGGGATCAATGGTCCATGAAACACAGTTGCAACACAGCTCTAAGGTAAACCATGATCGTAAATATGAGCAGTTTAAAATCAAAATCATGATATCCTACGAAGGTCCATCCGTACATCAACTGCGACAACCATCAAATTGAGAAAAAATATATATGTATTCATGTAAGCATACCACAGGCATAGCTTGCAGCAGGCATCATCATCTGTGCTGGAAGAGATCGACTGAATGTGCATGGCTTCTAACAGAGATCACTCCCTCTACATACAACAAGGTGAGCCTCAAGTTACAAGTTTAGCTATTGGATTGAAGGAAATGACGGAATTAAATGAAGCAGCCAATAACTTTGGAGTTAAATGATACTCAACCCAAGAATATGAATTGCCTGGTCCTCAGTTTGTAAATGCTGATGTCTCTATGACTTTACAGACCATATCTGTGGAATGTATGAGCCACATAGATCTGTTACCATAAGGTGGGAAGCCCACCTGATTGTGTGTGTGCACGTGCGTGTGCGTGTGTGTGTGTGTGCTTCCACAGATTGTGGATATGCGATCCACACTATGAGACACCTTTACTATGCAAAGCCCACATAGGAGCAATATAGTCTTTTCACTATATTGAGGGCATCCTTATTATTATAAAAAATATGAGAAAGGGAGGATGTGTAACTCCTAGACAATTCTCGTTCTCTCACACATCCTCTTTTCAGAAATAGAAAAGAGATAGGAATAAAAGGAGAGACAATTCTCGTTCTCTCACACATCCTCTTTTCAGAAATAGAAAAGAGATAGGAATAAGAGAGAGAGAGAGAGAGAGAGAGAGAGAGAGAGAGAGAGAGAGAGAGAACACACCTCTCCTCTTCAAAAATCCCCAAAAAAACCTCTCCAACTTGCAATATAATATATTTGTCCATAATCGATGACACATGGACAAAACACAAGACTAGGCGGGCCTTACCACTCTATGGTGCCTTATTCACTCATCCGGGTGCATTGTATAATTGGATGGTTCACATCTACAGTCATTAACACCCCCCCTCGATCTGGAGCATAGATGTCATATGTGCCTAGGTTGAAATAAATACATGCAGACTGACTATGGCCAAGTAAACACACCAACAAGTAGATCCAGAGACTGAAAAAATGATGTAGAAATTTCACCACCAGCAACCTTCTCACTTATGAAATGACATTAGACTTCTATAGTCTTGGTTCTCTTATATTGCAAATTGGATTGTCTGTGATATGGGAGGCTGCTTAATTATCGGAAAAAAATTTTTAAAATAATAATAATAAATAAATTTAAAAAAATAAATAAATTTGCATTGTAGGTTCATTGCAAAACCCATTTCCTGCAATAATTTCTTAAGCCACACCAGTTCACAAGTGGTATGATCTATTATCCTACATTTTGCTTCAATGCTTGATCGAGCTACAATGATCTGCTTTTTAGTCTTTCACTTGATGACATTTCCTCCCACAAATGTGCAGTACCCAGTAATAGACTGTCTAATAGTCGGGGAGCTTGCCAAATCTGCATCAGAATGCCTTGTAACTTGAAGATGATTATTCCTTCTATATAAAATCGTCTAGCTTGGAAACCACTTAAGATATTGCTGAATCCGAACAACGCATTCATGTGAGGCACCCTAGGCGAACTCATAAATTGACTTACCACACTTACAACACATGATATTATTTGGCCTAGTGATTGCTAGGTAGATAAGTTTTCCAATCATTCAATACCTCTTGGGTCTTCAACCACATCTCCTTGACCAGTAACTAATTTATGATTGAATCCAGTAGTACACCAACTAGCTTAGTACCAATACGGGATATTTCTATGAGCTAGTTCACAACATGTTTCCTTTGGGAAAGATTAATGCATTCCTGTGATCTGACAACTTTTAACCCCGTAAATATCAAAGATGACCCAAAATTTTCGTTAGGAAGTAATGTTAGAGATACTTCTTAGGATCCGCAATTCCTATACTCTTACTTCTTATAATTTATCATGGCCTGGCTCCAACTGACAAACAAAGTATATGCACCAAGAAACCTTAGGGGGCAACGAGAACAATGGAACACCTAGAAAAAAAAAAAGGCATGAGACGGCTGACACATTAAGATACTAAGGGGCATTTGATTGATTAGATTACCTGTGGTTAAAACTGCATCACGCCAAAAACTTTTTGGAACATTCATATGAATCAATAAGAACGTGTCACCTCAAGCAAATGATAGTTTTCCCGTTCCATGACATCAATTTGTTGCGGAGTGTGGGCACATGATGTTTGATGCAAAATACCATTTTCAGATAAATAAAAGCTAAAAGAATCGAAAATATACTCCTTAGCATAATCTGAAAGAAACATACACTTTGGAGTTAAATTGATTTTGTATTTCCATATGAAAGGTTTTAAAAATATAGAACTCAAATCTATCTTTCACTAAATAAAGCCAAGTCATTGTTAAAAAGTCATTAATAAAAGTAGCAAAATACTCATACCCTTACAAACTAGAAACTCGGACAAGTCATTAGACATCTAAATGAACCAAAGAAAATGAAACTAGACTACACTTTTTCACACGTGGTGGAAAAGTGGCTTGATGATGCTTACTTAACTCACACACTTCATATTCTAAAGCTGGCAAAGACAATAATGAAGAATAACACTTTGAGAATCTTCAAGGATGGGTGGCCAAATAAGTAAGACCCACTATGTTGATGTCCTCCACCAATCTTCTTATTCATCTTTAGATACTGAAAAACTAGATATGAATGATAGAAATTCACAGAACAATGAAGTGGTTTTGTGAGTTTACTATTAGACATAAGACTAAAGGACATTTAGGTATATACAAAACAAATGACAATGAAAGAAAGGAACATAGATGAACAGTACATTTTCCACATACTTTGGACTAGGTACCATCTGCTAAAGTGACTGATGAACTCGACAACAATATATCAATAAAGGAAAAGGCACTGGACTCACATGTCATATGGTCAGAGGCCCCAGAGTCAAATGACTCATGGAGCAACGGACTGGGACACTAAACAAGTCATACCTGAGTACACGAATATGGCTCAGAAGTGGGAGTAGCAACAAAGATAGGTTGATTCTTCAATAACTTGGAATACTCATCTTTTATAAGTGCAACTACAATCACTAGATGTACTTCACTGCTGAGTTCTAACATTAGAACCAACAGAACAAGATTCACTGCTCTCTTCAAAATGGGATGCCCGATTTTCCCAAGCTAGCTTCCCATGAATATTCTAACATTTATCAACGATGTCATTTGTTTTTTTTTGAAAGATGGAAGGGATTTCATTAAAAGAAGAAGAAGAAGAAGAAGAAGAAGAGAGAGAGGCTGCTGAGAAAGCAGGCCTCAAATTACACTCCTAAAAAGAAGAAATCATGACCCAACAGATCCTTAACATTCGAAGCCCAATCGATGATAAGACGCTTGGCCAACGTCACCACTGTCCCAGCCGAATTGGATAAATTTCTGAAGTATCTATTGTTTCTTTCCCCCCAAACTGACCACCAGACTGCAAGGACAGCCATCAACGATGTCATTTGTAAGCCTACAGTGAGCAAATTACTTATATCCACGACCTCTCCCTACATCACCACAACCACCTTGAATACCTCTCTACCACTTTCTTAATTGCCTTGGTAACTACGACCACCACCTTTGCCTTGTCTACTAACAAATGATGTGCAGAATTATCACTAATTCCAGCCACATAGCTAAGAGATACACGTTGAAGGCAAGCATAAACTTCATTTAGAGATGGAACATCTTTGTCACCCAAGATATGCGCACACATTGGCTCATAGTCTGGTTTTAAGGCAAGCATAAATTTAGCCACATGGAACTCACAATGCTGACATTGTTTCTTTCTCCTGATCACTACTCTGTGATTGATGGACATTCAGCTCCTCCCACATTCCTTTTGAGTTTCGAATAATATTCACCAAGGTATAAGAGAACCTATCCCCTTAATGGAATGCAACAATCTCTTCAAACAACTGATATGTAGGAGAGATGTTTTCATCGGATGAATACATCTCTTGAATGCATCTCAAAAACTCACACCTCCTTTGTAATATGTAGAAGCATTACATTCCCACTAAAGATGTTTCCATACCGTTCTACAACCACATCATGATCTAATCATTTTTCTAAATCCACTGATTGTACATGCTATCACTTTCATCTGGTTTCTCTGCAGTCCAATATTTTAATTTGCTTTTAGCTATAAAAAAGGGATCGATTTAGACTATTAGAGATAATTTGCTCCATTTAGTTTCATAGAGGTTATTTGAACCCATAGAAAATAAGATGGATTTATGAACCCAGATCTTTAATCACCCTTCATCTCCATTAAAAGAAGAAATTAAAGAGATTACCACAAAGCTTACAAGAATAGGGGCTAACTCTTCCGGATATAAGAATGCTCCAATTGCATGTTCCACATGATGTACACACCAAACTTGATGAAACAATCAGCCCACATGTTTCAACCGAACATGAAAGGAGCAATGATCATGAACACAACATTCACCCTCTCACAGCGAACCATTACAAAGGCCCAGCAAAAAAAAAAAACACATTTCTTAGAGAAAATTCAGCACAAGGGAGACATGAAGGGCATAGAGAAAAGAAGAAGAATTTATAAGATAAAACAAAAGAAGGTTGTGTAGATCAAAATGAAAACCACTCTGATTATTTATTTATTTATTGAAAGATGAGGCAATTTATTTAAGGCCAAAGGCCAAAAAAAGAAAACAAAACAACAACATTGAAGAAAACAAACAAAAGCGAAAGCAGAAAATAAGGGCCTGTTTGTTAACGCTGAATTTTTGCACTTAATGCGGAATTAGGAAAATGTTCCGTGTTTAGTGGTGTTTGTTAATGCGTCGTTAACACGGAAGAAGGAAAGCACTAAGTGGTTTTTCACTGAATTCTTTCGGTGATAGGAGTCTGGCTTAATGGTGAAAGCGGAATGCGTTCAGTGAATTTTTCATTAAACAAACATTTTTGCTTCCAAAATTACCCCTTTTCAAGTTAGTACGGCAATTTTTTCTTTTTAAATTGTTTACGCAATACAAAATCAACTTTTAACCCGTGAAACTTCTTTATGCCCCACCTTGATGTATGTGTTCCATCCATTCCATTCATCCATTTTTAAAGATCATTTTAGGGCTTGATACCAAAAAAGAGAGGAATATAAATCTCCGGTGGACCATACCATAGGAAAACAATAGTGATTGGATATCCATCATTAAAATTCTCCTAAGGCCCAATGTATTGTTTATTTGACATCCAATCTGTTGATTAGGTCATATAGACCTAAATGAATGGAAAAAACAAAGATCATCTTGATCCAAAACTTTTATGGCCCCTAAAAAGTTTTTAATGGTCGACGTTCATTCGACATTATTTTCCTGTAATGTGGTCCACTTGAGATTGGGATATACCTCATTTTTGATCTCATACCATAAAATGATCTAGAAACATAGATGGACGGCATGGATGAAACACATACATCATGGTGGGGCCCACATAGCACCGACCATCAGCCATTGGCGGGTGGCAGTGAAGTAGCCAATTTGTTTCCGGACGTGGATTTCCTGCCTTTCGCAGGAAGTTACTGTGCTAGGAATGCAGGTGGGGCCACTGGGATGTTTGTGATAAATCCTCACCATCCATACGTTTTGTGAGTTAATTTTAGGACATAAGGCCAAAAATGAACCGTATACAATTCTCAAGTGGGCCAAAAATGTAATAATTGAACGTCCACATTGAAATATTCGCAGGGCCACAGAAGTTTTGAATCATGCTAATATTTGTGTTTTCAGTTCATCCTAATAGGAATGATGTTATTAATGGTATGGATGGCATGTAAACATCACTGTCAAACCGAGGGAAGTTTCAACAGTGGGAATTTCCCCAAATACCTTTTCCTTTAGTACGGCCCACTTGAGTCTTGGATCCACATTGATTTTGGTCTACTCCCCTAATATTAGCTCACAAAATGGATGGACGGAGTAGATTCCTGACAAACATCACAGCGGGCCCCACCTAAGTTCACAGCGCAAGAACTTCCTGCGAAAGGCTTTCGCAGGAAAATCCGCGTCCTCTGTGACTCGCTACTGAAGTTACGTCACCAAGTTATGTGGCCCCATCATAATGTATGTTTTGTATCCATGTCGTCCATCCATTTGGAAATATAATTTTAGGTAAATATGTAAAGAATGATTCAAATCCAAAGCTCTTGTGGACCTCACCACAGAAAACCGTGGGGAGAGTGACGCCCACCATTAAAAACTTAAATAGGCCACAAAAGTTTTTGATCAAACTGATATTTGTTTTTTCCCTTCTTTCATGTCTATGTTAACTTGTGAACAGGTTGGATTTCAAATAAAAATCACGGTGAGCCTTAGGAAGTTTTCAAAGGTAGGCATCAATCTTGCCACTGTTTTTCTGTGGTGGGGTCAATTACATATTTGGATCTGCTTTCTTTAACTCAACCTCTAAAATTAAATATCCAAATAGATGGATGGTGTAGATAAAGCACATACATCATAGTGGGCCCACATACCTCATGATGGGCCCATGGAACTTGATGACATCACTTCAGTAGCAAATCTCGCTATTCAACCTGTTGTTGGTAGCTAATCCGCATCCAAGTAGGATGCAAATTGGTTGGTGTACTTCACATCAGCTATATAACTGTTGGTTCTGTGGGTCCCATCATGAGGTATGTGTTATATCCAAATCATTCATTCATTTGGCGAGCTCTATTAAAGATTGAGACAAAAAATAAGCTGCAAAAAGCAGAACGTCTCCCATTGAAACTCCTTTTGGGGTCACAGAAGCTTTGGATCAATATGATTTTACTTTTTTTTTTTTTTTTTTTTTTTGTGTCTTCATAGAGGCATTCGTGACCTTATGAACATATTGGATGGAAAATAAACTTAAATAGGCTACAGAAGTTTTGGATCAATATGTTTTCACTTCATCCAATTTGTAATGACCTTATAAACGGTTTGGATAGCATATAAATATAAAATGGACTTTATTTGAAGTTTTTTTGCTAATGATTTTATTTTCATTTAATAAAAAATAATTTCTTTATAACGTCAAAACATTTCCAAACGAGAGATAGGGGCAAATGTGTCAAATTAACATATTTTAGACATTTAAGATGTTTGTTAACAAACCATTTGTTTCATATTCAGTACTTAATTTTTAGACTTCAGCTATAATTATCAAACAAGTTTTTTTTTACTTCAGATTTCAGATTCAGGCTTTAGATTTCAGATTCAGCTTCAGATTTTAGATTTGGCCTTTAGACTTCAAATTTTACAAACGGGGCCTAAGCCTAGCAAACTAACAGACCAAAACAAAACAGCCCTAACACAGAGGGCCTAAAACCAAAACAAATAAACTATCCAGATCCTCAGTTAGGGAACCCATTCCCTAATGTACAAATGGACCGATCAAGAATTTTTTCAGCTGACCCTCTGAAATTTCAGAAATGGCTATTTCTTTCGATCCACAAGGACCAAAGAACAACCAATAGAGCAGTCTTCCATCTTGACTTGCCCCAGCAGCCTCCTCCCTCAGCATGCCAAGAACAGAAAGGACCTTCTATCGAGACTGGCATAACCCAGGCTACACCCGTACATCGACAAATGCCCGACCAGATGTAGAATTATGTAGAAGCAAAAAGCAATAGGAGAAATAATAAAAGAGAAAGGAAAAGAGATGGGAAAAAGAATACAGAGAATAAGTTAGGGTTACGCATCCCTCCTCTCTTTCCTTTATATATTAAGTGAAAAAAAAAAAATTCCAAAAAAATACCCCTCACTAACTTTTAATATAACATGTGTATCTTATGTGTACTTACTAGACTAAGACACATGGACAAAACACAATACTAGGTGGGTGGTACTAGTACCCTTGTATGGCCCCTTATTTCATTCATCCTGGTAGGTACGGCCCACATCCACAATCATTAACAATTTCGAAGAAAAAAATAAAATCAAATCCACAAATCTTTAGGACTGGTTTCTTTGTGGGATCTACGGTTCCTCTCTCGTTGATGTGTGCAGGAACCGTTACAGTCATGTTGGATGTATATGATCTCCTCTTTCCTTTAACAATCATAAAAATTTGGGAGTACGTAAGGCTGGCCTATGTGTACATGGTTGGTCATGTGACTCTATAGGCTCGTTTTGGCCTCTGAGTGATTTGCATGGTTGTGGGGATAACTCATTGATGTGGGCCTATATATGTAAGTTGGTTATTTATGTACCAGATTGAATTGTTCTTTTTTATTTTGAAATGCAAGATTGAATTGTTCTTTTTCCCTTCCCAATAGAATTAAAAATGGATGATAATGCTGAACTTCTGAATCCATCTGATCTCCTTGGAATTCAAATGACTTCCGTCAAACACAGCACATTATCATCAGTGGTCAAAGTCAGTTCAAATTTTCCTAACAACCAAAAAGGAAATTGAAATACTTGGACTACAGATAAAACCAAGGAACGTGATAGTAAATATGATGAGTAAACTCAAGAGAATGACTCAACAACGAAGTGGTTGTGCAATAGAATGGAATCATTCGTGAGCATCAATGACATGTTTCTAGATAAAGCCAGGGAAACTTGGGAGGGCATTATGAGAGAGATTCTTCAGATAAAAAAGATTTCTTCAATCTATTTATTTTTCAAATAAATATTTCCTTTTCAGTAGGGTGATAAATCTCTTGGTGAGAACCATCTAAAGGGAAAGTGGAAGAATTGAACGTCTACTAACCCTTAACACAAGATTTGGAGAGTCGAGTCCCTTCCTGTATCTTGAAATCTGTTTCTATTTACTCTATTAAGTTAGGTGATAGTATATTATCTAAAGTTTCTGGTTTGGGTACCATTCCTTCTAATTCTTCCGTTTCTCTATCTTTTGTTCTTTATGTGCCAAAATTTTGATTACTTTATGTTCCTTATGTGCCAAACTTCCATTTCAAGCCTTATTTTGTTAGTAATCTCACAAAATCCCTCCATTGTTCCACACTGTTCTATCCTAACCATTATGTGATTCTGGATCTAAAGATGAGGAATACAATTGGTGGATGACATGAGCATGGGGCTTCTATTGTCTGAACACAATCAGTTGGAGCTAATCTACAAATGAATGTATCTACTCATCAGTGGCATTGTCGCCTTGGTTGCCCCTCATTGGAAATTTAATGTGTAGATCCTAATCTGGAGTGTTCAGTATTAGGGTGTAAGATTTCTTATTTGAGTATGCATAATAGGGATAACATTTCCACCACAGGCAGATATGTGAAATCCAGTTTCTTTTGCTCTGGTCCATTCTGATGTTTGGGAACCAGTTCCTGTTTCTTGTATGTCGGGATTTGATTCTGTTGCATTTTGTAGATGATTATTCAATAACTACACGAGTTTATTTAATGAAAGACAAATCTAAGTTGTTTTCTATTTCTAAAATGTTTCATCTAGAAACCCTTTGAAATGTTTCATATGGAAGTGCATAACTAATTTAGTTTAGAAGTGTGTGTGTTTTACACTCAGATAGGGCCAAAGAACAGGTCCAATAATAGGATTTTATGCTGGACTTCATGCATTCACATGCCCCCACAAATTGTGATGCAGAGAGGAAAAATCCACACCTAATCAAAGTTGCGCATTCAATGGTTATCACTTATCAACATGAATGTTCCAAAGAGATACAGAGTTCATGAAGTTTCAACTGCATGCTATTTGATCAACATAGTACCCTCCTCCGACTTAAATGGTCAATCTCTTCACTCAATTCTAATTTTGGTTTCTTTTCCACAGATTTTAGATGAATATGTTTTGTTTATTATTTAGGATCTGGTATCGACAAGTTTGATCCTTGCAGAATAAAGTGTATCTACCTGGGTATTCAGGAACTCAGAGGAGACAGATGTTATAGCTCAAGTCTTCAAAAACAATGGCCTTGTTGGCATCACTTTTTCTAAGACCACACCCCTCTACTCTAGTGATGAATGTTCCTTGAGA
This sequence comes from Magnolia kwangsiensis, assembly GCA_037074715.1. NCBI lineage: Eukaryota > Viridiplantae > Streptophyta > Magnoliopsida > Magnoliales > Magnoliaceae > Magnolia > Magnolia kwangsiensis. The sequence goes on from CM073582.1 coordinate 26,911,758, forward strand.
GTGATTGTCTTGACTCAGCACCACATATAGTTTCTTCACATCCTCTTCCAACCTGTTGTGTGCCACTTCTTGTGGGTTATAACCCATGGTTTAATGACATGGCAACTCCAATCGATTTGTTCAGCCCTGAGTCGAGCCAAGACTCACCTGAGTCAGGGGTGACACAAGGGGCTCCTCTTCCAACTTTGGTTACCTGTGCCACTTCCTATGATATCTAACCCATGATTAAAAGACTCGGCAACTTGGATTGACTTGTTCAGCCCTGAGTGAGACGGGACTCACCCAGTGTTTTTTTTCTTCTTTTTTTGTGGTGGGTGGGGGGTGTGAGGAGCAGGTAATCAAGCCTGTAATCCATTATCATCCACCACATCTACTTCTATATCCACAGTTCCAACCTTAAATTTTACACCATCGCCCTCTTCTATCGATTGGAATTCCATATGCTTTAGAAAAGGTAAACGTACTTGCACTAATCCTATCTCTTAATGTCTCTTTCCATTTTTCTTCCTACTGCAAATTTGCCTGGTTTCTTTATTTCTTTTTTTTTTCTCAAGGCTTATCTAGAGGTTTTTGTCTCACGGTGAGTGGAAGAAAGCCATGGAAGAGGAGATGGCTTCTTTAGACAACAACAATACCTAGGAGTTAACTGATTTGCTGAAAGAAAGCTGGTTGTTGGGTATAGATGAGTGTCTCGTATCAAGTTTTTACCATATGGACCAATTGAGTAACAAAAGGCTCGTCTTGCTAAAGGACATGGGAGTAGACTATTCAGAGACATTTCTCTAATTGCTAAACTCAATTCTATCAGAGTTAGTTTTTCAATGGTAGCAAATGTTGGCCTCTTTTCCAATTTGATGTTAAGGATGCTTTCTTGCATGGGGATCTCAATGAAGAGGTGTATCTTAAGCAACCTCCTAGGTTTGTTGCTCAGGGGGAGTTGAAGTGGTGTACAAATTATAATTTGACTTTGACTTATGGCTTGAAACAATCTCCCCGTGCATGATTTGATAAGTTTTGGCTTATAGAATACAATAAGCCAAGCTGATCGACTCGGTTATTATTTGACAGTGCTTCAGGTCTTATTGTGTTGATTATTTATATGGATGACATTGTGCTTACATGTAGTGATAGCAAGGGAATTGAAGAACTGAAGATACATCCACAACAACATTTCTACATGAAGCATTTAGGTCATCTTCGGTATTTTTAGAAGTTCTGAGGTCGAAGATGTATTAATTGTCTCAAAGGAAATATGTTATAGATCTTCTCTCAGAACCGGACTGCTTGTTACTAAACCATTGACACCCCCTATGGACTCAAATCATAAGTTGGCATGTGATCAAGAAAGGTTGATGAAGACCCCAGGTAGTACCACAGATTGGTTGTAAGCTTGTTTACCTAACCATAAAAAAGCCTGATATAATCTATGTTGTTATTGTTGTGAACTCAGTTCATGCATAATCCTAGGGTCCAACATATGGATGCGGCCCACAATTTTTGCAGTATCTTAAGAAAGCCTCTACAGAAGGGGTCTTATATAGGCTCAAGGGTCATTTGAATCGAAGGTTACTTCAATGCCAACCGGGCTGAATCTCCATCTGACAATCTACCAACGGTTACTGTAAGTTTGTGGGCGGCTATCTAGTTACGTTCATGAGTAAAAGCAGTGCTTTGGCATTGTCAAGTGAAGCAGTGTATAGATCCATGGCTCACATTGCTTGCAAACTTATGTGGCCGAGAACCTTGTTGCATGAGATGGTTTCTTAGTGAAGCAGCCACTGTCGTTGTGTTATGATAATCAGGCAACTTTGCATATTGCCAATAATCTCGTGTTTCACAAGAGGACCAACTACATTGAAGTAACCTATCACTTCATTCACAAGGTCTCCAACAATGACATTCCACTTCATATGCCAAAATCTCAAGAACAACTTGATGTATTCGCCATGGCACTGAGTAGAAGAAAATATGAGAGTTTATTGCAAGCTGGGCATCAACAACACCTACACACTAGCTTGAGTGAGTGTTGATTACCATACGACTATACAGCATGGTTGTGTTGACACTTGACACCTGATCTTGTATTTAGTGCGCGTGTGCACCTGTTGTATCTGTACCTACACATATAGTGTGGGCAATTTGAGCCACATTATGTGAGGCTTCTTCACTATTTTAAATACTACATAGCTTACATACAAGTTATTTTTCACGTGTGCGCGCCTGTTGTATATGTACCTACACATAGTGTGGGCAATTTGAGCCACATTTTGTGAGGCATCTTCACTATTTTAAATACTACATAGCTTGCATATAAGTTATTTTTCGCTAAAACATTAAAATCAACTAATGTTTTCAATTATTTGATACATTTTTCTATTTTCAAATTAATTAATTAATATTTTCAATGATTGTAGTAATATAAGTAACATTATTAAATTGGTTTCCTTACTATTTCTTTATCTTTATACTTAATCTTTGGCCTATTTTTCCTATTATTTATGGCTGTGTTTGGTTGTACCAAATAGCATGGAATTTCATTAGTAACCAGTCTAATTTAGGGTAATGAAATTTCATGATATTTGGTTCAACTAAGTGCAAATTTAATTAAAAATCACCAAGTGCAAACTTAATTAAAAATCTAGAAGTAGCACACAGCTTACTCTGCACGCTACGTAGCTTATTTAGAGGGGCGAATGCTATGCTACAAACTATTTTCTATTCAAACATTGGGCGCCTTTAGTAGGTGCCTTACTAGGTAAAGCCCAAATACGGTTAATTTAGTCTTTTTCCCAATAACTTGCGCATCCTTATAATATTTCAGAAAAAAATAAATCCTTACATTGATAAAAAGATGTGAATGGGAGGGTGTGTCACTCCTCTTCTATGTTTCTCTCTCTTCCCCTCTGTCTCACTTTCTCCTCTCTCTCTCACTCCCTCTTGTACCATATTCTCAATGGTAAAAAATGGACACCTGGTTGGATGATCCAAACCGTTGATCTAATGGGCTTCATGGTCGATAGATCACACCCTACAACACCCTCGATGGGATAACCCAAGCCTTTTTATTGGTGGCCTGCAAATAGATGGTTAACAAAGGAAACACGGCAAGATCCACAATCAACTAAAGTAAAGGACAAAGATTGGAATGAATAGGATGCTTCACTGCGAGATGTTTGGTGTAGATCCATCCATGGTGGGGCTGTTAGGTCAACAGTCTGGATCACTAAACCACTGGCTCCACATGTACAAAGTGAAGAGCTGAGGACATTGCATATCATCAGGTCAAAGATCATCCGGTTTGTTTTGTGCCACAGGCCTTCATTTACTTCTACAAACAACAAACTATGTTTCTCTGGAAACCCAACTGATTCAGAAACTGCAAATGCAAAGCAAAGAAAACCTAAATAAATTAAAGTCTTCAATAGAATACCTTCTGGCGTTTGGAATCCGGTGGACTAGGAGGGTCACGATGATGTGAGTTCCCAGCGGAAGATGGATTCTCCATCTCAGCCTGCACATGGATTATCATTTTAAGATCAAACACTGGAAGAATGGCTTTGTTTTTCATTTAGTTTTTGGCAAATCCTCACAAAAGGCACAAGGCCAACAGAACCCTTGCTTTCTCATAGAGGAAAAGATAAGGAAAAAAACTCAAATACAAAGATTCAGTCTAATACTCTAGCTATTAGGATGATGGCCTTTCCTGCTTTTCCCTTTTGTAATAGCTTTAGCAAAATAAAAACTAGTTTTAGTAAATAGCAGGTTCTTAATACCTGGGATGTTGAATGATCAGGCAAAGTTCTACCCACCCTTGCTGATGAAGTATTGTCCGTCTCTGTGGCTGTGGCTTGAGATATAAAGGGCATAATCTGCCGAACCAAACCAGAGAAGAAAAGCCCTGGATCGAGACCCACTCTTGATGCCTCATTTGGTTCGGCATTTCTAGTTGGCTCTGTCTGCTCGGCAACAGAGCCTGCACCTGTGCCCTGGAAGTTGATGTCACTGACATTGATCTGCTCACCTGAGAATATGGTCCTCAGCAACTGATCGAATCTGCTGGGAATCTGATTCATAGATTCTCGGCCATCTTGCTGCCTGTCACTTGCATGAGTGTTGTGATTGCTATTGCCACATGGCTCCTGTTGGCTTGAATTGGAAGGCAGCACTGACCCTACAGAGGAACTATGTAATCAGTTATCTTGTTGGCTTCAGTTGCAAATCAGCAATGATGCTACAAACAAACAAACAATCGGTTCTGTAACTTCTGTTACATCATATGAGAAGAAAAACACTGAAAAGAAATCCTGCATTCATTCATAATGTAGGGCCATAATGGAGAAATGCAGCTGTAGTGAAGTTTCCTCAGATCTATATCGATATTTACATAATAATAAAAAAATCTCATATCTGAGGTTACGAAGTCAAAAATCAAACAAGGTTAGGAGAAAAGTCTCCTGGAACAACTCGGCAAACTAAAGTTATTTCATATATCAAAAGCCCCCACTGTCAACTTATCCTGTATTTACTTGTTGACGGCTACATGCCGGACATGGAGCAGGCGGGAGTAGTTGCCAAGGTTTAGAATATCAGTATCAAGGGGCATATCAGCTAAGCCAAAAAATAATACGATATAGTCTGTTTCTTTCTTGTTCTTCTTTTTCCCAGAGCATTTTGAAATTTAGCAGGAAAATAGGGGAAAATGTAAAGCACCAGAATCTATCATTTTTTTTAAATGTTCTTAACATTTACTCGGTGGTTTCTCAACCATTCTTTGATAATAATGCTGTTTGGTGACTTGACCTGCAGAAAGTCAACCAAATAGGCCCTAGCCGAACACAAATCAAGCATGATTTGATAGAAAAAGGCCTATTATATTGAAATACAACAAAGGAAAGATGGAAAAAGAAAAAAGAAAAAAAAAAAAAGTGTTAGTTTCCCTCTTTTTCAATTTTTTCCAAAAAATGGTTCATTCCGCTTTGCTTCCTCAAATCTTGTGTTTTGATCCATGAAATAGGCTTAGATCTAGTATAAAAATGAGTTTTTAAGCATCCCTGACTGTTGAAACGAAGAAACACATGAACAAGCTAGAGAAAAGTCGGAAATTTCTATTTAGATTGGGGCTTTCATGGGCACCTTAGCCCTGGCACGGTCTGCACTGGCCGTTATGGTCCATTATGGCCCTTCTTTTTTTTTCCTGAAACGGACTGGTTCATCCTTTATTCATGTAATGGGGGTGACCAATATGGTTATGATGTGGGCCTATATGGCCAAATTGTAACCGATTTTCAAAACCATTGTCCTTGGAAAACCAACATGCTCTGATTTTCAAAACCACGGTCCTCGTTTTTTATTTTATTTTACAGAGTGATATTCAAAATATCTATTATTGCTAAGATATAAAACAATGTATCTGCATAACTAGAACTACATAAATGACCATATAAAATCATCGATACTGCTAAACTACGAAAGATGAATAAGGTTTTTTTTTTTTTGCTAATAACCTCGTTGACACTATCCAGCACTTGACTTGACATGGGTGACCTACATGGCAATTTCCTAGAAAATGGAATGCCGTTGTCACATAGCCTACATCACTTCTTTATAAACTTTCAGGCAATGGCACACAATCCGGAGGTCAGCTTTTCCATGTATTTACAGTTACATAAAATGTGAGTGTTAAACATGGAATTGGAAAGATTCCAAACAATATAAACTGCATATGAAACTATGAATGTCCAAGGCTAACCTTGTTGACATGACGTCGATGTGTTTGCTGAAGCACCAATTTCGGAAGCAACAGAAGCGGCATTTGTGGATAAACAATTGGCAGTCTGAGAATCACCATCTCCTCTGGCAGACACACCATTTGATCCTAGATTTTGTTGATGAACTGCTGCAGGTTCTGGGATTGGCGGCCGAGCAGTTTCAGAACCAGTAGGGTGGGTCTCACCAGATGGTTGAGAGCCTCTTGCGTCGCCCAATTGCCCAGGACTTAAGTGCTGGATTCTTGCTAAAAGCGGGTAGAATAACCCAACTGCACTACCAGCTGAATCAGTTGGAGGACGCCTGAGTGCAGCAGGAACAGCAACCACAGTCCTAACAGGCACTACACGCACTCCAGAGTCTCCGGTAAAGGATGATCCACCTGAGATCCCTGAGACCGTCTGATGAACAAAATTAGCAGCAGCAGAAGTTGGTGGATCCGGCTGTCCTGGAGGTTGCTGTGCACCAGCTTGATCCCTTTGGTTAGCATTTGTAGCAGGCATCGAACGCCCTGATGGTAAGAAAGTCAAAACAAGGAATAATCCATGCCTAGCCAACACTGTCGATGCCGAAAGGGTTAGGAAAAATTTAGAAATAAATAAATCCACCTGTACGTATCCGTATGTCAATGTTCCTTGGGAGAAATCCAGACCCAAGTATGCCACCAGCCAAGCCATTGCCAGATTGCACAGCTCCTGTGGGAATAGCACCAAAACTTGTTCCTGGTTGAAAAGGAAGAGGCTGCTAATACAAAGTTTAGCTGATGAAAAGAAATTACAAATATTAAACAAGAGGTTCGCTAGCATTGCTCACCCTTGCTCTCTCCTGTTGTTGCTCACCTTCAGTTGTGAGCCTCAGCCCATTCAACCAGTAGGCTCAACCAAAGAATGGACATTTGAAAAAGATCCCACTGTTCAGTAATCTTCACTGTCCATGCAAAGGATTGGTAGGAACAATGATCCACATCTCAACACTTTGGGGTGGCGTTGAGTGTAACTGATTTATGGGAATTCCCCACATGACCTATCAATGGTGGGTCCATTTGATGAACTGTCTGGTACACCATGCAGATGAGGCTCAAGGGGCAAGCAACTAATGCATAGGAATGCCAGCAAGGTTCTTAAAATGATCCAGAAAACTATCAAGAGTCTTAACCTGAACCATTATAGGATTGGGGCCAGATGTGGATATGAAGACTGCTGGACCGGCATTAACCACAGCTTCTGACTGTGTCAAGAAATAAGCACAAATTACCATTTGAAGAAGAAAGATTTTCTTAAATACAAATGGCATGAAGAACATAAAAGTGACCTACCGGTGTGCGACCCATGCGCAATGTCATGGTTGTGCGACCAAGCTCAAGTAGCAAAGCACCTAAATTTTGCAAGAAAACCCCGGATCTCATTGTGCTGGACTGCAGGCTCATCGTCCGCACCAGGGGGTCTGTCACGCTTGCTTGATCCTCTAGTTGTCTTGCAAGTAGCTGCCAAAGAAAAGAAAAATACACAGAGATATATCATAACAGAAAAAATGGATATATCATAATCTATGATACTCTGAGACAACACAGATTTGTTACATACATCTATTGAAATATCTGGATATTATTGAAAGTAACATTAGAAAAGAGAAGCAGGTTTTGGGTAAAAATGGGTCTGTGAGTGACCATGTAAACACAAAAAAGATGCTAGAATAATGCAGAAGAGACTTGCTGGAAATAATAGAATGAGATTTTCACATGTAAGGTAGCATCAGTGGAAAATTCTTCCATTCCACTAACATAGACAATGAAAAAAATTATTTATTAAAATGGGCAACAACTATATTGGAAAGAAAAGAGGATCGTCAAGGCAAAGGTATCAAATGAAACATGGAAAAAAAAAAGTTTGTAACCTTCATTATTTATGGATAAAGATGAAGAAAAGAGTGACCAGTCTGCTTTAACAAAATAGAAAGAGAACAAACAATGATGTGGTGGAGACATACAGATAGGCATTCTCCAGCTTGTTCGACGAGCATTTGTCTCGTAGAGAGCACGACTTCCGCCAAGGATGCTGGCGTTGGCAGACCTTGTACAGAATTTGAACGTGATCCAGCATCAGAATTCCGCCCTTCCATGCCATGCATGCCAAGAGTTTCAGTATCATTGCCATGGCTCCTGCCTGGCAAGTGGCCATGTGTTTCAAGCATCTCAGGTTGAAAGAAATACAGAAAATTGCAAAGACTATTCAAGGGTGCATTTGGAAGTTACTTTATTTGCATTGATCAGAATGGCCATTGTGCTCAATTAGAATCTTTGCACATTGAGCACACTTGCTATCTAGAGCTGATTCTGACAGACTTTGTCCATTCCACTCCATGCAGAATGGAGCTTATGTGCTTCCCAAACAAACCCCAATTTGAAACCAGTAGACAGCACTGTTTGAATAGTGCGCAAGGGGATTTGTGCAGTATCCAAATGGAGCCTAAAAGAATGTCATGAGATGAAAGAACACCAACCGTTGGCACCGAATTCAACTCTCATATGCCTTAAATACTGAGACATAGTTGCTAAAGAATCAGGAATGACCTGAGGAAAGAAAAGATAAAATGCATGCATAAATTGAGAAAAGAAGCAAACAAACAAAAAGACGGTAGCTAAACCACAAAAAAGATGGGGGTGGGGGTGTCCTGCAACTTACTGTTGGCTGCAAAGGCCCTACAGAAACTGCAGATGGAAAACGAAGAGCACCACGCAGTGGGTCAGATTGAGCTTGTGGAGTAGACAAGTCAGGTGGAACTTGGGTTGAAGCCGACATGCCACTAGCACCAGATGTTCTGTCAAGTCTTTCTAAACCATGTTCCTGCCAAGGAAAAGACACATAAACAAAAGTCGAATACAGACATCAGTTGAGAAAATAATGAAGATGGATCATTCCATGAATGAACATCCAGCTATGATAGAATTCCAATAAAATGTAAATTAGACAAGATACATGATGTGGTCCCTGGTTTTTAACATCACAAATTACCCCGAGGTCTACTCCTTCACCCCCTGTTCCTAAATTTGAAATTCCAATAGAACTGAGAACAGCAGAAACAATCTGCACATAGGGCAACAAAAAACAGAAAAGGGAAGTAAATAACAAAGTATTCAGATAGAAAGAGAATTTAATAAAATGAGACGGTTTGAAATCAAATAGCCTCACGCGATTGATATCTGGTATGACCCCATCCCCTTGATCAGCTATATTGAAGGTTCCAAGCACTACGCTATGAGCCACATGATTACCACGATTACGAGCAGTATTTGAAGAAGGATCAGCTGCTGTAAATGATAGTAGAGAGAAGTTAACCTTTTCTGGTTAGAACTAAAATGTTCTTTCAGAAACATACAGGCTATGAAGTTCACTCAGAAAAGCTCAAGTGGCAGACTGAGTGAGTGAAAGATACCTCGTTTCAACACTGAGGTCTTGGTATCGATTCCCTAGTGGGGGTGGCTAACAGTGAAGTGTGAACTGACAGTGGGTGTACTAACAAGCTAACAAAAAAAAAAGAGTTCACTCAGAAAAGCTAATACCAAAAAACGGAATCGAGATTTAAGCAACCCCTAGTATCCTCAACAAAACCATAACTGAAGAGAGAAGTTAGACCAACAGCTTGAAGCTGTTTCCTTTTGCATAAATTCAAAAATAATTGGCAAAAGAATTTCTAGAACCAGCACATCAGAAGAGCTATGGAAATGAACTCTACAACTCTTTTATCTCCTGTGGATCAATAGTTGCCCGAGTTCCAAATCCTTGGTTTCCATACCAACTTTTACAAGTTCAAAAAAGGACGAAAGCAGACGGAAATAATTTCTGCAAATTCCTTCGTAAAGTCCAGTACCCACTTTCACAAGTTCAAATATGGCCCAAGGCAGATGAAAATGAATTCTAGAACTCTATTCCCTTGTAGATAACTAGTTGCCTGTTTCATGTTCTACATAAGGTATTCTGTAACGGTAACGGTAGCCATAACGGCCACCACCGTTACCCTTACGATACGGGTCATAACAGTTGTTACGTTCTCTTTTTTTTAAAAAAAGTTTGAAAGAAAAAATCCAAAAAACCCGTATCTACCTCGTAATGTTTTTTAAAAAAAATATATCCAAAAAAACTATATTTGTGGCCTTTACAGGGGGCATAACAGGCTATTAACAACAGTTATAGATCATTTTTTCTATAATAGCTGTTATGGTCGTTACGACCCTATAATGTGTAATGGTTGCCACCATTACCTTTACATGACAGCCTTTACGGCACACCATATTTCCCTCCCTCCCTCCCCATGTGCGGGCTATGTGCATGGAAGCCTTCCATGGACACTTGGGGTTGAAATCATTGCTTTGAGCCCTCCATTCAGTCCCACTACTTTTTATAGGCCTGCTTGAAAAATATCTTGCCGATTGAATGACCATAACCATCCATTTTCCAAACCAAGCTTCAAATGGTTACCAATGTCTAACCAAAGCGACTGCACCCTATGGAAGATTAAGATTGATGATTGAACCTATTTAATAAATGATCTTCGATGAAGATCTTTTCTGATGCAGGACAATTAACCACTTGCCCTAAAAGCTTGAACTGTTAGAGTACGGCGAATTAATCCCTTTATCTCATAGCCTAAGCCCCACATCTCATGAGTTAGGACCTCGGCCGAACCCTCTTCGTGGGCCCCAAATCACATGGGCCTCCCATCCCGAGTGTCCCAGCATCCCACGAGCTACCCCACTCGAGCCCGGTGTGAAATGCGCATTAATCACCCCTAGTAAGGAGTCTCAAACATGAGACCTCCCCCGTGGGCCCCAAATCGCATGGGTCACCCACCCCGAGTATGCCCCTGCATCCAACAAGCAACCCCACTCGAGCCCAATGTGAAAATGCCCCTGCATTAATCACCCCCGATGAGGAGTCTCGAACATAAGACCTCCCACTTTGATACCAAATTTGATGCAGGACATGAAATTCAGATACGATGTGCAAGATTTCAGATTTAAGATCACATAGGTCATAAACAATTACACAAATTCCACATCCCACACAAAAGCCCAAATATTCAATTAAGGGGAATCTATGTGGGTCCAAGCCTACACACGTTAGGGTTGGATCAATAAAAATTATGAACCAAACAAAACTCAAAGGGAAATACAAATCATCCACATATGCATACCAATCAATCCCTAATCCAAGGAATTCACCAATTTCAAATCAAGGAACCCTAGGGTGAGAAAAGAAATAGAAATTGGAGATTTATGGCAATCTAGGGTTAGAGTTTATAAAATTAGGGATGAAAAGAGAAAAACAAGAGAAAAACCAGACCCAGAAATAGCTCCCACGTGCAGACAGTGCCCTGAGGCTGACGCACGTGCGCAAATGGGCTGGCCGCATGTGCGATGAAGGCCCGCCTTCCCAAATCGGCTTCTTGGCCCTGGTTGGCCAGGCTAGGGTGTCAAAACCTCCAAATTTCACGTCGATCCAGGCTGTGGTCTAAGCATGGTGCTCCGTCAACGTTTCAGCCCTCCTGCAAGGCCAAATTCTGAAAACTGGCTGTGGAGGGATGAACAGCTACAAAACAAACGGATTGGGCGCGAAGATGGTTGTGGGAAGGATGAAATAAGATGGAGGGGCGAATGGGGATAAATGTGGCTTCGCACCACGGTAGTTAACCCTTCGAAAAGGCAAAGCTTCACACCCACTTTAATCTCAGCCCTTCGAAAAGGGAGGGCTTCGCACCCACTTTAATTTTTTCACAACTCAGAAACTTAGATAGCAGAAAAACCACGCAGGAATTTTTATTCAACTTCAATGAATCAAAAGAACTACAAGGGGTGCCTATTTATAAGAAAATTCTATACCCCAAAACTCGCACTATGTGCACAACTTATTACTTGGCGATGAAGTAAACTAGAATAAAAACCAAACAAAGAGATTTAAAGCATTCATGATGTTCTAAATAATATCAATAAGCAATACCTAAAATATGAGATCAATCCAACGAGCTACGATCATGAGATTCCATGATAGGGCTTTACTTTACTATCGGCTCCATTCTTTTGAACCAAACTTCGTCTTCTAACTAGGAGGCCCTCCCTGGACGTCGTCATCGAGCCAGATTGACGGTGAGGCCCTCCTTCCTACGTACGTGCGTAAGGGGGTGATGTGCGTGCGCGTGTGCGCATAATGTCCCCATCAATTCTCCCCGACTGCGAAGATTTCGCCACTGGCGAAATAAAACTCCTGGACCGCTCCGAAATATCAGGATCAAGTCTCTGAAGCTCCTCCTCAGTGAGTCACGTGCTGTCTGAAGCTGGGCGTGACTTCCATTTAACCAGGTACTTCTGAAACCCGCCATCCGACGTGAATATTATCTGATGGTCCAGAATATCATCTATTTCCTCTCTAGGTGTGGGAAGGGTAGGTATGGGAGGTAGGCTGAGAAAATGAGTCGGGAAGAGTAGGTATAGGACATAGTAGCTGGAAAGATAGGTCAGGACAAGTAGGTATGGGAGGTAGATGCTGAGAAAATGGGTCGGGACGGATAGGTATGGGAGGTAGATGTTGGAAAAATGGGTCGGGAGGGGTAGGTATGGGACGTAGTAGCTTGAGAAAATGGGTCGAGACAGGTAGGTATGGGAGGTAGAGGCTGGAAAAATGGGTCCGGAGGGGGTCATGGATCAAGGGAAAGGTTTGATGAATCAGAATGGTTAGGTGAAAGGCTGGACAATGAATCAATGGCCCCTTAAAATGCAACTAGATCCTCCACATTGAATGCGGAACTAATTCCCATGGAGGGTGGAAGATTTGCCACATACGCATTAAGACCATTTCGTTTTATAATTTTGATAGGTCCAACGCTACGCGCGTGTAACTTACAAATAGCCCCCAGAGGATACCGCTCGGGCCTGATGTGGACCATCACAGAGTCCCTTACATTGAATTCCTTGAAACATTTAAGCTGGTCTGCAGAAAATTTGTAATGTTCATTACTAGTAGTGATCTTCTGCCTGATTTCTTGATGCCATGAATGAATGTGATGCACAAAAGACTCTGCAGGCTCTGACGACCTATGAGACAGTGACATAGGGACGAGATCAATAGGTTTCTCAGGTTTATAACCAGTAACGACTTCATAAGGACTGAGACCTGTGGACCTATCGACAAAACTATTAAATGCAAACTCAGTTGTAGGATTATGGTGTCCCATGTTCTGGTGTGCTCTATATCCCTCCTAAGGGAAGACTCATCCGGTAGATCATCAAGAAAGACATCATGAAACTCATCCACTACCGGAATGGCCTCAGTAGGTAACTCTACACTAGCCTCTAGTGCACTCTCTAGTCACGAGGCCACACATGTTGTACCTCTTAAAATAATGGTCTTGATGTCCCTCATGGGGTGGGGGTACGGGTGCACACCCATGACTGATTCCTTGCCCACCTTCATTCATTGGTCTATCCTCCTAGCCACCTACCTGAGGTTGGCCATCTTCCCTAATGGTGGGGTTTGCCCTGAGGGAGGCTTCTATTTGGTCAAGGCGTTGATATATGTCTTGTTCCAAGTGCTTACCCCAAGACTCGATCTACTGGGACAGCTTGTTTAGTAACTCTAGCAGTTATTCCATGTTTAGTGTAGGGTGCTAGCCAAAACCATGACCCGTGCGTGTGGGTGTACAACTTATAACTCCACCTTAGAACTTTTTACGACGATTATATGGGACTAAATGATCCTATGAGACTCTATATGAGAGAAATTACGCAGTACTACTAAAATCCAGCAATATAGTTGTCAAAATAAAGGAATAACAGAAAGTTACAGCAATGTAAATTGCTAACTTCTTACTAACAGAAATTTCAGCAACTAATATCAGGGACTATGGACTCCTAAAAGCTACATATGATAAACTGCATGCATGATGGATTCAAACAAACTAACCTTAAACATGTAATGTATTCCCCTATAAGAAACCTAAGCTCTGATACCAAATTTGATGCGGGACAATTAACCACTTGCTCTAAAAGCTCGAACTGTTAGAGTATGACGAATTAATCCCTTTATCTCATAGCTCAGGCCCCACATCTCATGAGTTAGGATTTCGGCCAAACCCCCTTCGTAAGCCCCAAATCACATGGGTCGCCCACCCCGAGTGTGTCCCCGCATCCCACGAGCTAACCCACTCGAGCCCGGTGTGAAATGCGCATTAATCACCCCTAGTAAGGAGTCTCGAACATGAGACCTCCCCCGTGGGCCCCAAATCGCATGGGTCACCCACCCCGAGTGTGCCCCTGCATCCAACAGGCAACCCCACTCGAGCCCAGTGTGAAAATGCCCCTGCATTATTTTCCTTCTATCACCGATTGAATGACCCTAGCGATCCATTTTCCAATCCATGCTTCAATTGGTTACCAATGTCTAACCAAAGTGACTCTTTAGAAACATAGGCAATCCATCTCATGCCACCTGATGGATGATTAAGATTATTATTGAATCTATTTAATAAACGATCTTGTACGAAGATCTTTTCCTTCTATTGATCTCATGGATGGACCAAATGCAGACAAGTATTTTAAGTCGTGGTAGCGTGATGCGTAGCGTTCGGGCCTCTATAGCGTGTAGCATAAACTACACGATACTTCTAATTTTTTTATTTTAAAATAGGAAAAATATGATAAATAGTAAGAAAAAAATAACAAAAATATAAAAATGCCTAAAAAGATGATTCATTTGTAAGTATAAACGTGTTCAAACAAGTTATTTATTATCATTTATCAAAAGCCAATTCACATATATAAACTAAATCAAATCATTATGACATCAACTTTCTAAGCAAACCACTTTAATTCATAATGTTTAATTGAAACCACAAGTATGACAGGAAATTAAAATCCCACAAGTTGAGAGTATTAAGTACAAATACAATTATCATTTATATATTAACAAAAAAGTAGCCTATGCTACATACATTATGAAAAGAAATTAAAATCCCCTACAACCCTTTTAACCCACGCTATTGGATTTATGCTATTTGCTAATGCTACGTAGCATCATAGCTACGCTACGCTATGCTACACTACAAACACTATTCAAAACACTGGTCTAGACTGCCAACATGCCCAAAACGCAGACTTTTTTTCTTTCTTTTTGATCATTCAAAATGCAACCATATGGGTGCAACTGAAAGCCAGAACTAATCAAAAAATCTGAAAATAACAACAACAACATGTCATCAACACCACCACCACTTTTAGAATCCAAATTCCTTATTTAAATGAAGATGTCGAGATTGCTAACTGAGCCTAGATGACAGCATGCAACAGATGATCTCAGCAACTAATGCAATGGGTGATAGCAACCAATGCTTAAAAAGGCAATATATGCCAAGATGGGAGTAACACATTCCAGAAAACTCAAAAAATATTTTTTATTCAAACAACCATGTCTCTAAAATTCCGTGCATATTGCTTATTAGCCACAAGTACATAAGCAGTAATTTAATGCTTACATACTAAGCGAGACTCTCCATTGGCTACATATTTAATTTTAAAAAAAGGGTAAAGAAATAACTTATTGGTCTACTTCCCTAAACATTCACCACATAACAGCTAAAAAGGGACTAAAGTACAAAACCTAATCTAATTCTTTGTAACCATCCATACGAACCTATAGACATCTGTATGAAGGACTGTTCGAATAGGCAATAATCATCACCAACAGCATCTAAGCCTTATCCCAATAAATCGGGGTTGGCTATATGAATTTTGTTCCATTCCACCATTGCACTCTATCGAGGGCCATAGCTTCAGTTACAGCATTGGTCATCAAGTCTTTTCTTACTATCTCTACAGCTCTACTCACATCCCTTTAGGCCTTTCCCCTTGCCCTTTTTAGAGTCTTTAACTTGTACCCACTCCTCCTGGCACAATCTTGGTCACTATGTTGCTACTCATAAGTTCCCTCAAATGCAGTCATTTCTAATTTTATCCTTCCTCACCTTGTCACCCATCTATCTCAACATGCTCATTTCAGCTATACTCATCCTTCGTTCCTTAACTGCCAAACATTTTGTCCCACAAAGCATGGCTGGTCTAATAGGCATACTGTTAGAGTCTTCAACTTGTACCCACTCCTACTGGCACAATCTTGGTCACTCTGTAGCAACTCATAAGTTCCCTCAAATGCAGTCATTTCTAATTTTATCCTTCCTCACCTTGCCACCCATCTATCTCAACATACTCATTTCAGCTATACTCATCCTTCATTCCTTAACTGCCCAACATTTTGTCCCACAAAGCATGGCTGGTCTAATAGGCATACTATAAAATTTTCCTTTTAGTTTGAGTGGTACACAACAATCACATAAAACTCCAGAGGCACATCTCCTACTCTTGGTCACTCTGTTGCTACTCATAAGTTCCCTCAAATGCAGTCATTTCTAATTTTATCTTTCCTCGCCTTGCCACCCATCTATCTCAACATACTCATTTCAGTTACATTCATCCTTCATTCCTTAACTGCCCAACATTTTGTCCCACAAAGCGTGGCTGGTCTAATAGGCATACTACATCTCCTACTGGTGCAATCTTGGTCACTCTGCTGCTACTCATAAGTTCCCTCAAATGCAGTCATTTCTAATTTTATCCTTCCTTGCCTTGCCACCCATCTATCTCAACATACTCATTTCAGCTCCACTCATCCCTCATTCCTTAATGGCCCAACATTTTGTCCCACAAAGCATGGCTGGTCTAATAGGCATACTATAAAATTTCCCTTTCAGTTTGAGTGGTACACAACAATCACATAAAACTCCAAAGGCACATCTCCATTTCTTCCACCCAACTTGGATTTTATGGGCAATATCGTTCTCAATCTCTCTACTGTTCTGAATTATTGACCCAAGATATCGAAAGTGATCTCGGTCAGCAATCTTAACTAAATTCCTCATTTACACTTCTATTGTTACTAAAATTGCACTCCATATAATTTGTTTTAGTATAATTAATTTTAAATCCTTTATATTCTAAAGCACCCTCCCTTAAAACTAGATTTGTGTTTACAGCTTTACGCCCTCCCTCGTCCTGTCAACCAAAACTATGACATCTGCAAACAACATACGCCATGGAATCTCTTCCTGCAAAAACCTCGTTGACACAGTTTGTATGTACTCATCAAATCTCACCAATGACTAATAGGAATTCTATTTAAACACATATGAGGCTGATCTTTGCCAAATATATGTACACAAATCCCATGGTGGCAACTCGCTGCCAACAAATGCCCTTATTTGCTGCATATATATGGCACAAAGTCATAATAGCATCAGCCTGATTTCAAGAGTCCAAATCCACTTCTAATTCCACTTGCAACAATTGTAAGGAGCTCGTATAGTTGTACTTGCAAGACAGCTGTGCATATGCATGAAATGGATCCACCCAACCGTCGATATGGGGACTGAAAACACAATATAATTGAACTTCTGGGGCTGGGCAATCAGATTCTACCTAATTTTGGATTTACACGCATGATGCCTGATGCATGGCCTGGATGCACTGTGGATGTATCAATTCCCCCAGCTTCAAAAAATAATATAAATAAATAAATAAAGTAAAACTCAAGCTGGAAACCAGTGTCAGCCTTAATCCGCTGCCTCCATAGCTGACCTTCTTCCACATTGATGGAAGTTGGTGGTTCAATCCCAATGTTTTAAATAGCGGTAGCATGTTGCGTATTGTTCAATCCTCCGTAGCGTGTAGCGAAATAGTGTAACGTGTAGCATAAGCTACACAATACTTCAATTTTTTATTTTATTTTAATATATATATATATATATGATACCACAGTGGACCCCACGACCACAGAGGACCCCACACATGTGGGCCATGGCATAGAACACCACAATGAACCCCACGCATGTGTACCACGTGATGGTTGGATGGGTCAAATCCATACCATACACACCACAACCCTCATGCATCTTTGCTATATAAGAACCGACCTCCTAAAAAAAATTAAAAAAATAAAAAAATAAAAATTGAAAAAATGAAAAAATAACCACAACTTTTCAACATAAATAAAAAGAAAACTCATTAGCAATGATTAAACGGCCAAAACATACCTTAAATAGAGATTTAATCAACCGAAAATGGATTTTTTTAAGCTACGTGTCCGCACGGCTGTGAAAAGAGGGAAATGTGATTTCTCCCTTGTTTGGGCTTCAATGCTCTTGAAAATCCAGCAAGAAGATGCTCTTGTAGGTCCAATTGAATGCCTAAAATCTGATCTACAATGGGCCTTTTGATCGGTAGGAATCAAAGTTTGAAAATGGTAGCTATTGCAGTTGCTGTGGCACTGAGATAGGGATGTTCAAAAGCCCTATTTCAATAGTTTTAAGTTAATTTTTTTCCTTAAAATATGAGTCTCCCACCTACTCTGGGAAAAAGTCTCAGCCATACATTTCAAGGCCCATTTTTTAATGGTTTAGATTGTAAAAATGTTCAAATGAGTACATATTTATAACCTACAAAGTGCCACGTGTGTGAAGGATGGTTTGGATGGATCTACATGTTGCCACGTGTGAAAAATATGGGCCACCACCTTTTTAAAACAATTTGTTAACTCACATAATAATATAGAGCTTTTATTTTAAAGAAAAGTACCATAGTCTTGAGGCGTACGCGACGTACGCTACATGCTACCTATGTGTAGCATATGCTATAGTGGAAATACGCTATTTCCATACACTACGTAGCGTTTTTGGTACGCTATGCTACGTAGCGTACACTACAC
The DNA here is from genome assembly GCA_037074715.1 of Magnolia kwangsiensis. Lineage (NCBI taxonomy): Eukaryota > Viridiplantae > Streptophyta > Magnoliopsida > Magnoliales > Magnoliaceae > Magnolia > Magnolia kwangsiensis. Next base: position 26,930,324 of record CM073582.1, read on the forward strand.
ACTACGCTACAGTGCTATTCACAACATTGTTCAATCCTATGCAAAGTTTGGCAAAACCCTTGTTGGAGTCTTTGTAGAAAAGGTTGCTTCCACTTGACACTTTTATAAATTCCAAACCTGTTGCAAGTTTAAATTTCTCCTTAGAAATAGAACAGTCTGCCCCTATTTTCTTGCAACAATCAAAATTTCCAAGGCAGTTCAATGTGGACATTGTTGAGATCCATCTGTTTGAAAATGGTCCATCAGCAAGAATTTTAATGGGCTGCGCCTAGGGTTGGCTTCAGCTTCAATTTTGAATATTCAGGTTGTGCCAATTAAAAGATTTGATTGTGCATTGACAACTTTATCCATCATTGAATCTAGTAACTAACCCACTGGTGGATTTGTGTCGGTCCAATTGTCAATGCATAGGTCAATCCAATGGTCAACTTGGACTCTTGCCTTTGCAGATCCCTTCAATGATTGATCTTTCAATCAATTTGATCCTTCAACATATCTACTCATGGGTCCATCGAGCAATATGGTGGTGTATTACTCTTAGATGTTAACAGTCTCAAGCATGGCTTCTTTTGAGTCTTCGGATTCGATAGATTGAGATTTAGTGTGATCTTCCTTCTGATGATACTATCCATATACACTTGAAAAACTTTTCTGATTCATCGAATTGTTTGAAATCTTTGTCAAATCCTTTTCTGTTGCTCATTGAATCCATTCCATTCCTTGAATCCTCTCATTTCCTCCTATGTCTTCTCCACCACCTTTGATTTCTCACAGGGGTCCTTATAATGGAAAGTTTCCAAATGACCAACATACCATTACGTAGTTTCATAGGGGAGACTATTGATATAGATTACCATAATAATCATTAGAAAAAACATGGATTAGGGTGATATGAAGAGCAATTATATTGGTCAGGACTAGGGATAACCAGAGTTAGAATCATACAAAAGACAAGGATGCTGATAACAGGGCCAGATCTCAGATAGGAATAATCATAATTCATACAACCATCCTCTCATCGACATCCCAGCAATGCTGAATGGTCCAGCTCTCGACAGGCTCATCATCATCTAAACCTTATCCAACTAATTGGACCAACAGCTTGAATCTTCTTCCACCATTCCACTATATCAAGGGCCATAATTGCAGTTAGACCATAGCCTGGCCCATTAAAGGCTATGGGCTGAAACTTCCGGGGTTGATATTGGCTGATTAAAGGTGTCTCTACTGAGTTGAAGTTTGGGGGCAGTTTTGGGGACTAGTGTCGATTTAGAACAAGGTGCCTGTACTGGGTTGAAGTCTGGGGGCAATTGGGAACTAGTTCTACAACGTGCCCAGAATTAGTGTGTCAAATAACCAGTTTGCTCTAAAGCTCAAGTCATTAGAGGATGGCATATTAATGTATATCAAGGGACTTTTAACACTTTTCCGCACGTGCAGGGTGAAACTCCGCACAGGAACATACTGGGCAAAGGTGGAGGGACACACCATAAACAATGGCCCTCTGATGCAAGACCGATGCATGAACCAAATAACATGTGAGATCAAGTGGCAGAATTAAGACAATTAACCAAAAAAAAAAGCATTGCCATAATCATCACAAATCCCATGAAAACCAAATGAACATCATGCATGAACCTAGCCTAAGTTACCAACATCATCACACAAGATCATTAAATAAAATGAAACTAGAATCTAATGGATGCAGGGGCATCCAATGGACTCCACACAGGAACATACTGGGCAAGGGTGAAGGGACACTCACACCATAAACAATAGCCCCCTGATGCAAGACCGATGCATGAACCAAATAACATGTGAGATCAAGTAGAAGAATTAAGAAAATTAACCAAAAAAAAAAAAACCACAAGCATTGCCATAATCATCACAAATCCCATGAAAACCAAAAGAATATCACACATGATTATAGCCTAAGTTATTAACATCATCACACAAGATCATTAAATAAAACGAAACCAGGATCTAATGGATGTAGGGGCATCCAATTAGCATAGGGTATAGTCTAATTCAAAGTAGAAAACCTAATACAACCTAGGGTAAAAATTAGGGTTTGGGTAATCTAGGAAAGTCACAAAATTAGGGATTTTAAATTTAGGCTTAGGGTTTTGGGAATAGAAGAAAAGAGTTTTGATAAAAGGATAATGGAAAATCAAAAAAGGGGCAAGGATTCACACGTGTGGCCGTAAGGTCACACGTGTGGCGTGGGATGGATGGGTAGGTCAGTTAGGGATTGAGAATGTTGAAAGATAAAGGAAAGATGAGTTATGAAAGGATGAAGGCTTAAGATGGGAGAATCGAAGAATTCGAAGAAAATACCTTGATATAGGGGAAGAAAGAAGATAGTGTGGGGATAGATGGAGACCTCGCACCTCCGTTGATGAAGATTAACCTCGCACCAATCTCTTTTCCAAATCGTATGGAAGTATCTTTAAATCACATGAAGATGGAAGAAGAAAGTAAGAGCTTTTCTCTCCTTTTTTTTTTAAAAAAATAATAATAATAAAATTATCACAAAATCCAATGAGGGAGAAATCACACACCCATCCTCAAGTTCAAAAATTACAATAAATACCCTATTTCATGAATTTTGATGAAAATATATCTAGCCTAACTAAAACCAACTAAAAACACTCATAATGGTGTCCAAACATAACATAAACAAAACTAAATCCTATAACCTGATAAACTTTAAGAAAAACTAGTGTGGACGATCCACGACCAATGGCCCGATCATGTGATCCAACGGCCCGATCATCACGTCCCTCTAATCCAATGGTTCAGATCACTCCATAAAGCAACCCATGTGCATCTTCCCAGTGTGGGGTCTTCCAGATGCTTGCACATGCACATGGGGTCTTCAGTATAATCACGGGCACTCGCCTAGCCGCAAGGAAATCGGTGTGGCCTACCTCCTCTTCTGATACGTACGCAATGGTGTCCGTGAAGTGATGTCCTCATCACCCTCCATAGGCGAATATATTACGGAGGCACATTTGCTGCCCCAGGGACTCGAACACTTGACCTTCCACTTTGATACCATGTCAAATAACCACTTGGCTCTAAAAGCTCGAGCCATTAGAGGATGGCATATCAATGTATATCAAGGGACTTCTAAGAGTGGATAATGGGCAAATTCAGTAGTTTATCTGGGACAGAATTTAGGTCTGGAATTCAGATAAAAGGCTATCTGCAGACAGGTTAAAGAGCTAGTTTGAGAGACCTGCTGCAATTGGTGAAAGGGAACAGATTTTTTTTAGCAAAATGGCTGGTTAGGCTGTTATCTAGAGGCAGTTTGGGTGCTGGGTTTCAGGACAAGAATTAGACCAGTTTGGGGAATGTTTCAGGCTGTATTAAGCTGATAAGGAGTGTAATTGGGCTCGGTTTTGAAGCTGCAGATACAACAGATTATGGGTACTGGTCACAGCTAATAGGGATAAATTTTAATGGCTGATTGGGGACAATAAGAGGCTGAAATTACTGCAGTACTTAATATTTATCCTGACTGATTTATTTATTGTTTTTGTTGAAAGAAGTGTAGAATTTAGAGTTATCAGAACAGGTTTAGATTTGAAATCTGGGACAAACTTTTGAAATATTGGGGCTGATTTTATGATTTGGGAGGCTTGGATAGATTGAAGTTAGCTTTACAGTTTTGGATGGGGTTTAAGATTAGGACTGAATTTGGTTGCACATTTGGGGGCCATTTTGGATAGAGAGAATCCAAAATGTGGACATGGAAAACCCCATGGAATCCTCAAGAACTAGAAGAGTGTGGAATCCAACAGTAATTCCATTCTTTGGCTTGAGAGTAGTTTTCCATGAAAATGTTAAAAGCGTCAATGGTCAAAAGGTGAGACAGCCTCACACTGTAATCTACATTTAACAGGTTCTTTTTAAAAGAAATTGATATCCACATTTCTTGACAAAACCTTGGAAATGGAAATAAATTTACATACCAACTTTCCTTTTCTCAGATGGGGGAAAATTAGATATCCATGGAAATTGATTTCTTTTCCAAAGTTATCATCCCTCCCAAACATAGGTCATGGTTCTGAGAGGGTGTTAGGGTTTGCAGCAGGGTCGGCTTTAAAGCTGGAATATGGTTCTAGGGGGTAGAGATGGGAGATATGGGGGAAGATTTGGGAATTAGGGTTTAGTTTTACAGGAATTTGGGGAAATTGGAGTTTTAAATTATTGAAATTAGAAAATTCAGAGTTAAGGTTTCAGGAAAGAAAACTGGGGATTTGTACAATTAGGGTTGTAGGGACTAGGGAAATGGGGATTTAGGGTGAATTGAGTTTAGGGTTTAGGAAATTAGAGAAATCAACTAATCTATGTGTAGGGGAACTGTGAATTTTAGAAAATTGAAAAATATTGAGTTTGGGGATTCTAATCAGGAAAATTGGGGAAAATTAGGGTTTAGGCTGATTGGAAAGATTTGGGATTGGGGGAAGAGAGAGAGAGCATAAGTTCCCTAAGAACTTGCTTTAATACAACAATTGATGCAACAAATCCTGGAAGGTAGATTCATTTGCAATATCTGAAAATATGTACCAGTTTTTTATTCCAAACAATTTTTTTTGAAAGATAACACTACCAGGGATTGAACCGTGGATCACTCATACAAACTACACTCTCTACCAAACTTGTTCATTTGAATACCTCAAGAATGAGTACTGAGCCAGATAATAGACATGCAACACATGCGATGATAATCCCAGAAACTAATGATGAATGGGGTGATGCATGCTATAATGATAAACCTCATAAAATAAATTCTTAGTCAATCAGCCATGTTTCTCAATTCCCTATGAATTTTTTTAGCAATAAGTACATAAGCAGTACTTAAATGCGATAAAACTGAAGAATCCCAGTTGATAACATATTTAATAAGAAGGCAGCACAGAATGGTCAACTTCCTAAACTTCCTCTACAAAACAGCAAACAAAAAGACTAAAGAGTCCAAATCTAGTCTAGGTTCATTATAACCCCCCATACGAGTCTTTACACACACCCGTATGAATGCCGGGGCCTGTGTGAATAGGCAAATCTCTTCTTTTCTTCACATGGTTTGTATATAGTCATCAAATCTCATCAGGACTCCACATGTATCAACCGTAGGAACTGAGTTTACACATATGGGGCTCATCACACAAATCCCATGGTGGCAACCAGCTATTACACAACAAGATCCCTTTTTGCTACATGCATTTGGTATAAAGATTATTAAATACCATCCACAGAAGGGTCCAAACCCACTTTGACTCCACCCGCACCAACACCATACGAAGCGCGCGTATCTGTATTTATGCAATAAGTCTGTGCATATGCATGAAATAGATCAACCAACCAGTCAATATTGGGTCTGAAAATGCAATCTGATTGGACTTGTGTGGCACAAAATCCAATCAGATTCCACCAAATTTTGAATCTGCAGGGGTGAGGCCTGATCTGCAGCTAGATGCATCATATGTGCATACGGAGGTTCCATTCACAGCTCACGGAGCATTTCCATGCACGCAGACACATATAGCACATATCGCACACACACACACGCATGCACACATGCAAGAAATGATATATGTACTCTATTGTTTATGAATACATCCCTTTTGTACTTATTAGAATAGTACGGGGGTGCACTATTTACTATTTCCATAACAAATACAAAAAGGCTGTATGTGTGATGGAGAGAGATCATGTCTCGAAAGTAGATCAGTGCCTCAATGATACATACAGTACCTAATTAAACTGTCTCTTGACTCTAAAAATCATTTTTTTTAAGGAATAAAACATTATTAAAAAGTAAGTGGTATCAAACAGGTAAAAGGCTTGGTAAAAACTTTCTAGGTTTCGCATCACTTACAAATTTAAATGCTTTAAAATACAACATATGTTGGGTGACTCAAGTTATCCCTCACCCAACATAAAAAGGAAAAGGAAAAGGAAAAGAAAAAGAAAAAAAGTTACCCTTCACAAAGGTTTGACTTAAGTAGGAAATTAGGTGTAAATCTTTTTCCAGCAATAAAGATCAACAGCTCTATTACCCCAAAGAAAAAGAAAAAAAGGATCAGAACAACTTCACCTCTGCTACAAATTTTTTTGACAGTTGGAATGAATTTTCTTACTTCTCAAGGTGTTCCCAAAGACTTAATTACTTTCAAAATCTAAGCACTTTCTGAAGCCATTTAGGGAAGAGGTGTGAAACAATATGAAACCTATAATGTAGTGTATAATGCCAACGCTAGGGCCTCTCTTCACGAAATGAGCTCAGGACTGCATAATGCCTATGCATAAAACAATATAGATAGCTGGGAAAAACAAAACAGCTAGTCCAGCAAGAAATGCTTCATGAAGAAAAGGTCTCATCTACCATAAAAAGGCAATGGAGTGTGAAACAATAAGAAGCCTATATACGGTGGAGAATGCCAATGCTAGGGCCTTTCTTCACGAAATGAACACAGAACGCATGATGCATATGCATAAACCAATACAGATAGGTGGAAAAAACAAAATAGCCACTCCTGTAAGAAATGCTTCACAAAGAAAAGTTTCATCTCTACCATAAAAAGGCAATGGAGTTCACTGAAATTGTAAATAGTATTAGAAAAGGTAGTCAATAAAATGGCTGATTTGAACGTAATAGATTAGCTAGTTTCTTAAAGCATAGCCAACCTGGATGATCTGGTGCAGTCTCAGATCCCACTACCCCTGCTGCCCCTGCTGTGGATGAAGATGATGAATGAAGTGGTTGCCTAACAACCAAATGCAATGTGTGACCATCTTCCACATCTAAACTGAATTAAGTATGAAACAGAATGTCTCAGTGAATTCAAAAGTTAATGCTAAAGAGGACACCATTAAGAATTGATAATTGTAAAAAAACAAAGTCACATTAAAATGCATTTAAAGAAAAATCACAAGAGGTAGATATTTGATGAAATGCCTAAACAAACCATACCAAGAAGCCAAAGAACTAACTAATATCCTAAATAGGCAGACTGAAACATTAGCATCAGTGGTACTCAAACCTGAGTCTTCCCTCTAGAAGGGTTGCGCCCCAAACAACTAGTGGATGCTTAGCCTATCTTTCTCAATAGAGGAATTATAGAACTTTTCTGCATTGAATAGTGTTTTGATGCAATAATGTGTACAACTTATTGCCATCACGGTTTGAGCGAATGGCCTGGGGTTGTGGGTTTGCTCCGCATAGACGAGTTCAATTCCCCTCCCCGTGGATTACCCGATGCACGTGGTTGGCGGGTGATTGCATTCATCAGTAGGGATCGTCATAAAAAAATTAATAATAATAATGTGTACAAATGGGGCACAGAGTTCAGTAAACTAGGGCATTTAGTTGATAGGCCCTACCATGGATGGGGGGTCCACAAAAATCTCCCAGAACAAATTTTCTAGACTTTTAGATCAGTGATTTGGACATAGATGGTTAGGAGAAAAAGAAAGCAGCTGTCCAGATAAAGGTCGAACACTGCATGTCTACAACCTTCCAAGATGGAGAAAGTTTGGGTCCTCCCCTGCAGTGGGGCCCACTTGCAAGGATGGTGCATCAGGAGTCTGTATACACTCTGATGCATCAGGATTATAATTCCTCTTTTCAATAACATAGATTGTATAAGCAACTTAAGTCTCGATCAGAAAAATAAACCACGACAAGTGAAATACAGATAATGGATACGGTATGCCGAGAGGAGCTGATCATCCTTTAAAACCTTCCCACGACATATTAGGCGTTGTTGTTCTGATAATACACCTGTGGCAGACGCTATTTGTTCCTTCAGTGCAGGGACTGGCATCTGCAGGATAGAAAATCCAAATAACGAAGTCAAAGGCTGAAGTGTAAAGTGAGTAACCTTCAATGAAAAAGGTAAAAAGACTTATGTGAATGACATTTTAAAATATGAAAAACGCTAAACATGGTCATGTGCAAAGAAGCTTCCCATGCACACACTTGAAATTGGACATAAAAGGTCATCTATTTCATTGATTTGGATCTTCCACTCAGCCCAAATCACTTATCATAGGCCAGTTAGAAAAACAATACAATACCAAGGTTAAGGGACCGTATTGGCTGATACAGACCTGTACCTGCTAAAAAAAAAAAAATTCGGCCCAAAAAGTTTTGAAAAATTAATGAAAAATAGAATATATATATATATATATATATATATATATATATATATATATATATATATATACACACACATAAGACACTAGAATCTTCATTTTTGGTGTTTTTGACATGCATCCAATGGTGGACCAAACCGTTCTTTTATAAGAATGTTGTATGTCCTAGTGTTGTCATGTGCAACCGCATATGCGCATATCCATATGCAAATCGCATATGCGATCATGGCACATATGCGATCGCATATGCGATGTATGAGATTGCATATTGGCAATGGCACATTGAATTTTTTTTCGTTTTATTTTTTCGAAAAAAAAAAAAACAACATTTTGCTTATAAAAAAATGCTTCCAAATCTCCTCCATTTGCAATATTCTTACTCCAAAACTCTCTTACTCTCTTTTTCTCTTACATTTCTTAATTACAAGTGGTCTTAATCTCTCTCTCTCTCTCCCCCCCCACTCCCTCTCTCTTGGAAGTTGGAAGATCAAGATTCAACCACTTTCAAGTTTCAAGGAAAATAGCTTGTTGAATTTTTTGTTACTTCTTGTTAACTATATTGTTAAATGTTGATGACTTGATGTTTAATTCATTGTTTAATTGATTTTATCTCTCTTAAATGTATTTTAAATATGTAAAATTAGTTATCTATTAACTTAGAAAAGTTCTCCTTAGTTTCTTATATTTTTTTACATTTTTTTTAATTTTTTTGCTTATTTTATATATATATATATATAAACTTTTCAAAAAAAAAAAAAAAAAATGCAGTCACATATGCGCATAGCCATATGCAATTGTACATGATCGCGATTCGACAACATTGGTCTGTCCACTTAACTTGCTGAAAGTGGAAAATAAAAAAAAATAAAAAAAAACCTAGTCAAACACAAATCAAGAATGACTTGATGGATTAGGGCCCATTACATTGAAATACAACGATAAAGAAAAAAAAAAAAGTTGATGGTTTACGAGAGTCTTACAATTTTTCCTAAAAATGGCCCATTACACTTAAATTCATCAAATCCCATGCAAATCATGTGTTTGATCCCAAAATAGGCCTAGATCTACTCTAAATGAGTTTCTAAGCTTTCACCATAGTTGAAATGAAGAGACAAGTGGAAAATGAGGGAAATTTAAAAACAAAAATTGCAAGGGGGCCTTTATCATCGTATTGGCCGTACTAGTACCAATACGGCCCATATCAGCCTATATTAGCTGATAAGGTCTTTTTTTTGACAGTCTAATTCACCCGTATATCACATCTCAGGGGTAGCCGATACAATTATGATACAGCTGCATTGTAGCCATTTTTTAGAACTATAATATAGGGAGAGTTCTGTGAACAATGTCGGCGTGTTGAGTATGAAGGTGAAAAAGACTAAAATGCCCCTTAATATCATAGTAGCTAAAAAAATACAGGGGTATTTTAGAAACCTCATTATTGAAGGAAAGGGATCTGAAAATAGAAAAAGATTGGACAGGATCGCCACATCAGTAACCCTTCTGCTTACTCTGTGAGCAGATAAAGAAGCAGCTTCCATCTTTGTATCTAGGACCTATGCAACACATATGGATCAAAAAACTACATCGCAGCATTCAGAGCATAGAAGTGTTTCAAAATTTCAATGTGTGAGCAGATCATAGTGCAGCTTCCATGTTTGTATCTAGGACCTACACAACACATGGATCAAATAACTACATCAAAATTTCAATATGTGAGCAGATATGGTGCAGCTTCCATGTTTGTGTCTAGGACCTACACAACACATGGTTCAAATAACTACATCACAGCATTCAGAGCATAGAGGTTTCAAATTTTCAATATGTCCAACAATATTTTCAAAATCATTCAGCAACCAAACAAAAACACTACAGGAATTTTTATGGGTTAACAATAAATGGGAAAATGGTGTTTACACATTTATTCACTCGTAATGTGTATGTTTTAGAATCCAGAGTTTTTATCTTTATTTCAACAGTGGTTTGTGAACATTCAGCCACATCACTGCCAGAGATCATGACTTCATCAGCACCACCATTAGCTTCCATCCTCTTCAGAACCCTAATTGAAACCTGAAAGGAATATGCCCACAAAATAAATCAAAAATTTTGTTTCGAACAAAAACAGCTACCACTAATTGCACTGGAATTAATGAAGAAACAAGCCCATGAAACAAATATCCTTCTCAATTGCCCAATCAGTTGCATAAAACTCAACTAAACCAGCCTTCTAAATCAGATAACCTTAGACATAGAAAGACCCACATAGTGGCTAAATTACTATCTTAGTTCCAAAGTTTAAGAGAATATTCAATTTATTAAAATGACAATCTTGAAAAGCTAAATGCATACAAAACGCAATGAAAGCTAAACCAAATATGTCATTCTTAGTATTTTAGATATTTTGAGAACTTGTTAATGACATTAACAATTCTAATAAATGCGTAGATCATGCAGTAAAAAGGATGCCATACACAACTAAGTTGAAGAAACACAGACCCTTGGTCAAAATGAGCAAGATGGAGGCTGTGTATGCCAGAAGAAGCCCAAAGGGTTATTTTCAAAAGCTGTGGGTTTGATTTCTTATCAATGGAATTCTTTCATAGTATTGAGGAAACTTTGAAGCTGAGGTAATGGCAGCCATCAAAAGTTGTATGCAAAAAAGCAATAGTGAGCATTAATAATTTTGTAAATTTCCCTATAGTTTAGAAGACACTGTCATGTTCTCATCAAAGCCGCCTTATCGAATCTTCCACTTTATTTCATGTCTCTAATTAAATGTCCGGCATCGATTCTTACAAGACTTCAAAAGCTACGACGAGACCTTATGTGGCAAGGAGCAGAAGAAAAAAAGAAATTCCATCTAGTGAGTTGGGATGAAGTTTGTAGAACGTATGAGGAGGGAGCAGGTTTTAAAGATCTAAAGTCAATGAACATAGCATTGCTTGGGAAATGGCTTTGGAGGTTTGGAGAGGAAGATATGGCCCTTTGGAGAAGGGTTATAAAAAGCAAATATGGCTCCTCGAGTGGGGTTTGGTGGACCAGAGACGCGGTTATCTATAGGGCTTCAGCTCTATGGAAAGGAGTTCATTCCGTAAAATCAGCTTTCTTGGAAGGTATGGCATTCTCGGTAGGTAACGGTGAAAAAAATAAGGTTCTAGAAAGATATTTGAGTAGGAGCATTCTATCTAAAAGACGATTTTCCTAGTATTTATCAGTTGGCCCCAAATCCCGCTATCATAGTGGCGAAGTGCTTTTCCCATATTGGAGGGACGGTTGTTTGGGAGCCTCCTCGTAGGCACTATCTTCATGATGAGGAAGTGATTGATTATGCCACCCTCCTTGAGAACATTCACTTATATGCTCTAATATCCTCCGAGCCGGATAAGATTGTGTGGAAGATCGATAAATCGGGCTCTTTCTCAGTTAAATCCCTTTATTCCCATGCGAGGGGACGTGAGCACCAAAGGAAGACGGAGAGCACGAGATTCATTTGGCACTATAATGTTCCTCCAAAGATAGCGGCTTTGGTTGGTTGGTGGGAGGGAAGAAAGTTCTAACCATCGATAATCTTCAAAAGAGATCTATGGTGCTTCCAAATATTTGCCTTTTGTGCATGCACGATGAGGAGATAGTGGACCACTTGTTTGTGCACTGCTCTTTCCTAAGTCCGATTTGGGCTGATGTGTTGGGTCGCTTCCATTTAATGTGGGTCACTTTGGATTCGATGGGTTGCCTTTTATCCTCTTGGAATGGGGTGGGCTTAGGAGAGAAAAAGATGGGGGCATCACGCGCACATGCACCCCCACCCCCCTATGCATGTACACAAGGAGGAGGGCTCCACCATCGATCTGGATCGATGGCGATAGCCAAGAAGGGTCTCCTAGTTAGAGAACTGCGTTTTGGTTCCTTGGAGTGGACCCAATCATCATGTGAATCCCACCATGGGTTCTCATGATCATGACCCACTATTCTAAACGAGCTAGTATGATGAGTTTTGGTTATTATTATTATTAGGAACATCATGGACGGTTTAGATTGTTTTGATTAGTTGTTATTTGTGTTTACTTCGTCTCTAAGTAATATGATGCGCACATGGCGCGAGTTTTGGGATATAGGATTTTATTATAAATAGGCACCTCTTGTTGTATTTTTTTCTCATTGAAGATTGAATAAAATTTCTACGTGTTCCTGCTCCTCTCCGAGTTGTGAAAATCCAATTGGGTGCAAAACATTCCCTTTCTCGAAGGGCTAGCTACCGTGGTGCGAAACCACACCCATCCCAATTCGCCCCCATCTTCTACCATCCATATTCACTTTTTTCTATAGCCAATAAACGTTCAAATCCATCATTATTTTGCAGTCAATCATTATCTGCAATAGATTTTCAGAATTCGGCCCTGCAGGTGGGCTGAAACTTTGGCGGAGCACCACGCGCAGACCATACCTCGGATCGGGCTGAAACTCGGTGATTGTGTGGCCCAGCCCTAGCTGGCCAAACCCTAGCTGGGGGTTTTTGGGTTTGTGGGTCCCACGCACGTGCGGACAGCCATCAACACACATGCGTCAAGCCTGGCCTATTGTCCACACGCGCGGGCTAACTTCAGGTTCATTCTCTCCTCTCTTTCATTCCTCTTTTACCCGATTTCCCCAACCGTAACCCTAGATTGTCTTAAATTTCAATTTATTTGCCTCTTTTTCTAACCCTAGGGTTTCCCAAATTGAAACTTGTGAATCCCTTGGATTGGGGAAAGTATTCATGTGCATGCATGGCTGAATCTACTCTCCTTTAAGTATTGTTTGGTCTATAGCTTTAATTGATCTAGCCCTAGCATGTATAGGCCTGGACCCGCATAGATTCCACTTTGTTGAGTGCTTGACTTTATGTGGGATGTGGAATTTTGTGTGATTGTTTTTGAACTAATATGATCTAAAGTCTGGAATCTTGCATAGCATATTTAAATTTTCATTTCCTGCATCAGAAAAAAAAAAAAAAAAAAAAAACACAGTGCTTTGGAAAATGGCATTACTCGCAATATGATGGGTTGTTTGGGAAGAAAGAAATGCAAGGTGCTTTAACAATGTTAGTAAGCCGATGGGAAGCATATCCCAAAGGGGTAGACTTATGGTTATTGAATGGGGTTCTTACGTCTCCAAATCCATGATTTTTTATTGAAAACATGAAGAATTATAGATTTGTAACCATTTAACATTGATTTAATGTGATTTATAGTTTTTTTTTTTAAAAAAAAAAAATGGATTGAAAATTGAAAATGCTCACCGGATCAAATAAGTGGGATATATCGGCACTACCAATGCATTTCGTATTGCAGAGGTGGGATACAAGATATATCGTGGGATATTTCGGCCGATATCGTCGATATTTGAAACAATGCTTGTTGCATCGAGGTTGTTTTTCCTTATGACTACTTAATTATGCATGTTGATGGCTAGTGCCCTATGTTTCACTTAGAAGCCAATCGTGATCATGAGTCGAGTATCATTTACTTGGTACACCTTGAGTGATAGCCTTGAAGGTTAGGCTTTTTAAATAGGATGTAATTCATGTGGGATATATCGGTTGTCTTGTCCTTCCACCAATTCCATATGTAAGCTTTTTGGCTTGAAGATTAAGCTTTTTATGTTCTGTAACGGTAACGGTGGCCGTAACGGCCCCCACCGTTACCTTTATAATACGGGTCGTAACAGCTATTACAGCCCTCGTAACGGCCGTTACGGTCTCTTTTGTTATTGAAAAAAAAAAAAAATCCTAAAAAACTTATATTTGCCCCGTAATGTTGATTAAAAAGTATGAAAAACCTGTATCTACCCCATAACAGCAATTACAGGGCTGTTATGGCCTTTATGAGGGACGTAACGTGCCATTAACGGCAATTACGGGTCATTTTTTTTATAACGGTTGTTACGGCCATTACAACCTCGTAACGTGTAATGGTTGTGATGCAGGACATGAAAATTAAATATGATATGCGAGATTAAAGTCCAAACATTCAATTAAGGGGAATCTATGCGGGTCCAGGCCTACACATAATAGGGTTGGATCAATAAAAATTATGAACCAAACGATACTCAAAGATAAGAAATAATCATCCACACATGCATAGTAATCAGTCCATAATTCAAAGGATTCAGAAATTCCAATTCGGAGAACCCTAGGGTAAAAAAATGGGCATAAAATTAGAGATTTGAGTAATTTAGGGTTAGATTTACGGATTTTGGGTGAAAGCGGAGTAAAAGAGAGGAGAGATGAACCAGATTAGTATCGCACGCGTGGACAACAACAATGGCCTGGACGCACGTACGTGTGATCTCGGCTGCACGTGTGTGGGGACCACTATTCAGAAAAAGGCCACCTTGGCCCTGGTCAAGTAGGGATGGACTCAAAAACCCCCAAATCTCAGCTCAATCCGATGTACGGTTTGTGCGTGGTGCTCCGCAGAAGTTTCAGCCCTCTGTAATGCCAAATTCTGAAATTTTGTTATGAGGAGGAGAATTGCTACAATAGATGATTGATTTGAATTGTAGATGATGGGGTGAGATGAGAAGAAGGGATGGTAGACGATGGGTAGTAGAGATGGCGATGGATGGGGGTAAATCAAGATAGATGTGGCTTCACACCACGGTAGTTAACCCTTCGATGAAGGGAAGGCTTCGCATCCAATTAGGCTTCACAACTCAGAGAGTAAGAAAACGCATAATTTTTATTAATCTTCAATGAATGGAAAAAACTACAAGGGGTGCCTATTTATAAGAAAACCCTATGTCCCAAAACTCACACCATGTGCGCAACCTATTACTTGGCGATGAAGTAAACCAAAATAAAAATTAATCAAAGAAATCTAAAGCATCCATGATGTTCTAAATAACATTAATAAGTAAAACCTAAAATATGAAATCAATCTAACTAGTGGGCCATGATCATGAGACCCAATGATGGGCTTTTCTTGATTATCGGGCCCACTCTTTTGAGCCAAAACTCCGTCTTCTAACATGGGGGCCCTCCCTGGACGTCGTCATTGATCCAGATTGACGATGGGGCCCTCTTTCGTGCGTACGTGCATAAGGGGCGGCGTGCATGCGCGTGTGCACGTGATGTCCCCATCAATTCTCCCCGGCTGCAAAGATTTCGCCACTGGCGAAATAAAACTCTTGAACCGCTCCAGGATGATAGGATCAAGTCTCTGAAGCTCCTCCTCAGTGAGCCACGTGCTGTCTGAAGCTGAGCGTGACTTCCATTTAATCAGGTACTTCTGAAACCTACCGTCCGACGTTAAATCTATCTAATGGTCCAAGATATCCTCTATTTCCTCTCTGGGTGTGTGAAAGTTAGGTATGGGAGGGAAAGGCTGAGAAGAAATGTTAGGAAGAATAAATATGGGAGGTAAAGGCTGGGAAAATGGGTCCGGACGAGTAGGTATGGGAGGTAGAAGCTGGGAAAATAGGTCGGGATGGGTAGGTATGAAACGTAGAAACTGGGAAAATGCGTCGGGAAAGGTAAGTATGGGAGTTAAGAGGCTGGAAAGAAAGGTCAGGAAGAGTGGGTATGAGAGGTAGAGGCTGGGAAAATGTGTCGGTTAGGGTAGGTATGGAAGGTAGAGGCTAGGAAAATGAATCGGGATGGATAGGTATAGGAGGTGGATCAAGGGAAAGGTCTGGGGAATGAGGATGGTTAGGCGAAAGGCTAGACAATGCGTCAATGGCCCCTTAAAATGCAACTAGATCCTCCACATTGAATGTGAAACTAATTCCCATGGAGGGTGGAAGATTTGCCACATACGCATTGAGACCGTTTCATTTTATAATTTTGAATGGTCCAGCGCTATACACCTGTAATTTTCGAACGGCTCCATGAGGGTACCGCTCTGGCCTGATGCAGATCATGACAGTCCCTTACATTGAATTCTTTGAAACATTCATGTTGGTCTGCAGAAAGCGAGTAATATTCATTATTAGTCATGATCTTCTGCCTGATTTCTTGATGTACTGAATGAATGTGATGCGCAAAAGACTTTGCAGGCTCTGACGGTCTATGGGACAGTGACATAAGGACAAGATCTGTAGACCTATCGACAAAACCATTAAACGCAAACTCAGTTATAGGTATTACGGTATCCCATGTTTTGGTGTGCTCTATATCCCTCCTAGGGGTAGACTCACCCGGTAGATCATCAGGAACGACATCACGAAACTCATCCACTACCGGAATGGCCTCAGTGGGTAACTCTACACTAGTCTCTGGTGCACTCTCTCCAGCCACGAGGCCGCACATGTTGTACCTCTCAAAATAATGATCTTAATGTCCCTCATGGGATGGGGGTACGGGTGCACACCCATGACTGATTCCTTGGCCACTTCCATTCATTGGTCTATCCTCCTGGCCACCTGCCTGAGATTGGTCATCTTCCCTATTGGTGGGGTTTGTCCTGAGGGAGGCCTCTATTTGGTCAAGGCGTTAATCTATGCTTCGTTCCAAGCACTTAACCCAAGACTCGAATTGCTGGGACAGCTTGTTTACTGACTCTAGTAGTTGTTCCATGTTTAGTGTAGGGTGTTCGCCAAAACCATGTCCCCTACGTGTGGGCGTACAACTTGCTTACTCCACCTAAGGACTCTCTACAATGATTATATGGGACTTAATGATCCTATGAGACTATATGAGGGGACTACGCAGTGCTACTAAAATCCAGTAATATAGTTGTCAAATTAAAGAATAACAGAAAGTTACAGCAATGTAAATTGCTAACTTCCTGCTAACAGAAATTTTAGCAACTAATATCAGGGACTATGGACTCCTAAAAGCTACATGTGATGGACTGGATGCACGAAGGACTCAAACAAACTAACCCTAAACAAGTAATGTATTCCCCTATAAGAACCCTAGTCTCTGATACCAAATTTGATGCAGGACATGAAAATTAAATATGATATGCGAGATTTCAGGCTTAAGATCACGTTAATTCAGAAACAATTACACAAATTTCATATCGCACATGAAAGTCCAAACATTCAATTAAGGGGAATCTATGCGGGTCCAGGTCTACACATGAGAGCACTGGATCAATAAAAATTATGAACCAAACGATACTCAAAGATAAGAAATAATCATCAACACATGTATAGTAATCAGTCCCTAATCCAAGGGATTCAAAAATTCCAATTCGGGGAACCCTTGGGTAAGAAAATGGGCATAAAATTAGAGATTTGAGTAATTTGGGGTTAGGTTTATGGATTTTGGGTAAAAGTGGAGTAAAAGAGAGGAGAGACGAACCAGAGCACGCGTGGACAACAACAATAGACTAGACGCACGTGCGTGTGATCCCGACCGCACGTGTGTGGGGACCACTATTTAGAAAAAGACCACCTTGGCCCTGGTCGGCCAGGGATGGACTCCAAAACCCCCAAATCTCAACTCAATCCAATGTACGGTTTGTGTGTGGTGCTCCGCCGAAGTTTCAGCCCTCCTGTAGGGCTAGATTCTGAAATTTTGCTATGAGGAGGAGAATTGCTGCAATAGATAATTGATTTGAATTGTAGATGATGGGGTGAGATGAAAAGAAGGTGGGTAGTAGAGATGGCGATGGATGGGGGCAAATCGGGATAGATGTGGCTTCGCACCATGGTAGTTAACCCTTCGATGAAGGAAGGGCTTCACACCCAATTAAGCTTTACAACTCAGAGAGTAGAAAAATGCAGAATTTTTATTAATCTTCAATGAATGAAAAAAGCTACAAGGGATGCCTATTTATAAGAAAACCCTATACCCCAAAACTCGCACCATGTGCGCAACCTATTACTTGGCGATGAAGTAAACCAAAATAAAAACTAATCAAAGAAATCTAAAATGTCCATAATGTTCTAAATAACATTAATAAGTAAAACCTAAAATATGAAATCAATCTGACTAGTGGGTCATGATCATGAGATCCCATAATGGGCTTTTCTTGATTATCGGGCTCACTCTTTTGAGTCAAAACTCTGTCTTCTAACATGGAAACCCTCCCTAGACGTCGTCATCGATCCAGATCAACGGTGGGGCCCTCCTTCGTACATACGTGCATTGGGGGTAGCGTGCGTGCATGTGTGTGCATGATGTCCCCATTAGGTTGCCACCGTTACCCTTACGTAATGTCCTTTACGGCCTCGTAACGGCCTTTATGGCACACCATGTTTTAACTAGAATGTGACCGATGATGTGACGATGGTTGTATTGGTTTGCCTTGACATGCCAAAATGTCAAGAAAAAGCCATAAATAAACTACATTTGAATGCCAAAAAAGAAGATTTATTGTTTGTACCTTGATGAGACTAGCATCACAAGAGGCAAGATGATCTCTCTATATGCATAAAATTCTTCGATCATTCATTCAACTATTCACACAAATATATATTTCACCCAAAGTAAAAGAAACCCTAATCTAATCCTCACCATTCATATCTACAATCCTAGCCCTTAATAAACTCACATAAACCCATCTCTAAACATAGATTTTCTAGTTCTGGAAAAGTAGAAACAAAACCCAACAAAAGACTCCTGGTCCTAATAAACTTAACAATCTATGAAAATAAACATATATCTAAAATTCCTGTCACACTACTACAACCCTGGTGTTTTGGCAATAACTTCCCAACATCATGTCGAAATCACATGATCTCAGGCTCCTTTAAAACATCATTTATCAATCAAAGAGTGGCCCAATAAATGATGACAAAGTAGCAAAATCACTGAACTTGACTTTCTCATGTTCACAAGTAACAAAAACATTGAACTTGACAACACTGCAGAGAGGCCTGTTATTGGCAGCAGTGAACAAAATTCTCAAATGTGACAAAAGAAACCAAACAATACCATTAAAAAAAGAAAAAAAAAAAAAAAATTGATTTGGCTAACACGTGTGTCATGTGTCAGAAAGACGAAGAAACTGTTGACCTTCTTTTGCATTGCAATAGATCTGGTCTGGAGGCATTTGGTACTATTAATCTTTTACAGCTTTGATTGGGTCATGCCTCAAAGGATTGTGAGTTAATTAATGAATTGGCCAATGGAATTTTTGGTCTACGAGCCAAAATTCTCCGGAGGATTCTCCATACTATCCTTCTTTACAAAATTGGGCTTGAGAGATGCAAGAATATTTTAGAAAGAGAGATATCCATCTAGCAGTACACTGAGAAAGTTAAAGCTATGATTATTCATTGGGACCTAGGTAGGAATTTTGGGGATTAACTTTTAATGATTCATATCTCACTGGAATGTTGTTTTAGAGGGCTTTCTACAAATGAGGCTTATTTCGAGATCCAGTGGGCCATCCAGTACAACTTACTACATTTAGGCGTACTGCTATGACTTATGATTCAAATGAGGCTTCACTGCTGAAGCTCGAGAGTTGCTTAATGGCACCTGGATTCATCAAAAGTTAATCCCACGGACAGAATTGTTGCAAGTGGCTCCACTTTGATGGGCATCTTTTGGGTGTTCCTGTGTAAGAAGGCTGACATTTATGAAATGATGGACCATGTTGGTAATTTTGATGTTTCCTTTTCCCATGTTCATCGGAAGGAAAATGAGGCCACTAACTTTCTTGCTAAGGAATGTGTTTTTAGAGATGCTCTTGTAGCTTCTAATGCATTGCTAACATAACTGTCAGCTGGTAGTCATCCATTGTCAATTGTCGTACAGCCACTTACTTTCTTGTAAGGGAAGGTATTCTTTGAGATGCTATTGTAGCATCTAATTCATTGTAATGTAATTTCCAGGTAGCCAGCAGCCCTTGTTGTCTGCTTCTTCTTTTTTCTCTTTCTTAATAGATTCAATTCTCATCAATCAAAAGATATATAGAGAAGGAAGGGTGAGGTTGTTTAGAGGGATCTCTGTCAGGCACATTTAAAATGAACTTCAATGAAGTGCCTCTGGAATTCAGATCTAACAAGCATCAGTGACATTCAAACAAACCATTGGTCACATTATAAGAAATGGGATGAGCAAGGCAGTTGACTCGTTCTTCAAACCAATTGGGAAAAATGCATCTATGGAATAGAGGTGCAACTCGGGTGAGTTGGGTCAGGTTGAGGGTTAACCCAAACCTGACCCGACCTCATGAGGACCAAATACACAACCCGACCCGAATTCCAGCCTGAGGTACCAAACCTGAACCCAACCCAAATTCCTCTATACTCGACTTGGCCTGACCTGACCCAAATTCCTCTATACTCGACTTGGCCCAACCCGACTCGACCCAAATAAATGTGATTATTCCCAACCGGACCTAACCCAATCTCAATTTTCTCAACCTGAACCCAACCAAATTTCAAACCAATTTGGTGTTTCCTAGCCTGAACCAGACCTGAGGACCTTGACAACCCTATGCAACCTGATCTGAACTCGGGTTTACCTGAACCCAAGTTGCAGCCCTCAAAGGGCACCAAACTGTTAAAAGAATTTCCAATGAAGAATTATCAAAGAGGGTGATTCAGTGGGCATCATCACTTGCGCAAGCAAGGAGAAAGAATCATGGCAGTTGGCCTTTGTGCCTGACAAAATCTGCAGTCTTGTTTCCGGTTCAAATGTAGAATCTGTTCCTATCCCAACGGATGCTAATGACGTGGTTGATTCCTCAGCTAAATCAGGATGCTTTAGAAATAGTCTGTTGGGCATTTTCTACAACCCTTGTAATGCTCTCTCTTTTTTGTTTTTTTGTTTTTTTTTTCTTTTCCTTGCTTTCTTGCATAAATTTGTTATTTACAAAAAAGCATCCATGGTTTTTATTCTTTTGTGATCAATATAAAATGAAGCTATGTCGATGGATAAAACAAGAAAGGGCCTAATGCCTATGCATGGTATACACCAATCTCCAACCATCCGAGGTTGGTATGTGTGAATCCCAACAATTTTATTTTTTTTAAAATGTAATTTTGAAATCCCATTTAAACTGCACTCTGGGAATACCACCCACCAACTTGGCTACACTGTCACTGAGCTTGGTGGATTAACACTCTTTTACCAAAGGAAATGAACACCTATGTCTGATTCAGGCAGCAGCTGTTTGGCATTTCCAAACATCAGTTTTCTATATTTCTGTTCCCAGTCTCTCTAATTCATTCTTGGCAATATCGAAGCTAACTCCATTCCCACATGCTGAATTAGTCCAAACTCAAAATACAAAAAAGATTCAAACTCAACATAATTCTTCTTCATTTTTTTTTCCCTTTTCTAAAAAAGTAAACTATTTCTTATTCTTCTTCCACCCCAAATGCCAAATGCAGTCAAAGGCTAAAAATCTGATTCTTCCAAAATCTTCTCACAATCAGAACAAAACTCATCAACAATATGCAATCTCAATCACCATAAATCAACAAAATTGCAACATCCCACATCAGGAATTCGAGTCACAGCAAGCCTGCACCTGAATTTCGCATTGAATCGTAAAGGCAAGAGGCTAGGGTTTACAACAGATCAATAAATTCATCCCTAACACCTACAGAACTGAAAAAACTGCCAAAAAAGATTAGAAAAAGGATAGATTTCCGGAATCGTGAGAAGGCTAATCGAGCAAGATGCTTGAATTCGATTACAGAAGATTGAAAGAGGATGATATGCTGAGATTAGAGAAGGTAATTTTGGATGTATTACCTGACGAGATGAAGGGTGATGATAACAGCTTTTCAGGGAAACCTAAAAGAGACGGTCGAGAGGTTTTCTCAGTTCTCCACTCTCTCACGGAAAGCACGAAGCGGGTTTCCTTTCTCCTCTCTCTTGAAGGATTCGACGAATTAGAGATCCATCTTCCTCGAAAGAGAGGGAAAGGGTGAGGGAGAGGATTTATACACTTTCTCCTATTTGCAATGGCCGACCTCGCCTGCAATGCCGTTGCATGTGAACTTCACACGCAATGGATGCACACGTGCAACATGTGGAGAGCTTCCGAGCGGTTGAAAAGGTGGCCCATCACCAACATCACCTGGTGCAAAAATCAGTTTGGTCCCGTTGGCACTTTGGTTGGTTTTGTCATTGAATTGATTTAGTTTGGACTGATCTTTTCTTATTTTTCATAAATTGATATTGTATGCTTTTAAAAATTGGTTATTTATTAAAAATTTCACTATTTTATCATTAATATTACTGAGCGTTTAAGTTTTTCAATTGATAACTTTTATAATTATATACGTTCCATCCCACGTAGACAATTATTTACATAATTAAACATCTTTAGTCCTGAAAAGCAATATTACTTTTTTTATCAAATTGCTTTTATCGGAAGCTTTTTTTTTCACCTTTTTATTATACATTTAGCGACTCTAGCCTCATTCGTCGTAATGGAATTTAAAGTCATTTGTCGGATTTCATTTAAGTCCTTGAGTTCGGCCATCATCAGCAGCCTTTGTAAACTCAGTCAGGGTCAAGTTAGCCTGATAGGCTACCTATATTGATGCCACAATCACTTTAAGTGGTAACATAGCATTATGCCCATATACAAAGCTAAATGGAATCATGCATGTGTTTGTTCGAAATAAGTTGCAATAAGCTGAAAAAGCTTCTAACAACTTAACATGTCATTGTTTAGGATTCTCATCGATCATTTTTCGTAAAATATTTTTTATGACCTTATTGTTAGCCTTGGTTTGATTGTTTGCCGGAGCATAATAAGGTTACGAATGCATCAACTTGATTTTATATTAATCATCCATCGCCCCAATCTGCCTTGATAAAAATGTTGCTCCTCGATCTAAAGTAATCGATTCATGAATTTCAAACCGGTGAATTATATGAGCCTAAATTAACTAAATAATACATTGATGATTTATTCCCAACATGCGTTTTGATTCTACCTATTTGGTGAAATAATTAGTCCTCACAATAATAAAGTTGTGCCCTTTGGATGATGGATGATAAAAAAAAAATTATTGAATAAATAGCTTATCCTTGAAATGGCTAAAGTTTGACAAAATGATGTAATTCGATCATAGGCACATGCTATATCGGTCCATGTTTCTTATATGTTTCACATCATTTAGCATATTAATTACGATCGACAGACATATTCGGCTAAAAATATTCATAACATCAAAGTGTAAGCTTCATTTTTCTTCAACTTGGTGTCTTCCACAAATTCCTTTATGCATATCACTCATGGCTAATATAGACTCATTTTTGTTTAAACATCACAACAACACTCCATCTATCCCTTTTTAATATAGCTCCTTATCAATCAACATATAGTTTACAAGCATTCTTCTAATGTCTCAGCCAACCTTCATCTGTGAAGACCGAAGATATTCTATGATTGGAGCTCTCCAATCGTTATCGTGCACTTTAACCTGACAAATCCCGTTGGTCGTCTTCCTCTGAAAAACTTAGGGTAATGAATTCTTCTAAACGATCGTCATTATATGTTCAAATCCTTGCACGATTTGAAGGTCTAATGTTAACCGTGCCATTTTATTTGCATTTATATTACTCCCTTGAGTTATATGTTTTAACCCGACCTCATCAAATCTACTTAACAATTGTGTCATCAAAATATGATATGATTATATAATCATCCTGTACAATTATATAAACTAATTAACTAGTTTATCACTAATAAGGAATCATCCATAACCAAAACCTCTTTTGCTCTTAGATCGCTCAATAGTTCTAGACTGTTGTTTCGTATTCTGGTTAATTATTGGTGCAATCAAACTTAAGATGGAATGCGATTTCTTTTCTACCAGCTGGATTGATCAAAACGATCCCTACTCTTGATCCTTTGTCGATCTTTAAATCGTAAAATATCAGTCTCCAATATGATCGAAAATCATACAGAAGTCAAGGCCTCTAATGAAAGTTGACTTTCCATATATTTATGGCGATTAGCTAGGAAATTTGTTATGACTTGTCCTTTCATAGCCCTTTGTGGCACATACACTAAATCAAACTCAAATAATGCAAAAATCCATTTGTCAATTCAGACATTTAGAATCGATCGATTTAACATATACTTTTTTAAATCAGTCACTACAATTACATTAACTATCTTGGTCAATAAATAATGTTGTAATTTTGTAGCAGTGAAGTACAATAATAAACATAACTTTTATATGACAGAATATTGCCTCTCGCTATCTAATAATGTTCGACTAAAATAATGAATTACATGCTCTTTTCAGTCATCGTCGTATTGTGCTAACAAAGTTCCAATCGATTCTGCAGAAGTTGTGATACACAACTCGAGTGGTTGACCCTTTACTGATGGCCTGGATAAATCATCTTTAATGCTATCGAAAGACAATTGATGCTCTTCCTCCCATATCAATTCATATCCTTGTTTCAGCTTCATTAAAGGAGAAATCACATTAGTTTTTACAGTGCAATTAGAAATAAATCGCCGCATAAAATTAACATTGCCATGAAACTTTTGTAACTAAATTTTGGTTCTTTGAGGACGAACTTCTATTATCACTCACGTCTCATGCTGATTGATTTCAATTCCTCTATGATGAACCATAAATCCCATAAAATTGTCAATCAATACTTCAAAAGCATATTTAAGAGGATTCATCTTAAATTTATGAATATTCATTATTTCAAATGACTTTTGTAAGTGATCAAGATGTTCAGTCAAATTGATTGATTTAACCATTACATCACCGATATAGATTTTCACAAATCGATCAATCATATCATGGAGAATGGCATTTATGGCTCTTTGATAAGTAGCCCCTGCATTTTGAATGTTGTCTTTGGGATATCTTCCACTCTAATATTTATTTGATTATATTTGGGATAGTCATCCATAAATGATACCATTTGATGTCTAGTAGCTCGATTGATCAGTTGATCAACCATACGTATATGGTACTCATCCTTTGGTGTAGCTCAATTTAAATTCTAAAAATTAATACACATTCTGAGCTTACCATTCTTTTTAACAACATATATAATGTTAGAAATCCATTTAATATATTTGATGGGTTTAATGAAACCTACTTTCAAAAGCCACTAGATTTCTTCGTAGGCGATTGTTTATGTGACTGATAGTCATCTTTCATAGGCAACGTGTGTTTATCCAGATTTTTTTCTAATCTAGGCAACTCATGATAGTTCCAAGCAAAGCAATTGGTAAACTCTTTAAGTTAATAAGTTATGCCTATATTTGAGAATCAAATAATCCACTAATAAAAATTGGCTTGGGATGTTGCTCTGTCTCCAAATCTGCCTCTATTTGAGGATCTTTAACCTGAGTTTAAGAATCATCTAATTTCTTTGGAATTGGTCTCAAATGCTTCATTTCAATACCACCTTTAACTATTTGATCGGCTGGTACTACTATCTTGGCCATATCAACAAAATATTCATTCTCATGATCTCGCAAACTCTCCTCAAGGTGTTGTACTATGACCCAAACTTGGCCTTAACCGATGATCGGCCCATCATGGGATTTCTTCAATCGTATAACTTGTAGTCCCACGAAAGGAAATTATTATCTTTGACAACTCTTTATTTAATCAAAGTATGATAACAATATCCTGTACGACATTATCAAAATTGGGTTTAGTATCAATTTCGGTCGGTTTATCGTTCTTATCTCTCTTGTAAACCGTATTGGTCCAATCTCATTTCCATAGAAATAAGCATCGGTTACATTAGACATGATTAAGAATGATTTATTATCACTCAAATAATTTATATTCTATCTTGATTTTAAAAGATCACGAACTGATGTAGCGATGATGGAATGCAAAAGAACGAATGAATCTAATCTCGTCTAAGCAAAGCATTATAATTTGACGAAGCGTCGACTACAAAAAAAACGGTTAGCACATTTTTGGTTCCTACCGTTAATTTGACTGGTAAAATGCCTTGCGTTTTCGCAACTCTTCTAACGAAATTGAAAAGGCCGAGCTATATGTCCTGGAAGGGGAGGGAGAGGCGGGAGGGGGGGGGTGTGAATAGGACTATGCCAAATAAAAATTAATAAGTGGAATATAGATAACTGATAGCAAAAAAGAATGTGAATAACAAAAGGAAATAACAACCTAAAAAATTAAGTATTGAGAAGTTGATACAAACTTGGTTCTAAGGATAACCTAATATTAAAAAAATAAATGGTTTATGGTAGGACAACCTTACTAGAACATGGGTAATTATCAAAAACTCAAACTCAAGAGGATATAAAAGAAATAGAAATTAATTTATTACAACATTCATCACATAATGCTGAAATATAAAGATTACAAAATTCACATCCACAAATACATCCTACAATCTTAAACCATAAAAGATAAAGAAATAAATCACACATCCACTAAACACAGAGAATTATAGTGGTTCGCTTGTGTGTATACCAACTGTTAATAAACAGCCACATAACTACTCCACTCTTAATATCCACTCCCTTAGGATATTAACATTCACTAATCAAAATAGGTTTTTCAAGGTTCACTTAAGACATTCACAATTGTATCTTTAGATTGACTTACACAATTTAAAAAACTCCTCGCTCTAAGATTTTCTGGATTACCTTAGACAAAACCAAAATAGAAATTTTTTGGAACAATCTCACAAACCAGAAATGAATTGAATTACAGAAAAAGTAAAAACTTATCTGTATGACGATTCTGAAGCAACCCGGTAAATTTAATTTGATGACGACGTAAATGTTCAACGTTTAATCTCACAAGTGTATAGGGTTATAAGTCTAAATGATTTTTAATTAAATCAGTAAGAGATTTGTATTGATTTTGATCTCAAGGAAGGGTAATTCAAATATCCCTTTTTAAAATGAGAATGAAATAAAGAATCAAAATAAAAAATAAGAGCTACTTTAAAGAATCTTAAATATGCACAAAATAGTTTAGAATGTATTCAAAATTATCTCAGAGTGATTGCCTAAGAATGATAAGAATTGAATAGAAAACTCTGAAATTCGAGCACTATTTATATGTGAAAAATCGGTTCGCACGACTAGCTTTTGGTTAGCTACAACTGATCTTATCCAAATAGCTTTTCAAAAATTCTAGCGAGATAAGATTTTTCAGTCGCACGACTGGCCTTGTGGGTCTCACAACTGGTCAAGTGGCCTGCTCGACTGGTCGTGGACACTACACGACTGGTCGTGTGAGTCTAGATTACTCGCTGGAAAATGAGTCGAGCACTATTCACATGACTGGTCGAGTAGTTTCCAGGACTGGTCGTAGACCAACAGAAAAATTTTAAAAATTCATAACAAATCCTGGACTGGTCGAGGAAATACTAGGACTGGTTGAGCCAGTGCTAGGGCTAGTCAAAAGAATAGAATTTTACACTTATAAAATGACCAAAATGACAGACCGAAAGTATGAAATGATATAATCATGATATAAGGTCAATCTAGGTCAATTATACCTTACTTGTGAGATAGAACATATGAACACTTAATCTATTGATCACTTCAGTAGTTTTAATTCTTATGATCTTCAAAACTTGAAATCAACATACCAACATAATATTCAACTAGGTCTTGAGTTCTTGGACTTTTCTGGTTCCAAATCTTGAACTGTAATGTTCTTGAAAACTCTGTTTTCATTCAATATATGAAAGTTTTCACTTTCTTCGAGTTTGAAGATCTCGGTACGTTCGTCGTAGATATCGGCAAGATAGATTCAGCATGAACAGAATGAATATCCAAGATTCAATGTGAATAGATACACAAGCTTGATACAAATCAAGATACAAACTTGAATTGGTTTGTCACACAAAAATTTGACAATACTTAGGGTTTATCAACATAAAACTTTCTATCTTCTCCTTTGTCAAATTTGTGACAAAACCAAAATTACAATATGCAATAGATATTCAAACAAACATGTTACACTAACATGCATACACATGTATGATATGATCTATAATAGATATCATGGACAATAATCAACTCTTCCCCTTAATTCACTACTCTCTGCAAAAAAAATATTAGTCAAATTTCATCACATCATATCATCTTCACATATCATTCAATATTACAATATCTCCCCCCTTTTTGTCACAACATAACAAAGAAGTGAATAAGGATAAATGAAGAGAATAAAAGAGCATGTAGAATTAATAACTACTCATCCAAATCAAATAAACAGATTATTTGAATTGAATAGATAAGAGTTTAAACAAAATTATCCAATTAATCATAGGGAAAAAAGTTAGAATAAAGTTATTATAAATACCATTAAATCAAAACAAAACTAATCAGATCCTAAAGAGGGAGCAAAAATTGATGGATCAATTTGATATAAACTCTTATTAATGTACCTCATATGTTTGCCCGTATAAGCAAATTGAGAATCTTGGGTTACATGAATCTGAGCCACCTATTCCTCAAGATTTCGCAATCTCTCATCGAAATCAGGAGGTTAATAATTAGGGCAACCTCAGAATTCGATTCAAGTTCATCAAATAGATTATCAATATTAACGTCTTTTTAATGTAAAGCATCAACTTCTTCATCTCCTCCAGCATTCCCATCAACTTGATCAGGTGCCAAGTCCAGGTTCATCTTGTTGATATTAGAATTGTTAAATGGACGGAGATTAATATAACCTTCTCCAACAGGCATACCTATCAAAGCATGATTAGCTAAGGCAGTCATAAGATAAGTGAATGGAATATCGTTATGACTAGGATGAAGACAAAACTGAATAATATGATGATAGATAAGAGAAGGAAGACAGATATGGATGTCAGATACAACTGAATACATAATGCGGGCCATAAAAGAGGTCAGCTCAGTCTTGTTACCTGAGCGAGGATAGACATTCAAAATAAAAATCCAATGCAAGACCCTATATCTGGGCAACATATATTTGGAACTGAGTGCAGTACCGCCATTCCATTCCACATTCATGTTACAAAGAACTCTTGTAATCAATTGTTTAGTATTTTCAGAAGGTCTAGATTACAAAGTGGATATGGGTATGCCGTCATCAACAACAGGTATATTCGTGATTGTTGAAATTAAATGACGGTCTATCTCAATTGGACCTTCTCTAATTGACATAGTAAATGTCAATCTTCTAGAGAGAATTCAGTAATGCAAGCATACATGGCATGCGCAATGGATCAGTATGTAGGACCGCCCCAAGATAATATGTTTTCCTAACCTATAGCTTAAAGGACAGACAATATTGAATTGCTCAAGATGATCAACAATGACAACACGCTCAATAATAACATTTCTAAGATAAAAATCCGACACATACTCGGGATCCTCTTCGGGAGGTCGAAGGTGACGCACGGTAATGGGTGCGAAACGGGATGAAGAGAGACCACGAGTGGTTCTCTTCATTGTAACAAGAAAATAAAGAAATGAAGGATTGCAAAAAGAAATGAAAGAATTCCAAGTAAATCAGATTTTAAGGAAAAAACTCTTTCAAACCACCATAAATCTTAAAACCAGACGTAAAATTATAATGTCCTAAAATTCGGAGGTCGAGCAGGAGCCCAACTCCTGAGTTCCAACACATCATTTATGTAACATAGATAATGATGATTTAATGTTGTCTGTATTACTGCCTTAAACATGAGCGGAATTATACCAAAACAATATATCATACTCCAGAGATAGTTAAATTTTGTAAGCGGAAGACTTTGATAGATATATAAAGTATATAAACTGAGGTAAGTCTCCAGAATATGAATATGTTACTAGGTTAAGTATATACATGTATATTCTAAAAATAATTAAAATGGATATACATGGGTATTCCAAAAGTGTAACAAAACAACAGTGTAATGGGGTCTAATCGGCATCCCTGTAACCCCATCGATCAGAACACAGTAAAAATAGACCCGCCTGATAACTGCATGTATGAGAACTCCTCCTCGTCATCATAAAAGTTTGGCTCTACCTCGTAAGCATCTCCATAATCTGTATCTATAACAAGGTTTGGTTGTTGTTTAAAAACATCATCCTAGAATGTGGGAGTGAGTGATCAACTCAGTGGAACTATGAAGCAAAGGTTAACATGTTATCAATTCAGTCAAGTAGTAATGATAAAACAATACGATAATCAAGTCCTAAGTACTCTTATTAATGTGAGGATGACATGTAATAATGATATATGCCCTCGCCTACACTTCCTCTTGCGACTTCATCTTACGATCACGGCATGCACCTCTTCCTCTGTGCACTTTCTCGCCAAAGTACATGCAATTCATGTATCATTGTATTTTCCAAGTTCTTAATTAGACCTATTCATACAGTAGGATTGGGAAGCTAAGGCACCTCCCTTTATATCATATACTCAAACATTGATCAATCCTAGTAATCACATACGATAAGAAGTTTTCAGGTCGCTATGGAGAGGCTCGTCACCTCAGCGCAGGCCTAGTTTATACTCTAGTTTACTACGAAAGAGCTCATCACCTCAATGTAATTTCTAGCATATACTCGAGGTCACTATGGGTTCGTCACCTTATCATCGGCTGACAACTCGAATATAGTGTCCCATACACCACCATATTCAGCTTATGAGTTGGGTTGCTCACTGGTCACTACAGGAAGGCTCGTCGCCCCAGCGTAGGCTGACAGCTCGACCACGGTATCCCATACACCACCATGTCCAGCTCATGAGTCTTAGCGGAACGAGGTACCAAGGTTAAACGGATTTTTCACTAGTAAGTTGGTACCTTAGATTCAAACAGTAGTGTTCATACATGGTGAACATACATCGAATCAATCGGGTTACTTGACAAGCTCGACTGGTACGAGCATACGTCGAGCAGATCAACATGGAGCACGTAAGCACTCCGCGTGGCCTAACCACTGCCGACAAGCAGCGTACGACTCGGATTCATCGGGCGTGTCTGTTGTGGTTAAACCGTTTAACCACCGACCACAGACATTTACCGGTTGCCTGGATACATCGTAGCCCCGATCATATTCCAAACAATAACATTTACATATAGTAATCTAAAACAATATGTAACAACTGAAATCAGATATAGATCTTACTCGAGAAATTTAACAAACATATGCTACACATGTTATCATACATAGGCATTTCATCTGTAAATCACATAGTAGTAAGATAGGTTAAATAAAGGAAACTGTAACCATAGATAAAGGGAATTACGAATCTCATCTCAACACCCTCATTACATGCACTTAAACAAGCATTTTCACATTCAAGCATTTTATCAAACACTTAAGCTACACATATCATATACAGATAATAAAGTTATTATAATAGGTATTATAGCGAATCCCTTTACAAAGGGTTCACCATACGTACAACAATCTTGTATTCTCAGTTAATAAACATGGCAAGCATAAATCATAATTCCATACTCATTCACACATTTCAACAAATACATGTAATGCATTATAAATCAACGTAGTTTATATATATGCATAATACATGGAAACCCTCATATTTAAGAACATGTGATAGTAATCAAGCAAGTCATAAATTATTACTGGCATTGAAAGCCTTGAAAACCATAACCTAAACATTTATAGTCCGCACCTTTCACCGATAGACTCGTAACAAACTCAGTTAAAATGCTAAGTCCTCGTCTACTGCACAACGGTAACCTATAACATGGAATAGGTTAACTATTGCACCCTTTTACTCTATTTGGATCCTTAAAATAGATTAGGGTTAGGATTTCTTACCCAAGTATGAAGTCGGAATCACTGGAATAGCGATACAGAAGTGGTGGTTAAGCACGTGGAGTTATGGGATTGAATCGTAGGAACAAATCCAACTCTCTCTCTCACTTTCTCTCACTTTCCTTCTCTTTCTTCTCTCTTCTCTCTCTAGGGTTTAAAAATTCATATGTGGAGGGAGAGAGAGGGTTTAAAGCCCTTATATAAGCTCAGAATTGATGGGAATGACCCTAGGGCTATGGTATACTTAGGTTATAGTCAAAAGTTAGCTGTTCTATAGGCCCCTTTTTTACATGCGGTCGGACTTAAGCTTCCTGACATTGGATCTTGGTCGGCTAAGTTTTTGATCCGATCTGGTTTGGGGATCGACCGCGGGAGACCAGTTTTAGTTCAATGGTCACTGATACTCAATCAGGGCCACAAATACCCTGACATGTGTTGGACATTTTTCCTAATTCGAGAGTGTACTTGGGTCAGATTCTGACGGTTTGAATTCGTAGATTTAGCCTGCAAGCGAACGACTCAATTCAATTAAGTTTCAGTTCATTTTCTAAAGGTATTCGCGTTTCTCACACACTTCGCTCCAAGCTCAAGTTGTGCGTTTCTGGGTACTATTAGGACTTGATTTTCGAGATGGTTGTCAAGTTCAGTAATGCGGTCATAATTCTATAGTCTTGGGGTAATCAAACTTTCAACGCGCGGTCTAGGTCCGATACGGAGTTTCATGATGCTCCCAAGAACAACTGGGTTTTGGGATAGATCCAAAGTTTTTAGGTAATGTAGCGTTAACGATTCTGCTCATTTTAAGTTTTACAAATCGTATTTTAAGTGATTAGCGCTAATTTCATAGGTAATCTAGTTTAACACTTAGTTAATTCTCGGCTAATTTCTAAAGGATTTGGTCCTCAGTGATTTCTGCCTGAGGTGGTACTCGGGTCTTTGTACAGATTTTTCCAAGATGTTATAAAAATCAAGATTAAGGATGATCAAAGAAGTTACATCCATAAGGAAATAAAAAATGAAGCACAAACTGGAGAGTAATCAAGAGATGGGTTCGACTGGTTGTGGTTGGGCTTGATGGAGAAGAAGAAAGAAATGAAAAAAATGACATTTTTTTCCAAATAAAAACCCATTTCACGAGTTTCACAATCGGTCGTGCACATACTCAACTTGTCGTGCCACGATTAGTTGAGTGTGTACTCGACTGGTCGTGTAACACTGAAAATGTACAGTTTTGCATATATTTAAATTAAAAAAATGGTACCAAGATCAAATTTTAATTTTGCAAATTGATTTTTGTCGAGCGGTTTTGTGAATATGTCAGCTAGTTGATTCTTGGTCTGAACATATTCTAATGAAATTATCTTTTCTTCCACCAATTCATGAATATAATGATACCTAATGTTAATGTGCTTGGTTCGTAAATGCTGAATAAGATTTTTGAAGATATTAATTGTGCTTGAGTTATCACAATATAACATCATAGATTCTTGTGCAATTCCGTAATCGCTTAATATTCTCTTCATCCATACTAATTGAGTGTATGAATTACTTGCAGTAATATATTCAGTGTCAACAATGGAGAGTGATACAGAACCTTGTTTCTTACATAGCCAGGAAATTAGACAGTTCCCGACATAAAAACAACAACCGCTGGTCGATTTACTATCATCAATGTTACCAGCCCAATCAACATCCATGTAACTAGCTAATAGCACACTAGTATCATGTGGATACCAGAGACCAAGATTAGCTGAACTAGTGACATATCGCAAAATACGTTTAACAATAATCAAGTGGGACTCTTTAGGGTTCGATTGATATCTATCGTAAATTTCAATGCTAAAAACAATATTAGGTTGAATCGTAGTTAAATAAAGTAAGCTTCCTATCATACTGCAGTACAACTTAGGATCCACACTCTTACCTATTGAATCCTTAGAGAGTTTCAAAGTGATACTCATTGGAGTATTAAAATTTTTTTCACTCTCAAATCTGAACCTTTTAACTAAGTTGAGAGCATATTTGGTTTGAGAGATGAAGAATCCATCAGGAAGCTATTTGACTTGCAACCTTAGGAAATAATTTAATTCTCCAACCATGCTTATTTCGAATTTTGACTTCATACGATCTATAAACTCAATAGTCATGTTAGCACAGGTAGATTTATAAATAATGTCATCAACATAGATTTGTACTATTAAAATATAATCATTATATTTTTTTAATAAATAATGTTTTATCTACACTCCCCATAACAAACTCATGACTTAACAAGAATTTAGTTAATTTCTCGTACCATGCCCTGGGAGCCTGTTTCAAACCATAAAGTGTCTTTTTAGGTGATAAACATGATTAGCATGCTTAGGGTCTTCAAAATCCTTTGGTTGT
This sequence comes from Magnolia kwangsiensis, assembly GCA_037074715.1. NCBI lineage: Eukaryota > Viridiplantae > Streptophyta > Magnoliopsida > Magnoliales > Magnoliaceae > Magnolia > Magnolia kwangsiensis. The sequence goes on from CM073582.1 coordinate 26,964,514, forward strand.
TCAACGTATACTTCTTTATGCAAATCACCATTTTAAAATGCATTCTTAACATTCATTTGATATATTTTAAATTTTTTAAAACACGTAATGGATATAAGCAGTCTGATTGATTCAAGACGAGCTACTTGGGCAAAGGTTTCATCATAATCAATACCTTCAGTTTGGGTGTATCCTTGTACAACTAGCGTAGCCTTGTTTCTAATTATGTTACTAAATTTATCGGACTTATTCTTGAAAATCCATTTTGTTCCGATAATATGTTTATCAGTTGGTCTTGGAACTAAATACGAAACATAATTTCTCATAAACTGATTGAGTGCTCCTTGCATAGCTACAATCTAATTTTCATCAGTAAGGGCTTCTTTTACGTTAGCTGGTTCCATCTAAGATGTAAAGCACACGTGGTTACACATATCTTCTAACTGTTTACGAGTGCGTACGCCAATAAGGGGATTTCTAAGGATTTGATCAGTAGGATGATCTTTATTTGTTCATAGTTTAGTGTTATTTTGATTAGATGAAGAGTTTGGTTTATCAATTAGAAGAACCTCATCATCTTCTGAAATTGAGACAGGTGTATTCAAATGATCATCAATGACCACATTAATAGATTCTTATATTACACTGGTCCTCCTATTAAGTACTTGATATGCTCGAGTATTCAGAGCATACCTTAAAAATATCCCTTCATCACTTTTGGTGTCAAATTTACTCAGATGTTCTCGGTCATGCAAGATATAACATTTACTACCGAAATCTTGAAAGTATTTGACAAAAGGCTTCCTATTAAACCACATCTCATAAGCCGTTTTATTATTTGATTTTCTAATATAAACGCGGTTAATTATATAACAAATAGTATTTACGGCTTCAGCCCAAAGATTTTTAGGAAGCTTCATACTATTTAACATTACATTTGCCATTTCTTGAAGCACCCTATTTTTCCTTTTCACTACCCCATTTTGTTGTGGTATTTTGGAAGCAGAATATTTATGTGATATTCCTTGGTCACTACAAAAATTCTCAAAACTACTATTTTCAAACTCAAAACCATAATCACTACGGATCTTACTGACTTGTAACTCTTTTTCATTTCGCATACGTTTACGTACCCTTTTTTACTTCGTCGAGAGTTTCAGATTTCTCTCTTAAGAGACTACCTAAGTATACCTGGTAAAGTCATCTACAATGACTAGAATATACTTCTTATCACCTCGACTTTTCGTTCTAGTTGGTCCAATGAGATCCATGTGGAGAAGTTCGAGTGGTTTAGATGTGGCAGTAGAGTTTATCTTTTTGTGAACACTCTTGGTTTGTTTACCAATCTGGCATTTACCACATATCTTATCCACTTTCTTTATTTTGGGTAGATCTCTTAGCAAATCACTTTTGCTCAATCTATATAAGTTGTGATAGTGTATATGTCCTAGGCGCTTATGCCATAGTTTGGTCTCATCGGTATGGACCATGTAACACGATAGCTTAGATAGCTTGAGTCACTAACTATATAACAGTTCTCAGAAGTTCTGTGACTAGTTAATATTACAGAACCATTCTTATTTAAGATTTCACACTTTTGATTTAAAAATTTTACACTGTGATTATTATCATAAATTTGAGAAATGCTTAATAAACTACGTTTTAAACCTTCTACATATAAAACATTCTCGAATAGAGGGAAGTTAGGGAGTTGAACTGTATCTTGGCCAACAATTTTGCAGTTGCTTCCATCACCAAATGTGACTGAACCATCAGTCATGTCTTTAAGATTAGTGAACAAACTTTTGTCACTTGTCATATGTTTGGAGCAACCACTATCCAGGTACTACTTTGAATGACTCGTGGCTTTGAATGCGGTGTGGGCAACCAAACAAGCAGCCTTAGGGACCCATTTCATTATAGTTTTGGGTTTCTGAGCATAGTTGGTCTTCTTCTGATTACAATTGTTATACGTCCTACACACTGAGTTAGATTTTAAGAGCCCCTTAAGTAAGTCTACAATTTTCTCAGCTAAAGGATTACGATTCTGATTTTTATAGTTAATATGGTTCTTTTTAGGATTTAAGGATTGGAATTTTTTTGTCATTTTAGAAATATTTTGATTCAGACTTTTCCTTTTTGAGTTAGAAGACTCTCCTTTAGGTGGAGTATTCTTATATTTGGGAGGAATATTTTTATCGTAATACAATCCAGAACAATCACCACATTTTCTGGATCTGGATAGGAGTTTTTCTAATTTAGGGTCACCTTGGGCATACGTTCATGTGTCCTTGTAACTCAAAAGTGAAGAGACTTCTAGTTTTAGGTTTTCATTTTTAGATTTTAAGTTTTTGACTTGGGACGTTTTGAAATCTAAGTCACAATTAGTCTTTTCAAAGCAATCTGATAGGTGTGATTTTTTTCAAAACCAGATTATCAAAATTCTCTTTCAATTTTAAAAACTTTTCTTTTTGTAGTTTTAATTTAATAACTATTTTACAACTTTCCCTGTATAGGGCATCATAAACATCCTTAAGATTTTCTTCATTCTCATGATCACTTCCAAGATTTTTTTCACTGGTTGTATTATTATCTAAGAAAGTGAACTTAGCTAGAGTCATTAGGGCTTTAACATCATTACCTGACTTGGTTTTAGAATCTTTTGACTTAAAAGAGGCTTTAGAGCAGGAAGATTCATCCCATGTAGCCAATATACCTTTCTTTTTAGGTTTGTCCTTTTTAGGATATTTGTTCGCTAGATGCCCATATTCATGGCAGTTGTAGCATTGACTGCCTTTTAAAGATTTTCAATTTTTTGATCTGGATCTTTTCTTTTCAATAGGTTTTTGAACATCAACCCTCTTTTTACTTTTGAAAATCTTGTAAAACTTTTTAGCTAAAAGGGTCATATCATCTTCAGAATTTTTTAAATCAGAATTATTATTTTCATGAGACATGCTTTTAGAAGACTTAAAGGCGATAGATTTACCTTTCAGAGCTTTAAATTTTAACTCGTAGGTTTGTAAAGAACCAACTAATTCCTCAACCTGCATATAGTTTGTATCACGAAGTTCCTGAATGGCCGTAACTTTTGAATTGAACCTTTCAGGTAGTGAGCATAGTATCTTTGCACAGACTTTGCTTTCTGGGATGCTATCTGCAAGACCCCACATAGAGTTGACTATGCCATTCAACTTAGTATAGAAGTTTATGAATGTTTCACTTTCTTACATACGTATTTCCTCAAACCTAATGGTGAGGATTTGTAGTTTAGATTTCTTGACAGTATTCGTACCCTCGTGTGTCATTTCTAAGATATCCTAGGCTTGTTTTGCAGTATCACAAGATATAATTCTTTTGAATTCATTTGGTGATGGTGCACAAGTAATTGCATTTAAAGCCTTAGCATTGACACTACTCTCAATTCTTTGAAGAGTAGTCCAAGTGCTATAGGGAGCAACCCTTGGAGATTTAGTTCCATCAAGGCCTAAAACTTCAACAGTAGGTGGAGTCCATTTAGTTACCGTGGCTTACCACACATTTTCATCGAGAGACCTTAAGAATATTCTCATTCTGGGTTTCCAATAAGCATAATTAGAGTCATCAAAAGGTGGAGGCCTAGTTATAGAAAGACTATCAAATTTGACATCTTAAAAGCTCAAATTGGTTAGCTAAGGAATTTAATTTAAATAAACAAGCTATTAGGCTTTGATACCACTTGAAAAGGCTGAGCTATATGTCTTAGAGGAGGGGGGGGGGGGGGGGGGGGTGAGGGGGGTTGATTAGGACTATGTCAAATAAAAATTAATAAGCGAAATATAGACAACATATAGCCAAAAGGAATGTAAATAACAACCTCAAAAAGTAAGTATTGAGATGTTGATACAAACTTGGTTCTAAGGACAACCTAACACCAAAAACCAATGGTTTATGACAAGACAACCTTACTAGAATGTATGTGAGTATCAAAAACTCAAACTTAAGAGAATATGAAAGAAATGGAAACTAATCTATTACAACATTCACCACATAATGCTAAAATATAAAGATTACAACATTCACATCCACAAATACATCCCACAATATTAAACGATAAAAGATAAATAAATAAATCATACATCCACCAAACACAGAGAATTATAGTGGTTCGCTTGTGTGTACACCAACTGTTAATAAACAGTCACACAACTACTCCACTTTGAATATCCACTCCCTCGGAATATTAACGTTCACTAATCAAAATAGGTTTTTTAAGGTTCACCTAAAACATTCACAATTACGTCTTTATATCGGCTTACACAATTTAAAAAATCCCTCGCTCTGAGATTTTCTGGATCATCTCAGACAAAACCAAAATAGAGATTTTCTGGAACAATCTCACAAGTCAGAAATGAATTGAATTACAAAAAAAGTAAAAACTTATCTGTATGACGATTCTGAAGAAGCCCGATAGAACCAACTTGATGAAGGCGTAGATGTTTAACGTTCAGTCTCACAAGTGTATACGGTTATAAGTCTAGATGATTTTTAATTAAATCACCAAGGGCTTTTTATTGATTTTGATCTCAAGGAAGGGTAAATCAAATATCCCTTTTCAAAATGACAATGGAATAGAAAATCAAAATAAAAAATAAGAGCTACTTTAAAGAATCTTAAATATGCACAAAATAGCTTAGAATATACTCAAAATTATCTCAGAGTAATTGCTTAAGAATGATAAGAATTAAATAGAAAGCTTTGAAATTTGAGTGATGAGGGTCAAATATTGCATATTAGACCCCGACTATTACTAGATTTTACCAACATGATAATGCGTAATGCCATAGTTTAATTGTGTTTTGTTGCAGGATGAAATAAAGAGCGTTGACGGTTGAAATAATATGATAAAAAGGATGGACGGTGCAGATTTCTCACAAACATTACGGTGGGCCCTTATGTACAACATGTGTACATGGTGTACACACGTGCTCGAGCCGCACCATATCGGTCAGCAGCGCTGACCAGCGCCTGCCCGCAACATCTTCTAAAAAACGAAAATTTCCGTTTTCAAGCCGCGTAACGGACAGAAAGTCCATTTTTGTGGTCGACTGTGGGCCCCACACATGCCCCGTCGGGCAAATCTGAACCATCCACCTTGTAGAGAGCTGTAAACACTACAAACCCATGTTAATATTTTTTGTCTATGCATACACATGTGTGCGATACAAGGGCCACAAGAGGACTGGCCTGCAACATTCAAATCTAATCTTTTAGTGATTTCTTCTCTGGGACACGTCAATGGACATTCAAAACCACTCATTCTTTACCGAAATTTCATCCTGAATCCAATGGACGGGGTGGATTTCCTTGAAAACACCTTTGTGGGGCCCACTGAGCTACACAGCGTTCAAAGTGCGAAAGCTTTCGCACATCCGCGAAAATAGAATTTTCCAGGCGGTTGTGGCCCACCATGTTTAATCATATGGTAGATCTGAACTGTCTATCATGTAGAGGACCTAAGAAAGTCATAAGGAATGATGTTTCTTTAGAATTTAAGCTAGGAAAGTGGCGATTTTTGAAACCCCGAACTTGGCTGCTAAAAGGCTTTCGCTGCGCATACGATAGCTTTCCAAATCCGATTCAAATCCGATTTTCACCACTCTAGCAACTATATAAGGAGGTTTTGGACGTGGGGAGCAGGCATTTAAACCTGTGGAGGGAGATCCAAAGCCAAGGTGAAGAAAGAGAAGAGAGAGAAAGGGAGATGTTTATAATATTTTTATTTTATATTTCCTTTTTCCTAATTAATTTTATGGATTGCTAGACTTCTTATCTAGGACTGAGATGAAGCCCTTAATTTGATTGACTCTTGTTTATTGTTGAATTCATGTTTATTTGATTGATTTGTTTCTTTTTCTAGTGTGCTTTCCTGAAATTTTCGTACTTCTCCATTCTATAAGCTTGACCAAAGTCTAGATATGGATGTTGTTTGAAATATTATTCTAGGTGCTTGTGTCTGACCATGAACAGGTTTCCTATAGAGGAAGAAACAGGAATCTACATCTCTCTATGCCTGACCATGGATAGAAAGATGTGATCCATATGCTTTAAAGGATTATACATTCTGTATGCCCGACCAAGGACATAGGGTGTGCTTTGTTTATTAAATTTATATCAATCTGAATTAGGGTGAATCAACAGGTAAAATAAGGGTTCAGATAATTAGGGGCGGATTTGAAAGTCCTAGTTTCCTTCTTGATTGGATCTTCCTCATTATTGTTCGTGATTATTCTCCATAGATTTGTGATAGTTTACTTAATAGTTTGTTAAACCATTCGTTGGATTAGTTAAGAAGAGTCATAAATTTCAAATTGTGACAACCAGTCCTCGTGGGAACGATCTCGTAATACGTATCATATCTACATCTGATTCGTATACTTGTGAGTTAAAATCATTTAAATCAGATTGGTTTAAATTAAAACATCATTGAGCACTATTTATAGGTAAAAAATCGATTCGCACGACTGGCCTTTGGTTAGCTACGACTGGCCTTATCTAAACAGCTTTTCAAAAATTCTGTCGCGATAAGATTTTTTAGTCGCACAACTGGCCTTGTGGGTCCCACGACTGGTCGAGTGGCCTACTTGACTAGTCGTGGACACCAATTGAGTCCAGATTACTTGATGGAAAATGAGTCGAGAACTGTACGATTGGTCGAGCACTATTCACACGACTGGTTGAGCAGTTTTCAGAACTGGTCGTAGACCAACAGAAAAATTTTAAAAATTCATAACAAATCCTAGACTGGTCAAGGAAATACTAGGACTGGTTAAGCCAGTATTAGGGCTAGTCGAAAGAACAAAATTTTACACTAATAAAATGACCGACTAAAAGTATGAAATGATCTAATCATGATCTAAAGTCAATCTTGGTCAATCATACCTTACTTGTGAGATAGAACATATGAACACTTAATCTATCGTTCACTTCAGTAGTTTTAATTCTTGTGATCTTTTGTCACGCCCTAAACTCGAAAACCGGGCTCACAAAATTTTTGATCGCCGAATCCGGCGCCGGCAGTCTTCGTAGAACCCCATTCTCGGCTCCTAGCTCCCATTCGCTAGGTTCCAATCCTGGGATGCTATGAGGAGGATTTTCAACGTCAGTTTGATTCGTAATAAACATAACCGATGGCATAATCCACAAACAACAACCAATAACTCCATTACATTTTCACTATGATAAAAAACTTTACAAGTGCAATGAGCATAAAGGGAAATACAATGGTAAAGAACAAAAATTCTAAGACAATCTGCAACGTGCTCCTGCCTCAGTGCTGCTGCGAACTAAAGTCACCTGCACGCAACAGTCGTGCATAAGCTTATAGAAAGCTTAGAGGGTGGTGAAAGTGTGTGCGCAAGGTAGTAATATGAATATGCAATGTCAGAGTAATGCGGAATATGCAGATGGATCCATAATATCATGAGCCGTACCAAGGCTATGCGATGCAAGACATGAATAGTATCGGCCATCCCAAGGCCATGCGATGTGCAATGCAACTCAAGCATACAGATCCTCATATATGTCCACACATCAATACAGCTCACATATGGGATATCACCGGGGTCTAGTACACTCTAAATCAGATTACCGCCACATCGCGCGTAATAAGATAAGTGGAAAAGACCTCACTATCCGTCTGCCAATATCGGGCGCGACTCGTCGATAGCGGACCCATTCCTCGAGCTGGTCAGACTCAGCCTAGTATTGCCCCCTATGCTCGGGCGGGTAAGGCCGCACCCCCTTTCAACCGACCACGACACAGTGGAGAGCGTAACCGTCTGATAATCGGCACTCAACGCTCATATACCCACTCAGTCTAGACGTTGGAGCAACCTCTTGGTACCGTAAGGGTTTAGGGACTTTCACCCAGGGATATCTATAGCACCCCATGTAGAACAAGATTTTCGGTATCCAATCCTGCCAACCACGATGCGTCTGTGGAGGCTACGGTCCTGATGTCGCTAGGGCGTACAATAACCATGTCACAAAAATGTGAAATGCATGAATCATGCTATCCAGTCATGCAACAAATCTTGCGCATATCGTGCACTCATATAGGGCAACACTGCCTAACCAGGAGCCCATAAACAACCTGTCCGAAGGCATATGCTATGATCAGTTAATCCTCATATCAAGCATACATATGATGCGTATGATCATGAGTCATGAAACTATACTAAACATGTAAATGAGTGATGAACCATTCTTACAACGCAGATGGGCCTATACGACCTATACACAGCAAGTATGGCCCAGTAATAGGCCCTAAGGAGAGTCGTAATGTGGACATCCAACCAACATTACACTCGCAATATGGACTTCAAACCAACATTGCTCCCAAGGCACGATCTTTGTAAACATCGCTACTTAGTCTGTATTGGAATTACACATTGCAATGGACCGTAGGTTCTTCCCATTGGGCCTTACATATATATCAAATGGGCCATATCTTATGGGCCTTTTATTCATCAGATGAACCACATAAATGGGTCACACCAATGGGTCTTATGTGCATTGCAATGGGTCAAAACCCGTGGGCCTTGGGTTGCATCAAATGAGCTTAATTCATGGGTCTCAAAGGTAACGAATGGGTCACACCAATTGAACCCCATATGTACGCCAAATGGGCCTTAACCCTTAGGCCTTGTATGCATATCAAAGTGGGCCTAAACCCCTAGGCCTTACATATATTAAATGGGCTTACTTCCATGGGCTTTAAAAATGCATCAAATGGGTCCAATTTCATGGGCCTTGGAATACATCAAATGGGTCCAATCCCCTGGGCCTTGGGATATATCAAATGGGCCTAGTCCCATGGACTTGAAACATATCAAGTGGGCCTAAACCCATAGGCCTTAAATATCAAGTGAGCCTAAGCCCATAGGCTTTACATATCAAGTGGACCCAAGTTCATAGGCCTTATATGAATCAAATGGGCCTAACCCATAAGCCTTTTGTAATTCAAATGGGCCTAGCCCATAGGCCTGTTATAAATCAAATTGACCTAACCCATACACAAGTGACCCACCCAATCAGCAACCCTTGCCCTTAAAATGATCTCACCACGTGGATGGACGGTCTAGATGCATCACATGCATCACGACGGGTCCCACTGTTGCTGGACAGTGAGGACCAAACACATGCATCACGGAGGGCTCCACCGTCCGTTGGACGGTGGAGACAATACAACATCAAGGTGGGCGCCACCGTCCACTGGATGGTGGACTTAAGACACATGCAACATTGTGGGTCCCATGTGGGGCCCATTGTAATGTTTAAGAGTCATCCAAACTGTTCATAGGGTCACTTGGACCTGGAGGGAGAGAAAATACAAATCTCAGATTAATCTGAAACTTCTGTGGCCCATGAGAGGGGTCCCAATGGTAGGGGTTCAATCCCATTGTTTCCTGTGGTGTGGGCCACCTGAGTTTTGGATCGGTCTCATTTTTGGAGGGGGGCCCACTACTGGGGTGGCCCACCTCATGAGCAAGTTGGATAATAAATAGACATTACGGTGGGCCCCTGCGTCCGTCCGTTCGCCCTCACGGCTGCACGCAGCAGCGTGCAGCTGCTGCCGCTGACAGAGGGAGGCAGAGGGTCTGCCTCTTGCAAGTTTTTTAAAAAAATCATTTTCCGGGAGTTTTTCACACATGGGGCCCGCTTAAAGAAAATTCGCCCCGGCCATTACGTTCTTCAGCTCGCAACCATTCCAATGGGTCTAATATAGAGTATTTTCTATGTTTAGAGAATAAAATAAATTGAAAAAAGATCTTTTGAAGGGTAGGGATGCAACCCACAACGTTATGGCCCACCAGATCTCCCAATCAACCCCAACTCTTGACTCAACGCATAAAATTAGATGGAGAATGGGATGGACGATGTGGATTTCATACTTACATCAAGGTGGGGCCTAAGCGAGTGGTCCACCCCAAAAGTCTCTTTTTCCTTTCTTTTTTTTTTTTTTTTTGTTTTGCATGCAGGGACGTCCAGCGTCTCAGACTCTGGACGGTTCAGTCCTCACAATACGTTATGGTGGGCCCTGATGAAGTGGGCCACCACAGATGGATGATGTAGTTACAACATTTAAGGTGGGCCCCACTTGAAGAACACTTGGACACAATACCTCAAGGTGGGGTCCATTCAAGTGGGCCACATAAACCTATTACATAAAATAAAATAAAAATAAAATAAAAAGAAATAAAAGGGAGAGAGACATGGAGAGTGGGACACGCTTGTGATGGAGGGACCCCGACATTATGGGCCCTCCCTTAAAAATAAATCATACAATAAAAAGGGTCCCTCAACACATAGGACCACCAAGATCGAGAATCAACGGTGGAGATCCTCTCTCCACCAAAATGGACGGTCTAGATGACCTTTTGCCATGAAATAAACATCATGATGGGGTCCATGGAGAATGACCCCATCATGGAATGATCATGATGATCCAAGTGGGCCATCGCCTCATCTTAGGGTCCCAAGTGAGATCCACACCATTGATCGGTGGGCCTCACTTGGCTCATCATAAAAATAAGAAAGAAACTACCCTATAGAGGCACTCCTTGACACTTTAGCTTCAACTTCAATGGACGAGATGAGGAATGGAGGGTTGAGATGGGAGATGGTGGGGTAGGAAAGTGGGCCACTTGAAGCTTAGGAATGCTTGGAGAATTCCAAACGTATGGAGCTTGGGTTTTTTTTTGCAAATGAGAAAGAGAGGAGTTGTAAAGGGAGAGAGAGAGAGAGAGAGAGAGAGTGATGGATGGATGTGGTGAGTGATGGTTGTGTAAGAAATCTTTGATTTTTATGGCCTTTTGTGTAAGAGAGGTATGAGAGGTGTAAGAAAGTCTTGACTTTTGAGGCCTCTTGTGTAAGAGAGGTATGGGAGGTGAAGACTTTTGTGGTTGCTTGGGAAAAGGGGTGAAAGTGATGTGTACTTAACAAGTACTTAACATGTGATGGATTGATAGATGATTGATTGATGGGATTGATGTGACACATCGTAGAGATTCTCTTGGGTTTCGCAATGTGCGGCATTTTTCTCGCACCGAACGTTGGCCCACATCTCTTGACCAGGATATCACCTCGGCGCGCGAGTCGCGGCATCGGAACCGCGGCGACGGCGCGGTCGCTATGGTATTGGTCTCGGGTTGAGTCGACTCGGATTATCGGCAGATGAATCAGGGTTGCACATCGATATCGGTTAAGGGTCGAAGGTTGTTGAAATTCGACCGGTAAGACCGCGAAAGTTTACGGAATGGTATGGACTAAGATACGGGTCTTACATCTTCAAAGCTTGAACTTGACATACCAAACATAATATTCAACTAGGTCTTGAGTTCTTGGACTTTTTTGGTTCCAGATCTTGAACTGTAATGTTCTTAAAAACTTTGTCTTCACTCAATATATGAAAGTCTTCACTTTCTTCCAGTTTAAAAATCTCGGTAAGTTTGTCGTAGATATTGGCAAGCTAGATTTAGCACAAACAGAACAAACATCAAAGATTCAATGTAAACAAATGCATAAGCTTGATACAAATCAAGATACAAACTTGAATTGGTTTGTCATACCAAAATTTGACAATACTTAGGGTTTATTAACATAGCACTTTCAAAAATTACTCATTATGACCTCAATAAGGATAATGCCATCTTGAGTCTTTCTTAATTTAGCCATCATTATGGCTGGGAGAATGTTAATAATAATTTCGTTATTAAGTAAAACCCAAGTAGTTGGACAGTTTTCTAGGTGAACAGAGATATATAATGGTTTCAAATGTTGGGTCATTATGAGAGTAGGCCTTTTAATAATGATTTTTTTAAAGGGGACCCTATTTTGACTGTCACAGTCAACACCTTTTTGGCTTCCTCCTTAAAATCAAAGGATCCATGTTGTATGATTATCGAAGGGTCTAACTCATATCGAAGGGTTTAACTCTTCCACATCTTTTTCCATCATGCTTGGCTGAGAAGGTTTAGCTTGAAACTTAATGGTAATATCAGCACCATATTATAATCTAATGTGATTGGTAGAAAGAGCCAAGTTGTATGATTGAATTCGGACATTGCCCCATGTGTCTTCGAATTCGATTCATTTACAACTTTATTCTTGATTCCTTTACTCGGTCTAGAAGAAGTTAGTTCTAGATTTCTTACTTTAACAATCAATTCTTCAATCAAAAGATTGATCAAGCTTAAATATTGCATATTTATCCCATCAATTATACTAGTTTTGAATGTATTCAATTACTAATTCGATCTAATAAGATATGTTTTTTACATGCAAGGTGATTTTGAATCTAAAGTCGAATACGTGCTTAAATGGATGATTTAAAGCTCAAAAAGATATTAAGCTCAAAGACAATGAAGAATTGGAGATTTGGAGACCAAAAATGAAGATTTTAAGTGTTAAAAATTAAAGAAAACTAAGTATCAAAGATGGAGAAAAGTTTAAAAAATTACATAGTCAAATACAAAAATAACAAACTGTTTGTTGCCACCGAAAGTGCCAAAAATGGTCCAACAATAATAGTGATTTTCAAAGTAAATTTGGCTTGACTCTTAGGTGCGGGCAAAGTGATGTTTGGTGTGATGGAAAAGAGACAGAGTTTAGACACGTTTTGAAGAAATTCAGCTTCAACAGAAAGTTAATTTGGCTTGACTTTGGTGCGACCAATGGCCATCTTTGGCACAACCGAAGCATAATAAACGTGTAAAAAATTGAAATCAGTGCAAAGTCGGTGTTGAATTTCTCTATTTAAAGGGGTGTTTTAAGCCATCCTAAGTACAAATTAGGGCTTGGGAAAGAGAGCAAAGGGTGACAAAGCTTCTACGGAGTTGTCCTTCTTCAATTCTTCGATTCTAGTTTATTTTTCATGGTTTCTTTTGTTCTATCATGTTAACCATGTTAGGTTAATCTCTTAGATAAGGTTAATGGATGAAGCTTGTAGTTAATTACAATATTTAGTTTATTTGATTCAACAACAATGGTTTGAATGATGATATTTGATTAAATTGATTTAGATTTTACTTTAAGGCCTTTGAGTTATTTATTTTTAAATTTGTTATGAACTACGGTTACAATGAATGATATGATTTAGCAATTACTTAGCTTATAATTAGAGAAGAAATCAATCTATATAATTGATTGATCTATTGTAGATCTTAATTATAATAGATACTCTTGATTATCTGTGGTTGAGTTTCGAGAATCATTTAATTGAATTCATGTTTTGTTGGTGTTTTTGATTGGTTTAATATAATTATGATTGGATATGATAGAATTTCGATTCCAATTGAGTTACAAGAGTTGAAGCAGTAAATTAGATATTGTGATTTCTATGGATTCCTAACTTTTATTCAATTCTTTGTTGGATTAAAAACTCAGAAAATCGTTTAGCTTTCACTGTGTTTTCATTAATTCCCTATGGATTGACCTCGGTCTCACTGAGTTATTATCACACCGCAACCCTACACTTAGGGTTGCTTAATAAAGATCATCTAAGAACTCTTCATTGCTTAAGTATTTAGTCAATCTCCCCACATCAATTCCTTCATTATCTTAGTTTTAGTTATTGACCACTTTAAACCTCACATGAAGCTCGATTATATTGACTGATATCTGTTCTTTTCCTTCTGCCTTTGGTATTGTTAGGCTTGATTGGGTTGGTGGGTACATTTGAGTTTGTCCCAAACATCGGCCAACTGTCTTCTCTTTACTGCATGCTTCCTTTGCCAATGTTATTTCTGAGTACGAGTCATCTCTTTTGGTACTATTGGAAATTTTGAATGATTAGGCCTTTTCCACACTCCTTATCAGACATGTCGACGGTTGACCATCATTTGCCCTTGGATTGACCTAAAGTGATTGCTAGCATGTTTAGCCTTTTATGGGTAAAATGTATTTCCTTCCCCAGAGTTTTGAATGACTGATTGTATTGTTTGGTATTTCGGTTGATAAAATCTCCCATTTGATTCAGTTGGCCTCACACATTTGTTATAAAGGGTTGATAATTTGATATTATTGCATTCAAATGTGCTTCAGTTTGATCGACCATAGGCTTATAACTCATACTACTCTTACCATCCTTTAGCTTCTCGACTTAACTCATATGATTTTCGACATCAATCTTTTGTCACGACCGAACTAACTTTTAAGGATTAATGGTGGTTATATTGATCTCGATATCAGATAAAAATGGATCAATATCGATCAACATTACTTCTTTTTCTTTTTCAGAAAATTTCAGTAACCCTTTTTTGATGTTGTCTTAAATAATATTCCTAAAAACAACACATTTGTTAGTGAAATATGATCGAGCTCCATGTCATTTACAGTAATTAATTTTCTTTAATTCTTCAGATGTTTGAATCTTATGGTTAACACGAATTTTGATAAATTTATTGGCTAAACATAATATCAAAGATTTCGTTAGCACGAGAAATATTAAAGGTGTATGTTCTTTGAACTTTTTAATTAAAGGATGTTGTTGTCTTTCCTTTAACTAAAGCCAAACATATGAATGGTTGTTTAACCATTACTTCAACCACTGCTATATCGTAATTAGGGTCATAATAATATGTCCTTACTGATGAATTCTTTATCGCATTGACTCCTAAAGAAATGCCTTATACCATGACACTTTCCCAGTCAAATCGTAAAGATATGTGAATTTCTTTTCGAAGCTTAAATTCGAGTCTATCTTGAGTTAACTGGACAAATTCTACTTTGTTCGTGATGACCTTGCATCAACTTTTTTCTCTCTTAAACCAAACAATATACTTTTCGACTGATTTTATTGGCAATTGCTAAAAATGAGCCAGATTGGCCATATAAAAATTTGTCCTTACAAAAGATTGAGTATGAAAATTTTCTTCAATCTCTTACTAATTTTGTACGAAATTTGGTAGCAGATTAGAATACAAGGTAAAAGCTACCATAATGAGTGAATGACCAAATAGTTATAATCTATAATACTATTTATTGGCCAACTCTTCACATGTATGATAAATTGACCTATGTGTTCTATATTTGATTGACATGTGTTTTTTGCAATTAGTGTAAAGTCAAGTCGATAATTCGTTAGTAATGGATATTGCCGGTAGATCTAGTTAGGATATGGCTTATGATAAATTGGAGTAGTAGTTTAGCATAAAGCTTACCCTGCTAGCTTGCCTTGCTACTTCCTAAACCAGTTGAACAATTTGGTTATGCCTCCAGTATTGTTGCATTGTAACTGATGGTCCCTTCGGATTAACTTGATATTATTTTTCAATAAAAGGTTGGTTTCTAAACAAATGTTGCTCCCCAGGTATCCCTTGATTCCTGACTTTTGAGATTAAATTCCTATTCTCAAGTTTAGAACGCTTGAAATCTACCGATGATGGTGAATTTTATACATCCTGGAGAGGAATACGCTTATGATATATGGAATCTACTAGTATTGGTGAATTTTACACGTCTTGACTAGACCAGGGATAAGAATAGGTGGTGTATTTCACCGTAAGGGAAATATCTATGACATTGGCTAAAGTGGAGGTACAAGTGCCAGATTCCCAATAGAACTAGTATCGACCTATTGCTGAGGTGCAATAGGTGCTCTTTTGTTCACAACCCCAAGTGTAGGGTCGCGATATAGTAATAACTTGGTGAGATTGGTGAGACTGAGGTAGAATCCACAAGGAGTAAACTTGTATGTATTATGAAAATAAGTAGAACTAGAACTAGAAAAAGATCTAAATCTGAATTCTGGAATAATTGAAAGTGAGTGTGAATATTATTGATTAAAACTTATGAATTTAAAGGTAGGAACTAGGGTGCCAAGGATCCTCTTGTAGCTATCAAGGTGCTACCTTAGTTGATTCAAAAGATGCAATAAGAATCAAAGTCCTATCTTATCCAGTTAGAAGAAGAGATGATCAAATCTCTGAACTTTTCATTGATCTAGTCTCAATGAAAGAAGATTGTGAAGACTTGGAAGGGATTCCATCACCCTACCATGCCCAGGAGATGATGGTGAACAACAGGATTTACCAATCACACAATCTCAATAGAAAAAGAAGATATTCAAAGCCATCGTATTGTCTATTGTAATTTAAGTCACAAGAAACCACAGAAAACTAAAAATATTCCTTAAAATCAACTAGAAATCAATGAAGTTCAATATAAATGAGAATTAAAGCAAGATAAACATCATAATCACACTATAAGCTTCACTTCTTAGCCCTATCTAAGAGGTTTAGCTAACCATAGACATGATTGGATCTAAAACTCTAAAATAAAATATAAAAACAACTAAGGAAGAAGAAGAAAAACTCTTGGTGGTGGCTCCTCCACCCTTTAGATCCACTCCTTGAACCCTAGAAGATACCTAGGAATGTCCTAGGGACTCATATTTTTAGTTGTGAAGCCCCATCTTACACACTATCTCGGAATTTCCACAATCAGATTTGAATTTATGCTGCATAAGCCTCGCGTTACGCTTTGCTGGGACCGAAGTCACCTTTGGTCGGACCCAATTAAGGCTAAAAATTGCACTTTCTCGTTGGACAATTCTGCTTGGATCAAATTTGTCTTCGGTCAGACCGAATTAAGGCTGGAAATTATGTGCAAAAAATCTGTCAAATTTAGGTCGGACCGAGTCGAGCCGAATTAAATATGAAAATCACAATTTCTTGCTGGACTATTTTGTGTGATTTCAGTAGGATGGAAGTTGGCTTAGGTTGGACCGAACTAGCCTGTTTTTCAACTGTAGACTGTAAGTGTTATGGCTCCTTTGGTTGTCAAATTTTATAGTGCCAAAACTACTATTTTTGTCTTGTGTAGCACATTGCTTTATATACGTTTAAGGAAATGTATGACATGTTCGTGACATGACAAGTGCTTCAAGTCAAGAACAAAGTTCTACTTCAAATGCAAGATCAAGTACGTTATTCGAAGCTTCAAGTGTTAATGAATAAAGCTACATCAAAAAATATGTGTATGGTCCAAGACTTAATGTGAAGGTCAATATACTACAACTTCATGATCTCAAGGTTCAAGATGCTCGGTTCATGGACTTCAAAGAAATACTACCAACTACATGGAAAGAAAGTTCAATGTCCGTTCATCTCTAACAAGGTTTGTGTGACCTTAGATTGACTTTAGGGTAGGTCATTTTGGATACATAATTCAAATGTTGATATTATAGGTGTTTGGTCTATTCTTCGACTAGTCCTGGACTCTGTTCGACTAGTCATAGCACTGGCTCGACCAGTCCAAGAAATTCTAAGACCAGTCCTAAGTTGTTAGAATTTTTTGTTAAGCCATGACCAGTCATGGAGACTGCTTGACTGATCGTGTGAACAGTGCTGACTTGTTCACGACTAGTCGTGCGTCTATGACTAAAACTTCAGCGACTAATTTAGTGCATGACCAGCCGTGGGAGGCTCACAACTAGTCGTGATTGGCCTACGACCAGTCATGAAACGACTTTATCTGATCGCGCTCAAAATTTTAAAAATCCGTTGGTCCTACTACCAGTTGTGGTGTCCACAAGACCAGTCGAAGGTGGGATATATTCACCTATAAATAGAGTACGAATCTTAAAATTTTTGATTCAACTTAAGAAAATTCAATACGCCTCTCTGAGAGATAAGTCTTTGCTCTTTTTAAGCTAAATTGTGCTTATTTAATATTCTCCTTTTTTAGCTTTTACATTTGATTTTGTTTCTGCATTCCATTCTGACTTGAAAGAGGAATCGTAATATTCCACTTCTTGGAAGCAAAATCAAATTGAGCCGCCCAACCTGATTTAATTTAAAATCAATTAGAACTTATAACCATTTTAAGTGTGAGTATTGGACTATACATTGAACTATTCTTCTACTCCGAACCTGGTTCTTCCGGGCTGCAACAAGGAGAAATCCAGGTATTTTACAGTTTTGTAATTTCTTTTCTTTTGGTTTCTTTTGCGATTGAGCCAGAAAAATCTCATTGTTTTAGTTATCTGAGGAGAGCCAGAAAACTCAGAGTGGGGATTTTTTTTTTAATTGTGTAAGCCCACTAGAAAGACACAATTGTGAGGGTTTTAGGTGAACCTGAAAAACCTATTTTGATAGCAAACGCTAATATCTACTATGTGAAGATATTATGAGTGGAGTAGCTGTGTGGCTGTTGTTTAACAGTTGGTATACACACAAGCAAACCACTATAATTCTTTGTGTTGTGGTTGTGTGATTTATTTTCTGTATCTTTTATTTCTTAAGTTTGTGGAATGTATATGTGGATGTGAATGTTGTAATCTTTCATTTCAAACTTTGTGGGAATGTTGTAATATTTAGAATTTCTATTCTTACTAATTTTTTTTATTCCTCTTCGGTTTGGAATTTTGAAACGCAAACAGTTCTAGAAATAAGTTTGTCCTACCATAAACCTCAGTTTTTGGTGTAAGGTTGTCCTTAGAACAACATTTGTATCAACCTCTCAGTACTTGAATTCGAGGTTGCTTTACATTCTGTTTTGTGGACTGTTATCTTTCCTTTACTTGGATATCTTATTTTTTTATTCCGCTGTTATCATTTTTCATTTGGCATAGTCCTATTCACCCCCCTCCCCTCTAGGACATATAACTTGGCCTTTTCATAGACTTTGTAATCTTCTTCAGTCTTTCTTCATCCTTTGTACTTAGTTTTCTTGGATCTTGAGGTCATGAAATCTTCAATCTTGGTCTCTTATGATCCACTCCTTGCTTTAGTGATTCTTGAGCATTAAATCCATACTTTTAGCATTCTTTTCAATCAAAGCTCTCAGATTGACCTTGCAATACAAACATGTATGAAATATACCATTAAGCATTATCATGTTCCTAAAATCAAGATGTAAATGGGAGAAAATATGCAATATTTAATACTTAACACACTCCCCAACCGACATTTTGCTAGTCCTGAACAAAACATGCGTGAAATAATCTTCCATTCTCAAAGTTCAAAATTTCTTTTAGAAAACAATCTTTTGTGCAGATGAGTATGAATGAGTATAATCTAAAGAAGCGAGAGTGAAAATCTGAAAACCTAGAGCCGAACTAAGTGAGCAATCATTCAAATAGGTTATTCATTAATCATTCAAGAGCATAAGTTCATATATCAAGTTTTTCCAATGTGCTGAGTGAATTCCAACTTACTTTCCATAAAAATACTATCATTTCATGATGTCAGACAGGCTCATCACCTCAAGATTAATTGAATAATCAAGTGCTGATTTCGAACTTATCTCCTCTTTTTTTTTTTCCAGTTTTTAATTTTATATCGACTGTCACTTTTTATTTATTCATTCTTTTCGATCTTTTCACCATAATTCTTATCAAATTTTTCATTCTTTTCATCATACATGACATTTTTATCTATCTCACTCTTTTTTAACTGGTTATTTTCATCTTTTAAGGTGGAAAAATTCTCCAGACTTAATTCTCAACATCTATCAATGATTCACATGCTAATGTTCAGTAATTTTAGTACAACTCTCAGAAAGCAAATTGAATGTGTCTTGTGATTTTGATCAACATGATATTCAGATTTCCTCTTAATCAATTGAGTGTAAGAACTTTAAGTGATAAACTACTCAGTTGATTAAACTCCAACAATTTAAAATTCAATCTTCATCTTATCATACTCAAAACATTCTTAAAGAATACACAAAATATCGCTTTTCAAATATGTTTTTACTTTGAAAAGTTGAAAATTTTCACAAGTTTTGTTCAAAAACTAAGAAAAACATTGGTTACACTGATTAGTTTACCTAATCCATACCCCCAATCTAAAATCTACATTATCCTCAATGTAAAAGATATACGCATGCAATGCACATGAGATAATGAAAAGAAAGTAAAATTGATGGAAAGGTAGCACCTGAAGAAGGCGAATTGCAGCTTTTCCAAAGTTCTCAATGTGAAGATGGGTTAGCATAACGACTAAACAAGTGTAAGCAAACTATTCTAGTCCTAAATTCTATAAAAGCAATAAACCTTACTACAACTCCATTAGACTAGGAGGTCAATCCTGGTACCCAAGATCAGTTAGAGGTATGGACATGTCCTCTGAATCAAACTTTTCAACAAATGGCTTTAGGGGATGTCCATTTACTTTAAAAATATTCCCATTTGTTAGGTTCTTTATTTCGACAGTCCCATAAGGATAGACATTAGTAATAGTAAAAGGGCCGGTTCAACGAGATTTGAGTTTGTCCGAAAAAAGGTGTAACCGAGAATTGTACATGAGGTCTTTTTGACCGGTTAAGAATGATTTCCAAAGGATGTTCCTGTCATGAAACACATTCATCCCGTCTTTGTAAATTCTTGAATTCTCATATGTATCATTCTGGATTTTCTCGAGTTCTTTCAATTGGAGTTTGCACAGAGAGCCAACATTATCCAAGCTAATTTTAAAATTTTGATAGCCCAATAGGCTCGATGTTCCAATTCCATAGGCAAGTGACAAGCTTTCCCATATACGATTCTAAAGGGAGACATTCCAATATGGGTCTTAAAAGCTGTATGGTATGCCCATAAAGTATTGGTCAAATGGATTGACCAATCCTTACGATCAGGGTTAATCATTTTCTCCAGAATTGGTTTAATTTTTCTGTTAAAAATCTCAACTTTTCTGCTTGTCTGTGGGTGGTATGGAGTGCTCACCTTATGGGAAATGTCATATTTCTTCATTAAATTTTCGAATGACCTATTATAAAAGTGTGAACCTCCATTATTAATTATGGCCCAAGGCATTCTAAACCTAGAAATGATGTTTTCTTTTAAGAACCTAATGACTATTCGATGGTCATTGTTTCGGCACGTGATCGCTTCGACCCACTTAGTGACATAGTCCACTGCCAACAAAATGTACACATTCCCAAAGGATTGGGGGAATGTGCCCATGAAATTGATGCCCCAACAATCAAATGCTTCAATAATCAAGATGAGATTTAGAGACATCATATTTCAATGGGACAATGCTCGTAATTTTTGACAATGCTCACGAGCTCTGCAAAACTCATGAGTATCTCTGAAAATGGTGGGCCAATAAAAGCCGCACTGCAGGATTTTAATCGTGGTCTTTTTAGCAGAAAAGTGACCACCATAGGCCTGAGAATGACAAAAGGAGATGACACTTTGGTGTTCATTATCTGGTACGCATCTCCTTAGAATTTGGTCTAGATAATATTTAAACAGATATGAATCATCCCAGAAGAACTTACGTACCTTAGCGAAGAATTTTCTTTTATCTTACACAGTCCAATGTGTCAGCGTGAAACCTATAGCTAGATAATTTACAATATTAGCAAACCAAGGTAGTTGGGAGAGTTTAAATAATTGTTCATCAGGGAACATATCGTTTATGAGTGTCGTCTCAAGGGAATCGGGGAGATCAAGCCTCGAGAGATAGTCAGCCACTACGTTCTCTACTCCCTTTTTGTCTCGTATTTCCAAATCAAATTCCTGGATTAGGAGGATCCATCTTATAAAGTAGGGCTTAATATCATTCTTAGAAAGAAGGTATTTTAGCACCGCATGATCAGCGTAAATGATGATCTTGAATCCGATCAAATAGGACCTAAATTTGTCCAAGTCAAATATTACGGCTAAGAGTTCCTTCTCCGTATTAGAGTAGTTCACTTGGGCATGATTTAAGGTTCTACTTGCATAATGAATAACATAGGTCTTTTTCTCTTTTCTTTGACATAACACCGCCTCAATAGCATAGTCAGACATTCGCACATAATTTCCAAAGGAATATTCTAATTGGGTGACTGCATGATAGGTGCAGTAGTTAACATGCCTTTGAGTTTAGTGAAAGCTTCTTGGCATTGCTCAGTCCACTCGAATGGGGTGTCCTTTTGAAATAGACACAAATGACGAGAGAGGTGACTAAAGTCCTTTATGAATTGTCTATAGAATGCGACGTATCTTAAGAAGGATCGCATGTCATGTATACTCTTTGGTGGAGGTAGGTTAGAGATAAGGTTAATTTTCACCTTGTCTACCTTAGTTCCCTTGGACGAAATTATATGTCCAAGCAGTATTCCCTTAGGAACCATAAAATGACACTTCTTCCAATTTAAAACTAAATTCTTCTCTTCACATCGCTTCAACATATTTTAAAGATTTTTCAAGCACTCGCTGAAGGATGAACCAAAGATAGAGAAGTCGTCCATGAAGACCTCTAAATATTTTCCTCCCTACCAGTCAGAAAAAATACTCAACATGCATAGCTGAAAAGTGGCTGGGGCATTACATAGCCCGAATGACATTCTTCAGTAAGCAAAGGTACCAACGGGACATGTGAATGTAGTGTTTTCCTGATCTTCAAGGGCTATCTTTATCTGATTGTAGCCTGAATATTCGTCAAGGAAGTAGTAGCAAGAATGACCATCTAGCCTTTTCAAAATTTGATCAATGAAGGGTAAAGGAAACTGGTCCTTTTTGATGACGGTATTCAACTTTCTGTAGTCAATGCACATTCTCCAACCAGTAGTAACTCTAGTTAGCATGAGTTCATTATTGGCATTGGCTACAATGATGATTTCGGACTTCTTAGGAAACACCTGATTTGGACTCACCCATTGACTGTCGAATATAGGGTATAAATACCCACATCTAACAACTTAAGTACCTCTCCTTTAACAACTTCTTTCAAATTTAAATTTAATTGACGTTGTGGTTACCGGGAGGTCTTTGCATTATCCTCAAGATGAATGTGGTGAGTACAAATTAAAGGATCAATTCCCTTAAGGTACACAAGGTACACAATCAACCATCTAAGGGCTCTTTTATATTCAACGAGAGTAGAAATAAGCATACTCTCTTGTTCCTGTTCAATGTGGGAAGAACTCACTATTGGGTATGTCTCATCTTGACCTAAGTAAACATATTTAAGATCAATGAGAATCGTGTGCATGCACACGTCTGGAATAGTGCGAAACCTAATGAGTTTTGGTCGCACGTGGGTCCTCTATCGAATGGATGGGTCAGATCATGGCCCTAGGTCGTGATGGTGGACCACAGATCAACGTACACGGAGACAGTCCATTTAAAGCTTCGTTAGGCGGGAGCTAAAAGCAGAGAGAATACTCTCTTTTTTGGAAATTTTCAAGTAAAAGTAATTTGACTGAGCTTCTCAGCTCAGTGCACTGCGGGTGCACGCCCTCTTGTGCACTCACAACTTCGAACGTGGGGTCCACCATATTGATCAGTGAAATCCGCATCCATGCTCTTTAGGGGGCCCAAGTGAGGGCCTTTGACCACATATTTGGCAGATCCAAAGCTTAAGTGGGCCCCACATCTTGATTTTGGGTCATATTGGTGGATTCCCGTCAATCTAAAGGTCGGATCATCCCGTAATTTAACGTCAACGGTTAAAAGGGTCCTAATGGTTGTTTGTATGTCTTTCGTAATGAGTAACTAACTAGATACTAATATTAATGCAAATTTTATGATGATTACTTTATTATAAATCATTCTATTTTTTTAACCATGTTGTGGGACACTTAAGCAGGGATGGGGCATATCTAAACCACAGGTGGGCCTCACTACGTTACTCTTAGGTCCTATTTGGGGGTTTTCATCAACTCAATGGTTAGATCATCTTTAGATTTGATCTCCAAGGCTCGTATAGGATCCTAGTCCATTTTAAAGGAAGTTTAATGGTCAGATTGACTCACCGTCAATGATCAACAGTCCTAAAGGGACTCCAACCTAGTCTAGGTGCACATGATCAGTTAGTGTTACCATCAAGTAGTTAGATTCACACGATCTAACACTTGGTCATTGAACAAGATGCCATAGACTTGATGAATGGTGGATATGGCGGGTTGGGTCCAAATGTTTAGATGATTTACTGTCAGAGTCTTCCACAGTCCACATTGGATGGTTTTACTGGTTCCTAGGGCTGTTAAATTACAACTTAAGGATTGGTTTTATAACCTGATGGTTGGATGGGTTTCAAATCTGATCCACACGGACCATTCGTTCCATTGGTCCATGTAAGGCCATGAGTCTAAAAATGAGGCTGATACAACATTCTGGTGGCCCTATGACTTTATTTATGCTCTTAAGTAATAATAATTGATGACCCTTAATGAATCGACGGTTAGATCTTTATCAGCTATGATCGACCTAATCCTAAGGAGTCCTAGGAACTGTTTAAGGGGAACCTAATAGTTTGTGTTGTACCAAATAGTCTACTTTATGTAACTCAATTAATAACTTGACTGATGGGATATCACGATCCTAACGAGCAGTAGGCTCATTAATCTAGGTCTTACATCAGATGATGCATGGTTAGGTTTGTCTATTAGTGGATTGGATCCTAAAAATGGGCATCTCTTGTGGCATGGTGATCCATCTTGGAAATTGACGGAAGGATAGCTTATCGTACGAATGGGGATTATTTTTAAGGGTTGGATTTAGGCTAGAATGAAAGTGAGCATTCATTTAAACTAGGCTTGTATTTATACTAAATTAGATTACATGGTAACACTCGAGTACTAGAAAGTACAGGGTGTTATAACAGTAGAGGCACTACGTCAGTTTGAGGCAATTTTTCAAATTGTGGCCTCCATCGATTAACTTTAAGTACTGAAGTAGCATCAAGCATGACATCCATCTCCCTAATTGTATCATCATATAAATTAAGGGACTGGTCCAAGCATGTCTCTAGAGTGTCAAAGTGTAGAGTCAAAAGTACTCTATTTTCCACGAAAGAGTCGATCATGTTAATGTCGTGGGCATCGTCATCATCCTTTGCCTGTTTGCTCATATTAAAAAACATATTGAGCTCCAATGTCATATTTTCAAAAGATAAATTCATAATACCATTCTTGCAATTGATAATTGCAATTGATGTAGCAAGGAATGGATGACTAAGAATGACAGGAATTTGGGTGTTCAAATCCATTATGAGTTGAGTATCTAGGATAATAAAATCTATTAAATAGTAGAATTTATTAACCTGGACCAACACATCCTCAATTATCCCTCTTGGTATATGAATTGAGCGATTGGTAAGTTGTAATGTAGTATGGGTGGGTTTTAATTCACCAAGACCTAGTTGTTTGTAAACCAAGTAGGGGATCAAGTTAACACTCACCCCTAAGTCAAGAAGTGCATACTCAATCAGGTAATTCCCATTTACACAAGTAATGGTTGAGCTACCGGGGTCTTTGTATTTTTGCGGCACATCTTGCTTGAAGATGACACTCACTTTTTCTGTCAAGAAAATTTTCTTTTGTATGTTCTGCTGTCTTTTGGTAGTGCATAGATCTTTTAAAAATTTGGTATAAGAAGGAATTTGTTTAACAACATCAAGTAGAGGGATGTTGAACTTCACTTGCTAAAGCAGCTCTAGAATATCTTGAGAGTTAGAGAGAGGTTTTGGTGTAATCAACTGTTGAGGGAATGGCGTAATCGGTTTACTTTGAGATTTTGATTTTAATCCATGTGGAGCAATGCTAGGTCCATCATTCTCATCTTCTTCCGGGTCCTTAGGCTTTTTAGCCTTTACCGGAATACTCTTGTCAATTGTCTTTCCACTCCCAAGAGTGGTGATAGACTTAGCTTGCTCCAATTATTTTGAAGAGCTTGGGTCACTAATTTCACATTGCAGTTTTGGATTGGGGAGTGGTTAGGCTAGAAGCATTCATTTCTTCCTAGTCATTAAGTGTGACTTAATCCGTTGAATGACCTTGTTAAGGTCTTGGAAGGCTTGTAATGTGACTTGATCGAAAGGCTCTTGATTTTGTACGTGTTTTAAAATCGGATCCTCCTGAGGTTTCTTTTGATTTAAAAGTTGAGATAGAGCCCCTTAAGGGTTAGCCATTTGTTCATTCCTCCAATTGAAATTGGGATGGTTTCTCCAACTAGAATTGTATGTATTTGAGGTGAGACTACTGAAAGGTCTTTAGTAGCTATTCTCGGCATTTGATTGCTCATTTAATATTTCTTGAAAAGCAGGTATTATTGGATAATTTTTCAGTTGTATGTATGTCGCAAGTACAAATACCACAAACAACTTCCTTAGCCTTATCCTTCTTAAGTTCCATAGCCTTGATTTTCCTTGTGAGATTAGCCACTTTAGAATTTATATCATCTTCCTCTTTCAAAATATATACTCCGTCCCCCTCCTTTGATTGGGTAAGCTTAGAAATGGGGCTGGGCATTGGGGAGATGTCCCATGATTGTGCGTTTTTAGCAAGTCAAAGTAATCCCACACATCGTCAACATCTTTGTTCATGAATTCTCCATTACACATCATCTCGACAAATTGACGCATGAAAGATGTTAGTCCATCATAGAAGAAATTTGTTATGCGCCACATTTCAAAACTATGTTGTGGGCATATACTGATAAGATCCATGAACCGCTCCCAACATTGGAAGAATGTGAAAGTATCCTTGCTAGTGCCCTGGTTTGTCAATTAGCGTGTGTGTTGAGTCAACCGGACTACAGAGCCTCACAGGAAGACCTATTCAAACGTCTGCCTCAATCGGATGTGTGGAAGCTCACCATAGGTAAATCTAAGCCTCACATCCCATGTCCCAAAACATTAGGTGATTAAAACCCTTAAAAATAAGTTAAAATATATTAGAATTTTTGGATAAGTAAACTTTTTTAAAAAAATTAACAAATCTCTAAGTTTTCTTACCCTGTCGATTGTATCAATACACTTCTTAATATAATCGACCTGCTCTGTCGATGTCCTCGGAAGCCGAATCGATCATATCGAATGAAGACTTAATGTGTCCAACAACCACATACATATTTAAACAAAATTATCTATATATCGATACACTTATCGATGTTATCGATACTTGAATCTCGAGTCAATCAGAACTGACTCGATTATATCGACAGACAGATTTTTGGTGCCCCTATTTTTCAAAGAAAATCTCAAAATCCTTCGATATATCGATGCTCTTCTCGATAAGATCTTAAATCAAATCTCGATAATATCAGAAGTCCATTGATGATATCAATAGTGGGCACACATGTCTTTCAGCAAATATTTTAGGTCATTTTGAATCTTTGATCGAGGGCCACTCAAGAAAATCGATATTCATATGTCGATAATATCGAGGCCGAGTCGATTGCATCGATACTGGACACAAACTGTTTAGTAAGCTTATTAGAAAATAATGAGATTTATTGATGCATCGACACTGCCTCTGATATCATCGATATACAAATTCCGATGACATCGGTTGACCCTCGATCATATCCTAAAGACCTAAAATATTTTATGACTAGTCTATCTCATTTTTCAAATGTTGATAGATCGATCCAAGTATCGATAGAATCAGAGTTCGAAATCCGATGATATCGACACCTGATCGATCCCATCGACCAGCTGGTAAGAGGTTTCAAAAGCATATGACATGTGAGTTTGTGTCATCGAGCAGATCGTCGATACTATCGAGAGTATACACTCGATGATATTGACATTATTCGATGATATCGAAGTCTATCATAAATGTGACCGTTTTATATCCATTGGAACCTTTGGCCTATATAAAGAGAGACTTGTTCATATTGCTGGTGGAGAAAGAAGAGAGTGCTTTTTTGTGTTTTACCTTTAGATCACATATCCAAAGCCCTTTCTCTCATGGGAGTTCATCCTCCAATCCACCTTCATCATTGACATTTAATAGAGTGGATTGGGGAATGAACTTCCGCATTCAAGGATCCTTCAGCTACCATCTTAATGACAAATCATTAAGCTGGGATGCCTTGAATGCTTAGATGATTAGAATTGCGCTATCTCCTTTATTGAAAAATATTTAGAGAGTAGGATTCCATCATAACCTTGACCCAACCCATTACCTTATATTGGTACATCATTTGTTGCGGATCAAGGGAGCTGAAGAGTCTTCATCAATAAGGTGGAGATCTTCGCAATTGCGTTGAATGAGACTCATCAACTTATCTGTAAGTATCTAGAGTCCAGTGGACCCTTTGATCATTCCTTTGTAGGATTGGATCTAAGGTGTTTCTCACCCTTGAAGTCCTCAAGGAGGCCTCCGGCGGGAGTATATGTGGTGAGTGCGTTGTGTGGACCCTTGCTCTGTGGAAAGCATAAACATTTGATTAGAGGTGAACTAGTAAAACCTTCAGTTTGAGGTGAACCGGGTAAAACCTTAGGTTTTGAGGTGAACCGAGTGAAACCTCTATTAGGGTCTTAGGGAAGATCCTTGGCCAGTGTGCCTAAATGTGGGTGCAATGTGTTGACCCTTGCTCATGAGAGCATAAATAGTCAGCCTCAGTGTAGGTTATGAAGGTTGAAGGTGAACCTAATTTAAAACCTTAGGTTAGAGGTGAACCATGTAAAACCTCCTTAGTGAAATCTGGAACACTCAAGGGTCGAGTGTGGTTACCGGGAGTGGAGTAGGCAAGTAGTTAAACCACTATAAAAATGACTGTGTTTGCGATTATTATTCCTTTATTTTTATGATTTACTTTATTGTTTCCATATCTGAATATCTGAGATCACACCTCACACACATACACAGTCATATTTATCATAAACTAGGTAGCGTTTTGTTCACTTCTTAAATAGTTTTTGATTGTATCCTCTACTAGGCTTGGAAGCCAGTAGAGTTATATTTGAGTAATCCTGATAATTGTCTATCTGTTAGGATTAGTGTAATAGGATTTTTAAATACATTGTAAAACTTTAAAAAGTCCTATTCACCCCCCTCTAGGACATATTGGTATATTCCTACTTCAACTCAAGCTGTCTTCACCGCTATTTTAGAATGTTTCATTTTTCTTTTGGGTGAAGTTCATGATTGACTTCCTGATGGTGTTTATCTTATGGTATGAAAAGAATCTCTTTATGAACTCCCTTGTTATATCGTTCCATCTGCCAATGGACCATGGACGTAGTGAGTGCAACCACGTCTTAGATTTTTTTTTTTTTTTAAAGGAGAAGGGAAAGAGTTGCAGCCTAATTGTGTCCTCAGACACATTAGGAAAGTGAAAAGTGGGTATTATCTCATCAAACTCTTTCATGTGTAGATATGGACTTTCAGATTCAAGTTCATGGAATTTTGGAAGGAGTTGGATTACTCCTAGTTTAATATCTATATTTCCTGCATTGTCTGGAAAAACATGTATGAAGGTGTGCTTACCCTCGTCGGTTATAAATAATCTCGTAAAGTATGAGGCGGGGGTGCATTGTGCACCTCGTTTTCATCTTGGATTTCTTCAACTGGAGGTTGAGGTTGATTTGTAACCATTACTTCAATTGATTTGTAACCATTACTTCAATTGACTTTTAGAAAAGATAAAAGAGGGAGAATTAGAAAAAGGTTACTAGATCAGAGATTGCTATGTTAGGATCCTACAAAATAAAAAATAAAGTTAGATTCAAAAAACAAGTTCAGAGAAAAAATCCAAACCTAGAAACAAAACAAAAAGTTAAACCTAATCTTAACCTAATTCTAATATTAATTAATTTCACTAGTTAATTTCAGAAAAAACACATAAGTAGTCCCCAGCAACGGTGCCAAAAACTTGTTCACAACCCCAAGTGCAGGGTCACAATATTGTAATAACTTAGTGAGACTATGGTCGAATCCACATGGACTAAACTTATATGTATTTTGAAAAGAACAAGAACTAGAACTAGAAGAATATCCAATCTGAATTCTAGAATAATTGAAAGTGAGTGTGAATATTGTTGATTAAAACTTATGAATTTAAAGGTGGCAACCAGGGTGCTAAGGATCCACTTGTAGCTATCAAGGTGCTACCTTACTTGATTCAAGAGATGCAATTGGAATCAGAGTCCTATCTTATCCAGTTGGAAGAAGAGATGATCAAAACTCTGAACTTTTCATTGATCTAGTCTCAATGGAAGAAGATTGTGAGGATTTGGAAGGAATTCCATCACCCTACCATGCCTAGGAGATGATGGTGAACAATAAGATTTACCAATCACACAATCTTAATAGGAAAAGAAGATACTCAAAGCTTCGTAGTGTCTATTGTAATTTAAGTCACAAGAAACCATAGAAAACTGAAAATATTTCTTAAAATCAACTAGAGATCAATGAATTTCAATATAAATGAGAATCAAAGCAAGATAAACATCCTAATCATGCTATAAGCTTAACCTCTTAGCCCTAGCTAAGAGGTTTAACCAACCATAGACATGATTGGATCTAAAACTCTTAAATAAAACATGAAAACAACTAAGGAAGAAGAATAAAAACTTTTGGCGACGGCTCCTCCACCCTTTAGATCCACTCCTTGAACCCTAGAAGATACCTAGGAATGTTCTAAGAACTCATATTCTTAGTTGTGAAGCCCCGTCTTACGCACTGCCTCGTAATTTTTGCAATCTGATTTGAATTTACTCACTCTGCGTGAGCCCCATGTTACGCTTCACTCGGACCAAAGTCATATTTGGTCGGACCAATTAAGGCTGAAAATCACACTTTCTTGTTGGATAATTCTGTGCGATGTCGGTCGGACGTAATTAAGGTTAAAAATTTAGTGCAAAAAATCTGTCAAATTTAGGTCAAACCGAGTCGAGCCGAATTAATTATGAAAATTGCAATTTCTCGCTGGACTGTTTTGTGCGATTTCAGTCAGATGGAAGTTAGCTTAAGTCAGACCGAACTAGCCTGTTTTTCTTCTGTAGACTTTGTAATATCCTCCAATCTTTCTTCATCCTTTGTACTTGGTTTTCTTGGATCTTGAGGTCTTGAAATCTTCAATCTTGATCTCCTAAGATCCACTCATTGCTTTGGTGATTCTTGAGCATCAAATCCATACTTTTAGCATTCTTTTCAATCCAAGCTCTTAGATTCACCTTGCAACACAAACATGTATGAAATATACCATTAAGCATTATCATATTTCTAAAACCAGATATAAATGGGAAAAAATATGTAATATTTGACACTCAACATCTTTCAGCAAATAAAGCCGTCAACTGATTCAAGTTCTCAGTTTAGTCAACCATCCATCTATTAAAGGGTTCAGTTTGAGCTCTCGAGCGTTCATCCTAAACTTGCAATAATTTTACGATGTGTTGAATCCCTCATTGCATTTCAATCATCCCAGTTGACATAATCTTGAGTAGTTCAACTAAGGATTTTGATGATCTATCTAGATTTGGTGGAATCGGCACTGGACTAGGTGGTGGATTTGCTTGCTCAGGTGCTTATCGAATTTATAACTCATTGTTGAGAACAAGAGGCTTGTTAGATGCAACAACATTAATAACATATGTTGAAGTATTATGACCACCCATTTGGCTCATGATTATGAGAGATTACTGCACCGGTAAGTATACTTATATGCCAAAATTGTTCTTTTTGCATAGTCAACCCAAAATAAAAATTAATGACATCCAAGTAGTTTTTTTTAGTCCCACCGAGTATGCCAAAAATGTTGGCACTTTAGTTTTTGCATGATTGGTGCACAATGAAGATTTATGATAACAAAGTAGTTTTTAGTCCCACTGAGCATGTAAAAAATGTTGGTACTTCAGGTTTTACATGACCAGTGCATAATGAAGATTTATGAAAACTAAGTAGTTTTTAGTCCCACTGGGTGTGCCAAAAATGTTTGCACTTTGATTTTTTTCTATCACGTGTAGTATGCACAAGCATGCCAGAATCGATATATTGGCTTGATCTAAACCGATCAACTTTTCCCCCAAGTGCTAAAATAAGCAGATACGTCTAATATGAACGTATATGACCATATTCCGAAAAGACCGGTCACTTACTGAACCACTTGCAGAATTTTATAACAATCAAGCTATAACAGGAGCGTGGGGTTCTTCTTTTGAAGATGGGTTGCTTCATGCCTTCCACTAGAAAGGACTCTTAGAATACTAGTGCAATCAAGTGAAAGGGAAAACTCACAATCGGTCACTAGGAGCAACTGCAAGAATGCGTCTCTTGAAAGAACTGTGTGATATTAGATAGAGAACGAATCTGGTGTATGAGCATAGATTTAGATTACAACTAAAGATTATAACTTAGAATTATTGCTACTCCTAGGATAAGCTAAGATAAAAGTAATTTGATAAACTTGATTAGTTGTTTTTTATTGTTGAGATTGTGTTAGGTTGTTTTCTCTATTGGATTCCTCTGCTATTTATAGAGTTTTGTTGCATCTTCTTCTAAATCCTTCTTTTATTATTACAATGGTTACAACAATAAAAAAACATTTCTCTAAATCCTTCTTTTTGTTACGTTTCTCTTTTATGAGTGTTCCTCTTCCTCTTGACCAAGCTTTGTTTATCTTAGTCTTCACTCACCCTTTGAGCACACATCGACCGCATTTCTTTTGTCAATCACTCTCCCGCGCTCCACTCAACCATCCACTGACATGTAAAATTGAACTCACGCCAGCTATGATTTTACAAAAAGTGCTCTAAGTATCTTGAAGATCTTTTCATTCATCTCTTACTTCTCATACAGTGCCACATGTCACTCTTTGTGGATGCTAAAGGGCTAATTTTCTAGGGGACAAGAAATTGATTCTCCTTTCCACTGGTTGCCTCAATTAAGGGCTTTCACTTGGGGGTAGGAGAGTATTATATTTGACTATAATCATCACTAACCAATTATTACAATCCTACAGTCGGGTAGACCCTATAGAAACACTTAAGATTGAGAACCCGAAGATTCTTAATCCTAAGATGACTCATGAGTTTATGTTCGAAAGATTTCGATTAAATGACCGTAGTTACAAAGAGGAAAAGTGTTAGGAACCCACTTTGGCCATACGTATGTACGATCTTTACTTAACAAGATTTGGCTAAATTTTGAGAAATGAGACTAGTTCTCACATATAGAAAATATAATGCGATGCGATGACAATAGTGATCAATCGATCCAAATTTCTGATGAGCAAGATCTGATTTTTTCGGCAAGCCACATAGCATATTTCTGAAACGATTGAGTGCCGGGTGCAAAGTATGTATAAATGGGATGTATGTGATGCTTGATAATGTATGGATTCTTATGATAAAATGATAGCTAATTAGCTAAGGTTTCTAGTGGATCTACTCTGATTATATCGGCAAGCCTCAAAGCATATGTCTGCCAGTTAGATGTGAGAAAATGATGAAATGTGATGTAACGCTAATGTGTCTGAGGAGCATGGGGGTTGAGAAGGGAATGAGTGTTGCATGATGCTAATGCTCTACTTTTATAAAATTGCTTGAAACTTAAATGATTAGATGAATGATAGTATCGCAAGGCTAGATCAAGTCGCTTAGATTTGAGCTTAGATGGCTTAGGATGTTTGGACTCTGGCTAGGCTTGGCTAGACTAGTACAAGACTATCTCTCTCACTCTCACTCTCCTTGGTGGAGGGATGACTAGATGGCTTAAGCCGTAAGGGATGAGGAGGGATGCTTCCCTAAAAGCCTAATGCT
Source organism: Magnolia kwangsiensis (assembly GCA_037074715.1). Taxonomy (NCBI): domain Eukaryota; kingdom Viridiplantae; phylum Streptophyta; class Magnoliopsida; order Magnoliales; family Magnoliaceae; genus Magnolia; species Magnolia kwangsiensis. The sequence goes on from CM073582.1 coordinate 26,997,963, forward strand.
TTTGAATGTAGTGAGTGTCTCAAATGAGATGGGGAGGGGGCTATTTATCGCCTTCAAAACTAATTTTTTGGTAATTGATGGTGATCATAAGGGTAAAAGGTAGTTGAAGGGTTAGAATTGGAGATTGCCACATGGCAACATCTCATGGGATGGATGAGGTAGTAAAAGTGTAGTTTTGGGTAAGGAGATGGACATCTGAGTAAATACACTTTAATCACATACTTATGGTACGTAAAGTGAAAAGGCTAAACTATTAAGTCCTAAAGGGGGGGTGGGGGTGAATAGGACTATGCCAAATTAAAAAATTAACAGTGAAATTTAAACAAATATAAATACTGATAGCAATAAACAATCCCACAATGCAGAAATGTAAAACAACCTCAAGCGTACAAGTATTGAGAGGTTGATACAGATGTTGTTCTAAGGACAACCTTACACCAAAAACCAAAGGTTTATGGTAGGACAACCTGATTCCTAGAATGGTCGGTGTATTAAAAACTCAAACTGATATAGAGGAATAAAGAGATAAATAACAAATGAAATAACTAAGCTATTACAATATTCTCACACTTGCATAAAAGAAATTATAATATTCTTCACAAATGCAAAAAGGAAAATTACAAACATCCACAAAAAGAAATAATCAATCAACCACAAGACTAGAAATTATATTGGTTCATTTGTGTGCACATCAACTGTTTAGGAAAACAGCCATACAACTACTCCACTCTTAATATCCTCACATAGTGGATATTATCGTTCACTATGAAAATAGGTTTTTTAAGGTTCACCTAAAACCCTCACAATTGTGTCTTTCAAGTGGGCTTACACAATTAAAAAACCCCACACTAGGTTTTCTGGATCACCTCAGATAAACCAAAACAGAGATTTTCCTGACACAATCTAAAAAACCAAAACAATGAAAACAGTAAAATACTTAGCTGGATATTCTCCTTTTGATGTAGCCCGGAAGAACCAATTCAATGTAAAAGTTCAACGCAGAAGTTTAATGTCCACACTCACTTATAAAATGGTTCTAGGTTCTAAATTGATTTTAAATTAAAACACCTTGGGCTAGCTTGATTTGATTGTGATTCCAAGAAATGGAAATACTTCAATCACTCTTTCAAATAAAATTAGAATGTATAATAAAAAATCAAATACAAAGAAAGCTAATTAAAGAGAATATAAAATGAGCACTAAATAGCTTAAGAATATTATGAACTTATCTCTCAGAGTGGCATATTGATTTTCTTGAATTGAATGTCAAACTCTTAAATTTGTGCTCTATTTATAATTACAGAAATTGCACTCTCGACTCGTCTTGAGGTCGGCACGACTGGTCGTAGGACCAACAAACATTTGAAAGTTTGGGAACGATAAGATAAGATCGTTTCATGACTGGTCGTGGGGTCTGCTCAATCGGTCGAGTGGCCTCCATGACCAGTAGAGTCCTATCTATGACTGGTCGTGTGGAACCCGATTTAATTGTTGGACTTTGAGTCAAGCTTGTAGGACTGGTCGAGCATATGTCAAGCACTATTCATATGACTGGTCGAGCAGTCTCCAGGACTGGTCGAGGCTTTAACAAAAATTTCTAAAAATTAGTAACAAACTTAGGACTAGTCGAGGAATTCTTAGACTGGTCGAGCAAGTGCTAGGACTAGTCGAACTTAGTCCAAGACTAGTCAAGAAACAGTCTATGCACTTATAAAGTGACTCAATTTAAATTATGTATTCAAAATGACCTACCCTATGGTCAATCTAGGGTCATTCATACCTTATACATCATGTATGAACATTGAAACTTCATTTGCTTCAGCTGATAGTTGTTCTTTGAAGTTCATGAAGCTTGGTATCTTATCATATGATGAATCTTGAGCTTGAGACTTTTGAGACTTGAATATGACTAACATTGAAGCTTGAGCTTGGGGTTCAAAGTATAGAAACTTTGTCTTGACTTGGACGAAGCTTTGAAAACTTGAAATATGAAGCTTGAAAGATTGAAATCACACTTGGTGGTGTACTTGAACTTGAACATGTAATCTCACATTTGAAGTTCTTCTTGAGGTAAAGACCTTTGTCCTTGTACATGAGATCCATTGTCTTGAATTTGTAAAAGCGCTACACAAGACACAAATTCCAAGAGATTTTGACACTACAAAATTTGACAATAATGGGAGCTAGGAACCATAGCACTTACAATCTCCCCCTTTGTCAAATTTGTTACAAAACACACTTCATTTAAAATAAGCATAATATGCACAATAAAGAATCATGCATCAATTAACAATATAAACCAGTTACAACCTGGTTAAAGAATCATGCACTAGTTATAAACAGGTCAAAACAAATCACATCTACTCCCTCAACAATACTCCCCCTTTAAAAAAATGGATGGCTACTCATCAATAATTCACAATCCAAAATCCACCACATGCCACATATCATAAGCATAAATTAAACATGATAAAATTCTCCCCCTTTTTGTCACAATATGACAAAGGAAGAAGAAAAATGGAACAGGACGTAGATAAACAAGGAAGAATAAGAAGAGTAATGATGAATAAATGATCAAGATAATCAAGATATTGAATCCATAAGCAGGCATTGTTCAAGCATGATCAACCAAGTTTAACCCATAAAACAAAAGAAATCCAAGTATCATTAAAGTTATTACAAACCACATGAGAAAATATTAATCAGAACCCGAAGTAGGAGCAGGTATGGTAGGATCAAGTTTATGAAATCCCTTGTTAAGGCGCCTAAGATATTTATACATATATTTGAACAACAAATCATGGGACATATTCATATTCTCTACCTTCTCCTCAAGTGAGCGCAATCGCGTATTAAAGTCAGATGGCTGATAATCAAGATCATCTACTGAATCGGATTCGATCTCATCAAAAATATCATTCATGTTAATGTCATCTAGAGGTAAATCACCTTTCTCTTCATTTACTGCATCAGCTCCACCAACACCCACATTGACTTGGCCTGCAGCCAATCTCAGATTCATTTTATTTATATTGGAGTTGTTGAAGGTTAGGTGTTGAATGAGAGCTTCTCCAATAGGCATAGCCACTAAAATATGTGTAGCCAACATAGTCATAAGATAAGCGAAGGGAATATCAATGTGTCGAGGATGGAGTCGGAATTTAATGATGCAATGACAAATCAAAGAAGAAAGACAGACATTGGTTCTAGAAACAATGGAATGAAGAATTCGAACCATAAAAGTAGTGAGTTCGGTTTTATTACCAGAATGAGGATAAACATTGAAAAGAATATCCTATGAAGGACTCTGTATCTGGGTAAAAAATACTTTGAGGCAAACGCATTTGCATTAGTAGTCCACTCTGCATCTATATTGTACAAAGCTCTAGTAAGCATATGCTTCTCAGATTTAAATATTTTTGCCACTAGAGTACTAATGGGAATAACTTCATCATTGACAAGTATGTTGTAACACCCCGTACTTTCCAGTATTCGGGTGTTACCTTTTAAACCCACGATTATTGAAACCCAAGACCAAATGACTTAACTTAACACGTACAACATAGGATTTTCAAGAGATGATGAGACAATCCGCCATGACCCTGGAGACCCAGTTTACAATCCACAACAATCAACGAGGAAGACATGATTAAACGACTTAAGCCAAATCAATTTATAAGATAACTAGTGATAGCGGTATTCCAAAACTAATCCATGGGGATTAGTTGGTCACCAACAAAGTACCCCTATGTTTTAAATATGCATTTAACCGTTAAAAACAAATATCAAACCCATCTGACCATCAGATCCCATCATATAAGCCAAATACCGCCCCAAGTGGTGTGTAGCGGCCCACCCGGGCCTCACATGCACCCCAAACTGGGCCAGGCCCCCTATATAGGGACCCCAAACCAATTGAATGGGATAGATTTGACAGAAACATTACAGTGGACCCCACATACGCTGCGTGTGCACCTTGGACTCTAAGCACGGGATGGTGCTGGTAGAGTTGCTCGGTCAAACAGCCTTTGATCGAGCAAAATTTCAAAATGGCTGGGATCTCTCTTGCCATCGAAAGATTTGAATTCGTAAAACTTTAAACCCCAAAGTAAGCCTCACCAAGCACTTTCTGAAAAATCTAAACCGTCCATTTCATGCACGTGAGTCCCTTAATCAAAACTGTATAGGGATTTTGACCCCTGCATAGGAACGAGAGAGAGCAGTTTCAGCCGTCCAATCCATTCACGAACGGTTGAGATTCGAAGGAAAGGACAATCGGGTGGCTTCTGTTGCAAGCCAAACCCCCATTAACCAATGGACCTGGACCTTCCACGAGCCAGCTGGGGAGGGTCTCGTCATTTGCCAAAAATGATCAGAAATAGCCTTAATGGGGAAAATAGAGGCTTCTGTTTATGGGCTGAAGAAAGCTGGCACAATCGTCTGAACGAATCCCACACAGAAAGAAAGGAAGGAAGGAAAAAGGGAGAGAAAAGAATGGAGGAAGAGAGAGAGAGAGAGAGAGAGAGAGAGGAGTGGAGCCTGGGTTCGGCCAGGTAAACGGCTGGAACTTCTATTTTATTTTCTTTTTCTTTTTCTTTTTCTTTTCTTCTGTCTTCTTCTTCATTTCATGAAGATTCAGGTCCGTTGAAGGCCACGTTTGGGGCCAAAAATCCGACCATAGAGAAGTTTGAAAATGGCCTGAATGTAGGCTATGTTTAAGGCCAAACCATAGCCTGTGAATGGGGCTAAAATGTAGTCCAGAAACAGCCTACAAATGATTTCCGTTTGAGCTGCAACACGCCCCAAAAAATCTAGCTGAAAATAACCCAAAAAATAGTCCGGAAACAAGCTTTGTCTGGGCTGTTCTTTGGCCGAGAAAATGGCAGCCATCGTGCAGCTGGTTGAGCTCTGAAATGGATCGAAAAATGGCTTCGGATGAGCAGTGTTTAGGCTTGGAACTGGGGGTTAGAAACGGTTTAAAAAAAAGAAAAAAAAGAAAATAATATAGCCTGCAACAGGGGCTGCTTTCACGTTGTCAGCATGTGGGTTGCCCTGGTCATGGGCCTGCACAAATGCAGGTGGGCCTCACCCAAAACTAGTGGGCTGCTCTGACCATGGGCCCTGCTCTAACCGTGGGCCACATCAAAAGCTGGTGGGCCGCACCTGAGATTCCAACCTCAGTGGGCCGCACCATTAAAACAATGGGCCACACCTGAGATTTCAATCTCAGTGGGCCACGACAGACGCTTGTATCCAGACCATCCACCCTACCAGCCCTGGACCAATATGATTTACATGTTTTATCATGCCCATCCATCAATGGACGTCGTTTCCTGGCCGTCCATCAATGAACGTCCAATGATGGACGGTTGGTACTTATATGTGTGTGTGTGTGTGTGTGTGTATATATATATATATATATATATATATATATAATAATAATAATAATAATAACATATAAGGTAGTATATATATACATAATATACTGTATATGTGAGTGGTGGGCCCCACCTGGGACCCACCTGTGAAGTGATTGCTAGTGCACGTGTGCACCAGCTATATAGTTGCTGTATTGACATCCTGAATCTAGACCGTTCATCTGTTTCAGCAAAAGATGGGCCCCACCCTGACATATTTGTCGTACACCTGCTCCATCCAGCCGTGGGCCCCACTTGCTGCACGTAGGAGGTCCACCGTGGCCTACGTGTTGCATCCAAACTGTCCAATGTCTGGATAGGCGCTGATCGGGTGACGGTATTGCGGATCACCGTATTGTGTGCTTTGATCTACACCAGCCATCTGTGTGGGGCCTACCATGATGGGTGTATTGTGTCCTCACTGTCCAGGTTTTTGATGGTGGGAGGCAGCTTGACTGGAGTACCTCACGCTAACTGTATAGTTGCTGTATTCGACAGCAAGTAATGTGGGACCATCTTGATGTATGTGATTTATCCAAACCATCCATCCATTTGGGAAGCTCGTCCTAAAGGTTGAGGAGAAAAATAAGATGGATCCAGTTATCAAGTGGACCACACTGCCATAAACAGTGGAGAGATGAGCGTCCATTATTGAAATCCTTTGGGGCACCAAAGTTCTGGAACAATACGATATTTGCTCATCCTCTTAAAACAGGTCCTGGTGACCATGTGAGAAGATTGGATGGAAAGTAAACACCATGGTAGGCCTCGTGGGGTTCCAACAGTGGAAATCATGATCACCACTACTATTGGTGATATGGCCCAAATGACCCTTTTCAACAAAATTCATTTTTGGGGTAATACTCTAAAAAGATCCCTTAAATAGCGTAGATGGGGCAGCTCATCCATGAGGCTTACCTTGTTGTAATTGTGGCCAAACTCAGGCCCAAACACCCCTTTTCATGGGCCCTCATAAGCCCTTTACAACACAATATCAATTGACTTAAAACCTTGAGATTATGCGGCTAATGCAAGCTATGAACTCTAGGGATTTCTTACACTATTCTTGGGCTGTAAGATATTCAGGAATGTTGAATCGGAGTAAAATACTGCGACCTTCCAGGTGATGATTCTTTCCCTTGAGCTTTCCATCTTCCCATTAGCTTAAGTTATAGTGTGTATTCTAATTTATAATTGATATCTCCCTTTTATAATCATGCGTTAGTTGGTGGAAATTGAATTGCTATATTACATGCTTAATGTTCATCCTGTATATTTGTTCATACTTGTAGATTATTTGTGAATTGCTTATGGAACTTAAATTGGTACATTAGTGGAAAACCCCCCACTTATAAATGTACACCCATACTTGGGATGTAACTCTATTGATGGTGATTGTAATGGACCTTCGATCTAATGGTTATTGAGTGACAGTCTAGATGGATCATTGATATGGGCCTACCATCCAGGGTTGTTGTGTCTAAGTGGTTTTCAAGGATGGTCTTTTATCGCATAGTTTTGATACTCGCCCTATGTGGCTTATTTTGATATTTGCCTTATGTGGCTTGCTTTGATATCACCTTATGTGGCTTTGTCCTGGTATTTTTTCTATATGGGTTTAATGTTTTATACTGTGCAACCATGCGATGGTAAGCCCTGTATGTTGTAATATGAATGACCACTAGTTGACGGGTTTCCATTAAATATCATAAGGTGGTAGTCTCATGAGACAGGGATGGTAGTATGAGGCCTATGCCCGAGCTGTCGGCGTACGCTGGTGACAAGCCCCCGTAGTGACCTTGAGCTTATTTAAATTGATTGATTGTAACTGGACTAATAATGGGTTGGCTAATCATGCATCTATGACATATTTGTGATGACGAGTGGCTAATTCTGGATGCTATAGCATGTGGCTTAGGATCATCGGGGTATCATTTCGCTAGCTCCTAAACCACTGATTATCTATTGTTCTGACTGGATGATTTTTTCAGGTTGCTGATTGCATGGGTGGCGATCCCAATTTCTGCACGGATGTGTATCCCCGAAGCGATGTGCATTCACACATCCATGCATTTAAAAAGACTACATCATGTGTTATTTTGATTGCCTTATTGTTTTATAACTATGCTTACCTAATTCGGTGGTGTGTAATCTTGAGGAAAATTCACATTGAGTTAGCCACTCATCAATCAAATATATAACCGTACAGGTAGCATAGGTGGCTTAAATGCCATGCAGGTTCAGACTGATAAGGAGCCATTATGACGGTCATGGATGCGTAGTTGCGCCTACCAAGGAAGCTGTGCGATCTTCCAACTTTCGTTTATATGCTTTTATATATTTCTCATGTATGTAAATCTTGTAATGTTAACATGGAGACATTGGTTTGTATTAGTGATTATGGGCAACCTCTTCTGTATTATAAATATAAATGAAATTTTTTCTTTATGCTGACTTGTCTATCCTATGCTCATCTGTTAACTCTAATAAAAGAAACAGATCTTATATGGAATTTGACTCTTCTTAGGTTAACACTCGGGTTTTAGGGGAACAGGTCATATACTTGGGTCCTGAAAACACGGGGCGTTTCATATGTCCATTAGACCAGAAATAACAAGTCGGTCTATTTCAACAGGACCTTCTCTAGTTGTAATAATGAACGTCAGATTTTCAGTAGAAAAATCAGAAATACATGTATACATAGCTTGCGCAATGGACCGGTATGTCGGCCCACTCCAATGTAGAATATTATCCCATCATACAGATGGGAGGAGAGGAAGGATATCAAATGGAGCTAGATGTTCAACATGAACAAATCGTTCAACTATAACATTGCGCAACCTAATTTCCCGCACATAAGAGGGATCATTTTCGGGTGACCGAAGGTGGCGCAATATGATAGGAGTCGACCTAGAAGTTGAAGGACCACGAGAACTTTTCTTTCTATTTCTACCTTCCATTTGCAACAAGGAATATAAGAAAAATGGAGATTGCAAAAGAGGAAGTGTGGGTTTTCAGTAGATTAGATTTTGGAGTAGAAAACCCCAAAAACAACTATGAATCAAGAATAAATTACACCAATGATGAAAAAAGAGTGCTAAGAATTTAAATTTATAAGGAAAATAAAATCAAAGCACTAATCTTGAAGAAATAGGAGACGGGTTCGACTGGTCGACGTAGGACTCGTTGGGGAAGAAACCCAAAATGAAGAAAAAGAGATTTTTTCTCCAAAATAAAGCACTAACCCGCACTACATGGCTGGTCAAATACATGCTCGACCAATCGTGCCACTACTGGTTGAGTAAGTACTCGACTGGTCGTGCACAACCCAAAATATGCAAATTTCATAAAATTTTAAAATTTAATCATTTAAATTAACAAATATATATATATTATGATACAAAATACATAATATATGAATTCAAATTGCACATACCAAGATCAAATTTCAATTTAGTAAACCTGCTTTTGTCGGGCGGTTTTGTGAATATGTTAGTAAGTTGAGACTTGGTCGGAATATATTTTAAAGAAATTATCTTTTCTTCCACTAATTCATGAATGTAGTGATATCTAATGTAAATGTGTTTTGTTCATGAATACTGGATTAGATTTTTAGATATATTAATTGTAACACCCTGAATTTTTACCAACCTGGAGTTAGGCGTCCTTAGGCAATGGGTCGACCATAACACCTTGGTAACCTCTCAGAACCCAATTCCAAAGCCAAAGAAATCATTTAGAACCTAATTCTTTAGAATTTAACGTGAATTAGATAGCGCTACACTAGATTACCTGTGAAATTAGCACCAACCACTTTAAATACGATCTATAAGACCCAAAACCTATAGAATTGTTGACGCTATCTTACCGTAAAATCTAGGATCAAACTCTAAACCTGTTTGTTCTCAGAAACCCTTTGAAACTTTTTATTGAATCTAGACCGTGCGTCAAAAGTCTGATAGCGATAATCTTAGACAATTATGACTGCCTAGTTGGACTTGACAATCGTTTCAAAAATCAAGCCCAACTGATGTTCTCAGGCTATTTCATTGAGCATGGAGCAAGGAGTGTGAGAAAGAGTGAAATTTTTTATAAATTAAATGTGATTTAAATAAATCTGGCACGTTTCGCTTGCGGGTTAAGTATAAGGATTCAGACCGTTGGAATCTGACCCAAATACACCCTCGGATCAGGGAACATTTCCCACTCAGGTCAGTATACTTGGAATCATCGATCGAGTCTCAGTGACCGCTGAACTGAAATTGGTCCGCCACGTGCGATCTGGGAACACTATCGGAATGAAAACTTAATGTGATCAGGATCCAATATCAATGAGCTTAAGTCCGACCGCATTTGGTCAGGGGACCTCCAGAAATGCTCTTTTGGATCGGGAAAGACCCGATTTGGCTATAACCCAAGTATACCTTGACTTAAAGTCAATTTTGGTTATGTTTGGGCTTATAAAAGGGCCTTAAACCCTTAGCTTTCTAACCCATACGAATTTGGGGAAAACCCTAGGAGAGAAGAGAGAAAAGAGAGAGAAAGCGAGAGAGAAGCTGGGGCTTTCTCCTGAGATTCTTCCCTGCTGCTCCACGTGCCAAAACCATCCACCTGCATCACTTTTTCGGCGACTCCAACTTCATTTTTAGGTAAGAAATCATAACCCTAACCTGTTCTAGAGTTCCAAATACCATAAGTGATGATGTACCTAACCTATTTCGTGGTATAGGTTGCCGTTGAGCCGTTGACGAAGACTTATCGTCTGAATCAACTCCGTTTCGTAATTTTTGGTTTAAGGTGCGAATTTTAGACGCTTAGATTACCTGTTTTCAAAGCTTTCAATGCCGTTTAATGGTATATTGCTGATAAGGATGCTGTTTGACATGTAGAACATGCTGTCCGATTTTCATTTCGAATACGTACGAAGAATATGAGATTTAAGGTATTTTAGGTATTTGTAAGAAATACTGTATACGTACGTATTTTGCTGACGTGATTGCCATGAGTATTTATCGTGTACCTATACTAGTTATGCGTGTATGATTTGTTTGGCGAAGAGATTCGCCCTTGTGCACATATTGGCCGACATATGCTATGTAGACTAATGTGTGTAGACTAAGTATTTGTTGAAATGCCTAAATCAATATGATGTATGCCTGCCATATGTTTTGAATGTAAGAATATGATTGTTGTGTATTAGACATCTCCTTGATATAAGGATCTGTCATATTATATGTTGAAATCAACATACGTCAAGTACGTTGGAGTTGTGTAGTCTAAGTGTTTGTATAAATGTATGTATTAGTATGTATTGAGTAAATGGTGTCGTAAATTAGCGTTGAGACTGGATTCTCAACGAATTTGATGATGTATATGATTTCCTCTATGCTTGTTGTATTTTAATTATTTTCCTTATGTGTGAAGTACTTGTGTATGGTTAAATTACCTATGTTGTATCTTATAATATGTTGCTAACATGCTTGAATTACTTGTTATTTCAATTCTATTTATCTTATATGATTACTGATTCACATCTTTGCGCTTGGGGCTATACTCTAGTCCAGGCAGTCGGTAACAGTTTAGAATTCATGGTTGGATTCTATTCACTACGAAGGATGTGTATGACAAACCCGAGTCGTACTAGAGTCGTCGGTAGTGGTTAGGCCACACGAAGTGCTTGTGCACTTCATGCCGGTCGATTCAACGTGCGCTCGTGCTAGTCGGACTCATCAAGTAACCCGATTAACCGTTGTATGTTCACCTTATTTTCGTCATAACTGCTTGAACCTAGGGTACTGAACTTACCAGTGATAACCCTGATAACCGTGGTATCTTGATCCACTAAGACTCATGAGCCGGGCATGGTGGTATGGGACACCGTGATTGAGCTGTCGGCTTACGCTGGGGCCACAAACTTCCCCGTAGTGACCAGTGAGCACCTTAGACTCGTGAGTCGATTATGGTGGTATGAGACACTATATTCGAGCTGTCGACCTACATTGATAAGGTGATGGGGGAGCGGTGCAACGAGTGCGAGCAACAGCCCTGACAACCCTTTGTAGTGACCTCGAGCGTACTCTGAGTCTACGTGAGGCGACACCCTTCCATTGCAACAAGAGTACAACTCGGCCTGTATTGATAAGGTGATGGGGGATCGGATCAACGAGTGCGTGCAACAGACCCGGCAGCCCTTGCAGCGACCTATAAACATATCATCGTATGAGACTACTAGGAGTGACGACCCTAGACAGGATCCTTGTTGGGAATGATATGAGGGACGTACCCTAGTTTCCCAATCCTGCTGTATGAAAAGGACTAATAACAACTCGGTAATCATATTCATATCGCACTGCATGTGCCTGGAAGATGTGGAGTACTGAGGGAAGAAAGCATGCCGCGGATGTAAGATAGTGTCGTATGAGGGAGTATGTCAGTGAGGGCATCTATCATGTCATTTCATTCTTGCATTAATCACAGTATTTAGGAATGTTTGTTTTGCTTGCTTTATCATTATTGCTTGATTGATTTGATAACATGCTAACCTTTGCTCTATGATTCCACTGAGTTAGCTACTCATTCCCACGTTACGGGATGGTGTTCCGGACACCTACCAGTCCCTATTTTAGTTTCAGATGATGGCGATGCTCGCGAAGTAGAGCCGAACTTGATGATGATGAGGAGGATCCCTCCTATATACAGGTTCTGATTGACGGGGTTACAGGGTTACTGATTAGATGCCAGTACACGTGGTATTTTGCCTTTTATTTTCACACTCATGTATATTCACTTCTTTCTATTTTGGAGTATACATGTATTTAGTTAACCTGGTAACATGTTTACACTCTAGAGACTTACAATAGCTCATATATTTTATATATCTATCACATTCTTTCGCTTGCTAATTTAACTGTCTCTGGAGTATGATATGCTATTTTGGCTTAATCCACTTCATGTTTTATGCACTATTATGGCCAACATTCATCCATCATTGAAAATGTTGTATAAGTAATGTTCTGGATCTCGAGAGTTGGGTTTCTACCCGACTCCAATTTTCGGGGTGTTACATTAATAGTACTAGAATTATTACAATATAAAACCATAGAATCCTGTGCATTTCTATAATCACTTAGTATTCTTTTCATCCATACAAATTGAGTACATACATCACTTGCTGCAATGTATTCAGCCTTCGCAGTTGAGAGCGATACAGAACTTTGTTTCTTGCTTTGCCAAAAAACTAAACAGTTCCCAACATAGAAACAACCACCTTGGTTGATTTCCTATCATCAACATTACCAGCCCAATCAACATCCGTGTAACCAGCTAATTGAACACTAGTGTCATGTGGATACCAGAGACCCAGATTTGCTGAACTTGCGACATATCCCATAATCCGCTTAACAGCAGTTAAATGTGACTCTTTAGGGTCAGATTGATATTTAGCACAAATTCCTACGCTAAATGCAATATCAGGTCTACTTGCAGTTAAATAAAGCAAACTTCTAATCATACTGCGTTATAGTTTAGGATCCACACTCTTACTTGTAGAGTCCTTTGAGAGTTTCAAAGTAGTACTTATAGGAGTATCAAAATTTATTCCATTCTTAAATCTGAAAATTTTAACTAAGTTCAGAGCATATTTGGTTTGAGAAATAAAGAAACAATCAGGTTGCTATTTAACTTGCAACCCAAGAAAATAATTTAATTCTTCAACCATGCTCATCTCGAACTTCGATTTCATAAGATCTATAAACTTAATAGTCATATTAGCACAGGTAGATCCATAAATTATATCATCGCATAAATTTGCATTATTAAAATGTGATCATTATGTTTTTAAATAAATAAAGTCTTATCAATACTTCTCATTAGGTTATGACTTAGTAGAAACTTAGTCAACTTTTCGTACCATGCCCTAGGAGCTTGTTTTAAACTGTAGAGAGCCTTTTTTAGGCGATAGACATGATCAACATTCTTAGATTCTTCAAAACCCATTGGTTATTCAACATACACTTCTTCATGCAAATTGCCATTCAAAAAAATACTCGTTACATCCATCTGGTATATTTTGAACTTTCTAAAGCATACAATGGATATAAATAGTCTAATTGATTCAAGACGAGCTAGTGGGGCAACGGTCTCATTATAATCGATGCCTTCAATTTGAGTGTACCTTTGTACAACCAGCCTAGCCTTGTTTCTAATGATATTACCAAGTTCATTAGACTTATTTTTAAAAATCTATTTTGTTCCAATAATGTGTATATCTTTAAGTCTTGGAACTAAGTATCAAACATTATTTCTAACAAATTAATTGAGCTCTTCTTGTATCGCAACTATCCAGTTTTCGTCAGTAAGAACTTCTTTTACTTTAGCCAGTTCTATCTGAGATGTAAAGCACACGTAATTACACATATCTTCTAGTTGTCTACGAGTGTGCACACCAGTGAGAGAGTTTTCAAGAATTTGATTAGTTAGATGATCTTTAATAGTCCTCAGTTCAGAGTTAATTTGACTTGATGAGGTATCTGGTTTATCAATTAGAAGTACTTCATCATTTTCTAAACTTGAAACAGGTGTATTCAAGTGATCGTTAATAACCACATTAATGGACTCTTAAATTACACCAATCCTCTTATTAAGAACCCGATATGCTTGACTATTCAGAGCATACCCTAAAAATATTTCTTCATCACTTTTGGTGTCAAACTTACTTAGATTTTCTTAGTCATGTAAAATGTAGCACTTGCTACCAAAACTTGAAAGTATTTGATAGTAAGCTTCTTATCAAATCACATTTCATAAGCCTTTTAATTATTTAATTTTCTAGTATAAACGCTGTTAGTTATATAACACGTTGTATTTATGGCTTCGGCCCAAAGATTTTTAGGGAGCTTCATACTATTTAACATTACATTTGTCATTTTTTGAAGCACTCTATTTTTTCGTTCTACTATACCATTTTGTTATGGTGTTTTGGGCGCAGAGAATTCATGTGATATTTCCTGATCACTGTAAAATTTCTCAAAACTGCTATTCTCAAATTCTGATGCACGATCGTTACGGATCTTATAGACTTGAGACTCTTTTTCAGTTTGGATATGTCTAAGTATCCTTTGTACTTCATCGAGAGTTTCTGCTTTTTCTCTTAAGAAGAATACCTAAGTATATCTGCTAAAGTCATCAACAATTACCAATATGTATTTCTTGCCACATTGACTTTCCATTCTAATTGGTCGAATAAGATCCATATGGAGGAGTTCGAGCGGTTTAGATGTGGCATTGGAGTCCACCTGTTTGTGAGAACTCCTAGTTTGCTTTCTAATCTGACATTCATCACATATTTTATCTATTTTTTATATTTTGGGTAAGCCTCTTACCAACTCTCTTTTGCTTAATCTATACAAGTTGTGGTAGTGTACATGTCCAAGGCGTTTATGCCATAACTCGGTCTCATCGGTATGGACCATGTAGCACGATAGATTAGATGAGCTAGAATCACTTACAACATAGCAGTTTTCAGAAGTTCTGTGACTAGTTAATATTACAAAACCATTTTTATTTAGAATTTTGCACCCTATGTTAGTAAATTTTATACTATGATTATTATCGTATATTTGAGAGATGCTTAATAAGTTATGTTTTAACCCTTCTACTTATAAAACATTCTCAAATAAAGAGAGGTTAAAAAGTTGAACCGTACCTTGACTAACAATTCTATAGTTGCTATGATCACCGAATGTGACTGAACCATCAGTCATATCTTTAAGATTGGTGAACAGACCTTTATCGCCTGTCATGTGTCTAGAGCAACCACTATTTAGGTACCACTTTGAATGGCTTATAACTTTGAAAGCAGTGTGGGCAACCAAGCAAGTAACCATAGGAACCCATTTCATTATAGTCTTGGGTTTAGGAGTATAGTTGGTCTTCTTATGTTTGTAGTTGTTATAAGACCGACCTACCGAGTTAGATTTTAAGAACTCCTTAAGAAAATCAACAATTTTCTCAGCTAAAGGATTATGATTCTGATTTTTATAGTTGATATGGTTGCTTTTAGGTTTTAAGGCATGAAAAGTTTTAGCATTTTTAGAATAATTTTGATTTAGACTTTTTCCTTTTGAGTTTGAAGACTCTTATTTAACAAACTTAGGAGGAGTATTCTTATGTTTGGGATGATACTTTTATCGTATCCCAATCCAGATCGGTCGCCACATTTTCTAGATCCGGATAATAGTTTTTCTAACTTAGGATCACCTTGTGTATACTTCCATGTGTCCTTTAAACTTGAAAGTGAAGAGACTTCAAGTTTTAGTTTTTGGTTTTCAGATTTTAAGTTTTCAACTTGGGAGGTTTTGAAATCTAAGTCGCACTTAGTTTTTTCAAAATAATCTGAAATATGAGATTTTTTCTAAAATAAGATTATCAAAATTTTCTTTAAGTTTTGAAAACTTTTCTTTTTGAAGTTTTAGTTTTACAACAATTTTATAACTTTTCTTGTAAAGGGCATTATAAGCATCTTGAAGATCTTCTTCATTTTCATGATCACTATTCAGATTTTCTTTACTAGTTGAATCATCATGATTTGAAAAAGTGAACTTGGCTAGAGTCATAAGGGTGTTGACTTCATTACCCGACTTGGTTTCAGAATCTTCTGATTCAGAAGAGGCTTCAAAGTCAGAAGATTCATCTCAGGTAGCCAACATACCTTTCTTTTTAGGTTTGTCCTTTTTAGGACACTTTTTCTCTAAATTCCCATATTCATGACAGTTGTAACATTGACTGTCTTTTAAAGATTTTCAAGTTTTAGATTTAGATCTTCTCTTTTCATTAGGTTTTTGAAAATCAGCCCTCTTTTTACTTTTGAAAATCTTATAAATTTTTTTTATCTAAAAGAGCCATATCATCTTTAGAATTTTCTAAATCAGAATTACTATTTTCTTAAGAAATACATTTAAAAGATTTAATGGCAATAGATTTACCTTTAGGAGCTTTAAAAGTTAACTCATAGGTTTGTAAAGAACCAACTAATTCTTCTATCATCATATTATCCATATCACGAAGTTCCTGGATCGCAGTCACCTTTGAATTGAACCGTTCAGGGAGTGAGCGTAGTATCTTTGTACAAACTTTACTTTCTGAGATTTTATCACCGAGACCCCACATAGAGTTCACAATGTCATTCAATCTTGTATAGAAGTCCAAGAGGGTTTCATTTTCTTCCATACATATTTTTTCAAATTTGGTTGTGAGGATTTAAGCTTTAGATTTCCTAACGATTGTTGTTCCCTCGTGTGTCATTTCTAAAATATCCCAGGCTTGCTTTGCAGTATCAAGGATATAATTCTTTTAAATTCATCTGGTGATAGTGCGCAAGTTATGGAATTTAAAGCCTTTACATTGGCACTACTCTCATTTTTCTGAAGAGTGGTCCAAGAAAAATAAGTTGTGACTTTCATAGATTTGGATCCATCGATACCAGTTACTTCAGTGGTAGGAGAGGTCGATTCAGTCACTGTGGCTTGCCACACGCTCCCATCCATGGCTATTAAGAAAATCCTCATTCTTGCTTTCCAATAGGCATAATTGGAGCCATTAAATGGTGGAGGCCTGTCCTAGAGGGGGGGGGGGGGGGGGGGGGTGAATAGGACTATGCGAAATTGAACAATTAATAATTAAATTTAAACAAATATAAATACTGATAGCAAAAAACAATCCCACAATGCAGAAATGTAAAACAACTTCAAGCATACAAGTATTGAGAGGTTAATACAGATGTTGTTCTAAGGATAACCTTACACCAAAAACCAAAGGTTTATGGTAGGAAAACCTGATTCCTAGAATGGTCTGTGTATCAAAAACTCAAACTGATACAGAGGAATAAATAAATAAATAGCAAAGGAAATAACTAAGCTATTACAATATTCTCACACTTGCATAAAAGAAATTATAATATTCTTCACAAATGCAAAAAGGAAAATTACAAACATCCACAAAAAGAAATAATCAATCAACCACAAGACTAGAAATTATAATGGTTCATTTGTGTGCACATCAACTGTTTAGGAAAACAGCCATACAACTACTCCACTCCTAATATCCTCACATAGTGGATATTAGCATTCACTATGAAAATAGGTTTTTTAAGGTTCACTTAAAACCCTCACAATTGTGTCTTTCAAGTGGGCTTACACACTCTGAGTTTTCTAGATCACCTCAGATAATCCAAAATAGAGATTTTCCTGGCACAATCTCAAAAACCAAAACAATGAAAACAGTAAAATACTTAGCTGGATATTCTCCTTTTGATGTAGCCCGGAAGAACCAATTTGGTGTAGAAGTTCAACGTAGAAGTTCAATGTCCACACTCACTTATGAAATGGTTCTAGGTTCTAAATTGATTTTAAATTAAAACACCTTGGGCTAGCTTGATTTGATTTTGATTCCAAGAAGTGGGAATACTTCAATCCTTCTTTTAAATAAAATTAGAATGCAGAATACAAAATCAAATACAAAGAAAGCTAATTAAAGAGAATATAAAATGAGCACTAAATACCTTAAGAATATTGACATATTGATTTAGCTTGAATTGAATGTCAAACTCTGAAATTTGTACTCTATTTATAATTACAAAAATCACACTCTCGACTGGTCCTGAGGTCGGCACGACTGGTCATAGGGCTAACAAACTTTTGAAAGTTTGGGCGCGATAAGATAAAATCATTCTACGATTGGTCGTAGGGTCTGCTTGACCGGTTGAGTGACCTCCATGACCGGTCGAGTCCTGTCCACGACTGGTCGTGTGGAACCCAATTTAGTTGCTAGACTTTGAGTCGAGCCTGTAGGACTGGTCGTGCATAGGTCGAGCACTGTTCATACGACTGGTCGAGCAGTCTCCAGGACTGGTCGAGGCTTCAACAAAAATTTTTGAAAATTAGTAACAAACTTTGGACTGGTTGAGGAATTCTTGGACTGGTCAAGGCAGTGCTAGGACTAGTTGAACTTTGAGGTTTTCTTCTGACTAGTCGTGGCCTATCATCTTTTCATAACATTAGCATTTGATACGATGGAGTTGACACTGGAGTTCAGTCCAATTGTACTTTGATGTGCATTTGAATTTTTTAATCTCTGAAGAAACTGTGAGATATTCGATCTTTTTTTATTTTGCACTGGCTCCCACTTAGAGATATGGAAGATCTCTTAGTGCCTCGGAAGTCTCATGCTTTATTATGAAAATATTTTGTGATTTTGAATGTCGCCCTACTCTATGGAGTGATACTTTATGGAGGGTTTTATTGCAAAATGATTTAAAAATGTGTCCCGCTTATTGTTTATCTCCACTTGGGATGACTATGGGACTTCAAGTATGCTAGTTTTTATTAAAAATATGTGGGGGGCTGGTGCTTATGTTGGTTGTGATAAGGATTGTGGATTTAAGGATTTTATATTTTGGTTGTTGCAATTGGGACAAAGATCTGTTGGGGATGTTTATTTAATGCAAGTTTGATTAATGGTCGTAATCAAGATTCTGATTAGAGATGGTTGATCGGTTTCATCGTCTCACAGGGTAATCCGACCTGATTGTTTTTTAACTACTCCAGATCATTGTTTGTGATCAACTTCGGCTTTTATTTTGGATAGTGCAGATCTGTCCATCAATGACGGCCAAGATTCTGATTTACAACTAATCGGGTTTGTCATTATGCATGTTCATGGTCATGATTCCGATCCATGATTGATTTTGTCATCACATAGGTTTGTGATCAAGATTTTGATCCATGATCGATTTCGTCGTCTCACGATTTCCGGTTAAGATTCCGATCCGTGACCGATTCCATCGTCCCATTGTTTGTGGTCAAGATTCCAATTACGATCGATCGAATCTGTCGCCCCACAGTTTTATGGTTAAGATTCTGATCCATGATGATTTCATCATCCTATGGTTTTATGGTTAAGATTCCGATCCATGATTGATTGGATCTATCATCCCATGGTTTTTATAGTCAAGATTTTGATCTATGATGTAAGTGCTATGATTTTATGCTCCTTTGGTTGTCAAATTTTATGGTGCCAAAACCTTAATCTATGTCTTGTGTATATCATTGTTATAGATGTTCAAGACATTGCTTCATCGCTTTAAGCATTTTGCTTCAAGTCAAGAACGAAGAACTACATCAGATACTATAGAAGAATGCGAGTATAAACTGCTTCAAGAAATACAAGTACTAGCTACAACAGTAGAAGTGATCATGTTTAAGACTCAAGCCAGCATATAGCACAAAGATGAATGGTTATTTAAGCTTTAGAAGATCTTTTGTTTCAAGTGCTACATTATGTTCAAAGATCTTAAGCTTCATTCACAAAGGTCATCTACCATCTGATAATAAGAAGTTTCAAAGTTCATATCTCACTTTTAAGATAAGATTGACCTTAAATTGTCCTTAGGATAGGTCATTTTGAATACATAATTCAGTTGAATCATTTTACATGGAATTGGACTGTTCTAAGACTAGTCCTGAACCTTGTTCGACTAGTCTTAGCACTGCCACGACCAGTCCAAGAGATTCTAAGACTAGTCCTAAGTTTGTTGTAATTTTTCAAAAATTTCTGTTCATCCACGACCAGTCCTGGACTCTGCTCGACCGATCGTGTGAACAGTGTCGACTTGTCCTACGACCAGTCCTAGTTCTGCGACTCAAAGTCCAGCAACCAAACTCTGGGTCCTATGACTAGTCGTGAAAATGCTACGACTAGTCGTAGAGGACTTACGACCAGTCGTGAATCGATTTTATCCGATCCCGCTAAAAATTTTAAAAATTCGTTCTCCTACGACCAGTCGTAGTGTCTACTAGACCAGTTGAAGGTGTGATTTCTACAGCTATAAATAAAAGATGAATTTCAGAGTTTGACAACAGAAATTTAAGTAAAATTAAGGGATCACTCTGATATAAGTTTGTGTTTATTTTAAGCTACATTGTGCTCATTTAATATTCTCTTTTGTTAACTTTATTAATTTGATTTTATTTCTACATTCTAATCATAATTGAAAAGAGGAATTGTGATATTCCTTCTTCTTGGAATCAAAATTAAATAGAGCTAGGCCCAACTGGTTTAATTTAAAATTAATTAGAACCTAGAACCATTTTAAAGTGAGTATCGGGCTTTGAACTTTTACATTCAATCATCTACTCCGATTGGTTCTTCTGGGCTGCTACAAAAGGAGAAATTCAGGTATTTTACACTTATTATAAATTCCTTTCATTTTGGTTTTATTTGAGGCTAAGCCAGAAAAATCTCAATTTGTTAGTTATCTGAGAAGAGCCAAAAAACTCAAAAGTTAGGGTTTTTGGATTATGTAAGCCCTTTGAAAAAGACACAATTATGAAGGTTTTGTGTGAACCTATGAAAACCTATTTTGATAGTGAACGCTAATATCCCCTGTGTGAGGATATTAGGAGTGGAGTAGCAATCTGTGTGGCTGTTTTATAACAGTTGGTGTACACACAGGCGAACCACTATAATTCTTTGTGTTTTGTGGTTGTGTGATTTATATTTCTTTTTTTTTTTATTATTCAGAATTATGGGATGCATGTGTGGATGTGAATGTAGTAATATTTACATTTCAAGCACAGTGGAAAATGTTGTAATAGTTTAGAATTTACTTTATGCTATTTCCCTTTATTATTCCTCTTCAGTTTGGGATATTGATACTTATCGTTATAGTAAGCTTGTCCTGCCATAAACCCTTAGTTTTTATGGTGCAAGGTTGTCCTTAGAACTACATTCATATCAGCCTCTCAAGACTTGAATTTGAGGTTGCTTTAAATTCCTTTATTGTGCTTTGTTTCCTTTCTTTTGTTGGCTATCTTATTTCTTATATTCTGCTGTTATTTTTTTTTTAAAATTTGGCATAGTCCTATTCACCCCCCTCTAGGACATATAGCTTGGCCATTTCACATGATCGATCGAATCCGTCGTCCTGTGGGTTTTGCTGTTAGGATTTTGATCCATGATCAATTGGATCCTTCATCCCACTGTTTGCAGCCAAGATTCCAATCTACGATCGATTAGATTTGTTGTCCTATGATTTTGTGGTCAAGATTCCAATCTATGATTGATCGGATCCATCATCCCGCAATTTTTTAACTCTTTGGGGAAATGTTTTTAACAATTTCAAAAGATGGTCTGGTCTATTAAATTGTGGGTTTACGGTTGAGATTGATGTCAATTTTTATTAGAATATTTTTTGAAGATTTTGAAAAGGATCCAGTCCATTGGATGGCGAGTCGATGGTCGTGATCGATGCTAATTTGTATTGGGATGTTTTTTAAAGATTTTGAAAAGGATGCAGTCTACCGGATTACGAAGTGATGATCGTGATCGATGCTGGTTTTTATTGGGAATGTTTTGAGATTTTTGAAATGATCTAGTCTATCAGATTGTGAATTGATGGTTGCGATCGATGCCAGTTTTTAATGAAAAGTTTTGAAAATTATCTAGTCCATCGGATTGTGAATTGATGGTCGCGATCGATGCTAGTTTTTATTGGGAATGTTTTGAGATTTTTGAAATGATCCGATCCATCGGATCGTGAATCGATGGTCATGATTAATGTTGGTTTTTATTGGGATATATTTTGGTAATTTTTAAAATGATCTAGTCCATCAGATCGCGAATTGACGGTCATGATCGATGTTGGTTTTTATTGGAATTTTTTTTTTGAGATTTTGAAATATGATCTAGTCCATCGAATTGCATGATCGATGTTGGTTTTTATTGGAAGTGTTTTTTAAGATTTTAAAAAGGATCTAGTCCATTAGATTGCAAATTGACAGCCACAATCGATGGTGATTTTTATTAGAATATTTTAAAAGATTTTTTAAAAGAATTTAGTCTATTAGATCGTGAATTAACGGTCATGATCGATTCTGGTTTTTATTGGGATATGTTTTGAAGTTTTTAAAAATGATATAGTCCATCGGATTGCGAATTGACGATCGCTATCGATGTTGGTTTTAATTGGGGATGTTTTTGGAACTGATCTGGTCTGTTGAATTGCAAATTGACGGTCGCGATTGACGTTTGTTTTTATTAAAATATTTTTAAAGATTTTATAAAGGATCCTGTCCATATTATCATGAATTGATGGTTGTGATAAGTGTTGGTTTTTATTGAATATATTTTGTGAAATTTAAAAATGATTTGGTCCATCGGGTCGCGAATCGATGGTTATAATCAATGTTGGTTTTTATTGAAAGGCAAATTGCCCTTACTTTGTTTAGCTTCTGGTGTTCTCTTGATTGACATAGGGATTTTATTGGCCGTGGTGTGTTAACACTCATTATTGAGACTCAAATATTACATATTTTCCTCCATTTATATCTTGGTTTTATGAACATGATAATGCTTAATGGTATATTTTATACAAGTTTGTGTTGCAAGGTGAGTTTAAGAGCTTTGATTGAAAGAAAGTTACAAGCATGGATATGATGCTTAAGAATTACCCAGGCAAAGAATGGACCTTCGGAGATTTCAAGACCCCAAGAGTCAAGAAAATCAAGTGAAAAAGGAAGAAAGTGCAGAAATTTGTGAGATCTGAGCTTAAATGCCATCAAAGCCAGTATTAGATGACATCGAAGAATTATAGAAAAATTAAGTTTGGTTGCTGGATAAATTGGATGCAGTCTTCAATAACATCGAAGCCAGTCTTAGATGACATCAAAAGCAGTTCAATGTCATGGAGCCTATGTAGAGCGAGAAAATTTGAAGCAGTTTTTAGATCTTTACCAATTCTTTTTAGATATTTATTAATTTTTTCTTATTTTTTTGTTGCTTTTCTATTGTGCAATTTAGTTATATTTTTCTAATTCTCTTTAGCCCAAGTTAGAAGGGAAGCACATTGGTTTAATAATTTTATAAATTATGAGAATTGATTGTTTTTAATAATGAGATGAATGATGTATGCATGTTATCAATTATCTAGGTTTACATTTTTTATCCTCATGTGAGATCTATATGTTTTCATCATGTGAGATCCATATTGATGGATAAGCCTAATTTATATCAATTAGATTTCTTAGATGAGAGATGTTCTCAACTTGTTACATTTTTTTGATTCATTATCTCATGAATATTGAATGCTTAAAATTACTGATGCTTGAGAATATATGTAATGGTGATAATCCATGATTCTCTAATCTCTCATGTCATTTACTAAAAATATTTGAATTGTTTTATTTTCTGATTAGGCCGACCACAGTGCTCGGATCCTAATTGTGTTATCAAAGTCATCATGATTTATGGATTATTAACCTATGTGTGGAACTTTGATTCTTGGGTGTTGTTTTTAATTTAATTGAATTCGATTTAAAAGTCATACATTCAAAACTTTTAAAATCATTGCATCCGTTTAGTTTTCATTACTTAGTTTTGCATTTGATTTTCTCATTCTCATAAATCATCTCCCTGTGGGATTGACCCTGTATTTATAGGATATTACTTACGAACCTCTACACTTGGAGGCAAGAAAATAAATTTTTGGCGCCATTGTCATGGAGATGAAGATAAATTAGATCTGTGCAAGATAGCTAAAGTAAGTTCTTTTCTAAAACCTCCAAAATTTCTATAGATTTTCTATTTTACTTTGAAGGTAAATTCAGTTGGGTCTTTCAAGCACTAACTGTGATATAAGGTTGCTCATGCTTGAGATTTTATCACCCAAGTGCTATGGTTGTCTTATAGTTGCTGTTTGATCACAAAGATCATTTGCTGAATCTATTTTCCAGATTAGTATAGTTTTATTTCTGCATTAGTTTTACTTTCTTTTTATTTATTTTTCTTTGTTGTTTGAACCCTCATGGTTGGCTCTGCCGCCCGGGTTGTTGATTTATTTTACTTTGTGGTTTGAACCCTTATGGTCGGCTTTGCCACCTAGGTTGTTGATTTATTTTGCTTTCTGGTTCGAACCCTTATGGTCAGCTCTACCGCCTGGGTTGTTGGATAAGTTTTTATTTTTATTCTAAGTATCATAATTACTATTTGAAGTTATGGTTTTTGTTGTGTGGTGTAGATGGTTTATGTCCCGTTGGAGTAGGGATCAAAACAATTGACTCTCTTCTAAAGGTGGACTAGTCCCGAGTCTTGATCATTCATTTAGAAAAGGCAGTCAACACCACTTGGATTTCATGACAGACCTAGTTGATAATGTAAATCCAAATCTGCCAGATCCAAATCTAATCCAAAACAGAGAAAATTAACGCAATCCTCCTCCTGAGGATGAGAATGAAGTTCATAAGAATACGTTAAACCAACCACAGACTTTACGTGAATATTTACACCATGAGAGATCAACTTTACTATCTTGCATTGTGTTCCCTGCTCACACAGGGAATATTGATTTTAAACCAGGTGTGATTCAATTGATTCCTAAATTTCATGACTTGGATTCTGAAAGCCCCCACCTGCACCTCAAAAACTTTGAGGAAGTGATTGCAACATTATAAGTAAATAATGGCAATAGGAATGCATTTAAACTTAGGTTCTTCTCATTTTCTCTAAAGGATTGGGCCAAAACATGGCGCAACTCTCTAAGACCTTATACCATCACTACATGGAAAGCCTTAAGTAGAGAGTTTTTGAAAAAAAATTCTTTCCTGAGCACAAAACAAATGCACTGAAATAATAAATCATGTCGTTCTCCCAAAAGGGGAATGAACTGTTTTTCTAAGCTTTAGAGTGCTTCAAAGACCTTTTATTCACTTGCCCACATCATGGTTATGAATCATGACACTTGATTGATGTGTTCCGAAAGAGACTCACCATGGATACCCATCAGTTCATAGAGATGATGTGTGGTGGAACCAACCTTGAAAAATATCATAATGAGGCTTGAGATTTTATAGACATGTTAGCAGAGAATACTCAGACATGGGATCTCTCTGCTAAACCGGACCAAACTAGACCCATTCCTAGAGAGAAAGCGGGGATGTACGTCCTAAGAGAGGAAGACAACCTTAATGCAAAATTCACTGTATTGGTTAAAAAGGTTGAAACCTTGGAAATCAGGAAAGTTTATGCAATTAAAGCAAACACCTCCTTACTTAATTTTTATAGCATTTGTGGTGGTGCTGACCATGACACAAAGGATTGTCCAACAATCCCAGTTATACAAGTTATATATCATGCATGAGCATGGGCAATCAAATGCTATAAATAACACTAAAGGTTAGTTGCGCAACCAATGGAAAACACGTATAATTCAAAATGGCGTAACCATCCTAATCTTAATTGGAGGAGTCTACCACAAATTAATGCACCCAATGCACCTCAAGGGCCTTCAAAAAATAACTTCTTTGGGGTACCTAAAAATGCACCATATGTGCCCCTGCTAAAGCGATCATCTGTGGAGGATGCATTAACTACATTCATGAACTCTTAAGCTCAAATGAATCAGTCACTAATCTAATCAAATCAGGAATTAAAGACGACCGTGGCTAGGATTGAGACTCAATGAAATGCTAGGGAAAAAGCACACTTCCTTCTCAACCTGTGCCAAACCCTAAAAATACACATTTCATTAGAGACTCAAATCTAAGCGAACTATATCATGAACAAGCTAAGGCTATCATTACCTTGAGAAGTGGAAAAGAGGTCTATAACAAGATAATATAATCAGTAGAAATATCGAAGGTTGAGCCACCGTCTCAAGAGAATGATGAACCAACTATGGTTCAAGAGTCGCAACAACAGGATAAAGAGACTAAGTCACATGAGCCTCCAATTTCGTTCCCATCTAGACTTTGAAATCTAACTACCTCCATAAAATATCAAGAGGTGTTGGATGTGCTTCAAAAGATGACTGTTAATATTCCTTTGCTTGATTCCATTAGGCAAATTCCATCATATCCTAAATATCTCAAGGACATGCGCAATGTGAAGAGGAAATTAAGCGTACATAAAAAGGCTTTCCTCATTGAGAAAGTGAGTTCAGAAAAGGGTCGTACCCAAATACAAAGACCCAGGAAGTCCCACTATTCCTTGTATTATTGAGAATTTCTAAATTGAGCATGATTTGCTTGATTTGGGTGCAAGTGTCAACTTAATACCTTATTCGGTTTACTAATAAATAGGGTTAGGCGAGCTTAAACCAACTACAATTACACTCTAACTCGCTGACTGGTCCGTTAAGGTATCAAGGAGAAATTTAGAGGATGTATTAATATATGTGGAGCAATTTTACTTTCTCATGAATTTTATTATATTAGACACTGAACCATATGTAACTGCTAGCGCTCAAGTTCCCATTATTTTAGGCCACCCATTTCTAGCAATGTGATGCCCTATCACTGTTGCACATGTGGGTAAGCACACGTGGGCGGATGCTGATGTGGGCTGGGCCTAATGGCTTAGGTGAGCTACCAGTAGTTGGTAGGCTTCTATGCTGGTAGGCTACTGTGTATGCAGTGGGAGGTTGAACTTATCTCACATTAGAAGCGTTGTCTGAAGTAATAGTGGTTATATGTGGGGATTCATCCTATACTGTATGAGACCTTTTGGGGGTAACCCCGAGAAAAAAACTGTTCGAGCTATGCCCAAAGAGAACAATATCATACAGTGTGGGTGTGGGTTGTTACAAGCAACTTCAAATGTAATCATCAATTGTAGGGATGAAATGATGAAGTTGTCTTTTGGTAACATGACCTTAGAGCTTAATATTTTCATTTTATGTAAGTAGCCCATAGACAATAATGAGATCCATGAGCTGAATTTTATGGACTGCTTAATAGAGGAAGAGGAATTGGAACCTAGCCTATTTAAGGAATTAATTAAAGTCTTTGAGGACTTGAAAAATTCTGATTTAGAAAAAGTGCTTGCTGAAATTTGTGATGATAATGAGAGCACTACCACGCAGGACTGATATATACTGATGAAGACCGCGCCCTCAAATCCTGTCTATCGAGGACTTGCAACCTCTACCATTACTAACTGATGCTCCAAAGCTTGATCTAAAACCACTACCAAATGAGCTTATGTATACTTGGGTGAAAATGAAACTTATCCTATGATGATCACTTCATTTTTAAACAAGGATTAAGAGATTAAATTATTGAATGTTCTAAGGGATCATAAAAGAGCCTTGGGCTGGACCATTTCTTACATTAAGGGTATAAGCCCTTCCATATGCACCCATCGGATCCACCTCGATGAGGACGCCAAACCAATTAGACAAACTAAAAGGTGTCTTAATCCAAACATGATGGAAGTTGTAAAAAATGAGGTGATCAAATTATTGGATGTAAAAATCATCTACCCAATATCCGATAGTGTTTGAGTAAGTCTAACCCAAGTAGTTCCAAAGAAATCTGGAATAACTATCGTGTAAAATTCTAATAATGAACTCATACCAACACGTGTCACCACAGGTTGACATGTTTTCATTGACTATAGAAAATTGAATACGGCCATAAAAAAGGACCATTTTCCTCTACCATTCATTGATCAAGTTTTAGAGAGGATAACAGGTCACTCATTCTATAGGTTCCTTGATGGATATTCCTGATATAATGAAATAGAGATAGCTCTGGAAGACCAAGAGAAAACCACATTCACTTGTCCGTTTGGCATGTTTGCTTTCAAACGGATGCCATTTGGATTATGTAACACCCTAGTAACTTTCCAATGGTGTGTGATAAGTATTTTTTCAAATTTGGTTGGAAATTTTCTTTAGGTTTTCATGGATGACTTCTCTGTATTTGGGAATAATTTTAAGGAATACCTCAAAAATTTATTTTTTATCTTATCTAGGTGTGAAGAGAAGCACCTTGTCTTAAATTGAGAGAAGTGTTATTTCATGGTTCAAAAGGAAATTATTTTGGGTCATGTTATCTCCAAAAATAGAATCGAGCCCAAACTGTTAGAGATATTAGATCACTTTTAGGGCACACTGATTTCTATAAAAGATTCATCAAGGATTTTAGTGCCATTACTAGACCCTTGACTAATTTTCTTCAAAAGGATGTCTCATTTAAGTGAACAGATGAGTGTGCAAGTGCCTTTAATAAAATTAAATCATCCGTTACCACTTCACCTATAGTGCGTCCGCCAGATTACACACTTCCTTTTGAACTAATGTGTGATGTAAGTGATTATGCCATAGGGGTTGTTTTGGGCCAAAGGAAAGACAAACGACCCTATGTTATTCACTATGTGAGTAGAATTCTAAACTCGGCCTAAGTAAATTACTCAATAATTGAAAATGAGTTACTTGTACTAGTTTTTACTTTGGATAAGTCTGGGTCCTGCTTTCGGGGATTCAAAGTGGTCATTTTCACAGACCATTCGGCTTTGAAATATTTACTATCTAAGAAGGATACAAAGCTAAGACTTTTGAAATGGATCCTCCTACTTCAGGAATTTGACTTAGAGATAAAAGATAAGAAAGGAGTAGAGAACGTAGTAACTGATCACCTTTCTAGATTAGTGTTAGGTGATTCCACTGAGGAGATGCATATTCAGGACACTTTCCCTGATGAACAATTATTTGCGATCTCCAAATTGCCTTGGTATATGGATATAGTGAACTATCTTGTAACGAGAAAAATGACATATCATTGGAAGTCACAAGATAAGAACCGTTTTAAAGGTTAGGAACTTCTTCTAGAATGACCCGTATTTATATAAATGTGGGACTGATCAGTTTTTTAGATGTTGTGTCCTAAAAAATAAAGTTCAGAGTGTTATTTCCTTTTTCCACATGGAAGCATGTGGTGGCCATTTTTCTATTAAGAAAATCATGACAAAAATTATGCAGTGTAGGTTTTACTGGCCAACCATGTTTAAAGACACCATGCTTTCTGTGTTGTTTGTGATAGATGTTAAAGATTGGAAAGAGTGCCTGACGCAACATGATGCTTTTATCCCCTATTTTACCATTAGAGATTTTTGATTGTTGGGGATTGATTTTATAGGCCCATTTCCATCTTCTTTTTGTTTTCTTTATATATTGATTCGTGTGGACTATGTTTCCAAGTTGGTTGAGGCAGTTCCAAGTAGAACCAATGATAATAAAGTAGTCATACGATTCCTCAAGAAAAATATTTTTTCTAGATTTAGAACTGCAAAGGCCATCATTAGTGATGGTGGGTCTCACTTTTGTAATAGGACATTTGAGGCTTTGATTAAGAAATATGACATCAAGCATAAAGTGAGCACCCCATACCACCCACAAACGAGTGGGCACGCTGAGATTTCTAATCAGGAAATCAAACATATTTAGGAGAAAACTATAAGGCCAGATAGGAAAGATTGGTCCCTCAGACTATCCGACACTTTATGGACTTATAGCACTACTTATAAGACCCTGATTGTAATGTCCCCATACAGATTGGTGTATGGGAAGGCTTGCCACTTTTTGAGGGTCAAATATTGTATATTATCCCCCATTTATATATTGGTTTTATGAACATAATATTGCTTAATGTTCTATTTTATTCATGTTTGCGTTGCAAGATGAATTTAAGAGCTTAGATTGGAAAAGGTGCTAAAGGCATGGATTTGACGCTCAAAGATTACCAAAGAAAAGAATGGATCTTAGGAGACAAAGATTGAAGATTTCAAGGTCCCAAGATTCAAGAAAACCAAGTGGAGAAGGAAACAAGTTGAAAGAACAAGTGTAGAATTCACATTGACAGTGTCATCGATCACCATTCGATGACATTGAGGACATCAAACACGGGTCGATGACATCGAATTTATGAGAGAAAATCAAGTTGCTCACTAGACAAATTGAAAATATTTTTCAATGACTCAAGGACTTGTTCGATGACTCGAAGCCTTTCTCGATGACATCAAAGCCAGTTTGATGACATCGAATTTTCTATAGATTTTTGGCAAAACTCGCTGGACTGTTTTGGACAAATTATTAATTCCTCGAACAATGCTCAATAACATCGAAGACACCTTCGATGACATTGAAGGTAGGTTCGATGACATAGAAGATTACATAGTCCGGATGAAGTTACGTAGTGCAGAAAAAGCATAGGTTCAGACTACCTTCGATGACATCGAAGGCAGCTCGATGTCATCGAACCACTTACTTAGAGTTGCATAGAATTACACGGAGTGCATAAATTTGAGGCAGTTTTTAGATTTTTTTCAAGGAGGTACGAAAGGAGGTGTTGCACAACTTTAAATAGAAGTCCCTAGGGCATCCCTGAGCATCATCTAGGGTTTGGAAGAGCAAAGCACAAGGACGGAGAGCCGCCGCCAAGTTTTTTTCTTCTTTCTTCCTTGGTTTTTCATGTTTTCTTCTAGGGTTTTAGATCCTATCATGTCTATGGTTGACTAAACCTCTTAGCTAGGGCTAAGAGGT
Source organism: Magnolia kwangsiensis (assembly GCA_037074715.1). Lineage (NCBI taxonomy): Eukaryota > Viridiplantae > Streptophyta > Magnoliopsida > Magnoliales > Magnoliaceae > Magnolia > Magnolia kwangsiensis. Next base: position 27,028,749 of record CM073582.1, read on the forward strand.
GAAGCTTGTAGTGTGAGGGGATGTTTCTATTGCTTTGATTCATGTTTATGTTGAATTCTCTTTGATTCTAGTTTAATATTTAAGAAATTCTTTTATTTTTAATAGTTTATTGTGACTTAAATTACAAAGATTTATAATAACTTTGAGTATATTCTTTTCATGTATTGAGATTGTGAAATTAGGAAATCCTGTTGTTCACCATTATCTCTTAGGCATGGTTAGGTGATGGAGTCCCTTTTAACCGTCACAATTCTCCTATGTTTAGTTATGGGATTGGTATATCCTATTGTGAGACATTGTCTCTTGGGCATGGTTTTGTGATGGAATCACTTCCATTTTTTACAACTCTCATCCGTTGAGAATTAGGTCAAAGGAAATTCAGATTTGTTTTTATTGAGATATCTTCTAGCTGGATAGGATAGGACTCCGATCCAGTTGTGTCCTTGAATCAAGTAATAGATCTCCCTGATTGGTATAAGTGGATCCTTGAAAACCCTAGTTCCCACCTTTAAATTCACTAGTTTTAATTACTTTATTCATAATTACTTTCTCTACACTTTTAGATTAAGGTTAACATCTTCTTGTAGTTCTACTTCTAGTTACTTTCAAAATACTCACAAGATTAGTCCCTGTGGATTCGACCTCGGTCTAACCGAGATTATTACTACATCGCGACCCTACAATTGGGGTTGTGAACAAGTTTTTAGCGCTGTTGCTGGGGACTAACGGTTGCATTTTTCTGAGATTAACTAGTTTTGGAATTAGTTTAAGATTAGGTTTTTTCTACTTTCTATATTTAGGTTAGGGTTTTTTTGAATAATTTTAGAAACTAACTTAGCTTTTTATTTATAAGTTTAGAAACTTTCCTTTTCTGTTTTTAGAAACTAATTTACTTTCCTTTTTCTTTTGTAGGATCCTAATATAAAAACTTCTAATTTGTTAACTTCTTTCTAATTCTCTCTCTCTCTCTCTCTCTCTCTCTCTTTCTATTTTGAGATTTCTATTTTATTCTTTCTTTTTAGGTTAAGGTTAGATTCTGAAATTAAGGGATGAGAGTGTTTCATAACCAAGTGGGTCCGTGACAACACTTGACGTCTCTTAAGTGAAGGAGGATTGGTTATCTACTATCCTTCACAGGATTAGACACCACTCGAGATCCACAGAGTTAATTGAAATTATGACTGCCAATCAACCGGCCAATTAACCTCAAAATCTACCTCAACCTAGGGTTGAGGATATCCAGGATGAGAATGAGGTGCATCATGCACCCCGCCTCATACTCTACGAGATTATTTACAATTGGTGGGGGTGAGCACACCTTCATGCATGGTTTTTTCAGAAAATACTGGACATATGGATATCAAGCCAAGGGTGATCCAACTCTTTTCAAAATTTCATGGGCCTGAATATGAAAATCCATATCTACACTTGAAAGAGTTTGATGAGATCATAGCCACTTTATATTTTCCTAATGTGTCTGATGACACGGTTAAGCTGAAACTCTTTCCCTTTTCTTTGAAAGAGAAAGCTAAGACGTGGTTGCATTCATTACGACCTTGATCTATTAGTAGATGGAACGATATGACAAGAGAGTTCATAAAGAAAATTTTCCCACACCATAAAATGAACACCCTCAGAAAGTCAATCATGAACTTTGCCCAAAAGGAAGATGAAACATTCTTCCAATGTTGGGAGCAGTTTAAGGATCTTGTCAGTTCATGCCCACAACATGGTTTTGAAACATGGCACATTACATACTTTTTCTATGATGGACTGACATCCTTCATGCGCTGATTGGTTGTGACAATGTGTAATGGGGAATTCATGAATAAAAATGTTGATGATGTGTGGGATTATTTGGACAAACTTGTTGAAAATGCACAATCATGGGACACCTCCCCAAAATCGAGCACCATTTCTAGGCAAACTCAATCAAATGAGAGGGACGGAATATACCTTCTGAAAGAGGATGATGATATCAATGCTAAAGTGGCTAATCTTATAAGAAAATTCGAGGCCATGGAGCTAAAGAAGGATAAGGCTAAGGAAACTGTTTGCGGTATTTGTGCTTGCAACATTCACGCAACTGAAAATTGCCCAACAATACCTGCTTTTCAAGAGGTACTGAATGAGCAATCTAATGCCTCGAATAATTACCAAAGGCCTTTCTATGGACCCACCTCCAATACATTCAATCCTAGTTAGAGAAATCATCCCAACTTCAATTGGAGGAATGAACAAACTGCTACTCCTAAAGGATTCTTTAATCAAATTCCAAATCAAGGGAAACCTCAAGAGGATCCGGTTCTAAAGCATCTTCAAAATCAAGAGCTTTTCAATTAGGGGATGCTATAAGTCTTTCAAGACCTTACAAAGGCCATACAAGCGCTTGAGATAAAGAATGTGATTGGAAATAAGGGAAGCCTTCCAGCTCAACCTCTTCCTAATCAAAAACCGTAATATGAAGTCAGCAACCCAAGCTCTTCAAATAAGATGGAGCAAGTTAAATCTATTATCACTCTTAGGAGTGGGAAGACCATTGACAAAACTATTTCGATCAGGGCGAAAAAGCTTAAGGACCCGGAAGATGATAATAATGATAAATCTAGCACTGCTCTACAAGAATTAGAACCAGAACTCCAAAGCAAGCTGATTGCTCCATTTTCGTAATGGTTGATGGCACCAAAACTTCTCTCTAACTCTCAAGACATTCTAGAGGTGCTTAAACAAGTGAAGGTTAATATTCCTCTACTAGATGCCCTGAAACAAATACCTTCATATGCTAAATTTTTGAAAGACTTATATATGACTAAAAGACGACAAAGTATTCAAAAGAAAATCTTCTTAATAAAGAAAGTGAGTACCATCCTAAAGCAAGATCTACCATAAAAAATACAAAGATCCTCATAGCCTAACCATTGCTTGTGTAATTGAGAATTATCGTATTGAGCATGCACTTCTTGACTTAGAAGCGAGTGTAAATCTGATCCCATACTCGGTCTACAAACAACAGGGTCTAGTTGAATTACAATCCACCGGGACTACATTACAACTTGCTGATCGCTCAGTTCATGTATTGAAAGGAATAATTGAGGATGTGTTGGTCCAGGTTGACAAATTCTACTACCCAATAGATTTTATTATCCTGAATACTCAACCCATCATGGACATAAGCACTCAAATTTCCGTCATTCTTGGTCGCCCATTCCTTGCCACATCAAATGCAATCATCAATTGTAGGAATGAAGTCATGAATTTATCTTTAGAAAATATAACATTGGAGCTTAATATCTTTTTCAACATGAGCAAACAGGTAGATGATGATGATGATGCCTACGATGTTAATTTAATTGATTCTTTCGTGGAAGATAGAACACTTCTGACTTTATCCTCTGACTCACTAGAGATATGTTTGGCCCATTCCCATGATTTAGATGATGATATAATTAGGGAGACGGGTGTCATGCTTGATATTGTGCCAGTACTTGAAGTTAACCGGTGGAGGCCACAATTTGAAGAATTACCCCAAACTAATGTAGTACCTTTATCGTCTAACCTCAATGCACCGAAGTATGACCTAAAACCTTTACCCTCTGATTTGAAATATGTCTATTTAGGTCAAGATAAGACATACCTAGTGGTGATTTCTTTCCATCTTGAGCAAGATCAGGAGAGTATGCTTATCTCTACTCTCATTGAGCACAAAGGAGCCCTTGGATAGTTGATTGCAGACCTCAATGGAATTGACCATTTGATTTGTACTTATTACATTTATCTAGAGGATAATGCGAAGACCTCCCAACATCCATAATGTAGATTAAATCTAAACATGAAGGAAGTGGTTAAGGTTGAGGTACTTAAACTATTTGATGTATGTATCATATACCCTATATCCAATAGCAAATGGGTGAGTCCAACTCAGGTGGTTCCTAAGAAGTCTGGAATCACCATCGTAGCTAATGCTAACAATGAACTTGTGCTAACTAGAGTTATTACTGGTTGGAGAATGTGAATTGACTATAGAAAACTGAATACCGTCACGAGGAAGGATAATTTTTCTTTTTCCTTCATTGATCAAATTTTAGAAAGGCTAGTTGGTCATTTGTACTATTGCTTCCTTGAGGGATATTTGGGCTACAACTAGATAGAGATAGCCATTGAAGATCAGAAAAAGACAACATTCACATGTCTCTTTGGCACCTTTGCTTATTGAAGGATGTCATTCAGACTGTGTAATACTTCCGCTACTTTTCAACGATGTATGAGGAGTATTTTTCTGATACGGTGGGCAATATTTAGATGTCTTCATGGACAATTTCTCTGTCTTTTGTCCATCCTTTAGTGATTATTTGGAGAATCTTAAATGTATGCTGAAGCGATGTGAGGAAAAGAACTTGGTATTAAATTGAGAGAAGTGCCTTTTCATGATTTGTAAGGGAATTGTCCTTGGACATATCATCTCGTCCAAAAAAATTGAGATAGATAAGGCTAAGATTGATCTTATCTCTAACTTACCTTTACCTAACAACATACGTGACATGCGATCCTTCCTAAGACACATAGGATTTTACAAAAGATTCATAAAGGACTTTAGTTACCTCACGTTTTGGGATGGTGCTTAAATACAACGTTGGATTATAAAATAAATCTTTAGGTTGCAATTAGACAATCCTAGAAACCACTAAAATTGTTTAATGAAGGCCATGAAAGGTGTAAGACCCGCATCTTAGACCGTACCGTTCCATAGACTTCCGCGGTCTTCTCGGTCGAATTCTGACAACCTTCGACCCTTAACCGATATTTGCGTGCGACCTTGATTTGTATGCCATCAACCTGTATCGATTCAACCCAAGACCTTTACCATAGCGACCGCGTTGTCACCGTAGTTCCGATGCCATGACTCGAGCGCCGAGGCGATGCCCTGGTCAGGAGATGTGGGCGAACGTTCGGTGCTAGAAAAATGCTACGCGTTGCGAAACCCAAGAGAATCTCTACGACTTATCACATCAATCCATCAATCCATCAATCTCAACATGTCAAGTACATATCAAGTACACATCAATTTTCACGCATTCCCAAGCAAGCCTCAAAAGTCAAAAAGTCTCTTACACTCCCATGCCTTTCTTATACAAATGGCCACAAAAGTCAAAAAGGCCTCTTACACCCATCACCACCACATCTATCACTCCATCAGCCATCACTCTCTCTCTCTCCCTTTACAAGTCTCTCTCTCTCATTTTCAAACTCATTCCAAGTAACCAAAGACCTCCATATGTATGAGCCTCTCCCTCTCTTTCAAGCTCCAAGTGTGGCCCATCTTTCAATCCTAAAATCTCCCATCTCAACCATCCAAACCTCATATCCTCTGTTGGAATCGAAGCTAAGGAGTTAAGGAACCCATTGGAGCAAGTAGATCAAACGGTGGGTGCTTGATAAGAGTAGTTTTTTATATTTTAAAGATGAGCCAAGTGAGGCCAACCGTCAATGGTTTGGATCTCACTTGGGACCCTAAGATGTGGCCGATGGCCCATTAGGATCATTATGATCATTCCATAATGGGGCCATTCTCCATGGATCCCATCATGATGTTTATTTTCTTACATTAAAAAGGTCATGTAGACCATCCATATTGGTGGAGAAAGGATCTCCACCGTTGATTTTCGATTTTGGTGGACCCATGTGTAAAGGGATCCATTGATGTATGATTTCATACAAGAGAGGGCTCATAGTGGCAGAGCCCTCCATCGCACGTGTGTCCCACTCTCTTCTTCTCTCTCCCTCTCCTTTGCATTTTTTTTTATAATGATGTGTTTATGTGGCCCACTTGAATGGACCCCACCATGAAGTATTTATTTTATCCAAGCTATCCTCAAGTGGGGCCCACCTTAAATGTATTATACCCACACTATCCTCCATGAGGTAGCCCACCATAAGCAGGGCCCTTCCCTAATGTATTTATGTGCAACGTCCAACGTCCAGGGACGCTGGACGTGGGTTAGATAAAAATACAAATATTAGCTTATTTTCAAGCCTTTTGGGTGGTCCACTCACATAGGCCCCACCTTGATATATGTATTCAATCCATGTCGTCCACCACATTCCCTGGATCATTTTAGGCGTTGAGCCGAAGAATGAGGCTGATCTGAGCATCTGGTGGGCCATAGCATAGGAGACTTGGTGGTTACCATTGAAAATCTCCTGATGTTTTCTATACACCCATAAATCTGGAACTATTGACTCATTTTGTCTATTATGAGTTGTAGAATCCCATGGTCGAGATGGATTTTCTAAATGTGGGTCCCACCTGTGAAAAACCACAGGAATTAAGATTTTCAATAATAATAATAATAATAATAATAAACATGCATAAGGGGCAGCGCCTGCTGCCCCTAACAACAGTAACACATTGCTGCGTTTGGGCGGGCGAACGCCAGGGGCCCGCGGCCCGACATGTGGAACCCACCATGATGTATATTTTGTATCCACACCATCCATGAGGTGGACCACCCCCTGAGGTGGGTCCCCTCCAAAAATCAGGTTGATCCAGATCTTAGGTGGCCCACATCACAAGAAACAGCGGTGATTGAACTCTACCATTGAAATACCTTTTATGGGCCATAGAAGTTTTGGATCAAGATGAAATTTATTTTTCCTCCTCATCTAGGTCTGTGCAGCCTTATCAATGTCTTGGATGGAAAATAAACATTAGGGTGGGCCACACACGTGGGACCCACAGTGATGCTTGTGTTTGCCACACCGTCCATGGCTGTGGACGGTGGAACCCACCACGATATATGGGTTTTATTCACACCCCTGATGCAGGTGTTTTATTCAGACTGTCCAATGACAGTGGGGCCCACCATGATGCATGTGTTGCATCCATTCCATCCACCCATTTTGGAAGCTCATTTATGGCTTGAGCTAAAAGAATGAGTCAGATCCTTAGCTCATGTGTGGACCCCACCATGATACATGTGTTGAATCTAAACCATCTATCCATTTTAAAAGCTCATAGCATGAGCTAGAGATGAGCTATATCCATAGTCCAAGTGGATCCCACCTTGGCATGTTTGAGGTCCATCTTAATGTATTTTTGGTAGTTCATTGGGGCCCACTTTGATGTGGATGTAAGGCCCATGTCATAGGGTCATTCGATGTATTTACGACCCCTGGTGGAGACCTACTTTAATATATATGTAAGGCCCATGGGTCGAGGCCCATTTAATGTATTTTAAGGCCCATAGGATTAGGCCATTTGATGTATTCTAAGGCCTATGGGATTAGGTCCATTTGCTATTTTAGGGGCCCATGGGTTAAGGCCCATCAAAATGTATTAGGGCCTATGGGTTTAGGCCCATTTGATGTATATATGAGGCCCAATTGGTGTGGCCCATTTGTTACATATAAGACCCATGAGATTTGGCCCATTTGATGCAATCTAAGGCCCACGGGTTTTGACCCATTGCAATGCACATAAGGCCCATTGGTGTGGCCCATTGATGTGGACCATTTGATGAGTAAAAGGCCCATATGATATGGCCCATTTGATGTATTTAAGGCCCAATGGGGTGTACCTAAGGTCCATTACAATGTGTGATCCCAACCTGGTTTATGTAATGATATTCACTACGGGCTACACCTTAAGAGCAATGTTGGTTTGACGTCCACATTGCGAGTATAATGTTGGTTGGATGTCCACATTATGACTCTCCCTAGGGCCCATTGATAGATCGTACTTGTTGTGTGTCAGCCGTCTAGGCCACCTGCATTGTAAGGATAGTGCATTACTTTATAACATGTTTAGTTTGTTCCATAACTTATGATCATGTGCATCATATGTATGCTTGATATGAGAAGTGACTGATCATAGCATATGCCTTCGGGCAGATTGTTTATGGGACCCCGATTAAGCGGTGTTGCCCTATATGAGAGCATGATACGCACAGGATTTACTGCATGATTGGATAGCGTGATTCATGCATTTCACATTGTGTGATATGGCTATTGTACGCCCTAGTGACTTCGGGGTCGTAGCCTCCACAGACGCATTGTGGTTGGCAGGATTGGATACCAAAAATTTTGTTCTACATGGGGTGCTATAGATATCCCTAGGTGAAAGTCCCTAAACCCTTATGGTACCAAGAGGTTGCTCCAACGTTTAGACCGAGTGGGTACAGGAGCACCGAGTGCCGGTTACCAAATGGTTGTGCTTTCCACTATGTTGTGATCGGTTGGAAGGGGGTTTGGCCTTACCCACCCTAGAGCAGGGGACAAAGCTAGGCTGAATTAGACCCCGGTGATATCCTAGAGTTGAGCTGTATTGATATGTTGACTTAGATGAGGATTGTATGCTTGACTTGCATCTTGCATCGCATAGCCTTAGTATGACCGACAACATTCATGCTTTTCACCGCATGGCCTTAGTACGACTAATAGTATTCATGGATCTATCAGCATATTCCGCATTACTCTGATATTGCATGATCATATTACTACCTTGCGCACACACTTTCACCACCTTCTAAGCTTTCCATAAGCTTCTGCACGACCGTTGCGTGCAGGTGACATTGGGGCGCAGTAGCGCTGAGGCAGGAGCACTTTGCAGATCATTTTAGAGATTTTAGTCTATCATCGTTGTATTTCCCTTTATGTTCATTGTACTTGTAAAGTTTTTTATCATAGTGTAAATGTAATAGAATTTTTGGTTGTTTTTTATGGGTTATGCCTTTGGTTATGCTTATCACGAATCAAACTGATGTTAAAATTCCTCCTCATAGCATCCCAGGATCGGAACCTGGCGAATGGGAGCTGAGAGCCGGGAGCCGAGATTCGGTGATTAGAAATTTTATGAGCCCGATTTTTGAGTTTGGGGCATGACAGAAGTTGGTATCAGAGCTTAACTTGGGAATAACTGAGAACAACATTACATGTCTACTATGAGTTTAGAATGACTAAGTCCCAAAGTTCGGATAGCCTAGCGATCTTTTATTATCGACCCTTAACGTACGTGCCTTCGAGAGCTTTCAAAAGTTGATAGGCGCCTTCGCTCTTTCCTGTAGGACATGACATATGGGAGAGTGACCCGATCGACTCCCGCACCACCACCTGAGGATCCCGCTCCACCACTTGTGGCTCCCACCCTACCACCTACGATGCTCGCCCCACCACCAAAGGTTCCTATTGCCCATCCTGAGGATGCTGCTCCTCCACCAGAGACCAGTGCGGACCTGACTGTATCCGTGAGTGCCTCCTAGTTATAGTAGATGTTACAGGCTATGACGGCTACACTTCAGGGACAGGGCAGACACCCAGTCATTTCATCGGCCCAGGCAGAGCAGGAGCGCGCGAGCGTCCTCCTTCCTGAGTTTCGACGGCTTGATCCCCCACGTTTTCAGGGTGAGATTGACCCGACAGTAGCTGAGAGATGGCGCGTCGATGTGGAGAAGATATTTGAGACGATGGGATGTACAACTGAGCGGCGAGTTCAATTAGCCATGTTTCTTCTCCACGGTGAGGCTGAGCATTGGTGGACATCAGTCTCTCAAGTAGCAGCGCTGATTTTATATGGACATGGGAGAATTTCGTGGATCAATTTGATCGACAGTACTTTCCTAATCAAATCCGGCGACAACGAGCGTTGGAGTTTGAGGCCCTGGTGCAGGGCGATATGACAGTGGCCCAGTAAGGGGCTCGCTTTGTAGCATTATCTAGATTTGTACCCTATCTGGTAGATGATGAGGAGCGGAGAGCCCGTCACTTCGAGGACGACTTGCGTTACAGTCTTCGAGGCCATGTTATTGGGCATAAGCTCCCGACTTTTGAGAAAGTGGTACGGAAGGCCTAGATTTTTGAGGCTGAGTGAGCCGGTTCTCAGTCTGATCTTGGTCAGAGGAGAGACCGAAAGAGGTGGGCTCCTTCCAGTAATTCCCAGCAGCGTCGACCATAGCAAAGACGCACACGTCACCCAGCCTTTCGAGCCCAGCAACACCTCCACCACCACCTCCGTAGCAGTTCACTGGCACTTATTTTAGGTGTGGTGTGACGGGACACCGTATGTGGGAGTGTCCCAGCCCCCAGCAGCAGTAGAGAGGTCCATAGCAGCAGAGGGGTCCACAACAACCTCCACCACAATAGCAGTAGAGACCCCCATAGTAGCAGCGACAATAACCCCCACCACCGAGGCCACCTCAGCAGTAGCATCAACATCAGCCTCAGAGGCTGCAGTAGCAGAAGCAGCAGTTTCGATCGCCTCAACGACCCCAGCAGCAGCAGCAGCATGCTCAGAGGGGACAGACACCTCCCCAGCCAACTCAGGCTAGGTTATATACAGCTCAGCAGGATCCGCAGTCATTTGGAGGAGTCGTTGAGGGTATACTTCCAGTCTCTGCATGCATCACTTGGGTTTTATTTGATTTCGGTGCTTCGCACTTATTTATGTCTGAGGGATTCTATTGCTCGACTGGATTGCCGACAGAGTCTGCTCGAGAGGGGTTGACCGTATCGATGCCCTTGGGGAAGACTACAGTATTAGGCCACTTCTGTTCGTCTTGCCCTATGTTAGTAGGAGAGACTTTCTTGCCCACCGACTTATACGTACTGCCGATGTTAGATTTTAACATTTTCCTGGGCATGGATTGGCTTGCCGAGTACTATGCCATATTAGACTGCTCCTCGAGGACAGTGACGTTCTTTATACCCGGTGTGCCGCATTTTCAATTCATTGCAGAGCCCAAAGGAGAGCGGTTATCTTGTATGATGTTGTGTGCCATAGAGGAGCCCATAGCTGTGAGCATCGACCAGTTGCCCGTAGTTTGTGATTTTCTTGATGTGTTCCAGGAGATTTCGGGATTATCACCTCGTCGACTCACCGAGTTTCGGATTGATCTCGTGCCCGGTATTGTGCATATTTCGAAGCCCCCGTATCGCATGGCACCATTGGAGTTACGAAAACTGAAGAAGTAGTTGGACGAGTTGCGTGAGTTATGCTTTATCCGTCCAAACAGTTCACCATGGGGAGCGCCGGTACTCTTCGTGAAGAAGAAGGATGGTTCGTTGAGGCTTTGCGTGGATTATCACGAGCTCAACAAAGTCACGATCAAGAACAAGTACCCGCTCCCGAGGATTGATGATTTGTTTGATCAGCTTCAGGGTGCACAGTTCTTTTCAAAGATTGACTTGTGCTCCGGTTATCATCAGATTCGGGTCCGAGATGAGGACATTCTGAAGATAGCATTCAGGACCCGTTACGGTCATTTTGAGTTCCAAGTCATGTCTTTTGGACCGACCAATGCACCCGCAGTCTTCATGCAGCTGATGAACAAGGTCTTTTGCCCATATCTTGACCAGTTTGTTGTAGTCTTTATCAAATACATTCTGATCTATTCGAGGACCCGTGAGGAGCATGAGTAGCATTTGGAGATTACTTTACAGACCCTCCGCGCACACCAGCTGTATGTGAAGCTAGAGAAGTGCGAGTTCTGACAAGAGGAGGTGAAGTTCCTCGGTCACTTGGTGATGAGGGAGGGCGTCGCAGTGGACCCCTCGAAGGTTGAGGCAGTGCGTCAGTGGGGTCAGCCCATGACTGCGTCAGAGATCCATAGTTTTCTTGGTTTGGTGGGCTATTACTGGCAGTTCATTGAGGGCTTCTCTTATATTGCAGCCCCACTGACCAGGTTGACTTGGAACGACGTAGAATTTATTTGGAGTGACGCCTGCGAGCGAGCATTTATGGAGTTGAAGGACTGTCTGATGTCCTCTCCTATCCTCACTCTCCCCTCTTAGAGTGACGAATTTATTGTATCCACTGATGCCTCACATATTGGTTTGGGTACTGTCCTGATGCAGCATGGGAGACTAGTGGCCTTCGTGTCTCGTCAGCTCAAGGTCCATGAGCTGAACTATCCCACGCATGATTTGGAGCTGGTTGCAGTTGTTTTTGCATTGAAAGTGTGGAGACACTATCTTTATGGGGTCAAGTTCAAGCTCTTCTCTAACCACAAGAGCATAAAGTAGCTCTTCTCGCAGTTTGAGTTGAATATGAGGTAGAGGCGCTAGATGGAGTTCCTGAAGGACTATGATTTTGATCTTCAGTACCACCCGGGCAAGGCGAACATGGTGGCAGATGCCCTCAGTAGTCAGCCACGAGGCGTAGTGGCATATATGATGATTCAGGAGTGACGGATGCTTGAGGATATAGCAGAGTATGATTTTGAGTTCGGCCTGCAGTATTCTATAGTGCAGTTATCGAGCCTGTCGATTCAACTCTCTCTTGTCGCAAGGGTGATCGAGGCTCAGCAGGCTGATGAGTCGTTGCAGAGTTATATGGTTGAGGCTACATCTGAGAGTCAGGCAGATTGACAGATTGGTGTAAACTGTGGACTTCGCTTCAGAGGCTGATTATATGTCCCAGATGTTCCAGAGTTGTGCAGAGATCTTATGACCGAGGAACATCGATCGTGATTTTCTATCCACCGTGGCTCGACGAAGATGTACCGTGACATGAGACGACAGTATTTTTGGACAGGAATGAAGTGCCAGATCTCCAGTTTTATAGCCGAGTGTGACACGTGCCAGCGTGTCAAGGTCGATCATCAGAGACCCCCTGGTCTATTACAGCGGTTGAACGTCCCGATGTGGAAGTGGGAACATGTGTCGATAGATTTTATTATGGGCTTACCGAGGACTCAGTGCGGTCATGACGCCATTTGGGTTGTTGTGGATCGTCTGACGAAGTCAGCACATTTCCTTGCGATGCGTACGACTTGGTCTATGGAAAGGCTTGCGAGGTATATATCGAGAAGGTTGTGAGACTACATGGCATTCCTGTCTCAATCGTTTCTGACCGAGATTTGAGGTTCATGTCTCAGTTTTGGAGGAGCTTCCAGAGAGCGATGTGGACTAATTTACAGCTCAGCACCGCGTACCATCCGCAGACCGATGGTCAGACCGAGAGGGTCAACCAGATCCTCAAGGATATGGTTCAGGCTTGCGCGATTGATTTCGGGGGTAGCTGGGATGAGCATCTGCGATTGGCTGAGTTCGCGTACAATAACAGCTATCAGGCAACCATCGGTATGACTCCTTTTAAGGCATTATATGGCAGACCATGCAGATCACCGAGTTGTTGGACCGAGGTTAGAGAGCACCGTTTTCTAGGTCCCGAGCTTGTGCAGGAGACATCAGAGGCTATTGATATCATCAGGCAGAGGATGCGCACAGCTCAGAGCCGGTAGAAGAGTTTTACTGATCGTCGGCGTCGTCCCTTGAATTTTGATCGCCGTCCCTTGGAGTTTAATGTAGGGGACCATGTGATGTTAGGTCATAGCAGCGCTGAGGCAGGAGCGCTTTGCAGATCATTTTGGAGATTTTTGGTCTATCATCATTGTATTTCCCTTTATGCTCATTGTACTTGTAAAGTTTTTGATCATAGTGAAAATATAATGGAGTTTTTTGTTATTGTTTATGGGTTATGCCTTTGGTTATGCTTATCACGAATCAAATTGATGTTAAAAATCCCCCTCGTAGCATCCCAGGATCGGAACCTGGCGAATGGGAGCTGGGAGCCGAGAATGGGGTTCTATGGAGGCTGTCGGTGCCAGATTCGATGATTGAAAAATTTTTGAGGCCGATTTTTGAGTTTGGGGCGTGACAAAAGGCCTTGACCTTAAGTCATCTTAAAATTTGGATCCAATTCAACAAATCCATCATTATTAGGCCTACCACACTTAGTTCACAACCCACTACTTGACAATCCTTACCACAGCTTCTGGTAATTGAATATACCGTTAAGACTCATTTAAACAGGTCCCAAGGCCATTTTAGCCGTTGATGTTCAGATTGGGATTAATCTAACTGTCGGAATGATGATAATTGATAGTTAAAGGTCAAGATTTAGTTGGCATGGCCCACCTAAGCTTTGTATTTGCCTCATCTCTGGTCAGATGACCCAAATGGGCCCACATAGAATCATGGACAAAGTGGATTTCTTAAAAACATCTTTGTGGGCCCCACAATCATTTCGTGTGTGCACTAGAGGAGGTGCACTCACTATGCATTGGACCAAAAGCTTGGTTAAATCGAATTTGATCCGATAGTTTCCCCGACAAGGAGGGGTCTCCTCCTACTTTCCGCCAATGTCTGTTTTAAACAGACTGTTTTCATTTGTGTTGATATGTAGCCCACCATCACGACCCAAGCACATGATCTGGATTGTCCATCTGATGGAGAGCCCTCATCTGACAAAAACCCCATCGTCTGTGCGAGTTCATGCACACATACATGAGCACTACAACAGGCGCAATGGAGCTGCGAGTGAGACGTCTTCCGAAAATGAAAATCCCACTTTTGGTGCGACAGGATGACAATCCGCGTGCCTTTGCATCTGTCCATCCCAGCCATACCTTTGGGGTTATCTTATCTCTCTGTTTCACACGATTTAGGGTTCCCTCAATTCCAGAGAAAGAAACCAATGGTTGGTTTCCTCTCTACTAGCGGTGGTCAAAGTCTATGGTAAAACCAAGCATCCGAGCCATTCATTTTCATCCAATGGCTCTAGGATAGGTTAAGGTAAGCTTAAGATAGGAGAGGAATGGCACGAAATCTCATCTTCTTTCCATTCTTGCAGCTACGGGAGAAAACCCAACGTAAGCTCCCAACGTCAAACCCACTAGTCCAATCTCCTTCAAACTTTGATGAAGCTTGTCTACAAGCTTTCTAGGGCCCATACAGATTGTCCCCAAGGAATGGATGGAGGAAAAAGCTGGGAAGCTGATGACTCCATTAATGGCCATCTTCTCCTCCACCATTGTTGTGACCCACGTTGAGTCATTACTGTGAGTTTGTTTGAGTTTGGACTGATTCCAGAGCTCTGCAAAACTCCAAGAAGGAAGGAAATAAGAGAGAAAGAGAGTAGGAGTGGTGCGGCTACACCATAACGCTACTCAACTACACCAAGCTGCTACCCGACTCGGTTGGGTCATCATTGGGTCAAGTCCAGTGGTGTTGCTAGACTTCAAAAAGAGAGAAGAGAGAGAGAGAGAGAGAGAGAGAGAGAGAGAGAGAGAGAGAGAGAGAGAGAGAGAGAGAGAGAGAGAGAGAGAGAGGGAAGAAGAAGAAGAAGAAGAGAGAGATCCAAGGAGAGAGAAAAGAGGGAGCGAGGGCGAGTCGAGTGCAGGTTGGTCACTGCCAGTCCGAGCTTGCTAACTCGGTTTTCTTCTTTAAGTTAGCTGGGTTGGATAAAGTGAGCTTAGTTTAATTCAGCCGCCTTGTTGGGCATTGGGTTTTGGAAGAAAGATGAAAAGAAAGAGAGGAGAGGGACGATGTTCTCTTCATGGGGCTGATGCTGAGTCGGCCTACTGACTTGGTCAAGTCGCTAGCTCGTTTGTGACTCGGTCAAGCCAAGTTCAATGCTAGCTTAGTATAGAAAGAAGAAGAAGAAGAAAGGAAAAGAAGAGAAAAGAAAAGGAAGGATGAGATAGGAAATCAAAGAAGAAAGAGAGGAAGAGAGAAAAGGAGCAATGCAACTGTGTTGCTGACTGGTCACGACCATGTTGACTTAGTTGAGGTGACTCATTGAACTGGCCAGTTGGGGGCCAAGTCTTGGCCAAGTCTAATTGGCATTGGACTTGCATGAGGAAGCAGGGAAGGAGAAAGGAAAGAAAGGAGGAAGAGGAGAAAGAAGCTAGCCATGTGGGGCTGTTGAAAACAGATTGGGTTTGGAAACCCAACTCACTGTCAAGTCAATTAATTCTAGCTAGCTTCCTCTCCTAAAGTAAGTTGTCTAATTTATTATTATCATTGGTTTTCCTATAATCATTTCAATTATTAAATGTGATTAGCCATTAGTAGGTTATTTATGATAATATTAGTTATTATAAATAAATTTACAACCGTTAGATATTAGATGTTAGTGTTTATTTATTATTCCTCAATATTATCATTAATAATAAATCACATTACTTAGTACCATCAGAATGATCATTATTACCATGATAACTAATATTAATTACATTGTTAATGTTAATGAAAATTTTGTGATTAACATTGCGATCAATCATTCATCAATTAGTGTTAAAATCCTAAAATCTAAACCTATAATTGAACTCTAGGATGAAGCCTAAACATTAGTGATCCAAACTCTAAGGTATAATCTTGACCCTAGATAGTTGTAGAACCTTGATGTAACTGTACGGTTTCATAAATTATGATAGGATTCAACTCTAACGGCACATGCACTTCCTAGCGGCAATATAAATGGTTCAAAACATAAGGTGATGATTTCTTTCCTTGAGCTTTCCACTTTCGTGCTAGCTTAAGTGATAGTTTTTATTTTAATTTCAGTTGATAACTGATTTCTTTATTTCGAAATTACTTGGGCTAGTTGTTGGAATTGAATTTTAAATTATATGCCCAATATTTATCCTGCGTAAACATTTATATGTTACACTTTTATATTTCTCACGCTAGTGGATTACTTATGGATTGCTTGTGGAATCTTGAATTGGTACATTTATTAGTGGAAAATTTCATTATTATTTGTACACCCAGACTTGGGATGTAACTTAATTGATTATGATTATAATGGGCCCTCGACCTAGTGGTTACTTTGAATGATATGAATTTTGATGTGGGCCTACCATCCATGGGTTATCGTGTTTGTGTGGCTTTTAAGGATGGTCTTTTTATCGCATCAATTTGATATTTGCCCTATGTGGATTCGGTTTGTTATTTGTCCCATGTAGCTTCGACTTAGTATTTGCCCTATGTGGCTTCAATGATTTATTTCTACATAACCATGAGATGGTAAGTTCCATATGTTGAACTATGATTGGTCATTAGTTAATAAGATTCCATTAAACATCCTGAGGTGGTAGCCTCATGAGCCGAGGATGGTGGTATGGGACCTATGCCAAGCTGTCGGCCTACACTGGGTGATGAGGCCCCTGTAGTGACCTTTGAGCTTTCTTAAACTGGCTGCTTGTAAATGAAATAATAACTGTTAGGCTAATCATGCATTCATAGCATATGGACGATGACGGGTGGCTAATTCTGCATGCTATAGCATGTGCCTATAGGATTTAGTTGTGGAATCATTTTTTTAGCTCCTATACCACTAACTATCGGCCCACTTTTGGTGAGCTTGACACTACCCATGTACGATATACTTTTGCTGGTGACCGACCACATGCATAGATTTCACTTAAAAGCCAATTGGATGAGCATCCCCAGTTGATGAGCACTCATACATCCATGCATTTAATACGAATGCATCATATATTGTTTTGAATGCCTTTTTATTTGCAACTATGCTTAACTAATGTGGTGGTGTGTAATCTTGAGGGTAGTTCACACTGAGCTGGCCACTCATTCATCTAATATATAACCGTACAAGTAGTGCAGGTGACCTAGATGATATTCGTGTTCATATTAATGAGGAGCAGGCTACAATTGTCAAAGATGCATGATTGTACTTGCCAAGAGTTGCTACGTGATTTTATAGCTCAAGATTAGTTATAATTTACTTTGCTTCACATGCGATATTATTTCATTTTTTAATTGTAAGTATTGGGACATTGGTTTGTATAACTCATTTGGGCAGTTGCTCGTAAGATTTGAACGTACATGAAATTTCCTTTATGTTTGATTTGTTCCTATTCCACCTAAATGCTCACTCTGAAAAAGAAAAAAAAAAATATACATGAAATTTGATTATCTTTAAAGGTTAACACTCTAGTTTTTGAAAAACGAGTCATATACTCGGTTTTTGAAAACACGGGGCATTACAGGAAGCTATAAGAAGCCTTGCTTTTATTGTTTCCTTTCTTAAAACAAAAAATAAGAGAGAGAGAGAGAGAGAGAGAGAGAGAGAGAGAGAGAGAGAGAGAGAGAGAGAGAGAGAGAGCCGTGAGCACCACTCTCACCCTGCAGCACCATAGCATGTTGGGTTGAGTCTCAACTCAGTCCATGCTCTTCTAGGGAGAGGGAGAAAGAAAAAAGAGAGAAAAGAGAGGAAGGCAGAGGTGAGAAAGAAAGACACGAGAGAGGCGAAGTGGGGTTATGCTGCACTTTGTCACTACCTGAGTTAGACACGCTAACTCACTGGGTCGCAAGCTGTTGGACAGTGCAGTGGAAGAAAAAAAGAGAGAAAAGGAGAGACTAATATAGAAGAAGGATAGAAAAGGGAGAAAGATAGAGATAGAGAGGTGTTGCTGCTGCTATTGCACCGAGCTAGGTTGCAAGTTGCTGTCAGGTCAATTGGAATCACTGCACCTGGTTTAAGTCGAGTCTGGGTCACCAGCTGGGTAACTGGATGAGTAAATAAGAAGAGGAAGATAATGTGAGGGAGAAAGGAAGAAGTAGTAAGGGAGAGAGAGTCGAGAGGTTCAAGTTGTGAGCTGACTCACTGTTGAGTCAACTGGGTCAAGTTGGGCTTAGGCCTGGTCTAGGTTTGGCAGGAGTTCCAACAGGGAGAGAGAGAGAGAGAGAGAGAGAGAGAGAGAGAGAGAGAGAGAGAGAGAGAGAGAGAGAGAGAGCAAGAAAGAAAGAATGAGAATAATAGAAAGGTTTGGGTGGTTGTTGCTGTAAGTGCTATGATTTCATATCCCTTTGGTTGTCAAATTTTGTGGTGCCAAAACCTATATCCATATCTTGTATATCTTGTGTTTCATGTTTGAGACTATTCATTGCTTCAAGACATCGTATTTCAAGACAAGAACTTAAATGAAGAAAGTTTCAAGTCTTGGATGAAGAATTCAAGAATAGAAGTCCCCAAGTATGCATGTTCAAGATTTAAATAAGTACAAGTATAGAAGAAGACTTTGTCAAGTCAAGAAAGGATCAAGCTCGAGAAGGCCTACAACAAGATTCGTAAATTCTCAAGCTTCTCTTAAGGGTCATCTGAGTGTACAGACTATCAATGTCCATCTCACTTTCAAGGTTTGTTTGACCTTAGATTGACCTTAGGTTGGGCTTTATTGTAGGTCATTCTGGATATATAATTCGTATATTTTAAATATGCTTGTACGGGCTGTTCTAAGACCAGTCCTAGGGACTTCAAGACCAGTCCTGGACATACTACGACCAGTCCTGTGAGCTGTACGACTTGTCCTTCGACTGGTCTTAGCCCTACGACTCAAACTCCAACAACTAATCTGGAGGTCCTACGACCAGTCGTAGGTGACCCACGACCAGTCGTAGGTGGCCCACGACTGGTCGTAGGCTACCCAAGACCAGTCGTGGAACAGCTAATCCTTATTCCGCAGAAATCTTTGAAAATCTTTTAAGCTACAACTAGTCCTAGGATCCTAAGACCAGTCGTAGATGGAATTTTTCAGGCTATAAATAGAGCACGAACTTCAGAATTTTGAAATTCAATTCAAATCAATTCAAGCAATCTTTAGGCTATACTCTGAGATAAGTTCGTGTTTGTTTTTAAGCTACTTTGTGCTCATTTAATATTCCTTTTGCTAGCTTATTTTTTTATTTAATTTTGATATACATTCCAATCTGATTAGAAAAGGGAAATTTTTGATATTCCTTCTTCTTGGATTCAAAATCAAATAGAACTAGCCCTTTTGATTTAAAATCAATTAGACTTAGAACCATTCTTAAAGTGAGTATTGGACTTTGAACGTTGAATCGAACTTCTACTCCGATTGGTTCTACCGGGCTACTTCAAAAGGAGATTCAGGTATTTTACATTTGTGTAATTTACTTTCTTTGGTTTTGTTTGAGATTTGCCAGAAAAATCTCATTGTTTTGGTTATCTGAGGAAAGCCAGAAAACTCAAATTGTGTGGGATTTTGGATTGTGTAAGACCGTGATAAAAAGACACAATTGTGAAGGTTTTAGGTGAACCTGTGAAACCTATTTTGAGAGTGCATCCCCTGTGTGAGGATATTAGGAGTGGAGTAGCATTCTGTATGGCAATTGGATAACAGTTGGTGTACACAGGCAAACCACTATATATCGTTGTGATGTGGATGTGCTTTATTCTTTCATTTCTTTATTCATTCAGTTTTATGGATTGTATTTATGGATGAATGTTGTAATCATTTTATTTTAAGCAAGTGTGGGGAATGTTGTAATAACTTAGGATTTATTTTTGTAAGTTATTTTGATTGCTTTGCTTTTTATTCCTCATTGGTTTGTGATACAAAGGACGTTCTAGAAATAAGGTTGTCCTACCTTAAACCTTTGGTTTTTGGTGTAAGGTTGTCCTTAGAACTGATATAGTATCATTCTCTTAATTCTAGGTTATTGAGATTACTTTTAATTCAGCATTGTGCTTTATTTCTTTTATTATTCCACTTTTTTAAGTTTTATTTGACATTGCCCTATTCACCCCCCCTCTAGGGCATATAGCTAGGCTCTTTCAGTTGCACCTATCGAGTCAACTCAGTTGAGTTATCGGGCTAAAATTGGGTTTGGCATGAGTTCATGCCTTGTAAGAGTTCAGAGAAAGAGTCGAGGGAAAGGAAGATAGAAAAAAAGGAAGAGAGGTGGAGCTGCTGAGTCACGATTAAGTTGACTTCGCCACTTACCGAGTTTTGTTGCCGAGTTAAGCGTTTTAACTCGTTAAGGCTGAGTTCGAGTTACATCAAATAAACCACGCCTCAAGGCGAGTTAAAACCTTGTATATTAGCCTTCTAGAAGAATTTTAGTTATTAAATTCCTATTTTTTGATAATTATCTTTTTTCCTCCTTATCCCCGTCTACTTTCTCATTCATGTTGGATTCATGTTAGTGGAGGTGATACGAGTTGAATGCATTTTAATCAAAATTTGGGGTGAGGACTCCCCCTTTAAGCTTCTCACTTAGATTCATCACTCTTGATATAGACGATGCTTAATCTCTCACATTCAGTATCTCCTAAGTCACATGATTTACTTATCTCATTATGCGAATATGTCTATCTTTTCTACAATCACCTCTTATGTTGTATACTTGATATGTCTCTTTAATGTTAGCAAGCATGAATGATTTAATTATTACATTTTATCTCAAGTTATAGAATTTGTTAATTAATTAGATGTTGCCACTTGCGGTTACTTGATGGATTGAATGAAACTTGTTGTGGACTTATGGACCATATTTGTCCTATGTGGCTTTGATCACATATTTGCCCCTCTGCGGCTTTGATGGAATATTGGTTCCCTTTAAGGCTTTGGTTATTATATTTGTGTAAACTTGTTGATTTTCAAGTCATTATGCAGAGTTCGATATAATTTTTGGGTGGAGCTAAAGTTCATTTATTGATTTTCTGGCTATCTTACGAAGTTTATACAATTTTCGAATGTTGTCGGAGTTCATATGTTAATTCTCTCTTCGAATTACGAAGTTCAATCATATTGTGATTTTCGAGTGGAGCTGAAGTTCGTTTATGGATTTTCTACTCACCATGTGGAGTTCACATATGATATGATTTTTAAGTGAAACAGATGTTAAATGTTGATTTTTTATTCATCTTACAAAGTTCACTTGTATTGTGATTTCTAGGTGAAGCTGAAGTTCACATGTTTATTTTCTAGTTACCGTGCAGAGTTCATATGATTTCTGGGTGAAGCTGAAGTTCATTTATTAATTTTCTAGTCATTGTGTGGAGTTCTATATGATTTTCAGATAAAACGAAAGTTCACTTGTTGATTTTCAAGTCATCTTGTGGAGTTCACTTACAGTGTGATTTTCGAGTGCAACAGAAGATCATATGTTGATTATTTGACTATCTGGACACATTCGCTTACATTGTGATTGCTATTACATTTTTCAATGGTGAAATTATATTAATTGGCTATATTTCTAAGTATATGATCGTGATTTTGAATTGCGTTGTTTAATATATCTCTCATCATGTCTTGTGATTTATACTGGGTTATGATTGATGAGTGTGTAATCTTATAGGGTATTTCTCACTGCATTTATAACCATTGACGCGATTAAAACATATTAGTTGATGCATGTGTAGAGCGAGCAGATGTTGTTCACTTGGTTACAGGAGCAAATTAGGTGGTTGAGGAGCTAGACGGGGTCCATGTGACACATATTGAGGTTTATCATTAGTTAATGTATTTCTATTTTTGTTCAATGAACTTTTAATATTTAGGTTATACGAGTCATGTATGGGCACTACATCTTGGATTTTTGTAGTGATTGGAAAGATTTTATACAATGTATGGTTTACTTTGCCAATATTTGCTAACTCACTTTAATTAATGATAAGATTTTTAAATTTAGACTAAAATTTTAAAGGCTAATGCTCAGGTTTTCAAGAAACGAGCACTATACTCAAGTTTCAAAAATCAGAGTGTTACACAGAGTTTTTTAGATTATGTTTTTATTTGTATATCTATGGAACTAACTCTTTGTCAATTTCTAATAAAAATGGGGAGAAAGATCAAGTCACACTAAAACAATAAATTCTACTTCGTAGGATTTGTTTGTTCTATGCATGGATTGATGCAGATATGAGGAGCAATTATGGGGAAGCATTGCTAGTATTACATATCTCAAGTCATGTATTTAAACTTGTAAATAATTATAATTTTGGACATGTAATATTTTGTGTCATATTGGTATGTCATTGGTATGGACCATGACATTGTTTAAATTAAGTTTTTATCACGTAATTGACAAATGAGGAGATTGTTAATGTATTGATTTGTGCATCTTGTTTGTCAATCACATGAATCCTTGTGTCATGTAGTCAGTTAAGCCCTTGGAAGCTGAAGACTGAAGACACAAGAGGACATGATCATCAATGAGAAAATAATAAGCAAATGAAGTGCCTTGGTGACCCTAACCCTTAATCCAAAACAACCCATGAACCTCTAAATAATTCTTAACCTTATAAGTAAATCTTGTTGATCATCCCTTAACCTTACGAGCCTTATTAAAATATTATAAGATAGGTTATAGAGGTTCCTAAGCTGCTGAAAATATAAACTGAACAAACCAACAATTTTGAAAGTGTGAACAAGCAAAGCTCGATTGACCGAACATGGTTTAAAATGTCTAACAACCTTTGGCCTAAAATATGAATTAGTTCGAGCGCTCGAAGCACAAGCTCGATTAATCGAGGGATCTTTGATCCCTCTCAAGTGATTATGTTCAATCGATTAAACATGGTCAAAATAATCTAACAAGTTCTCCGGACTATTTTTATCCTAACTTGATCGATCGAGCCTAATTATTAGAGATCCATTGGATCAAGATTGTTATATATATATATTGCATTATGATCTTTGGGTAAATTATGGATTTTAACATTTTAGAGACCTTATTGCATCCCAAGCTTTACCAACCTCATATGCTCTATCTTAATGAGGTCCATGATTTCTTCTTAGTGATTGTTCAGTCTAATGAGCATTTCAAACTCTTCTGCTGTAACGTCTCGAAAAAATTCGTACAAAGACCCGAGTAACACCTTAGGCAGAAATCGCTAAGGACTAAATCCTTTAGAAATTAAGAAAGATTTAATTAGTGTTAAAATAGATTACCTATGAAATTAGCACTAATCACTTTAAATACGATTTGCAAGATCAAAAACTTGTAGAATCGTTAACGCTACGTTACCCTAAAATCTAGGATCCATCCCTAAACCCAGTTGCTCTGGGGAGCATTATGAAACTTCGTATCGGACCTGGACCACACGTCGAAGGTCTGATTTTCATGAAACTATATGATTATGAACACCTTTCTAGACTTGACAACACCTAGGAAATCAAGTCCTAATAGTACCTAGAAACACATAATTTAAGCCTGGAGCGAAGTGTGTGAGAAATGTGAATATCTTTAGAAAATGAACAGAAACTTAAGTGAATTGAGTCGATTCGCTTGCAAGTCAAATATAAGGATTCAGACTATCTAAATCTGACCCGATTACACCCTCGGATCAAAAAAAATTTTCAACACATGTCAGTATACTTATGACCCTGATCGAGCACCGGTGACCGTTGAACTGAAACTAGTTCGCCACAGTCGATTTGTAAAACCGATCGGACCGAAAACTTCGCCTAACCTAGATCCATGGTCATGGAGCTTAAGTCTGATTGCATTCAGCAAAGGGGCCTCCAGAAGTACTCTATTGGATCAGAACAGACACCATTTGGCTATAACCTAAGTATACCTTGGACCTGGGGCCATTCCCATCAGTTTAGGGCCTATATAAGGGTCTTAAACCCTCTCTCTCTCTCTCTCTCATTCCATACGAATTTGGAAAAACCATAAGGGAGAAAAGAGAGAAAAGAGAAGGAAAGAGAGAGAAAGTGTGAGAGAGAGTTGGAGTTCATCCCTGGGATTAAATCCTGACGCTCCATGTGCATCACCACTGTCCTAGTATTGCTATATGGGCAAGTCCGATTATGTTCTTAGGTAAGAAATCCTAACCCTCACCTATTTTAGATATTCAAGTAGAACAGATGGTGAAATAGCTAACCTATTCTCTGTTATAAGTGATCGTCATGCCGTAGACAAAGGCTTGATCAACAAATTGAGTTCGATACTTATCTATTTAAGGCATTCAATGTCAGTAATGATTTATGACTGGCTTGATTGCTATCACAGGTACTTAGATACGAGGGTTTTTGTGTATTATGCATTCATATATACTATGTTGATTTATAATGCATTCCATGTGTTTGTTGAAATGACTGAATGAATATGGATTCATGATTTGTGCCTGCCATGTGTATGGAATGTAAGAACATGATTGATGTATATTAGACAACTCCTTAGTGAAAGGATTTATCCTATTATATGTTGAAATCAACATACGTCATGTATATCGGTTATGTATAGTTTAAGTTTTTGACAAAATGCCTGAATGAGTTATTGTTAGATGAATTGTAGTTAATAAGGTTGTTGAGATAGGATTCTCAACCACCTTAGCTATGTACATAAGTCCCTTCAAATAACTGTAAATCTATATGGTGTGTTTGAGTAGAATAGGTATATGTAAAATGACATGTTATGTGTTTCATTGTATTTTCAAATGTTATCCATGGTTACAATGGTTATTAAGTGTTGTATGATTATTACATGTACATATTTCTTACATCGTAATGTGTTTGAGTCTACGATGTAGTCCAGGCAATCAACAAATTTCTGTGAACGGTGGTTGAACTGCTTGACCATGACGGACACGCCCAATGAATCCGAGTCATACGCTGCTTGTCTGCAGTGGTTAGGCCACACAGAGTTACTTACGCGCTCTATGTTGATCAGCTCGATGTATGCTCGTACCAGTCGAGTTTATCAACTAACCCAGTTGACTCAATGTAGGTTCACCATGTATGGACGCTACTGCTTGAATCTACGGTACTAAACTCACCAGTGAAAAACTCGTTAACCTTGGTACCTCGATCCGCTAAGACTCATAAGTCGGGCATAGTGGTATGGGACACCATGGTCGAGCTGTCGGCTTACGCTAGGGTGACGAGCCTCCCCACAGTGACCAGTGAGTAACCCAGACTCGTGAGACGAAGTAGTATGAAACTCTGTATTTGAGCAGTCGGCCTTCATTGATCAGGTGATAGCTCTTTGTAGTGAACTCGAGCATACTCTGAGGCTGCGTTGAGGCGATGAGCCTTTCCGTAGTAACTGGAGTGTAAACTAGGCCTACACTGATCAGGTGGTGAGCCCTTTGTAGTGACCTAGAACTGCATCATCTTATGAGATTTGCTAGGACTGACGACCCTAGAATGGATCATTGTTTGGGAATTAATATAAGGGAGGCACCTTAGCTTCCCAATCTTGTTGTATGAATGAACTTAAGTAAGAACCTACTTAATCATCGTGCATGCACCGCATTACGTGCGCATTTGGTGTAGCAGGTCAAGCATTGAGAAAGTATTTCATGCCGCGATCGTTAGATGAGGTCACTGAGGGAGCGCAGGTAAGGGCATGCATCATTATTTCATATCATTCTTGCATTAACAAGAGTACTTAGGACCTGATTGTTGTATTGCGTTATCATTACTGCTTGACTGAATTGATAACATGTTAACCTTTACTTTATTATTCCACTGAGTTGATCACTCACACCCACGTTATGGAATGGTATTTTAAGCACCAACTAGACTCTATCTTAGCTACAGATGGCGACACGACGTGTGAGGTGGAGCCTGACTTCTTTGACAATGAGAAGGAATTCTCGTATATGCAATTCTCTGGTGGATTCACTTAGACCATCCTGAGCAACGGGGGCTACAAGGCTTATCATATGTAGTTGGATTATCTTGACATTTTATATTTTTTTGAACTAAGACATGTAATTATTCGACCTGGTAATGTACTCATACTCTGGAGACCGACTATGGACCATACGTTCCGTATATGCTTATATATATCTCTCAAACTTCCACTTGTGTTATTTAACTACCTCTGGAGTATGATATGTTGTTTTGGTATAATCTCACTCATGTTTAATGTACTATTGCAGACAACATTTAATCATCATCATATATGTTGCATAAGTGATGTTTTGAAACTCGAGAGTTAGGCTCTTGCTTGACTCCCAATTTTCAGGGCGTTATAAGTTGGTATCAGAGCATGATTTAGATTAAAATAGACTTGGGTTATGGTCGCACGACGTACGCTGACGCACTATGACGTAGGAGGGTGTGAGAAAACGTAGAAACAGTTTTAGGAGTTCCAATTTCGCCAAACAGCGAAATCAACCAAAATCAATCTTAAGAGATTGACCCCGTAGGCTTTCTCGATCACATGAAACGATCCCACCGTGTTTCTAAACCATCAATCAATGGGTTTAGACAAAGTTTTGACCCATTCCAACCTTAAACGACCCGAGAAAATTAAATGTACAAGAGATAGGACCCGAAATGACTTGAACGGAGTCGGGGGCCTGCATCGTGCAAATCGAGGGGATCCAAAGTGGGCCTCACACCATTCTGGCACCCTGGGGGGGGGGGGGGGGGGGGTACCATTGCCTAATGGGTGAGGATTCGTCGAAAGCTTCAGTGATTGGTGATGCTATCGTCAAGTCGACGAGAGCTCGCTAGTCGATCGGACCAGGCCTGTCGTGCTAGCCAGGGCCGAGCGCTGTGTGGCCCACCAAATTGTGTAAAAAGGGTTTTTCCCCTTTCATTTGTTTCTCCTCTTCATTTTCCACCCCTCCAATCTCTCCTTTCTCTCAAAAATTCTAAATTTCCCCTCTCAAATCGCCCCTCCAAGCTCATTTTCTTCCTTTTTCGTGCACCACCTACACCATTCCCTCAAACCCATCATCCATAGCTATCTATCTCCCTTAATCCCTCTCATTTGAGTACACAAATACCCCTTTGTGTCTCAAAAGCCCCAAAGTTCAACAACCCATCTAGATCCTCATTTCATTCCACTCTAATGGCTCTCTTTGAGCTTGTGGCAACCATATTCTCACTTTCCACACTTCTTTCCCTCATGGGGAAGAAGAGGGCTCCCACGGATGAGGCCAGGCTTAGCCGCCCTACCCGTTCGAGGAGACCGAGAGGCACCACCACAAGTACAAGGGTCAATCGAGAGTTAAAAATGAAGCGGGATCTCGATCCCCAGATTCCCATTGAAAGGGCTCTGTTGGCGGAGTTGTCTCATGGCATTTATAAGGGCCGTAGGGTCCTTTTCGAAGTGCATATGGATAAAAAGATCTTCGGGGAGTATCTGGTGATGGGCCGCCTGGTGGATGCCGGGTGGGGTCCCGTATTTGAGGGTAAGACAAAGGCAAATGTGAACACTGTCAGAGCCTTCTATGTACATATCCAGGAGCTGACACTAGAGCCTTTGCAGTTTAAGTTCCCTGTGGGAGGGCAAGATCTCATAGTCGATGTTGCCTTGGTAGCCCGAGTCATGGGATTGTCACGTAGTGAGGTCCATGCTAGTGAGAAGAATCTGTCAAGTGCACGTGAAAGGGACCGCCGCACATGACTCCTCTATGGCCATCTGGTCCAGTGGAATCTAAACAATATCCTTTTAGCATCCAAGATGCCTGACGACTTTTGTCTTCTCCATCACATCTTCACGTACAATGTGTACCCCAAGTGGAGTAATTACAGCGAGTGTACACACTTGATGGTGGATTTCTTATACCGTGTTGGGCAGGGAGATAATCTGTGCCTGCCTACCTTCATCCTGTAAGAGATAGTTCTGACTGCACGCTCTATTAGGACAGCCGTTTCGCTCCCATTCAGGCAACTCATATGCAAGCTCTCACGTGAGTTCAACTACAAACTCGGAGAAAAACTTTCGGTGCCGATCCATTTCATCAATGACATGAATCTCCACAACATGGAGATTGGGCCACGACAGCGTCGAACCCGGCGTGCAGAGAGTGAAGATGAGGCGGATAATGAAGAGGAAAAGACTGATGAAGAGGGTGATAAGATAGAAGAAGAGTAAGAAGGAGAGGAGGAGGAAGCCCAGGACAATGATGAGGGCTCTCCTTCCGTTGTTACACAAGAGCACGACAATGATCAGGTTTCCAGGGAAGCCCGCTTGGCTCAGCTGGAAGAGGGCCAAGATGCCCTACGATAGGAGATCACGCAGGTCAGAGCCAAAGTTGAGGAGACCGAGGCCTTCATGAAGCGAAGATTTAAGAAGGTGTCTCGTACCCTGAGGGTCATCCTGTGCTGTGTACAGTATAAGAGTGCACCTCCACCATCGACAGATTTTGATGACTAGTCCTGCACGTAGTCATCCTTTTAGTTGCTTTGTGTATTTCTTTCCTTGTTGTTTTGTATGGCCTCGATAGGCTTAATAATGTAGTGGTTTGGTAGCATGTTTTCGTGTTTACAGTCTTGGTTGTATTAGCTCACATGTATCTTCTGTCATGATTCATATAACATTGTGTCTCATGTATTGTGACGATTTTAATAAATGAAATGCATGAAGTTTCATAAATCTGTGTGTGAATGCTGTGGGAATGAGTTTGTGAGTATGCTGAATTTGACTTGGGTTATACCCTATGTTGTATATAGGGAATGCAACCTAAGGCTGCACGGAGTTCGGCACATCTCACCTTTAGCGATTCGATTGACGGGGCACCTCCCCTGAGCGATAGCCAAACGGACCCTAGTACGGGCCCGACTCACGCTACTATGCCAGATTCTCAGCCGGCCACTAGCCCTACTAATGGGCCTGCACCTGTTGCATCATTGGTTCCAGAGCAGAACCGTGCAACTACTTCGGCTCCGTGCATGCCCTAGTCTGCTCCCCCTACTGATCGATTGGAGCAAATGATGCTCTTGATGTAGTAGCAACAACATCTGCAGCAGCAGCAGCAGCAGTTCTTGACCTCCATGGCTGGTATCTTTGCCCAGAGTATGGGCATGACTCTACCTACCTCACCTATGCACCCTGTTGGGAACACGAGTGTCAGCGGCACATTCGAGCAATTCCAATGCTTACGGCCTTCTACTTTCACGGGTACTCATAGACCCGAGGAGGCTAAATATTGGATTGACCACATCTCTAAGATGCTGAGGCCATTACACTATACTGAGGCAGAACAGGTTGAGCTAGTCACCTTCATATTTGAGAAGGAGGCCAGCCTTTGGTAGGACAGCGTCCTACGAACTATTGCGGCTGGATATGTATGGACATGGGCAGCCTTTGAGGCCCACTTCCACGAGAAGTACTATCCCCTCACATATCGCCACGAGAAAGAGAGTGAGTTACTCCACCTCCGACAGGGAGGGATGATAGTGGCAGAGTATGAGAACAGATTCACGGAGCTAGGCAGGTATGCTCCATTGATATTGGTCGATGAGCCGATGCGTATGCGGTGATTTTTTGAGGGTCTACGACCCAAGATTCGCTCGAAGATGTGCTATGCTAGCATAACCAGCTATGCTGAGCTAGTGAGCATGTTTATGGGAGCTGAGCAGAACGAGGACAGGCAGTCCTGTTTGTGAGCACCTATGGCTCCTAGGCCGTGACCAGACATGCCGAGTAGGTCATTCCTCAGTAAGAGGTAGCGGATAGATTCACCTCTTAGGTTTGTGGCTCCACCGGTTCAACTGTGACGGGCAGATTTGTGGTGTAATTATTGGAGGAGGTTGGGCCACACAAAGGTGAATTGTTTCGCCAGGATGAGGGATAGCGGGTTCTCACCGCCTAAGAGGATCAACCGTCCGATGCCTCAGGCCATCTCCACTCCGCCCCTACGGACAGCACCAGCACACCCCTCCTTTCGGCCGCTTGCACCTCGCTTCAGGCCGCCAGCCGAACCGTTCATAGTAGGTTCGTGTGCACTCACTTTCAACTGAGGCTTCCGAGATAGAAGTTATGGTACCACCAGCTTTCGAAGTCATAGCGCATATGCAAGGTATACCGGTCTTCTTATTGGTGGATATTGGGTCCACTACCTCTATAGTATCATGCGCAGCAGTCAAGCGACTGGGGTTAGAAACTAGTCCTATGAAGGGGTGAGACTTCTTGCTGCCGTAGGGACTTTTTCAGACATTACCAAGATGTGTAAGGATTGATCGATAGACTTAGGGGGCAGGACAGTGCGCGTCGACCTGATCGTTGTCCCACTGTGACATTACGACGTCATTCTCGGTATGGACTGGCTCACTGAGATGCAAGCAGAGATCGATTGTGAGGCTAGGGTGGTGACAACCTATGGATCCAAGGGCATGACCTTTACTTTTGCAGTTCAGGTCAGTATGTCCTGCCGCTTGCGTTGTTATGCTTCCTTGTCGAAGAATGTGGATGGCTCAACACTTGAAGCTACGACTGTAGTTCAAGATTTTGAGGATGTGTTCAGAAAGATACATGGATTACCTCCTCGGTGTGAGATCGACTTTACTATCGATCTTGTACCTGGTGCGACACCTATTTCATTGCCTACATATCACATGCCTCCATGTGAGAGGGAGGAACTAAGGAGATAGATTGATGATTTGTTAGAGGCAGGTTTCATACGACCGAATGTGTCTCCTTGGGGAGCACCCGTATTGTTCGTGAAGAAGAAGGATAGTTCACTGCAATTATGTATTGATTATTACAGGTTGAACCAGGTGACGGTAAAGAACAAGTATCCTTTGCCAGGATAGATGATCTGTTCGATCAGTTGAAGGGGGCGCGATATTTTTCAAAGATTGATTTACAGTCAGGGTATCACCAGTTGTGCGTCAGGGAGGAGGACATGCAAAAGACGGCTTTCAGGACCAGTTTTGGACACTATGAGTTTCTCACGATGTCGTTCGGCCTTACGAACACACCATCCATGTTCATGGACTTAATGAACAGGGTTTTTCGGTCGTTTCTGTTCTGATTTGTCATCGTGTTTATAGGTGACATCCTGATATATTCCAAGAGTCAGGAAGAGCACGAGGAACATCTGCGAACAGTCTTGGATACTCTGAAGAAGAACCAGTTGTTCGCGCAGTACAAGAAGTATAACTTCTGGAAAGAGGAAGTCAAGTTCCTGGGACATGTGGTGTCCAAGGAAGGGATAACAATTGACCTTGCTAAGGTAGCCACGGTTTAAGACTGGGAGCAGCCTGGTTTGATTACTGAGGTGAGGAGTTTTCTTAGTCTAGCAGAGTACTACCGTCGATTTATTAGGGACTTCTCCAAGATTGTCAGACTGCTATCTGAGTTGACATGGAAGGATCTGAAGTTCAGTTGTAATGAGAAGGCGGAAGTAGCTTTTCAGGAGTTGAAGGATAAGCTAACGTCTGCCCCTGTGCTATTATTGCCAGAGCAAAGGGTCAAGTATACTATATATACCGACGCATCTGGCGTTCGTCTGGGTTGTATCCTTATGCAGAAGGACAGGGCGATTGCTTATGCCTTAAGACAGTTGAGGAAACATAAGGAGAACTACCCTACACACGACCTAGAGTTAGTAGCCGTCATCTGTGCACTGAAGCTCTGGATACATTACCTCTACGGAGAGGAGTTCGAGCTCTTTTGTGACCAAAAGAGCCTCAAATACATATTGACGCAGCGGGACCTGAATATGAGGCAACGGCGATGGATGGAGACCTTGAAGGACTTCAAGTTCGAGGTTTCTGACCATCCGGGCAAGGCTAACCTTATGGCTGATGCATTGAGCTGTAAGAAGATCATAGAGTTTGTAGCTCCGCTTATGGTGGCAGAATGGGGAATAATCGAGTTCGTGCGAGACTTCAAGCAAAAGCTCACCGTGGAGGAGCCATTCGAGAGCGTCGTGCACGTTCGTGTGCGGCCACTTATTGATGATAGGATCATCGAGGCCTAGAAGGATGACGGACGATTGTCTGAGCTTCGAGAGCAGGCTAGCGACGATGAGGACACTAAGTGGATTATTGGTACAGATGGGGGCTTACTCTAATGTGGCCTCCTATGCATCCCAGATACTCATGACTTGAGACAAGACGTTCTCGAGGCAGCCCACAGTTCGAAGCTTGCGATGCATCCTGGTAGCACGAAGATGCATCAAGACATGAAGAGATCGTACTGGTGGGACAATATGAAAGTCCACATAGCAGATTATGTGCCCGTTGTCTCACGTGCCAGTAGGTCAAGGCAGAGCATCGCCAACCTCTTGGACTACTTTAGCCCATGCCCATAGCGGAATGGAAGTGGGTTTCATCTCTATGGATTTCATATCAGGACTGTCGAAGACGAGGAAGGGACATGACTCCATTTGGGTGATCGTGGATCGATTGACGAAATCAGCTCATTTTCTCCCCGTCAGAGTTTCAAACTCTGCAGACGAGTTGGCCAGGTTGTACATCAAGGAGATTGTATGTCTGCATATAGTTCCCCTAGAGATTGTGTCCGACCGAGACACGTGATTTACATCCATCTTCTGGATTAGCATCCAGGAGGTAATGGGTGTGAAGTTGAAGTTCAATGCCGCATTCCACCCATAAACTGACGGGCAGATGGAACGGGTAAATCAGGTATTAGAAGATATGCTGCGAGCTTGTGTGTTAGATTTCAAGGACAGTTGGGACGACTGTCTTCCTTACGCAGAGTTTGCATACAACAACAGTTTTTAGGCGAGTATTGGCATGACTCCATATGAGGCCTTATATGAGCGTCCCTGTCAAGCACCATATTAATGGATAGAGGTTGGTGAGAAGAGTCTGATTGGCCCAGAGTTGGTTCAGGCGACTTCAGAGAAGATCGACTTATCAGGCGTCGACTTCTGGCAGCACAGAGCAGACAGAAGAGCTACGCCGATATGAGGCGATAACCATTAGAGTTTGAGGTTGGAGACCATGTGTTCCTTAAAATTTTTTCTATGAAGGGAGTTCTCCGATTTGGAAAGAAGAGGAAGCTTATGCCGCGGTTTATTGGCCCATTTCAGATACTTGATCGAGTGGGTGTGGTGGCATACCGCCTTGCTTTGCCTACACCACTCGTAGGCGTGCACAATGTATTTCATATATCTATGCTAAAGAAATACGTTCTTAATCCTTCACACATTATCAGATGGGAGCAGGTGCAGTTGAGCAAGGATGTGACATATGTACTGCATCTGATGTGCATCCTAGATAGGAAGAAGCAGGTGTTGCGCAGTAAAGTGATTCCGCTTGTGAAGGTACTGTGGACACATCACACGGAAGAGGAGGCTACTTGGGAGACAGAAGCCGAGGTCTAAAAGAACTGCTCTCAGATTCTCGAAGAGTATGAAAAGGTACTAATTACAAAGATAAAATTTTTCTTTAAGGGAGGTAGATTTTAACGTCTCAGAAAAATCCGTACAAAGACCCAAGTACCACCTTAGGCAGAAATCGTTAAGGACCAAATCCTTTAAAAATTAAGAGAGACTTAATTAGTGCTAAACTAGATTACTTGTGAAATTAGCACTAATCATTTTAAATACGATCTACAAGACTCAAAACTTGTAGAATCGTTAACGCTGCGTACCTTAAAATCTAGGATCCATCCCTAAACTCAGTTGCTCTCAGGAGCATCATGAAACTTTGTATCAGACCTAGACCACATGTCGAAGGTCCAATTTTCACAAAACTATACGATTATGAATGCCTTACTGGACTGGACAACCACCTCGAAAATCAAGTCCTAATAGTACCCAGAAACACACAACTTGAGCTCGGAGCAAAGTGTGTGAGAAACGCGAATATCTTTAGGAAATGAATTGAAACTTAAGTGAATTGAGTCGGTTCGCTTGCAGGCCAAATATAAGGATTCAGACCGTCGGAATCTAACCCGATTACACCCTTAGATCAGGAAAAATTTTCAACACATGTCAGTGTACTTGTGACCCTGATCGAGCACCGGTGACCGTTGAACTGAAATTAGTTTGCCGCGGTCAATCTGCAAACTCGATCAGACCAAAAACTTCACTTGACCTAGATCCATGGTCAGGGAGCTTAAGTCCGACCGCATTCAGCAAAGGGGCCTCCAAAAGGGCTCTGTTGGATTAGAACAGACACCATTTGGCTATAACCTAAGTATACCTTGGCCCCGGGGCCATTCTTATTAGTTCAGGGCCTATATAAGGGTCTTAAACCCTCTCTCACTCTCATTCCATACAAATTTGAAAAAACCATAAGGGAGAGAAGAGAGAAAAGATAAGGAAAGAGAGAGAAAGTGTGAGAGAGAGTTGGAGTTCGTCCTTGGGATTAAATCCTGCCGCTTCACGTGCATCACTATTGTCCCAGTATCGCTATACGGGCGAGTCTGATTCTGTTCTTAGGTAAGAAATCCTAACCCTAACCTGTTTTAGAGATTCAAGTGGAATAGATGGTAGAATAGCTAACCTATTCCCTGATATAGGTGGTCGTCGTGCCGTAGACAAAGGCTTGATCTACAAACTGAGTTCAATACTTGTCTATCGGCGTAAGGTACGGACTTTAAATGTTTACGTTATGATTTTCAAGGTTTTCAATGTCAGTAATGATTCATGACTGGCTTGATTGCTATCACAAGTACTTAGATACGAGGGTTTTTGTTCATTATGCATTCATATATACTATGTTGATTTATAATGCATTCCATATGTTTGTTGAAATGACTGAATGAATATGGATTCATGATTTGTGCCTATCATGTGTATGGAATGTAAGAACATGATTGATGTATATTAGAAAACTCCTTGGTTAAAGCATTTATCTTATTATATGTTGAAATCAACATACGTCATGTATGTCGGTTATGTGTAGTCTAAGTGTTTGACAAAATGCCTGAATGAGTTGTTTTTAGATGAATTGTAGTTAATAAGGTTGTTGAGATAGGATTCTCAACCACCTTAACTATGTACATAAGTCCCTTTAAATAGTTGTAAATCTATATGGTGTGTTTGAGTAGAATAGGTATATGTAAAATGGCATGTTATGTGTTTCATTATATTTTCAAATGTTATCCATGGTTACAATAGTTGTTAAGTGTTATATGATTATCACATGTACATATTTCTTACATTGTAATGTGTTTGGGACTACGATGTAGTCCAGACCATCGGTAAATGTCTGTGAATTGTGGTTGAACTGCTTAACTACGATGGACACGCCCGATGAATCCGAGTCGTACGCTGCTTGTCGGCGGTGGTTAGGCCACAGGGAGTTGCTTATGTGCTCCATGTCAATCGGCTCGACGTATGCTCGTACTAGTCGAGTTTGTTAACTAACCCAGTTGACCCAATGTATGTTCACTATATATGGATGCTACTGCATGAATCTAAGGTACCAAACTTACCAGTGAAAAGTCTGTTAACCTTGGTACCTCGATCTGCTAAGACTCATGAGCCGGGCATGGTGGTATGGGAAGCCATGATTGAGTTATCGGCCAACGCTAGGGTGACAAGCCTCCCCGTAGTGACCAGTGAGCAACCCAGATTCGTGAGCCGAATACGGTGGTATGAGACACTGTATTCGAGCTGTTGGCCTACACTCATCAAGTGACGAGCCCTTTGTAGTGACCTCGAGCATACTCTGAGGCTACATTGAAGCAACGAGCCTTTCCATAGTAACTGAAGTGTAAACTAGGCCTACACTGATCAAGTGGCGAGCCCTTTGTAGTGACTTAGAATCGCATCATCGTATGAGATTTGCTAGGACTGACGACCCTAGAATGGATCATTGTTTGGGAATTGATATAAGGGAGGTACCTTAGCTTTCCAATCTTACTGTATGAATGAATCTAAGTAAGAACCTGGCTAATCATCATGCATGCACCGCATTATGTGTGAGTTTGACGTAGTAGGTCAAGTACCGAGGAAGTGTTTCATGTCGTGATCGTAAGATGAAGTCGCTAAGGGAGCATAAGCGAGGGCATGCATCATTATTTCATATCATTCTTACATTAACAACAATACTTAGGACCTGATTGTTATATTGTGTTATCATTACTGCTTGACTGAATTGATAACATGTTAACCTATGCTTTATTGTTCCACTGAGTTGATCACTCACTCCCATATTATGGGACGATGTTTTATACACCAATCAGACTCTGTCTTAGCTGCAGATGGCGACGCGACTTATGAGGTGGA
The DNA here is from genome assembly GCA_037074715.1 of Magnolia kwangsiensis. Classification (NCBI taxonomy): domain Eukaryota; kingdom Viridiplantae; phylum Streptophyta; class Magnoliopsida; order Magnoliales; family Magnoliaceae; genus Magnolia; species Magnolia kwangsiensis. Next base: position 27,065,191 of record CM073582.1, read on the forward strand.
GCTTGACTTTTTTGACGACGAGAAAGAATTCTCATATATGCAGTTATTTGGTGGATTCACTCAGACCATCCTGAGCGACGGGGTCTACAGGGCTTATCATCTGTAGTTGGATTATCTTTACATTTTGTATTTTTTTGAACTAAGACATGTAATTATTCGACTTAGTAATGTATTCATACTCTGGACACCGGCTATGGACCATACATTCCATATATGCTTATATACACCTCTCAGTCTTCCGTTTGCACTATTTAACTGCTTCTAAATTATAATATATTATTTTGGTATAATCCCACTGATGTTTAATGTACTATTGTAGACAACATTTATCATCATCATATATGTTGTATAAGTGATGTTTTGAAACTCGGGAGTTGGGCTCCTGGTCGACCCCCGATTTTCAGGGCGTTACATCTGCAAGAAGATTATGATCTCAAGCCTTTTATAAATTTTAAACACCATTTTTATTGGCAATTTTTAGTGTTTATCAACTTCTATAATATCCATCAAGTATAATCCCTTAAGAATTCAACTTCCCATTAGTTGTAGGAGATTCCACTCACCTCTCATCACCTTGATCATATTAAAGTGTCACTACATGTAAGGTATTTGATCTTGGAGTTGAAGCCTTGGTAAAGCATCAACATCATGATTGGGAGAGAAAATTGGAACTTATTAAAGCACGGGAGAGTAACAATTAAGCAACCCAAGAATGACGCATCAATGTAGCTCAATCCGACAAGTAATGTTATCAATTGTCGAGTCCACTCTTTCCTTGTATAAGATTGAGTGTAAGAGTTTGAATTTCCATACTCGACTAGGTTCTTATGTATGATCTAACTCAAAGTCCTTGTGTAAGCCATTAGACACAGGTGTGTTATTTGTTAGTCTCTGAGGGAGCTCCGGTGGGAGTAAAAGTAAGTCCTTGGCTTAGGATTGAGCTTGTTAACCTCAGTTAGCCGATAGAAAATCAACTCAAGTCTCTCGCGAGAGCATCTGGTGGGAGTGTACACTGAGGTCCTTGTATATGGTTGTAAAGATTATAGGTGAACCTAATTTAAAATATTCAATAGTAAAATCTGGTATACTTATGGGTTGAATGTGTCCGCTTAGAGCGGAGTAAGGAAACCGAACCACTATGCATGCTTGTGTTTATGATTGTCTTTGAGTAATTGTTTAATTTTGCTTATGCAATTGAATATTTAATTATATATATGCATGATTAGATAAATGATAGGATTTGATTGGTAGCATATCCCACACACACATATATACTATCATTGTTATAAACTACTTGCTTCATACGAATATGATTTGTAGTATATGTGATTGGACCCTTTATTAGCTTAAAAGCCTTAGAGTTAATTAACTTAGTTTAATTGTTATATTAGTTAGTTTAATTATCATATTAGTTTAAGCAAGTAATTATATATTAAAAGAAAAAAAAATTATTTAGTCATAATTACTCCATTTAGAATATATCCTTTATTCTATAAAGCTCCTCCAATCTTCCATAATTATAGCTATAGTTGTGTCCCACCACCAACTTACACGATTTCAAGAATCATTCACCACATTCAATTTGCTCTTGGGTTCCTATTTTGGTCAAAGTATTCTTCGTATTCTTGATAGTGATCACATTTTTACGAAAGAGACTATTATCTTTACTAGAATAGTTAGGTTTGCAAGGGAAAAATTTCAGAACGCATCTCTCTGCAAGTGTCCAAAGAAAAAGGCAGATATAACTGATTTGAAGTGGTTTACTTATTTATTAATTGAGTGTTTCCTCTCTGGGTTCCATGGGAAAAGTGTTTCCTAGAAAACAGGTCATCTACACACTACCATGCACGCCAGCAGCGCACAAAAGCATAGATCCAGTCCATCCATCGGGTGGGTACCATCATGTAGACGATCTGATCCAGAAATTATACCCGCATACTCATCAGGTGAGCCACAATTTAGGGAAAAAAAGGGACGGATGAATAAGGCTTTCCAAGTTTTTCTAAAATGTCTCCTATTTCAAATAAATAAATAAATAATAATAATAATAATAATAATAATAATAAAAGGTGTGGCTCATTTGATGAGAGGATCAACGTGGTTTTGCTGCTCCAAGGCATCTAAACGGTGAGTCCCACCTGATGTCTTCAAGCAAGCATGTTTGTCTCATCAGCTTTCAAAAATGCCTTTTCCACTTTTGGTGATACAGGTAGGGCTGAAAATGGGCCAGACCCATCTGGCGTGGCCGATCAATCAATTGAATTCTGGGGCCATGACAACCCTAAGCCCAGCTGGCTGTAAATATAGGGCTCGCAGCGGGTGGGCCGACACGCAGATTCGTGGATGGCTTGGACCTATTAGCTTAGCCCTTGGGATGGCTCGGTGGCATACATGGTCCCATCAATGCTCAAGTCATTTTAGCCCATGCCCAGCCAGGCCAGCCCGTTCAACCCGACTTCATAAGTACCTGTGTTACAAATATGCTATTCCAATTCTTGATTAGGCAATCCGTGCATCTTTAATGTAGACCATTCATTTTGTTCCTTTAGGTGTGTATTACTTTCTGCATGTGTGGCTCACTTGATAAACAGATAGATATGAACATTCAAGCCGGAAATAGGGATTTTATCAATTTTAGGTGGGTGGTAGGCATGTTGGGACCCAGGTCAACCAAATTTTTTTAGGCTCAAGCCTAGGTCTGCTGTACTCCGGTCTCCGACTTTGAGCATTGTATGGACTTGGCCCATGCCTAACCCCGCCTGGTCCAAACTCGATGCATTGCGTGGGACCCCTACTTTTGGTAATACAATAGTACAAAGTAGGCTTTTATACTACCAAAATTAATAGAAGTCTACTATCGCAATAAGGTGGATGTCAATATCAATCACCTTAAAATCATTAGGTTTTCTAAAACCACACGAGGCACATGGGAGTGAGATTCAGGTTGTCCATTAGGTGTGGGACCCACCAGTTAGATGCCCTGTAACAAATCATCACATAGGCCATTATTTTTAAAATAACTAGACAGTTTAGAAAGATGGACAAGAGCATCCTGATGATGAGACCCACCTGATGGACCGATTGGATCTCAAGCTTATGTGATCTGCCAGTAAGTGTGTGGCAGTGTATAGATAGACTACCTTACACATTCGGGGGCTTAGGCTCAGAGATAGACGCCTGGCTCCCTTGTGTTTAGACCATGACGGGCTATCATGACCAGTGATGCTCTAGGAGCACCGTCAACCGGCTTCTTTTCTCGGGCCTCCCCAGAGTGAAATGATATTCAACCAACCAGGGCCAGTAAATAATCCTAAGTACTTAAATATAATAAGGTGGGCATCTACGTAGGCGTGTATCATGTGATATTCAACCAACCAGAGCCAGTAAATAGTCCTAGGTATTTCCTCAAATCTAAAAAGGTGGATATCTACGAAGGCGTGTATCATGTGTGTGTCCGTATGCAACATGCATGTATGTTTCTAATACTTGTTCTAGTGTGGCTTTTGTTATTTCCACAAGTTCGTATATTTCTTCTTTGTTTTACATGAGCCAATTCAGTACAGTGATTATTTTGGTCGGGCCCTATCCGAAAAAAGCAGGTCGGTCGGATGCGACTTCCTCTAACCCAGCTGTGTGGGGCCCACGACATGAGTGTTACATTCATTCTGTCCATCCATTTCACTGGCTGATTTTGAAATGGCTGATTTTAGGACACGAGCTCCAATACGAGGTAGATCCAGAACTCAAGTGGCGCCAGGTCACAGGAAACGGTGGGAATGGAAATGCCCACCTTTGAAACCATCCTGGGCTGCCTGTAATGTTTATATGCCATCCGATCCGTTCATAAGGTGTTCCCACCTGAAAGGAGAGGAAACATACACAGGAAGGAGAGAGAGAGAGAGAGAGAGAGAGAGAGAGAGAGAGAGCCTCATACAGAAGTTCTGTGGCTCCAAGAATGGACCGTTCAATCCCCAATTGGGTAGCCCAATATTTGAGTTTTGGGTCACAGTTATATTTGGGTGCATAGCTTAAAATGGGCTGATGAAAAGGATGACCGGAGGGGATATAATACGAATATCATGGTGCCCCCACAAAGCTTGGGGTTATAGGTAGAGCCGGGCAGAATCCGACCCAATTCGATCCGATCCGAACCGAAGGCCAGGATCGGGTCAGATCGAGTATGCCCACTCAGATCCGAACATGCGTTGATTCGAGTTCGGATTAGTGGCCAATCCGGACCGATCCGATCCGCACAATGTTCATTCAACACTGTTTCCTATAATGTTGTCCACTTGAGATTGGGATATACCTCATTTTTGGTTTAATACTATAAAATGATATAGAAAAATAAATGGACGGCATAGATGAAATAAATACATCATGGTGGGGTCCACAGAGCACTGACCAGTAGCCATTGGCTAGTGGCTAGGGGAGTAGCCAATCCATCCTCTCAGCTCATGGCTCAAGGTGCATCAAGCAACGAGCTCTGACATAGACGTAGATTTCCAACGAAAGCCTTTGGCAAGAAGTTCCTGCACAAGGAACTTAGGTGGGGCCACTGTGATGTTTGTGATCAATCCACATCGTCTACCCATTTTTGAGCTCATTTTAGGACATTAGGCTAAAAATAAGCCGGATGCAAGACTCAAGTGGGCCGATAACATGAGAATTTAACGTCCACAATTGAAATATTCGTGGGGCCACAAAAGTTTTGAATCAGGCCAATATCTGTGTTTTCAGTTCATCCTAGTAGGAATGACATTATGAACAGTATAAATGGCATGTAAACATCACTTTAGACCAAGGTAAATTTCAATGGTAGGAATTTCCCTACCCACCTTTTCCCTTATTGCAGCTCACTTGAGTGTTTGATCCCTCTCACTTTTGGTCTCATATCCTAAAATGAGCTAAAAAATGGATGCACTGGGTGGATTTATCACAAAAATCATGGTGGGCCCCACCTAGGTTCCTAGCACAAGAACTTCCTGCGAAAGGCTTTCACAGGAAATTTGCATCCCTCTGACACAAGAAAAGAAAGAAATAAAGGAAGTGGATTGGCAGGTGTACCACGCACCAAGCCAGCTGTATTGACGTCAGCAAGTTCTGTGGGTCCCATCATGAGGTATGTGTTATATCCAAACCATCCATCCATTTGGCAGGCTCATCTTAAGTCTTGAATTGAAAAATAAGACACATATAAAGATCAAATTAACCACACTGCAAAATGCAGTGGGGGAGTAGAACGTCTACCATTGAAACTCTTTTAGGGGTCACAGAAGTTTTGGATCAATATGAAATTTGTTTTTCCTCTTCATCCATGTAGTTGTAACCTTATTAATAGATTGGATGAAAAATAAACGTTATGGTGGGCCCTACGAATTTTTAACAGTGAAAATCATATTTTTTTCAAAAAAATAAACAAATAAAATAAAAAACTGAATATTCGATTTGAACCATACCCAACCCGATCCGACTCGGTTTCCCAAATTGAGTTAGACTCGGTTCGGGTCAAGCCAGCAGTTCAACAGATTGGATCGAGTCAGAGGACCTGGAATTGGTCCAGAATCGGATCAAGTTCGGGTCAGTGCATTGAAAATTTTGGACCGAGTCGAGTTGGATCCAATACAGTCCGACTTGACTCAATGCCCACCTCTAGTTATAGGTATAGGCAAGTCCCTGCCACGGCTGATGGGGTTGTGATAGCCATCCGATCAGTAGCTTAAAAATTTTATTTTTATTTTAAGAAATAACAAAGATTTTATTAAATAAACTAAAAGGCATTAATAGAGAGAGAGAGAGAGAGAGAGAGAGAGAGAGAGAGAGAGAGAGGATGGGATCCCACAACACAACAATACATGCCACCTGTTATGGATAAAGATTGGTTGACAAGAATATCCAAAGTAAGAGAATGCATAACATAAGTAATGGAGTACGGGTAAGAGCTCGGCGCTGCAACCGTTTAAACTCTTATTCGAGTTGTGCATCAACTAACATGGAAGAAATGTTAAGCATAAAAGAGGAGATCATCTAGGTCTTTGCTCTCGAGTATGACCTTCGCGACTAGAGCCCGAGGACCAACCGCGAGGGGTGTCCAGCTAACATCCCACTACTGCAACCAACAACTATATGCCGACTCGACCTTAAAGGTAGATCCCGATCATGATTAGTGATTTTATTCATTCCACGGGACCTCGACTAACCTAACTTAGAGGCTAACCTCGGTCATCAAAGGCTGACCACGTGCCTCGACCACCCCTCTTGTGAAGTCGAGCTCAGTCGTTAATCTCAGACTCCTCGGAAGTCGACCACTTGGAAGTGTCTTTACAGTAAGATCTCCCCAGGATCCTCGCCTGAGATCTCGGAAAGACAAGGGTGATAAGTTAGAGGTAAGATCCTTTCTATGATATGTACTTGCCAAGTAGAGAAGTTTCCCATCTACGTAACTGAAACTATAAATAGAGATCCCATCTACAGTGAGAGGTATGCACAAAAATCCTAACTCAACTTAACTCAGATGTAAGGCCCATATCTTAATCCGTACAATTCTGTAGACTTCTGCGATCCTTCCCGACGAATTCTGACAACCTGCAACCTATAATCGATGTTTGCGCGCTACCCTAAGTCATCTTGTAGATCTGAGTAAGCTTAATTCGAGACTTATAATATTGTGACTGCACCATCATCGTGGTTCTAACGCCGTGTCTTGCACACCGATTCGATACCCTAGCTATGATATGTGGGCCTACATTTATTTCGAAGAAATGCCGTGCATTTACGAACTTAAGAGAATCTCTACAACCCATCCCATCCCATCAATCAATCAATCAAAATACACAACTCATGCTTTCTTTCTCCCCAAGACAACAACCTACCCTAAGTCAACTTTCAAGTCAAGTACACCTATCACTGATATCCATCACCCACACCCATCACCTCTCTCTTACAACCACCCTTTCTCTCTCTCTTCTCTTCACAAATTCCAAGTAACAAAGAAGTGCACATCCAAGCTCCTTTAAGGAGAGAAAATTGTGTGTGTGTGTGGCCCACTTTCCATCCCAAGATCCATCATCCTAGCCCTTGAATTCTCATCACCTTCTATCAAAGTGAGACACAGGAAGATTGGTGTCCCATCAGACCAAGAAGATCAAATGGTGTGTGCTTCATAGGCCTAGATTTAATTCTTTGATAATGAGTCAAGTTAGGCCTACCGATTAGTGGTATGGATCTCACTTTGGACCCTTGATGTGGCCGATAGCCCACCTTGATTCTCATCATCATTCCATGATGGGGCCATTCTCCATAGACCCCATCATGATGTTTATTTTCCTTGTATGAATTGGGTCATCTAGACCATGCATATTGGTGGAGAAAGGATCTCCACCATTGATTTTGATTGGTGAGCCCACATGTAATGGGAAAGGATCTTCACCATTGATTTTGATTGGTGAGCCCACATGTAATGGGACCCACTTGGTGTATGTTGTGATGTATGGAAGGGAGGGCCCATAATGCTGGGATCCCTCCATCACTCGGTCTCTCTCTCTCTCTCTCTCTCTCTCTCTCTCTCTCTCTCTCTTTCCCTTGTTGATGGCCCATGATGCATGCAATTTATCCATGTCATCCACCTTTGTCGAACCCACTTGATGGACGTGTTGGATCTACATCGTCCAGGCCATGTGGGCCTTATCTTAATGGTGATGGAAAACACGAATATCAAATTGATCCAAATCAAGTGGGTCGTCCATGTGGGACCCACCTTAATGAAATAATTCACGCTATCCGTCTAACGTCCCTAGATGCTGGACGAGCTTTAGTGAAGCGTGAATAGACAGTGGGATGTATTACCAGCGTCTGCACTTGAAAAATAAAATAAAAATATCAGCTTGATTTTACCTCTTTGGGTGGGCCACTCATATAGGCCCCACCTTGATGTATGAATCTAATCCATGCCGTCCATCCCATTCCCCAGTTCATTTTAAGTGTTGAGCTGAAATACGAGGTCAATCTGATTATTTGACGGGCCATATCATAGAAAACAGTAGTTTTTACTGTTAAAATCCGTTAGGCCCACTCTGGTGTTTCTAATACACCAAAACACATCGAATATTAGGCTCATTTAGATTGTCTTGAGCCATAGGATCCAATGGGTGGGGTGAATTCTCCTGATGCGGGCCCCACCTAGGAAAAACCTTAGAAATATATATACACACACATACACACATGCAGCAGGTGCTGCTATGGCAGTGTCCTGCTGCGCTATGGTGTGAATGGCAGTCGCTGGCCCCACCATGCAGTATGTGTTTTATCTGTGCCTGCCCCCCTGCACGTGTGCTGCGTCCATGTAGTGTGAGACCCACATGATGTATTTGTTTTATCTACACCATCCACTGTTTGGACGGTGGGGTCCATCTTGATGCATACCATCCAACCATTTTGAGATATCATTTTATGGTATGGGGTAAAGAATGAGTCAGATCTAAAGTTCAAGTGGACCCCACCATTCAAATAGTGGACAGTGACATCTGCCCTTCAAACTTCCAAGGGCCATAGTAGTTTTCAATTAAGCTGATATTTGTCTTCACTTCATTTATCACTATGCTAACTTATGAATAGGTTGGATCTTAAATACATCACGGCAGGCCACTCCGTGATGTGTCCAGCCATTGATCAGGTGGACCACATTGCAGAGAATAGTGGAGGATTGAACATCTATCATAGAAACCCATTAGGGTCACAAAAGTTTTGGATCAATAGGGAATTTGTTTAACAATGAGATTTGTTTAAAGACCTCTTAATCTAAGTCTTTAAGACTTTATGATTAGATTGGGTGGAAAATAAACTTTATGGTGGGCCTTGTGATTTGTTTAATAGTGAGAATTATTATCTTCACTAATATTTGTGGTATGGTCCAAATGATCATTTGATCCTTCAATATAATTCTTTTTTTTTTTTTTGGGATGTATGAGGCCCACCTTTATATATATATATATATATATATATATATATATATATATATATATATATATATATATATATAAGGGCCATATGATGAGGCCCATCTGGATGTATTTGAGGCCCATAGGTCGAGGCCCAATGGGATGTATATAAGGTCCATTGCAATATGTAATTCCACCATGGTTTATGTAATAATATTTTATGGTGGGCTATGCCTTGGGAGCAATGATGGTTTAGCATCCACATTGTAAGAATAATGTTATTTAAATGTCCACATTGTAACTTTTCGTAGGGCCCATTAATAAGTCCATACTTGTTGTGTGTAGGCCGTCTAGGCTCATCTTCGTTGTGAGAAAAGTTCATCACTTTATAACATTCTTAGTATAATTCCATGACTCATGCCATACGCATCATATGTATGATATGAATAGTGACTGATCATGACATATGTCATTGGGCAGATTATTTATGAGACTCATTGATGGGAGTTACCCACATGAGCGCGTGGTACACGCAGGATTACTGCATGATTGGATAGCGTGATTCATGCATTTCACATTTGTGCATCATGATCATTATATGGCCTAGTGACATCAGGGTCGTGGCCTCCACAGGCACATCATGAATGGCCATATCGGATATTGAAAATACTTGGTTCTAGCACTGTGGACATTTAGGATGTTCTTGGATGAAAGTTCTAGAACCTTTTTGGTACCAGGAGATGCTCCAACGTCTAGACTGAGTGGATACACAAGCACAGGAGTTCCACATACCAGTAGACTGCATCTCTCACTGTGTCGTGGTCGGTTGGAATGGGGTGTGGCCTTATCCACCCGAGTGAGGGGGGTTATAAGCTAGATTGAGTTTGACCAATTCACAAATGAGTCCACTATCGATGAGCCGGGTAGGTATTGGAAAACTACTAGTCAGGCGGATGGTTTGGTTTCTTCCACTTACTGGGCTGTGCGGCTAGGGAGGCAATAGTTAGTGTGAAGTGTATTAGACTCCGGTGATATCCCAGAGAGAAACTATATTGATATATATACTTGATGAGGACTGGCATGCTTGCTTTGCATTCGCATATGACATTTGTCTACATAGGCCTCGCTTCGCATGGCCTTAGTATAGCCGATAGCATTCATGCCTTTCATCGCATAGCCTTTATATGATTGATAGTATATATGGACTTACCAGCGTATTTTCGCATTTCTCTGATGTTGTATACTTGGCACTTGCCTTACACACACACTTACACCACCCTCTAACCTTTTATAAGCTTATGCACGACCGTTACGTGTAAGTAATGTTAGATTGCAGCAGCACTGAGGGAGGAGCACGTATCAGATTATTTTGGAACCTTTTGATCACCTTATATTTCCCTTTCCGTTTTGTATTTAAAGTTTTTAATATAGTGGATATGTAATGATGTTGTTTTATGACTTAGTTATGCTTGTGGTTATGCTCCATTACAAAAAAATCATATTAAAAATCCTCCTTGTAGGATCCCAGGATCGAAATCTGGCATATGAGTGTCGGGAGCCGAGAATGGGGCACTACAGAGGTTGTCGGTGCCGGATTTGGTGATCGAAAATTTTATGAGCCCATTTTCTGAGTTTAGGGCGCCACAGAAGTTGGTATCATAACATAACTTGAAAATACCTGAGGATCACATCACATATCTTCTAACGTCCTGGAAAAATTCGTACAAAGACCCGAGTACCACCTCAAGAAGAAATCACGAAGGACCAAATCCTTTAGAAATTAGACGAGAATTAACTAAGTGTTAAACTAGATTACCTGTGAAATTAGTATTAATCACTTTAAATACGATCTGCAAGACCCAAAAACAGTAGGATCGCTAACGTTACATCGCCTAAAAACTTATGATCCATCTCAAAAACCAGTTGCTCTTGGGAGCATCACGAAACTCCGTATCGGACCTGGACCGTGCGTTGAAGGTCCGATTACCCCAAAACTATATGGTTATTACCCCCTTGTTGGACTTGACAACCACCTCGGAAATCAAGTCCTAATAATACCCATAAATGCACCACTTGACTCTGGAGCGAAGTGTGTGAGAAATACAAATATCTTTAGGAAATGAACTGAAACTTAAATGAACTGAGTCGTTCACTTGCAGGCCAAAATCTAAGGATTCAGACCATCAGAATCTGACCCAATTACACCCTTAGATCAGGGAAAATGTGCAACGCATATTAGGGTATTTATGGCCCTGATCGAGTATCGATGACCGTTGAACTGAAACAGGTCCCCCGCAGCCGATCCACGGATTAAACTAGACCTGGGTTGTGGTAACACGATGTACACTAACGTACTTTGATATAGGAGGAAGCGATAAAATATAGAAAGAGTTATAGAATTCCAAGTTTCGTCCGTCAGTGATCATACCACCGTTGAAGCGAAATTGACCATTGAATTCCACTCGTATGCATATACGGTCATGTAAAAATGGTCCCAATCCATTTCTAAACCGTCAATCCATGTGTTTGGGAAGAAAATCAGTGAAACTCATGCTCAAAACATGCCAAAAGCATGAATATGTACGAGCTATAGTCTGAAATTGCCCTAAATGGAAGTAGGGGGCCACACTGTGATTTACAGAGGGACCCAAGGTGGGTCCCACATGTTTTCGACACCTAGGGAAGGGTGGACACCGCCCCCAGGCGGAGCCACAACGGTCGGACCAGAGTCCAAGCGGCGACACTGCCAGGTCAGCGGCACACCACCCGGCTACACAGTCCCCGGGCGGCAGCACTGCCCACCGCCTGGTCTGGTGGGATTGTGCACACGTGTGGGCCCCTTATTTACACCCCTGATCCCTCTTTTGTCCCATTTCATGCATTCCAAACCCCTCCTAAAACCCTTAAACCCTCATCTCTCTCAAACCCCCTCCAAACCATAAACCCATCTTCCAAATCCTCTACCCATTACATCTACCCACCTCCATTGCCTTGAAACTAATATTTTCATCTTTCTAGCCTCCCTACATCCATCCTTTTGAGCATAAAAGCCCTCTTTTATGTCTCACAATCTCCCAAATCTACAAACCCATCTCATTCTTCAAGTGCTTCCTCTTCCAATGGCTCTTTTCAAAGTTATCACCGCCATCTTCTCAATCTCCTTGCTCCTTTCTCTTATGGGAAAGAAGAGAGCGGCCTCGGATGAGGCCAAGCCGAGCCGACTACGTCATACTACGAGGAGGGTAGACGCTGAAGCTAGTACGAGTGTCGAGCTTGAACGAAGGTCCAAGCGGGACCTCGATCCTCACATTCCGTTGGAGAGATCGCTACTGCCAAACATCGACTTGGGTAAGTTCCTTAACAGCAAGGTCATTTTTAAGGCACATGTCGATGAGAAGATGTTTGGAACGTATCCAGTCATTGACTTTCTCCTGGACCATTGATGGGGTCCCATATTTGAAGCGAACATTCATGCGAGCGAGGGCACTGTGCGCACCTTCTACGCCCTCATTTGGAATCCGCTGTTGAAGCCTCTCCAGTTTTCCATCCCTCTAGGGAGGCAGGAGATCATAATTGGTGTGGACTAGTTACTCACATTATGGGAGTCGAAAGAGGTGTGGTACATGCCAGTGAGAAGAACCTTGCTAATGAGCAAGCGAAAAGACTCTGCACACGCTTCCTATGTGGCCAACCCGAACATTAGAGGTGGGGAAATAGCCTTGCTTCATCCAAGATGATGAATGACTTCTGCCTGCTCCACCATATATGCACGTATAATGTGTACCCTAGGTGGAGTAACTGCACCGAATGCACAAGGTTCATGGTGGACTTCCTGTTCAAAGTTGGACAAGGAGAGAATGTGTGCCTGCCTACGCTTGTCCTATCCCAGATCATCCGCACTGCGTGGTCTGCTAGGGAGAGCTCCTCTTTGCCGTTTGGTTGACTTGATTGTAAGATAGCCCACCACTACTGCTTTCGACTTCATATAGAAGACGTCGCCCTAATCCACATTATCAGCGAAAACACGCTCGACAACATGGGCATTGGCCAAAGGCGACACCAAGCCCGCCTTGAAGAGCAGAGTGATGATGTTGAAGGAGCGAAGGTGAGGAGGGGAGTGCGATGAAGAAGAGGGAAGTGGTGGTGATGGCAGTAAAGATGAGAGTAGTGGCTCAGGGGGAGATTAGGAGGAAGAAGAGGAGGCCCAAGAGCCTGATGAGGGATCTCTTCCTACTACTCACGAGCCTCACGATGGTTAGGCCACTATAGAAGCTCGCTTGGCTCGGATAAAAGAAAGTCAGGCCTACTTGAAGAAGAAGTACAAGAAGATATCGCGCACCCTGAGAGCCATCCTGTGCTGCGTGTAGGACAGGGGCGCCCCTCCACCATCACCCGAGTCAAATGACTAGTGATATGTGTAGTCGTCTCTTAGTTGTTCTGTTACTTGTTTTCTTGTTTCCATGTTATAGCCTTAATGAGCTTAGTAGTAGAGTAGGTTGGTGGTGTGTTTTTATTTAAAACTTGATTAGGTTAGCTCACATGCATTTTCCTATCATTATTCATGTGAAACTATAACTCATGTATTGTGACAAATTTTGTTAAATGAAATGCATGTAGTGCCTTTTGCTATGGAATGTGAAGAATGCTTGATGAATTAAGTATTGCTTATGCTAAATCTCACGGGTTGCACCCTATGTTGTATATAGGGAATGCCACTTAAGACCACACGGAGTACGACACGTTTCACACTTAGTGACTCGATTGACGGGGCACCTCCCCTCAGTGATAGCCACATGGACCCCAGCTCAGGCTTGACTCATGACACTATGCCGGATTCTCATCCGGCCACTGGCCTCACTAATGGGCCGACATCTATTGCACCACTAGTTCCTGAACAGAACCTTGCATCTACCTCGACGCCACACGTGCCTCAGTTGGCTCCTCCTACTAATAGGTTGGAGCAAATGATGTTCCTGATGCGGCACAGCAACAGAAGCAGTAGCAATTTTTGGCCACCATCGTAGGGGCCCTCGCCTAGAGCATGGGGGTGGTTCTACCTGCACCACTTGTGCACCCTGCTGGCAATGTGGGTGTTAGTGGCCTTTTTGAGCGACGACCTCCTACCTTTACGGGTACTCACAGACCCGAGGAGGTCGAGTATTGGCTTGACCGCATCTCTAAGATGCTGCACTGTACTGAGGCAGAGCAGGTGGAGCTAGTCACCTATATGTTCGAGAAGGAGGTTAGCCTCTGGTGGGATAGTGTCCTTCGGACTATTTCTGTTGGATACGTATGGATGTGGGAGGCCTTTGAGACGTGCTTCCACAAGAAGTATTTCCCCTCACATACCGCCATGACAAGGAGATTGAGTTTCTTTGCCTCCGTCAGGAAGGGATGTCAGTGGTAGAGTATGAGAATAGGTTCATGGAGCTAACTAAATATGCTCCCCTGATCTTAGCCGACCATCCGATGTTGATGCGATAGTTTTCTTAGGGTCTACGACCTTAAATACGCTCGAAGATGTATTGCGCTAGCATACCCAACTATGCTGAGCTAGTGGGCATGTCTCTACAAGCCAAGCAGGATGGGGACAGGCTGTCCCGTACACATGTGCCTATGGTCCCTTGGCTGCATCCAGAGTTGCCGATCAGGCCGTTCCTCAGCAAGAGGCCCCGTACAGACTTGCCTCCCAGACTAATCGTTCCACTAGCCCCAATAAAGTGAGCGGACTTATGGTGCACCTACTGCAAGAGATCTGGCCATGTTGATACGTACCGTTTCACCAAGATGAGGGACAATTACTTCTCACCGCCTCAGAGGATCAACCGCCAGCTTCCTCAGACGATTGCAGCTCCACCTCTATGGTTGGCACCAGCACATCTATCTTTCCGGCCGCCTACACCTCGATTCAGTCTACCTCAGCCACCTATGGTACTGCAGCCGAACCATTCACAGCAGGCTCATGTGCACTCACTTTTAGCTGAGGCATTTGAGACAGCAGTTGCAGCACCACTGGCTTTTGAAGTCACCCCACATGTAAAAGGTATACTGGTCTTCTTATTGCTGGACACCGGGTCCACTATCTCTATAGTATCATGCGCAGCAGTCAAGCGACTAGGGTTGGAAACTAGTCCTACGAAGGGAGTGAGAATCCTTATTGCCACAGGGACCTTTTCAGACATTACCAAGATGTGTAAGGATTGCTCGATAGACTTAGGAAGTAGGACAATTCTCAATGATATGATCGTTGCCCCTCTATGGCACTACGATGTTATCCTTAGTATGGATTAGCTCATCGAGATAAAGGCTAAGATCGATTACGATACCAGAATGGTGACGACCTATGCACCTGAGGGTACAGCCTTTGTGTTTATAGTTCAGGTCAGTTTGCCCTACCGCCAACGTTGTTATGCTTCCTTGTTGAAGAATGTTGAGGATCCAACACTTGGGAACACGCCAGTAGTTCAGGAATTCACAGACGTGTTTAGGAAGATACCTGGATTGCCTCCTCAGTGCGAGATTAGTTTTACCATTGATCTAGTGCCTGGTGTGACACCCATTTCATTACCGACGTATTGCATGCCTCCGTGTGAGATAGAAGAACTGAGAAAACAAATCGATGATCTGTTGAATGCGGGCTTCATACGACCGAGTGTGTCTCCTTGGGGAGCACCTTTATTGTTTATGAAGAAGAAATATGGGTCACTGCGGTTGTGTATCGATTACCGCAGATTGAACCAAGTGTGACGAAGAACAAGTACCATTTACCCAGGATAGATGATTTGTTTGATCAGTTGAAGGGGGCATAGTATTTCATGAAGATCGACTTATAGTCAGGGTATCACCAGAAGACAGCTTTCAGGACCAGTTTTGGGCACTATGAGTTCCTTGTGATGTCATTTGGACTTATAAACACACCAACCGTATTCATGGATCTGATGAACAGGGTGTTTCGGCCATATCTGTATCGATTCGTCATCGTGTTTATAGATAATATCTTGATATGCTCCATAATTCAGGAAGAGAATGAGGAGCACCTGCGAGTAGTCTTTGATACTCTCAGGGAGAACCAGTTGTTCGCATAATACAAGAAGTGCAACTTCTAAAAAGAAGAAGTCAAGTTCCTAGGACATGTGGTGTCCAAAGAAGGGATAGCTGTGGACATTACTAAGATAGCCACAGTTCAGGACTGGGAGCAGCCTGGTTTGGTTACTGAAGTGAGGAGTTTTCTCAGCTTGACAGGTTACTACCATCGATTCATTAAGGATTTTTCTATGATAGGCAGACCATTATCTCAGGTGACTCGGAAGGATCTTAAGTTTTCTTGCAATGAGAAGGTAGAAACGACTTTCCAGGAACTGAAGGACAAGTTGACGTCCGCCCCTGTACTAGTATTGCCAGAGTAAGGGGTCAAGTATACGATATATACCGACGTGTCTCATGTTGGTTTACGTTGTGTTCTGATGCAGAAGGATAGGGTTATTACCTATGCATTGTGAAAGTTGCGAAAATACGAGGAAAACTATCCTATGCACGACCTAGAGTTAGCGGCCGTCATCTTTTCATTGAAGCTCTAGAGACATTACCTCTATGGAGAGGAGTTCGAGCTCTTTTGAGACACAAGAGCCTTAAGTATATATTCACGCAGAGGGACCTGAATATGAGACAACGACATGGATGGAAACCTTGAAGGACATCAAGTTTAAGGTCTCCTACCATCCTGGCAAGGCCAATCTTGTGGTAGACGTGTTGAGCCGTAAGAAAGCCATAACATTTGTGGCTCCGCTGATGATAGACGAGTGGAACATGGTAGAGTTTGTGTGAGACTTTGAGCAGAAACTTACGGTAGCAGAGTCCTTCGAGAGCATTGACGACAGGATCATCGCAGCTTAGAGAGACGATGAATTATTGGCCAAGATGAGAGAGCAATTAGTGACAGTGAAGACTCAGAATGGAGAGTGGGTACGTATGGGGGTTTACGTTATTGTGGCCGCCTATGTGTCACAAATGTTCATGACCTGAGGAAGGAAGTTCTCGAGGCTACTCATAATTCGAAGATGGCAATGCATCCTGACAGTACGAAAATGCACTGAGACATGAAGCGCTCATACTGGTAGGACAACATCAAGGCCCACATAGCAGAGTATGTGTCCCGTTGTCTCACGTGTCAGCAGGTCAAGGCAGAGCATCGCCGGCCTCCTAGACTGCTTCAGCCCATGCCCATAGCTGAATAGAAATGGGACTTCATTCTATAGATTTTATCTTAGGGCTGTCGAAGATGAGGAAGGGACATGACTCCATCTGGGTGATCGTGGACCGGTTGATGAAATCGGCCCATTTTCTTCCAATTAGAGTTTCGAACTCAGCAGACGAATTGGCCAGGTTGTACAACAATGAGATTGTACGTCTGCATGGAGTTTCTATGGAGATCGTGTCGGATAGAGACACTTAATTCACATCTATCTTCTGGACTCATATCTGGAAAGCAATGGGTGTGAAACTGAAGTTCAGTACCGTGTTCCACCCATATACTGACGGGCAGACGGAGCGGGTGAATCAGGTGTTAGACGACATGTTGCGAGCTTGTGTGCTTGATTTTAAGGACAGTTGGGATGACTGTCTTCCTTATGTAGAGTTCGCTTATAACAACAGTTTTCAGGTCGGTATTGGCATGACTCCCTATGAGGCCTTGTATGGGCATCCCTATCGAGCATCGCACTGCTGGGCGGAGGTTGGTAAGAAGAGCTCGATTGGCTTAAAGTTAGTTCAGGCGACTTTAGAAAAGATCGACATTATCAGGCATTGACTTTTGGTAGCACAGAACAGACAGAAGAGCTACGCCGATATCAGGCAGCGACAGCTAGATTTCGAGGTTAGGGACCATGTATTCCTGAAGGTTTTCCCAATGAAGGGAGTCCTCTAGTTTGGAAAGAAAGAGAAGCTCACGTCGAGATTTATTTGCCCATTCCAGATACTGGATCGAGTGGGTGTGGTAGCATACCGCCTTGCTTTGCCCACACCACTCATAGGCGTGCATGACGTATTTCATGTGTCGATGTTGAAGAAATACGTTCCTGACCCTTCCCATATTATTAGATGGGAGCAGGTACAATTGAGTGAAGATGCTACTTATGTACTGCGACCGACGCGTATTCTAGATAGGAAGGAGCAGGTGTTGCACAGTAAAGTGATTCAACTTGTGAAGGTTCTGTGGACACACCACACTGAGGAAAAGGCTACTTGGGAAATAAAAGTCGAGGTCAGAAAGAACTACCCTCAGATTCTTAAGGAGTACGAAAAGGTACTAATTTCGAGGATGATTTTTTTTTTCTTAAGGGGTGTAAATTGTAATGTCCTGAAAAAATTGGTACAAAGACCTGAGTACCACCTCAGGCAGAAATCATGAAGGACCAAATCCTTTAAAAATTAGATAAGAATTAATTAAGTGCTAAACTAGATTACCTGTGAAATTTGTACTAATCACTTTAAATATGATCTGTAAGACCCAAAAACAGTAGGATCGCTAACGCTACATCACCTAAAAACTTAGGATCCATCTCAAAACCTAGTTGCTCTTGGGAGCATCACGAAACTCCGTATCAGACCTGGACCACACGTCGAAAGTTCGATTATCCCAAAACTATATGGTTATGACCGCCTTATTGGACTTGACAACCACCTCAGAAATCAAGTCCTAATAGTACCAAGAAATGCACCACTTAAGCTAGGAGCGAAGTGTGTGAGAAACACGAATATCTTTAGGAAATGCACTAAAACTTAAGTAAATTAAGTCATTCACTTACAGGCCAAAATCTAAGGATTCAAACCGTCAGAATCTGACCCAATTACACCCTCGGATCAGGAAAAATATCTAACACATGTTAGGGTATTTATGGCCCTAATCAAGTATCGATGACCATTGAACTGAAATAGGTCCCCCACGGCCGATCCACTGATTCGATTGGACCGAGATCTTAACTTGACCTAGATCCAATGTCAGGAAACTTACTTCCACTCGTATGCATAAAATGGGACTCTAGATGTGCTCTGATAGACCGAAATAGGCCACTTTTGGCTATAACCTAAGTATACCATAGCCCCGGGGCCATTGAAATCAGTTCTGGGCTATATAAGGGCCTTAAACCCTCTCTCTCCCTTCACATATGAATTTTCAAACCCTAGGAGAGAGAAGAGAGCAAAAAGAGAAGGAAAGAGAGAGAAAGTGAGAGAGAAAGTGGGAGACTATTCTTGGAATCCTTCCCTTCCACTCTATGTGCTTAACCACCACTTCCGTATCGCTATTCCATCGATTTCGACACTATTTTTGGGTAATAAATCCTAATCCTAATCTATTTTAGGGATTTAAGTAGAGTAAATGATGAAATAGATAACCTATTTCATGTTGTAGGTTGTCGTCGTACTGTAGACAAAAACTTAAGGTTTAAACTGAGTTCGTTATGAGTGTACCGGTGAAAGGTGCGGACTATAAATATTTAGGTTATAGTTTTCAAGGCTTTCAATGTCAGTAATGATTTATGACTGACTTGATTGCTATCACATGTGCGTAGATACAACGTTTTCCATATATTACATATATATGTAAACTATGTTGATTTAAATGCATTCCATGTGTTTGTTGAAATGTTTGAATGAGTATGGAATTAGGATTTATGCTAATTCCATATGTTTGTTAAAATGTTGAATGAGTATGGAATTAAGATTTATGCTTGCCATGTTTATTGACTGAGAATACATGATTGTTGTATGTATGGTGAATCCTTTGTAAAGGGATTTGTTATAATACCTGTTATAACTACTTTATTATATGTAGGTGATATGTGTAGTCTAAGTGTTTAATAAAATGCCTGAATGAGAAAATGCTCATAAATATGTACTTAATTAGGGTGTTAAGATATAACTCTCAATCACCTTGTCTATGGTTATGGATTCCTCTATGTAACCCATCTTACTACTATATGAGTTAGGGATGAAATGCCTATGTATAGTAACATGTATAGTATGTGTTTTGTCGAATTGCTCAAGTAAGATTTATAGTTGATTTTAGTTGTCACATGCTATCTTTGGCTACCACATGTGAATGTTATTGGTTAGAGTGTGGTTGGGACTATGACATAGTCCAGGTAATCGATAATGGTTCCCAATTAAGTGGTGGAACTACTTTCACCACATTAGATGCGTACAAGGAATCCGAGTCGTACGGAGATTTGCCGAAAGTGGTTAGGCCACGCGGAGTTCTTACGCACTCTATGTCGACCAAGCCAACGTACGCTCATACTAACCGTGCTTATCAAGTAACCCGATTGACCCATTATATGTTCACCATGTATGAACATTATTGTTTGAATCTAAGGTACCAACTTACCAGTGCAAAGCCCGTTTAACCTTGGTACCTCGATCTGCTAAGACTCATGAGTCGGGTATGGTGGTATGGGACACTGTGGTCGTGCTATCGGCCTACGTTGGGGTAACGAGACTCCCCATAGTGTCCAATAAGCAACCCAGACTCGTGAGCCAAATTCGGTGGTATGAAACACTGTATTCAAGTTGTCGACCTACAATCAGGTTACGAGCCCGTAGTGACCTCGAGTATACACTAGGTTAACCTTAAGGTGACAAGCCTTTCTATAGTAAACTAGAATATAAACTAGGCCTGCGCTGAGGTGACAAGCCTCTCTTTAGTGACCTAAAAACTGCCTATCGTATGTGACTACTAGGATTGATGACCCTAGATGAATCAATATTTGAGTCAATGATATGAAGGGACGTACCTTAGCTTCCCAATCCTACTGTATGAATATGTCTAATTAATAACTTGGCTAACACGACCATGCATCGTATTGCACGGTGCTTTGGTGAGGAAGTGCACAGAGGAAGGGGTGCATGCCACGATTGTGAGATAATGTCACTGAGAGAGTGTAGGCGAGGGCATGCATCATTATAGCATATTCCTACATTAACAAGAATACTTAGGAATGCTTGCTATATTGCTTTATCATTACTGTTTGACTGAATTGATAACATGTTAACCTTTACTTCATAGCTCCACTGAGTTAATCACTCACTCTCACGTTTTGGGATGGTGTCTTAAACTACCAACCAGACCCTGTTGTAGTTGCAGATGATGGCGATGTTTACGAAGTAGAGCCGAATTTTTATGATGAGGAGTTCTCCTATATGCAGCTATCGGGCGGGTCTATGTAGACTATGTTCTGATTGACAGGGTTGAAGGGCTGCTGATTAAACGCCATTACATTTATTATTTTTCACTTTTGGAACACCTACGTATATTCATTTTGTTCATTTTTGGAGTATACATGTATATACTTAACCTGGTAACATGTTCACACGCTGGAGACTTACAATAGTTTATATATTTTGTATATCTATCACAGTCTTCCGCTTGCGTAAGGTAATTGTCTCTGGAGTATGATATGCTGATTTGGTATAATCACATTCATGTTTAAGGCACTAATACAGACAACATTTAATCATCATCATCTATGTTGCATAAGTGATGTGTTGGAACTTGGGAGTTGGGCTCTTGCTCGACCCCTGATTTTCAGGACGTTACATATCTACTATGAACTTAGAATAAATAGGTACTGAGTCCTAATAACTTAGCAATCTTCCAACATAGACCCTTAACGTTTATACGTTTGAGAATTCTCAAGGCTGATAGGCCCTTGTTCCCTCTTGTAGGACATGCCACCTAGGAGAGCGACCCAAGCCACTCTCGCTCCACCACCTGCAACTCCCACTCTACCACCTGTGACTCCCGCTCCACCACCATATATTTCTACTTTCTAGCCTTAGGATACCACTCCTCTACCCGAGACCAGTACAGATCTGACCGTACCTGTGAGTGCCGCCCAACTGCAGCAGATGCTACAGGCGATGATCGCTATTCTTCAGGGGTAGGGCAGGCGTCCCACTGTTACACTAGCCAAGGTAGAGTAGGAGCGTGTGAGTGCCCTTCTCAAAGATTTCTAACATCATGATCCCCTGCGTTTCTGGGACAAGCCAGACCTTACTGCAACAGATATATGGTGCTCCGAGGTGGAGAAGATATTTAACACCATGAGATGTACGACCAAACAGCGGGTCCCATTAGCTATATTTCTTCTCCAGGGTGAGGCTCAACATTGGTGGGCATCTGTCACCTGAGCGGTAGCGACCGATTTCGAGTGGACCTGAGAGGACTTTGTAGACCGAAAGTTCTTTCCCGAGCATGTGCGGCAGCAGTGCACATTAGACTTTGAGACTCTAGTCTAGGGGGACATGACTGTGTCCCAATATGAGGCATGTTTTGTTACACTATCGAGATTCGCAATGTACCTTATTGATGATGAGGGGTGAAAGGCCTGTCGTTTTGAGAACGGCTTGCGTCCTGCCCTCAGGAGTTGTGTGGTCGGACACATACTTCTAACATTTGAACAAATTATGTAGAGGGCCCAAATCTATGAGGCAAATTGGGCTGGTTTATAGAGGGCCCATGACCAGAGAGGAGATTAGAAGAGGAAGGTGCCCTCCGGTAGCTCTCACCAGTAGCATCGTCCACATTAGCGACGCACAACCCTCCTAATATTTTCAGCACTTGTGGCACCCCTATCACCACCTCCAGGACCATTTTTAGGTACTACCTTTGGGTGCAGTAGGATAGGATATTGTAGGCACGAGTGTACCCATCTGTAGTAGCCGTAGTTGAGGACACCGTATCAGCCTCCTCAATAGCCCCCACAGTAGAAGTAGCGACCGCAGCACCAACCTCCGGGACCTCCCTCACAGACCAGGCTGCCACAGAGACAACAGCAGCAACAGAGACCTCAAAGGGGGCCTGCACCTCCCCAATAGGCCTAGGGTAGATTTTATGCCATCCAGTAGGACCCTCAGTCATTAGGAGGAGTCGTCGAGGGTACTCTCCCTATTTTTGCATGCATTACATGTGTATTGTTTGATTCTGGTACATCACATTCCTTTATTGCTGATGATTTCTCCCGATTGACCAATTTTTTGATGGAGCCTGCCCGTGAGGGTTTGTCAGTATCGACGCCTTTAGGGAAGACTGCAGTGTTGGGCCGATTTTATGCATCTTGCCCTGTTCTGATTGGGGATATATATTTACCTACTGATCTGTTCGTATTGTCGATGTCTGAGTTTAATATCATCCTGGGCATGGATTGGCTCACTGAGTACCACGTCATATTGGATTACTCCGTGAGGACAGTCACGTTCTGTATACCTGGCGTGCTAGAGTTCCAGTTTACTGCCAAGCTTAGAGGAGAGCAGCTTTCCTACCTGTTGTCGTATGCCATTAAGAAGTCAGTTGCTTTGAGTATCGACTAGCTACTGGTGTTTGTGGTTTTCCTTATGTGTTCCAGGAGATTCAGGGATTACCACCTCGCTAGCACACTGAGTTTTAAATTGATCTTGTGCCCAGTATCGTGCCTATTTCGAAGGTCTCGTATCGTATGACACCGTTAGAATTGCGAAAACTGCAGAAGTAGTTGGACGAGTTGTGCGAGTTAGGCTTTATCCATCTGAGCAGTTTAGCGTGGGGAGTGCCGGTACTCTTCGTGAATAAGTAGGATGGCTCATTGAGGCTTTGCGTAAATTACCGCGAGCTCAAAAAGATCACGATTAAGAACAAGTACCTGCTCTTAAGGATTGATGATTTGGTTGATTAACTGTAGGAGGCGTAGTTCTTTTCGAAGATAGACTTGTTATTATCAGGTTCGGGTCTGAGATGAGGATATCCCAAAGACAGCTTTTAGGATGCGCTATGGTTATTTTGAGTTTCAGGTCATGTCCTTAGGACTGACCAATGTGCTCGTAGTATTCATGCAGTTGATGAATGAGGTCTTCTGTCCGTATCTCGACTAGTTTGTTGTGGTGTTCATCGACGATATTTTGATATATTCGAGGACCTGTGAGGAGCATGAGCAGCATCTGGAGATTGCCTTGCAGACCCTCCATGCACACCAGCTTTACGTGAAGCTGGAGAAGTGCGAATTCAGGTAGGAGGAGGTGAAGTTCCTCGGTCATGTGGTGACTAGGCAGGGCGTCATAGTAGACCCCTCAAAGATTGATGTCATGTGTCAGTGGGGGCAGCCCACGAACGCGTCCGAGATCTATAGTTTCCTTGGTTTGGTGGGCTACTACCAACGTTTCATTGAGGGATTCTCTCGTATTGCAGCCCCGTTGACCAGGTTGACCCGAAAGGGTGCTGAGTTCGTTTAGAGTGACGCTTATGAGCAGGCATTTATGGAGCTAAAGGACCGCCTCACGTTCACTCCTGTCCTCACTCTTTCCTTTGGGAGTGATGGATTTATTGTATTTATCGATGTCTCGTGAGTTGACTTGGGTGTTATCCTGATGCAGCACAGGAAGTCAGTGGCTTATGGGTCTCTCTAGCTCAAGGTCCATGAGATGAACTACCCCATGCATGATTTGGAGCTGGCAGCAGTTGTCTTGTCCCTAAAGGTGTGGAGGCACTATCTTTATGGGGTGAGGTTCAAGCTCTTCTCTGACCATAAGAGCTTGAAGTATCTGTTCTCTCAGTCTGAGCTAAACATGAGGCAGAGGCATTGGATGGAGCTCCTGAAGGACTATGATTTTATTCTTCAGTACCACCCGGGTAATGCGAACGTGGTGGAGGATGCCCTCACCATCAGCCACGAGGCCTGGTGGCGCACATGATGATTCAGAGTGGAAGATGCTTGAGGATGTGTCAGTTTTTGACTTCGAGATCGCTTGCAGTCTTCTATTGTGTAGTTATCGAGCTTGTCGATTCAACCCTCTCTTGTCACAAGGGTGATCGAGGCTCAGAAGGGAGATAAGTCAATACAGAGTTATTAGGAAAAGGTAGCATCTGAGAGTCAGTCAGATTAGTAGATTGGTTCTGATGGTGGACTTCGTTTCAGAGGCTGATTATATGTCCTGAATATTCTTAAGTTACGTCGAGATCTTATGATCGAGACACATCGATCGCGGTTGCCTAGCCACCTTGACTCGATGAAGATCTATCACGATATGAGGCGTTAGTATTTTTGGCTGGGGATGACACGCTAGATAACCAATTTTGTGGCCCAGTGTGACTCGTGCTAGTGTGTTAAGGCCGATCATCAGAGACCCCCGGGTCCCTTGCAGTCGTTGAGCATTCTGTTATGGAAATGGGAGTACGTATGCCCCAATTTTATCATGGGTTTACCGAGGACTCAGTACAGTCACAATGCCATCTGGGTTGTTGTCGATCATCTGACGAAGTTGACACATTTTCTTGTGATTTGTATGACCTAACTTTAGACTGGCTTGCAAGGTTATTCATCGATGAGATTGTGAGATTATAGGACGTTCTAGTTTCGATCATTTTTGACCGAGATCCGAGGTTCACGTCTCAATTTTAGAGGAGCTTTTAGACAGCGATGGGGTCTATTTTATAGCTTAGCACCGCATATCATCCACAAACCGATGGGCAGAATGAGAGGATCAACTAAATCCTTAAGGATATACTTCATGCTTGCGTGATTGATTTCTAGGGTTGATGGGACTAGTACCTATGATTAGCTGAGTTCGCGTACAACAGCAGTTATCATGCGACCATTGGCATGACTCCTTTTAAGGCATTATATGGAAAATTGTGCGGATCTCTGAGTTGTTAGACCAAGGTTGGAGAGCGGTGTCTCCTAGGTCCTAAGCTTGTGCAGTAAACATCAGAGGTCATTGACATTATCAGGCAGAAGATGTACACAGCTCAAAATTGATAGAAGAGTTTTGTTGATTGTCAGCGTCGTCCCTTAGAGTTTACCATTAGGGACCATGTGTATCTCAAGGTCTCACCCATGAAGGGTGTGGTTCATTTTGGAGTAAAGGGTAAGCTTGCCTAGAGATTCATAGGACCTTTCAAGATCACTGGGCACGTTGGAGCCGTGGCCTATCAGCTTTCCTTGCCATCTCATTTGTCTGGTGTCCATAATATTTTTCACGTCTTTATGTTGAGGAAGTGTGGGTCAAACATCATTCCTGTTATTGATTAGCAGCTGTTGGAGGTTCGCCAGGATGCTTCTTACATTGAGCAGCTAATTTGTATCCTCGATCGAAAGGAGCAGGTCCTCCGGACCAAGGTCATTCCCTTGGTGAAGGTGCAGTGAGGCCATCATAGTGTGGATGAGGTGTCTTGGGAGTGTGAGGTAGAGATTCGAGAGTGTTATCTCCATCTTTTCGATGTTTGATTGTATGTTGTATTGTATTTTAATTATATATGATATTATGTTTTCTATTCCTTTATGAGTTGTGTTAGTTGCGATGGTAGTATAAATTTTGAGGATAAAATTTTTATTAGGTGACGAGAGCCGTAAGGCCAGTATCCTAATCTGTACCATTTTGCATATTTTTGCGATCCTTCCCAATGAATTCCATCAACCTGAGACCTATAATCGACATTTGCACGCAACCCTAAGTCGTATCCCGTAGATTTGAGTCGACTTAATCTGAGACTTGTACTATTATGACCGCACAGTCACCGCGATTCTAATGCTGCGTCTTGCACATTGATTCGATACCCTGGCCAGGAGACGTGGGCTCACGTTTATTTTAAAGAAACGTTGGGCATTTGCGAACCTAAGAGAATCTCTACAACCCATCCCATCAATCAATCAATTAATCAATCAAAGTACACAACCCATGCTTTATTTCTCCCCATGACAAGCAACCTACCCTAAGTCAACTCTCAAGTCAAGTACACCTATCATTCACATCTATCACTCATACTCATCACCTTTCTCTTATAACCACCCTTTCTCTCTCTCTCTTTCTCTTCATAAATTCTAAGCAACAAAGAAGAGCACGTCCAAACTCTTTCAAGCAGAGAATAGTGTGTGTGTGTGTGTGTGTGTGGCCCACTTCCCATCCCAAGAACCATCATCCTAGCCCTTGAATTCTCATCACCTTCCATCAAAGTGAGACACAATAAGATTGACACTCTATCGGACTAAGAAGATCAAACGGTGGGTGCTTCACAGGCTTAGATTTAATGCTTTGATGATGGGCCAAGTGAGGCTTACTGATTGGTGGTATGGATCTCACTTTGGACCCTAGATGTGGCCAATGGCCCACCTTGATTCCCATCATCATTCCATGATGGGGCCATTCTCGATGGACCCCATCATGATGTTTATTTTCCTTGCATGATAGGGTCATCTTGACCTTGCATTTTGGTGGAGAAAGGATCTCCACCGTTAATTTTGATCGGTGGTCCCATATGTAATGGGACCCACTTGATGTATGTTGTGATGTAAGGAAGGGAGAGCCCATACTGCCGGGGTCCCTCCATCACTCGGTCTCTCTCTCTCTCTCTCTCTCTCTCTCTCTCTCTCTCTCTCTCCCTTGTTGATGGCTCATGATGTATGCAATTTATCCATGTCATCCACTTTCGTGGAACCCACTTGATGGACGTGTTGGATCTACACTGTCCAGGCCATGTGGGCCCTATCTTACTGGTGATGGAAAACACGAATATCAGATTGATCCAAATCAAGTGAGCCATCCATGTGAGAACCACCTTGATGAAATAATTCACACTGTCCGTCCAGTGTCCGTGGACGCTGGACGTGCCTCAGTGAAGCATGAACAAGCAATGAGATGTACTACCAACCTCTGCAGGTGAAAAATAAAATAAAAATATCCTCTTGATTTAAGCTCTTTAGGTGGGCCACTCATACAGGCCCCACCTTGATGTAGAGACTAATCCACGCTGTCCATCCCATTCCCCAGTTCATTTTAGGCTTTGAGTCGAAATATGAGGTCAATCCGATTATCTGGTGGGCCATATCATAGAAAATAATGGTTTTTACCATTAAAATCCGTTAGGGCCCACTCTTGTGTTTCTAATACACCAAAACACATTGAATATTGGGCTCATTTAGACTATCTTGAGCTATAGGATCAAAAGGGTGGGATGGATTCTCCTGATGCGTGCCCCACCTAGGAAAAACCATAGAAAAATAATACACACACACACACACATGCAGCAGGTGTTGCTGACGTCCAGAGGACGCGCAACAACGTCCTGTTGCGCTGTGGCATGAATGGGCAGGAAGCGTGGGTCCCTTCCGCTGGCCCCACCAAGAAGTATGTGTTTTATCTGTGCCTGCCCCCTGCACGTGTGCTGCATCCATGCAGCATGGGACCCACATGATGTATTTCTTTTATCTACACCGTCCACTATTTGGATGGTGGGGCGCATCTTGATGCATACCGTCCAACCATTTTGAGATATCATTTTATGGTATGAGGTAAAGAATGAGTCAGATCTAAAGTTCAAGTGGACCCCACCATTGAAATAGAGGACAGGGACATCCACCGTTCAAACTTCTAAGGGCCATAGTAGTTTTCAATTAAGCTGATAGTTGTCTTCACTTCATCTATCACTATGTTAACTTATGAATAGGTTAGATCTCAATTACATCACGGCAGGCCACTCCGTGATGTGTCCAACCATTGATCAAGTAGACCACACTGCAGAGAATAGTGGAGGTTCATTGAAACCCATTAGGGCCACAAAAGTTCTGGATCTATAGGGAATTTGTTTTCCCTCTTAATCTAGGTCTTTAAGACCTTATGATTAGATTGGGAGGAAAATAAACTTTATAGTGGGCCTTGTGATTTGTTTAACAGTGCGAATTATTATCTCCACTACTATTTGTAGTATGGTCCAAATGATCATTTGATCCTTCAATATGATTCTTTTTTTTTGGGGGATGTATGAGGCCCACCTTGATATATATATATATATATATATATATATATATATATATATATATATATATATATATATATATATATATATATTAAGGCCCATGTGACGAGGTCCATCTGGTTGTATTTAAGGCCCATGGGTCGAGGCCCAATGGGATGTACATAAGGTCCATTGCAATGTGTAATTCCACCATGGTTTACGTAGTGATGTTTTTGGCGGGCTATGCCTTGGGAGCAATGATGGTTTGGCATCCACATTGTAAGAATAATGTTAGTTAAATGTCCACATTATAACTTTTCCTAGGGCCCATTAATAGGCCCATACTTGTTATGTGTAAGATGTCTAGGCCCATCTTCGTTGTGAGGATAGTTCATCACTTTATAATATGCTTAGTATAATTTCATGACTCATGCCATATGCATCATATGTATGCTTGATATGAATAGTGACTGATCATAGTATATGCCATTGGGTAGATTATTTATGGTACTCACTGATAGGAGTTACCCACATGAGCGCGTGGTACGCGCAGGATTGCTGCATGACTGGATAGCGTGATTCATGCATCTCGTATTTGTGTGTCATGATCATTGTACGACCTAGCGACATCAGGGCCGTGGCTTCCATAGGCACATCGTGGATGGCCGTATCGGATACCGAAAATACTTGGTTCTAGCACTGTGGGCACTAAGGATGTCCTTGGGTGAAAGTCCCAGAACATTTTTGGTGTCAGTAGATGCTCCAATGCCTAGACCGAGTGGATACACAAGCGCAGGAGTGTAGCATACAAGTAGGCCGCATCTCCCACTGTGTCGTGGTCGGTTGGAAGGGGGTGTGGCCTTATCCGCCCAAGTGAGGGGGTTGTAAGCTTGGATAAGTTTGACCAGATCTCAAATGAGCCCATTATTGATGAGCTAGGTAGGTATTGGTAGACTACTGGTCAGGAAAATAGTGTGGTCTCTTCCACCTACTGGGCTGTGCGGCTATGGAGGCGGCAGTTCGTGTGAAATGTATTAGACCTCGATGATATCCTAGAGAGAAATTGTACTGATATGTATACTTAATGAGGACTGGCATACTTGCTTTGCATCTCGCATATGACATTTGGCTATGTAGGCCTCGCATCGCATGGCCTTGGTATGGCCAATAGCATTCATGTCTTACATCGCATGGCCTTGGTACGGTTGATAGTATTCATGGACTTACTAATTTCTATATTTCTCTGACATTGTATACTTGACACTTGCCTTACACACATACTTACACTACCCTTTAAGCTTTTGTAAGCTTATGCATGACCGTTGCATGCAGGTGACGTTGGATCGCAGCAGCACTGAGGCAGGAGCACGTATCAAGTTATTTTGGAGCCTTATAATCACCTTGTATTTCCCTTTCTGTACTGTACTTAAAGTTTTTGATATAGTTGATATATGGTGATGTTGTTTTGTGACTTGGTTATGCTCCATTATAAAAAAAATCATACTGAAAATCCTCCTTATAGGATCTCAGGATCGGAATCTGGCATATGAGTGTTGGGAGCCGAGAATGGGGCAATACGGAGGTTATCAACGCCGAATTCGGCGATCGGGAATTTTGTGAGCCCATTTTTTGAGTTTGGGGCATAACATCAGATCCTCAGTTCTAAATTAAGCATTGGATGGTCCCCTTGCCATAGTCAGGGTCCCCATTGTTGATTGGTGATTACAGGTACTCAATGAGTCTAACAGGGACGATTGGATTTTAACATCAATAGTTTGACGCTTTCTATAGGAACGATAAGAAAAGCCATTCCCATTACATTTACTATTCCAACTACTCCACCATGGCGAAAGGTCGAAAGAAGACCTTAGTTGTTATTGCAGCATCTACACCCGCTTTAGTCAATTTTTTTGTTAACATTCAAAACCCACCCTCTCAACATCAGGTGGGTTTCGCACCCATAGTGTCTGCGCCCAAATCCCGTAGTTGGGGTGATCAACTTGTCTCTCTGGAAAACTAGGTCAAGGCCTTAAATGGCAACATGAACCAACTGATGAAGCTCCTGGAGAGGCAAAATCTACCCCCTGGCCAAGAGGCAGAGGTCAGTGCTTCCACCAAGTAGTCACAACCTCCACGTGTCTGCCAGAACCACTATGGAGCTAGAATACGAGTAAGGCAGCACATCCACGCACCTACTCACACTGTGAAAGCTACCAAGCTCGACGACTTTGATTTGCATCATATGCTGGAGAACATAAGATGTGAGAAAGTGATGCAAGGATGAACATGATGAGGTCGATCACCGTCTTCCTCAAGGATAACTACTTCGAATCCACTAAGCTTCTCTAGACTCCTCACAGAGACGTCTCAAATCCAGGAGGAAAAAAATAAGAAAATAGAGATAGTATTCATGAAAATTTGTAAATTGATTGATGATTGAAATAAATGAGCCTACAACCCTTTAAATAGGGATACCAAGCTAAAGAAATTTCAGAATTAAATTACAACTAAAACTCCTTACAATTGGTAACTTACTGTAAATAGTAAATTTATTATTTATAGTAAGTGTCCTATGTGGCTTAACCACATTATTGTCCTAATTTTTCTAAGAGCTTTTCAAGTTGGACACAACTCCTAAATCTCAAAGGATGGAGATTTATAATAAAACTAAAACTTACTAAAAATAGTAAAAATGGAAATTAAAAGGGAATTCGATTGTCGATATGCTTGTTTTAAGGTTCTAATGGTCTTGATGACTGTTCACACCCTAAGTTTAGGGTTGTGATGTAGTAATAATCTCGGTAAGATCGAGGTCAAATCTACAAGGACTGAACCTTGTACGTAATCTGAAGCTAACTAGAACTAGAACTAGAACTAGAAGAAGATGTAATCTAAATCAAGAAAATTAGGAGAATAATTGTGAATGATTAAACTAAAAACTAATAAAAATAAAGGTGGGAACTAGGGTGCTAAGGATCCACTTGTAGCAATTGGGAAGCTACCTTGCATTGATTTAAGGACACAACTGGAATCAGAGTCCTATCCTATTCAACTAGTAATAAGAGATTTGTCAGATCTCTAAAATTCTCATGGATCTAATCATCAATAGATAAAAGTGATGAAGATTTGGATGTGATTCCATCACCTAACCATGCCTAGGAGACGATGGCACACAAAAAAAATTTACAAATCTCACAGCCAAACATAAGAGAATTGTGAAAGTTAGGAAGGATTCCATCACCCTACCATACCCATGGGACGATGGTGAACAATAGGACTGCCTAATTTCACAATCTCAATTCAGGAAGAAGATATTCAAAGCAATCACAGATCCATTGTAATTTGAGTCACAACAAACCATTAAAAACTAAAAATATTACTTCATAATCAAACTAGAATCCAAGGGAGTTCAATAAAACATGAATCAAAACAAAGCAAACATCTCAATCACGCTACAAGCTTCACCTCTTAGCCCAAGCTAAGAGGTTTAGCTAATCATAGACATGACCACTAAAGGCTCTTAAAAACATCAACAGAAAGAAGAAACTAAAGAAGAAAAGGAGAGGGAGAACTCTTGCTCTAGCTATCCATGAACCCTCTTTCTCTCTCATCCACTCCCCCAAGGTGCCTCCACGGCTGCACTTTAGATGCCTCCACAACTGCCCTGGATCCTTCACGGTTTAGAAGATGCCCGCCCCCCCCCACCCCCTCACTCTCTCTCTCTCTCACATCTCCTTTTATAGAATAGGAAGTCGGTTGCTGCAACGTAAGGACAGGCTGTGCGTGCATGAAAGTTACACAATAACGTTTCGTAGAAGATTCGAATGTAGAGAAAGAACGCAAAACAGTTGCGTTCGAATTCATTTTTGGGAAGGCCGATTGTCCCAAACCTTGATTTGGCTTCGTGGATAGCGTTGGGACCCTCTTTTCATGAGTTTGGACGATTTAGATCACTGATCCGACCATGAGTACGATCGTACAACGACCCACACTGGCCGATTTTCTCAGACGCAAGTCCTTACGAATTTTCTTACGTTGCGAAGGTCAGTGGGCCCCATAGAACTATTTTCTGAGAAATATGACCCGTTCATTGGATTCCTATTGAAAAACCAGTCAGGAAAGAGTGGTTTTTATCGAGTTTTGGTGTGATCCACTGTATCAAACCAACTCACCATTCATCCTGCGTTTTCTGATGATCCATGTGTGTATGTTTGCATGGGGCTAAAATTCTACCTTGGCAAGGGTTACTCCCCCCTCTGGACACAATGGATGATCCGGTTCATCCATTTGGATGATGGGTGGGCCGCTGCAACACCCCAGATTTTTGTCAACCTGGAGTTAGGCGTCCTTAGGCTATGGGTCAACCTTATCACTTTCAAAACTCAATTCCAAAGCTAGAGAAATTACTTTTCAAACCATTTCCCTCAAAACTCACCTTTCACCACCTCATTCTTCAAACTTTCCCAAGTACTTTCATATTAGACACGAATCCTCAAGTTTAAATAGTAAAGAACTATACTTAAACTAAAACTCACTGTAAACGGTCGCCGAGATTGAGTCCGTGTACACTCCTGATCACACACAACGACCCCAAATCACTACTAGACCGTCAATCGAAGGGTTTAGACCATGTTTCATTCCATTTCAAACTTAGAAATGAATGTCCTTAGGTGGTAGGTCAGTCCCAACATCTTACACTTAATCTCAAAGCCTAAAATCTCTTTTTATCCAATTCCTTCAAAATATCACCCTTCACCACTTTATTCTTCATTTATTTATAAGCACATTCATAATACACACCAATCCTAGGGTATAGATGAGGAAGAACAATATCGAAACTAAAACTTACCATAAATAGTAAATAAATGGATAAAATGGATTTTGACCCTTAAACTTTAGGAATCTAACAAAATAAATAGATTAGTTGGATAGATTAGCATCTCATACCCCAAAATCATATGCTACATGATGCATAAACTAATTCCAGTTTTCCAATTAGCGCCAAAACGCCTCAAATGGAGTCGGGGGCCAAACGGAGTAATTACAGGGGACCCAGGGTGGGACCCAAACTTTTTTGGGACCTAGGGGGCCTCCCCAGTTTGTCCAGTGGGTGGCGAGGCCTTGCCGGCCGCCCGGGCCGATGGTGTTTGGGGCCAAGTGGGACCCCTTCATACAGGGTTCGACCCCTAGTTCATTCTAAATATTCTACTTCCTTCACAAACCACCCCTCCAAGATTTTCTTTTCTTAAAAAATCTCTCAAATCTCTTCAAAAGTCCCTCTCCAAACTCTTCCTTTTTCCTTTTCCAAGCACCCTCACTCCACCCTTCAAACCTCATCTCAAACAGAAATCATTATATGCTACTTCCTTTAGAAATTAGATGAAACTAACTAAGTGTTAGATTATATGACCTGTGAAATTGTCACCAACCACTTTAAATACGATCTCCTAGAGCCAAAACGTATAGAATCATTGACACTATCTTACCCTAAAATCCAGGATCAAACTCTAAACCTGTTTGTTCTCAGAACCCTTTGAAACTTTGTATTGGATCTAGACCGCGCGTCGAAAGTCCGATAGTGATAATCTTAGACAATTACGATCTCCTTGTTGTACTTGACAAGCATTTCAAAAATCAAGCCCAACCGATATCCTAAGACCATTTTACTGAGTCCGGAGTGAAAAGAGTGAGAAAAGGAAAATATTTAGAAAATTAATTCAATTTTTAATAAATCTGGCACGTGTCGCTTGCGTGACATTTTTAATCATTCTGGCCATTAGAATTCGACCAAATTTTACCCTCGGATCAGGATAGGTGTCCCTTACATGTCATAGCACTTGTAGCCCTGACCAAGTTTCGATGACCGCTGAACTGAAACTGGTCCGCCACGATCGATCTGGAAATCCGACCGGACTGAAAACTTAGCTTGACCTAGATCCAATATCAAAGAGATTAAGTCCGACCGCATTTAGTAACAGAACCTCTAGAAGTGCTTCGTTGGATCGGAACAGACCCGATTTGGTTATAACTTACGTATACCTTGACTTAAAGTCTGTTTTGGTCATGTTTGGGCTTATAAAAGGGCCTTAAACCCTTAGCTTTCTAACCCATACGAATTTGGAGAAAACCTTAGGAGAGAGAAGAGAGAAAAGAGAGAGAAGTGAGGGAGAAGTTGGGGATTTCTCCTGCTATTCTTCCCTGCTGCTCCACATGCCAAATCCATCCACCTGCATCGCTATTCCGGCGATTCTGGTTTCGTTCTAGGTAAGAAAACCCTAATCCTAACCTGTTTTAAGGCTCCTATGGGTACAAGTACCTAAGTAGCTGACTCACCTTATGTTGTAGGTTTCCAATCAGTCGTTGACGACGACGTAGAGTTCCTATTCGATTCATTACGCTCCTATGGCGTAAGGTGCAGATTTTAGATGCTTAGATTACCTGTTTTCAAAGCTTTTAATGTTGTTTAATGGTAGATTGTTGACAAGAACGCTGTTTCATATGTAGAACATGCCGACCGATTTCTATTTCGAATACGTACGAAGAATATGAGATTTAGGGTATTTTAGGTATTTATAGGAAATACTGTATACGTACGTATTTTTCTGATATGATTGTCATGAGTATTTTCCGTGCATATATGCTAGTTATGGATGTATGATCTATTTGGCGAAAGGATTCGCCCTAATACATGTTTCGGCTAATGTAAGCTATATATGTTATAACATGCTGATAACATGCTGGAATTTCTTGTATTTCAAATCGGTCTCTCTCACATGATTATTGATTTAGATTATAAGTGTTTGGGGCTATACTCTAGTCCAGGCAGTCGGTAACAGTTTAAAATTCGTGGTTGAATTCTATTCGCCACGAAGGACGTGTATGATGAACCCGAGTCGTACTAGAGTCGTCGGCAGTGGTTAGGCCACACGAAGTGCTTGTGCACTTCATGTCGGTCGATTTAACTTGCGCTTGTGCTAGTCGGACTCATCAAGTAACCCGACTGACCATTATATGTTCACCTTGTATTCGTCATAACTGCTTGAACCTAGGGTACTGAATTTACCAATGATAACCCTGATAACCGTGGTACCTTGATCCACTAAGACTCATGAGCCGGGCATGGTGGTATGGGACACCGTGGTTGAGCTGTCGGCCTACACTGGGGCCGCAAACCTTCCCATAGTGACCAGTGAGTAACCCAAACTCGTCAGCAGATTATGGTGGTATGGGACACTATATTCTTGTTGTCGGCCTATACTGATAAGGTGATGGGGGAGCGGTGCAACGAGTGCATGCAACAACCCTAACAGCCCTTTGTAGTGACCTCGAGCATACTCTGAGTCTGCATGAGACGACGACCCTTCCGTAGCAACAAGAGTACAACTAGGCCTGTATTGATAAGGTGATGGGGGAGCGGAGCAACGAGTGCTTGCAACAGCCCTGGAATCACTTGCAGCGACCTATAAATATATCATCGTATGAGACTACTAGGAGTGACGACCCTAGACAGGATCCTTGTTGGGAATGACATAAGGAAAGTACCTTAGTTTCTCGATCCTGCTGTATGGAATAGACTAATAACAACTCGATAATCATATTCATATCGCACTACATGTGCCTGGAAGATGTGGAGCACTGAGGGAAGAAAGCATGCCGCGGACGTAAGATGGTGTCGCATGAGGGTGTATGTCGGTGAGGGCATCCATCATGTCATTTCATTCTTACATTAATTACAGTATCTAGGAATATTTGATTTGCTTGCTTTATCATTATTGCTTGATTGATTTGATAGCATGTTAACCTTTGCTCTATAATTCCACTGAGTTAGCTACTCACTCCCACATTACGGGACGGTGTTCCAGACACCCACCAGACCTTGTTGTACTTTCAGATGATGGCGCGGCTTGCGAAGCAGAGCCGAACTTTATGATGATGAGGATTCCTCCTATATGCAGGTTCTGATCAACGGGTTTACAGGGTTACTGATTAGATGCCAATACACTTGGTATTTTGCCTTTTATTTACACACCCATGTATATTCTTTTCTTTCTATTTTGGGAGTATATATGTATTTAGTTAACCTGGTAACATGTTCACACTCTGGAGACTTACAATCATTTATATATTTTATATACCTATCATATTCTTCTGCTTGCTAATTTAACTGTCTCTGGAGTATGATATGCTGTTTTGGCTTAATCCACTTCATGTTTTATGCACTATTACAACCGACATTCATCCATCATTGAAAATGTTGCATAAGTGATGTTCTGGAACTCGGGAGTGAAGTTTATGATCGACTCCCAATTTTCAGGGCGTTACAGATGGTATCAGAGCATGATTTGGATTAAATTGGACTTGAGTTATGGTAACATAACGCACACTGACGTACTCTGACTTAGGAAGGGGGCGATGGAATCTAGAAACTACATTAGCATCCCAAATGTCGCCGGAGGGTGAGATTAGCTACCGTAGAATCGCCCATATGTAACCGAGACCATGCAAAATGATCTCATATCCCTACTTATATTCACTCAAGCTTCCGTCTTCTACACCCATCCACCACTATTCTTTACAACTCTTTACCTTCCTTTCAAAATTATACTTGAAATTCCATCATCATGGGATTTGAAAATCCCATCTCACACTCTCCAGCACAAGGCCCATTTTCTAAAGGCTAAGAAATTAATTTTTAATCCCAACCCACCCTCCTACCAAACATGTCGTTTTCTAATCCCAAGGTGGGATTAGCAATGTCAGATATTGAATACACCTTAATGCCACTAGCCAAACAGGCCCTTAGAGTTTTGGACCTAGAGTTGGTATTCCTAGATTTAGAAAGATCTGATAATATAGGGGATCCGATAAAGTGATAACATGAACCCTATGACCTCCTTAGCTAGTATGGACATACGCGAATTTCTACTTCTAAGATAAGACTAGGCTACTAGTTATACTAACGAAAGTAAAAGAATGAATATGATAAGATAATTGAATAATGAACTTAGTTAGTCGGCTTGATTAGGTTGAAGTGAGACCTCATTCTTTTGTTGAATCCCTATAATACTTATAGGCTTCTTTAATGACTCTTAGGAAGGTTGTTTGATTAGAAACTATTCACGCTTGGAGAGAACTTATAAATCCCTTAGAATTAATGTTAGGTCAAACCAACACACCCCCTAGAATTACCTTCCCAAGGACTTATTGCATTCGAGAACGCGGAGTAAAGGAACTGTATATATAAGCGAAGTATTCACGATTTGAATTGAATTCTCAATCCTAGTGGTTATCAATAATCTAATGCTCTGATCAAGCAGAAGATCGACATTGACTCAGATTAGGAATTGATACAACAAATTTTCTGTCATCGCGAGATAGAAAGTCTATGTATCCGGCTTAGACCCACTACACAACTTTTCTTCCGTGTTGGCCAGACCACATACAACCAAAAGTTATTGCTTTGCCTTATGTTAAGGACATATAGCCAATAGAGATTTTTTAGTGGGCAATAGACAATTAGGAATTAGGTCCCAAATCGCAGACTATTCTGTCATATATATTGTGCTTATGAATTTAGAGAGATAGTTTGCCCGTCAACCTGCTTTGTCCAAACTTCCTTATGTACTAATAATGTTAGATCCTATTATGGTAATAAAGAGGGTAAGTCAGGACCGTAGTAAGAGTCCTTATTGGGTAGAATTAGGCATCTCGTCACCAACTCACATCTACCCCTGAACTCAACCACAATAGAGATTAGGCTCATTTCTACAACCATAGGCACCAATGCCATAGAACGCATCATTAGCAAAAGAAGACCAATGTATTGAGAAGTTGTTTCTCATTTCATGCAAGGATAGGTCCTAAGTTATACCACGTTCCGACATACGGATCGAGACATAAAATCTTGAGCTTTGAGAGTAGAAATAATTTTTAAGGGGGGTAGAACCTTATGAACCCAATCTAGTAAGACCAGCTAATACAACAGTTGAGTTAGAACTGCGCAGCTAAGCATGGTTGGCCCTTTCCCTACTGGCCCAGGATCGAAGAAAGTGATTCAGGTTATACGTAAGGTTAGGTCATTAAATTAAGATCTGAATCTTCCTTAGAATGTCAATAGTGAAGTCTCTATAGGGAAACGATTAGGGCTTAAGTGTTGAACCCATTCATATTAAATCATAGGCCTAACAATGGGACCGTCGTCCAGACTCCAAATAGATAAGGAAATAAATTGCAGCAAACCATTAGGGCATAAGCAAGAGATAAAGAGTAAGTTTTTAGGACGGTAGACTAAAATGCGTCAGACTAGCATAGATAGTATACACCCTACCATGCATATAAATTTGAAATCAATAGAGCTTAGGCGAAAGGAATAATAGAATCTTTACTCATTACCCTTAGCCAATTTCAGGGACGAAATTATTTTTAAGGGGGGTAGATTTTAATACCCCGGATTTTTGTCAACCTGGAGTTAGGCGTCCTTAGGCAATGAGTCAACATTATCACTTTCAAAACTCAATTCCAAAGCCAGAGAAATTACTTTTCAACCCATTTCCCTCAAATATCACCTTTCACCACCTCATTCTTCAAACTTCTCCAAGTACTTTCATATTAGACACGAATCCTCAAGTTTAAATAGTAAAGAACTATACTTAAACTAAAACTCACTGTAAACAGAGATTGAGTTCGTGCACACTCCTGATCACACACAACGACCCCAAATCACTACTAGACCGTCAATCGAAGGGTTTAGACCATGTTTCATTCCATTCCAAACCTAGAAATGAATGTCCTTAGGTGGTAGGTCAGCCCCAACATCTTACACTTAATCTCAAAGCCTAAAACCTCTTTTTATCCAATTCCTTCAAAATATCACCCTCCACCACTTTATTCTTCATTTATTTATAAGTACATTCATAATACACACCAATCCTAGGGTATAGATGAGGAAGAAAAATACTGAAACTAAAACTTACCATAAATAGTAAATAAATGGATAAAATGGGTTTTGACCCTTAAGCTTTAGGAATCTAACAAAATAAATAGATTAGTTGGATAGATTAGCATCTCATACCCCAAAATCATATGCTACATGATGCATAAACTAATTTCATTTTGTCAATTGGCCCCAAAATGCCTCAAATGGAGTCGGGGGCTAAACGGAGCAATTACAGGGGGACCCAGGGTGGGACCTAAACTTTTTTAGGACCTAGGGGGCCTCGCCGGTTTGTCCAGTGGGTGGCGAGGACCTCGCCGAGTCGGTGAGGCCTTGCCAGCCGCCTGGGCCGATGGTGTTTGGGGTCAAGTGGGACCCCTTCATACAGGGTTCGACCTCTAGTTCATTCTAAATATTCTACTTCCTTCACAAACCACCCTTCCAAGCTTTCCTTTTCTTGAAAAATCTCTCAAATCTCTTCAAAAGTCCCTCTCCAAACTCTTTCTTTTTCCGTTTCCAAGCACCCTCACTCCACCCTTCAAATCTCATCTCAAAAAGAAATCATTATAGGCTACTTCCTTTAGAAATTAGATGAAACTAATTAAGTGTTAGATTATATGACCTGTGAAATTGTCACCAACCACTTTAAATACGATATCCTAGAGCCAAAACGTATAGAATCATTGACACTATCTTACCCTAAAATCCAGGATCAAACTCTAAACCTATTTGTTCTTAAGAACCCTTTGAAACTTTGTATTGGATCTAGACCGCGCGTCGAAAGTCCGATAACGATAATCTTAGACAATTACGATCTCCTAGTTGTACTTGACAAGCATTTTGAAAATCAAGTCCAACCGATATCCTAAGACCATTTTACTGAGTCCGGAGTGAAAAGAGTGAGAAAAGGAAAATATTTAGAAAATTAATTCAATTTTTAATAAATCTGGCACGTGTCGCTTGCATGACATTTTTAATCATTCTGGCCATTAGAATTTGACCAAATTTCACCCTCGGATCAGGATAGGTGTCCCTTACATGTCATAGCACTTGTGGCCCTGACCGAGTTTCGGTGACCGCTGAACTGAAACTGGTCCGCCACGGTCGATCTGGAAACCCGACCGGACTGAAAACTTAGCTTGACCTAGATCCAATATCAGAGAGCTTAAGTCCGACCGCATTTAGTAACAGAACCTCTAGAAGTGCTCTTTTGGATCGGAACAGACCCGATTTGGTTATAACTTACGTGTACCTTGACTTAAAGTCTGTTTTGGTCATGTTTGGGCTTATAAAAGGGCCTTAAACCCTTAGCGTTCTAACCCATACGAATTTGGGGAAAACCCTAGGAGAGAGAAGAGAGAAAAGAGAGAGAAGTG
The DNA here is from genome assembly GCA_037074715.1 of Magnolia kwangsiensis. Lineage (NCBI taxonomy): Eukaryota > Viridiplantae > Streptophyta > Magnoliopsida > Magnoliales > Magnoliaceae > Magnolia > Magnolia kwangsiensis. The sequence continues at coordinate 27,106,189 of CM073582.1, forward strand.
AGGGAGAAGTTGGGGATTTCTCCTGCTATTCTTCCCTGCTGCTCCACATGCCAAATCCATCCACCTACATCGCTATTCAGGCAATTCTGGTTTCGTTCTAGGTAAGAAAACCCTAATCCTAACCTATTTTAAGGCTCCTATTGGTACAAGTAGCTAAGTAGCTGACTCACCTTATGTTGTAGGTTGTCAATCAGTCGTTAACGACGACGTAGAGTTCCTATTCGATTCATTACGCTCATATGGCGTAAGGTGTGGATTTTAGACGCTTAGATTACCTGTTTTCAAAGCTTTCAATGTTGTTTAATAGTAGATTGTTGACAAGAACACTATTTCACATGTAGAACATGCCGACCGATTTCTATTTCGAATACGTACGAAGAATATGAGATTTAGGGTATTTTAGGTATTTATAGAAAATACTGTATACGTACGTATTTTGCTGATATGATTGCCATGAGTATTTGCTGTGCATATATGCTAGTTATGGATGTATGATCTATTTGGCGAAAGGATTCACCCTAATACATGTTTCAGCCAACGTATGCTATGAATTTTATTAAGTGTTGTCTAAGTGTTTGTTGAAATGCCTAAATAAATATGATTTATGCCTGCCATATGTTTTAAATGTAAGAACATGATTGTTGTGTATTAGACAACTCCTTGATATAAGGATCTGTCATATTATATGTTGAAATCAACATACGTCAAGTACGTTGGAGTTGAGTAGTCTAAGTGTTTGTATAAATGTATGTATTAGTAAGTATTGAGTAAATGGTATTATAGATTAGCGTTGAGACTGGATTCTCAACTAATTTGATGATGCACATGATTTCCTCCATGCTTGTTGTATTTTAATTGATTACCTTATGTGTGAAGTACTCGTGCATGGTTAACTAGGCGGTCGTAATTGTCTAAGATTATTGCTATCGGACTTTCGACGCGCGGTCTAGATCCAATACAAAGTTTCAAAGGGTTCTTGAGAACAAATAGGTTTAGAGTTTGATCCTAGATTTTAGGGTAAGATAGCGTCAATGATTCTATACGTTTTGGCTCTAGCAGATCATATTTAAAGTGGTTGTGACAATTTCACAGGTCATATAATCTAACACTTAGTTAGTTTCTTTTAAATTCTAAAGGAAGTAGCCTATAATAATTTTTGTTTGAGATGAGATTTGAAGGGTGGAGTGAGGGTGCTTGAAAACGGAAAAAAGAAGAGTTTGGAGAGGAACTTTTGGAGAGATTTGAGAGATTTTTCAAGAAAACGAAAGCTTGAAGGGGTAGTTTGTGAAGGAAGTAGTAGATTTAGAATAAACTAGGGGTCGAACCCTGTATGAAGTGGTCCCACTTGACCCCAAACACCATTGGCTCGGGCGGACGGCCCGTTGACCGGCGAGGTCCTCGCCACCCAATGGACAAACCGGGGAGGCCTCACCCTTTTGGCGAGGACCTCCTATCCCCTAGGTCCCAAAAAAGTCTGGATCCCACCCTGGGTCCCCCTGTAAGTGCTCCGTTTGGCACTCGACTCCATTTGAGGTGTTTCGGGGCCAATTGGAAAACTGAAATTAGTTTATGCATCATGTGGCATATGATTTTGGGGCAGGAGACGCTAATCTATCCAACTAACCTATTTATTTGGTTAGATTTCAAAAGGTTAAGGGTCAAAACTCATTGTATCCATTTATTTACTATTTATGGTAAGTTTTAGTTTCGGTATTATTCTTCCTCATCTATACCCTAGGATTGGTGTGTATTATGAATGTGCTTAAAAATAAATGAAGAATAAAGTGGTGGAGGATGATATTTTAAAGGATTGGATAAAAAGAGGTTTTAGGCTTTGAGATTAAGTGTAAGGTGTTGGGGTTGACCTACCACCTAAGCACATTCATTTCTAGGTTTGGAATGGAATGAAACATGGTCTAAACCCTTCGATTGACGATCTAGTAGTGATTTGGGGTCGTTGTGTATGATCAGGAGTGTGCACAGACTCAATCTCGGTGATCGTTTACAGTGAGTTTTAGTTTAAGTATAGTTCTTTACTATTTAAACTTGAGGATTCGTGTCTAATATGAAAGTACTTGGAGAAGTTTGAAGAATGAGGTGGTGAAAGGTGAGTTTTGAGGAAAATGGGTTGAAAAGTAATTTCTCTGGCTTTGGAATTGAGTTTTGAAAGTAATAAGGTTGACACATTGCCTATGGACACCTACCTCCAGGTTGACAAAAATCCATGGTGTTACAGCCACACTATCAAAGAACGGTCAAACGGCGTGAGGATGCTGGTGCATTCTTTGGATTGTTGGGGAAGTAGTTGGTCAACATGTGCTGACCGACTTTAGGTGTAATAGTGCACGACGTGTGCATGTATGCAATGCACATGCCCGCCCTCCAGTGGGTTCCATCGTGATGTTTATGAGAAATCCTCTCCATCCATTTGTTTTATCACCTCAATTAAGGGGTTAAGACCAAATTGGAAGTGTATCCAGATATCAGGTGGGCCCAAAATTAGGATTTTGGGCGTTGATCTGTCCATTGGGCCACTTCCACATGGATCCAATGGCCAAAATTTGACGTGTACTATTAATTTATGGTCCTCAAGCCATATATAAAGTTTCAAGCCGAACGGATGGTGAGAACCCCGTGTTCTTACATTTTGGATGACTTTTAGGTCACTTGAACTTCAATCACTTGATTTTCTCGGATCTTTGGTGTGTAAATTCTTCAATCTTTGTCTCTTGTGGTCTATCCCTTGCATTAGTGACTTCTGAGTGTTAATTGTATGCTTTTAGTACCATTTTTCAGTCCAGGCTCCTAAATTCACCTTGCAACAAAAATATGATTAAAATAGGATGTTTAAGTATCATTAGGTACGTAAAACCAAGTACTAATAGGGGTCTAGTATGCAATATTTGACCCTCAACACAATCCCCAACTAGCATTTTTCTAGTCTCAAGCGAAGTATGCGAAAAATAAGTTGAGAATCATAGGATAAATTTTTATAAACTCGAGTGATTTTTCAAAAACAATCCAATTAATAGAATTCTAAGATGCATTAATGTTGAGCATAACTTCCTCCTAGATTTAAGCGCATGGTAAACTTCATAGTCAAGTTCAAAGTATTAATCCATCAATTAGAATAATTCTAAACATTGAGTTCCATGGGTGTATGGTGAAACACAAACTTATCACAATCAAAGGCTCAATTCTTTATTTTCATGATAACATTGATAATAACAATAGTATTTAGGATAACCATAACCTAAACTAAAACTTGCCTTACAGTTCATGTCAAGCCCCAAATTTGGGGACAGACAACTTTCGTGATGCCCCGAATCCGGCACTCAACTTCCATGCACCAAGTCCTGAGTTTGGCGCACCACAAGGAAGATTTTTGACTGACTATATATATATATATATATATATATATATATATATATATATATATATATATATATATATATATATATATATATAAAATACCAAGCAACACTCTCCATTATAAATCCTAATGATTACAAGTATAATTCTTTACAAAAGGTACATAACGTCAACATTACCCAGTCAAAAAATAGATGCAATGCATCGAGAAAGCTAAGTCTTCCAAGCTACTCCAATCCTGAAAAAAAAAAGAGAAATAGGAAGCTTAGGCAAAAAGCCTAGTGAGTACACACACGTGTGCAGTGTCCTACATGCAAGCAAGATAAATATGCCATAAAAAAAATCATGTTTGATGAAAGGCGTGTAGCATATAAGGTATGATGTCAATGCCAATGCAATGCATATGCAACATGGGAACACTTCGAGTCAATGCTACTAGCATCACTAAGTCATATTTTCATTTCTCCTATACTACAGCCATAACCGTATTACACGCATCCGTAATCACATCATCATTATCATATTATTATATCAAATCATAACTGTATATCTCGGGAAGTACCATGGTCGACACCCATGCACCAGACACTAGTAATCGACCTCGCATACCCACCCTATGGTGGACTCCCACCAACTGTATATCATGGAAAATACCGTGGTCGACACCTATGCACTAGACTCCAGCAATCGACCTCCCATACCCGCCCTGCGGTGGACTTTCACCCGGCATGCCAGTAGTGGACCTCATTCGTGCTTCTCCTCGCCGACGGGTCAAACCGGTCCCTGTTTGCACCTCAACCCATAAGCAGGTTGGACCCACCTCTTCTCAACCTGACCTCATTAGTGGGAGTCAAATCCATGACCCATGTATCCACTTGGCCCGACGGTGAGGTAACCCTGGCTAGCATCGGGGGTTAGGGACTTTCAACTCAAGGGGCACATCATCCCCTACTATTTCCACACTTCTGGCTTCCCATTTATTTTCAGGGATAACCTAAGTCATCATTATAGATGTACATTTCATCATCAAGATCTAACTCATGTTATACGGCACGACTGTGGTATTTCGATCATCATGTATGTCATGATTATACATGAATTCAAGCAATCATGATAAGGCATACGTTCAAGTGCTTGTGGTATGCATATAATGTTATGAGTTTAGGTTCTGCTTAACCTTTAAGGAAAAAATGACATATAATCATCATATGCCACTATTAACTATATCAATCCATGATCATAAGACTAAACTAAAGAGGACATATCTTACACATGAACAAATGTATTGAAGTACACTTGCACATACCATCATTCTATGATACATGAGTATGATCAATAAAAATATGATTAAGTAAATGAGTTCAGTATGCTAGAAAATAGAACAACATTAATCAAGATATTAAATCACATACTTTTATTAACCATATATAATAACTAATATCACTGATATCATCCATAGCTATCATAATCACGAGCATTAATTGTATGCAGAGTTACACCATATCCTTCCCAAGATAGATATTCCATTAGTGGTTTTGGACTGACATGATTTTTCTTCTATTGGGACCACATGGTTATACCCTAACTGGGCCTTATGGTTAATGAGTGGTGATGATGTAAAGTACATGCACCAAATGGTTATGAGATGAAAAGTATATATATAACATATAGTAAATGAGCCACAGGATAGATAGTGTTGGTGAAACTCATATAATGTAGCGGGTTTCACCTTCAAGTGGGTTGTTAGTAGGTTGGATTTGTAAATAATTATCGTAATAGTTCTACAATGGTTTGGAAAGTATAGGTAAACCTCATAAGATACAGTGAGCCCTACGTTGAATGACTTGGTATATAATATATACATAAGAGTTAGTTACGGTTGGGTGATGTGCATTTGTCTCATACAACGTAGCGGGTCCTACTTCCAAGTGGTAATGCGAGTAGATGGGTCCACACACAAACATTACAATGGGTCCTAACAAGTAGATAGTATAGGTAACTCACATAAATTAAGGTAGTACAAGGAAGAATAGTTCAGATACACAAGGCACATCAGTGAGCTCCATCATTAAACCGTTTGGTTGGTAAAATAATTGAATAGTGTGAATAAAATACGTACATTGAGTGGGTTCACAAGTGTTTGAAAGTTATATGTTCAATTAACACTATTTCATGTCGTCTGACTTATTTAGGAATTGGATCTAGGTCATTTTGGAATCGTATCCTAGAATTAGCTAGTCTAATGAATAAATGGTGAAATATGCAATACTTACATCAAGGTAGGATCCATAATCAATCTAATACACATCCTAAATTCACATACGCAAGATGTTACACCATCAGCATAGTCTACAAGTCTGAGTAATCACACAATTCTCATATGCCCACATGGTCATATGGTCACTCCATTATCAGAAGTCCATATGGTAGAGTGGCCACACAAATGTCACTCTACTTGTCATAATAAAGGATTTAAGGTGTAACGTCTCGAAAAAATCCATACAGAGACCCGATTACCACCTCGATCAGAAATCACTTAGGATTAATTCCTTTAAAAAATAAGCATAAGTTAACTAGCGATATGTTAGATTAGCTGTGAAATTAGTACTGTTCGCTTTAAATACATTCTGTAAGACCAAAAAATTGTAGAATCAATGACGCTATAACATCCTGAAACCTAGGATCAAACTCTAAACCTGTTTGCTCTTAGGAACCCGTTGAAATTTTGTATTGGATCTAGACCACGCGTCGAAAGTCCGATATCTAAAATCTTGGACCATTATGACCGCTTAGCTGGACTTGAAAATTGCTTCGAAAATTAAGCCCAACTGATGTTCTGAGGCTATTTCATTGAGCATGGAGCAAGGAGTGTGAGAAAGAGTGAAATTCTTTATAACTTAAATGTGATTTAAATAAATTTGGCATGTGACGCTTGCGGGTTAAGTATAAGCATTCAGACCGTTGAAATCTAACCCAAATACACCCTCGAATTAGGAAACATTTCCCACTCAGGTCAGTGTACTTGAAATCCTCGATCGAATCTTAGTGACCGCTGAACTGAAACCAGTCCGCCACGTGTGATCTGGAAACCCGATCGAACTGAAAACTTAATGTGGTCAGGATCCAGCATCCATAAGCTTAAGTCCGACCGCATTTAGTCAGAGGACCTCCAGAAACGTTCTTTTGGATCAGAAGAGACCCGATTTGGCTATAACCCAAGTATACCTTGGTTTAAAGTCTAAATAGGTGACTTTCAAGCCTATTTAAGGACCTTAAACCCTCTCATACCCCACCCATATGAATTTGCAAAAACTCTAGAAAAGAGAAGAGAGAAAAGAGAGAGATTATGTGGAAGTTGTGAGGGAAAGTCCCTGGCACTCGATCCTACTTCTACACGTACTTAATCACCGTGTTCTAATCACTTTTTCGGTGATTCCGACTTCATTGTAGGTAAGAAAACCCTAACCTCAACCTGTTTTAGGGATTTCATCGATACAAGTAGCGAAGTAGCTGATTTATCTTGTGATATAGGTCGTCATACAGACGTTGACGAAGCGTAGAGTTTCTATTCGATTCATTACACTTCTACGGCGTAAGGTGAGGATTCTAGATGCTTAGGTTAACTATTTTCAAAGCTTTCAATGTCGTTTAATAGTAGATTATCAACAAGAACGCTGTTTGACATGTAGAACATGTTGTCTGTTTTCCATTTCGATTACGCACGGAGAATATGAAATTTAGGGTATTTTAGGTATTTGTAGGAAATATTGTATACGTCCGTATTTTGACGATAGAATTGCCATGGGTATTTGTTGTGTTATTATACAAGTTATGCGTGTATGATCTGTTTGGCGAAGAGATTCGCCCTAATGTGCACTTTGGGTCGACATACGCTATGTAGACAAATGTGTATAGACTAAGTGTTTGTATAAATGTTTGTATTAGTATGTTTTGAGTAAATGTTGTTGTAGATTAGTTTTGAGATTGAATTCTCAATTAATATGATGATGTAAATGATTTCCTCAATGTTGTTATATTAAATTGATTTCCTTATATGTATGGAATACATGTGTTTGGTTGATTTGCTTACGTTGTATGTTATAACATGTTGTTAACATGCTTGGATTGTTTGTATTTCATTTCTATTACTCTCATATGATCACTGATGTAGATTACAAGTGCTTAGGGCTATGCTCTAGTCCAGGAAGTCAGTAATAGATTCGAATTCGTGGTTGACTTCTATTCTCCACGAAGGATGCGTCGACGAACATGAGTCGTGCTTTAGTTGGCGGTAGTGGTTAGGCCACACGAGGTATTTTGTGCACTTCATGTCGTTCATCTTGAGGTGCGCTCGTACTAGTCGAGCTCGTCAAGCAACCCGACTAACCGTTGTATGTTCACCTTGTATTGGTCATAACTACTTGAACCTAGGGTACTGAACTTACCAGTGATAACCCTGATAACCATGATACCTTGATCCATTAAGACTCATGAGCTGGGCATGGTGGTATGGGACACCGTGGTCGAGCTGTCAGCCTACGCTGGGGCCACAAACCTCCCCGTAGTGACCAGTGAGCACCTTAGACTCGTGAGCCGATTGTGGTGGTATGGGACACTACATTCAAACTGTCGGCCTACTCTGATTGGTGACGATCCCTTTGTAGTGACCTCAAGCATATTCTCAGTCTAAGTGAGGCGACGACCCTTCCGTAGCAATAAGAGTACAACTAGGCCTGTATTGATAAGGTGATGGGGGAGCGGTACAACGAGTGCGAGCAACAGCCCTGACAGCCCTTGCAGCGACCTAGAAACATACCATCGTATGAGATTACTAGGAGTGACGACCCTAGATAGGGTCTGTGTTGGGATTGATATAAGAAAGGTACCTTAGTTTCCCAATACTGCTGTATGAAAGGACTAATAACAACTCGGTAATCATATCCATATCGCACTGCATGTGCCTGGAAGATGTGGAGCACTGAGGGAAGAAAGCATGCTGCAGACGTAAGATGGTGTCGCATGAGGGAGTATTTCAGTGAGGGCATCCATCATGTCATTTCATACTTGCATTAACAACAGTATCTAGGAATGTCTGATTGTTTGCTTTACTATTATCGGGTGATTAATTTGATAACATGCTAATCTTTACTCTATGATTCCACTGAGTTGATCACTCACTCCCACGTTACGAGACAGTGTTTGCAACACCTACCAGACTCTATCTTAGATGCAGGTTGTGAGGCGATTCAGGAGCTGGAACCGGACTACTACAAGGACCAGGATGAGTTCTAGTACATGCAGTTCTCTGACGGATTTGCATAGGTGGCCTGGATCGACGGAATTTTGCTAGTTGGACTATCATATGACATTTTGATTTTGGTATGATATATGTATATGTGACTCAGAGATGTATTCATACTTTAGAGACAGTTCGAGATTGTTTTATTTTTCATACAATGATATATATATTCTTCAGTCTTTCGCTTGCATTTTATCACTGGATCTGGAGTATGAATTGCAATTTTGGTATAATCTTACTCATGTTATTTCATTAACTCAGACAACATTGAACCATAAGCATATTTGTTACATAAGTGATGGTCTGGAACTCGGGAGTTGGGTTTCTACACGACCCCCAATTTTCAAGGTATTATAAGTTGGTATCAGAGCATGATTTGGATTAAACTGGACCTGGGTTATGGTCACGTGACGTATGCTATCGCCCTTTGACTTAGGTGGGTGCGAGAAGAACGTAGAAACACTCATAGGACCCCAGTTTCGCCAATTGGCAAAGTTCACTCAAATCGATTATTTTGATCGAGTCCGTGTGCATCCGTGGTCACATGAAACAATCTCAGACCACTTCTAGTTCGTGTATGAACGGGTCTAGACCTCTATTGTACCTATCCCAGCTATTAAAAATTGCCAAACGAGAATATACATCAGTTAGTACCTGAAGTGACCCGAAATAGTTCGAAACAGAGTCGTGGGGCTACCCACGCTGATCTAGAATGATCTAGAGTGGGACCCACATAAATTTTGGGCCCTCAGGGTAGGAGGACCTCGCCCAAATGGTGAGGCCTCACCAATCATCACAGGGAGTGGCGAGAACCTCGTCGAGTCGACGAGGCCTCGCCATATAGTGGGCCCCATTCGGGCAGGCCATCGGGCCGATCAACTTTAGGGGTTAGGGTAGCCCCCTGGTACGTGGGCTGTCCGTTAAAACCACCTCAAACCCCTACCTCCTTCAAAAAACACACCCCCCAGCTCTCCTTTCCTCTCCCATTTTCTATTTTCCCTTACAAATCTCGTTCTCAATCACTTCCATCGTCATTTTCTGCCTCAACCCACGTCGCTCCACTATTTACAGCAATACACACTCCCTATCCTCTCCATTCTCGTTCGTTGGAGCTCTCCCATCCTCCATTTGAAGTTCAAATAGTGTAAGCTTCTAACCCCTCACGTTTCTTCCTTTTTCCTTTGTAATTCCAGCCTTTTGGGGCATGTTTCCCTCCTCTATTAGACATAGATTCGTGGCAGCCCATTAGGTCAGCCCTTTCTCCCCCTTTCCTCCATTTTCTATGGCCTTTGTAGAGGCTATTTTAGCTTTTTTTCTCCCTTTTCACCATCCTCTCTCTCATGGGAAAGAGGAAAACCGCCGTTGATGAAGCTAGGCCTAGTCACCCTTCACGTTCAAGGAAGCCAAGAGGTGGCGCCGCTAGTTCAAGCTCCGCCGCAAGTCCAAGTGCTGCTCGTGAGTTTCAGACGAAGCAGGATCTTGATCCCCGATCTCCCGCTGGAAGGGCTTGGTTGGCGGAACAACCCCATGGAGTTTATGAGGGTCGTCAGGTCCTTTTTGAAGCTCAGGTGGACGGTCAACTCTTTAAAAAATATCAGTTGCTCGAGCTCCTGGAACAGGCCCAGTGGGTTCCACTATTTGATGTCAGGCAACGCGCCAATGCAAGCACGGTCCGAGCTTTCTATGCCAACATTCATGAGGCTACGCTGGAACCCTTGCAGTTTCAGGTCTTATGTGGAGTGGATTTGTGGGTCACAGTTGATGTCAGATTGATATCTCGACTTCTGAATGTGTCCCTTGGAGAGGTACATGCGAGCGCTAAGAATCTGAATAGCATGCGTGAAAGGGACTGCCACACACATTCCCTCTGTGGCCGACTGGTCGAGTGGCAGCCGAACCGAAGTCTTCTTACGTCCCATATGACAGACGATTTCCACTTTCTCCACCATATTTTCACATTCAACATCTACCACAGGTGGAGTAACCGTAGTGAGTGTACACGCCTTATGGTGGACTTCCTATATCAAGTGGGGCAGAGGAAAAACCTGTGTGTGCCTTCATTCATGTTGCGATAGATAGTTTAGGTTATACGCTCGAGGAGGAGGACTGAGTCGCTCCCATACGACCGACTCATATGTAGGATTGCACGTGAGTTTGGTTATGGCCTTGGTGGGGAGATGCCGATGCTGATTCATCAGATCAATGAAGCTACTCTCAATCAGATGGAGATCAGGCCACGACAATGCCAAGCTCGGCTTGAGGAGAGCGAAGATGAGACTGAGAGCGAAGAAGAAGAGAGTGAAGAAGAAGCTGGGGCCGAGATCCAAGAAGAGGAAGAGCCAGAGGCCCAGAGCACAGATGAGACTCCCCTCCTGCAGTACCAGGGCAGACTTCTGGTCAGGCTCCTTGGGATGCTCGTATAGCTTGCCTGGAGGAGGATCATGCTGCCCTACGATAGGGCCAGGTTACCTTGCGACAGGACATTATGGACCTGTGGGGCTTTGTGAAGCGCAAGTTTAAGAAGGTGACCAGCACCTTAAAATCTATCCCGTGTTGCCTACAGGATAAGGGTGCCCCTCCTCCATCACCAGACTCGGATGAGTGATTAGATTTTAGATGTTTATAGGTCCTATGTAGGTTGTTTGTGTTTGCTATGTGTGAGCCTGAGAAGGCTTAGTAATTGGTTTATGTTACAGTTGTAGCTTTGGCTAACTTAATTTCCCGTGTGTTTCTTGTCATGATGCATGTAAGGATATATCTCTTGTATTGTGACAAATTTTGATTTAAATGAAATGCACGGAGTTTCTTCGGTTTGTTATGCGAATGATTATGTGGTGTGTTTGTGCTATTGCTGAAACTAACTGGGTTGCACCCTATTTTGAATATAGGAAATGCCACTTAAGGTTACTCGGAGCACGACACATCTTACGTTGGGTGAGCCGATGGATCAGGTTCCTCCCCAGAGTGATGATCATATGGGCCTTGCTGTGGGCTTGATTCGTGAGACTGCACCTGAGTCTCAGCCTTCTACAGGTCCTACAGTCGGACCACCACCTTTCACACCGCCAGTTAGAGAGCAGTACCGTGCGTCTTCCTCGACGCAGTATTTGCCTCAGCCTGCTCCACCTCCTGATAGGTTTGAGCAGTTGATGATCATGATGCACCAGCAGCATCAACAACTTTTGACTATCATTGCAGGGGCCTTAGCCCAGTGTGGGAGTGCGACTCCTCCTATGCCTCCTGTGCATCCAGCTGAGGATGCTGTGACTTCGACTCAGGATGAGGGTATAGCTCATCCTGCACCATCTGCTTACCCTACGGAGAATGCTGCTGATACCCGAGGCCTACTTGAGCGATTTCAGCGCTTGCAGCCTCCTACTTTTGTGGGTTCTCACAGACCAGAGGAGGTCGAGTATTGGCTCGACCGTGTCTCGAATATATTGAGGATGTTGCACTGCTCAGAGTCTGAGCAGGTTGAGTTGGCCACTTTCATGTTCGAGAGAGAGGCCAGCTTATGGTGGGATAGAATACTGTGTACGGTTGCAGTTGGCTACATATAGACTTGGGCAGCATTCGAGTTTCGATTTCATGAGAAATACTATCCGCAGACCTACCGACACGAGAGGGAGAACGAGTTTCTGCACCTCAGGCAGGGAGGCATGTCAGTTATGGAGTACGAGCATCGATTTACAGAGTTGGGCAGATACGTCCCTACGATACTTGCTGACGAGCAGATGCGCATACGACGTTTCTCTATGCGTTTGCGACCTGATGTTCGGTCGAAGATGTGTTGTGTCAGCATACCCTCTTATGCCGAGCTGATACACATTTCTATGCAGGCAGAGAAAGATGTAGATCACTTGAAACGTTCTCGTGGCCCTATGGTTGTTAGGCCATGACCAGATGCTCAGGGTAGGCCACTCCTTGGCAATAGGCCTAGCATCGACTCTCCTCCTAGGGCTACAGCGCCAGTACTTCCAATGAGGCACCCAGGTGTGACCTGTACTTACTGTGGGAGACCTGATCACACTGCAGAGAGCTGTTTTGCTCGGATGAGAGATAGCGGGTTTACACCACCGCAGAAGATCGATCGTCCTCGCCCACAGACATTATCCACTCCATCGTTACGGTCGACTCCTGCGCATCCTTCTTTCAGACCTCCCGTACCTCAGTTCCGGCAGCCTCAACGACCCATGGTACCGTGGCCGAACCGTCCACAACATGCTTGGGTACATGCATTGACAGTAGAGGCATCCGGGACAAAGACTGCCCCTCCCTTGGCCTTTGAGGTCACAGCCCACATTGGAGGTACTCCTATATTCGTGATGGTGGATACAGGATCCATGATTTCATTAATATCGCATTCAGTAGTCAAGCGCCTTGGGCTACCGACTACTCGGATGGAAGGGGTGCGAGTTCATACAGCGCATGGGACCTTTTCTGATGCCACTATGATGTGTGAGAGTTGTTTGCTGGATCTAGGGAGCAGGACGATGGCTATTGACCTTGTCATTGACCCCTCACCCTATTATCTCGACGTCATTCTTGGCATGGATTGGTTGCCTGCAGGGAGGGCCGAGGTTGACTGCGAGACCCGTATAGTGATAGTCTACGAGCCGGAGGGCACGTCCTTTACATTTTCAGTGCAGGTTAATCTCCCCTTTCGAGTACTTAGCTACGCTTCTTTATTGAGGGATGTTGATGCCCCGACACTTGAGCGCACGCCAGTAGTCCGTGATTATGAGGATCTGTTCAGGAAGATTCTTGGGTTGCCACCTCAGCGTGAGATTGATTTTACTATCAACCTGGTACTCGGTTCGACCCCCGTCTCACTGTCGACGTATTGCATGGCCCCGTGTGAGATGGAGGAGTTGAGGAAACAGATCGATGATCTGTTAGAGGTTGGTTTCATACGGCTAAGTGTGTCTCCTTGGGGAGCACCAGTGTTGTTTGTGACAAAGAAGGATGGTTCACTGCGATTATGTATTGATTATCGCAGGCTGAATCAGATCACGGTGAAGAATAGATACCCTTTGCCTAGGATTAATGACCTATTTGATCAACTGAGATGAGCGCAATACTTCTTGAAGATTGATCTGCAGTGAGGGTATCACCAGCTGCGCGTCAGGGATGAGGACGTGCAGAAGACAGCTTTTAGGACCATCTTTGGCCATTACGAGTTCCTCGTGATGTCATTCGGTCTTACGAACGCACCAGCTGTGTTCATGGATCTGATGAATAGAGTATTTCGGTCATTCCTCTATCGATTCGTCATTGTGTTTATAGATGACATTTTGGTATATTCCATGAGTCGAGAGGATCATGAGGAGCACTTATGATTGGTCTTGGATACACTGAGACAGCACCAGTTGTTCGCACAGTATAAGAAGTGTGACTTCTGGAAGGAGGAAGTCAAGTTCCTGGGACATGTGGTGTCCAAGGATGGGATGGCGGTGGACCTTGCTAAGGTAGCCGCGGTACAAGACTGGAAGCAACCTGGTTCGGTTATTGAGGTAAGGAGTTTCCTGGGTCTTGCTGGCTACTATCGACGATTCATTCGGGACTTCTCTAAGATAGCCAGACCCTTGATTCAGTTGACACGGAAGGATCTGAAGTTTGCATGGAATGAGAAGGTGAAGGCAGCTTTTCAGGAGCTGATGGACAGGCTGATGTCCGCCCCTGTGCTAGTATTACCAGAGCAAGGGATTAAGTATATGATATACACCGACGCGTCTAGCGTTGGTCTTGTTTGTGTCCTTATGCAGAAGGACAGAGTAATTTCGTATGCCTCGAGACAATTAAGGAAGCACGACGAGAATTACCTTACACACGACCTTGAGTTGGCAGCCATCATTTTCGCATTAAAGCTCTGGAGACATTACCTCTACGGAGAGGAGTTCGAGCTCTTTTGCGACCACAAGAGCCTCAAGTACATATTCACGCAGTGGGACCTGAATATGAGACAACGACAATGGATGGAGACTTTGAAGGACTTTAAGTTCGAAGTTTCCTACCATCCGGGTAAGGCGAACCTTGTGGCTGATGCGTTGAGCCGTAAGAAGGTAATAGAGTTTGTGGCTCCGCTGATGGTTTCCGAGTGGGACATGGTTGAGTTTTTACGAGACTTTGATCAGAAACTCACTGTGGAGGAGCCATATGAGTTTATCGCACATGTTCAGGTGCGATCTCTTATCGATGACAGGGTCATCGCGGCGCAGAGGGATGATGTGCATCTGACTGAGCTTCGAGAGCAGGCCAGTGATGATGCAGACGCCGAGTGGCGAGTTGGAACGGATGAGGGCTTACGTTATCATTGCCGCCTATGCTTCCCAGATATCCCTGACTTGAGAAGAGAGATTCTCGAGGCTGCGCACAGTTCCAGACTTACGATGCATCCTGGCAGCATAAAGATGTATCGTGACGTGAAGAGGACCTATTGGTGGGATGGCATGAAGACCTACATCGCAGATTTCGTGTCCCGTTGTCTCACTTGCCAGCAGGTGAAGGCAGAGCATCACTGACCTCCTGGTCTCCTTCAGCTTATGCCTATAGCTGAGTGGAAGTGGGACTTTATTTCTATGGATTTCATTTCAGGACTGCCGAAGATGAGGAAGGGACATAATTCTATTTGGGTGATTGTCGACCGTTTGACGAAGTCAGCGCATTTCCTACCGATCAGAGTTACGAACTCTGTAGACGAGTTGGTCAGGCTATATATCAGGGAGATAGTGCGTCTGCATGGAGTTCCCTTAGAGATCGTGTCGGACAGAGACACGCGCTTTACTTCTATTTTCTGGACTCGCATCCAGGAAGCTATGGGTGTGAAGTTGAAGTTCAGTACTGCTTTCCACCCACAGACAGATGGACAGACAGAGCGGGTGAACCAGATTCTAGAGGACATGTTGCGGGCTTGCGTGTTAGATTTCAAAGAAAGTTGGGATGATTGTCTTCCATATGCGGAGTTCGCGTACAACAACAGTTTTCAGGCGAGTATCGGTATGGCACCTTATGAGGCCTTGTATAGGCGTTCTTGTCGAGCACCACATTGCTAAGCAGAGGTCGGTGAGCGCAGATTGATTGGCCCAAAGATAGTGCAGGCGACCTCGGAGAAGATTGACATCATCAGACACCGACTTCTTACAGCACAGAGTAGACAGAAGAGTTACGCCGATATGAGACGGCGCCTGCTAGAGTTTGTGGTTGGAGATCACGTATTTTTGAGAGTTTTCCCTATGAAGGGAGTTCTTCGGTTCGGGAAGAAGGGGAAACTAGCACTGCGATTTATTGGTCCATTCTAGATTCTTAACCGTGTGGGTGTAGTGGCATATCGTCTGGCTTTGCCTATGCCTCTCGCAAGCATACACAACGTATTTCATATTTCTATGTTGAAGAAATACGTTACTGATCCTTCCCATATCATTAGATGGGAGTAGGTGCAGTTAGGTGAGGATGTTACATATATACTGCGACCGACGCACATATTAGACAAGAAGGAACAGGTATTGCGTAGCAAGGTCATCCCCCTTGTGAAGGTATTGTGGACGCATCACACTGAAGAAGAGGCTACTTGGGAGACAGAAGCCGAAATCAGAAAGAACTACCCACAGCTTCTCGAGTACAAAAAGGTATAAATTTTGAGGATGAAATTTATTGTTTAAGGGGTGTAGATTGTAACATCTTAGAAAAATTTGTACAGAGACCCAAGTACCACCTCGATCAGAAATCACTTAGGATTAATTCCTTTAGAAAATAAGCGTAAGTTAACTAGCGCTATGATAGATTAGCTGTGAAATTAGTACTGTTCGCTTTAAATACGCTCTGCAAGACCAAAAACTTGTAGAATCAATGACGGTATAACATCCTGAAACCTATGATCAAACTCTAAACCCGTTTGCTCTCATGAACCCATTGAAACTTTGTATTGGATCTAGACCGCGCATCGAAAGTCCGATATTTACAATCTTAGACCATTATGACTGCTTAGCTGGACTTGACAATCGCTTCGAAAATTAAGCCCAACTGATGTTCTGAGGCTATTTCATTGAGCCTGGAGCAAGGAGTGTGAGAAAGAGTGAAATCCTTTATAACTTAAATGTGATTTAAATAAATCTGGCACATGACGCTTGCGGGTTAAGTATAAGTATTCAGACCGTTGGAATCTGACCCAAATACACCCTCGGATCAGGAAACATTTCCCACTCAGGTCAGTGTACTTGAAATCCTCGATTGAATCTTAGTGACCGCTGAACTGAAACTGGTCCGCCAAGTGCGATCTGAAAACCTGATCGAACTGAAAACTTAATGTGGTCAGGATCCAGCATCCATAAGCTTAAGTCCGACCACATTTAGTCAGGGGACCTCCAGAAATGTTCTTTTGAATCGGAAGAGACCCGATTTGGCTATAACCCAAGTATACCTTGGTTTAAAGTCTAAATAGGTGACTTTCTAACCTATTTAAGGACCTTAAACCCTCTCACACCCCTCCCATACGAATTTGCAAAATCCCTATAAAAGAGAAGAGAGAAAAGAGAGAGATTGTGTGGAAGTTGTGAGGAAAAGTCCCTTACACTCGATCCTGCTTCTACACGTACTTAATCACCGTGTTCTAATCACTCTTATGGTGATTCTGACTTCATTCTAGGTAAGAAAACCCTAACCTCAGCCTGTTTTAGGGATTCCATCGATACAAGTAGCGAAGTAGCTGATTTATCTTGTGATATAGGTCGTCATACAGACGTTGACGAAGTGTAGAGCTTCTATTCGATTCGTTACGCTTCTACGGCGTAAGGTGAGGATTCTAGATGCTTAGGTTAACTGTTTTCAAAGCTTTCAATGTCGTTTAATAGTAGATTATCGACAAGAACATTTTTTGACATGTAGAACATGTTGTCTATTTTCCATTTCGATTACGTACAGAGAATATGAGATTTAAGGTATTTTAGGTATTTGTACGAAATACTGTATACGTCCGTATTTTTCCGATAGAATTGCTATGGGTATTTATCGTGTTATTATACAAGTTATGCGTGTATGATCTGTTTGGTGAAGAGATTCGCCCTAATGCGCACTTTGGGTCGACATACGCTATGTAGACAAATGTGTGTAGACTAAGTGTTTGTATAAATGTTTGTATTAGTATGTATTAAGTAAATGTTGTTGTAGATTAGTTTTGAGATTGAATTCTCAATTAATATGATGATGTATATGATTTCCTCCATGTTGTTATATTGAATTAATTTCCTTATATATATGGAATACATGTGTTTCGTTGATTTGCTTATGTTGTATGTTATAACATGTTGTTAACATGCTTGGATTGTTTGTATTTCATTTCTATTACTCTCATATGATCACTGATGTAGATTACAAGTGCTTGGGGCTATGCTCTAGTCCAGGCAGTCAGTAATATATTCGAATTCGTGGTTGGCTTCTATTCACCACGAAGGACGCGTCGACGAATGTGAGTCGTTCTTTAGTTGGCGGTAGTGGTTAGGCCACACGAGGTGTTTTATGCACTTCATGTCGTTCAGCTTGAGGTGCTTTCATACTAGTCGAGCTCGTCAAGCAACCCGACTGACCGTTGTATGTTCACCTTGTATTGGTCATAACTGCTTGAACCTAGGGTACTGAACTTACCAGTGATAAGCCTGATAACCATAGTACCTTGATCCATTAAGACTCATGAGCCGGGCATGGTGGTATGGGACACATGGTCAAGCTGTCGGCCTACGCTGGGGCCACAAACCTACCCGTAGTGACCAATGAGCACCTTAGACTCGTGATCCGATTGTGGTGGTATGGGACACTACATTCAAGCTGTCGGCCTACTCTGATTGGTGACGAGCCCTTTGTAGTGACCTCAAGCATATTCTGAGTCTACGTGAGGCAAGGACCCTTCTGTAGCAACAAGAGTACAACTAGACCTGTATTGATAAGGTGATGGGGGAGCGGTGCAACGAGTGCGAGCAACAGCCCTGACAGCCGTTGCAGCGACCTAGAAACATACCATCGTATGAAATTACTAGGAGTGACGACCCTAGACAGGATCTTTGTTGGGATTGATATAAGGAAGGTACCTTAGTTTTCCAATACTGCTGTATGAAAGGACTAATAACAACTCGGTAATCATATCCATATTGCACTACATGTGCCTGGAAGATGTGGAGCATTGAGGGAAGAAAGCATGCTGCGGACGTAAGATGGTGTCGCATGAGAGAGTATTTCAATGAGGGCATCAATCATGTCATTTCATACTTGCATTAACAACAGTATCTAGGAATGTCTGATTGTTTGCTTTACTATTATCGGGTGATTGATTTGATAACATGCTAATCTTTACTCTATGATTCCACTGAGTTGATCACTCACTCCCACGTTACGAGACAGTGTTTGCAACACCTACCAGACTCTATCTTAGATGCAGGTTGTGAGGCGATTCAGGAGCTGGAACCGGACTACTACAAGGACCAGGATGAGTTCTAGTACATGCAGTTCTCTGACGGATTTGCATAGGTGGCCTGGATCGACGGAATTTTGCTAGTTGGACTATCATATGACATTTTGATTTTGGTATGATATATGTATATGTGACTCAGAGATGTATTCATACTTTGGAGACAGTTCGAGATTATTTTATTTTTCATACAGTGATATATATATTCTTCAGTCTTCCGCTTGCATTTTATCACTGGATCTAGAGTATGAATTGCAGTTTTGGTATAATCTTACTCATGTTATTGCATTAACTCTGATAACATTGAACCATAAGCATATTTGTTGCATAAGTGATGGTTTGGAACTCGGGAGTTAGGTTTCTACACGACCTCCGATTTTCAAAATGTTACATATGGTCACATGGTTACTTATTTTTACTACACCATAACTCATACATCTATATGAAACTACTTTATTAAGCTCTCACATGGTAGGTTGTCGATGCCATAATTTCACTTAATTGAGTGGACATACAATTAGTATTATAGTCTAGTGACCGCATCTTGAAGCATCGAAGGCACAATCACAAGCATACCCACCATACTCGGTTATACTATGTTACACTAACTCTTAAACTATAATCGCCCTATACTTCATACGGAGAATGACTTAGATTCAGTGTCGCATGATCAAGAGGCCAGGAACTAGCTTTCATCACATCAGATATAGTTTAGTGGTCCCCGCATCTGCCTCACCTATGAGCATAATGTAAGGGTTGTATTTATGTTGAATGACACCGAATTGAGGGCCACTCCATTATCAAATTGTATAATTCAACCTATATCATAAGTCTCATGACTAAGAAAATTTGTAAGTACATCCTAGTTGTTCATGGTTTAGGTGACTATGGCTGTGCCCATAAGCATGTAGTCATGTCATTAGGTGGTCACCAATGACACCTAACTTCATGCAATTGGTTGGTCTTTAGTGCATTTCACAATCATATGGTTAGACGAATACTTATACTCCACAATTGCATATGATTAGGTGACCCTACATACGTCACATGCCCAAATGATTAAGAGGCCAAACATGTATATCACATCCTCACATCACTAAAGTCTACATATTTATTATAATTAAACATGTTTAAGGGTTTAAACACATGTCTCATGATCCTATTATGTAATGCCCGTGAAAAATCCATACTTGGGCCCGAGCACCAACTCGACCCGAAATCGCGTAGAATTAATTTATATGGAAATTAAACGTAAGTTAGCTAGCGCAACGCTAGAATAGCTGGGAAATAGTCCCTGATCACTTTAAATACGTTCTACAAGACCCAAATCGAGTAGAACAAACGACTCTACAATACTCTATAACCTCGGATCAAACTCTAAGCGGGTTTGGTCTCTGGACCGCTTTGAACTTTTGTATTGGATCTAGACCGCACGTCGAAAGTCCGATACTTCCTATCTTAGACCGTTAGGACCGCCTTGTTGGACTTGATACTCATTTCAAAAATCAAGTCCAATCGACAATCGCAGACTATTTCATTGATTCCGGACTGAAGAGACCGCGAATGGGGACAGAATTGGAATTTCAAATTCAAATCTGGCACACGACTTGACGCGTCAGTATTCAGCATTCTGACCGTCAGAATTCAGCCAGATTACACCCTCGGATCAGGAAAAATTTCTATTTATTATCATGAGACTTTCAGCCCTGATCTACGTGCGATGACTGCTGAACTGAAACTGGTCGATCTGCGAACCCTGCCAGACTGAAAACTTAATACGTGCTATATCTGGTACGCATGAGCTTAAGTCCGATCGCATTCGACCAGGGGACCACCAGAAAGCATCTTTTGGACCGAACAGCCCCAAAATGGATATGCAATAAGTAAACTTCGTTCCGGAGCCTGTTTCCGGCATTTTTAAGCTTATAAAAGGGGTTGAAACCCTCATTCCTCTCTCCCATCCGAAAATTGCAAAACCTAGATTTGGGGAGAGAAAAGGAGAGAGTTTGAGAGAGAAAGTGGAAGGATTTTTCCCGCCTCCGTGCCGCTACTTCCACGTGCTACAGCAACACTTCCTGATCACCTGGCCGGTGATTTCTCCGCTTTATCAGGTATAAAACAACCCTAGAACTTTTTGATTTAGGGTTTACTTAGATTCATAGCGTGTTAGCTAACGTAACTTGTAAAATAGGTTCTCCTACTGCCGTAGACGAAGCGTACACGCTCCGTTCAAAATCACGCATCCGTAAGACATAAGGTGAGGATTTTAGATGCTTTGATTAACGGTTTACAACGCTTTCAATGTCGTTTAATAGTAGATTATTGACGGCATCACCGTTTGACATGTACAACATGCTCTCCGTTTCCTGTTTCGTAAAGTAACGAAGAATATGAGATTTAGGGCATTTTAGTCACTTGTAGGAAGTACGGTTTACATTCATATTTCGCTGACGTGATTGACATGGTTTGTTCTCACATTAGGAAGTTAGGAATGCGTGCATAATTAGTTAGGCGAAGAGATTCGCCTAATTGCGCACTTTGGGTCGACATACTATATGAAGACTTAAGTGTGTAGTGTATGTGTTTGTATAAATGTTTGTATTAGTATGTATTGAATTAAATGATGTTATGAGATAGTTTGAGATTGATTTCTCAATTAATATGCTGACCTAAATGATTTCCTACATGTTGACTATATGCATGATTTCATTACATGCATGGAATATATGTGCTTGAAGATTTGCTTAAGTTGAATGTTATAACATGTGTTAACATGCTCACATGATTGTATTTCAATTCCAATACTTTTACATACATTGCTGATGTGATTCCATAAGTGCTTGGGACTAGACTTAGTCCAGGCAGTCGGTAACCGAGTGAATTCGTGGCTGACTGGTCATAGCTATGAACGACGCGTCGATGAACGCGATTCGTGTTTGGAGTTGGCGGCAGTGGTTAGGCCACGCGAAGTGTTTTACGCACTTCATGTCGTTCGGCTTGAGATGCGATCGCGCTAGTCGAGCCCGTCAAGTAACCCGACTGACCGATGTATGTTCACCTTGTATGAGTCATAACTGCTTCAACCTAGGGTACTGAACTTACCACTGTAAACCCTGTTAACCATGGTACCTTGATCCACGAAGACTCATGAGCCGGGCATGGTGGTATGGGACACCGTGGTCGAGCTGTCGGCCTACGCTGGGGCCGCAAACCTCCCCGTAGTGACCAGTGAGCACCTAGACTCATGAGCAGATTATGGTGGTATGGGACACTATATTCTAGCTGTCGGCCTACACTGATCAGGCGACGAGTCCTTTGTAGTGACCGCAAGCGTATTCTGAGTCCACGGGAGGCGACGACCCTTCCGTTGCAGTAGAGTACAGTAGGCCTGTATTGATAAGGTGATGGGGGAGCGGTGCAACGAGTGCCAGCAATAGCCCTGGCAGCCCTTGCAGTGACCTACATAAATATACCTCGTATGAGATTACTAGGAGTGACGACCCTAGACAGGATCTGTGTTGGGATTGATATAAGGGAAGTACCTTAGTTTCCCAATCCTGCTGTTTGAATGGACTAATAATAACTTGGAAATCATATCACCATGCCATTGCATGTGCCTAGAAGATGTGGAGCACTTGAGGGTCGATTGCATGCCGCGGTCGTAAGATGTTGCCGTATGAGGGAGATCGTCGGTGAGGGCATACATCACGTCATGTCATCTTGCATTAACAACAGTACTAGGATTGTCTGATTTACCGCTTTACTATTATCGCATGATTGATTTGTGAACATGCTAATCTTTGCTCTATGATTCCACTGAGTTGATCACTCACTCCCATGTTATGGGATGGTGTTTGCAACACCCACCAGACCTTGTTGTAGATGCAGGTGAGGCTGAGATCCAGGAGGCAGAGCCAGACTTCGATGAGGACCAGGACGAGTTCTCGTACATGCAGTACCACGATGGCTTTGCATAGGCGACCTGGATCGATGGGACTTCAGTGGGACTGTTTTAAACATTTACTTTTGTTCATGTTTATGTATATGAGACTCAGAGATGTATTCATACTTAGAGACAGATGAGATTTACTTTGTTTTTCCATACAGTGATATATATATTGTTTAGTCTTCCGCTTGCTTTTATCACTGGATCTGAAGTATGAATTGCAGTTTTGGTATACTTTTACTCATGTGAATGCTTTAAATCAGACAACATTGAATCATAATCATTTTGATTGCATAAGTGACGGTCTGGAACTCGGGAGTTGAGTTTATACATGACTCCCGATTTTCAGGGTGTTACATATTAATTGGGGCTACACTCTAACCAAAGTGTTAAGTGATTAAGGGCTGTCCACAATCAGCCCATTTAAAGGATTAATCATCATTACTTCAAAAATTACAATACTAGTTCGTCATACATTCAACACATGGAGATTACAAACTCTTGTCGAAGAGGCCCAATGGTTGGCCCAAACAAGGCTATCACTGATGAGCCCATATGGCATTTACTTAAAATGGGCCTTAACATTCTTGCGCCCACACACCAATGGAATTCACAATGGGTCCAATGCGATGGAGTCCATGGGAGTTTCACTTGAGGTTGAGTTATGTGTGGCCCTCCTGAAGTTAGGATCTGCTCCAACAATCCAGTGAAGTCGATGGATGGTATGTATATACATTGCATCATTAACCTCGGCCCTAGGAAAATTTTAGTGCTAAGAATTCATTGCTTACTATTTCAGGTGATACGGTCTAGGTGGACTTTGGATCAGCCCGATTTTTGAAATCATACCACGTAATGGGCTGGTCAAGGATGATGTACATACTCAATAAATTAGATACATCGTGGTAGACCCACAGGGAGTCTTTAATGGTAAATGTTCAATTTCTACTATTATGTGGTGCGGCCTACCTAACTTTTAGATCAATTTTTTTTTTGGGCTCATGTACTAAAATGGTCTATCGAAGACAATGTACAATGTAGATCTGATGTAGACATTACGTGGGCCCCTTGGCTTAAAATCAAGTCAATCTGTGGCTCATGTGGACCACACCACACACAAAAGTTGAGAGGGTTACCCTCCATTAAACATTCATAATCATTTATTGGGTCACCAAGACGTGGTTCACAAATCTAGCCCATCCATTATGTATGCCCCACTTGGTTGAGGGTTTTGTCCAAGTTTTAGATGCATCTAAATTACAAGTGGACCCTGGCAAGTGTTTTGAGCTCCAAGTTGTATGAACGTTTCAAAAGAGATGAAAGTTACATGGATCCCATAATGATGTATTTATTATGTCTACACAATTTGTCTATTTTTAGAGATCATTTTTTAGCATTATTCAAAGACTAAATCATAGACAAAGATTATCTAGACCGCACCATAAATAGCAATGGAGAATGATTTTCATCATTAAACAATGCACAGGGCCCACATAACGTTTATTATCCATCCAATTTGTTCATATGGTCACAAGGACCTGAATTAAGAGGAAAATCAAATTTCATATTGATCCAAACTTTTGTGACCCCCAAAAAGGGTTACAATTGTGGATGTTCAATCCCCTGCTGCTTTTTGCGGCGTGGACCACCTGATAGTTAGATCTATCTTATTTTTCTCCTCAAACCTTAGGACGAGCTTACCAAATGGATGGACGGTTTGGATATGATGCATACCTCATGATTAGACCCACAGAACTTGCTAATATTGTATTTATTTATTTTATTTTTATTTTTTATTTTTTGTCTTCACTTGATTTTAGATGGTATGGGCCACCTGAGTTCTACGTACAGCTGATTTTTGGCATACTCCATTTTTAAGAGGGGAACCATCTAATGTATAGTGTAGATGATCGACATGCATCATGTTGGGTCCTGTAGTGGGACCCACCGTCCCTGCCAACCGTCTAAGAAGCAAGACGCAACTTGCTGCAGTGTCCTGGATGCTGACAGCAACAGCATCAGGTGCTGTTACAATTTTTTTTAAAATTTTTATTTTCAACAGTTTTTCATAGGTGGGGCCCACATTAGGACGATCCAGTCCGTCTGTTGGATTTTATGGCCTGAGACAGATCTAACAAGCCCAATATTCAATATTTTTTGGCATATAAAAAGATCACAGCAGGCCCTAACAGTTTATTACCATTAAAACGGTCTTTTTAATGGTGTAGCCTAACGGATATTTGGATTCGCTTCATTTTTCAACTCAATGCCTAAAATGAGCTTGGGAATCAGATGGACAGCGTGGACTAAATATATTCATCATGGGTGGGGCCCGTTGTGGGCCCACAACCCTTCTCTTTTTTCTTTTAAGCAGCAACAGGGATGATGCTTATTGCAGCGTCCTTGGACGCTGGCAGCAACAACATCCACGTCTCTTTTTTTTTTAATTTTATTTATTTATTGTGTGGTGTACACATGTGTGCATGGGTGTGAGTGTGTGTGTTTAGCCAGCCCAATGGGCCACACTTTAGACAGTTTGGATGACCTACAAAATTTTGGTGGGGCCCACTATCAATGGGTCCCACATAAAGTCTATAATAAATTATTTTTATTATTAATCTTTTTATATGATTTTCCCATGAATCCACACCATTAAACTCATCATTATATCATATCATCACCATTTTTATCATCTTTTTATATGTACTTTCCTATGTATCCACACCATTGATCACATCATTATCATCAAATCGTCACCACTAATAATCATACAAATAATCAAAAAGAAAACAAACCAAGAATGTAGTGGGTGTACTCACCTTAATGGACTAGATGGATGGAAGGGATGAGATTGATGGAGTTGATGGAAGGGATGAAGGACTATTTGTAGAGAAATTGTTAAGATATGGTTAGATTCAATTAATGTGATCTTAGTTAGCTTAGACTAAGATTATGACAATTAATTCATGATTTGTAATTAATGGTGGTTAAAAAAGCATGGGATGACATGGTGTGATGATGTCATGCATAGGATATGGTATGGAGAGAAGTTAACTTTGCATGCACATGAGAGAGGAGAGGTATGGGTGTGTGACATCACACACATGTGTAGAGATTCTCTCACCCATGTGTGGCATGTACATGTGTGCATGGCATTTGTTGTGCACATGTGTGGAATGGAGTACATGGCACCCTGCGCACATGATACACTAATGATTCTTCATGGCATATCTCATTAATGAAGTGTTGTACTTAATCGCAGCGACGGGGCGGTCGATATGAAATAGGTTTCGAGGTCTTGGGTTTTCAATCAGTCAGGTGTGTATTATGCATGGCTAGTCCAGGTTTAACCAAGAGCATTAATCATCGTATACATATGCATAGAAAATGGTACGGAATTAATGGGGTCTTACAGTTCAACTTTTCATTCTTCTAGCGTTTAATTTTTCCATCGATGGCTTTCATGCTATGTCAACCTTTTAAAGGTAAAGTCGAGGGGAAACGAACCCTCACCTATATGGAGCAAACCCATGGTGAAGACCATTTGCCTAACCCTTTTCGAAGAAAATTATTTTTTAGCTGGGTATTCATTCTTTTTTTTTTTAATGAACATGATGGACAAATTCCCCAGGTTGGTTCCTTCCATGCTTAGTGATTATTAAGTTAATAAGTAAATATCGAACTGAAACCTTAATGTGTAAGCTAGATGTGACATGTGAAATCATAACTCAATTAATGTTTAAAATTTCCAATCACGGATTAACAGTTCAAACTTAATTGTGAAATCGAACAGATAACTTAATCTAAGGGTCGTAAATCACCAACATTAAGTATCTTATAATTCTCAATCAAAGATGGCCATCAAAATCACTTTGAATTCACAAGAATTTTTAAAAATAAAAATAAAAATTTTACAATTTTTGCTCAAGACTGAGAAAACACTAATTAGGTAACCTAATCTCCCATCCCCAACTTGAAATCTACATTGTCCTCAATGTAAAAGAAATGAGCATGCAATATACATAGGACAACGAAAGTAAAAGAGAAGTGATGGAAAGATAGTACATGACAAGAAAATCGAACAACTTTTCCAAAGATATATCAGCGTGAGAGCGGGTCAACACAAGAGTGAAACCAGCGAAAGCAACCTATCCTAAAACAACTTAGAAAGCAAACTAACCTAATGGCATAAAGTCGATTATCCTAGAACGACATAAAGTAAACTACCTTAGTCCTATGAAAGCAGGGGAAACGCTACTTAGTCATGCCACAAGGTTCCTCTTCCGGCCAGTATCTAGATAAATTTCTCAGTAGGTTTCTCAACAGGATCATCCAAAAGCCCTTTTTACAATAGGCTTAGATACTCTGGAGCAAGAATGTCCAAAGAAATTTATGGACCTCATAAAAAATTTGTCATTGATTCGCCTGAGTTATCCAAAGTATATATGATTCACCTATGACAAAAAAAGTTTCAAAGTTAGTAACCCATGGTGAATCAGAGACTACAAGTAAATAAAACTCCAAAAACTTCTCAGAAAGTGATGTAGTCTCGACACATTCCGAAGTTTTAGACTTTGCTTCAATTTTCAGCTCTTCTTCCCTTAATGGTAAACAGTCAGGATCTAGGGAAGAAGAGGCTTCAGAGTAAGGGTTCTCTCGGTTAGTAACAACTACTGAGATATTCTCTTGCGAGGCATTCACTATTGCTTTAATCATAGGATCATTTGAATTTGGAAAGTGTGTCAAGCAATCATCCAAAGAGTTGAGAAATTCAGCTAAGAGTAACTTATTTTCCACATTGACATCTGTAATGAAATTTTCAAGGACTCCATCGTCTTTAAAAGTAGATGAAGGTATGCCCTCTTGCTCTTGCCCTACACAGACAAATTAAGGATCAATTAACGACTCATTGATGTGAAAACTCTGTTAATCAGTACCACCTAGTAAAGGCATTGTATTGTCAAAGGTTGACAACTCAAATGGTGGCCTTAACTGGATGATTTCAATTCCTAAAATCATATCGAGCAACTCGTCCATCTCCAGAATCATATCATCATTCAATTCAAGGGAATGGTCTAAGCATGTCTCACAAGAGTTAGAAAGGTCAGTTGAAATGGGCTCATTCTCTACATTTAAATCAGTCATGTCAGATGGGTAGAGTAAATCATTATAGTTAACCACTTCCTATACCTCTTGATTATTGACCTGGACCAAACTTGAGATTGATTCCAGAGGAATTTAGGCTGCACATTCATAATCGTTATCCCAATAATCATCATCTTCCAATTCAGTGCAGTACATACTTGGGATGAAATTGCTTCTCTCACATTCTACTCCTAAATTGGGTTGAGGTTCGAATAAACGAACCTCTCCCTCATCATTGAAACCAAGGGTGTCATGTGAGTGAAGTGTGTCATCATCATTATATTTGAAAGACACACATGTCTCTTGATCATTCTTTTAAACTGTCATCGAGATCGACTCTTTACGAAATTGAACCATGTGCTCATTAAAATAATCCAACTCTTCATTCCAAATTCCAGAGTTCTTTAAAAATGAATTAGGATCACTTTCCTCGCATTGTATTTTTGGAATGAATTGTGGCTGATACGAACGAGCCTCCAATTTCTTATCGATGCGCAATGTAAGCACTTTTATCATTTTTCTAAGGCCTGAACAATCTTCTAATAATTTTCTCATATCTGCAGAAGATTTTGTGTCACTTCAAAGTGACTCTTCTTGGATCAATTCTGGTTGGATTTCAAAGGTAGGGGATCCAAGAGAATAATCATTATAACGTGCTGTTGGTTCATCTTTCCAATTTTAATGTTTTCACTGATTATAGTCATACGGATCATAGTTGGGAGAATCTGATGGTTGTCGATACATATTATCACCCATGATATTATATCTCATTATTTTCTTCTTGTCTGGTGGGTGATAATAATTCTCATTCTCATAGTTATGTCAACTCCAACACTCACGTACTATCCGTGGGGTGTAATTGTTCTCTCATATATGATCGCGTAAGGACTTCTTAACCGGTGGATTGTTATATTTCGATTGGTTCTTGATGATGGTTTCAGAAAATTTTTAAGACATGGGTTATTTCCTAACATAATCATCTAACAGCCTTACTTTTTCAGCATATTGACGTTCCCACTCTTGCATATACATGGTAAAACCCTAATCCTCAACCTAATCCTAAAAGACAATAAAAGAAAAATCCTATAGCAATATGGAAAGTAAGTAGAGGAAAGAAGTTAGAAAGAAGTTACCAAATTAGAAGTTCCTATGTTAAGATCCTGCAAAAGAAAACAAAAGAAATTAGTTTCTAAAAATAGAAATTCTAAAGTTAGAAAGCTTCTAAAAATAAAAATAGAAAGTTAGTTTATAAATAGGAAAGTTTCTAAACTTAGAAATAGAAAGATAAGTTAGTTTCTAAAAACTAAAAGACTAAGTGTGTAGACTAAGTGTTTGTATAAATGTTTGTATTAGTATGTATTGAATTAAATGGTGTTGTGAATTTGTTTGAGATTGAATTCTCAAATAATATGCTGATGTAAATGATTTCCTTCATGTTGGCTATATGTATGATTTCATTATATGTATGAGATGCATGTGTTAGATGATTTACTTAAGTTGTATGTCATAATATGTGTTAACATGCTCACATTGTTGTAATGCATTTTCATTACTCTTATATGATTGAAGAAGTGGATTCACAAATGTTTGGGACTATACCTAGTCCAGGCAGTCGGTAACAGAGTAAGTTCGTGGTTTGCTTGTATTTGTCACGGAGGACGCGTAGATGAACGTGAGTCATGTTTTGGGTTAGCGGCAGTGGTTAGGCCACACGAAGTGTTTTATGCACTTCATGTCGCTCAGCTTGAGATGGGCTCATGCTAGTCGAGCCCGTCAAGTAACCCGACTGGCCGTTGATTGTTCACCTTATATGAATCATAACTATTTGAACCTAGGGTACTGAACTTACCATTAGAAACCCTGTTAACCATGGTACCTTGATGCATAAAGACTCATGATCCGGGCATGGTGGTATGGGACACCGTGGTCGAGCTGTCGGCCTACGCTGGGGCCACAAACCTTCCCGTAGTGACCAGTGAGCACCCTACTCTGAGCAGATTATGGTGGTATGAGACACTATATTCTTATTGTCGGCCTATACTGATCAGGTGACGAGCCCTTTGTAGTGACCTTGAGTTTATCCTAACACCGCATGGGGGCGACGAGTCCTAATGCAGTCTTAAGGATAATTAGGCCTGTATTGATAAGGTGATGGGGGAGCGGTGCAATGAGTGTGAGCAATAGCCCTGACAGCCCTTGTAGCGACCTACAAATATAACATCGTATGAGATTACTAGGAGTGACGACCCTAGACAGGATCTTTGTTGGGATTGATATAAGGAAGGTACCCTAGTTTCCCAATCCTGCTGTATGAAAAGGACTAATAATAACTCGGTAATCATATCACCATCACATTGCATGTGCCTGGAAGATGTGGAACACTGTGGGAAGAAAGCATGCTGTGAGCGTAAGATGGTGCCGTATGAGGGAGATCGTCGGTGAGGGCATCCATCATGTCATGTCATATTGCATTAACAACAGTATTTAAAAATGTTTGATTAATTACTTTACTATTATTGCATGATTAATTTGAGCACATGCTAATCTCTGCTCTATTATTCCACTGAGTTGATCACTCACTCCCACGTTACGGGATGGTGTTTTCGGACACCCACCAGTACCTATTGTGATTGCAGATGATGGCGCGGCCTGCGAGGCAGAGCCGGACTTGATGATGAGGAGGAGGATCACTCCTTTATGCGTGTTCTGAATGACGAGATTACAGAGAGATTCATTAGATGCCATGACACTTGTCATTTTATATTTTCAGAGCACTCATGTGTATTCTTTCTTTCTATTTTAAGGTATACATGTATATGTTTAACCTGGTAATATGTTCACACTCTGGAGACTTACAATCAATTATATATTATATGTATGTATCACAGTCTTCCGCTTGTTAATTTAACAATCTCTGGAGTATGATATGTTGTTCTAGCTTAATCCCACTCATGTTTAATACATTAACACAGACAACATTCAATCATACACATTTATGTTGCATAAGTGATGTTATGGAACTCGGGAGTGGAGTTTTTACTCGACCTCTGATTTTCGAGATGTTATAGTTTGACATCCACATTATAAGAGCAATGATGGTTAAATGTCCGCATTGTAACTCTTCTTAGGGCCCATTGTTAGGCCTATAATTGTAGTGTGTAGGCCGTCTAGGCCCATATTCGTTATGAATAAAGTTCATTACCATATAACATGCTTAGTATAGCCGCATGATTCATGCTCATACACTTTATATGTATGCCCGATATGAGGAGTGACTGATCATAGCATATGCCTTCGGACAAATTATTTATGGGGTTCCTTGATAGGCGGAGTTGCCCTACATGAGCGCGTGGTATGCGCAAGATTATTGCATGACTGATAGTGTGATTCATGCACCCCGCATTTGTATGATATGATTTTTATACACCCTAACGACATCAGGGTTGTGGCCTCCACAGACATATCATGGATGGTAGGATTGGACACCGAAAATACTATTACTAGCATCGGGGTGCCATATATGTCCCTAGGTGAAAATCCTTAAACCTGATGGTACTAGAGGATGACTCCAACGTCGAGACCGAGTGGATACATGAGTGCATGAGGGTCGTATACCATTAGACCATGTCTCCCATTTTGTCGTAGTCGGTTGGAAAAGGGTGTGGCCTTATCCGGCTGAGGGTAGGGGTAATACTATGCTGAATCTGACCAGCTCATAAATGGGTCCGCTATCGACAGGTTGACCAACATTGGTAGGTGGAAAGTGAGGCTCTTCTACTTGCATGGTTATGCGTCGAGTGGGTGGTGATGTAGTGTAGAGTGTACTAGAACCCGGTGATTATGCAGAGGAACTGTACTAATTTATGGTGCAGATTGGTATGTTTGAGATGCATATTTATTCATGATACTATCTATGTAGGCCTTGCATCATATGGCCTTGGTATGACCAATAATATTCATGTCTTACACCGCATAGCCTTGGTACGGCTGATGTCATTGATGGACTTATCGGCATTTCCACATTACTCTGATATTACAACTTATATTTCTACGATATGCACACACTTTCACCACCCTCTAAGTTTTATATAAGCTTATGCATGACCGTTATGTGCAGGTGATGCTAGGTAATAGCTATTTAAGAGCAGGAGAATGTTGTAGAGCTTCCAGAGTTTTGATTTTATTATCATGGTATTTCCCTTTATACACATTGTACCTTAAAGTTTTTATCATAGTGAATTTTGTCATGGTGTCTTGGTTATTGTTCGTGGGTTATGCTTATGGTTATGCTTAATAAGAATCAAATTCAAGTAAAAAAATTCTCCTTGTAGGATCCCAGGATCGAAACCTAGTGTATGGGTGTTGGGAGCCGAGAATGGGGTACTATGGAGGCTGTCGGCGATGGATTCAGCGATCGAAAATTTTGTGTGCCCAATTTTTAAGTTTGGGGCATGACAGAAATTAGTATCAGAGAATAACTTATGAATAACCGAGAACGACATCACATGTTTGCTATGAGTTCAGGACAATTAGGTCCCGAGTGCATAACCTTTCGATTTAGTTTTCTAACGTGCATGCATTCGAGAGATTCTCAAGGTTGATAAGCGTTCTTGTTCTTTCTTGTAGGACATGCCACCAGGAGAGACCTGAGCGACTCCCGCTCTACCACTTAAGGCTCCTACTTTACCACCCATGACTCCTACTCCACCACCAGAGATTCCTACTCCCCAGCCTGAGGATGTTGTTCCTCCACTTGAGACCAATGCTAATCCGATCGTACCCGTGAGCGCCTCCTAATTACAGCTGATATTGCAGGCTATGACAGCCGCCCTTCAGGGGTAGGGCAAGAACCCCATTGTTTCGCCAGACCAGGCAGAGCATGAGCACGTGAGCACCCTTCTTAGAGAGTTTTGACAGCTCGATCCCCTACGTTTCTAAGGTGAGTCAAATCCGACAGTAGCAGAGAGGTGGCGCTCCGATGTGGAGAAGATTTTTGATACGATGGCATGTACGACCCAACAATGGGTCCGGTTAGCTGTATTTCTTCTCCAAGGTGAGGCCGAACACTGGTTAACCTCCTTTACCCATGTTGTAGGGCCTGATTTCATTTGAACATGAGAGAATTTCATAGACTGATTCGAGCAGCAGTACTTCCCTGACCACATTTGTCGGCAGCGAGCGTCAATGTTCGAGACCTTAATACAGGAAGACATGTCTGTGGCACAGTACGCAGCTCATTTTGTGGCATTATCGAGGTTTGCCCTGTATTTAGTTGATGATGATGGGCAAAAGGCCCGCCGTTTTGAGAACGGCTTGCGTTATGGTCTTCGAGGCCGCGTTATTGGGTATGAGCTCCCAACTTTTCAGGCGGTAGTACGGAGGGCTCAGATTTATGAGATTGAGTAGGCTGACACACAGAACGATTGAGATCAGGGGAGAGACCGGAAGAGACAGGCCCCCTCCAGTAGCTCCCATCAGCACCGACGGCCGCACAGGCATAGGAGCCACTCACTTGCCAGAGCACTAGCGGCACCTCCAGTGCCACCCCAAAGGCTGTTTACAAGGACTTATTTTAGATGTAGTGGGATAGGACACTGCATACATGAGTGCCTCCACCTTCAATAGAAGCAGCAACCGAGAGGGCCACAACAACAGTGACAGCAGCAGAAGTGACCCCAACAGCAACGACCGCAGCCACCCCAGCCATCGAGGCCCCAGTAGCAGTAAAGACAGCAATACAAGCCACCGTAGAAGCAATAGAAGTAGCAGTGAACTCAAAGGGGACACACACCTCCCCAGCCATCTCAGGATAGATTTTATGCGGCTTAGTAGGACCCGCAATCATTTGGAGTCATTGAGGGTATACTCTCAATCTCTATATGCATCGCCTGAGTATTATTTGATTTCGGTGCTTCACACTTATTCATGTCTAAAGATTTTTATCAAACGTCTGGATTACCGACAGAGTCTGCTAGTGAGGGGTTGACCATATCAATGCCCTTGGGAAAGACTATAGCGTTGAGACGTTTCTGTTCGTCATACCCCGTATTAGTAGGAGAGATTTTCTTGCCTGTCAACTTGTTTGTGTTGCCGATGTCAGATTTTTTATGTTATACTGAGCATGGATTGGCTTGCTGAGTACCACGCCATCTTAGACTACTTTTCAAGGACAGTCACATTCTGTATACCAGGTTTACCACAATTCCAATTCGTTGCCAAGCCTAAAGGAGAGTCGTTATCATGTTTGATGTCCTGCGCAGTTAAGGAGCCCGTTACCTTGTATATCAATCAATTGCTAGTGGTCTACGATTTTTCTGATGTATTTCAGGAGATTCCGAGATTGCCGCCACGCTGGCATATTGAGTTCCATATTGATCTCGTGCCTGGTACCGTGCCTATTTCGAAGGCCCTAAATTGTATGACACCGATGCAGTTAAGGGAACTACAACAACAATTGGACGAGTTACGTGAGTTGGGATTCATTCATCCGAGAAGCTCATTTTGGGGAGCGTTGATACTCTTCGTCAGGAAGAAGGATGGCTCATTCAGCCTCTGCGTGGATTACCACAAATTCAACAGGGTCACGATTAAGAATAAATATCCGCTTCCAAGGATAGATGATTTGTTTGATCAGTTGTAGGGTGCACAGTTCTTTTTGAAGATTGACCTGCGTTCCTGTTATCATCAGATTCGGATCTGAGAGGAGGACATCCCGAAGATGGCTTTTAGGACGCGTTATAGTCATTTTAAGTTTCAGGTCATGTCCTTCGGACTAACCAATGCACCCGCAGTATTCATGTAGTTGATGAACGAGGTCTTTCATCCGTATCTCGATCAGTTTGTTGTGATATTCATCGATGACATTCTGATATATTCAAGGACCTGTGAGGAGCATGTGCAGCATTTGGAGATTGCATTATAGACCCTCCATGCCCACTAGCTATATATGAAGCTGGAGAAGTGTGAGCTCTGGCAGGAGGAGGTGATGTTCCTCGGTCACGTGGTGACGAGGGAGGGTGTCGCAATGGACCCCTCGAAGGTTGAGGCAATGCATCAGTGGGATCAGCCCACGAGCGCATCTCAGATCAGCAATTTTCTTAGTTTGGCAGGCTACTACTGGCGTTTCATTGAGGGCTTCTCCCGTATCATAGCCCCATTAACCAGGTTGACTCGGAAGGACACAGAGTTTGTTTGGAGCGACACTTGTGAGTGAGCATTTATGGAGTTGAAGGACCGCCTACGTCTGCTCCTGTCCTCACTCTTCCCTCTGGGAGTGATGGATTTATGGTATTTACCTATGCTTCACGTATTGGCTTGGGTGATGTCCTGATGCAGCACGGGAGACCAGTGGCTTATGCATCTCGCCAGCTCAAGGTCCATGAGTTGAACTACCCCATGCATGATTTGGAGCTAGTCGTAGTCGTCTTCGCACTAAAGGTGTGGAGGCACTATCTCTATGGGGTTAGGTTCGAGCACTGAAGGTGTGAAGTACCTATTCTCTCAGTCTGAGCTGAACATAAGGCAGAGGCATTGAATAGAGCTCCTGGAGGATTATAATTTTGATCTCCAGTACCACCCAAGCAAGGCAAACG
The DNA here is from genome assembly GCA_037074715.1 of Magnolia kwangsiensis. Classification (NCBI taxonomy): domain Eukaryota; kingdom Viridiplantae; phylum Streptophyta; class Magnoliopsida; order Magnoliales; family Magnoliaceae; genus Magnolia; species Magnolia kwangsiensis. The sequence continues at coordinate 27,141,996 of CM073582.1, forward strand.
TGGTGGCAGATGCCCTTAGCCATCAGCCACGAGGCGTGGTGGCATATATGATGATTCATGAATGGAGGATGCTTGAGGATGTGGCAGCATATGATTTTAAGTTCAGTATGTAGTCTTCTATCATGCAATTATCGAGCATGTCAATTCAATCCTCTCTTGTCACAAGGGTGATTGAGGCTCAGTAGACAGACGAGTCGTTGTAGAGTTATAGGGCTGAGGCAGCATCTGAGAGTCGGTCAGATTAGCAGATTGGTTTTGATGGTGGACTTCGCTTCAGAGGTCGATTATGTATCCTTGATATTCCTGAGTTGCATAAAGACCTTATGACTGAGGCACATCGATCCCGATTTTCTATCCACCCTATCTCGACGAAGATGTACCGTGACATGAGGTGATAATATTTTTGGGCAGGGATGAAGCACCAGATCACTAGTATTATGGCCGAGTGTGACACATGCTAGTGTGTCGAGGCCGATCATCAGAGACCCCTTGGTCCATTATAGCCGTTGAGCATCCTAACATGGAAGTGGGAGCACATGTTGACAAATTTCATTATAGGCTTGCCGAGGACTCAGCGTGATCATGATTGTCTGATGAAGTCGACACATTTTCTTGTGATTCGTGTGATTTGGTCTATGAACCGACTTGTGAGGTTATTCATCGAGGAGATTGTGAGACTGCATGACATTCCAGTCTCGATCGTTTCTGATCGAGACCCGAGGTTCACGTCTCAGTTTTGGAGGAGCTTTTAGAAACGAATGGGGTTTGTTTTGCAGCTCAACATCGGGTATCATCCACAAACCGATGACCAAACTAAGAGGGTCAACCAGATCCTTGAGGATATGCTTCGGGCCTACGTGATTGATTTCGAGGGTAGCTAGGATGAGTATCTACAATTGGCTGAGTTCGCATACAATAACATTTATCAGGCGACTATTGACATGGCTTCTTTTGAGGAATTGTATGGCAGACCGTGCAGATCTCCGAGTTGTTGGAACGAGGCTGGAGAGCAGCGTCGCCCAGGTCCCGAGCTTATGCAACAGACATCAGAGGCTATCAATATCATCAAATAGAGGATGCGTACAGCTCAAAGCCAGTAGAAGAGTATTACTGATCGTCGGTGTCATCCCTTGGAGTTCATAGTTGGGGACAGAGTGTATCTCAAGGTCTTGCTCATGAAGGGCGTAGTTCGATTTGGAGCGAAGAACAAGCTTACCCTGAGATTCATTGGACCTTTCGAGATCACTGGACACATTGGCGTCGTGGCCTATCGGCTTGCCTTGTCATCTCAGTTGTCTGGTGTCTACAATATGCTCCATGTCTCTATGCTGAGGAAGTGTGGGTCAGACATAGTTCCCGTTATTGATTGGCAGCCGCTGAAGGTTCGTGAGGACACTTCTTACATTGAGTAGTCAGTTCGTATCCTTAATTGGAAGGACCAGGTCCTCCGGACCAAGGTCATTCCCTTGGTGAAGGTGCAATGGGGTTACGATTCTGTTGATGAGGCATCTTAGGAGCGCAAGGCCGAGATTCGAGAGCGCTATACCGATCTCTTTGATGACTGATTATATATTGTATCTTGTATGTTGTCACTGATTTTATATGATGATGCTTTGTTTCCTCTTCTATTATGAGTTATGTTTACTTGCGATGATAGTGTAAATTTTATGGATGAAATTTTTATTTGGAGGGGAGAGTAATAAGGCCTGCACCCTAGTCTATACCATTCCTTAGGCTTCTGCGGTCATCCCGGTAGAATTTCAGCGACCCTCGACCTGAAATCGACATTTACGCGCAATCCTAAGTTACAGCCCATAGATCTAAGTCGGCTGGACTCGAAACTTGTATCCTAGCGACCCCACCATCGTCGTGATTCTAACGCCGTGACTCGCACACCAATCCAATACCCAGGCTAGAAGATGTGGGCTCACGTTCATTTTGAGGAAAATGCCGCGTGTTGTAAATTTTGAGAGAATCTCTACACTCGTCACATCATTAATCAAGTACACATCAATCATAAGTCAAGTACACCCATACCCCATGTCACCTCACCTCTCACAAGTCAACTCTCTCTCTCTCTCTCACTACAAGAAAACTCACTTTTACGTCGCTAAATCCACTTTTTTCGTTGGTAAAAACTTCTACCGAAGAAATTTTTCATTGGTAAAAGACCGACGGTAAAGGTTTTTACCAACAAAAAATGTTTCATCAACAAAGGTAAGACTTTTACAGATGAAATTTTTCGTCGGTAAAAAATAAGTAAAAAACTTTTACTGACGAATTGTTTCGTAGGTAAAAATATTTAGAAAACTTTTACCGATAAATTTCTTTCGTCGGGAAAAAATAAATAAATAAAATTTTACCAACAAATATTTTTGTAGGTAAAAATATTTACAAAACGTTTACCGACAAATTTTTTCTTCAATAAAAAATAAGTAAAAAACTTTTACCAACGATTTGTTTCGTAGGTAAAAATATTTCATGATACTTTAACCTACGAAAAGTTTCGTAGGTAAAAATATTTACAGAACTTTTACCGACGAATTGTTTCATCAATAAAAAATAAGTTTAAAACTTTTACCAACGATTTGGCTACGAAAATTTTCGTAGGTAAAAATATTTACAAAACTTTTCCCTACGAAAACTTTCGTAGGTAAAAACGTAGATGAGACTTTTACCTACGAAATATTTCGTAGGTACAAATCTCTTTTTTTTTTTTCCAATATTCCAACACAAAATTCCTGATATACACCTATTACAATATATTTTATCATATTCTTCCTGATATACACCTGTTATATAATATATTTCATCATATTCACATTCACATCCATCTAAACCTAAACTACGTAAATCCTTCCAAACATAAACTACATCCCTCCAAACACAAACAATCTTGTCCACATCACATTCATCCACGCATAAATATATATAAGTTTAACATCATAAATAAAATACAAAAAATTATTTGTAGCCTATTTCCTGTTGGGGCTCACAAAATTCAGTGTGGTGAACACATCGCCGATTGTGCACACACACATAGGTCCTTACTCATGCCTTCATGGTAGATTCAAAATAGCTTCAATACAAGGTCACGAGTTCAAGTACCCATTGTAGTCGTAAGCGACTCTGGTGTGTGAGTGTGTGTTAAAAGAAAAAGAAAGAAAGAAAATGTTGATTTAACTTTTGGGTTGAGCCTAATGGTTCTTGGTGATTTCTCATTAGGTAGAAATTATTATTAGTTATTTTTAGAAATGTGAGATTAGGCCACTTATAATTATATTAACATGATAAAATGTTGTTCGTGAGCAAACACCACAAAATAAACAATCTTATGGGAAAAAAAATTGAAAAGAGAGAGAACATATGAGAGGTGATCCTTATCTCATTTGATGGATTCAAGCTGCATGTGCCCTACCCAACTTTCTATAAGGAGAAGTTATATGGGTCTTGGAATAATGTTGGTGACAAATCCACCTTGTCTATTAATATTATCATATTGAGTTAGGACATGACTCTAAAAATGAGATAAATCCAAATCTCAAATAATCTATGTTATAAGAGATAGTGGAGATGAAAATAGATGCATTGTGATGCTTGAGTTCGAGTATACTTGCAACAAAGCAAGATTTTCTTGTTTGTTTCCATGTGATTGGGCTACATTATTACATCAATCGGGTTTGGGTTCGGGATCGGGTTTAGGTTTGGATTTTCAAGTTTAGGCTTAGATTAAGGTTAGGGAGTTGAGATTAGGATTAGGTGTAGGTTTAGGTTTAGGGATTTGAGAATACATTTAGGTTTTAGGTTTAGGTTTAGGTTTTAGGTTTTAGGTTTAGGTTATAGGTTTAGGTTTTAGGTTTAGGTTAAGGTTAGGTTATAGGTTATAAGTTTAGGTTATAGGTTTTATAGGTTAAGGTTTAGGTTATAGGTTTTGGTTTAGGTTAAGGTTATAGGTTTAGGTTAAGGTTATAGGTTTAGGTTTAGGTTTAGGTTTAGGTTATAGGTTTAGGTTAAGGTTTAGGTTTAGGTTATAGGTTATAGCTTTAGGGAATTGAGAATAGGTTAAGGTTTAGGTTTAGGAAATTGGGTTCGGGTTCAGGATCGGGTTTAGGTTTGGGTTTTCAAGTTTAAGTTTAGGTTAGGGAGTTGAGATTAGTATTAGGTGTAGGTTTAAGTTTAGGGATTTGAGAATACATTTAGGTTTTTGGTTTAAGTTTAGGTTTTAGGTTTAGGTTTAGTTTATAAGTGTAGGTTATACGTTTAGGTTTAGGTTAGGTTATAGGTTAAGGTTTAGGGAATTGAGTTTAGGTTATAGGTTATAGGTTATAGGTTATAGGTTAAGGTTTAGGTTATAGGTTATAGGTTATAGCTTTAGGGAATTGAGAATAGGTTAAGGTTTAGGTTTAGGAAATCGGGCTCGGGTTCGGGATCGGGTTTAGATTTTGGTTTTCAAGTTTAGGTTTACGTTTAGGTTAGGGAGTTGAGATTAGGATTAGGTGTAAGTTTAGGTTTAGGGATTTGAGAATACATTTTGGTTTTAGGTTTAGGTTTAGGCTTTATGTTATAGGTTATAGGTTTAGGATTTATGTTATAGGTTATAGGTTTAGGATATAGGTATAGGTTAAGGTTATAGGTTTAGGTTTAGGTTTAGGTTATAGGTTATAGGTTTAGGTTAAGGCTATAAGTTATAATAGCGATGAAATCTGGTAGGTGAAATCCCTAATTTTAAAATTCTCAAATTCCCAAAATCCTAAAATCTCCAAATCCCCAATTTATAAAATCAGAAATGGACAGCTTCATCATAGTTATAACAACGGTTCTCACCTTCCAGGGACCCCCCCTCAACATCCGAATAGCTCCGAAGCACATCTGGGTCTACTCCATCAATGTTTAATACATAAACATGGGCTTGTCCAAATGGCCAAGCCACCCATATCGCTATCCATAGGAAATGGACAGCTTTGTCATGGTCATAACAACGGTTCTCACCTTCCAGGGACCACCGATCAATTAAATAACAAATTAGCTACCCATCCAAGGTTGGATAGATTGTAGTACTTAAAACCGGCCTTCCATACTTAGTTCAAAAAAGAAAGAAAAAGAAAAAGAAAAAGAAATTGCATGTAACATTAATTCAAGAAGGGCCAGAGTAACTTACCCCCAAATATTGTAAGTGTGTTGGTGCGGTAGATCTTGTAATTTATTTGTAAGGGTTTTCATCCCAAAATCCTTATGGGCAGATCTGGTTGCATGCACGAGTGAATCGATATTATCTGTTTGAAGTAGCAAAATTTGGTTACATGCACGAGTGAATCTATATTATCTGACAAAAAATTGAAACAAGTACTGCCACTCTATGACTAACAGTCGAAAAGGAAAATCATGCATCTTATCTTACCACTACAACTAACGGCATGTCGGATTGGCCTGAGGAACCATGTGATACATCCATCCCGAGGATGATTGTGGGAACTTGAGAAATCAGGGGAATGGAATGTGAGTGTTCAACTACAAGTAAGGAATTCACTCCACCAAGCTGTTGAAAATATAGGAAAGGAGGTTGTCAACTAGATAGAGAGATCACACCTGAAAGACCAAAGGGAAGGGACATGATATTTCAGTGACAACTCACCTTGGCATTTATCTTCAAAAAAATATTTTTCAGGCATTGGTCATTGACTCTTTGAGGTGCAATGCATTGAGTGGCAATACAAGCCCAGGAAGTTTTATCTTGATCAGTTCAAACATCTGCTCAACTCTAACAGTAGGTGGGAAATGCCTCCACTGAGGACTCTCTTCAAAGTAATCAAATGGCCGATCAATGAACTGAAATATAACAAATTGTAAGGGTCCAAACAAAACAGTTGAAACGACTAGAATCATAGTAAGAGGAATATAGGGTATGAAAGAACATACAATTCCTTTTTGTTCGCCATGCACATACAAAAAATAAAGTCCATACAACAGGTTCATTCCATCATGATGATCATGTGAGCCCAAAAAATTAAGTCCAATAATCAGGTGAGGAGAAATGCAGTATGGTTCTGTTCCACCTTTAGCTGATTAAACTAACATGAGTTATCTGCAGAAGCATAACTTTAGATGTTGTAAATGAAATATAGGTAAATGATTTAGGTTCAAAACAAATATAAATGATTTACAGGTAATGTTTGGATGTTGTAAATGAAATATAGGTAAATGATTTAGGTTCAAAACAAATATAAATGATTTACAGGCAATGTTTGGATGTTATAAATGAAATATAGGTAAATGATTTACAAGTAATGTTTGGATGTTGCAAAATGCCTGTAAATAATTTTCAGACTGTAAATCATTTACAGGTTTTAGCTGCAAATGAGATCTCTCTATAAATTTGTGATTTCATTTACCTGCAAATCATTTACAGCTTTTAGCTGCAAATGAGATCTCTCTATAAATTTGTGATTTCATTTACCTGCAAATCATTTACAGCTTAGCGGCTACAATTTTGAACTTTTAGCAGCAAATGAAATCCCTCTAAACAATTACAAGCCCATGGCTGGAACACAAACTTGGACAAATGGTTCCATTGGTCCCACAGACCACTTGATCCACTATATAGGCCACACCTGATGGGTCCTATGGAACCAAGAAAACAATTGGTTGACTATTTTGGATCTCCAATTGGTCCTGTGAACACCACAAACTAATCACTGCAACCTTCATGATAATGAGAAGAACCCCATGATTGGGGTATGGTGTTGGCTGTTGGAATTTGGTTAGTACCATGGACTAATATGTACTGGTATATGGTCCTTGGGGATAGACAAATTTTAGATTTTTTTTAGACTGAAGTTAAGACAGATGGAGGATGATTTTAGGTTTACTTGATGGCCATATTGGCTGCTTAGGGCAGAGTGTTGGCTGACAGTTTAGGGACAGATTTGTGCACAGAGTTTAAGTTAAAATAAGGGTTGGTATGGAGCTATTATAGGCCTGATTTGTGAGACATTGGGCTAGCTGAGAGGTGACAGATTTTAGGGTTGTAGGATATAGTACACCTGGAATTTAGATTAAAAAATTATGCAATTAAATTCAAAAGAAAAGAGACTAATCAGGTTTTATAAAGCTATATACCATATTTCTTAGAATCTCATCTGATTTAAACCTTCACACATACCCATTGAAATTGTATACAAAGATCCTCAACCGTGCACTCTCTACATACTATGCGACCTTGTCGTACTCATCGATCATGCAACATACATCATCGTCAGTGTCAATGGACACTAGAGGCAGGTCACTCGTGAGGCCGTCCTCATCAGAATACGAAAGTTGGTATTTTAGAGACAGGGAGGGGTGTCCATCAACAGCCTATTGGTTTATGCGTCAGGATTCGAGACGGATTAGAGATTTCGAGCTAGGGTTTTGAAAAGGGGGAGAAATTTGAAAAACCTAGAAAGGAAATGGCGTGCCGAAAGAGAGAGAGAGAGAGAGAGAGAGAGAGAGAGAGAGAGAGAGAGAGAGAGCGTCCTGGTGATTGGGACAGTGAGAGAGAGAGATTGCCAGTGATTGGGAGTTGGGACAGCAAGAGAGAGACAGAGAGCGGTCAAACCATCAAAACATCAAAAGGAGGACGATGCACGACCTCCGGGCTAGGGGTGTTTGGGACCAGGATAGTGAGAGAGAGAGAGAGAGAGAGAGAGAGGGCAGAGGGAGGGAGGCGAGAGAGAGGGCAGAGGGTAGGGGTGAGAGGAGTGAGAGAAATGGGGGGAGATTTTGGCGCGGCTCTATTTTGAGCGCGCTCCCAATTCTGGGGGAGTAGCCAATCTGTTTCCGTATCTACTTTCACTCATGTACACCTCATAATTTATGTGGGCTCCATTATGATGTATTTGTTATATCCACACCATCCATCCATTTTGAGATATCATTTTAAGTCATGAGCTAAAGAATGAGGCAGATATAAATCTGTAGTGGACCCCACCATAGAAAACAGCGGGAGTGATTCCCACCGTTGAAACTATCTTAAGGCCCATCGTAATGTTTATTGGAAATCTAACCTATTGAAAAGTTAAAAAATACATCTCTCTTTTCTTTCATTTCATTTAAAAAAATACATCTCTCCACTATTAAAAAAATGAGGTAGATTTAAATCTCAAGTGGACCACATATAGAGTTGATTGAACGCTGATCATTAAAAACTTACTGGGACCACAAAAGTTTTAATCAAGATGATATTTGTGTTTTTATTTTTTTGGTAATTTGCCTTCATCCAGGTCTGTATGACTAAAGGATGTCAAATAAACATTACAGTGGGCCCTGAGAGGGTTTTAATGGTGGAGATTCAATCACTACTGTTTTCCCATTATGTGGTCCACCTGATATTTAGATTGCCTCATTTTTAAGAACAACTCATAAAGTGATCTGTATAAATAAATGGATGGCATGGATATCAAATAAACATTAAGTGGGCCCTGAGAGGGTTTTAATGGTGAAGATTCAATCACTACTATTTTTTTGTGGTGTGGTCCACCCGAGATTTAGATCTGCCTCATTTTTTAGATTAACCACTAAAGTGATCTATAAAATTGAATGGACGGAGTGGATATCAGTAAAAATGGAGATTCAACCCATTAATTAGACAGTTAGGATTGTCCCAAAACTATACTTTTTTTCATGCAACTAATTAGACATAAGATAATATCTTTTCAGGCCATTGATTAGACGGCTGAGATTAAAAGTAAGAACTAAATGATGGATCAAGAGATTAAAATATTCTATCTCATTAAATACCATAAACCATCTCTCTTTTCTTTCATTTCATTTTATCTCCAATAGCATCCTCTAGCAGTGTGTGATGAAACTATGTGAAGACATCCTAAAAAATATAAAAGCACTTGGTGGGGCCCACATGAGTTTTGGATGCGGTTGAAACTTGGTTTGACCCCTCATCCAATTGGGACACACATAATGAGTGGGTTGGATATGTGAATCACATTTAGGCAGGCCCAATATATGATTATGAATGTTTTAAGCAAACCCTTCTCCACTACGTTTAGGTGAGTTACTCGCTGCCCTTACCAGAGTAAACTCTGTGGGGTCCACAGTTATTTATTTATTTTATCCACTCCATTCATCCATGTTAACAGATAATTTGAGGTCTAGAGAACAATAAGGAACCATATCCAAAGCTTAAGTGGACCACACCACAGGAAATAGTGTGATTGAATCTCTACCATTTAAAATTTCTTAGAGGCCATAGAAGTTTCAGATCAAGCTGATGTTTGTGTTTTCTATTCATTCATATATTTTTGATATTATGAACAACATTTAACCATTTTTGGACAATCTAATAAGTTCAAATTGAAGAGTAAATAACTTCAGATGTTTAAATCAAATTTCACTGAAATTATTGATCAATCTTGGTATGCCCAATATCTTTTCTCATATGTAGCCTAATTGAGGTGAGTAACTAGTCAAATTGAAGGTATTAATCAGTAAAATAGAGTGAATGGACCAGACATGTAAAATGGGCCAAATATTCTAGTCAAAATTGTGACCCAACTTACTGACCTCGTGAGAACCTAAGAATTGATGTTAGTGAGTTTTGTGGGCCTCATCATGATGTGTGTCAAACATCAACAATGTGGATTTGATGTGTCCTATTTAGGTTATGAGATATCTCAAAAATCATTTGTATACGAAACTCAAGTGGGCCATACCATCTAAAACTATGTGAAGACATCCTAAAAAATAGCATTTGGTGGGGCCCACATGAGTTTTGGATGCGGTTGAAAATTGGTCTGACCCCTCATCCAAGTGGGACACACATAATGAGTGGGTTGGATATGTGAATCACATTTAGGAAGACCCAATATATGATTATGAATGTTTTAAGGAAACCCCTCTCCATTATATTATGTGGTGTGGCCCACCCAAGTCATGGATTGACTTTATTTTTAAGCTCTTGGCCCACCTAAGTCATGGATTGACTTTCTCCATACAGTTCAACACTTTTCTCAGATCATTTTAAGATATTAACTAAAAAATGGGGCGGGTCTAAAGCTTAAGTGGACTACAAAGTTGGGACTGAACGTCCACCATTAAAAATAACATTCATAGAAGTTTTGGATCATGTTGATGTTTGTGTTTTCTCTTCATTTATATCTTTTTAATATTATGAACATGTTAGATATCAAATAAACATTATTGTGAGCCCAAGGAAGGTATCAACAGTGGAAATCATTATTCCACACTGTTTCACGTGGCATGGTACACTTGACTTTTGGATTTATCGAAAATTTGGGATCAACCCACACCGTTCATCCATTTTTCAAGATAATTTTAGAGAATTATCCAAAAAATGAATCATATCCAAAGATTAAATAGACCACACCACAAATAAGGTGTTTTATCTTATTTAATCCATGTCGTCTATCTATTTTTAAAGATCATCTTACGGTATGAGACAAAAATGAGATATATCCAAATCTTAAGTGGACCACATTCCAGGAAACAGTGTTGAATGAGTGTCAACCAATAAAAAACATTTTGGGGCCATAAAAGTTTTGGATCAAACTAATTTTTGTTTTTCCCCTTCATCTGGCCCTGTATAACCTAATCAACATATTGGATGTCAAATAAACAATACAGTGGGCCTTAGGAGGATTTTAATGATGGATATATAATAATTTTATAATTTATTATATATATATATATATATATATATATATATATATATATATATATATATATATATATATATATATATATATATGGGAAAAGGTTCCATACGGTCAAGCTCATGGGAACTTCTCATACGGTCGAGCTGTGTGGGCCCCATCGTCATGGGTGTTGAACATCTACCCAATTAGTCAGATGCACCATTCCATGGTGGGCCCGGGGCTTAAAAATCAAGTCAATCCGTGACTTTTTTGGGCCACACCACATACAAAAGTTAAGAGGGGTTACCGTCCATTAAAATATTCATAATCATTTGTTGGGACCACCGAGATGTGGTTCACAAATCCAGCCTAACCATTATGTGTGTCCCACTTGGATGAGGAGTCAGACCAAGTTTCATATACATCAAATTTTCAGGTGGGCCCCACCAAGTGATTTTATATGTTTTAGGCATTTTTTCACATGATTTTAGATGGTATGGCCGACCTAAGTTCTGTATACGGCTGATTTTTGGGATATCCCATAATTTAAAGGGGGCCCATCAAATGCGTGGTGTTGATGGTCAACACACATCATAGTGGGGCCCACACAGCTCGACCTCGTGGGAAGTTCCCATGAGCTCGCCCGTACAAAACCTTTTCCCTATATACCCGACCCCACCCAACCCTAGCCCGCTTTCCCTTTCTTCTCTTTCTCTACCCCCTGCAAGCCCGACTGATGCCGGACCACCAGAAATCCCTCCCCTCTCTATCTCTCTCGCACCCTCTCCCTCTGCAACTTCTCTGTCCCTCTTCCCCTCATTCCCTGCCTCTTCCTTAACTTTGTCTCTCTCCATCCCTCTTTCTCGTTCTCCCTCCCTACATCTCTCTTTCTCTGCTCTCATCATCTCTCTCCACCCCAACAGTGCACACATACTATCTATCTATCTTCACTCCAACTGAACCGATCTGCACATCAGCGACCATTTCAACAACGAGGGGCCATTGTAGCAAGTATTTCTCTCCTCTCCTCTCCTCTCCTCTCCTCTCTCTTCAACATCGAATATCTAAACCCTAATTAGGGTTTTCCAATGGTGTATGTATTTGGTGATTTCCATTTTTTAATCCCTAATTAGGGTTTTCCAATGTTGCATATTTTTGAGGATTTTCATTTTTTAATCCCTAATTAAGGTTTTGCATATTTAAATATCGAAATCCCTAATTAGGGGTATTCAAGTTCAAATCCCTAATTAGGGGTATTCAAGTTCATTCCCTAATTAAGGTTTTACAAATCTCAGGTGGACCATACTATAAGAAACAGTAGTGATAAAAAGTCCCACTGTTAAAGTCTTCTTAAGGTCATTCTGCAATGTTTATTTTCCAGAAGGTGAAATATACTTGGATGAATGAAAAAAAAAAAACAAATATCAGCTGATAAAATTAGGGCTATCAACAGGTTGGCTGGGTAGGTCTTAGCCTGGATTTTGAACTGTTTTTGGTCGGACCGTCGTGCCTGCCCTATTCAAAATTCTGATTTCAGGACCAAGCTTGGCCCATTGACACCCTTAGCCAGTCTTTTACATTGTTAGGAATTGACCGATATTCAGAGTGGTCTTGATTACATACCTTGTTCAGAATTTTAATTTTCAATTTCATAAGATTTTCTGCAGAATTTTAATTTTCAATCTATAGCTTTTGTTTCTTTGACAGAGGTCTTAATTACATAAATTCAAGTATGGTACATAGAAAATGAGAGGTCTTGATTACTTTCATTTCTTTATCATGTTTTGTTTTTCTCTTCTTGATGTGTGTTTTATTATTCTTTTCATTGCATGTATCAGGTGGAACACACAGTTACTTACAATGAGCACAGGCTGAGAAAATCTCCCTCGGATTTGCCATGTCTGCTTTTACATGGATGGATAGTTTACATTGGCATGCCTGTAAGTGTTTTAAATTTTCATTTGCTTGAGATTTTTGGGCCAAGTCATTCCATTTGACATTTAACATAATCAAAATTAATTGTGAATGTTTAATCAGTTATGGAAAAATTGTTAGTTCCAGGCTTCCAACAATTCTTTCCTTTTGCTTTAAGTAGTTTGTTTTTTCTCTTAAGGATAGTTTCTGATCAACCACAAATTGGATACCTTTGAATTTATTATGCTTCTTTTTCCCCACCTTACTATCCTTCATAAACAGTTAAACACATTTGCAGGTGTGTTCTTTTTTTTTTATTTTTTATTCCTCATTTTTCTTTTCTAGAGTTTCACTCTCTTACTTTTTTTATTATTATTTTAGTTGGTAATGGGTGTAGCATGTCACTATCTTAGTGCTAGTAGAAGACACAACTATATTCATGGTAAAAATTTTGGAAGCAGTCTACTTAGTGTTAGTTGTTTTTTTTTTTTTTTTTTTTTGTCTTGTAGAATTATACATATGAATTCTGAATAGTATGTTGCTAAGAGATTCACCTTTATGACCATTTATCTAAATAGTGCCTTATGCTTTCTAAAGTTATTTTTAGCATCAATGGTACTTTCTGATGAGTTATATCTTGAGCATTAATGGTGCTATTGGTTTTGACTATTCTAGCACTCATATTGTCATTCCTATGTAGGTGAAGTTTCGGGACTTCATTCCTAGCGTTTTGGCTAGATCCTTTCTTATTGTTTTTGATCTATCTAGTGACTCTTATCAACTTACCTATGGATATTTGAATTTCTTTCATAATGAATTTTTAATTATAACATGTTCTAGCATCTAATTTGGGCTATTTAATTGAATATGCACATGTGTTGGCCTGTCATTTGGTACATGTGTTGGCCTGCCATTTGGTGATCCATAACTGTCCAAATGATCACTTTGAAGGAATATAGATACACTAGTAATGCAACCCTCATCACATATAATGGAATATCAACATCTTAGTCATAATCAACTCAAAATCAACCTAGTACATAGAAGGAATATAGATACACTAGTAATTCTCCTCAATATCTTCATATGGATGTTTATTGCTTTACTTACCTTTTATGTTGTTTTTAAATGTATTAACTCAAAATTGATGGAGCAAACCTGGATGTGCATCAGATCTATTCGGATGTTGAGCAGGGGTCCTTAGAAGGTGGCAACCGCTGTTATGACCATGATGAAGCTGTCCATTTCATATGGACAACATTGGAGTGGCCTGGCCATTTGAACAAGCCGTGTTTATGTATTTGCTAGAAATTGATAGAGCAAACCCAAATGTGCATCGGAGCTATCCGGATGTTGAGCGGGGGTCTCTGGAATATGGGAACTGCTATTATGATCATGATGAAATTATTTATTTCTCATGGACAACATTGGAGTGGCCTGGCTATTTGTATAGGCCGTGTTTATGTATTAGCTCAAAATTGTTGGAGCAGACCCTAGTATAACCCTAAACCTAAACCTACACCTAAAAATAATACCTAAAACCAAACATCATGGTGGGGACAATGCCCCCGACCGTTGATTCCTTCCAGGGACCCACCATGGTGGTTATTTGAGATTCAACCTATTGGTAAATTCACACAGACCTAGACCTGAAGAAGGAATAACACAAATATTAGCTTGATCGAAAACTTTTCTGGCCCCAATTCACTTCAAGGTCTACTTGAGCTTTGGATCTACCTCAAAACCTAAACGTAAACCTAAATGTAACACCCTGAAAATCGGGGGTCGTGCATAAACTCAACTCCCGAGTTCCAGACCGTCACTTATGCAACAAAAATGGTTATGATTCAATGTTGTCTGATTTAAAGCATCCACATGAGTAAAAGTATACCAAAACTGCAATTCATACTTCAGATCCAGTGATAAAAGCAAGCGGAAGACTAAACAATATATATCACTGTATGGAAAAAAAACAAAATACTCTCAACTGTCTCCAAAGTATGACTACATCTCTGAGTCTCATATACATGTAAATAGACAAAAAAAAATAAGTTCAAAATAGTCCCACTGAAGTCCCCCTCGATCCAGGTCACCTACGGGAAGCCGTCGTGGTACTGCATATAAGAGAACTCATCCTGGTCCTCGTCAATCTCCGGCTCCACGTCCTGGATCTCGTCGTCACCTGCAACTACAACAGGGTCTGGTGGGTGTTGCAAACACCATCCCGTAACGTGGGAATGAGTGATCAACTCAGTGGAATCATAGAGCAAAGATTAGCATGTTCACAATTCAATCACGCGATAATAGTAAAGCAGTAAATCAGACAAACCTAGTACTGTTGTTTAATGCAAGATGATATGACATGATGTATGCCCTCACCGACGATCACCCTCATGCGGCAACATCTTACGACCGCGGCATGCCACACTCCCTAGAGTGTTCCACATCTTCCAGGCACATGCAATGCTATGGTGATATGATTACCCAGTTGTTCTTAGTCCATTCAAACAGCAGGATTGGGAAACTAAGGTACTTCCCTTGTATCAATCCCAACACGGATCCTGTCTAGGGTCGTCACTCCTAGTAATCTCATACGATGTACATTTCGTAGGTCACTGCAAGGGCTGCCAGGGCTGTTGCTCGCACTCGTTGCACCGCTCCCCCATTACCTTATCAATACAGGCCTACTGTACTCTACTGCACGGAAGGGTCGTCGCCTCCCGTGAACTCAGAATACGCTCGCGGTCACTACAAAGGGCTCGTCGCCTGATCAGTGTAGGCCGACAGCTAGAATATAGTGTCCCATACCACCATAATCTGCTCACGAGTCAAGGTGCTCATTGGTCACTACGGGGAGGTTTGTGGCCCCAGCGTAGGCCGACAGCTCGACCACGGTGTCCCATACCACCATGCCCGGCTCATGAGTCTTCGTGGATCAAGGTACCACGGTTAATAGGGTTTACAATGGTAAGTTCAGTACCCTAGGTTCAAGCAGTTATGATACGTACAAGGTGAACAAACATCGGCCAGTCGGGTTACTTGACGGGCTCGACTAGCGCGATCGCATCTCGAATTGAACGACATGAAGTGCGTAAAACACTTCGCGTGGCCTAACCACTGCCGCCAACTCTCAACACGAATCACATTCATCGACGCGTCGTTCGTGGCTATGACCAGTCAGCCACGAATTCGCTCGATTACCGACTGCCTGGACTAAATCAAGTCCCACACATCTATGGAATTTCATTAATACGATACAAAGGTATTGGAATTGAAATACATCATGTGAGCATGTTAGCACATGTTATAACATTCAATTTAGGCAAATCTTCAAGGCATGCTTTCCAAGCATATTCAACTTAGGCAATTCTTAAGGCATCATTTCTATGCATACGATGCAATCATGCATAAGGTCAACATATAGGAAATCATTTAGGTCAGCCTATTAATCATGAAATCAATCTCAAACTACTACATAACATCATTCAATACAATACATACTAATACAAGCATTTATACAAACACATACACTACACCCTTAAGTCCACATATAGTATGTCGACCCAAAGTGCGCAACTTGGCGAATCTCTTCACCAAACTGATTATGCAGGCATTCCTAACTCTCTAATGCGGCGACAAATCATGTCAATCATGTCAGCAAAATATGCATGGAGACCGTACTTCCTACAAATGACTAAAATGCCCTAAATCTCATATTCTTCGTTAATTTGCGAAACAGGAAACGGAGAGCATGTTGTACATGTCAAACGGCGATGCCGTCGATAATCTACTATTAAACGACATTGAAAGCGTTGTAAACCGTCAATCAAAGCGTCTAAAATTCTCACCTAATCTCTTACGGTCGCGAGAATTTGAACGGAGCGTGTAGGCTTCGTCTACGACAGTAGGAGAACCTGATTCATGGATTTCGTTAGCTAATACGTTCAGAATCTACGTGAACCCTAAATCAGCAAGTTTTTAGGGTTTTTCTATACCTGAAAAAGCGTAGAAATCACCAGCCAGGTGATTGGAAGGAAGCGTTGATGCAGCAACTGTTGGCGGCTCGAAAGCGGGAAAAATCTCCTCTTCCCTTTCTCTCAAACTCTCTCTCTCTTTTCTAGGGTTTAGGGAAATTCGTATGCAAGGAAGGAATGAGGGTTTCAACCCCTTTTATAAGCTTGGAAACGCCCGAAATAGGCTCCGGGACGAAGTTTACTTATTGCCTATCCATTTCGGGGCTGTTTCGGTCCAAAAACTGATTTCTGGTGGTCCCCTGGTCGATTGCGATCAGACTTAAGCTCATGGGTACCAGATGTACCTCGTATTAAGTTTTCAGTCTGGCAGGTTTCGCAGATCGCACGTGGCGGACCAGTTTCAGTTCAGCGGTCACCGCACATAGATCAGGACTGAAAGTTCCGTGACAATAATTAGATATTTTTCCTGATCCGAGGGTGTAATCTGGATGAATTCTGACGGTCAGAACGCTTAATACTGACGCGTCAAGTCGTGTGCCAGATCTAAATTTGAAATTCCCAATTCGTCCCTATTCGCGGTCGCTTCAGTCCAGTTTCAACGAAATACTCTGTGATTATCGGTTTGACTTGATTTTCGAGATGATTGTCAAGTCCAGCTGGGCGGTTCTAACGGTCTAAGATAGGAGGTATCAGACCTTCGACGCGCGGTCTAAATCCAATACAAAAGTTCCATATGGTCCAGAGGACAAACCTGCTTAGAGTTGGATCCAAGGTTATAGAGTATTGTCGAGTTGTCTGTTCTACTCGATTTGGGTCTTGTAGAACGTATTTAAAGTGATCAGGGACTATTTCCCAGCTACTCTAGCGTTGCGCTAGCTAACTTACGTAAAATTTTCATGGAAATTATTTATACACGATTTCGGGTCAAATCGGTACTCGATTCCAAGTACGGATTTTTCACGGGCGTTACAATCTACCCCCCTTAACAAATAATTTCGTCCTCGAAATTTGTACCTGTTCGTACTCCTCGAGAAGCTGTGGGTAGTTCTTTCTGATCTCGGCTTCTGTCTCCCAAGTAGCCTCCTCCTCAGAGTGATGCGTCCATAGTACCTTCACAAGGGGAATCACCTTGCTACGCAGTACCTGCTCCTTCCGGTCTAAGATACGTGTCGGTCGCAGGATATAAGTAACATCCTCTCCTAACTGCACCTGCTCCCATCTGATGATGTGGGAAGGATCAGCAACGTACTTCTTCAGCATAGAAACATGAAATACGTTGTGGACGCTCGCGAGGGGCGTGGGTAAAGCCAATCGGTAAGCCACTGCTCCCACACGATCGAGGATCTGAAATGGACCAATGAAGCGCGGTGCCAGTTTCCCCTTCTTCCCGAACCGAAGGACTCCCTTCATAGGGGAAACCCGCAAAAACACATGATCCCCGACTGTAAACTCTAGTGGCCTCCGTCTCGTATCGGCGTAGCTCTTCTGTCTGCTCTGCGCTGTAAGAAGCCGACGTCGAATAATATCAATCTTCTCTGACGTCGCCTGCACCAACTCTGGGCCAATCAAGCTGCGCTCACCGACCTCTAACCAGCAATGCGGTGCGCGACAAGGTCGCCCATACAGCGCCTCATAAGGTGCCATGCCGATACTCGTCTGGAAGCTATTGTTGTACGCAAACTCCGCATATGCAAGACAGTCATCCCAACTGTCCTTGAAGTCCAATGCGCAAGCCCGCAACATGTCCTCCAGGATCTGGTTCACTCGCTCCGTCTGTCCGTCCGTCTGTGGGTGGAAGGCAGTACTGAACTTCAACTTCACACCCATAGCCTCCTGAATGCGAGTCCAGAAAATAGAAGTGAACCGCGTGTCTCTGTCCGACACGATCTCCAACGGAACTCCATGCAGACGCACAATCTCTCGGATATACAATCTAGCCAGCTCGTCTGCAGAGTTCGTAACTCTGATCGGTAGGAAGTGCGCCGACTTCGTCAATCGGTCGACGATCACCCAAATGGAATCATGCCCCTTCCTCGTCCTCGGCAACCCAGAAATGAAGTCCATGGAAATGAAATCCCATTTCCATTCTGCAATCGGCATAGGCTGCAAAAGTCCAGGTGGTCGGCGATGCTCTGCCTTCACCTGCTGACAAGTGAGACAACGGGACACGAACTCAGCAATGTGGGTCTTCATACCTTCCCACCAATACGTTCTCTTCACGTCACGATACATCTTTGTGCTGCCAGGATGCATCGCGAGTCTAGTAGAATGCGCAGCCTCGAGAATCTCTCGTCTCAAGTCAGGGACATCTGGGACGCATAAGCGGCCACGGTAACGTAAGCCTCCATCCATACCAACTCGCCAGTCGGCGTCAGCATCATCACTGGCCTGCTCTCGAAGCTCAGTAAGATGCGCGTCGTCCCTCTGCGCCTCGATGACACGGTCATCGATCTGGGATCGCACCTGTACATGTGCGATGAACTCAAATGGCTCCTCTACGGTGAGCTTCTGCTCAAAGTCTCGCAAAAACTCAACCATATCCCACTCGGCAACCATCAGCGGAGCCGCAAACTCTATCGCCTTCTTGCGGTTCAACGCATCAGCCACAAGGTTCGCCTTCCCAGGATGGTAAGAGACTTCAAAATTGAAGTCCTTCAGCGTCTCCATCCATCGCCGCTGCCTCATATTCAAGTCTCGCTGCGTGAATATGTACTTGAGGCTCTTGTGGTCGCAAAAGAGCTCGAACTCCTCTCCGTAGAGGTAATGTCTCCAGAGTCTCAGTGCGAATATAACGGCTGCCAACTCCAGGTCGTGTGTAGGGTAATTCTCCTCGTGCTTCCTTAATTGTCTCGAGGCATACGAAATTACCCTGTCCCTCTGCATAAGGACACAACCCAAACCAACGCTAGACGCGTCAGTGTATATAGTGTATCTAACCCCCTGCTCTGGCAATACTAGCACAGGGGCGGACGTAAGTCTGTCCTTCAGCTCCTGAAAAGCTGACTCCGCCTTATCATTCCAGGCGAACTTCACGTCCTTCCGTGTCAACTGAGATAAGGGTCTCGCGATCTTCGAGAAATCCTGAATGAAACGCCGATAGTAGCCAGCGAGACCCAAGAAACTCCTCACCTCAGTGACAGAACTAGGCTGCTCCCAGTCCTGCACCGCAGCTACCTTAGACAGGTCAACTGCCATGCCATCCTTGGACACCACGTGTCCCAGAAACTTCACCTCCTACTTCCAGAAGTCGCACTTCTTGTACTGTGCGAACAACTGGTGTCGTCTGAGCGTATCCAGAACCAAACGCAAATGCTCCTCATGCTCCTCTCGACTCCTAGAGTATACCAAAATGTCGTCGATGAAGACAACGACGAATCGATAGAGGAAAGGCCGAAAAACCCGGTTCATCAGATCCATGAACACGGCAGGTGCGTTCGTGAGACCGAACGACATCACGAGGAACTCGTAGTGACCAAAACTGGTCCTGAATGCTGTCTTCTGCACGTCCTCATCTCTGACGCGCAGCTGATGATATCCTGACTGAAGATCAATCTTCGAGAAGTACTGCGCTCCTCTCAACTGATCAAACAAGTCATCGATCCTAGGTAAAGGGTACTTGTTCTTCACTGTGAGCTGGTTCAGCCTACGATAATCAATACACAATCGCAGCGAACCGTCCTTCTTCTTCACGAACAAGACCGGTGCTCCCCAAGGAGATACGCTAGGCCGTATAAAGCCAAGCTCTAGCAGACCATCAATCTGCGTCCGCAACTCCTCCATCTCACAAGGCGCCATGCGATACGTCGGCAGTGAGACGGGTGTAGAACCAGGAATCAGATCGATAGTGAAATCGATCTCACGTCGGGGCGGCAAACCAGGGATCTTCCTGAACAGATCCCCGAACTCAGAAACAACTGGCGTCTGCTCAAGGACCTGGGCACCAGCGTCACGCAATATAGTGGCGTAGCTAAGAATGCGGAAAGGAAGATTTACCCGCACTGAAAATGTGAAAGGCGTGCCCTCAGGCTCGTACACCGTCACCACACGAGCCTCGCAGTCAATCTCGGCTCTCGCTGCAGTCAACCAGTCCATGCCAAGAATGACGTCGAGATATACGAGCGAGGGATCGACGACCAGATCAAGAGTCATCGTCCTGCCTCCCAGATCAACTAAACAACCCTCACACATCTGGGTGACATCCGAATAATCTCCATGAGCTGCAAGGACTCGCACGCTATCCATAGTGATAGTCTGCAACCCAAGACGTCTGACTACGGCACGCGATATCAAAGAAATCGTGGAACCAGTGTCCACCATGATAAGAACGGGAGTACCTCCGATGTGGCCCGTGACCTCGAAGGCTGAATGCTGAAAAGCCGGTGTCGTAGCTGCCTCGGCGGTCAGTGCATGAACTCGTGCCTGCTGTGGCCGGTTCGGCCGCTGTGTCAAGGGCCGTGGAGGCTGTCGAATCTGCGATACCGTGGGTCTGAATGAAGGATGCGCAGGAGCTGACCGTATAGGCGGTGCTGATATCGCCTGTGGACGTACACGATCAATCTTCTGCGGCGGCGAGAACCCACTGTCCTGCATCCTGGAGAAGCAACTCTGCGCCAAATGGCCCGTCCTCCCACAGTACGTGCATGATAAATCAGGGCGCCGAAACGGTCGTACAGGCGCCGTGGTCCTGGTAGGAGGATCAATGCGAGGCCTCTTGCCCGCGAAGGGCCTATCTGGCAACTCCGGTCGCGGCCTGGAAGTAGTCGGGCCTCGAGATTGCGCCAGTCGATCCACGTCCTGCTCTGCCCGCATGGACATGTGAACCAACTCCGCATAGGAAGGGAAACTGACGCAGCACATCTTCGACCGAATATCCGGTCTCAGGCCCTCCAAAAAGCGCCGTATGCGCATCTGCTCATCAGCTAGTATCGTCGGGACGTACCTGCCCAACTCTGTAAACCGATGCTCATACTCAGTAACCGTCATCGCTGCCTGCCTGAGACGGAGAAACTCATTCTCCCTCTCGTGCCTGTAGGTCTGGGGATAATACTTCTCATGAAAGCGGAACTCGAATGCTGCCCATGTCCATACGAAATCTGCAGCAACCGTCCGCAATATACTATCCCACCACATACTGGCCTCTCTCTCAAATAGGAAGGTAGCCAGCTCTACCTGCTCTGCCTCCGTACAGTGTAACATGCGTAGAATCTTCGACACTCGGTCGAGCCAGAACTCTGCCTCCTCAGGTCTGTGAGAACCCAAAAAAGTAGGAGGCCGCAAGCGCTGAAATCGCTCCAGGAGGCCCCGCGTGTCGGCAGGATTCCCCGCAGGGAAAGCAGGCTGCGCAGGATGTGCTATGCCCTCATCCTGGGCGTAAATGTAGGCATCCTCAGCTGGATGCGCAGGCGGTGCAGGTGGGGTAGAGGTAGTCGCACCCCCACCCTGGGCTAAAGTCCCAACTATAGTGGTCAAAAGCTGCTGCTGCTGTAGCATCATGGCCATCATCTGCTCGAATCTATCAGGGGGTGGAGCAGGCTGTGGCGGATGAGGTGCGGAAGTAGATGCGCGCTGTGGCTCTCGAACTGATGGTGTAAAGGGCGGTGGTCCATCTGTAGGACCAACAGCAGGCTGAGACGATCGAACAGTCTCAGGAATCGGGCCCACAGCAGGGTCCGGACGAGTGCCAGACTGAGAAGGAGTCTGATCCATCTGCTCAGACAATGAAAGTCGAACCGCGCTCCTCGTAATCTTAGGTGGCATTCCCTATATTCAAAATAGGGCGCAACCTTGTCAGTCTCAATTGCAAAAATACACCATAATCATTCACTTAAAGAGTCAAAGGCATTCCATGCATTTCAATTAATCAAAATTGTCACAATACAAGGGATATATCCTTACAAGCATCATGACTAGAATGACATGGAAATTAAGACAGTTAAGCAACAGCAACAAAAGCAAAGCACTAGCCCTAATAGGCTTTACACACATAAAATAGAAAATAACTAACTACTCATAACAACATCAAAGATTGCGTCGCTAGTCGGAGTCTGGCGACGGAGGAGGAGCACCCTTATCCTGTAAACAACACAGGATTGCCTTCAAGGTGCGAGTCACCTTGCCAAATTTCTTCTTCGTGACGGCCTTGGCATCAGCGACCTCTGCTCGAAGTTCTTGGACTTCCCTTCGCAAAGCGGTCTGACTCTCCTCCATCCGAGCAATGCGATCGTCAATAGTAGTCTGCGCAGAAGGAGGAGGGCTCTCATCAGTATCCTGAGCCTCCTCTTCTGCTTCTTCCTGAGTCTCTTCCTGAACCTCTGCACTAGGTTCTCCTTCGCTTTGATCTTCCTCTTCATCAAAGTCGTCCCCACTATCCCTTTCAAGTTGATTTTCACGATATTGCGACCCAATCTTCATCTTAACCATCGTCGACTCATCGATGGTGTGAATCGATACCGGCAACTCGGGTCCAAGTCTATAGGCAAACTCAAGCGCAATCTTGCAAATGAGTCGGCCAAAGGGAAGGGATTCGGATGTTCTCCTCGACCTGGCTATGAGAACTATCTGCCGTAAGATGAAAGTGGCCATACATACGTTCTCTCCCTGGGCCACCAGAAATAAGAAATCGACCATAAGACGTGTACATTCAATGCGGTTCGTCGACCTGGGATAGACATTGAACGTGCAGATATGGTGCAGCAGGCGCAAATCCTCAGACATGTACGTCGCCTTGAGGCTATTATTAGGCTGCCATGGAACCAACTTACCGCACAGAAACCTGGTGCGGCGATCTCGTTCACGTCTAGTCCTCAAATTCTTCTCACTTGGATGTACATCACCTAGAGGCACG
Source organism: Magnolia kwangsiensis (assembly GCA_037074715.1). Taxonomy (NCBI): domain Eukaryota; kingdom Viridiplantae; phylum Streptophyta; class Magnoliopsida; order Magnoliales; family Magnoliaceae; genus Magnolia; species Magnolia kwangsiensis. The sequence continues at coordinate 27,165,374 of CM073582.1, forward strand.
TTGAGAAGTCGCGCAACCAACCGGACGTCGATCGTAGCCATCCGATCTCTACCAAAAGGGATTTTGAACTGCAAGGGCTCCAAGGTAGGACTCTGGATGCTAGCATAGAAGGCACGAACAGTGCTCACATTAGCACGAGCACGAGCTTCAAAGATCGGTCCCCAGTGCGCAGCTTCAATGCGTTCGAACAACAGATACTCGCCGAACAATCGCCCATCAACGTCCGCCTCAAATAACACTCTACGATCAGTGTATTCACCATGAGACATCTCTGACAGAATGGTTCATCCAAGGTGTGCATGGGGATCCAAATCCCGCTTTGTACGGCACTCCAGGACTGCAGCTGGACCTGCGGCGGCGCTTGAACTTGCGGCACTACCCCGCGGTCTTCTCGATCGAGCAGGGCGGCTAGGCCCAGCCTCGTCTGTTGCAGTTTTCCTCTTACCCATCAAAGACAGGATGGATGAGAGTGACAAAAGACCCAAAATAGCTTCCACGAAAGCCATGGAAAATGCCGAAAATGCGGAGAAATGGCTGCCCAATCTGACAAAAGGAAATCTAGGCGTCGTAGAGGGATGCTTCAAGCTTCCCAAGGCTGTACTTTCAGGGAAAAATAAGAACAAAAAGGTGGAATGGAGCTGCTCACGATTTCAGCACTATTTGGGGGATTTTGGAGCTCCAAATGGGAAAATCTTCAAGGAAAGGGGCTGCCAACACCCAATAATCGCTGAGTGGTGGTCGGTTTTGGCCAAGGAAGGGTTTAGGAGGGGTTTGGGTCACCGGAATTTGGAATGGAGTGCTGAAAATCGAATCTAGGGTATGCAAGGGGGCTGTTTGTGAAGGAGAGGGGAGTTTTAGGGGTTTTCGTGGGATGGGAGGTAGCTAGGAGTGATGGGGGAAGTATTTAAGTGGGTGCGCCCAAAGGGCAGCACCGTTCGAGGTGGCCGGCCGGCGATGCATCGCCCGGCCGGCGATGGCATCGCCGGCCAACTTTCAGGTTGGCCAGCGGGACCCCATGGGTCTGGTCCCCCATGGTCCCAAGGCCCCAAAAAAGTTGGTCCCACCCCTTGGTTCATTATATTTTGGTCCCTATGAGCCCAAACATGTTTTTGGGGCTTTCCGGGTCCACATCGCAGTCCCGAATACCAAACCATATGATGCAGCATATGGATTTGGGGTAGAAGGATCCAGTACATCTTTCTAGCTCCTTAGTTGCTAAAGAAAGTGAAGTTAGAATGGCTTTATGGCCATTTTTTATGAAATTTTACTATTCACTGTAAAATTTGGTGAATGTACTAATTTGTGTTATTTTCACATTAGGTTTGATGCCTAACATGAAATGGATACAAAAGAACTGAAGGTTGAAGTGTTTAGAGAAGGAATTTTGAGAATTTTTGGCAAAACGGGGTTTTTAAGCCCTGGCGATTGATTACTGGAGTCGTGGTCATTCCACGGCCCAAAGATTCACTTTTGCGGTTTAAAACCGCTCATAAGACGTCTCCACCCGACTTCCTACAGCTTAGAAGTGATTCGGGTTGCTTAACGCGACCCGAGATACGTTACAGACTCGATCTTGCGATCGATCCTTATAAACTTCGCCTATCGGCGAATCTGTGATCCTAGAAGTGTTTCTAGACCCTTCTCGCACCCACCTAAGTTAAAGGAAGCGACAGCGTACGTCGCAAGACCATAACCCAGGCCCAGTATACTCTCATTCATGCTCTGATACCAACTTGTAACACCCTGAAAATCGGGGGTCGTGCATAAACTCAACTCCCGAGTTCCAGACCGTCACTTATGCAACAAAAATGGTTATGATTCAATGTTGTCTGATTTAAAGCATCCACATGAGTAAAAGTATACCAAAACTGCAATTCATACTTCAGATCCAGTGATAAAAGCAAGCGGAAGACTAAACAATATATATCACTGTATGGAAAAAAAACAAAATACTCTCAACTGTCTCCAAAGTATGACTACATCTCTGAGTCTCATATACATGTAAATAGACAAAAAAAAATAAGTTCAAAATAGTCCCACTGAAGTCCCCCTCGATCCAGGTCACCTACGGGAAGCCGTCGTGGTACTGCATATAAGAGAACTCATCCTGGTCCTCGTCAATCTCCGGCTCCACGTCCTGGATCTCGTCGTCACCTGCAACTACAACAGGGTCTGGTGGGTGTTGCAAACACCATCCCGTAACGTGGGAATGAGTGATCAACTCAGTGGAATCATAGAGCAAAGATTAGCATGTTCACAATTCAATCACGCGATAATAGTAAAGCAGTAAATCAGACAAACCTAGTACTGTTGTTTAATGCAAGATGATATGACATGATGTATGCCCTCACCGACGATCACCCTCATGCGGCAACATCTTACGACCGCGGCATGCCACACTCCCTAGAGTGCTCCACATCTTCCAGGCACATGCAATGCTATGGTGATATGATTACCCAGTTGTTCTTAGTCCATTCAAACAGCAGGATTGGGAAACTAAGGTACTTCCCTTGTATCAATCCCAACACGGATCCTGTCTAGGGTCGTCACTCCTAGTAATCTCATACGATGTACATTTCGTAGGTCACTGCAAGGGCTGCCAGGGCTGTTGCTCGCACTCGTTGCACCGCTCCCCCATTACCTTATCAATACAGGCCTACTGTACTCTACTGCACGGAAGGGTCGTCGCCTCCCGTGAACTCAGAATACGCTCGCGGTCACTACAAAGGGCTCGTCGCCTGATCAGTGTAGGCCGACAGCTAGAATATAGTGTCCCATACCACCATAATCTGCTCACGAGTCAAGGTGCTCATTGGTCACTACGGGGAGGTTTGTGGCCCCAGCGTAGGCCGACAGCTCGACCACGGTGTCCCATACCACCATGCCCGGCTCATGAGTCTTCGTGGATCAAGGTACCACGGTTAATAGGGTTTACAATGGTAAGTTCAGTACCCTAGGTTCAAGCAGTTATGATACGTACAAGGTGAACAAACATCGGCCAGTCGGGTTACTTGACGGGCTCGACTAGCGCGATCGCATCTCGAATTGAACGACATGAAGTGCGTAAAACACTTCGCGTGGCCTAACCACTGCCGCCAACTCTCAACACGAATCACATTCATCGACGCGTCGTTCGTGGCTATGACCAGTCAGCCACGAATTCGCTCGATTACCGACTGCCTGGACTAAATCAAGTCCCACACATCTATGGAATTTCATTAATACGATACAAAGGTATTGGAATTGAAATACATCATGTGAGCATGTTAGCACATGTTATAACATTCAATTTAGGCAAATCTTCAAGGCATGCTTTCCAAGCATATTCAACTTAGGCAATTCTTAAGGCATCATTTCTATGCATACGATGCAATCATGCATAAGGTCAACATATAGGAAATCATTTAGGTCAGCCTATTAATCATGAAATCAATCTCAAACTACTACATAACATCATTCAATACAATACATACTAATACAAGCATTTATACAAACACATACACTACACCCTTAAGTCCACATATAGTATGTCGACCCAAAGTGCGCAACTTGGCGAATCTCTTCACCAAACTGATTATGCAGGCATTCCTAACTCTCTAATGCGGCGACAAATCATGTCAATCATGTCAGCAAAATATGCATGGAGACCGTACTTCCTACAAATGACTAAAATGCCCTAAATCTCATATTCTTCGTTAATTTGCGAAACAGGAAACGGAGAGCATGTTGTACATGTCAAACGGCGATGCCGTCGATAATCTACTATTAAACGACATTGAAAGCGTTGTAAACCGTCAATCAAAGCGTCTAAAATTCTCACCTAATCTCTTACGGTCGCGAGAATTTGAACGGAGCGTGTAGGCTTCGTCTACGACAGTAGGAGAACCTGATTCATGGATTTCGTTAGCTAATACGTTCAGAATCTACGTGAACCCTAAATCAGCAAGTTTTTAGGGTTTTTCTATACCTGAAAAAGCGTAGAAATCACCAGCCAGGTGATTGGAAGGAAGCGTTGATGCAGCAACTGTTGGCGGCTCGAAAGCGGGAAAAATCTCCTCTTCCCTTTCTCTCAAACTCTCTCTCTCTTTTCTAGGGTTTAGGGAAATTCGTATGCAAGGAAGGAATGAGGGTTTCAACCCCTTTTATAAGCTTGGAAACGCCCGAAATAGGCTCCGGGACGAAGTTTACTTATTGCCTATCCATTTCGGGGCTGTTTCGGTCCAAAAACTGATTTCTGGTGGTCCCCTGGTCGATTGCGATCAGACTTAAGCTCATGGGTACCAGATGTACCTCGTATTAAGTTTTCAGTCTGGCAGGTTTCGCAGATCGCACGTGGCGGACCAGTTTCAGTTCAGCGGTCACCGCACATAGATCAGGACTGAAAGTTCCGTGACAATAATTAGATATTTTTCCTGATCCGAGGGTGTAATCTGGATGAATTCTGACGGTCAGAACGCTTAATACTGACGCGTCAAGTCGTGTGCCAGATCTAAATTTGAAATTCCCAATTCGTCCCTATTCGCGGTCGCTTCAGTCCAGTTTCAACGAAATACTCTGTGATTATCGGTTTGACTTGATTTTTGAGATGATTGTCAAGTCCAGCTGGGCGGTTCTAACGGTCTAAGATAGGAGGTATCAGACCTTCGACGCGCGGTCTAAATCCAATACAAAAGTTCCATATGGTCCAGAGGACAAACCTGCTTAGAGTTGGATCCAAGGTTATAGAGTATTGTCGAGTTGTCTGTTCTACTCGATTTGGGTCTTGTAGAACGTATTTAAAGTGATCAGGGACTATTTCCCAGCTACTCTAGCGTGCGCTAGCTAACTTACATAAAATTTTCATGGAAATTATTTATACACGATTTCGGGTCAAATCGGTACTCGATTCCAAGTAACGGATTTTTCACGGGCGTTACACTAAACCTATTTCTCAAATCCCAAAACCTATAACCTAAACCTAAACCTTAACCTAAACCTAAACCTATAACCTTAACCTAAACCTTAACCTATAACCTAAACCTTAACCTATAACGTATAACCTATAACCTAAACCTATAACCTATAACCTAAACTCAATTCCTTAACCTTAACCTATAAACTAAACTAAACCTAAACCTATAACCTACACTTATAACCTAAACCTAAACCGATAATCTAAACCTAAAACCTAAACCTAAACCTAAAACCTAAATGTATTCTCAAATCCTAAACCTTAACCTATAATATAAACCTAAACCTAAACCTATAACGTATAACCTAAACTCAATTCCCTAAACCTTAACCTATAACCTAACCTAAACCTAAACCTATAACCTGCACTTATAACCTAAACCTATAACCTTAACCTAAATGTAAAACCTAAACCTAAACCTAAAACGTAATTGTATTCTCAAATCCCTAAACCTAAACCTAAACTTAAACCTATAACCTACAACATTAACATAAACTTATAACCTACAACATTAACCTAAACCTATACTTATAACCTAAACCTATTCTCAAATCCCAAAACCTAAAACCTAAACCTAAACCTATAACCTAAAACCTAAACCTTAACCTATAACCTAAACCTTAACCTATAACGTATAACCTATAACCTATAACCTTAACTCAATTCCTTAGACCTTAACCTATAACCTAACCTAAACCTAAATCTATAACCTACACTTATTAACCTAAACCTAAACCTAAACCTAAATGTATTCTGAAATCCCTAAAGCTAAACCTACACCTAATCCTAATCTCAACTCCCTAACGTAAACTTAAACCTAAACTTGAAAACCTAAACCTAAACCCGATCCCGAACCTAAACCCGATTTCCTAAACCTAAACCTTAACCTATTCTCAATTCCTTAAAGCTATAACCTATAACCTATAACCTATAACCTATAAGTTTAACCTAAACCTTAACCTAACCTAAACCTAAACTTATAACCTTAACCTAAACCAAAACCTATAACTTAAATCTTAACCTATAACCTATAACATAAACTTGTAAACTATAACCTAACCTTAACCTAAACCTAAAACCTAAACCTAAACCTATAAACCTATAACCTAAATGTATTCTCAAATCCTTAAACCTAAACCTACACCTAATCCTAATCTCAACTCCCTAACCTAAACCTAAACCTAAACTTTAAAACACAAACCTAAACCCTATCTTGAACCTGATTGATGTAATATTGTAGCCCAATCATATGACAACAAACAAGAAAATCTTGCTTTGTTGGCAAGCATACTCGAACTCAAGCATCATAATGCATCTATTTCAATCTCTACTATCTCTTATAACATAGATTATTTGAGATTTGGATTTATCTCATTTTTAGAGTCACGTCCTAACAAAATATGGCTAGTATTAATAGACAAGGTGGATTTGTCACCAACATTATTCCAAGACCCATATAACTTCTCCTTATAGGAAGTTGGGTAGGGTACATGCAGCTTGAATTCATCAAAGGAGATAAGGATCACCTCTCATATGTTCTCTCTCTTTTCATTTATTTTTTTTCATAGGATTCTTTATTTTGTGGTGTCTGCATAAATATACGTACAACATTTTATCTTGTTAATATAATTATAAGTTGCCTAATCTCACCTTTCTAAAAATAACTAATAGCAATTTCTACCTGATGAGAAATCACCAAGTACCATTAGGCTCAACCCAAAAGATAAATCAGCATTTTTTTCTTTCCTTTTCTTTTAACACACACTCGCACACCAAAGTCGCTTATGGCCACAATGGGTACTTGAACTTGTGACCTTGTATTGAAACTATTTTGAATCTACATGAAGCATGAGTAAGGACCCAGGTATGTGTGCACAGTCGGCGATGTGTTCACCACACTGAATTTTGTGAGCACCCCCCCCCCCCCCCCCCCCCCCCCCCCCCCCCGCAAGGAAATAGGCTATGAGTAATTTTTTGTATTTTATTTATGATGTTAAACTTATATGTATTTATGTGTGGATAAATGTGATGTGGATAAGATTGTGTGTTTAGATGGATGTAGTCTATGTTTGGATGGATTTACGTAGTTTGGGTTTAGATGGATGTGAATGTAAATATGATGAAATATATTATATAACAGGTGTAAATCATGGAGAATATGATGAAATATATTGTAACAGGTGTATATCAGGAATTTTGAGCTGGAAAAATTATAAAAAAAAAAAAAAAAAAAAAAGACTTTTGCCTACGAAATATTTCGTAGGTAAAAGTTTCATCCCACATTTTTTACCTACGAAATATTTTGTGGATAAAAGTCTCATCCACGTTGACACTTTTCCAGATGCAAATTTTCATCAGTAAAAGTGATTTTTGGTTTTTTACTGACGAACATTTTCGTCGGTAAAAATCCGTGCCAAAATTTTCGACCTTAAAAATATAACACTTTTACTGATGAAAATTTTCGTCGGTAAAAACCTTGTTCCCGACGATTTTAGTTTGTCGGTAAAACTTAGCACAAAAATTTTCTAAGTTAAAAATATGACACTTTCACCGACAAAAATTGTTGTTGGCGAAAGTGGTTTTTGGTTTTTTACCAATGAACATTTTTGTCAGAAAAACTCCGCGCCAAAATTTCGACCTTAAAAATATAACACTTTTACCGATGAAAATTTTCTCGGTAAAAACATTATTCCTGACGGTTTTACTTCATTGATAAAACTCAGCACGAAAATTATCTAAGTTAAAAATATGACACTTTACCAAAAAAAAATTGTCATTGGTAAAAGTGGTTTTGGTTTTTTACTGATAAACATTTTCGTCAGTAAAACTCCGTGCCAAAATTTTTGACCTTAAAGATATAACACTTCTACCGACGAAAATTTTTTTCGGTAAAATTATTATTCCCAATGGTTTTAGTTCGTCAGTAAAACTCAGGGCAAAAATTTTCTAAGTTAAAAATATGAAACTTTGACAGACAAAAATATTCATCGGTAAAAGTGGTTTTTGGCTTTTTACCAACAAACATTTTCGCTGGTAAAACTCCGCGCCAAAATTTTCAACCTTGAAACATAACACTTTTACCGACAAAAATTTTTGTCGGTTAAAACATTATTCCTGACAGTTTTAGTTCATCGGTAAAACTCAAGGTGAAAATTTTCTAAGTGAAAAACAGAACACTTTTACCAATGAAAATTTTCATCATTAAAAACATTATTCCTGACGGTTTTAGTTCGTTGGTAAAAATCAGCTAAAATTTTCCAAGTGAAAAAAGAATACTTTTACCGACGAAAAGTTTCGTCGATAAAAACTTTATTCCTGATAGTTTTAGTTCGTTGGTAAAAATCAGGGCAAAAGTTTTCCAAGTGAAAAACAATTCCCGATGGTTTTAGTTCATCGGTAAAACTCAGGGCGAAAATTTTCTAAGTGAAAAGCAGAACACTTTTACCGACAAAAATTTTCATCGGTAAAAGTGGTTTTGTGGTTTTTACATTTTTACTGACGAAAATTTTCGTTGGTAAAACTCTTACCATGAAATTTTCAGAATACCGTGAAAATTTTCTATCTTAGAAATTAAATTATTTTACCAATGTAAATTTTCGTCGGTAAAAATATTATTACCGACGAAAACAAATTTCGTTGGTAAAAGTGCAGTTTTATCGACAAAAAAAAAAAATTCATCGGTAAAAACGTACTTTTACTGACGAAATTTTTTTCATCGATAATAATTTCATTGGTAAAAATGTTGTTTCTTGTAGTGTCTCCCCCCTCCCTCTTTCACCCAAAATTCAACCAAGCCGATACCTTAATCATCCCTTTCTTACAATATCCATTCCACCCATCCCTTATCATCCCATTACTTCTCTCTCTCCCTCATTTCTTAAACAATTTTCCAAGTAACCAAGAGATCCAACGTCCAAGCCTCCCAAGGAGAAGTTAGGTGTGGCCCACTTCCCTACCCTAAAACCCCTCATCTCCACCATCCAACCTTCATCATCCACTCTTAAAGAAGAGGCTAAGGAGCTAAGGAATCCAAGAGCTAAAGAAAGAGGCCAATAGGTGGTTGATCCACCGTTGATTTTCAATTTAATGGCCCACTTGTGATGAGACCCAATTTGATCTATGTGTTGTAATTATATGAGGGGCCCATAGTAGCGGAGTCCCTCCACTACACCGATCTCTCTCTCTCTCTCTCTCTCTCTCTCTCTCTCTCTCTCTCTCTCTCTCTCTCTCTCGGTGATGATGAGAGTGGCGCACTTATGACGTATGTATTATATCCATACCCTCTGTTTTGGGACGTATGGACCCCATCGTGATGAATGGGTTAGATCCACACCATCCATCTGAGGACCACGTAGGCCACCTCAATATATGTAGTTGGTGGGCCACGTGTACGTGAACCCCACCTTGATGAATGTATTGCATCCAATGGCTATTGGACTGTGTAAAGGAAAACACGACAAGCAACTATATAAAAAAAGAAGAGAGAAATAATATTTAAATAATATAATATATATATATATAAAATATTATTATGTTATGGTGGGCCCCACATGAGACCCACCTATTATGGTTAAATCACTAAAGCATCCACGCTAGCAACAGATAGCTGTTGTTTTTACATTAGCAAGTTGGTGGGGACCACCATGATATATGTATTTCATATCCAGGCCGTCTGTGCCTGGACGGTTTTATGAGCCCTAACATGAGGTATGTGTTAAATCCATATCGTCCAACATCCTAGACGGGTGGGACCCACCCCTGTATCATCACTATCCAAACTCTGGACAGTGATTGGCTGGACCACCTCACACTAGCCTATAGTTGATGTATTGAGGTCAATAAGTTCTATGGGTCCCACTATTATATACATCAGCAAATTCTGTGGGCCCACTATGCCATGTGTTATATTAGGGTCGTCCATCTGTTGGACGGCCAGCAGCCCCACCATGATGGATGTGTTCCATCTAAATCGTCCACCCATTTGGCTATCTCATCTTAAGGCTTAAGACAAAAAATGAAGCAGATTCAAATCTTTGTTGGGCCACGTACGTGGACCCAACCCATGATGTATGTATTACATCCAAACCGTCCATCCATTTGGAGAGATGGTCCTAAGGCCTGAAAAAAATAATAAAATAAAATAAAATGAGGCAGATCTATTTGGTGGACCACCCTACAGAAAACAGGGGAGTGAACGTCCACCATTGAAACCCTTTTGGGTCACAAAAGTTTTGGACCAATATGAAATTTTTTTTTCCTCTTAGTTCAGGTCTTTGTGACCTTATGAAGATTGAAAATAAACTTTATGGTGGACCCTAGAAATTTTAAATAGTAAAAATCTTTATCTCCACTGTTATTTGTGGTATGGTCCAGATGATCTCTCGATATGATTAATTTTTAAGATGCTCAAAAATGACTTATCTGCCTGAGGGTCAGGGGAATACTAGGCTAAGTTTGACCAGCTCGTAAATGGTTCCGCTATCGACAGGTCGGCCGACATTGATAGGAGGATAGTGAGGTCTCTTCCACTTGCACGGTTATATATCCAGTGGGCGGTGATGTGGTGTAGAGTGTACTAGACCCCGGTGATTATGCAGAGGAACCGTACTGATATATAGTGCAGATTGGTATGCTTCAGCTGCATTTTTATTCATGATATTGGCTATGTAGGCCTTGCAACATATGGCCTTGGTATGGCCAATAGCATTCATGTCTTGCACTACATAGCCTTGGTACGGCTGATGACATTCATGGACTTACTGGCATTTCTGCATTACTCTGATATTACAACTTGCATTTCTACCATATGCACACACTTTCACCACCCTTTAAGCTTTCTATAAGCTTATGCACGACCGTTGCGTGAAGGTGACGCTGGGCAGTAGCTATTCAAGAGCAGGAGTGTGCTGCAAAGCTTTCAGAGTTTTGGCTTTATTATCATTATATTTCGCTTTATACACATTGTACCTTAAAGTTTTTTATCATAGTGAATTTTGTGATGGTGCCTTGGTTATTGTTCGTGGGTTATGCTTTAATAGGAATCAAATTCAAGTAAAAAATTATCCTTGTATGATCTTAGGATCAGAACCTGGTATATGGGTACCGGGAGTCGAGAATAGGGTACTATAGAGGTTGTAGGCACCGGATTCAACGATTGAGAATTTTGTATCCGATTTTTGAGTTTGGGGCATGATATCTTACATTGTGTGTTGTGATTACTGTATGCCCTAGCGACATGAGGGTCGTAACCTCCACAGGCATGTCGTGGATGGCTAGATGGGACACCGAAAATCTGTTACTAGTATCGGGGCGTCATAGATGTCCCTGGGTAAAAATCCATAAACCTCCGTCGCCAAGAGATCAAACATTTAGATCGCGTGGATACATAAGCGCCTGAGTGTCGAATACTAGTAGGTCGCGTGTCCCACTTTGTCGTGGTCGGTTGGGAAGGTGTTGTAGCCTTACCCTCCTAAGGGTATTGGGCATAGTTAGGCTAAGTTTGACCATCTCGTAATTGGGTCCGTTATCGACGTACTGAGTAAATATTGACTAACTACTGGCTACGCAGTTAGTGAGGTCTCTTCAACTTGCATGGTTACGCATCCAGTGGGTAGCAATTGCATGTAGAGTGTACAGACCCTGGTGATGATCCTAGAGATGTACAATATTGATATGATGACTTATTGAGCAGGAGTTGTATACTCAGTATCTTACTCATTCATTCATTCATTCACTATCAACTCAGGCTAGTGGTGCACAACTAATTGTTATGTGCACCTTCGCAAGACCTAGGATTTCAGTTGGGCGTGTGACTAACCTGAGGTTAGGAGTTTATCACATTAAGTCTATCCATCTAAATTTAGGTATGGGACTAGTTTGGATAGAAGTCCTTTGTGATGGACCCCGTATCCTGCAATACTACATACTACCATCCCAATTTCATACTCCAGCTTGGTCATTTCATTCGAATCGCATATTGCATTATATCCGCCGCATATGACATTTTAGGTTACTATGTTTCTGCATTTATATGACCTAGATATGGCTAATGGTATTCGTGAACTCATCAGGAATTGTATATTGCATTGCATCCTCGGCATCTGATATTTAGCTCTGTATGTCTCCACATTTCATACTCTGATATTGTATGATTTATAGACTACCAGTATTTCCACTTATTCTATAATGCCCTGAAAATCGGGGGTCGAGCAGGAGCCCAACTCCTGAGTTCTAACACATCACTTATGCAACACAGATAATGATGATTAAATGTTACCCATATTAGTGCCCTAAACATGAATGGGATTATACCTAAACAGCAAATCATACTCCAGAGACAGTTAAATTTTGTAAGCGAAAGGCTGTAATGGATATATAAGGTATACAGATGTGTTTTCCAACCTCCTGAGTATGATGGCATAAATGAAATGAATAAATACATATTTGTTCCAAAAATGTCAAATGACAAAATGTGAATGTCCCACTAATTATATATCCCTGCAATCCCATCAATCAAAACGGCCTACATAAACCCGCCTGATAACTGCATGTATGAAAACTCATCCTCATCATCGTATAAGTCTGGCTCGGCCTCATATGTCGCGCCAGAATCTGCATCTAATGCAAAGTCTGGTTGGTGTTTAAAACATCGTCTCAGAACGTGGGAGTGGGTGATCAACTCGGTGGAACTATGAAGCAAAGGTTAACATGTTATCAATTCAGTCAAGCAATAATGATAAAGCAATATGACAATCAGGTCCTAAGTACTCTTATTAATACAAGGATGGTATGTAATAATGATGCATGCCCTCGCCTACACTCCCTCTTACGACACCATCTTACAATCGCAGCATGCACCCCTTCCTCTGTGCACTTCCTCGCCAAAGCACCGTGCAATGCGATGCATGGTCATGTTAGCCAAGTTCTTAATTAGACATATTCATACAGCAGGATTAGGAAGCTAAGGCGCCTCCCTTTATATCATATTCTCAAACATTAATCCATCTAAGGTCGTCAATCCTAGTAGTCACATATGATAGGCAGTTTTTAGGTCGCTATGGAGAGGCTCGTCACCTCAGCGTAGGCCTGGTTCATACTCTAGTTTACTACGGAAAGGCTCATCACCTCAACGTAGTCCTAGTGCATACTTGTGGTCACTACGGGCTCGTCATCTGATCGTAGGCCGACAGCTCGAATACAGTGTCCCATACACCACCATATTCGGCTCATGAGTTTAGGTTGCTCACTGGACACTACGGGGAGGCTCGTCACCCCAGCGTAGGCCGACAGCTTGACCACAGTGTCTCATACACCACCATGTCCAGCTCATGAGTCTTAGCGGATCGAGGTACTAAGGTTAAATAAGCTTTACACTGGTAAGTTGGTACCTTAGATTCAAACAGTAGCGTCCATACATGGTGAACATATGTCGAGTCAACCAGGTTGCTTGACAAGCTTAACTGGTACAAGCATACGTCGAGCCAATCAACATGGAGCGTATAAGTACTCCGCGTGGCCTAATCACTACCAACAAGTAGCATATGACTCAGATTCATCAGGCGTGTCTGTCGTGGCTAAACAGTTCGGCCACCGATCACAAACCATTACTGATTGCCTAGACTACATCGCAGCCCCAATCACACTCCAATCAATAACATTCACATATAATGATCCAAAACAGCATGTAACAACTGAAATCAAATATAGATCTTACTTGAACAATGTCACGCCCCAAACTCAAAAACTGGGCTCACAAAATTTTTGATCACCGAATCTGGCACCGATAGCTTCCGTAGAACCCCATTCTTGGCTCCCGACGCCCATTCGCCAGGTTTCGATCCTGAGATGCTACGAGGAGGATTTTCAACATCAGTTTGATTCATAATAAGCATAACTAAAGGCATGACCCACAAACAACAACCAAAAACTTCATTACATTTCCACTATGATCAAAAACTTTACAAGTACAATGAGCATAAAGGGAAATACAATGATAGTGGACAAAAAACTTCAAAATGATCTGTAAAGTGCTCCTGCCTCAGCAATGCTGCGCTCCAACGTCACTTGCACGTAACGGTCATGCATAAGCTTATGGAAAGCTTAGAGGGTGGTGAAAGTGTGTGCGAAAGGTAGTAATATGATCATGCAATATCAGAGTAATGCGGAATATGCTGATTGATCCATGAATACTATTGACTGTACCAAAGCCATATGATGCAAGGCATGAATAATGTCAGTCATACCAAGGCCCTGCGATGCGAGGTATAAATCAAGCATACGAGTCCTCATCTATGTCCACATATCAATACAGCTCAAATCTGAGATATCACCTAGGTCTAGTACACTCTAAACCAATCGCCGCCCCATTGCACACAATAAGGTAAGTGGAAGAGACCTCATTATCTACCTGTCAATATCGAGCTCGGCTTGTCAATAGCAGACCCATTCCTCGAGCTGGTTAAACTTAGCCTAACTTTTCCCCCTTCACTCGGGCAGGTAAGACTACACCCCCTTCCAACTGACCACGACACAGTGAAAAGCACGACCATTTGGTAATCGACACTCGGCGCTCCTGTACCCACTCGGTCTAGACATTGGAGTAACCTCCTAATACCATAAGGGTTTAAGAACTTTCACCTAGGGATATCTATAGCACCCCATGTAGAATAAGATTTTCGGTATCCAATCCTACCAACCACAATACGCCTGTGGAGGCTATGGCCCCGATGTCGCTAGGGCGTACAATAACCATGTCACACAATGCGAAATGCATGAATCATACTATCTAGTCATTCAGCAATCCTGCACGTATCGTGCACTCATGTAGGGCAATACTGCCTAACCGGGAGCTCATAAACAATCTACCCGAAGGCATATGCTATGATCAGTCACTTCTCATATCAAGCATACATATGATGCGTATGATCATGAGTCATGGAACTAAACCGATCATGTAATAAAGTGATGAACTATCCTTACAACGCAGATAGGCCTAGACGGCCTACACACAACAAGTACGGGCCTATCAATGGACCCTAGGGAGAGTCATAATACGGACATTTAACCAACATTATACTTGCAATGTGGACATCAAATCAACATTGCTCCCAAGACATGACCGTTGTAAACATCATTACATAATCCGTGTTGGGATCACACATTGCAATGGACCTTAGGTACATCCCATTGGACCTTAAATACATCAAATGGGCTATATCATATGGGCCTTATATTCATCAAGCGGGCCACATCAATGGGCCGCACCAATGGGCCTTATGTGCATTGCAATGGGCCATAACCCATGGGCCTTAAAATGCATCAAATGGGCCTAATCTCATGGGTCTTATGTGTATCAAATGGGCCACGCCAATTGGGCCCCATATATACATCAAATGGGCCTCAACCCATAGGCCCTAGTACATCTCAATGGGCCTTAACCCATGGGCCCCTAATACATCAAATAGGCCTCAACCCATGAGCCTTACATATAACAAGGTGGGCCTCATACATATATCAATGTGGGGTCTCAATGGACGCCACAATAACTCAAAATGGGCCCCATACATATACTAAAGTGGGGTCCACTTGAACTATAGATCTGACTCATTCTTTTAGCTCAAGCCATAAAATGAGCTTTCTAAGTGGATGGACAGTTTGGATGCAGCACACGCATTATGGTGGGTCCCACTGTCATTGGACAGTGAATAAAACACATGCATTACCGTGGGCTCCACCATCCGCTGGACGGTCTGAATAAGACAGATATATCATGGTGGGTTCCACTGCCCACAACCGTGGACAGTGTGGTAAACACATACATCAATGGTGGGTTCCACATGTGTGGCCCACCATAGTGTTTGCCTGCCATCCAAACCATTCATTCAGTCACAGGTACCTGGATGAGGAGGAAAAAAAAAATTCATATTGATTCAAAACCTCTGGGACCCAAAAAGAGTTTCATGGGTATATGTTCAATCCACTGTTTCCTGTGATGTGGGCTACCTGAGCATCAGATGGGACCCATTTTTGGAGGGGGCTCACCTCAGGGGGTGGCCTACCTAATGGATGGTGTGGATATCAAACATACAACATGGTGGGGCCCACGGCTGGGTCGTGGGTGTAGGACCCGTATCCTAATCCGCACTGTTCCGTTGATTTCCCGCGACCCTTCTCGTCAAATTCCGGCAATCCGCGACTTATAGTTGACGTTACGCACGACCGTAAGTCGTATCCTATTCATTTGAGCCGGCTTAATCCAAGACTTGTATCATTGCGACCGCGCCGTCGCCGCGGTTCCAACGCCGCAACTCACGAACTGATCCGATACCCAGACGATGAGATACGGGCCCACGTTCAGTTCGAGCAAAAACACCGCGCGTTGCAAATCCCAAGGAATCTCTACAATATGTTCCATCAATCCCATCAATCAATCCCATCAATCACCTCTCATGTCAAGTACACCCACCCATGCTTCCTTTCTCCACAAGACAAGCAACCACCTAAGTCAACTAACCTCTCACTTCACCCATCACTCACTTCACCCATCACTCACCTCACATCACTCCATCTCTCATTAATCACATCTCCCTCCCTCTCATTTCTCAACACTCCAAACCCAAGCAAGAAAGCTCTCCTACGTCCAAGCCTTCCATGGAGAGAAAATGTGAGTTTTGGTGGCCCACTTCCCATCTCCAAATCCCATCATCCTAGCCATCCATTTCCCATCTCCACCATCAAAGTGAAGCTCTAGGAGACCGGCTATCCAACGGACCAAGAAGATCAAGAGGTGGGTGCTTTGATAGAGTAGTTTTCATGTTTTTAAGGTGGGCCAAGTGAGGCCAACCGATCAATGGTTTGGATCTCACTTGGGACCCTAAGATGTGGCCAATAGCTCATCTTGATCATCAAGATCATCCCATGATGGGGCCATTCTCCATGGACCCCATCATGATGTTTACTTTCCTTATATTGAGGAGGTCATCTAGACCGTCCATTTCTAGTGGAGTGGGATCTCCACCGTTGATCTTTTGTTGATAGTCCATATGCAAGAGGACCTTTGATGTATGATTGGATGATTGAGACGGAGGGCCCATAGTGTCGGGGTCCCTCCATCATGCGTGTCCCACCCTATCTCTCTCTCTCCCTCTTTTTTCATTTATTTTATTCTTTGTGTGTGATGAAATGGCCATATGGCCCACTTAAATGAGCTCCACCATGAAATATGTATTTTATCCAAGCTCTCCATGAGTGGGGCCCATCTTAAATGTATCATTTGTGGCAGCCCACTTAAATAGGGCCCACCTTGATTGCATTTGACAAAAAAAAAAAAAAAAAAAAAAAAAAACACGTCTAGGCACTGGACGTCACTGGAAGGAAAACATGAACATTGGCTTGCTCTAAAGCCTTTGGAAATGGGCCACTTGTTTAGGCCGCACTTTGATGTATGCTTCTAATCCAAGCCGTTCATTCCCTTTCCCGACTCATTTTAGGCGTTGAGCCGAAAAATGAGGATGATCAGAGCATCCAGTGGGCCATATCGTCGAAAATAGTACTATTACCATTGAAAGACGCCTTGGTCATTTTATACACCAATAAAAAGGCGGATATGGGTCTCATTCTAACTGTTTCGAGGCGTAGAATACGGTGGATGGAGTGGATCTACCAGATATGGGCCCCACACCTGAAAAACCCCCAAAAAATGGGTTTCCATCTTTTTTTTTAAAAAATCACACAGCAGCAAGGCTGCTGTGTCAGGACGCTGGCCGCGCCAGCAGATAGCGGGCGGGCGTACGGGCAGGGCCTCATGCCCCAGCCGTGGGCCCCACCTTGATGTTTATGTTCCATCCAGCGGGTTCGTATGGTGGGTCCCTACCTTAAGCGGGCCTCACCCAAAAACCATCTTGATCGGATAATCAGATGGCCCACACCACAAGAAACAGTGGTGATTGAACTTTGCCATTGAAATCCTTTTGGGCCCACAGCAATTTTGGATCAATCTGGAATTTGTGGTTCCTGTTCATCCGGATCCTTGTGGCCTTATAAAAAGGCTGGATTGAAAATAAACATTATGGTGGGCCCTACGTGGGACCCACTATCCACGCCAGTCCCTAGCACTGGCAGACTGAGTGAGATACCTCGTTTCAACAGGTCTTGGTATCGATCCCTAGTGTGTGCTGGCGTGGGTGGGACCCACCAATGATGTATTTGTTTTATTCACACTGTATAAGCGGTTAGTGGACCCCATCACTGATGCATGTGCTGCCTCCATACCGTCCAACCTATTATGTGGACTCCCCCACCATGACGTACACTGTCCATCTGGGTCCACCATGATGCATGGGATGCATCCAAGCCATCCAGCCCCTTTGAGAGCTCATTTTGGCGGCATGGGCTAAAGAATTAGTTAAATACACAGTTCAAGCGGACCCCACCACTTAAGTAGTGGACAATGACGCCCACCGTTCAAAATTCTAAGGGCCATAGTAGTTCACTATTAAGATGATATTTATTTCCCTTCATCTATCACTATGTTGATGTATGAGTAGGTTGGATGGAAAACACATGTTACGGTGGGCCTTAAGAATTTTAATGGTGGAAGTCATCATCACCATTTATAGTTGGGTGTAGCCCATTTGATATATATAGGGCCACTTGGTGTGACCCATCTGATATATACAAGACCCATGGGATTAGGTCCATTTTACATATATAAGGCCCATGGGACTAAGCCCATTTGATACATATAAAGCTCATGGGATTAAGCCCATTTGATGTACATGGGGCGCAAATGGAGTGGCCCATTCAGTACGTTTAAAACTCATGAGTGTAGGCCCATCTAACATATTTAAGGCCCAAGTTGTGAGGCCACTTTGATGTATTTCAAGGCCCATGGATCATGGACCATTGCAATGTACATAAGGCTCATTGGTGAGGCCCATTAATGTAACCCATTTGGTGAATGTGAGGCCCATGTAATACGACCCATTTGATATATCTAAGGCCCAGGGATCGAGGCCCAACGGATGTCCTTAGGGTCCATTGCAATGTACGTTTCTCATGGTTCGTGAAATGATATTTATGGAAAGTCGTGCCTAGGAAACAATGTTGGTTTGACGTCCACATTGTATGTACAATGTTGGTTAAATGTCCGCATTGTGACTCTCTTTAGGGCCCATTGATAGGTCCATACCCGTTTCTATTCATTGCCTTATAATATGCTTAGAATAATCTCATGACTCATGCCCATACGCATCATATGTATGCTTGATATGAGTAATGACTGATCATAGCATACGCCATTGGGCAGACCATTTATGGGGCTCGTTATGTGACTGAGCGCCCCACATGATCGCGCAGTACGCGCTGGATTGCTGCATGTTTTGACAGCGTGATTCATGCATCTCGCATACGTATGACTTGATCACTGCATGCCCTAGCGACATCAGGGCCGTGGCTCCACAGGTACATCATGGATGGCCGTATTGGATACCGAAAATACTTATTCTAGCACTATGGGCACTTAGGATGTCCTTGGGTGAAAGTCCCAGAACCTTTTTGGTACCAGGAGATGCTCCAGCGTCTAGACCGAGTGGATACATGAGCGCCCGAGTGCCGAATACTAGTAGGCCGCGTCTCCCACTGTGTCATGGTCGGTTGGAAGGGTGTGTGGCCTTATCCGCCTGAGTGAGAGGGCTATAAACTAGGCTGAGTTTGACTAGCTCGTAAATGAGTCCGCTATCGACGAGCCGGGTAGGTATTGGCGTACTACTGGTCAGGCGGATAGTGAGGTCTTATCCGCTTGCTTGACTGTGCAGCTAGGGAGGTGGCAGTCTCTGCGAAGTGTATTAGACCCCGATAATATCCATAGAGGAACTGTACTGATATACGTACTTGAGGAGTACCGACTTGCTTGGATTGCATTTTGCATATGACATTCGGCTATATAGGCCTTGCATTGTATCGGTATAGCCGATGATATTCATATCTCATCGCATAGCTTTGGCATGGTTGATTCTATGGACTTACCACATACTTCCGCATTGTCCTGATACTGTACACTTGGTGTTTGCCTTACGCACACACTTACACCACCCTCAAAGCTTTTGTAAGCTTATGCACGATAGTTGCGTGCAGGTAGCGTTGGACGACAGCAGCGCTGAGACAGGAGTGCACATCAGGACCTTTTGGAGCTTTTTGATCACTTTGTATTTCCCTTTCTGCATTGTACTTAAAATTTTGTTATAGTGGATATGTGGTGATGTTGTTTTGTGACTTGGTTATGCTTGTGGTTATGCTCCTTTACAAAAAAAAAAATTCATTCTGAAAATCCTCCTTGAAGGATCCCAGGATCGGAATCTGGCATTTGCTTGTCAGGAGCCGAGAATGGGGCACTACGGAGGCTGTCGGCACCGGTTTCGGCAATCGGGATTCATGTGAATCCGATTTTCAGATTTGAGGCGTGACAGTGGGTCTGCTCGTCCGCCCGCCCGCCCGTCTGTGCAGCAGGCGCTGCCTGCGCCTTTTAACACCAGCAACGTCAGCTGTATTGCTTCCTCCCTTTTTTTATTTTCCTGTGATTTTTCATAGGTGGGACCCACATTCAGAAAATCCATCCCAGCCACGGGATTCTACGGCTCATAACAGGCTAAATGAGTCCAATGTTCGAGATTTTTAGGTGTATAGAAACATCAAGTGATTTTTCAACGGTAACCACTGCAGTTTCCTATGCTATGGCCCACCAGGTGCTCAGATCAACCTCATTCTTAGGCTCAATGCCTAAAATGATCCAGGGAATGAGATGGACGGCGTGGATTGAATACATACATCAAGGTGGGGCCTATATGAGTGGGTCACCCACAAGCTTGGAAACAAGCTAATATTTATGTTTTCCTAGTTCACGTTTAGCGTCTCAGATGCTGGACGGTTGGGCATAAGATATGCATTGAGGTGGGCCCTGCTCAGGTGGGCCACCAAATGATTGATGGTGTCGATACAACACATATAAGGTGGGCCCCACTTATAGATGGCTTGGATAAAGTACATATTTCATGATGGGGTCCATCTTCATGGGCCACACAAACACATCATCATCACATGAAAAGAAAATGAAAAGGAGAGGGAGAGAGAGAAGAGAGTGGGACACACGTGATGGAGGGACCCCGACACTATGGGCCCTCCCTTGCAATCGATTATACATCAAGTGGGCCCCAATACATGTGGGCCCACCAAATCAAAGATCCACGGTGGAGATTCCTTCTTCACCAAAATAGAAGGTCTAGATGCCCTTATCAACTAGAAAGTAAACATCATGATGGGGTCCATGGAGATTGGCAACATCATGATTGGTATGATCATGATGATCAAAGTGGGCCATCGGCCACATCTTAGGGTCCAAAGTGAGATCCATACCATTGATCGGTAGGTCTCACTTGGCCCATCCTAAAAATATAAAAACTACCTTATCAAAGCACCCACCGCTTGATCTTCTTCCTCCCTTGGCTTTCTTTGCTCCTTAGCTTCAATTCCAACGGAGGAGATGGAGTTTGGATGGTTGAGATAGGAGATGAGAGGGTGGAGAAGTGGGCCACACTTGTTGCTTGGAAGGCTTGGAGGGGCTTGGACGTGTGGTTTTTCTCTAGCTCAGGAAAGTGATTTTGAAAATGAAGGAGAGAGAGAGTTGTAAAGGGAGAGAGAGAGTGATGGGTGATGGAGTGATGGATGTGGTGAGTGATCGGTGTAAGAGACTTTTTGACTTTTTTGGTAAATGGTGTAAGAAAACTATGGGCTTTGTAAGAACTTTTTGACTTTTGTGGTTGCTTGGGAATGGATGAAAGGTGATGTGTACTTGACGTGTACTTGACATGATGGGATTGATTGGTCGATTGATTGATGTGATACGTCGTAGAGATTCTTTCAAAATTCGCATGCGCAGCATTTTTCTCGCACCGAATGCTGGCCCACATCTCCTGACCAGAGTATCACCTTAGCGCGCGAGTCATGTCATCGGAACTGCGGCGACGGCGTGGTCGCTAGGGTATAAGTCTTGGGTTGAGTCGACTCAGGTTGACGGTATTGAATCAGGGTCGCACGCAAATACCAGTTAAGGGTCGAAGGTTTCCGAAATTTGACCGGGAAGACCGTGGAAGTCTGTGGAACGGTACGGTCTAGGATAAGGGGCTTACAAGCAATTTAACAAAACACATACTATACAAATTACCATACATAGGCATTTCATCCTTAACTCATATAGTAGTAAGATAGGTTATATAAAGGATACTAGAAACATAGTTAAGGGAATTGAGAATCTTATCTCAACACCCTCATCACATGCATTTAAACAAATATTTTCACATTCAGGAATTTTATCAAACACTTAGGCTACACATACCATATACATGTAATAAATTAGTAAAATACATATTTCGACAAATCCTTTCACATAGGAGTTGCCACATGCACAACAATCATGTATTTACAATCAATAAACATAGCGAGCACAAATCTAAATTCCATATTCATTCAAACATTTCAACAAATACATGGAATGTATTATAAATCAATCATGGTGTATATATAAGTATAATATATGAAAAATCTCATATCTAAGCACATGTGATAGCAATCAAGCTAATCATAAATCATTACTGTCATTGTAAGCCTTGAACACCATAACCCGTCCCAGAACGTGGGAGTGAGTGATCAACTCAGTGGAACTATGAAGCAAAGGTTAATATTTTATCAATTCAGTCAAGCAGTAATGATAAAGCAATACAACAATCAGGTCCTAAGTGTTCTTATTAATGAAAAGATGGTATGTAATAATGATACATGCCCTCGCCTACACTCCCTCTTACAACACCATCTTACGATCGTGACATGCACTCCTTCTTCTATACACTTCCTCACCAAAGTACCATGCAATGTGATGCATGGTCATGTTAGTCAAGTTCTTAATTACACATATTCATACAACAGGATTGGGAAGCTAAGGCACCTCCCTTTATATCATATTCCCAAACATTGATCCATCTAGGGTTATCAATCCTAGTAGTCATATATGATAGGCAGTTTTTAGGTCGCTATAGAGAGGCTCATCACTTCAGTGCAGGCCTGATTCATACTCTAGTTTACTATAGAAAGGCTCGTCACTTCAACGTAGTCCTAGTGCATACTCGTGGTCACTACGGGCTCGTCACTTAATCGTAGGCTGACAACTCGAATATAGTGTCCCATACACTACCATATTCGGCTCATGAATTTAGTTTGCTCACTGGACACTACAGGGGGGCTTGTCACCCCAGCTTAAGCTGACAGCTCGACCACGGTATCCCATACACCACCATGTCTAGCTCATGAGTCTTAGTAGATTGAGGTACTAAGGTTAAACGGGCTTTACATTAGTAAGTTGGTGCCTTAGATTCAAATAGTAACGTCCATATATGGTGAACATATGTCGGGTCAACTGGGTTGCTTGACAAGCTCGACTGGTACAAGCATATGTCGAGCTAATTGACATGGAGCACATAATCAGTCCGCGTAGCCTAACCACTGCTGAAAAGCAGCGCACGACTCAGATTCATCGGATGTGTCTTTCATGGCTAAACAGTTTGGCCACTGATCACAAACCATTACGAATTTCCTGGACTACATCGTAACCCTAATCACACTCTAATTAACAACATTCACATATAGTGATCCAAAACAGTATCTAATAACTGAAATCAGATATAGATCTTACTTGAGCAATTTAACAAAACACATACTACACATGTTACCATACATAGGCATTTCATCCTTAACTCACATAGTAGTAAGATAGGTTATATAAAGGATACTATAAATATAGTTAAGGGAATTGAGAATCTTATCTCAACACCCTCATCACATGCATTTAAATAAATATTTTCACATTCAGGCATTTTATCAAACACTTAGGCTACACATACCATATACATGTAATAAATTAATAAAACACATATTTCAGTAAATCCTTTCACATAGGAGTTGCCACATGCACAACAATCATGTATTTATAATCAATAAACATGGCGAGCACAAATCCAAATTTCATATTTATTCAAACATTTCAACAAACACATGGAATGCGTTATAAATCAATCGTAGTGTATATATAAGTATAATATATGGAAAACCTCGTATCTAAGCACATGTGATAGCAATCAAGCCAGTCATAAATCATTACTAACATTGAAAGCCTTAAAAACCATAACCTAAACATTTATAGTCTACACCTTTCACTGGTAGACTTGTAACGAACTCAGTTTTAACATTAGGTCTTCTTCTATAGGACGACTGCAACCTATAACATGAAATAGGTTAGCTATTTCAGCATATGCTCTATTTAAATATCTAAAACATATTAGGGTTAGGATTTCTTACCCAACAACGGAATCAGAATTGCCAGTATAGCGACATAGAAATGATGATTCAATACGTGGAGTGATGGAATTGAACCCATGAACAAACTCCAACTCTCTTTCTCACTTTCTCTATCTTTCCTTCTCTCTTTACTCTCTTCTCTCTCCTAAGGTTACAAATTCGTATGTGAAGGGAGAGAGAGGGTTTAAGGCC
The DNA here is from genome assembly GCA_037074715.1 of Magnolia kwangsiensis. Taxonomy (NCBI): domain Eukaryota; kingdom Viridiplantae; phylum Streptophyta; class Magnoliopsida; order Magnoliales; family Magnoliaceae; genus Magnolia; species Magnolia kwangsiensis. The sequence goes on from CM073582.1 coordinate 27,189,915, forward strand.
CTTATATAGGCTCAGAACTGATGGGAATGGCCCAAGGGCCATGGTATACTTGGGTTATATCCAAAGACTGGCCGTTTCGGTCTAACAGAGCTGATCTGGAAGCCCATTTTCTATATGTGGTTGGACTTAAGCTTTTGGACATTGGATCTAGGTCAGGATAAGATCTCGGCCCAATAGGATCAGTAGATCGGCCGTGGAGGTCCTATTTCAGTTCAACGGTCACCGATACTCGATTAGACTCACAAGTACACTGACCTGTGTTGAAAATTTTTTCTAATCTGAGGGTGTAATTAGGTCAGATTTCAACGATCTGAATCCTTAGATTCGTCCTGTAAGCGAATGACTCAATTCACTTAAGTTTTAGTTTATTTCCTAAAGATATTCACATTTCTCACACACTTCGCTCCGGGCTCAAGTTGTGCATTTTTGGATACTATTAGGACTTTATTTCTGAGATGGTAGTAAAGTCCAATAATGCGGTCATAACCATATAGTCTTGGTGTAATCAAATTTTTAACGCGTAGTCCAGGTCTGATACAGAGTTTTAGTGTGCTCCTGAGAACAACTGGGTTTTGAGATGGATCCTAAGTTTTTAAGTAATGTAGCGTTAACGGTTCTACTTGTTTTAGGTCTTATAGATCATATTTAAAGTGATTTGTGCTAATTTCATAGATAATCTAGTTTAACATTTAGTTAATTCTCGTATAATTTCTAAAAGATTTGGTCCTTAGTGATTTCTTCTTAAGGTGGTACTCGGGTCTTTGTTCGAATTTTTTCGAGACGTTAAATATTCTGATATATATATATGCTTGGCACGTGCATCGCACACACTTATGCCACCCTCTAAGCTTTCTATAAGCTTATGCACAATAGATGCATGCAAGTAGCATTAGGTCGCAGTAGCGTTGAGCTTGGAGGTGGCAGCGGTCTTTTGGAGCTTTGATTTTGACATATGCATTTTTCTTTTAGCATTGTATTCAAATGTTTATATTAGGGGATATGTGATGATGATATTGCCTTTGTGATTTGGTAAGCTTGTGGTTATGTTTCTTATGAGATAAATGTACGTTGGAAAATCCTCCTTGTAGGATCTAAGGATCAGAATCTAGCGCATGCGCACTGGGAGTCGACAATGGGGTATTACGAAGGTTGTCGGCACCGGATTCGGCGACTGAGAATTTTGTGAGCCCAGTTTTCGATTTTGGGGCATGACAGCAAGGCACTCGACCCTCCTTTTAAACCGATATCATGGTTGAGCCATTAATGGCTAGCAAATAATGACCAGATCCGAGGAGGTGATATGACTCATGCCAGTGCACCCTACATACCATGTGGCAGCCTCTAGTTCACGGACAGGTCCGAGCATCGAGGCAAAGACAAGTGTCGCCCCATTACATGTAGGGCTGTACATCGATCCGAGCTGAGTCAAGTCAAGTTGGGCCAAGCTCAGCTTGACTTGTCCCTGCTATACTCAAGTTCGAGCTTGCCCTCAAGCTCAACATTAAATCTTGGCTTATTTGACAAAGCTTTCGAGTCGATCTCGAGTCAAGCTAGTGGTTCAAGTCGAGTTGAGCTTATTCATATGTCAACCCAACGCCTAACTCGACCCAAACCCGCACCCGACTCAACCCAACGCCCAACTCGACCCAACCCAACCCCCACCCCGACCCAAACCCACACCCAACTCAAAAATAAAAAACAATCAATGGAACTAAAATCATACACATTATATATATATATATATATATATATATATATATATATATATATATATATATATATATATATATATATATATATATATCATTAATCATACCTTTGTGGTGCCTGAATGGGTTGAGAGTAGTCACCAATTGAGCTGAGATGAGTCGGGTTGGGCTCGGGTTAGGCACAGGCTGAGAGTAGTCATCAAGTGGGTTGAGACAAGTCAGGTTGGGCGTGGATCAGGGAGAGGCGAATGAGAGAGAGAGAGCTCAACTCAGGCGTGCGCAGGATGGCGACCGGCGGATTGGGTAAGGGAAAGAGAGGGTTGGGTAAGGTCGGCATCGGGTAGGGTTTTGTTTTATTTTTATTAAAGTTATATATATATAATATTAATATATAATACTCGAGCTGAATCGAGTTGATCTGCACCATGCTCGAACTCAGCTCGATTTCAACTTGAGTTTTCAAAAGTGAGCTTGACTTGCACCGAGTCGGCCCTTCAAACCGAGTCAATACGAGCTAAATAAAGCTGAGTCGAGCGAGCTTTTCGAGCTAGCTTGACTCATGTATAGCCCTAATTACATGTTCAAAAATGAAAGGACGTCGTCATACATGCCGCCTCGAGCTTCTCCACCATCATTAGTAAATTCGCTTTGGTTCCCGCGCCCTCTGCCTTTCTATCATGATGGTGAAACCCTCTAACCACTTGCGCGCGAGTTCCTGCACTCAAAGCGATACCCTATAATGCATATATTTCGTGAGCCTCTAAAGAGTGCTCGGAACTAGGGGGCTACTACTAGGGGTAAAGATGGACTGACCAGAATATCTGGAGTAAGAGAGTGCATATCGCAAGTAATGGAGGTCGGGTAAGAACTTGGCCCCGTACCATTGGCTGAACTCTTATCCGAGTTGAGAATCGACCAACATGGAAGAAACATTAAGCATGGAAGAGGTGATCATCTTAATCTCTGCTCCTAAGCATTACCTTCGCGACCAGCCTAAGGAACAACCATGAGGGGTGTTCAGCTAACATCCCACTACTGCGACCAACGACTATATGCAACTTGACCTTAAAGGTAGATCCCGACCACGATAAGTGTTTTTGTTAATTTCATGGGACCTAGACCAACCTGACTTATAGAGGCCAACCTCGGTCATTGAAGGCCCACCACGGGCTCGACTAACCCTCCTGTGAAGTTGGGCTCGGTCATTAATCTTGGACTGCTTGAAGGCCGACCACTTGGAAGTGTCATTACAGTAAGATCTCCCCGGGATCCTCGCTTGAGATCTCAGAAAGATAATGGTGATAAGTTAAGCAGAAGATCCATTCTATAATATGTACCTGCCAAGTAGGGAAGTTACCCATTTACATAATTGAAACTATAAATAGAGACCCCATCTATAGTGAGAGGTATGCACAAAAGCCCTAACCCGACTTAACTCAAATTTACAGTTCTAACTTAAGCATCAAAGGGTCCCCTGCCATAGTCAGGGCCCCTATTGTCGATTGGTGATTACAAGTACTCAACGAGTCTAACAAGGACGACTAGATTTTAGCATCAAAACCACCTTCGACCCACCTAATGAACCTCCTGGACAATAGTCCCCACTCCATAGGCAACTCAAGACAATGATGAAAGTGCCCTGGTTTGTCAATTAGCAAGAGTGTTGAGTCAGTCAGACTACAAAGCCTCATAGGAAGATCAATTCAAAGCGTCTGCCTCAACCAGGTGTGTGCAATTTCATCATAGGTAAATCTAAGCCTCACATCCCATGTCCCAAACCACTAGGTGAATAAAATCCTTAAAACAAGTTAGAGCATTATAGGATTTATAAGTGAGAAAATTTTTTCGAAAACAGAAAATTTCTAAGTTTTTCTTGCTTTGTCGATTCTATCGATACACGTCTCAATATGATCGACCTGCATTGTCGATATCCTCGATGTTATATCGATGCATTGTCGATATCCCCGATGTTATATCGACATTCAAATTCTGATGATATCGAAAGGTTCCTCGATCATTCTTATAAACCTGAAATATTTCAAGTCAATTCTCTCTCATTTTCAAATGTCGAGGAATCGATCCTTGCATCGATGAAATCGGAGTTTGAAATCCGATGACACCGACACGAGTCTCGATTCCCTCGACCAGCTGGCAAAAGGTTTCAAAAGTTTATGACATTTGAGTTTATGTCATCGAGTGGACCGTCGATGCTATCGAGAGTATACGCTCGATGATATCGAACTCTGTCATACATGTGACCATTTTATATCCATTGGAACCTTTTACCTATATAAAGAGAACTTGTCTATTGTTGCTAGTAGAGAAAGAAGAGAGTGCTTTTAAGTGTTTAACCTTAGATCATTTAGCCGAAGCCCTTTCTCTCAAGGGAGTTCATCCTCCAATCCATCCTTGTCATTGATATTCAATAGAGTGGATTGGGGAATGAACTTCCGCATTCAAGGATCCTCCAGCTATTAAGTTAATGGAAAATCATTAAGCTAGGATGCCTTAAATGCATAGATGATTGGAATCACTCTATCTTCCTAATAGGAAAACATTTAGAGAGTAGGATTTCATCATAACCTTGACCCAACCCATCGTCAAACATTGGTACATCATTTGAGTTACAAATCAAGGAAGCATAAGATTCTTCATCAACAAGGAGGAGATCTTCATCAACGTGCTAAATGGGACTCATCCACTTATCTGCAAGTATCTAGAATCCAAAAGACCCTTTGATCATTCCTTTGTAGGATTGGGTCTAAGGTGTTTCTCACCCTTATAAGTCCTCAAGGAGGCCTCTGGCGGGAGTGTATGTGGTGGGTGCGTTGTGTGGACCCTTACTCTGTGGAGAGTATAAACATCTGGTTAAAGGTGAACCAGTTAAAACCTTGAGTTTAAGGTGAACCATATGAAACCTCTTTTAGGGTCTTATGGAATATCCTTGGCCAGTGTGCTTAAAAGTGGGTGTGTTGTGTTGACCCTTGCTCGTGAGAGCATAAACAGTCAGCTTCAGTGTAAGTTGTAAAGGTTGAAGGTGAACCTGATTTAAAACCTTAGGTTTGAGGTGAACCACTGTGAAACCTCCTTAGTGAAATCCGGTACACTCAAGGGTTGAGTGCGGTAACCAGGAGTGGAGTAGACATGTAGTCGAACCATTATAAAAATGATTGTGTTTATGATTGCTATTCTTTTGTGTGTGTGATTTACTTCAATACTTTCATATCTGTATACATGAGATCACACCTCACACACATACACAGTCATATCCATCATAAACTAAGTTATATATTGTTATTTCTTGAATAGTTTGTGATTGGATTCTCTACCGGGCTTGGAAGCCAGTAGAGTTACTTTTGAGTAATCCTAATAAATGCATATTGATAGGATTAGTGTGATAGGATTTTTAAATAAACTATAAAAACTTTAAAAAGTCTTATTCACCTCCCTCTGGGACATATTGGCATATTCCTACTTCAACTAAAGCAGTCTTCATTGCTATTTCAATTGGTATCAAAGCGGGTCTCTCTTTAAGGGCTTCACGACATAGAGAGTGATCTTAACTTAAGTTGAAATCATGATCAAGAAGGTCCCAGAGGATGTGACAGATGAAAACAATTGCCTTGTAATCCATACTGCTCTGAAAGCTGGTAATAGTTCAAAATAGTACCTTGATAGTGGATGCTCCAGACACATGACTGGTGATCAAACTTATTTTTGTGAGTATTCAAATTTTAATGGAGGATCGGTCACATTTGGAGATGGTAGCTCAACCAAAATTGTTAGACAAGGAACAATAGTTGTACCAGACCTTCCAAAAATCAAACATGTCCTCTGTGTAGAAGGCCTAAAACATAATCTCCTCAGTATCTCCCAAATCTGTGACAAGGAACATCTGGTCACCTTCTCAAAAGATGTGTGTAGAATTTTAGATCATACAGAAAAATTTCTCATAAAAGACTTACGCACTAGTGATAACTGTTATGTCATTGAAAGTACAAATGAGAATGTGTTGTTCACAAAGTGTAATATGCCTATAAAGAATGAATCCAAATTATGGCATCAAAGGTTGGAATATGTTCACTACCAGAATTTAGCTAAGCTTAGCTAAAAAAATTTAGTTAGAGGTCTTCCCAAGATTAGAAAAGAAGAAAAAGTTGTGTGGGGAATGTCTAAAAGGAAAACAAATAAAAGTTGGACACAAAAAGAGAGCAACAACAAAACCTTTAGATCTACTGCATATGGATCCAGTTGATCCAACCAAAGTTGAAAGCCGTGGTAAGAAAAGATACTTCCTAGTGGTAGTAGATGACTATACCAGATTTACTTGGGTTACATTTCTTCGAGAGAAATTGGATGCCTTTGAAGAATTTGTAATCTTGACAAAATGACTTCAAAATAAAAGAGGATATGGCATCAATCGCATCAGAAGTGATCATGGTGGGAAATTTGAAAATGAAAGATTTGAAAAATATTGTAATGAAAAAGGAATTTGTCATGAATTCTCAGCCCCAAAAACTCCATAGCAAAATGGAGTCGTTGAAAGAAAAAATTAAGTATTACAGGAAATGGGGTCAATTCTGCTAAATGGGAAAGATATGGCAAAAAATTATTGGGCAAAAGTTGTCAATACTGCCTGCTACATCATAAATAGAGTATATCTTAGAGCAGGTTTGAATAAAACTCTATACGAACTATGGTATGGGAAGCTACCTACTGTGAAATATTTTCGGATCTTTAGTAGTAAATATTATATTTTGAGAGACAGAGATCACTTAGGAAAATTTGAGTCTAAAAGTGATGAAGGTATTTTTCTAGGATATGCTATGAATAGTCGAGCTTATAGAGTATACAACCTAAGAACCCTCAATATTCAAGAGTCCATCAATATGGTAATTGATAATCATCCTCATGATGAGGATACCCCTGTGAATGAATTAGAAGATGATGTAAATTCATGAATACCAGATAAATCAGATAACAAATCTCCATCATTGAATGAACCTCGACCGTCATCTGACATACCCATCGTTAAAGATCATCCTTGAGAACAAATTATTGGAGACCAAATGACGGCGTAAGAACTCGACGGCAGATAGAGAGTATCTATAGTCATTTCTGTTTTACCTCAAAGATTGAACCTAAGAACATTGTAGAAGCACTTCAAGATAAATACTGGATAAATGCTATGCAAAAAGAACTTCAACAATTTCAGAGAAATGAGGTATGACAATTGGTTTCCAGGCTACTCAATACAAATATTATTAGAACCAAATGGGTCTTCAAGAATAAATCAGATGAATCAGGAAATGTGATTAAAAACAAAACAAGACAGCTTAAGGATATTCACAGATAGAAGGTATTGACTTTGATGAAACATTCGCTCCTGTAGCTCACCTTGAGTCTATTAGAATTCTTATGTCTGTTGCATACACATTAAAATTTAAACTATTTCAAATGGATGTAAAAAGTGTTTTTCTTAATGGGGACCTTGCCGAAGAAGTCTATGTAGAACAACCGAAGGAATTTTCAGATCTTAAGTATCCCCATTATGTTTACCATCTAAACAAGGCTCTCTATAGTCTTAAGCAAGCATCTCGTGCCTGGTACGAACGATTAACAAAATTTCTTTTGGACCATAAATTTTGTAAAGGTAGTGTAGATAAAACATTGTTTACTCAAACAACGAAGGACTCACTCCTTATTGCGTAGATTTATGTGGATGATATAGTATTTGGTTCAACATGTGAAGAGATTGCTATCAAATTTGTCAATCTCATGAAATCAGAATTTGAAATGAGTATGGTTGGTGAATTAAACTTCTTCCTAGGATTACAGGTCAAGCAACTGTATGATGGAATCTTCATCTATCAAACTAAGTATGCGAATGATTTGGTGAAAAGGTTTGGTCTCGAATTTGGTCACTCTTATCACACTCCCATGAGCATCATACTCAAACTTTCCAAAGACGTAAATGGCAAGAGTGTGGATCAACATCTCTACAGGAGTATGATAGACAGCTTACTATATCTCACAGCTAGTCGTCCTAATATTCTTTTAGTGTGGGAGTATGTGCTCAATATCAGGCAGATCCTAAGGAATCTCACATAATAGCCGTTAAAAGGATCATTAAATACATAGGAGGAACTACCTCCTTCGGACTATGGTATCCATTTGAAACATCCACCATCATCACTAAATACCCCGATGTTGATTAGGCTGGAAATTTAGATGATCGAAAATCAATAAGTGGAGGATGTTTTTATATTGGAAATTGTCTGGTCTCCTGGTAAAGTAAGAAGCAAAACCCAATATCATTATCTACTGCTGAGGCTAAATACATTGCTATAAGAAGTTATTGTGCACAACTCCTTTGGATGAAACAGTTGTTGTTGGACTACGGAATCAAACAACCCACAATGAGTCTGTTCTATATAACACAAGTGCGATCAACATTTCTAAGAATCCTGTCCAACATTCTCAAACCAAGCATATTGACATCCGTCATCATTTTATCCGAGAACTTGTTGAAAACAAGATTATTACATTAGATTATGTTTCCACAGAAAAGCAACTCACAGATATCCTCACTAAACCTCTTGATACAAATAGGTTTAGTGATCTTCAAAAGTCCATTGGAGTATGCACCCATTGAAAATATCCCAATGTCCATGAGCCCCATAGGTAAACCTTCACTAGGACAATCATGGTTAAGCGACAGTCACAAGTTTAAAAATTATGTATTAACCATAATAATTTTTGGGATGCCAAATTATAGCATTCTCGATGATATCTGAACCTTGTCGATATCATCGAAATTTACAGTTCAATGATATCAATATTCAACATCGATGAAATCGAAGAATCTCGAGAATGCAAGGTAATAACCAGCGATCTTTCCCAACGGTTGGACTAAATCCACTAGATAATGGCATGTTCCCGATGGTCATCTGCATGGTCTTTAATTTCATTATGATTGTGAGATCGATGCCATCGATGGTGTATCAATTTAATCGACAATGCTGCTATAAGAACGAAGGGATATTCGATTTCAAGTTCTCATATCCCCTCCCGTCTCTGGTTACTTCTTCTTCCTTCTCCCTGGATCACACACTAAAAAATCATGATCAAAGGAAAAGGTAAATCTCTTCACTCTTTACAATTAAAGAACATGCAATCAGAATCCAGTAGGCATCAACCTATTTCAATGGAAGGACGTCCATTCACCATTGTTGAACGTCTAGTACTCAATAGTGTCATTGAGCCTTTTAGAGTGGACCTACTTCTGGAAGTAATAGGTTGGCAGAATATCCTCAATCTTAGAGGATCATATCAACTAGGGGTGATCCACGAATTCTTCAATCATTGTCATGTCATTAGTGATGATCCTCCTAGCATTCGAGTGGAACTGGCACATTACTCCAAACTTATCACTCCAATCACCTTAGCTCATCTTCTAGATCTTGATGTCACTCGAATCCCAGTGACTAACAGGAATCTCAACGGGTTGGGTGTGTGGGGAGAAATAACTTGTGCATTATGTCAAGGCACTACTGTTCCACGAAATGATGAAAATCTGCTTCACATCAACTATCTTGGACCCACCTTCAAAATTCTTCATAGTATTTTCGGGTCTAATGTATATCCCTGCGATACCAAAGGTAATCATCTCCCTCCATTTGTGATAAAGTGCTTTATGATGTCTATCAAAAAAATCAAGTCTGTCTGCCGACTCTTCTCCTCAAGCAAGTCATTCGTGTAATCCAAGGAAATCATAGGGAGACACTGTTCTTTCCGGTGCTCATATGTAAACTCGCACATCATGTGGGGCTTCCTGCCACATCTGACATTGTACCTCCTAAAGCATGGTTTGACAATAGTGCAGCTCATGAGGCCCAACAATTGTGTCCCTCTTCATCTCTCCCTACTCACAGTCTCCCCATACCACGGGCCGTCCAATATGCTCCACCATCAATTCAGCCTACACATGGAGGGTCAAATCGCACACCGTTGGTCAGCCTAGAGTCCATCACAAACCGCCGGACCCATCACCTAGAACGTCACCTACTGAACGGGATGGCTGGGATGGAAGAACGACTGTACAATTGTGAAAGGTGTCTCACTACGATTGAAGAGAAATTCGACGTCCTTCAGCAAACAACTCAGCAAGTGGTGGACTTGCTCACACATAGCAATCCTTGAGGACATTAAGCATTAGTTAAGACATTTTGTTATCAGTGGAGTATTAAGAGTGTCTGTTGTTGTGTTAGTTTTTTTTTGGGGGGGCTATTTTTTTTTAGAAGAATTTGGACTGACTACTGTTTTATTGTTGTCTAGGGCAGTATGAGTTTTTGATATTGATGAATATGGCTAGATATAATTCTATTTTTTCGGCTATTGTGATATATGTGATCCCCTAGTTTATCTAGTTTCTAATATGGATTGTATGTGATTCTAATGATTATTTTATCAGATTCTATCACTACTCTAATTGAACTAATATGCATCCATAATTGTCTGAAAATGATGTATGCTTAACACTGACTTTATCTCTATACATTTGTATTTATGTGTTCTCCTATATGTCGTTAAAAATTTCAGTCAATATCTACTGTCATGTAATCTTTGTTAATGACTAACAAAAAGGGAGAGAACAGTTTAAACACCTCGTCAAGAAATGTATATCTGCTTGAGTATGGTATTGCAAGTGTTAGGGGGAGCAACTGCACCAAACGAGGGGGAGTTTGCAGATAGGGGGAGCAGCTTCTGAATATGTTGTGTGTGTGACAATGGTAGCATTGTACAATTGTGTAAAGAACATGTACACACAATTTAGGATGTCAGTATAGAAGCTGGTCTAGGGTGTTTTGGTATTTTGTCACATAATTGACAAAGGGGGAGATTAAAAGTGCTCTCGTTTGTCAATTAGCATGAATGTTGGGTCAGTTAGACTGCAGAGACTTATAGGAAGATTAATTCAAAGCGTCTGCCTCAACCGGGTGTGTGCAAGCTCACCATAGGTAAATCTAAGCCTCACATCCCATGTCCCAAAACACCAGGTGAATAAAACCCTTAAAACAAGTTAGAACATTATAGGGTTTATAAGTGAGAAAACTTTTTCGAAAACAGAAAATTTCTAAGTTTTTCTTACTTTATCGATTCTATCGATACACGTCTCGATATGATCAACCTGCGCTGTCGATGTCCTCGATGTCATATTGATTCCATCGGAATGATGACAAAAAGTGTCCAGCAACCACATGAATATCTGGATGGAATTATCGATGTATCGAAGTACCTATTGATACTATCGATATTTGAATCTCAAGTCCATCAAAGGTTACTCGATAATATCAACAAGCAGATCTCCGACGACTCTGTTTTTACTTGAGAAAATCATATATGCTCCGATATATCGAATCCTGCCTCGATACCATCGAAGTTCATATCTCGATGATATCGGACATGGGCGAGAAGTTTTCCAGTAATATATTTCAGGTTAGTTTATCTATGATCGAGGGTCACTCGATAGAATCGATATTCAAATATCGATAATATCAATAGATAGATCGATGCATCGAATAGGGATAAAAACTATCCAGCAACCTTAAACGAAAATCTTCTGAATTTACCGATGCCTCGACACATCTATCGATATCATCGACATTCAAATTCTGATGATATCGAAAGGTTCCTCGATCGTTCTTATAAACCTGAAATATTTCAAGTCAATTCTCTCTCATTTTCAAATGTTGAGGAATCGATCCTTGCATCGATAAAATCAAAGTTCGAAATCCGATGACATCGACACGAGTCTCAATTCCGTTGACCAGCTGGCAAAAGGTTTCAAAAGCGTATGACGTTTGAGTTTGTGTCATTGAGCGGACTGTCGATGCTATCGAGAGTATACGCTCGATGATATCGATCCCGCTCGATGATATCGAACTCTGTCATAAATGTGACCGTTTTATATCCATTGGAACCTTTTGCCTATATAAAAAGAACTTGTCTATTATTGCTGGTAGAGAAAGAAAAGAGTGTTTTTGAGTGTTTAACCTTAGATCATTTACCCAAAGCCCTTTCTCTCAAGGGAGTTCATTCTCCAATCCACCCTCATCATTGATATTCAATAGAGTGGATTAGGGAATGAACTTCTGCATTCAAGAATCCTCCAGCTGTTACCTTAATGGAAAATCATTAAGCTGGGATGCCTTGAATGCATAGATGATTGGAATCACTCTATCTTCCTAATAGAAAAATATTTAGAGAGTAGGATTTCATCATAACCTTGACCCAACCTATCGCCATATATCGGTACATCATTTGAGTTGCGGATCAAGGAAACAAAAGATTCTTCATCAACAAGGAGGAGATCTTCGTCAACGTGCTAAATGAGACTCATCCACTTATTTATAAGTATCTAGAGTACAGAGGACGCTTTGATCATTCCTTTGTAGGATTGGGTCTAAGGTGTTTCTCGCTCTTGCAAGTCCTTATGGAGGCCTCCGACGGGAGTGTACGTGGTAAGTGCGTTGTGTGGACCCTTGATCTGTGGAGAGCATAAACATCTGGTTAAAGGCGAACCAGTTAAAACCTTGGGTTTGAGGTGACCCATGTGAAACCTCTGTTAGGGTCTTATGAAATATCCTTGGCCAGTGTGCCTAAAAGTGGGTGCATTTTGTTGACCCTTGCTTGTGAGAGCATAAACAGTCAGCCTCAGTGTAGGTTGTAAAGGTTAAAGGTGAACCTGATTTAAAATCTTCAGTTTGAGGTGAACCGCTGTGAAACTACCTTAGTGAAATCCGGTACACTCAAGGGTTGAGTGTGGTTACCGGGAGTGGAGTAGACAAGTAATCGAACCATTATAAAAATGACTGTGTTTGCGATTGCTATTCTTTTGTGTGTGTGATTTACTTCAATTCTTTCATATCTGTATACCTGAGATAACACCTCACATACACACAGTTATATCCATCATAAACTAGGTTACATATTATTATTTCTTGAATAGTTTGTGATTGGATCTTCTACCCAGCTTGGAAGCCAGTAGAGTTACTTTTGAGTAATCCTGATAAATGCATATTGATAGGATTAGTGTGATAGGATTTTTAAATAAACTATAAAAACTTTAAAAAGTCCTATTCACCCCCTTCTAGGACATATTGGCATATTCCTACTTCAACTAAAGCGGTCTTCACCGCTATTTCAAAGGATGTTCAAAATTGCCTAATCTCTACCATGTTTGTCATGTGGCCCATCTGTCTAATGGCCAATAGATGCTTGGTTGGGATCACCACACATGTTTTCCATGTTTACGGTGGAGACATAGATCCATAGAACTTCCATCGGGCATCACTTGTCGAGGCATTCGTTTTCATGCACTGCACTATATCTGGCCTTTCATAAGCAACAACCGATGCAGGGAAGAGCATGAAAAAATGTAGAGAAAGAAACTGCCTTATTCCACTAGGCAAAACTTTGAATCCACGTGATAAAAAGGGATATTTAAAATTTTATTGTTCAATGATTCTCAAACTTACTGATTACATCACTTAAAAATTGTCATTTGAGTCCCATTACATCAGGACTGGACCTGAATCTAATGGACTACATCAGTTTCTGTTCAAGCTTTTTTTAATCCACTTGTGCCAAGAATAGGTTTACAGCCGGCTCTGCAGCACTTGAGCACGCATGCACTACAATATAGATTCCCAATCATAGGATCTACAGTTGAGACTTGACTAGAAATTGTAACAACTAAATGTGAGAAGTGACAATGGACCAGTTTTGGGCCAAATTAGCTACTCCTGGGCCCAAGACCAGCCTGATAGTTAAGACACAAGGCCTAGCCTGTCATGGGCATAGCACATAAAAGAATTGTTTGGACTTGGGTCCATCCTGACATGACTAGGCCCAGGCTGAAAATCCTTATTTCTTACTTGAATGTGCTTAATCTATCCATTGATCAGGTGGACTACGTGTGAACCAATAGATAGAAATTTTAGAAGAATAAAACCATTGGTGTATTCTTCTATGGATGAAATGAAAATTTTGGTGTTTTTTGAAGAAGCAAAAATAATAATAATAATAAATAAAAATAAAATTAAAAAAAATCACCAATGGTGTATATTCTATATTAGGCAATGCTACATTTCTCATTGCCTTTTCTGATTTTTTTTCTCTTTTATTTTTCTTCTTTATTTGTTCCTAATTAGGAATTTGATCGGGGGATTTGTTTCCAACCCTTCTTCGATAAATTCATTGTATTCTCATAAGAAATACAAGAAAAGTTTTAAATTTGTTTATTCTATTCTTTGAATTTTTTTCATTTTATCATAGCATCCAATCGAGTGTTCTTGATCGCTTGTTGTTTCCGAACGATCTTCTTTCCAAAATATGGGCCTCTGATTCATTCCCCATTGGGTCCAGCCGGGTGGGCTAAATAACTTGAGCCCGAGCTTGACCCAAAATTAATTGGGCTATTTATACAAGGCCCAATCCCGGCCCATGGACAAAGCTAGTAGGTGGAAGCCCAGCCCATGGCTGGGTCCACTTGGTCCATTTCCACCCTTACAAATGATCCTATCCACCTTGGTGCCCATCAGTTGACCAGATCTAAAAATTGCACTAACATGGTCAGATGTTCAAGATCTAGAAGTCAGAACAGTGCGACCTATAATTCTGACGGTCTGGATCGAGTACATTGGATGAGACACCACAACAAAATGGTGGTAGACCATAACTGCACTCTAGCCCATGCTTTATTTCATGTCGATCTATGATTAAAACGTTGTGACCAATATGTCCTGATAGGTGGGTCATAAGGCTCACACATGCCATGCGTGAATGCAACTTGAAGAGAATACAAATGTATAAATGCATGTTTGCTCTTTTCTCTGTGGTATGTACCAAAACTGTAGGGTACGTACCCCTCTCAAAACCTACATCCCTCATTTACGCTGTACCACAAAACCTTTCCGCAGCAGACCAAGGCATGTGCCACACAACGGGGAACATGTGAGCCCACACCCAAAAGAGACAATTCGACCCAGCAATTAATGAGTAGAACATGGTTGCACCATCTCCAAATCCTGCTGGGCCATGGTATGGCACACAACCACAAAAAGGGTTAGTTACATAGTGCAAGACACCTACTACAATACACGTATATAAACAAAACAAAGCCAAGATAAGAGAATCTATCTCTCTCAATTGTGCTAACAAACAAAATTAGAGGAAATCATAGGTACACTTGAGAGTATGATCATTCATGTGCGTGCTGTGGTCACTTGACACATAACATACATGTAAATAAAATTACACTCATCCAGATCATGAACCGAACTATAATGAGAAACATCTTTAAAAAGATTTATTTTATTTAATTTTTTCCCTTTAAAACTAAGATTGATTGATGAACCTAAAACCTTTAAAATCTGCATAATCTACCTTCGTTCTCTCTCTCTCTCTCTCTCTCTCTCTCTCTCTCTCTCTCTCTCTCTCTCTCTCTCTCTCTCTCTCTCTCTCTCTCTCTTGTTGGAAAGGAGCCCGTGGGGCCCACTTATGGCCAACCACTAATGGGTGACTCCCACATGTGTTTTCCTTCCTAATATTCCTTTTTGCTTTATTTTTTGGAATTAGAAATTAATTTATAAATTTAAAGTTGATTAATAATTTCAACGAAGATATGATTGGGAAGAGGGAAAGATGGGATGAGATGGGTTTAACCATTACCTCATCAAAATCTCTTCTTTATCTCCCGACCCTAAAGGGAGGAATCCCTAGTTCAATGTATCAGAAAAAAAAAAAAAAAAAAGGAGTCCTAAAGAGAAAATATGGATTTTTTTTGTCCATCTAGCCCACCTCTGGACGATCTAAGCCATTAATCATAATCTGGGGGCTATCTCAACTATAAAATTAGAGGGATGATTTGACAAAATCCTTTTTACTCTTATAGTAGTTAAGTGGATCTCTAGATGTAGATTGTCCATTTTCAGTTTTGTGCGAAGGATCCAAGATCATTTATATTATCATATCCTATTAGCCCACTATAATGACATGAGGATTTCATAGGCATATTCATGTACATGGATACTTACATTTATCTAAGCATATATGTATAGATCCATCAATTCATCCATCATTCATGCATACATACATTCATCAATCAATGCAAGTTGTCACCAGTCATGTAAATGATCGATCTGTTTATTAATATTCATTGATTTGTATAATTAATAGTTGTATAATATTATGGATATACGTGTGTACGATGACAAAGGTCTTTAGATTAGCCATACTCAATTATGCTAAGAAAATAACTTATTCAATTTCAAATTACACATCTACATGGATGCTAAAAGTACAGCTTAATCGATTCCAAATTATACATTTGCGTAAAACAAGATCCCATGATAGGTACGACATGTTTTTAGAACTATAAATATACATTTAAAGACTTATATATTCACTAATAATATTGATTTTTTTATAGCTCTTTATGAATAACATTTTTTCACAAGTGTGAGTGTGTGTTAGTATCACTTTAAAATGATTCAAATCAATGATTGTGAAAAATTAATTTTTTAGAATGACTTGATAAGTTAGATTGCTGTGAATGTTGGCCAAATACTCCAAATTGAGTATAACTCCATCTAATGTGGCCATGCAGATTTGGATAAGCTTGGATTGCTGAGTGCTAGTTAAGTACGATGTTCTAGCTGCACATTTGATTCTTATGATCTTAATTTTTTATTTTTATTTTTTGGTTTCTATAAGATGAGTTAGATGAAGAATCCATATTATGCCCATCCTACAATGTGATTAAGTTGGAGATATTTGACATGAGTCCATGAAGTCCACTTATGGGTAACTACTAGTAGGCGGGTCCCACATGAATTTTCCTTTGAATTATTCTTTCTATTTATTTTTAAAATTTTAAATTTAAAGTTCGAAGTTGATATTTATAAAGTCCAACAAGAATACGATTGAGAGAGAGAGAGAGAGAGAGAGAGAGAGAGAGAGAGAGAGAGATGGAATAACCCTTGCCCCATCCAAATATCTTCCTCATCTCTCAACTCCTTCCTTTTCAAGAAAGTATATATCCTTTATTCAATGTATGTGTGTGTGTGATTTCAAAACGAGCATCTAGGGAGAATATCTTCTGTCCATTTGGCCCACATCTAGACAATCTAAACCATTGATCATACAATTCAAGGGTCATCTCAATCGTAAAATTAGAGGGGTGACAAGATCCCTCTTTACTCCTGTAGTAGTTAAGTGGGCCTTTAGAAGTATATTGTCCATCATTGACTTTGTGCAAGGGTTCTAAATTGAGCTCCAAATTATGATGGGAAACATATGCAAAATGTGATTAATTAGATGAACATGACCCTCATTATTTTTCTCTTTTCAATTTGCTTCATCTACTTTCATTCATTTTCTCCATCCATTTGCTAACGTCTCTCTCTCTCTCTCTCTCTCTCTCTCTCTCTCTCTCTCTCTCTCTGGAAATTCCATACAAAAATGGAGGAAATCACAAGTACTCTTAAGAGTATGATGATTCGTATGCATATGGGAAATCACTTTATACATAATATACATGTAAATGAATCTAAACCATCCAAACGATAATGGGAAACATCTCTAAATTAAGATTGATTGGATAAAAATAACCCGCATTTTTTTCTCTTTTGAATTTGGATAATTTATCTTCATACATCTTAGCCATCCATTTATTCCCACCGACATTTCCATACAAAATTAAATGAAATATAAGTACTCTTGATAGGTACTGATTCCTATGCATGTAGACAACCATTGTACAAATAACGTGCATGTGAATCAATATGAACCCATTTAAATTGTGGGCCAAACCATGATGAGAAACATCTCTCCAAAGTAAGATAGATGGGATAAACATAACTCATATTTTTTCTCTTTCAAATATGGTTCATCATTCAAGCCCCCCAAAAGACACTTCCATACGAAATTAGGAGTAAATCACAAGTACGCTTGAGAGTACAATAATTCATCTGCATGCGGACATCCATTGCACACATAATGTGCATTTAAATCAATACAAACCCATCCAAACCATGATGGGAAATATATCCGAAAGAAGATTCATTGAACAAACATAGCTCTCAGTTTTCTGTCAATTAAATTTGGTTCATCTACCTTCATTCATTTTAGCTACTAGTTTCCTGGCCCCTCTTTTGGAATCCAAGGTAAAAGAAAGTAAAAGAAATAATCTCACCAAGATCTCCATGGAAACTATTAAAACATGAACTTTAGTTTCTGAGGGTTTTTTTTTTTTTTTTTTTAATACTGAGTGAAAATCATGTGTTTCTTTGGCAGCAGCCATCTAGTTTCTTGCGATATATATATATATATATATATATATATATATATATATATATATATATATATATATATATATATATATATATATATATATATATATATATATATATATATATATATATAGAGAGAGAGAGAGAGAGAGAGAGAGAGAGAGAGAGAGAGGAATGCTCAACTACGCACTGGTTTGCATATCATTACGTGCGAACCTTCCTATTAACCGTCGGATAAGGTAGACGATCTGAATGAAGGCGCTCTTAGTACAAGCCTAAAAAAGCAAGTTTCCTTTTCTCGCACGCCTCTTTACTCCCTTTCCGAAGGATGCGACGAAAGTTTTTTCACATAAAATTCTTTCGCTGGGATGCTAGGTGGGTCCTACCAAGATGTTAATGATAAATTCATGCCGTCCATACCTTTTTTAAAATAATTTTATGGTATGAACCCAAAACTAAGGTAGATCAAATTCTCAAGTGGGCCACACAATGTTGATTAAACTCTCACCAATAAAAACTTCTTGGAGCTACCAAAATTTTGGATCAAGCTGATATTTTCTTTTTTTCCATCATCCAGGTCTGCATTACCTAATCTATAGGTTGGATGTCAAATAAATATCACGGTGGGCCTTAAAAAATATTTAACGGTGAGAATCATTATCACCCCTACTTCCTGTGGTGTGGTCCACTTGAGATTTGGATCTGCCCCAGTTTTAGGATAATTCCTTGAAATGATAAGGAAAAATGGATGAACATGGTAGATTTCTCAAAAACATCATGATTGGCCCCACATAGATTTCCAACAAACTTTGCAAATTGTGAGCGTAATTAGGTGGCAGATTTGATTTTTCGTGAAAGCCTTTCGCAAGAAGTCCCTGCGCAAGGATGTTGGGTGGGGCCCACCACCATGTTTTTGGGAAATATACTCCATTCATCCGTTTTTTGAGCTCATTTTAGGAAAATCCACCAAAAACGAGGTGGATCCAAAACTAAAGTGGGCCACATGAGAGGAAAAATTGGAGAAAGAAATACCTACCGTTGAAACCTTCCTAGGCTCCGCCTTGATGTTTATATGCCATCAAAACCGTTTATAAGGCCATTAACACAGGGATGAAGTGAAAATATAGAAAATTTATCCTGAAAAAAAGCTTTTATGATCATAAAAATGTTTCAACGGTTCTCACTAAAACCCTAATGTTTCCTCTCGTGTGGCCCAGCCAAGTCTTGGATCCACCTCATTTTTTGTCACTTATCCTAAAATTAGCTTGCAAAATAGATGAACGGAATATATTTTCCAAAAACATGGTAGTGGGCCCCAACCAGCATCCTTGCCCAGGAACTTCCTGCCAAAGGCTTTCGTAGGAAATCCATGTCACCACAGAGGTTGACGCGGATTGGATACTGGCACACGTTGAGTAGCTAGAGACGACTAGAGTGACATCACCAAGTTATGTATGCCCCACATGATGTCTGTGTTGTATCCCCACTGTCCATACATTTGGAGAGATCATTTTAGGATATGGTCGAAAGAATGAGGTAGATCCAAGGCTCTGGTGGACCCCACCATAGAAAACAGTGGTGAGAGTGACACCCACTATTGAAACCTTCAAAAGGTCCACCATAAATTTTATTTGAGATCCAATATGTTCATGTGTTAACAAAGACATGAAAGAAGGGAAAACACAAATATTATCTTGATCGAGAGCTTTTATGGCCCTCGGAACTTTTTAACGGCGGCATCACTCTCCTCAATATTTTCTGTGGTGGGGTCCACTAGATCTCGGGATCTGACTCATTCTTTAGATCATGCCCTAATATGATCTCCCCCAAATAGATGGGCAGTGTAGATACAAAGCATACATCATGATGTGGCCCACAAAACTTGATGACATTCACTTCCTCAGGGAGTCATACCGCATCCCACCTCTGCCCGTCTCTAGGAAATTGGACTGCGTACCGAGTTACTCGAAACACTCTTATCGTACTAAGTAAACTCAGTTGGGCACACCTTGAATGTATGTGATCTATCCACATCGTTCATTCATTTTTCCATCTAATTTAAGGGGTTGAGCCAAAAATTGAATCATATCCAAAGATCAAGTGGACCATACCACAAGAAATAGCGAGGATAATGATATTCACCGTTGAAACCTTGCTAGGCACAACAATGATGTTTATTTGTCATCCAACCTGCTCCTAAGATCATACAGACATGGATGAAGGGAAAAAATAAATATAAACTTGATCCAAAATTTCTGTGGCCCCCAAGAAATTTTCAATAGTAGACGTTCAATTCAACTATTTCCTGTGGTGTGGTCCATTTGAAGATTTTATATGTTTCATTTTTGTGTTAAAGCCCTAAAATTATCTGATAAAATGGATGGATGGAATGGATAAAATACATAAATCATGGTGGACCACAAAGAGTTTACTCAGTACACGAGGTGTAGTGAGTTACTCGGTACGCAATCCGCTTCCTGTCTCTGAACAGGAGGTTGACACGGTATGCGTCCACAGACTCCTTGACGAAGTGAATGTCACCATGTTTTGTGGGCCACATGATGTATGTTTTGTATCTACAATGTCCATCCATTTGGAGAGATCATATTAGGGCATGATCCAAAGAATGAGTCAGATCCAAGATCTAGTGGACCCCACCACAGAAAATAGCGGGGAGAGTAACACCACCATTAAAAAGTTTCGAGGGCCACAAAAGCTCTCAATCAAGATAATATTTGTGTTTCCCCTTCTTTCATGCCTACTTTAACACATGAACAGATTGGATCTCAAATAAAAATTATGGTGGACCTTTTGAAGGTTTCAATAGTGCGCGTCACTCTCACCACTGTTTTCTATGGTGTGGTCCACCCAGCCTTGGATCTACCTCATTCTTTCGACCATATCCTAAAATGATCTCTCCAAATGTATGGACGGTGGGGATACAACACATACATCATGTGGGGCACATAGAACTTACTGACGTCACTCCGGTCATCTGTAGCTACTCAACCTACAACCGGTATCCAATCCACGTGACACGGATTTCCTGCGAAAGCCTTTAGCAGGACGTTCCTGGGCAAGGATGCTGGGTGGGGCCACCACAATGTTTTTCGAAAAAATATTCCATTCATCCATTTTGGAAGCTAATTTTAGGATATGCGATAAAAAATGAGGTGGATCCAAACTCGTCTGGGCCACAAGAGAGGAAACAGTAGGGTCTCAGTGAGAACCGTTGAAACATTTTTATGATCATAAAAGCTTTTTTTAAGGATAAATTTTCTATATTTCCACATCATCCCTGTGTTAATGACCTTATAAACGGTTTTGATTGCATATAAATATCAAGGCGGAGCCCAGGAAGGTTTCAACGGTAGGTATTTCTTTCTCCAATTTTCCCTCTCGTGTGGCCCACTTTAGTTTTGGATCCACCTCGTTTTTGATGAATTTTCCTAAAATGAGCTTGACAAACGGATGAACGGAGTATATTTCCCAAAAACATGGTGGTGGGCCCCACCCAGCATCCTTGCATAAGAACTTCTTGCAAAAGGCTTTCATGAGAAATTAAATCTGCTCCCTAATTACGCTCGCAATTTGCAAAGTTCATTGGAAATCTAGGTGGGGCCAACCATGATGTTTTTGAGAAATCTACCCCGTCCATCCATTTTTTCTTATCATTTCAGGGCATTATACCAAAACTGAAGCAGATCCAAATCTCAAGTGGACCACACCATAGGAAGCAGTAGTGATAATATTCTCACCGTTAAATATTTTTTAGGGCCCACCGTGATATTTATTCGACATCCAACATGTAGATTAGGTCATGCAGACCTGAATGATGGAAAAAAGAAGAAGAAGCAAATATCAACTTGATCCAAAAATTTAGTAGCCCCAAGAAGTTTTTATTGGTGAGAATTCAATCAACACTATGTGGCCCACTTGAGAATTTGATCTATCTCAGTTTTGGGTTCATACCATAAAATTATTTTTAAAAATGTATGAATGACATAGATTTATCATTAACATCTTGGTGCGACCCACCTACATCCCAACGAAAGAATTTTATGTGAAAAGGCTTTCGCCGCAGCGTTTGGAGAGGGAGTGAAGAGGCGTGCGAGAAAAGGAAACTCGATTTTTAAAGCTCACGCTAAGAGTGCCTTCATCCAGACCGTCTACCTTATTCGACGGTTGATAGGAAGGTTCACACGTAATGACGTGCAAACCGGTACGTAGCTGAGGGTTCATATATATATATATATATATATATATATATATATATATATATATATATATATATGATTTTCGAGCTAAATCCACCACTTTCTTTACCATCCACACAACTCAAATCATCACATCAAAGAAAAGCCTTAAAAAAAAAAAAAATTCCATTTTTTGCATGGCATCCACAATTTCCAAACGTAACCTCAGAAGAACTCGTAAATACTTTTAGGAGTTTGATAATTTATATGCATGTACACAACCACTTTACACGTAACCTATTCATAAATGAATCTAAACCCATTCAAAGCATGGACCAAACCATGATCCCAAAGTAAGATTGATTTGATGAACATAACCCTCATTTTTTTTCTCTAAATGTGATCATCTATCTTCATTCATCTTAGCCATACATTTTTTGCTCTCTCCCAAAGTAATTATGATTGATTTGATGAACATAATCCTCATTTTTTCTCTCTAAATTTGGATCATATATCTTTGTTCATCTTAACCATATATTTTTTGCTCTCTCTCTCACCGCATTCGTTTCCTCGAACATCAAATTGGCTGGAGGTACATTATGAACTCAAATTTTTTACTTAGTTAAATTTGTACTATTAGCCATGGATCTCTCTCTCCTCACACGCATGCACACACCCATGTACCCACACACACAAGCACTTCCATATGAAATTAGAGGAATTCATAGGTACTGATGTAGAGCGGGTCGTGAACAATTTCATGGGCAAGATGGATAAGAAAAGACCCGGTCGACGACAGAAGTGATACGGACTGTTGGACCTTACATCGGGCATATCTCACAATCCGAAATGAGTTATCATGCATAAAATATATGATTTTGGGGTAGAACGAGCTACTTTAGCCATGCCGTGTTGCGTAAGCCGGATTTGAAAATACCCTTGGATCCACGGTCATTTCCCTATTTTAATTCCAATTTTACTATAAATAGTAAGTTTTAGTTTGATTATAATTCTTCATCCATTGAGCTTTAGGAGTTGTGATCAACATGAAAAGTACTTAGAATAATTAGGAGAACAACTTGGTGAAGCCAAATAGGATACTTACTACTTTTGTCCGAAAACCTTGCACACTAGTAGACATCACGACCGTCTATAAATAGTAAGTTTACTATTTATAGTAAGTTGCGAATTCTAGGAGTTTTGGTTATAGTTTGCTTCTGATTTCTCTCTCATTGCTTGGTACTCCTATTTAAAGGGTTGTAAACTCTTTTATTTTATTCATTAATCAATTTTGAATTTTATAAATTTATTTTCTATTTTGCTTGCTTTCTTTATCATGAATTTGAGAAGCCACTGTGAAGAGCCCAGAGAAATTCTGTGGATTCGGAATAGTTATCCTCTTGAGGAAGACGGTACTCGACCTCATCACTTTCATCCCTGCGTCAGGTACTCATGAGAGTGTGACAATGCATTTACATGCCTGAAGCCACTTTACACATAACGATACATGTACATCCATCTAAACTCATCCAAAACGCAGATTAAACAACCATGGGGCATATCTCCAAAATGAGACTGATTGGATGAACATAAGCTATATTTTCTTTGTTAAAACTTGGAGCATCTACCTTCCTTCATTTTAACTATCCATTTCCTGGCCACCAATTGGAACTCAAGGATTATCCATTGTGTATGAGCCCCACGATTTGGATTGATTGACAATATGCCACGTGCACGTTGGTCGTCAGCATGCCTACATATCTCATACTCCACCAGCGTGTCAAATACATTAATTTAGGAGACCACATTCGTATCTTAGTGATGATGCACACAATCATCAGATTAATATAAGAATAATAGAATATATTAATGTACAAAATCATCCCTAACCCTAAGAAACTGCAGCATTTTCTGTAATGCTGTCTTAACCTTTTCCTGTTTTGTCCTAATCTTTTTGTTTACTTGTCACCCACACTCAATTGTGAATTGGAGGTTTCCTCCTCGCAGGAGAGTAATCCATCCCCGCTATATCGATGATGTCTGGATAGTGTTCGGTGGTGGATAGCTGGTGCTCCGACACCGTCGATTTAACGGAGAAGTTCTCTTGATTCCCATTGACTTCTTTGCTCGAATGGTGGCCCGGCGTGGCTCCAATTTCCATCCCTTCATTTTCCGAAGTCTGTAAATGATGATTAAAATGGTTTAAAAATTTTTAAAGATGAAAAAGAAGGGTCTAAACCAAATGTTCTTTATTAACTAATAACAACCAACCTTGGAAGTAGATCTTGTGTTGGTCATGAGTTTTCTACTTCTTCCTGCATAAATAGAGTAGAACTACTTGAGAGAAGTTTTCTAGGTCTGATTGTTGAAAGATTGTAGCATGCGAGTGCATTTGGATGCACTATTGAATTGAATTGTAATAGTTTATCTAATGACCTGGCCTCGAAATTGCAATTAGTTTACTTTCAAGTCAGATTTGGAAGTAATGTAATTGCAAGTAGGGCTTGTTCAGAACTAGGAATAATACTAGAAAACAAACTTGATTTTGTTGAATAATGTTCGCAAATCAAGCCACTCATTCATCCAAACATGGCCTAAGCCTGGATTATGGTACAAATCAAGATTACATGTAATTTCTTGTCTTGTTGACACAAGACAGTTGTGGTTCAGTTCAACAAATGCTAACGAAAGTGGCCATCTTTGTGAATGAAGGGGGAAGAAAAAAAGGACACGTAGAATAATGCCAGTTTTGACACAAGGTAGTAAAAGGTTCTTCACAAAATTGTAATGTGTGATACATGGTCATGGGTTATTACCGTCGAAAACCCAATTCTCATCAGCTCAAATTAGTAATTTCTATGAGAGAGAGAGAGAGAGAGAGAGAGAGAGAGAGAGAGAGAGAGAGAGAGAGAGAGAGATTTTCAATGGTGCTTAGGTTTGTGACTCCTAGGGCCGTAATAATCAGCATGAAATCCTGGTAGCCTATGGTGGGTTTCCTTGATTGCCCTAAAATGTCCTCTCTTCATGGTACCTGAACATTGCCCATCTTTGCATAGATTAACTTCTCCAACACCACCACTTTCTTCAACCAGCCTGCTTTCCTTCTCTTCCTGCACCCAACCATATGTTTCCACCATTAGGAAAAAAAAAAAAGTCCAGCTCAAAATATTCAAATAATGTCTAAACACGCCATTAAAGCATGAAATTCAATATACCCACATGGATTTTTCGATGGCTTGAAAGCGTAGACAGAGGTTCCAAACGTGCACCTGAGGAACACAAATACAAAAAAAACATCAGATCTTCCATGCATTTCTAGTACTATTACTACTACACAAAATGAACATACATGTCCCCGAACTTTTTATTTTTTTCTTGGAAATTGATATCTACACCCACCCTAGTTGATACTAACCCCATCTTCTCTACTTTTGGTAATAAGAGGATGGGTGTATCTATCATAAGGGTGGGTGCAAAGACTGGCTACCATTTTCTTCTACATTTGCATACCTTGAGCTGTGACTATTAGTAGTAGCAAAAGAAGGGGTACTAAAGCCATAGAAGGCCTCATTTGTAACAGCTTTTGATTTGAGAAAAAAGAAAGAAAAGAAAGAGAATGTTAGGAAGACAGGAGAATGTTGTAGATTTTTTCCTTCTCCTCTTGCAAAGGACTGAAAGTAGGGAATGCTTGTAACTTGCTTATGTGGTTGCTCCAATATATATACATGCTCCTCCAGAACATTGTGACAAATATCGCCGGAGATTTTGGAAATACCGCGATATTTAAAGAGAATTTTTATTAAACGATATGATGAGATTTTAAAAATCTCGGAAAATTTACCGACGATTAATTCCCACTTGTTTTATCCAGCATGCAAAAATACAAAACTCCGCGGGGTCCGCCGAGTTGTATACATACAATCCATTCCGTCCATACGGTGAGAATCATTATTTGAATAATACATACAGAAGATACGCTCAATTAAAGACTCATGTGGGGTCCTTACTCTTGCGCGGGTGGTGGACTCTGGGGAGTTTCAACTCTCGGTCAAGGGTTCGAGTACCCATAGGTGGTGAAATTCCACCAGCGTGAGTGTGTGGGGTGTGTGTTAAAAATAATAATAATAAAAAGATTCCTGTGGGCTACACCAATAGTAAAAAATGTAGAATTGCTCTCAAAACTGCTAAGTTCTAAACAGGAAGTCTACCTGAGTATTTTTTTAATGGATTTTTTTATATTCTCTTCATCCTAAGTTTCACCTGATTAATAGGGTTGATGAAAGATACACATCACGTGGCCCCACAGACAAACTACGGTCGGCATCCTATCCCCATTGCTCCGTGTGGTGCGGCCTATTTCCATTATTCCATGCCCATCTGATTGGTGGATATATCTGATTTTTGGTGGATATATCTGATTTTTCGTCTTCAGGCCTAACATCTAGAATAAAACCTGATAGATGGAATGGATTTTACATCTGCAACAGGTGAGCCACACAGACTTGAGTAGGAGTAAAGACTGATTTGCGGACAGTGATTCCTACCATGGAGTGTTGTGGACGGTAATCGGTGTCCCACTGATCGAAAACTCCTGGATCACAGGGCTCCACGTTGTAAAATGAGAACCATATATCGGTTGATATTGTCTGGCTGTCTCCAACATGGCCTACCTTTCAATAATTTCTGATCACCTTAACACGCCCATACTGGATGGTGGAGATTGGCGCTGAGCCCACGAACCACAGGGTTGATCAAGGCTGGTGAGGGGTTATCACTTTCAATGGACATCCCTGGACTACCAAACAGAAACAGAGAGCTGTGATATTAAAGAGGGGAGGCGAATTTTCTACCAACCACGTGACAGCCTGACAGGGAGCCCATGTTGGCCCCACTATAATGTCTGTGTTATATGCACTCCGGTCCATTCACTTCTACAGCTTATTTCATGAGGACATGAACCCCACACGAGGCAGACCAAAGACCTATGTCGGCCGCAACACAGGAAAATGTAGAGGTGAAAAGGCCTAATGTTGAAACGTCCCTGAGGCCCACCATGATGTTTATATGTGATCTAAACCGTTCATAATATGGTTTCCATCAAGATGATGAGGAAAAATAGCTATTAGCTTGACCAAAAACTTATACGGCTCCAAAAAAAGGTTTTAATGGGGTGAATACAATCCCCACTCCCACTTGATTTTTCTATCTCCCTGGTATCTCGGCTGTCCTAAATAATGAGCCGTCTAAATGGATGCATGGAGTGGATATAACACAACATATCATGTTCCCGAAGAGCTTGGGGTCACAAGGGCTTTTCATAAAACTGAGGTAAAGGTTACAGGCTTGCATGTGCCTCGTCAACACAAGGTTCTGTGAGGGTAAGTTGCGGGGCGTGCCATGATGTCTGTAATAACTCTAATTCATTCGTCAGTTTCGCGGCCTTAACAGGATAGGAACACAAAAATGAAGCAGACCCAAAATTCAAATTGAGCATATCACTAAAAATAACAGAAATTGAATACCCACCATTAAAACCTTTGTAGGCGGTTCATCACAATAGAAATATTCTCATAAGAGGTTTCTGGATGGATATGATGTAGAGCGGGTCGCAAATAATTTTATGGCCAAGATGAATTAGAAAAAGCCTGATTGTAGACGGAGATGATCTGGACCGTCGGAGCTTAAAATGAACGTATTTCACAAACTGAAATGAGCTACGGAAGCCATCCTATCGACGTTCAAATTTTTATTTTAATTTCATTTCTACTACTCATAGTAAGTTTTAGTTTGAGTATAACTCTTCAGCAGTTGGGCTTTAGGTGTTGCGCCCAACATGAAAAGTGCTTAGAATAGTTTGGGGAACATGATTCAGCCAAATAGGACACTTACTATTTTTGGCTGAAAACCATGTGCACTAGTAGGAATCGCGACTGTCTATAAATAGTAAGTTTACTATTTATAGTAAGTCACAATTTATACGAGCTTTAATTGTAGTTTAATTCCGAAACTTCTCCTTAGGGTTGATAGCCTTATTTAAAGAATTATAATCTCATTTTTCATCATTAATCAAATTATTTCGAATATTTTATAATTATTTCTATCTTCTTTTCCACGTGGATTCGATGTTTCTTTGTGAGGAGTCCAGAGAAGTTCCATAGATTCGAAACAGTTATCCCTCGAGGAAGACGATGCTCGACCTCATGTCCTTCCTTGTGTCAGGATGTAAATATCATGATGGGCTCTCCGAAGATCTAAGCAGTGTGCATTTTGTTACCTTTTAGTGTTTTTCTCTTTTCTGGCCTACTTCAATTTTCATTTTACCTCATTTTTAATTCCTGCCATATTGTGGTAACTGGATTTCGTGAAACTGGTGAAACACTCAGGCGCGCGATGTCCTTATGTAGCAAGATTGATTGGTTTGGCATCATGTGACGTTGGTCAAGTTCTGAATCACTTTTAAACATGCTTTGTGAGAATGAGATTTAACGAGACCATAAAGGTTAGTGAGGTCGTAACACAACGCGATTTGATTGGGCAACATGACATAGTTAGATATAGTCATGTGAAACATGTTTGAAAGTTGCTTGGTTACCCAATCGAACCCACACAGGTGGGACCAATCAATTGTTGCATTAGAGCTTCACTGTCCACAATGTTTTCACCTCACCAAATCCAATTTCTTTCATGTGGCCCCAATAGCAGCACGTGGCCCAATCAAACTTGTCACATTAGGGTAGGGGTGTACACGAACCGAGTTACGTCGATTAGCTTGCTCGACTCGACTCGAAAAAGCTTGATTCGACTCGGTTCGAAGCTGAGTTCGAGCCGAGTCAAGCTAATTTTTTGAGCTCGAAAAAATTTTGAACCAAGCTAGAGCTTGCCCAAGCTTAACTCGACTCGATTGGGATCAAACCCCAACTCTCGAACTAATTCGGTGATTCGGTTACTCTGATATTGATGTTGCTCACCAAGTGTTTGATGAAACGACTCAATAAAGTGTCGGCTAGTGGCAATGAAGGTATATATATGAAACAAATACCACTTTTTCTTGTTTTTGATATTGCCTATAACGTGTTTGATGAAATACTTACAAATAACTACTGCTGTTTTACATACAGTGAGAAATTGAAAGTGCACTGCATGTCTTTGTGAAAATGTCGTAGAGGCTCGATTTTGGCTTGAACTCGGCTTGAACTAGCCCGAGCTGCTGACCGAACCGAGCTAAGCTAGCCAGTCAAGCTCAAGGACTAAGCCGATCCGAGTTCGCACTGGGGTCAGCTAGTGGCCGAGCTGAATCAAGCTGAGGCCAGCTTGACTCAATTTGACTCGGTGTACACCCCTACATTAGGGCATCATTGAACTTGATGTTTCTCCGGTCCCATTGAATCTGGCTCCATGTAACCAGTTTGCGGAGCTAATAGACAGATGGAGGCAGATTTGTGATGGACTTCTTGTGCCCCATCTAGTTTTCGCCACAAAAACTCTTTGAAGGAAAATAGGGAGGCCAATTGTGTGTTACTTAGTATGTACCGAGTAAACTTTGTGGCACTTACCATGATGTATGTGTCTTTTCGAGTTCATTGTAGAGCATGAGCCCAAGATTGAGTCATATTCAAAGTTCGAGCAGACCATACTATAGGAAACACTGGGGATAATGATGTCCACCATTGAAACCTTTCTCAAGCCCGTAGTAATGTTTATTTGCCATCTAATCTGCACATAAGGTCACACAAGATGGATGAAGAAGTTTTTCACATTAGACATTCTATTTCGAGTGTTTCCAATGGTCTATTGATGCTTTAATTTTGGGATCATCACCTATAATAAGCTAAAAAACAATAGATAGGTGCCCGTCCCACATAGTGTTCTCAGATAGTATTGTAGGTAATCAGCATAGGAATATGGGCTACGCGGTTAGACCCTGATCGTAGGGCCTACCTTAATGTATTCATTGTATATTCTCAACGTTCATCTGCTTTTCAAGCTTATTTGACGACACTGCAAAAAAAATAAAGCAGATAAAATTTTCAAGTGGATCATTCACGTAAAACAATTATCATTGAACACTCCCATCAAAAACTACCTAGCACCCATTGTAATTTTTTTTGGCCATCCAGCCAGTTGATAAGGCCATTCGGACTTGGATGAAAGTTAAAAACAAATATCAACTTGGTCTGAAACTGTTGTGGCACACTAAAAGGTTTTTAACCGTCAATAACCACTATATCTTATGGTGTGGTCCACCTGAAATTTTGACCTGCTTCAGTTTTAGGATCATGGCCCAAAATAATTTGGAAAAACAGATGAATGGCATGGATACAATGAATGCCTCGAGGTACCCCTACGGTCAGGGTCTCACCCACATGGTTGGTTGGGTGCCGCAGCCAAGTAGCGTAGCGGACGCCGATTGTCCTACGCAATCTCTGGTCACTTCTGTGGGCAAGCCCACCATGATGTATGTGTTTATCCATGCCATCCATCACTTCTCTCCTATCATTTTAAGACATTTGCATAAAAATGATGTAGTCACATCAAATGATAAACTTCGGATGCATTAAATGAACAAACACTAAGAGTATGTTTGTTTTTATATTTCACAAGTAATTACATTTTTCCTGAACATTTATTATTTATTCAGGGAAATGCATTGGTAAGATAACCAAGCATCATCATGAATTCACCCGTTTGAAATTACTGGGCAGGATTGCAAATGCCCAGGAATGACACTCCGCGCGTTTGTTTTTAGCCTATAACTGGCTCGCTTTAAGCGGTACGTGCGACAATGGTTGGTGCTCTGTGGACCCTACCATGATGTATGTGTTCTATCCATGCCGTCCATCTATTTTTCCAAATCATTTTATAATACGAGACAAAAAAATGAGTTATATCAAAATCTCAAGTGGACCACATTACAAGAAAAATTGTTGAATGAGCGTTGACCATTAAAAACTTTTTAGGGGCTATAAAAGTTTTGGATTACGCTGATCTTTGTTTTTTAACTTCATCTGGGCCTATATGACCTAATCAACAGATTGGATGTCAAATAAACAGTATCATGGGCCTTAGGAGGATTTTAACAGTGGATATCCAATCACTATTGTTTTCCTGTGGTGTGGTCCACTTGATATTTATATCCCTCTCATTTTTCGGATCAAGCACTAAAATTATCAATAAAAATGAATGAACAGAATGGATGAAACACATACATCATGGTGGGGCCCACGGATCACCAAACACCAGCCAAGGGGAGTAGCCAATCTGTTTCACCGCTTTCCACGTTAGCGGTAGGCATCCGTGCGAGATTTTCCTGCGAAATCTCTTGCAAGTGAACTATGTTTTCCATCCACCATCTGCATGCCGCCCTTCCATTAGTCAAACGGACGAAAGCGTCATTATGGCCCATTTCATTGGGATTTCACTAGAACACTCAAAAACAAATAGGCCCTAAATGCAAGAGTCATTTATGACGTGATTTACTTGAGCGTTAAATTTACTTATTTTGTTATCATATATTAAAATGACATGAGATAAGGAATGACCGGTGGGCCCAACGCAACCTACGTCCCGAATTAACGGGAACGGATTGGCTACTCCCCCTGCCACCTACCCTATGGCTGGTGGTCGGTGCTATGTGGGCCTACCATGATGTATGTGTTTCATCCATTCTGTTCATCCATTTTTAAAGATCATTTTAGAACTTGATCCCACAAATTAGAGGTCTTGGAAACCCCAAGTAGCCCATATCACATGAAAACAATAGTGATTGGATATCCACTGTTAAAATCCTCCTAAGACCCACTGTATTGTTTATTTGATATCCAATCTGTTGATTAAGTTATACACATTAGATGAAGGGAAAAATAAAAATCAGCTTGATCCAAAGCTTTCATAGCCCCCCATATATTTTTAATGGTCAACACTCATTCAACATTGTTTCCTGTAATGTGGTCCACTCAAGGGTCTCATACTATAAAATGACCCATACCAATAGATGTACAGCATGGATGAAACACATACACCATGGTGGGGCTATAGAGCACCGACCATCAGAGGGAGTAGCCAATCTGTTTCTCGCATTAACATGTTACGTCATCGCTCATTAAGATCTGACGTGGCACGAGGGAACATGAAAGCTGATTGGCTGGTATACTACATACCGCCGACCTGGTTGGTCGGTACGGAGTGAAAGACGGGTTGTAGCCACAGTTCAAAGGAGATCAAAGTTATATAGCCCAGAGTAATGTATTTATTATACCCACACCGTTCATCCACTTTACAAGGACATTTTAAAAAATGAGTCCAAAATTAAATAATATAAAAAATCTTAAGTACAACACACCACAAATAACAATACGGCAGTGATTTTCACCATTAAAACATTAGTACGGCTCACCATAATATTTATTTTCCGTCCACACTGCTTTTAAATTCACAGGAACTTAAACAAAGAGTAAAAAAATATCTTACTGATCCTAAATTTCCGTGACCTCAAAAGGTTTTCAACGGTAGAAGTTCAATCCCTCACTGCTTGCTTTTTTTTAAGTCTCCTCCAATTAATATATAGATGTATCATAATTAAGACGAGCTCATCAAATGAACAGACGGTTTGGATATAATGCATAACTTATGAAGGGACCCACGGAACCTGATGACGTCAACACACTAGCCAGGTCAGTGGTGTGCGGTACACTAGCCTATTGGCTTCCGAGGGAACAGGGGCAGTTACATTGACGGCGACAGTAGACGTTGAAAAACCCATCCGCCGTCATGTGACGGAAGGCGGTTTTGTCTTTAGGCAGGCCTCGTCAGACCGCTCCACGTGGCGGTCACGTCCACGCGCTTGGTCGAGCTGACGTGGCGGGTGGATGACTCGTGGGCACCGGCTCTCCCACGCGCGCTGTCCGTGCTTTTGCAAGCAGAGCGACACAATGGGGCGAGCGTGTTGGCGCTTGATAATGGCACCCTCTTAAATATAAAAGACAACTTATTTCATGTCTTCGGCACATTTCACATTCTCAGGATTAGTGTGTATCTATATGGCCGTCTGCGACTATCCATGAAACCGGTGGGCCCCACCATGAAGATCATCACAGCCTAGCCCATACATGATCTGATGGTAGAGACAATGTAGGCTGTATTAGAGAGATTCATGGACGGATTGTGGCCTCCTGGCTCGATGCAATGCCCCGGTCACCTGAAGAAATTTTGAAACATATTACATCCATAGTGGGGCCCACCTTCTAAACGGTTAGATGTCTTGCATATTTGAACTGTGCACGTTTGTAGAGATTGAGACCGTTGGCATCCAAAAGATGACGAGAGAAGTGTGGTGAGACTGGAAATTACTTTGGGATATTCAAGAATTTCTCTTAATTTCTGGTTGTTTTTTCCAATGGGATTGGTAATTCCTTTAATGTACTAATGATCAGATCTTTAATGCTAAAGAGAGATATGACTCCTCATGCTTCAAAAACACTAATCTACATTAATATTTAATTTGAACCATTTAAAACCAAATTTACAAATAACTTTCATAATGTTAATAATGTATTAAAAACGAGTTTAATCTAAATTAGTAGACCATTGTGGGGATCGGTGAAAGTCTCTGCCACACATGTTCAGGATCACAAGAGTTGCATGGTCAGCATGGTCATGAACTTGGAAGGCATGGTTTATACAGTTTTTTGGCGATAAATTGTTGGTAGGAGGATTTTTTATTTTTCAACTAAATAGGGTAATCTCTGAATTCTTTCCTCTCCTGTTTGAATCCTTTTAAGGCAGTATTTTGTTTTTCTAAGATTTTAGGATTATTACCTTTTTGAGGTCATCCATCAATGCCAGAGGAACCATTTTAATCTATCCATCATAGGAGAGGCGTTTCATGGACTGCGGGAAGATTCCACGTAACCATATGTAAAGGGAATGTGATATGTTAAGCCCATTAAATGAATGAGATCTGACGGATTTGTTTGTATTCATAAACTGTAGGTTACAACAACTTTTTAGATAAATTATCAGTTGAATTCGCTGCAGGTAATGTGACAACCATCTAGAGGTAGTCAATTGTTGAGACTTGGATTAGTGGACGGCTCGGTTCAGAAAAAAGAGTGGAGCTTTTTTTTTTTTTTTTTTTTTTGGCAGAAGGAAAAACAACTGAGTTTTCTATTTTGTGTAATGTGCACGAGCATGCCAAAATTGATAAAGCAACTCGTGTTGTAAAATATTGATTTTAAATAAAATATATTTTAATAATAAAAATAATATATAATATATATAAAAAAGTTGTTTGAAAAATGCTTTTTATGGGTTTTTGGGAATAGTCTCACATGAGAAAGGGAAAAGAGAAAAAAGGTGTTTAAATAAAAAGTGTGGAGTACCATAATATTTGCTTACCTAGTCCGTGGACTATGGGACTTGCGTGTTCCAGTGCGAAATTGGAACACCGCGCACGCGCTTGGTTACGGTGAGAGGGCGTGGGCATGTGATGCAGTGTGGCTGTAGAGGTACTAGTGGCGCACTTTGCACTCAAAGTGGCTAAGGCAAATGGATGGCTAGACGAAAATTAGAGGACTGAATGAGAGTCCCTTTAATTATATAGTGGCTGGAAATATTATTGTTACACAAGTGTGTAACAGCTATAGACTTAATTGCTAGAAACTATTGCCAATAGTCATATAACGGCTAGCCCAACAGCTATAAACGGCTAGCCAGATCTCTCACAACAGCCATAAAACGACTAGTTTCTAACAGTCATATAACGGCTAGTGTTCAACAGCTATAAAACGGCTAGTGAGATTTATATCCCTGGACCATAACTCCCAGCCATCTGAGCCTATAAAATGAGTGCCTGGATGGGTTTCCAAACCATCTCAACTCACTCCAGCAAACCCAAACGAACTGAGAAAGTCAGCCCTTCTCCACACATATATTCTAGTGTTTCCAGCAATATAGCAAGGATTGAACCTTAGCTTGAAGAATAGACCAGCGGTGTGGTCTGGGACGGTTCAACTGAACCAGTGACTGAAGATTTGAACTGACCAGCGCAGTGGTCGAAGAACTCTTTTTCTCTTCCTTTTCTTCTTTTAGGATTTTTCTCTCTTTTTGTAATTCTGCCAGAAATTGTGTAATAGAGTTCCATTTAGTGGGCCTTCGTGTTTGCTGAACGCAGACTCACACCAGGCTCGTCGTATCCTAGAAGCGGTTTGCCTGTAACCTATCAACATACTCAATTCACTTGAGTAGGGGCAAATAACGCTTTAAGGACAGCGTTTCATACGTGCTTCAGCCTGTCCTTAGATCAGATAATTTTTATTTTTTAGTTTCCAAATTATACAGAATTTATATCAATCTGTATAAATTCTCAACATTCTTAAAGCATTAATTATAATGGAAGCCGACGGTGTTTCGTCCATCAAGTTGATGAATCAAGACTTGATACGTCTTGATAGGTTCGATGGAACCAATTCTATAAGATGGCAAGCCAAGCTGAAATTTCTCCTGACGGCGCTAAAGATCTAATACATACTATATTCAAATTTGCAAGCGCTACCTGATGCAACCGACAAAGACACACCGGAATAAATAGCTGCCTACGTCAAACGAGCCAAAGACGAACTCTTGTGTCGAGGACACATACTGAACGCGCTCTCCGACCGTCTGTACGATTTGTACCAATAAACATCATCAGCAAAGGAAATCTGGGCCGCTCTGGAGTTCAAGTACAAAGCTGAAGAAGAAGGAACCAACAAATTTCTCATCGCCAGGTATTTTGACTTCAGTATGGTAGATAATAAACCGCTACTACCCCAAATCCAAGAACTGCAGCTAATAGTAAACAAAATCAAAGCGATTAAGATTGATCTTCCTGAATCATTCCAAGTCAGGGCTATAATCACTAAATTGCCACCGATGTGGAAAGACTATAGAAAGAAGTTGTTGCATAAAATCGAGGACTATACACTGGAACAAATTCAGAAACACCTTAGGATTGAGGAAAAATCCCGTAACCGTGACAAAAAGAATGATAACGGGAATGCCTCGTCCAAGGTACATGCAGTAGAGAATACCAATAACAAGAATTCTGATAAAGACGATTCTCTAAAACCCAATAAAGAAAAATTCAAGAAAAATGTTAAAAAGAAGAACGGAAAGTTCAAAGGCCCATGCCATATCTATGGAAAAATCGGGCATTATGCTCGAGTATGCCGCTATCGCAAATCTAAAAAAGAAGCAAGTACAGTAGAAGAAGGCGATATCGTGGCTATGATCACTAAGGTGAATACCATCCAAGGCAAAGTTCCAGGGTGGTGGTATGACACTGCTGCAACAGTACATGTGTGCTACGACAGATCATCCTTCAAAACTTATGAGGAATTGACCGATGGTCAAGAAGTCCAAATGGAAAATGAAGTCCGATCGAAGGTCGTCGGCAAAGGAATTGTCGAACTGATATTCACCTGAAAAGAAAGTGATTCTGACAAATATACTGCACGTCCCAGACATGAGGCGGAACTTAATTTCTGGGGATCTTCTGGGAAAACTATGTATAAGGGTGGTGTACGAGTCAGGAAAACTGATTTTGTCTAAGAAAGAGAATTTTGTCAGAAAGGGATATGCTTGTAACGGAATGGTTAAGTTTTCTCTAAATGAAAGTTGCACTTCTGCGTATATGGTTGAATCCGCTGGACTGTGGCATGATATACTATCCCATATAGGGTATAGTACATTGAAGTTCATGGCTAAAAATGGTTTAATCTCATACACAGATAATGAAATTGATAAATGTGAAGTGTGCATACGATCCAAAATAACAAAGAAACCTTTTTCAAGTGTTGATAGATTGTCTTAAATATTAGATCTTGTGCACAGTGATATTTGTGAGTTAAATGGTATTCTTACTCGTGGAGGTAAACGGTACTTCATAACCTTTATAGATGATTGCTCTAGATATGTGTATGTTTATCTGTTAAAGAGCAAAGATAAAGTATTGAACATGTTTAAGATATATAAAGCAGAAGTAGAAAATCAACTAAATAAGAAGATAAAAATTCTCCGTAGCGATAGAGGAAGAGAATACTTCTCAAATGAATTCGATAACTTTTGTGAAGAACATGGACTGGTACATCAATGTATAGCGCCATACACACCTCAACAAAACGGAATAGCAAAAAGAAAGAATAGAACATTAGTAGAGATGGTCAACTCAATGCTGATAAGAGCAAAGTTGTCACTAAGTCTATGGGGTGAGGCACTGCTTACAGCATGCCATATAATAAACAGAATTCCGTCTAAAAAATATAAAATATCTCCATATGAAACATGGAGACGTAGAAAACCTAACCTAGGATATATTAGAGTATGGGGGTGTCTTGCATACTGCAGAACTCCTAATCTAAAAAGAACCAAGTTAAGATCAAGATCTATTAAGTGCGCCTTCGTAGGGTATGCACAAAATAGTAAAGCTTATAAACTTCTAGACATGGAGTCTAATACAATAATAGAATCTATAAACATTAAATTCTTTGAGAACCCACTATCCTTGGAGTCAAAGGCTAATGAAATTCAAACTCCTAATAGAGAACTAGATAGCACAGCTCCACAAATAGTGGAAGCTCCTATTAAACTCCGTAGGAGTCAAAGAACAAGAATAGAGAAGAGTCTAGGAGATGACTACATACACTCACAACGCATCATTTTTATCTGGTAAAAGCAGATAGAGAAAATGTTATTAGACAAATACTTATAGTAATGACTATAGAATATGATCCTAAAATATATAAAGAGACTGTATCCTCTAGAGACTCAGCTTTCTGGAAAGAAGCTATAAATGATGAAATAGAATCCATAATGTCAAATCAAACATGAGAACTAGTAAACTTACCTCTAGGTTCTAGACCCATAGGTTGTAAGTGAGTATTTAGGGAGAAATATCACACTGATGGGACTATCCAAACCTTTAAAGCTCAACTAGTAGCTAAGAGTTTTAGACAAAAAGAATGGATAGATTACTTTGACACATACTCACCTATAGCTAGGATAACATCGATTAGGATGTTATTTGCGCTAGCTTCCATACATCATCTTCACATCCACCAATTGGATGTAAAGACCGCATTCCTGAATGGTGACCTCAATGAGGAGGTATATATGAAACAACCTGAAGGTTTCGTTCTACCAGAAAATGAAAACAAAGTATGTAGATTAGTCAAATCTTTGTATGGATTAAAACAAGTACCAAAAAAGTGGCATGAGAAGTTTGATTCTAAATAATATCTCATGGTTTCATGTATAATGTAGCTGACAAATGCATATATTCTAAAGTAGATGGTAGTTATATTGTTATTATTTATCTGTGTGTTAATGACATGTTAATAATAAGTAATAAAATGGAAGGTGTGACTGAAACAAAGAGGTTTCTTTCTTCCGTATTTAAAATGAAGGATCTTGGACAAGTTGATACCATCGTAGGTATCAAAGTTTAAAAATATTGTGGGGTTTATACTTTGTGTCAATCTCATTATATTAAGAAAATACTAAATAAGTTTAACCATCTAAATATAAAGGAAGTAAAAACCCCATTTGATCTAAGTATCAAGCTAAAAAAAAAATTCTGAAAGAACAGTTACACAATTAGAATATGCGAGTGCTATAGGAAGTCTTATATAAGTTATGCAATGCACTAATCCTAATATCGCATATGCTGTGAGTAAACTTAGTAGGTTTACTAGTAACCTTAGTACTGAACATTGGAATGCAATCAGTAAAGTCCTTATAAGACTCGTATATTAGTCCATACCATTCCATAGACTTCCGCGGTCATACCGGTTGAATTTCGACAACCTTCGACCCTTAACCGATATTGACGCACGACCTTGATTTATATGCCGTCAACCTGTATCGACTCACCCCAAGACCAATATCATAGCGACTGCGCCATCGCTGCTATTCCGATGTCGCGACTTGTGTGCCGAGGCGATACCCTGGTCAAGAGATGTAGGCCAACGTTCGGTGTGAGGAAAACGCCGCGCGTTGTGAAACCCAAGAGAATCTCTACGAGATGTCACATCAATCCCATCAATCAATCCATCACATGTCAAGTACACATCACTTTCACCCTTTCTCAAGCAAGCTAAAAAAGTCCTCCATGCCCATACTTTTCTTACACAAATGCCTCAAAAGTCGAGAATCCTTACACAAGATATGCCTTTCTTACACAAAAGGCCACTAAAGTCAACAAAGGTGTCTTACACACCCATCACCACATCCATCCATCACTCTCTCTCTCCCTTTACAACTCCTCTCTTTCTCATTTTCAAAAAAAATATCTAAGAGAGAAACACCC
The DNA here is from genome assembly GCA_037074715.1 of Magnolia kwangsiensis. Lineage (NCBI taxonomy): Eukaryota > Viridiplantae > Streptophyta > Magnoliopsida > Magnoliales > Magnoliaceae > Magnolia > Magnolia kwangsiensis. The sequence goes on from CM073582.1 coordinate 27,229,516, forward strand.
CCATACGTATGGAATTCTCCCTCTCCTTCCAAAACTCTAAGTGTGGCCCACCTCTCCATCTCAAGATCTCTCATCCTAACCATCTATTCCTCATCTCATCTATTGAAGTTGAAGTTAAGGTGCTAAGGAGCCCAAGGAGCAAGAATATCAAACGGTGGATGCTAGATATTAGTAGTTTTTCATGTTTTTGGGATGGGCCAAGTCAGGCCAACCTATCAATGGTTTGGATCTCACTTTGGACCTTAAGATGTGGCCGATGACCCACTAGGATCATCATGATCATTCCATGATGGGGCCATTCTCCATGGACCCCATCATGATGTTTATTTCTTTAGAAAGGTCATCTAGACCATCCATATTGGTGGGGAAAGGATCCCCACCGTTGATTTTAAATTTTGATGGTCTCATGTGCTAAAGGACCCATTTGATTGTATGATTCATTGCAAGGGAGGACCCATAGTATCGGGAGCCCTCCATCACAAGCGTGTCCCACCCTCTATCTCTCTCTCTCTACTTCATTTTCCTTTTTTTTTAATCATATTGTGTTTGTGTGGCCCACTTGAATGGACCCCACCTTGAGGTATTTATTTTGTCCAAGTGTTCTTCAAGTGGGGCCCACCTTGCATGTCGTACCCACATCATCCATCAGTGGTGGCCCACCTCAACAGGGCCCACCACAATGTATTTAAAAAAAAAAAAACCAAAACGTCCAGCGTCTGGGACGCTGGACGTCCCTGTAAAGAAAAAAAAAAGAAGAAAGGAGCCATTTAGGGGTGGATCACTTGTATAGGCCCCACCTTAGGGTAAACATTCAATCCAAGCCGTCCATCCTCTTGCCCATATCATTTTAGAAGTTGAGCTAAAATGTGAATCTGATCCGACTTTCAGGCGGGCCATACCTTAGAAAACAGTGATCTTCACCGTTTAAAGTCCCCTAGATTTCTTCTACGCGCCGAATCAGGCCCAAGTTTGGACTCTGTTTGTTGGTATTGAGCCGGTGAATACAATGGACGGGGTGGATCCAATTGATGCGGGCCCCAAATGCCAAAAACCCCAAAGAAAAGGGTTTTCAATTATTTTTTTAAAAAAATACCAAAGAGGCAGAGCCTCTATGTCTCTGACGAGCAGCAGCGGCTGCACGTTGCTACGTGCAGCCGAACGGCTAGTGGGTGGTTGAGCCAGGGACCACGGCTGCTGCCGTGGGCCCCACCATGATGTATATGTTAGATCCACGCCATTCAGGAGGTGGGTCCCCTCCTCAGGTGGGCCCCCTCCAAGTTTCAGCTTGATCTAAAACTCAGGTGGCCCACACCCCATGAAACAGTGGGATCGCACCTCTACCATTGAAATACATTTTTGGGCCCACAGAAGTTTTGGATTAATCAAAAATTTTTGAATTCCCTTCATCCAGGTCTGAGTGACCTTGTGAACGGGTTGGATTTCAAATGAACATTTCGGGTGGGCCCCACATGGGACCCACAATGATGTATATGTTCCACGACCACCGTCCAGGCGAACGGTGGTACCCACCGTGATTCATGTGTTTTAGCTCCACCGTCTAGTGGACGGTGGGGTCCACTGGGTGTAAGTGTGCATGCGTGCGGGTGTGTGTGTATGTGTGGGTTTGTGCATGTGTGTATATATTATATGTATTTTATATTATATATAATATTGTATATATTCTATATATACAAACTGTAGTTTATATATTATTTTATATATAATATACATGGTGGTGGGCCTTCATGTGGGCCCTCACCCTCGATGCAGGTCTTGTATCGAATCCGTCCATCCATTCTAAAACTCATTTTATGAAATGAGTTAAATAATGGGTCAGATCCATAGTCCGAGTGGACCCCATTTGATTTATAAAAGGCCTATGGGTTAGGCCCATTTGATTGGTAAAAAGGCATATGGGTTAGGCCCATTTGATTTGTAAAAAGGCCTATGGGTTAGGCCCATTTGATTGGTAAAAAGGCCTATGGGTTTAGGCCCATTTAAGACACATAAAGCCCATAGGATTAAGCCCATTCGATGCAATCTAATGCGCACGGGTCATGACCTATTGCAATGCACATAAGGCCCATTGGTGCGGCCTATTTATGTGGCCCATTTGATGAATAAAAGGCCCATATAATATGGCCCATCTAATATATATGTAAAGCCCAATGGATTGAACCTAAGGTCCATTGTAATGTGTATGCCCAACTCGGATTATGTACGATGTTTACGTCAATCGTGTCTTGTGTGCAATGTTGGTTTGACGTCCACATTGCGAGTGTAATGTTGGTTGGATGTCCACATTACGACTCTCCTTAGGGCCCATTGTTAGGCCCGTACTTATTATGTATAGGCCGTCCAGGCCCATCTGCATTTTAAGGATAGTTCATCTCATTATAACATGTTTAGTATAGCTTCATGACTCATGATCATATGCATCATATGTATGCTTGATATGAGAAGTGACTGATCATAGCATATGCCTTCGGGCAGATTGTTTATGGGACCCCGATTAGGCGGTGTTGCCCTAAATGAGCGCACGATATGCAAAGGATTTATTGTATGACTGGATAGCGTGATTCATGCATTTCGCATTTATGTGACATGGTTATTGTATGTCATAGCGACATCGGGCCCGTAGCCTCCACAGGCGTATCGTGGTTGGCAGGATTGGATACCGAAAATTTTATTCTACATGGGGTGCTATAGATATCCCTGAGTGAAAGTCCCTAAACCTTTATGGTACCAAGAGGTTACTCCAATGTCTAAACCGAGTGGGTAGATGAGCGTTGAGTGCCGAATACCAGATGGTTATGCTCTCTACTGTGTCGTGGTCGGTTGGAAGGGGGTGAGGCCTTACCCGCCCGAGTGTAGGGGCAATGCTAGGATGAGTTTGACTAGCTCGAGGAATGGGTCCGTTATCGACGAGTCGTGCCCGATATTGGCAGACAGATAGTGAAGTCTCTTTCACTTACCTTATTGCGCGCGATGAGGCGGCGATCTGGTTTAGAGTATACTAGACCACGGTGATATCCCAGAGTTGAGCCGTATTGACATGTGGACTTAGATGAGGATTGTATGTTTGACTTACATCTTGCATCGCATAGCCTTGGTACGGCACATGATATTATGGATTCATCTGCATATTCCTCATTACTCTGATATTGCATGATTATATTACTACCTTGTGCACACACTTTCACCACCCTCTAAGCTTTCTATAAGCTTATACACGACCGTTGCGTGCAGGTGACGTTGGGGCGCAGCAGTGCTGAGGCTGGAGCACTTGCAGATCATTTTTGGAGTTTTTGTTCCTTACTATTGTATTCCCCTTTATGCTCATTGTACTTGTAAAGTTTTTGATCATAGTAGAAATGTAATGAAATTCTTAGTTGTTGTTTGTGGGTTATGCCTTTGGTTATGCTTATTACAAATCAAACTGACATTGAAAATCCTCCTCGTAGCATCCCAGGATCGGAACCTGGCGAATGGGAGCTGGGAGCCGAGAATGGGGTTATACGGAGGCTGTCAGTGCCGGATTCGGCGATTAGGAATTTTGTAAGCCCGGTTTTCGAGTTTGGGACGTGACAGAAGTTGGTATCAGAGCATAACTTGGGAATAACCGAGAACAACATTACATATTTGCTATGAGTGTGAAATCACTAAGTCCCGAAGTTTGGATAGCTTAGCAGACTCCTGTTACAGACCCTTAATGTGCGTGCCTTTGAGAGTTTTGAAGTTGATAAACGCCTTCGCTCTTTCCTGTAGGACATGGCGCATGGGAGAGTGACCCGTTCGACTCCCGCACCACCACCTGAGGATCCCACTCCACCACCTACGGCTACTACATTACCACCTGCGATGCCCGTTCCACCACCTGAGATTTCTACTGCCCATCCTGAGTATCTTGCTCCTTCATCAGAGACCAGTGCGGAGCCGACCGTATCCGTGAGTGCCTTACAGTTGCAGCAGATGTTACAGGCTATGACGGCTTGCGTTACTGTCTTCGCAGCCATGTTATTGGCCATGAGCTTCCGACCTTTGAGGAGGTGGTACGGAAGGCACAGATTTTTGAGACAGAGTGGGCCGGTTCTCAGTCTGATCCCAGTCAGAGAAGAGACCGGAAGAGGCAGGCTCCTTCCAGTGACTCCCATCAGCGTCGAACACAGTAGCAGAGGCGTACAGGTCGCCCAGCCTTCCGAGCACCAGCAACACCTCCACCACCACCTCTGAGGCAGTTCACCGGAACTTATTTTAGGTGCGGTGCGACGGGACACCGTTCTTGGGAGTGTCCAAACCCCCAGCTGTAGCAGAGAGGTCCACAGCAGCAGAGGGCTCCACAGCAGCCTCCATCACATCCGTAGCAGAGACCCCCGCAGCAGCAGTGACAATAGCCCCCACCACAGAGGCCACCTCAGCAGCAGCATCAGCACCAGCCTCCGAGGCCACAGCAGCAGAGCCAGCAGTTTCGACCGCATCAGCGACCCCACCAGCAGCAGCAGCACGTTCAGAGGGGACAGGCACCTCCCCAGCCGGCTCAGGCTAGATTCTATGCGGCTCAAGAGGATCCGCAGTCATCTGAAGGAGTCGTTGAGGGTATACTTTTAGTCTCTGCATGCGTTGCACATGTGTTGTTTAATTCCGGTGTGTCGTATTCTTTTGTGGTCGAGAGCTTCTGCCGATCGACTAGCTTATCATTAGAGTCTTCTTGTGAGAGCCTATCAATATCAACTCCCTTAGGGAGGACTGTAGTGTTGGGCTGATTTTGCTCTTCTTATCCCGTTCTAGTTGGGGATACCTTTTTGCCTGCCGATCTGTTTGCGTTGTCGATGTCCGAGTTTGATGTCATCCTGAGCATGGATTGGCTCGCCGAGTACAATGCCATTTTGGACTGCGCCGCGAGGACAGTCACGTTTTATATACCCAGTGTGCCGCAGTTCCAGTTCGTTGCAGAGCCCAGAGGAGAGCGGTTGTCTTGTTTGATGTCATGTGCCATAGAGGAGCCTGTTGCTGCTTGTATCGACCATTTGCCGGTGGTGTACGATTTTTTCGATATGTTTTAGGAGATTCCGGGATTGCCACCTCATCGACTTACTGAGTTTCAGATTGATCTTGTGCCCGGTACCACGCCTATTTCGAAGGCCCCGTATCGCATGACACCGTTGGAGTTACGGGAACTACAGAAGCAGTTGGACGAGTTGCAAGAGTTGGGCTTTATCCGTCCGAGCAGTTCACCGTGGGGAGCACCAGTACTGTTCGTGAAGAAGAAGGATGGTTCATTGAGGCTCTGCATTGACTATCGCGAGCTCAACAAAGTCACGATCAAGAACAGATACCCACTCCCTAGAATTGATGATTTGTTCGATCAACTATAAGGTGTACAGTTCTTTTCGAAGATCAACCTGCATTCCGGTTATCATCAGATTCGGGTCTAAGGTGAGGACATTCTGAAGACGGCATTCAGGACGCGTTACGGTCATTTTGAGTTTCAGGTCATGTCCTTCGGACTGACCAATGCACCCGCGGTCTTCATGCAACTGATGAACGAGGTCTTCCGTCCATATCTGGATCAATTTGTTGTAGTCTTCATCGATGACATTCTAATTTATTCGAGGACCCGTGAGGAGTATGAGCAGCACTTGGAGATTACTTTGCAGACCCTCCGCGAACACCAGCTGTATGCGAAGCTGGAGAAGTACGAGTTCTGGTAGGAGGAGGTGAAGTTCCTCGGTCACGTGGTGACGAGGGAGGGCGTCACAGTAGACCCCTCGAAGGTCGAGGCAGTGCGTCAGTGGGGCAAGCTCACGACTGCAAAAGAGATCCGTAGTTTCCTTGGTTTGGCGGGCTATTACCGGCGTTTCATTGAGGGCTTCTCTCGTATTGCATCCCCGCTAACCAGGTTGACTCGGAAGGGCGAAGAGTTTATTTGGAGTGACGCCTTCGAGCGAGCATTTACGGAGTTAAAGGACTGTCTGACGTCCGTTCTTGTCCTCACTCTTCCCTCTGGGAGTGACGGTTTTATTGTATTCACTGATGCCTCGCATATTGGTTTGGGTGTTGTCCTGATGCAGCACGGGATACCAGTGGCCTTTGTGTCTCGTCAGCTCAAGGTCCATGAGCTGAACTATCATACGCATGATCTGGAGCTGGCTGCAGTTGTCTTCGCACTGAAGGTGTGGAGGCACTATCTTTATTTGGTCAGGTTTGAGCTCTTCTCTGATCACAAGAGCTTGAAGTACCTCTTCTCACAGTATGAATTGAATATGAGACAGAGGCGCTGGATGGAGCTCCTGAAAGACTATGATTTCGATCTCTAGTACCACCCGGGCAAGGCAAACGTGGTGGCAGATGCCCTCAGCCGTCAGCCACGAGGCCTAGTGGTGCATATGATGATTCAGGAGTGGCGGATGCTTGAGGATAGCGCAGCGTATGACTTTGAGTTCGGCTTGCAGTCTTCCATCGTACAGTTATCGAGCCTGTCGATTTAACCCTCTTATTGCTAGGGTGATCGAGGCTTAGAAGGCTGATGAGTCGTTGCAAAGTTATATGGTTGAGGCTACATTTGAGAGTCAGGCAGATTGGCAGATTGGTACAGAAGGTGGACTTCGCTTCAGAGGCCGATTATGTGTCCCGAATATTCCAGAGTTACGCAGAGATCTTATGACCGAGGCACATCGATCGCGATTTTCTATCCACCCGAGCTCGACGAAGATGTACCGTGACATGGGGCGATAGTATTTTTGGGCAGGGATGAAGCACCAGATCGCCAGTTTTGTGGCCGAGTGTGACACGTGCCAGCGTGTCAAGGCCGATCATCAAAGACCCCCTGGTCTATTGCAGCCGTTGAGTGTCCCGATGTGGAAGTGGGAGCACGTGTCGACTGATTTCATTATGGGTTTGTCGAGGACTCAGCACAGTCATGACGCCATTTGGGTTGTTGTGGATCGTCTGACGAAGTCGGCACATTTCCTTGCGATGCATGCGACTTGGTCTATGGACCAGCTTGCGAGATTATTCATCGTGGAGATTGTGAGACTGCATGACGTTCCAGTCTCGATCGTTTCTTACCGAGACTCGAGGTCCACGTCTCAGTTTTGGGGGAGCTTCCAGCAAGCGATAGGGACTGATTTGCAGCTCAGCACCGCGTACCATCCGCAGACTGATGGCCAAACCGAGAGGGTTAACCAGATCCTTGAGGATATGCTTCGGGCTTACGCGATTGATTTCGAGGGTAGCTGGGATGAGCATCTGCGATTAGCTGAGTTCGCATACAACAACAGCTATCAGGCGACCATCGGTATGACTCCTTTTGAGGCACTATATGGCAGACCATGAAGATCACCGAGTTGCTGGACCGAGGTTGGAGAGCGTCGTCTCCTAGGTCCCGAGCTTGTGCAGGAGACGTTAGAGGCTATTGACATCATCAGGCAGAGGATGCGCACAGCTCAGAGCCGACAGAAGAGTTTTGCTGATTGTCGGCGTCGTCCCTTGGAGTTTGATGTAGGGGACCTGTGTATCTCAAGGTCTCGCCCATGAAGGGCGTAGTTCAGTTCGGAGCAAAGGGCAAGCTTGTCCCGAGATTCATAGGACCTTTTGAGATCACTGGGCGCGTTGGCGTCGTGGCCTATCGACTTGCCTTGCCATCTCAGTTTTCTAGCCTCCACAACGTTTTTCATGTCTCCATGTTGAGGAAGTGTGGGTCAGACATAGTTCCCGTTATTAATTGGCAGCCGCTGGAGGTTCGTGAGGATGCTTCTTACATTGAGCAACCAGTCCGTATCCTTGATTGGAAGGAGTAGGTCCTCAGAACCAAGGTCATTCCGTTAGTGAAGATTCAGTGGGATCACCATTCTGTAGAGGAGGCTTCTTGGGAGCTTGAGGCCGATATTTGAGAGCGTTATCCTCATCTCTTTGATAATTGATCATGTATTGTATTTTGTATGTTATCTATGATTTTATATAGTGATGTTATGTCTCTTCTTCTTCTTGAGTTATGCTTAGTTGCGATGATTGTGCAAATTTTGAGGATAAAATTTTTATGAGGGGAGAGCTGTAAGACCCGTATCTTAGTCCGTACCATTCCATAGACTTCTCGGTCTTACCAGTCGAATTCCGGCAACCTTCGACCCTTAACCGATATTGACGCGTGACCCTGATTCATATGCCGTCAACCTGTATCCACTCAGCCCAAGACCAATACCATAACGACCGCGCCATTGCTGCGGTTCCGATGCAACGACTTGCGTGCCGAGGCGATACCCTGGTCAAGAGATGTGGGCTAACGTTTGGTGCGAGAAAAACGCCGCGCGTTGCGAAACCCAAGAGAATATCTACGAGATGTCCCATCAATCAATCCATCACATGTCAAGTACATGTCAAGTACACATCACTTTCACCCTTTCCCAAGCAAGTCACAAAAGTCTTCTATGCCCATACTTTTCTTACATAAATGCCTCAAAAGTCAAGAATCTCTTACACAAGCTATGCCTTTCTTACACAAAAGGCCACCAAAGTCAACAAAGGTGTCTTACACACCCATCACCACATCCATCCATCACTCTCTCTCTCTCCCTTTACAACTCCTTCTCTCTTTCTCATTTAAAAAAAAAAATTCAAGAGAGAAACACCCCCATATGTATGGAATTCTCCCTCTCCTTCCAAAACTCCAAGTGTGGCCCACCTCTCCATCCCAAGATCTCTCATCCTAGCTATCCATTCCTCATCTCATCCATTGAAGTTGAAGCTAAGGTGCTAAGGAGCCCATGGGATCAAGAAGATCAGACAGTGGGTGCTAGATATTAGTAGTTTTTCATGTTTTTAGGATGGGCCAAGTGAGGCCAACCTATTAATGGTTTGGATCTCACTTGGGACCCTAAGATGTGGCCGATGCCCCACTAGGATCATCATGATCATTCCATGATGGGGCCATTCTCCATGGACCCCATCATGATGTTTATTTCTTTAGAAAGGTCATCTAGACCATCCATATTGGTGGGGAAAGGATCCCCACCGTTGATTTTAAATTTTGATGGTCCCATGTGCTAAAGGACCCATTTGATTGTATGATTCATTGCAAGGGAGGGCCCATAGTATCGGGAGCCCTCCATCACAAGCGTGTCCCACCCTCTATCTCTCTCTCTCTACTTCATTTTCCTTTTTTTTTTTTAATCATATTGTGTTTGTGTGGCCCACTTGAATGGACCCCACCTTGAGGTATTTATTTTGTCCAAGTGTTCTTCAAGTGGGGCCCACCATGCATGTTGTACCCACATCATCCATCAGTGGTGGCCCACCTTAACAGGGCCCACCACAATGTATTTAAAAAAAAAAAACCAAAACGTCCAGCGTCTGGGACGCTGGACGTCCCTGTAAAGAAAAAAAAAAGAAGAAAGGAGCCTTTTGGGGGTGGGTCACTTGTATAGGCCCCACCTTAGGGTGAGCATTCAATCCAAGCCGTCCATCCTCTTGCCCATATCATTTTAGGCATTGAGCTAAAATGTGAAGCTGATCCGACTTTCAGGCGGGCCATACCTTAGAAAACAGTGATCTTCACCATTTAAAGTCCCCTAGATTTCTTCTACGCATCGAATCAGGCCCAAGTTTGGACTCTGTTTGTTGGTATCGAGCTGGTGAATACAATGGACGGGTTGGATCCAGTTGATGCGGGCCCCAAATGCCAAAAACCCCAAAGAAAAGGGTTTTCTATTATTTTTAAAAAAAATACCAAAGAGGCGGAGCCTCTGTGTCTCTGACGAGCAGCAGCGGCTGCACGTTCTGCGTGCAGCCGAATGGCGGGCGGGCGGGCGGTTGAGCCAAGGACCACGGATGCTGCCGTGGGCCCCACCATGATGTATATGTTAGATCCACGCCATTCATGAGGTGGGTCCCCTCCTCAGATGGGCCTCCTCCAAGTTTCAGCTTGATCTAAAACTCAGGTGGCCCACACCCCATGAAACAGTGGGATCGTACCTCTACCATTGAAATACATTTTTGGGCCCACAGAAGTTTTGGATTAATCGAAAATTTTTGTATTCCCTTCATCCAAGTCTGAGTGACCTTGTGAACGGGTTGGATTTCAAATGAACATTTCGGGTGGGCCCCACATGGGACCCACAATGATGTATGTGTTCCACGACCACCGTCCAGGCGAATGGTGGTACCCACCGTGATTCATGTGTTTTAGCTCTACCGTTCAGTGGACGGTGGGGCCCACTGGGTGTAAGTGTGCATGCGTGCGGGTGTGTGTGTATGTGTGGGTTTGTGCATGTGTGTATATATTATATGTATTTTATATTATATATAATATTGTATATATTCTATATATATAAAATGTAGTTTATATATTATTTTATATATAATATACATGTTGGTGAGCCTTCATGTGGGCCCTCACCCTCGATGCAGGTCTTGCATCCAATCCGTTCATCCATTCTAAAACTCATTTTATGAAATGAGTTAAATAATGGGTCAGATCCATAGTCCGAGTGGACCCCATTTAATTTATAAAAGGCCTATGGGTTAGGCCCATTTGATTGGTAAAAAGGCCTATGGGTTAGGCCCATTTGATTTGTAAAAAGGCCTATGGGTTAGGCCCATTTGATTGGTAAAAAGGCCTAAGGGTTTTGGCCCATTTAAAACATATAAAGCCCATAAGACTAAGCCCATTCGATGTAATCTAATGCCCACGGGTTATGACCCATTGCAATGCACATAAGGCCCATTGGTGCGGCCCATTTGATGAATAAAAGGCCCATATAATATGGCCCATCTAATATATATGTAAAGCCAAATGGAATGAACCTAAGGTCTATTGCAATGTGTATACCCAACTCGGATTATGTACGATGTTTACGTCAATCGTGTCTTGGGCGCAATGTTGGTTTGACGTCCACATTGCGAGTGTAATGTTGGTTGGATGTCCACATTACGACTCTCCTTAGGGCCCATTGTTAGGCCCGTACTTATTGTGCATAGGCCGTCCAGGCCTATCTGTATTGTAAGGATAGTTCATTTCATTATAACATGTTTAGATAGCTTCATGACTCATGATCATACGCATCATATATATGCTTGATATGAGAAGTGACTGATCATAGCATATGCCTTTGGGCAGATTGTTTATGGGACCCCGGTTAGGAGGTGTTGCCCTACATGAGCACACGATATGGCAGGATTTGTTGCATGACTGGATAGCGTGATTCATGCATTTCGCATTTGTGTGACATGGTTATTGTACGCCCTAGCGATATCAAGGCCATAGCCTCCACAGGCGTATCGTGGTTGGCAGGATTTGATACCGAAAATTTTATTCTACATGGGGTGCTATAGATATCCCTAGGGTGAAAGTCCCTAAAACTTTATGGTACCAAGAGGTTGCTCCAACTTCTAAACCGAGTGGGTAGATGAGCGTTGAGTGCCGAATACGAGATGGTTACACTCTCTACTGTATCGTGGTCGGTTAGAAGGGGGTGCGGCCTTACCCGCCCTAGTGTAGGGTGCAATGCTAGGCTGAGTTTGACCAGCTCGAGGAATGGGTCTGCTATCGACGAGTCGTGCCCGATATTGGCAGACGGATAGTGAGGTCTCTTCCACTTACCTTATTGCACGCGATGAGGCAGCGATCTGGTTTAGAGGGCTGGCGCTTGGGCTCGAGCTCGGGCTTGGTCTCGGTCTAGGGCACGGGCTCGGTGCGAGGGCTTGGGCATGTGAGGCAATGTGGCTGTAGACGCACTAGTGGCGCACTTTGTACTTGGACGTGCGCATCGTGTCACAGAGGATCTCTCACTTCGCGAACCGGATCGAGATGGGTGCGAGTCGCGGTGCGACAAAGTGGCTAAGGCAAATGGATGGCTGGATGAAAATTAGAGGACTGAATGAGAGTCCCTCTGATTATATAGTGGCTGAAAATATAGCTGTTATACAAATGTGTAACAACTATGGACTTAATTGCTAGAAACTGTTGCCAACAATTATAAAACAGCTAGCCTAACAGCTATAAACGGCTAACCAGCTCTCTCACAACAACCATAAAACGGCTAGTTTCTAACAGTCATATAACGGCTAGTGTCCAACAGCCATAAAACGGCTAGTGGGATTTATGTCCCTAGACCATAACTTCCAGCCATCTGAGCCTATAAAATGAGTGCCTGAATGGGTTTCCAAATCATCTCAACTCACTCCAGCAAACCCAAAAAAACTGAGACAGTCAGCCCTTCTCCACACATATATTCTAGTGTTTCCAGCAATATAGCAAGGATTGAACCTTAGCTTGAAGAATAGACCAGAGGTGTGGTCTATGACGGTTCGACTGAACCAGTGGCTGAAGATTTGAACTGACCAGTGCAGTGGTCGAAGAACTCTTTTTCTCTTCCTTTTCTTCTTTTGAGATTTTTCTCTCTTTTTGTAATTCTGCCAGAAATTGTGTAATAGAGTTCTATTTAGTGGGCCTTCGTGTTTGCTGAATGCAGACCCACACCAGGCTCGTCGTATCCTAGAAGCGGTTTGCCTGTAACCTATCAGCATACTCAATTCACTTGAGTAGGGGTAAATAACGCTTTAAGGACAGCGTTTCATATGTGCTTCAGCCTATCCTTAGATCAGATAATTTTTATTTTTAGATTTCCAAATTATACAGAATTTATATCAATTTGTATAAATTCCCAACAGCTCGATCTAAACCGACTAACTTCAACCCTAAGTATCAAAATAAATAGATACGTTTAATATAAACATATATGACCAAATTTTTTAAAAGATTGATTATTTACTCTGTCACTTGCAAAATTTTATAACGATTAGGCGATAATCAAATGGTGGAGTTCTTCCTTCGAAGATGGGTTGCTTTATGACTTTAAAAAAAATCTTTTAAAATAATAATATAATCAAACAAAAGGAAAAACTTAGAATCAATCCTAGAAGTAACTGTAAGAATGGGTCTCTTGAGAGAACTACATGATATTAGATAAAGGACAAATACAACGCATGAGTGTAGATTTGGATTACAACTAAATATTATAGGTAAGAAATAGTGCTACTCTTAGAATAAGTTGAGATAAAGTAAATTGATAGATTTGTTTGGTTTGATTGGTAGATTGATTGTTGGGTATTTACCTCTATTGAATTCCTCTACTATTTATAGAATTCTATCACAACTTATTCTTTCACCTCCTGCTTCTATTGCTCCATTACTGCAATGGTTACAACATTCAAAAAGTCTTTCTCTAAATTCTTCTTTTTGTTATGTTTTTCTTTTGTGGTGGTTCCTCTTTTGTCGCCCAAGTTTTGTTCTTCTCGGTCATCTTTTGTATCTCTAATTGTTTGATTACTTTTGTAACACCCCGGGATTGCAGGAGTCGTGTAGGAACATGACTCCTGAATTTTCAGGTGTCACAGGTGCCCTAATGGGCTTCAGATTTTAATTATATTTGGATAATCTCAAAAACAATGGAGAGTTTAACAAGGCATGAAGCATAAGTAAGTCATAAAACAGTATCAAGTATTATTAAATATAAAAATATTAAAACCATAAATCCAAAATCATCTAAATAGGTAACTAGACTCACCCATACATGACGACCCAAAGTGACTAGAGCCCTGACCCATACCCCGTGGTAGCCCGAACTCAAACTAGAAGGATCCGCCGAAAGTCTGGAAGCAGGGAAGCTCCTCTTCCTCATCCATGCTCACCCTGCTTAGCTTGTCGAGCTCCGCCTCACCTGCATCTAATGACTTGTTTGGTTGGTGTTTTAAAACACCGTCTTAGAGTGGGAGTAAGTAGCTAACTCAGTTGGTGTCATTAGCCATAAGTTACATCAAATAACAATTCTATGATGAATTTAAGGAAAAATATCAATTCATAAATCACTAACTAGTTTTTATTAATGTGTATGCATGAGTTATGTATGATACATGACCTTACCCACAACACTCTCTCGAATGACTTCGTCTCACGGTCGCACATGACCAACACTCCATCATTACGACCTCGATTATCGAGTCACCAAATCCTAGCTAATGTGATGCGTGAATAATATATTAGCCAAGTTTTTAGTTAATTTCATTCATTCAGTAGGTTGGAAAAACTGGTACACCCTAACGATATTGATGCCCTCATCCATTTGCGAGATTAGGACCCCTCAACTTGCAAAGCCAAGACCCCACGATCCTTGATCCCATAGGAGTCCCCACCCCCGATTGTAAGTGAGTGGGGAGTGCTAGGAAGTGTGATCGCTCGAGGTCACTACGGGGAGGCTCGTCACCCCAGCGTAGGCCGACAGCTCGGATATAAAGTCTCATTCCACCATGCCTAGCTCACGAGACTATGGATCAGTTTCTAGCTGTTGTCAGTGGGCGTCAGTGGGTGAGGAGTGTTCCATGTTCCAAACAAGCGTAAGCAAACATGGTTGGTCGGTCGGTGGACTAGACCGCTCGAGTTTAGGCGAGCACGTAAGGCACGACATCGGTTGTAAACAACCCATGTAATCCCGCTATCGTTGCCCGTTCGCATCCGCCTAAATCAGTCGAACTAGTTATAGGACGACCTAATCAATAGGGCCGCCCTTACAATTCATAGATTCCAGACCAACCCAGAGAAGGGGCTATATTCAATAACAATTCTAAACAGATAAGATTCATACTCAAGAACAAATGGAAACAAATATGTGATTAATCAAAACATAAAATTCATGATAAAAATAATGCAAACTACTCCTAGCAGCAAAAAAATAGTCGTGTGTGCATGTGGTGTCGGATTTGCCCGAGGTACAAGGAATTTGCAAGTCAAACATACTGCAAGGGAAAAAAATATACATGTAACAAGGGAGGATGCAGAAAATCAAATTACAAACAACATACAGCCAAATTTCTAGCTCTAAACAAGTTGGAGACAAATCAAGCATCAAATTTCAGCACATGCATGTTAAGTAGACTTATCAGACAGGATTCTAATCATATTTTTCTCTAAGATATACATGCACAGTAATCTAACATCCATAATCAATAAATCTATCCTAAAACTGATACTTGGCCACCTAAAGATAATGATCCGCACCTATAGGTCACCAAGGGCTTGCGGGATTGTCCTAGGGGTGTTGGACTCGCGGGAAGGTTTCCCGAGGTCCTAAGTCAAATGCACCCATATATTAGGATACATGCAAGGACCTATCTTATAAATCACATATATGGAAAAGAATGGTGATTACCTGTGAATCTTTCTCTTGTGGTGTTGAATGCAAGGTTCATATAGAGGAAAGGAAGGAGCTTCTTCAAGCTTCTAAATCCCTTGGCTCCACCTCCTTCTACTTCTCTTTCTTTTTCTTCATTCTCCCTTCTCTCTCTTCTTTCTCTTATTTCTCTTCTCTCTCCATTGTTGCTGGAACTTGTTGTAGAAGTGAGAGAGGGAGAGGGAGTGTTAAAAGGTTTTATTTCCTAAATTTGGGCCAAATTGCCCTAAGTTATATAATATCCTTCCAATGGCCCTGTGGGACCCCTTTTTGGCTGGTGTGGCCACCCTGATTGGCCCCTGACCACCAAATTTTTATGATAGGTGCCTTATGGCCCAATGAAGGGCTGTACAAAATTTGGTGGCAAACAGACGCGGGATTTTTTCATATGGGTCCGATCTTCAAATGGCCTTACGGGGCCCAGTTTTTGTTGCTGGGGCCACCCTGATACCCCCCTAGCCATGAAATCTGTAGGATAAATGCTCCATAGCCTGTTGAAGGGTTATATAAAGTTTGACGGCAAACGAACATGGAGTTTTCCTGCCTAGGTCCAATTTACGATCAACGGTCATCATCCCTCGATTGGGCTCCAGACTCTGCGGACGAGTGTGAGGAATTAATTTCAACTTTCGACGTAAATTTAAAAGAGATCCGATGACTGAAATGCCTCATATTAATATATCAAGAAAAGAGCCAGTGATTTTGAGTTTCAAGTCTCCGGCCAAGATTATGGCGAGTCGCACTTGGCAAGTGCCGACTGGAAGACCCGAAAATCTCATTTCCAAGCGTCATCTAAGTTTGTAGTGCGCGATTGACCACAAGCCCAGTGAGGCGGACATTACTCTAAATTTTTGGATCTAGTGGCCTACTAACAGACGATCTAGATCTTGTTCGGGTAATTGGGGCATTTCTGGAAGAAATTGGGTAGGGAGATTTCTTAGGTACAGTTGTTGAGGTATGTATTAAATAAGTTCACAGTATGACCTACTCAAAATTAGTGAAAATGGTTATTCAGTCTTGATCACTCTAAACTGTCAGTTTTAGGTTAACAGAGTGACTGGATTGACTTGGTTTATTAATTAAAGTCCGAGCTATAACTGACTCGGCTTTGGTTAAATCTTTAATTTACTTATGATTTTCTTAATTAGTTAGCGATGATTCAGTTAGATTCGAGCCTATGTGAATAAATTATGGGGATAAATTTGATGTTTAAGTGATCGGTTGGGTTCATTGGTTTACTACGGTTGATCAATCTTATTTGTACAGTTCTTTATCGATATCAGCTGCATATAAGCGAGCCTCAAGCGTCAATGGTTCGTAAGTGATGACGTGGCTAGTTATTAAAAAAAATTAAGGATTTTTGGCAGACCCAAAATGGTGAAAATTTGGGGTGTTACAATCTACCCCCTTAAAAACAATTTCATCCTCAAAATTGCCTAAGGTAATTAGGTAAAGGTATTTTAATCATGTATGCCTAAGTTTCATGGATTTGATGTTCATGCGCGTGATAGGGTGCATACTATCTGTGCTAGTTGGCTTATTGTAGTTTACCCCCCTTAAAACTTTTTCACCCCAATAGTTTGCTACAATTTTTATTTTATTTTATTTAGAATATATATATAAGATTTAGATTGATGACGACGATTCCCCTCTATCTAAAGTAAATTGTATGTTTTCATTGTTCGGCAAAAACGGAGAGACGGTTGTAGTGGGCTTGAACCCGATATGTCGATCATCTACCTGACCAGGGTAGAAGGCTCATTGTATCCCTTCTTCGTCTTGGTGGATCCTAGTCTTCTGCTCGGTCAAAACAGTAAGTCCATTAGTAGTCGCCCAGGATTGAGAATTAGGTCAAGCCGTGAATGCTCGCAGGTGTATATTTCTGTAATTCCGTAGTCCGATCAATCTAAACGTTTAGGGAATGTTCATCATTGAAAAGTTCAAATCTCCTATTTATAAGGTCGTCCTTTGGGTCTTGGTCCAAGAGAATTCTCATTTTAATTCTTGTCTAAATTAGTAATTAATAAATCCCTCACTATGCCTATGGTCAAATGATTATCCTGGATGGCGTCTAATGACATAAAATTTTATATGTGTATTGTCATTTCAATCTTATGGCTAGTGGGCTATGAGTAAACTGCACTTCAGTTTCATTAATCTCGAGAGGGAAGGAATAATCGAATGTTCTAAGGTATTCTGAATGTTTGGAGTTCTAATAACACTAATAAGGACATAGGAAAAGAAAGATGAAGAATATCATATTCTCAATGTTGTTTGAACCTCGAGTTTATAAGAGAATAAGAAAACTTAAAATATGTTACTGTAATCCTCCTCTAATATGAGCTTACGGAGTATTGAACTATGAAACTCAATCCTACTCAAGGGTCCTAACTTAATTGCACACAAACAACTTAAACAAAAAGATATATGATATATATATATATATATATAATTTAATTACGGGATGATTCCTAGTACGATTATAAATAATTCCTAAATAGACATCAAATACTAACTTTAATATGAAAAGACATGACCACTCCATTGGCAACTCGAAGTTACAGAAATTTTTTGTTTCAATCCTTCCATTATTTGTAACATATTTGTCACCTTTAATTACTATATTATTTGTAAATTTTTATAGTAATCCATCATTAAACTTACTTTTATTTCACAAAATTTCATTTCATCTGAAGTTTCACAAAAATTATAAAAATTTAGAAAGTGCTAGTTGTCCCAAACCAATGATTTTCTTTTTGTTTCTAAAATATCATTTACTTCTTGTAACGTTTTTCATACTCAAAGTAACTAAATTATTTTCTAAATTTTTATAGTAAGTTTTCATTAAGTTTACTCTCATATTATAAAATATCATCTCGTTTTGAGTTGTATAAAAATTACTAAAATTTTAGAAGTAACAATTGTCTGAAACTAATGATTCTTTATATGATTGAGAAATGTCTTTATTTCTTGTAAAGTTTCTTATACTTTTACTACTTAAATTATTTAAAAAATTTTTGTGATAATTTATCATTAAGTTTAAATTCATCCTACAAAATTTCATCTCATTTGGAGTTGTAAATAGACTTTTAAAATTCTAGAAGTAATAACTGTCTACAACTAATGATTTCTGGATAGTTGTCAAAACATCCTAAAATTATTTATGTGAAACTAGACTTATTAATCTTCAATTTGGTTTTTGAATCACCTCGATCGGAGTTATATCGAGGAAAATATGATTTTTTAAAGTTGATACAAAATCTATAGATTTTTCAACGTGAGAAACCCCCCCCCCCCCCCCCCCCTCGAGCGGGGGCCACGCGCCCTTCTAACTCACCAGGTGGGGGTCCCGCCGAAGTCCCCACCGATGTCTAGCTCCCTGAGCGGCGGTAAGAACTTCCAGCACGCATATCTCGCAAACTAGAATGAGTTATTCAAAATGTCATATATGAATCTAGGGTAGGAGAAGCTACTCTATTCAAATAATATGGTTATTTCACAAG
The DNA here is from genome assembly GCA_037074715.1 of Magnolia kwangsiensis. Classification (NCBI taxonomy): domain Eukaryota; kingdom Viridiplantae; phylum Streptophyta; class Magnoliopsida; order Magnoliales; family Magnoliaceae; genus Magnolia; species Magnolia kwangsiensis. The sequence goes on from CM073582.1 coordinate 27,248,240, forward strand.
ATTCCATCAGGTTAATGGTTAAAAGTCCATTTTATTTATATTTTTACTATTTATAGTAATTTTTTTTAATTATAGTTCTTTATCCTTGAAGTTTAGGATTTGTATTTAAAATGAAGGTACGTAGAAAAATTAGACGAATAAAGTGGTGGAAGGTGGGATTTTTGAAGAAGATGGGTTAAAAGGGGAGATTTTAAAGGTTAATGGGCTTGAGAGGAAATGAGATTTGAAAGATTAGCTTAGAGAAGGGACTTCTCGTAGAAAAAGAATGGATTTGGAAGAGAGAGTTGATGGCGGCCCTTTTTGGATTCAAGGGGCTGTCCACTTGGTGGTCAAGGTAGATCAGAAGTCTCTCAAGCTCAAGGCAGAGACAACTCGGCCTGTTAAAATTGAAATGGGAGTATGTTGTACCTCGAATCGGATTATTGGACGTGCAATGCACGTGTTTGGGGCAACGCGTGCTACGTCAGCTGGTTGACTCCTTAACATTAGGTCGTATTGCCTCCAATCTTCGAATTTTCAACTATAAGTGATTTAGATCATTATTTATGATCTGAGTCCTTCTATACCTGATCCTTAGGCTAAGACTTCGGTGTTCAGATTAGCCGGATGGTTTGGTCCTAAGGTCCTATAAGTGTCACTAAGTTCAATCGCTCCTTACTACGTCAGCGAATGCGTTATGGCGAGTTCATAATCCACAACCCAATTTAATCCAAACCATTACTTTGATATCATCTGTAGCACCCCGGGTTTTCAGGGGTCATGTAGGAACTCAGCTCCCAAATTCTCAAGGGCCACGGGTGCCCTAATGAGCTTCAGAATTTAATTACATTTGGATGATCTCATAAACAATGGAGAGTTTAGCAAGGCATAAAGTAGTATCAAGTGTCACTAAATATAAAAATATCCAAACCATAAATCCAAAATCATCTAAATAGGGAACCATTCCCACCCATACATGACTCACAGTGGCTAGAACCCTGACCCATACCCCGTGGTAACCCGAACTCAGACTAAAAGAATCCGCCGAAAGTCTGGAAGTAGAGAAGCTCCTCTTCCTCATCCATGCTCATCCCACTCAACTCGTCGAGCTCCACTTCACCTGCATCTAATGACGTGTCTGCTTGGTGTTTTAAAATACTGTCCCAGAGTGAAAGTTAGTAGCTAACTCAGTGGGTGTCATTAGCCATAAGTTACATCAAATAACAATTCCATATGAATTTAATAAAAAATATAAATTCATAAATCACTAACTAGTTTTTGTTAAGGCATATGCATGAGTTATGTATGATCCATGACCTCACCTACAACACTCCCTCGAGCGACTAGCCACTTCGTCTCATGATCGCGCATGAGCAACACTCCCTCATTGCGACCTCAACTGTCGAGTCGCCAAATGCTAGCTAATGCGATGCGTGAATAATGTATTAGCCGAGTTTTTAGTTAATTTCTTTCATCCAGCAGGCTGGGGAAACTAGTATACCTCGACGATATCAATGCCCTTATCCATTTGCAAGGCCAGGACCCCTCAACATGTGAGGCTAAGACCACGCGATCCTTAATCCCATCGGAGTCCCCACCCCCGATTGCAAGCACGTGGGGAGTACTGGGAAGAGAGATCGCTCATAGTCACTACAGGGAGGCTTGTCACCCCAGCGTAGGCCGACAGCTCGGACATAGTGTCCCATTCCACCATGCCCGACTCACGAGACTGTGGATTAATTTCTAACTATTGTCAGTGAGTGTTAGTGGGTGAGGGGTGTTCCAGGTTCTAAACAGGCGTAAGCAAACATGGTTAACAAACATGGTTGGTCAGTTAGTGGACTAAACTGCCCAAGTTCAGGCGAGCATACAACGCATGACATCGGGTGCAAGTAACTCATGTAGTCCTGCTACCATTGCCAGTTCGCGTCTGCCTAAATCAGTCGAACTAGTCACAGGACGACCCAATCAACGGGGCCGCCCTTACAATTCGCAGATTCCTGACCTACCCAGAGAAGGGGTTATATTTAATAGTAATTCTAAACAGATAAGATTCATACTCAAGAACATATGAAAATAAACATGTGATTAATTAAAACATAAAATCTAGGATAAAAATAATACAAACTACTCCTAGCAACGAAAAAATAGTCATGTGTGCATGTGGTGTCAGATTTGCCCGAGGGATAAGGAATTTTCAAGTCAAACATACTGCAGGGGAAAACAAACACACACGCAACAAGGAAGGTTGCAGAAAATTAGATGCACAAACAACATATAGTCAAATTTTCAGGTCTAAACAAGTTGTAGACAAATCAAACATCAAATTTCAGCACATACATGTTAGGTAGACTTATCAGACAGGATTCTAATCATATTTTCCTCTAAGTTATACATGCACAGAAATCTAGCATCCATAATCATTAAATCAATCCTGAAACTAGTACTTGGCCACCTAAGGATAATGATCAGCACCTATAGGTCGCCAAGGGCTTGCGGAATCGTCCTAGGGGTGTTGGACTCGCAGGAGGCTTTGTCGAGATCCTGACTCAAATGCACCCGCATGTTAGGATACATGTAAGGACCTAGCTTACAAAATGCATATATGGAGAAGAATGGTGATTACTTAGGAATCCTGTTCTTGTGGTGGTGAATGCAAGGTTCCTATGGAGGAAAGGTAGGAGCTCCTTTAAGCTTCTAAATCCCTTGGACCCACCTCCTTCTACCTCTCCTTCTTTTTCTTCTTTCTCTCTTCTCTCTCTCTCTTCTCTCTTTCTTCTCTCGCTTCTCTCTCCCTTGTTGTTGGAACTTGCTATGGAAGTGAGTGAGAGAGAGGGAGTGTTAAAAGGTTTTATTTCCTGGATTTGGGCCAGATGGCCCTGAGCTATATAATATCCTTCCAATGGCCCTGTGGGACCCCTTTTTGGTCGTTGTGGCCACCCTGATAGGCCCTTGGTCACCAAATTTTTAGGATAGGTGTCTTATAGTTTGATGAAGGGCTGTGTAAAATTTGGCAACAAAAAGGACACAAAGTTTTTCCGTATGGGTCCAATCTTCAAATGGCCCCGCGAGGCCCAGTTTTGGTTGTTGAGGTCACCCTGATGCCCCCTTGCCTATGAAATATGTAGGATAAATTCTTTATGGCTTGATGAAGGGTTGTATAAAGTTTGACGGCAAACGAATGTAGAGTTTTACCGCATGGGTCCGATTGCGATCAACGGTCATCATCCCTCGATTGAGGTCCAAACTCTGCGGAGAAGTGTGGGGAATTAATTTCAGCCTTCGGTATAAATTTAGAAGAGATCTGATGGCTGAAATTCTCCATATTAATATATCAAGAAAAGAACCTGTGATTTTGAGTTTCAAATCTCAGGCCAAGATTATGGCGAGTCGCACTTGGCAAGTGTCGTCTGGATGATGCGAGAATCTTATTTTCATGCATCATTTAAGTCCGTAGTCCGCGATGGACCATAAGCCCAATGAGGCGGACATTACTCTAAAATTTCAGAGCTAGTGGCTCACTAACAGGCGATTTAAATCTTGTTCGGGTAATTGGGGCATTTATGGAGTAAATTGGGTAGGGAGATTTCTTGGGTACAGTTGTTGAGGTATGGATTGAATAAGTTCACAGTTTGGCCTACTCGAGATTAGTAAAATTGATAATTCAGTCATGATCACTCTAAACTGTCAATTTTAGGCTAAAAGAGTGACTGGGTTAACTTGGTTTATTAATTAAAGTTCAGGCCATAGCTGACTTGGCTTTGGTTAGATCTTTAATTTAATTATAATTGTCTTGATTAGTTAGTGATGGGTCGGTTAGATTCAGGCCCTATGTGAATAAATCATGGGAATAAATTTGATGTTTAAGTGATCGGTTGGGTTCATTGATTTTCTACGGTTGATCAATCTTATTTGTATGGTTCTTTATCGGTACCAGTCGCGTACAAGCTCACCTCGAGCGTTAATGGTTCGTAAGTAATGACGTAGCTAGTTATTAAAAAAAATTGAAGGATTTTTTGGCAAACCCAAAATGGTAAAAATTCGGGGTGTTATAGCTTTTCTCTCTTCGCTCATTAAACTTTTAAGTAACTCAACCATGTCACTATGTCGACTATCCATTTACATGTAAAATTGTATTTATATCAGTTATAATTTTACAAAAAACACTCTAATTATCTTGAAGATCTTTTCATTCATATTGTCTCATGCATTAATGCTACATGTTGCCCTCTTATTGGTTTTTTTTTTTGGAATAGTCATAAATAAGGTACAACACTTCCAATGTCCAAGGAGTGGATCTGAGACGACGGGTTTTCAAGTAGATGTTATACCATATTCTTGACCGTTCTTGGATAACCTAATTGAAAAGGATAGGTGTTAGAGCAATGGAAAGATATTACAACTTAATGATCACCAGAGATGTTTGGAGTTCTTTTTACGGAATCACACCTGACAGCATGACAAGACAAAGAGCAGTTGAGTTGATTTCAAAAGAAAACCAAGTGGTCGAGTGTCATCCTAGAGGTCGATAAAGTGACTGATGTTTATCCTAAAAGCCGATCAAGCGGCCGATGTCCATCCTGGAGGTCAATCAAGCGGCCGAGTTTCATTCTTGAGGTCGATCAAGTGGTTGATGATCGTTGAGGAGCTTGACTGAGTAGCCGAGCGGAATGAGATCGAGTTAGCAACTAGGCTTGGAGTGGCTACTAGGATAGGTGGCAAGGAAACCTCTAGAAGGCAATAATACTAAACGGTTACACGACAGATGGTAAAGGGAGAAAAAGAGAAACTTAAGTGGTGGTGTTAAGCAGTTACAACTACTATTAGAACGTGGGAAGCATCCAGAAGGCAGTAGTGTTGAACGGTTATGGTAACCGTCGGAACGTGAGAAGGAACTAGGATGGTTGGATCGAAGCTATAAATAAAGGTGGAATGCAACGAAGAAAAAAAAAGGGTCTCATACCAACCCAAAAAGCCAAATTCATCTTTTAATTATCCTATCGATTTACATTTTATAGTGTAATCATTTACTTGTCAAGCAAGATTTACATTCCATAGTGTATCTTTACTTTCCAGCCTACTGTTTTATATTCCATAGTGTAATTAGTAATAGTAATTAAGTAATCAGTAATCCATCTTTCAATTATCCTGTCATTTTACATTTTATAGTGTAATCATTTACTTGTCAAACAAGATTTACATTTCATAGTGTAATCTTTACTTTTCTGCCTATTGTTTTACATTCCATAGTGTAATCAATAATAGTAATTAAGTAGTCAGTAATCTTTAGCTATAATTTGAATATAAGCTCCCACGCTGGATTCAACTCATCCATAGAAAAAAGTGTTCTTCAGTTGTTCCTTGCAACCGATTGTAAGGATTTCTTTTTCATTTCATTATGATATATATTGAAAAGTCCTTTCGTAAGGAAGGCAGTAGTGTAACCCATCATCAGAGGATGAACCCTACCCTCTGAATATCACTTGATGCAATTTTTACATACTGAGCAAGTGGTTGAATAGGTGACCAATCTCTTTAAATTTCGATCATACATTATATGTTTGTCTATCTCGGCACTGGGGGTCATTGTTGTTTATTTGAATTGAAGGTGCAATCACCTAGTGCACAAAACAACCGCAACACTAGAAAGTTAAAACAATCATATGGTCATGATTGGAAAACAAAGGGAATAATTTTCTTCAGGGACTCAAATACCATAAAAGGAAACGAATGTGATGTGTTAATCCATCCCTTTGTAATTATAGATTAGAGAGGAAGATCCTGAGCAGATACTAATTAAATACTGAAATTTTGTGCATAATCATCAGGCATGCTATCAACGTCCATGAATATGGATGTGGTCGGCTCAACTGATGGTCCACCTCTAGGATGGGTCATAGCCCAAAGATCACCGTGATTGCTGTGAGCCTAACCCTACTCGTGAGAAAATTACGGGCAACATCCTGCATGATGTCCTTATGAGTTGGTTTCGATCGTTGGGTGCATCATTTTATTTATTTATTTATTCATCCAATTAACAATAATGATCCACATGAAGGCGCGGTGGATGTTATGAACCATCCATCTTCTGAGTACTATTGTGGATAGGCACTCTGTTCGATAACTGTGAGAAAGAACGACCCCAGCCGTCAAGTTGTAGAGTTGAATATGAGCCATTGATAGTTTTCCTTTCGAAGGTCCACATTCAACCATACATAAATCGATGGTAAGAAAAGATTAGCCCTATACGATTTTTTTGTATCTCATCCACGACCGCACACAGAGGGTGATTGATTTACCTGCGTTCAGTTCTGGTTGACCTTATCAACAGGTTGGATGACAAATAAACATCATGAATATGCTTAAAGTGGCCTTGAAAATTTTTAAGGGTGATAGTTCAATCATCACTGTTTCTTGTGGTGTGGTGTAACATCCCAAAAATCGGGGGTTGAACAAAAACTCCACTCCCGAGTTTCAGAACATCATTTATGCAACATTTTCAATGATGGATGAATGTTGTTCATATTAGTGCAGAAAACATGAGTGGGATTAGACCAAAACAGCATATCATACTCCAGAGACAGTTAAATTAGTAAGCGGAAGAATGTAATAGATATATAAGTATATGAACTGTTGTAGGTCTCTAGAGTGTGAACATGTTACCAGGTTAAACATATACATGTATACTCCAAAAATGATAAAAAGAATATACATGGGTGTGTAAGAAAAAGGCAAAATACCAAGTATATTGGCATCTAATCAGAAACCCTGTAACCCCGTCAATCAAAACCTGCATATAGGAGGGATCCTCCTCATCATCATCAAGTCCGGCTCAGCTTCACAAGTATCGCCATCATCTGTAATTAAAATATGAACTGTTTGGTATGCGCAACACCGTCCCGTAACGTGAGAGTGAGTAATTAACTCAGTGGAATCATAGAGCAAAGATTAGCATGTTCTCAAATCAATCATGCGATAATAGTAAAGCAATTAATCAAACATTCCTAGATACTGTTGTTAATGTAATATGACATGACATGATGGATGCCCTCATCGACATTCTCCCTCATACGGCACCATCTGCGTCTGCGGCATACTTGCGTACCGCTCAGTGCTCCACATCTTCCAGGCACATGCAATGTGATGTTGATATGATTACTGAGTTATTATTAGTCCTTTTCATGCAGCAATATTAGAAAACTAAGGTACTTCCCTTATATCAATCCCAACACAGATCCTGTCTAGGGTCGTCACTCCTAGTAATCTCATACGATGTTTTATTTATAGGTCACTGCAAGGGCTGCCAGGGCTGTTGCTCGCACTCGTTACACCGCTCCCCAATCACCTTATCAATACAGGCCTAATTATCCTTAAGACTGCATCAGGACTCGTCGCCCCCATGCGGTGTCAGGATAAACTCAAGGTCACTACGAAGGGCTCGTCACCAATCAGTGTAGGCCGACAGCAAGAATATAGTGTCCCATACCACCACAATCTGCTCAGAGTAGGGTGCTCACTCGTCACAACGGGGAGGTTTATGGCCCCAGCGTAGGCCGACAGCTCGACCACGGTGTCCCATACCACCATGCTCGGATTATGAGTCTTATTGGATCAAGGTACCATGGTTAACAGAGTTTTCAATGGTAAGTTCAGTACCCTAGGTTCAAGCAGTTATGACTCATACATGGTGAACATACAATGGTCAGTCGGGTTACTTGACGGGCTCGACTAGTACGAGCGCATCTTAAGCTGAACGACATGAAGTGCATGAAACACTTCGTGTGGCCTAACCACTGCCGCCAACCCAAAACATGACTCGCGTTCATTAACGCGTCCTTCGTGGTAAATAAAAACTAACCACGAATTCGATCCATTACCAACTGCCTGGACTAGGTCATAGCCCCAAACATTTGTAAACAACATCAGTAAGCATATGAGAGTAGTAGAAATGAATATAAACAATACAAGCATGTTGATACGTGTTATAACATATAACTTAAGCAAATAATCCCACACATGCATTTCATATAAACAATGAAATCAATACATATAGCCAACATGATGGAAATCGTTTACATCAGTATATTACTTGAGAATTCAATCTCAAAACTCATACACAACACCATTTACTCAATACATACTAATACAAACATTTATACAAACACTTAGACTACACACTTTAGTCTACATAGCGTATGTCAACTCAAAGTGCGCTTAAGGGCGAATCTCTTCGTCAAACCAATCATGCACGCATTCCTAATATTCTAACACGATAAATAGCCATGACAAACAATTTAGCAAAATATGAATGCAAACTGTATTTCCTACAAATGACTAAAATGCCCTAACTCTCATATTTCCCGTACGTTTACGAAACAGAAAACGGACAACATGTTGTACATGTCAAACGACGTTGCCGTCGATAATCTACTATTAAACGACATTGAAAGCTTTGAAATCAGCTAATCAAAGTGTCTAAAATCCTCACCTTTTTACCCTAGATGTGTATCGTTTCGAATGGAGCGTATACGCTTTGTCTACAGTGAACAGGCGACTTAATACACAAGCTACATAAGCTACATCGCTAATGACTCGAAGGAAACTCCAAATCAGCAAGTGTTTAGGGCTTTTCCTTATCTAGAAATGCGTTGAAAATCACCGGCAAAGTGATTAGGATGCGTTGCTTAAACACGTGAAACGGTTGCAGCAAGTGGCAGGAAGATCACCCCCACACTCTCTCACAAACTCTCACTTTCTCTCTCACTCTAGCTAGGGTTTCTAGAAAATTCGGATGGGTGAGAAAAGTGAGGGTTTCAAACCCTTATATAAGCTAAAACCTTCCCAAATTAGGCTTGGGAACAAAGTTCACTTGAGGTATAACCAAATCGATGCTGTTCTGGTCCAAAAGAGCATTTCGGGAGGTCCCCTGGTCGAACGCAGTTGGACTTAAGCTCATGGTCACTGGATGTTGCTCACACGAAGTTTTCAGACCAGCAGAGTTCGTAGATCGCATGTGGAGGTCCAGTTTTAGTTCAGCGGTCATCGCACCTAGATCAGGTTTACAAGTCTCGTGATATGAAAGAGAAATTTTTCCTGATCTGAGGGTGAAATTTGGCTGAATTCTGACGGTCAGAACGCTTAATAATAACGCGTCAAGTCATGTGCCAGATTTGAATTAAAATTTTCAAATCTAACCATTTTCTCACTCTCTTCACTCCAGGCTCAATGAAATAGCCTCTGAACATCGATTGGGCTTGATTTTCGAAGCGATTGTCAAGTCCAGCCAAGCGGTCATAACGGTCTAAGATGGTAGATATCGGACTTTCAACGCGCGGTTTAGATCCAATACAAAGTTTCAAAGGGTTCCCGAGAACAAACCGGTTTAGAGTTTGATCCTAGGTTTCAGGGTATTATAACACCATTGATTGTACAAGTTTTGGATCTTGTAGAATGTATTTAAAGCGATCAGGGACAATTTCGCAACTACTCCAGCGTAGCGATAGCTAACTTACGCTTAGTTTCTAAAGGAATTAATCCTAAGTGATTTCTTTGGCTTTGGAATTGGGTTCTGAGAGGTTACTAAAGTGTTTTGGTTAACCCATTGCCTAAGGACGTCTAATCCCAAGTTGGCAAAAATCTGGGGTGTTACATGTGGTCCACTTGAGATTATTTAGATGTACTTAAGTTTTTGAAACAAATCTTAAAATGAGCAGGAAAAAACAAATGGATGGAGTGGATATACAACATATCTTCCAGGTGGTGCCTACAGTATCCACGCCCTACTGATCACCTCTGAACATCTCTGCAAGTGGGTCCCACGATATGTTGGATTCTGGATCTGCATGACTAGCTACTTAAAATGAACTCTCGTTTGGCAGAACTAGTGCAACAGTTGGATGTGGAAGATGGTTTACACACAGAATTCTGTTATACACTTTATACAGACTAGCTATGTTGGAATGCGGGAACGGATTAGGTGCGGTCCTGGGCCGTGTTGGCTCCCCCAATAGCTGGTCTTGACGTATATTTTGTCCCCATTCATCTGTTTTGCTAGTTTATTTTAAAATTCAATTGCAAAATTATAATAGATCCAAGCCTCAAGCTGACCATACCATAAGAAATAGCGGTGATTGGCTATTAAAAGCTTTTTGTGGGCCACAAAAGTTTTGGACCAAGTGTGTGTGTGTATATATTTTTCCTGTTGGCTTTTTAGCACACCCCACTGTTAGTTTACCCTTCAATATTAACCACCCCCACTAGGGATTGATACCAAGTCCTTAATGTTGAAACGAAGTATCGTTACCCAATCTACCACTTGAGCTATGGATTAGGGTAGACCAAGTTTATATTTATTTTCTCATTTCATCATGCTTTGTGGGGGCACATATTGGTTACTACCCCATTGCACCCTGATATATATGTTTTTATCATGTTGTCTATTCATTTTGATGGATCATTTAGAGCATGAACCAAAAAAGGAGCTATATTTTAGGCTTCAGCCGGCCACACTAAAAAAGTAGTGAAAATTGAATTTCTATCATTAAAAACTTTCCGAGGGCCACTGTGCTGTTTATCTGCCGTCTAATTAGTTCATAAGGTGGTAGGCTTGCATGAAGTGAAAACATAAATATGATCATCCATGCCCATTTATATAAGTTTTCAACGGGGAGACTTTAATTCATACTACCTATAGTTTTGTTCACTCGAGCACTAAGTTTGCCTCCTTTTCAAGTTAATGCCCTAAAATGATAGTTAAAATGGATGTATATCTTAGCAAAAATACATACATTAAAGTGGGCCTAGAAAAGCCCTAACAGGACGTCTTGGGTTGTGGTGACCTTATCAATAGGTTGGATGGAGGCATTTTGGTGGGCTGGAAGAAGATTTTAACGGTAAGTGTCCAGTTACCACCGTTTCCTATGGTGCAGTCCACCTTAAACTTGGACATGCTCATTTTTGGGCTCATGCACCACGATGACAAATTTTTATTTTTGTTACTCCCTTCTGCAGCTCTACAAAATTGCCCACTGTACAGGATCCAAGCTATTCATTGGGTGGGCCCACCGCTTAAATCCTATTCTAAAAAATCAGGCCAGTTTAGTGACTAGGTGGATCATGTATCTAACATAATAAAAGAATGGGTAAAAATTATTCAATGGTCCAAATTCAACATACATATATGTCCCACGAAATGATCGGATCAGCCAGAGATTTGAAATAAGGAGTCTAACCAAGGGGATTCACGTGATGAGGGATCTCACACAAGTATTACAAGTTGCCACGTGTGAGGAGCAAGTGTATACGCTCGAGTTTGAGGAGCATTCTCCTTATGGCAATTTGCTAGCCAATGGCTGATGGTCGGTGATCTGTGGGCCCGCCATGATCTATGTGTTTCATCCATATCATCCATCTATTTTTATAGATCATTTTATAGTATGAGAACAAAACTTAGATGTATTCCAATCTAAAGTGGATAACATTACAGGAAAGAATGTTGAATGAACATCGACCATTAAAACTTTTTGGTGGCCATAAAATTTTTGGATCAAGCTGATCTTTGTTTTTTCCCTTCATCTTGGTCTGTATGACCCAATCAACAGATTGGATGTCAAATAAACAGTACAGTCGGCTTTAGGAGGATTTTAATGGTGGATATCCAACCACTATTGTTTTCCTGTGGTGTGGTACACCTGAGATTTATATCCCTCTCATTTTGGATCGACCCCTAAAATGATCTTTAAAAATGGATCAACGGAATGGATAAAACACGTAAATCATGGTGGGGCCCACAGAGCACCTACCACCAGACACCGGGCTGGTGGCAGGGGAGTAGCCAATCCGAATCCATTTGCTAGAGCTAGAACATTGCTGACATCTCGTACTTCTGAAAGTTGGACTCTAACTCTTACATATTTCTGTAACAGTACAACTGCTCAATGGTCAAACTTATTTTGGGGTTTTCTGTACGAACGATGATACTGTAGACGGAGGAGAACCGGTGAATGGTGGAATTAACTTTTACAGTACACGTGTCACAGAGTTACCTATCAATCTGTACGGCTGATATAGTAGGCCCAAGCATGGGTGATCCACCTACAGAAAATGATACGTATCAAATAATCCTTGCCCTCATTTTACTTCATTTTTCAGTACTTAATTTTGACAGTTATAATGTTTCGTTTTGAACCATTTATTTAAAAATCATTTATCAAATTGGTAGGATCATCTGATCCGTGTACCTTTAAATATTTTTAATCCATTAGAGGAACAATTAGATGGAAGGTCCCGATTGATACATTGACATGTCACGTGTACTCCGGACAGATGTCTCTACGGTACACGTACTCTACTTTACCATCTCCTCTTTTTACACTATTAAGTAGTAAAAATGCATATAATACTCGTAACCCAAGATTTCAACGAGTTACTAAGTTCAAACTCATAAATCCAATTTCCAATGATTTGACCCTCCAAACTATGATTCGGGCTTCAAACCTTGTGTTCATATAATAATACATTATAAATTGCTGATATTGGTTTTAAGTGGCTGCTGTCGGTTGTACGGTTAGGTGGGCCCATACCACGGTGGCCACTTTATTAGACATCCTTACTTTATGGGGTTCAGCTGTTTAACAACCATACTTTCGAATTTCAAAACAGTGGTTTGTTTTTTAATCAATTGTTGGCTGGCACACTTACATTTATACTCATGTGAATGTGATATAACACACGGTTGAGGTGCAGTTGGGCCATAGTTTTAAATCTTGGTGACGCGACCTGAAACTCGCCGAGTCTCGACTCGATGAGGGGCATTTGAGCTCACATACTCAGAAAAGCTAAACCAAAGGAGAGTCTACCTGAAAGCCACACAAATCATTTGTGATTCAATGGCTGTTTTTATACTAATCTATGTTATATGCATCTATTATTAGTGAAATGTTATACCTAATTTAAGTATTAAGTACGAGTCTAATCGAATTGAGTTTTCGAGTTAAACCGAGTAGATATCGAGTGCAGTTATTTAATTTGAACGTTTCCGATTTTGGAGTGTTAGGGATATATGCGTCCCGGGATAGCCACATGTTGGATTTTGAAGTCGTTCACTGGAAATTTGGATCCTGGGCTTTCTTTTCTTCAGTGTGGTTCTCGGTGATGGCTCGAACGTGAAGCCAAGTGAGAGCTTGCCTGTTTTGTAGCCAAAATTGCTGGGATGAGGATTTGTTAGGTATCCAGATGCACATTCAGAGGGTGTGTAAGTTCGTTTAGGTGGGGTCCATTAGATTGATGGTTTGGATCAATAAGCCATTAATTTCACCTGTATGGAATACTTCATGAACATGGTTATCACAGATACTTCAGGCACTTTGGTGGAATTTTCTTTTGTTGGGTTGGGCATCCTAGATGTTATGGGAAAATAGACTGACTTACTATTGACAGACAAGGTCAACAATTTGAACAAGCGACCGGTGTGATCCCATGGCTAGACCTTTGTCACCTCGACCAAATATGGAGGAAGGCTGAGGTCAACCTCCTCGACCAAGTATGGAGGAAGACCAAGCTCAACCTCCTCGACTAAGTATGGGGAAAACCGACCTCTACCTCTAGGTACGAGGTCGAAGCATCTAATAAATTGCAACATGAGGCAAGCTAACTCACCTCGGGTCGACAAGACCCATCCGTAGATGAACACAACACTGACTTCAACTGTGACCTAGCTCGGATCAATTCGAGACGGTTGAGCTCACCCATTGTGGGATCCGACCTAACCTCAATCAGGTCTGTTCGTGTTCTCGATTGAAGATCACATAAATCGACTTTCACACGAGTCACTCCAAGATTCCAGTTAAGGATATAGAAATATCTGTCATTCAAGGAATCTGAATCTTACTATAATCAGTTCCTACCAAACAAGGATATGTGCCCCTTACGACATCGCCCTTCCTCACCTATAAATAAGAAAGCCCACAATGGTAAAAGGTACGCACAATCTCTAGCCTTAAATTCTCAATATCTAACTAGATTCAGGTTCCTGACTTAGGCATCGGAGGGTCTAGGGTCTTATTTACCTATACCTTGTGCAGGTTCACGAGTCCAAGGAAAGCTAACCGGATTTCTCATCAGCACTAGGAATAAACAACTCTCATACATATATGTTCCACGCTTAACGATCCAGACTAGCCATCCGAAGGGCCCCACCTTTAGCGACACATTAATCAAATATCATGCAAATTCAAGAAAATATACTTGTGGGGCAAATGGACCATAAAATACGATATGAAATATCTGTTTACAATGACCAAAGAATATATCATATCTACGGTGAGGATCATTCGATCAAAAAGACATATGAGCTTCCTCCTAAACTAGCTGGTGGACAGGTGAAATCCATTGAGATGGGGCCCACTTGCTTGGATGTAATTTTGTAATAAATGAAGTTGATACGGAGTAGATGAGTGGACGAGTGATTTTTTTGTAAGGAGATGGGTCAGTGGTCAGTGAAGCATTATCATTCAATTTAAAGGCCGTTATTTGATGTATTCCAGCAGGGTGTCATGGTTGGCACTCATGTATTCGAAAATTGTACACATTGGGTACAAATTACTCAAATTGAATTCCCAAAAAGTGGGGCCCACTGCATACAATCCTAACCTTTGATTAACAAACATTTGTTTATCGATCTGGCACCATTACCTACTTTTCATTTTAACCGTCCACTAATGTCCTGGGCCAGTTTGAACATCAGTTCAGTATGTCTCTTTTAGTGTATGGTTTAATTCAAATTACAATTATATTTATGAGTGCATGCATGTGTACGGTTTAAATCAAGTCTCACTTGTATTTATGGGCGCATGTATATAAGCTATGGGCTTTTGCCAGAGTATCAAAGTTTTTCTCATTTATAGTAGCATGCTTGGTTGCCTAAGGTCTTTTTTTTTTCAAAATAAAAAATAAAAAATAAAAAATGAAAAAAAGAAAGAAATAGAGAGTGGCTCAGATTGCGTAGCGTGGCACGCCCCACCAACCTTGGTGGTGTGTTAATGTGGTGAAGTTATGTGGGACCACCATGATGTATGTGTTATATCCACACCATCCATGCATTTTAACAGATCATTTTAGGGAATGATCGAAAATATGAGGAAGATTCAAAGCTTAAGTAGGCCACACCATTGAAAACGGTGGGGATTGAATGCCTACCGTTGAAAACTTCTTTTGGGGCCACAGAAGTTTTGGATCACGCTTATATATATGTTTTTCTTCACGAGGCTTATATGAAGAATAAACAACATGGTGGGCCCTAGGAAGGTTTCAACATAGGGCATCATTGTCCCACTGTTTTCTGTGGTGTGGTCCACTTGAACTCTGGATTCACATCATTTTAAAGGACCTGAAAAAATGAATGGCTAGTGTGGATATAACTCATACATCGCAGTGGGCTCACAAAACTTTGCCACATCAAGACATCGGAGGTCGATGGTGTATGCTAACTATGCAATCTGAGTCCGGAAAACAGATGAGGACACGGAAATTTTGTACTCCGTTCATTGAGGCTACTAACTCTCATTCATTACGGACAATAACAAATGTCTGTTTGTAGTTTGAATGCGTGCATAAACACGTGCATGCATGGATGTTATCGTTGCGTAGATCCCTTTTGGAACAATCCATTGTTCCTAAAACAGGGGAATGATATCAATTCTCTGCCAGTACATTTATTGTTGAACAGGGCCATCTGATCTACTTACCCAGACTTGCTGATGACTGGCCCACACTGGATTGGCTATAGCTGAAAAAGGAAAATCATAGCCATCCAAAATCCAAACAATTGCCAACAAATGAAGCATTAGGAAATCTTGGGCAGAAGTCCGAATTTAATGGACAGAAATCCATTGGCTGGTCAGGTGTGTCCTCTGACTCATCAGACATCTGTTACCGTTGGTAGTTTTTAACTAGGTGCGTCAGTCATGGCATACAACTGCTTCTTCTCGTCTTGGTGCAGCTCCATGGATATTAAATTTGTCTTGTGTGTCATGATGACTCGACCCTTTATGCCGTTTCTCTTTACTTTTAACCAAATTACAAGAAGGATTTTACTTGAGAGATTTTTTCTACTGTAAATCTCATATTATATTTTATTTTATTTATTTATTTATTTTTTCAAAATTTTACTTTCTAAAAGTATATCATTTTTTCTGAACAAAAATACTCCTACATTAGAAACCCATTTTCTTTAATATTCTCTCATCTCCTCCTCTACAAAAACCTATTTTCTGGATTCTTATCTTTTCTTCATACAACAATATCTCTATACGTGGATTCTTATCTCTTCTTCATACAACAATACCTCCATACGTGGATTCTTATCTCTTCTTTATACAATAATGCCTCTCTACCTGATTCTTATTTCTTCTTCATACAACAATACCCCTCTATCTAAAACTTATTTTCTATAATCTTCTATCATCTTCATACAACAATACACATCCACCTAAAATCTATTTTTTGAAATCTTCTCTCTTCTTCATATAAAAATGCACTTCCGACAAACCGTTACTTCTTTGTCTTTATTTTAGTTTGTCAAGAAATGACGAAAATGGTACCTCCATCAAAGAAAGCACGCACTATAGATATATTTGATCAAATTGCCTGAAACCTAAATCGAAAAAATTTCTTATAAGTCATAGAAGTCATGGATCAAGCTCCTATTTGTGTTTTCCATTCATCCATGTCTACATCATGCTATGAACAGGCTAGTTGACAAATACAACATCACTGTGGAGCCTAGCAAGGTTTCAACAGTGGAAATGATTATCCCCATTGTTTCCTATGGTATGATTCACTTGATGTTTGGATATGCTTCAATTTTGGGCTCAACCCCTTGAATTAGATGGAAAAACGGCATGGATAGACCACATACATTCATGTGAACGTCGGTCAATTTCACGTGATGCTCGGTCAATTTCATATTAGGCTTGGTCAATTTCTATAACACCCTGGTCCTCGTAGCCCGAGGATGATCACTCGAGTATGAGAATCCGAGGGTTACGTCATGAATAAAGGCCTCACACATACAATGTATAGAGAATTTTATGACATATCATAAAGAGAACTACACAAGTAAAATTGTCGTAAGCATTAATTAAAAAAATTTAAATCTGCATGTGTATCAACAAAATTAAATCCCACTGTAAAGGATTTTAATTACAATCCTCAAAATGTAAGCAAGATATAAAGTCTGAAATACGAAAGCAAGTAAATTTTAAGATATCAATTAAGCTCCAACACCTCAATTGCATCGGCATAAAGGTCCTCCTCGCCGAACTCCTCCTCAGCCATCCCTGGGGTCTCGTCATAGGGGTTTCTATTTGCCATTATATCTGCATCTATTTGGTGTAACTGCATGATTAGACGAGTGAAAACTCAATGAGAATTTCCCTCAAGGATTCAAGCATATCAATTCATTCCAATGTAGATTAAATCTGCATATTCATTTCATAAGACAGTAACATCATATATACATACGCATGGATGTATGAATGTATGCTCAAGTCACAGATCTGGGGATGCACATCCAGCTGTCAAAAGAAAAGGTCACCCACAGTAGTCAGACTACTTGGAAAAGACCATGTAGGTGAGTGCGCCCAAGGATATCTAACCTCCTGGAAAAATATTCAGGATATACCCGAGGAGGTTTTAAAACTCAGAAAAACCTCATCTTAAGAGTGAGCGGCCCATAGTGGTGCAAATGCATATATGTGTTTCAACTTGGAGTGCTGACTTGGATTCTTGCTCAAGTGTATAACACTTTGACTATCGCAATAGACCACGAGCTGCTCCTGCTTCAGGCTAAGTTCATGTAGGAACTTCTTCATCTAAAGTATCACTTTACATGCCTCTGTGACTGCAATGTACTCAGCCTCTATTGTCGACAATGCTACAACCTTCTGTAGCTTACTCTGCCAAGAAACCGCTTTCCCTGCAAATGTGAACATTAACCCCGATGTAGACTTCCTGGAGTCTATGTCACCTGCTATATCTGCATCTGTGTAGTCCTCTAACATAGGTTTTCTGTCACCATAGCATAGGCTCAACCTGGATGAGCCTCTTAGATACTGCAGTATCCACTTCACTACTGCCCAATATTCTTTGCCAGGATTGGCAAGATACTGGCTAACAACACCAACCGCATATGCTATATCTGGGCACGTACACAACATAGCATGCATCAAACTTTTTATCAAACTTTTTACTGCTGTCGTGTAGGGTATCTTTTGCATCTAATCCATCTCTACCTTCATCTTGGGACATTGCTTATCGCTCAATCTGAAGTGACCATCAGTGAAGTACTGACCGGCTTTGCTGCATTCATATTGAATCACTTTAGGACTTTCTCAATATACCGCTCTTGTGACAGTCAAAGCTTCCTGCTGCTTCTATCACGAGTTACCTCCATTTTTAGGATCTATTTAGTCGAGCCCAAGTCTTTCATCACAAATGACTTGCCTAACTCTTGTTTCAGCCTGTCAATCTTCTTGATGTCTTTTCTCATGATAAGCATGTCATCAATGTATAACAGCGGAACTAAGAAATCACCATCTAAGAACTTGCTCGTGAACACACAATGGTCCAACTTCATTCTGTCATACCATGCTTCAACATAAACGAGTCGAACTTCTTGTACCGTTACCGTGGAGCTTGTTTCAGCCCATACAAGCTCTTCCTCAGCTTACATACCATATGCTCCTTGCCATTGATTTCGAACCTCTCTGGTTGGTGCATATAGATCTCTTCTTCTAGGTCACCATGGAGAAAGGTAGTTTTAACATCTAACTGCTCTATCTCTAGATCCATGCTAGCCGCCAACCCAAGCAACACTCGTATGGATGTCATCTTCATCAATGGTAAGAATATGTCCTCGAAGTCTATACATATCCTCTGACTGAACCCTTTCACCACAAGTCTGACCTTGAACCTCGTCTGTGAATTAATTCTTCTGCTCAATCTTCTTTCTAAACACTCACTTGTTGCTTAGAACTTTCTTGCCCTTAGGTAGTTTCACCATGTCATAGGTGTGGTTCTTATGCAAGAATTTCATCTCCTCTTGCATAGCTTTCAACCACTCCCCCTTATGCCTGTCGGCTAGGGCCTAAGAATAATCTTTTAGCTCTCCCCCATCAGAGAGCATAATATACTCATGTAGCGAGTACCTCTTGGACGGTTGTCTGTCTCTAAATGACCTCCTCACATATGGCTCAACAAGTGGATCAAGTGGGGGCTGCTCTCCTAGTCCATCTTCTGAAGGAACTCCCTTGCCCTCTTCACCTTGTTATACTCTCCCGTCATCAGGCACCAAGGGAGGAATAATTGGATCCATGTCCTCTAGATCACCTAAACTAGGTTAGTTCTTCTCTGGCTTACCAATGTCTTCTATACACTGATCTTCAAAGAAAACCATATCTCTGTTCTTGACGAGCTTCTTCTTGGTCGGATCCCACAATCTGTAATCGAACTTTTCATCACTGTACCCCAAGAACACACACTGTCTGATCTTCATATCGAGCTTGGGCCTCTCGTCCTTTGGTACGTGAATGGATGCCCTGCATCTAAACACCCTAAGATGACTATACGATGGATCTTGTCCAGTCCACACCTTCTCAAGCACTTCTCCATTCAACAGGACTGATAGAGACCTGTTCATCAAATATACTGTTGTTTGCATTGCTTCTCCCCAGAACGTCTTGGGTAATTTTTGCATGGGATAACATGCATCTGATTCTCTCAACAATGGTGCAATTCATTCGCTTAGCCACACCATTATGTTGGGGGGCCTTAGGAACCGTTTATTCACGTCATATACCCAAGGACTTACAATACTCAAGAAAGTCTCTAATGTATTCACCACCATTGTCAATACAGATGCACTTCAATGATCTACCTGTCTCTCTCTCGACCATTGCATGAAACAATTTATACACACCAAAGACCTCGTTCTTGGATTTCAAAGCATAAACCCAAACCCTTCTACATGCATCATCTATAAAAGTGATAAAATACATTGCCCCACCCAAGGTTTTTGTCCTCATAGGACCACAAACATCAGAATAAACCAAATCTAATGCATGCTCTTTATTAACATAAGAAACAATTTTAACAAATGAAACTTTATGATGTTTCCTTGATAAACAATCAATATAGGTTTTGAGAGGTGTACCTGTCACGTCTAGAAGGAGCCGCTTCCTCGCTAGTACCTGAAGCCCTTTTTTACTCATGTGGCTTAGACGCCTGGGTCATATGTCAATAGTTGAATCTTCTACTGCGTTCAACCCATCCTTGCACATACTGACACTTGCCTTGTAAAGGGTGCAACACTTCTTTCCTCTGGCCGTGATCAATGAACCCTTGATGAGCTTCCAGCGCCCACCAACAAATCGGCTTTCATAACCATCATCATCCAACCTTTCTGTCGACATCAAGTTGAGGCAAAGGTCTAGGATATGCCTCACATCCCTGAGAACCAATGTGCAACCCACATTAGTCTTCACACAAATATCACCGACCCTTACGATCTTCGATACGCCAGAATTTTTCATCTTCACGGTCCCATAGTCACCTGACTTATAGCTTGTAAAGAAGTCTTTGCATGGAGTCGCATGAAACGAGGCTCCCGAGTCTATCACCTAGTTGGTGTCCTGACTCATAGACGTAAGACATACATCGTGATCTGCTGAAAGAATTACTACAACGTCGCCATATGAAGCGACCGCAGTAGAATATGATTCATCTTCCTTCTCCTTTCCTTTTTCTTTCTTGTCGTTCTTCTTACTACGACATTCATGCTTGTAGTAACCCTTCTTGTCACAATTCCAGCATTCAATATCCTTCCTAGTACTCAACTTTCCTTTTGATTTATCTCAGTCCTTCCCGCCCTTTTTGTTCTTTCCCCTCCCCCGTTCTTGTGTTAGAAGGGCCTCTTGATGAGTAGACCCCTGAGATTTTTTCTTTGTCTCCTCATTGAAGAGACAGCTAGTTACATGTTCTATGGACATCTGTCACGCCCCAAACCCGAAAATCGGGCTCATAAAATTTTCAATTGCCGAACCCAGTGCCGACAGCCTCATTAATACCCCATTCTTGGCTCCCAGCGACCATACACTAGGTTTCGATCCTTGGATCCTACAAGGAAGATTTTTCAACATACATTTATCTCATAAAAATCATAACCACAAGTATACCCAAATCATAAAGGCAACATTATCATCACATATCTACTAATATAAACATTTGAATATAATGCTGAAAGAGAAATACATATGTCAAAAATCAAAGCTGCAGAAGACCGCTACACGCTCCAAGCTCAACGCTGCTGCAACCTAACGCCACCTACAAGCATCTATCGTGCATAAGCTTATAGAAAGCTTAGAGGGTGGTGTAAGTGTGTGCGATGAACGTGCCAAGTATCCAATACAATGTCATAATCATAAAATATCAGAAATACAGAAAAGATCATGAATAATACGATATTAGAGTAAGAGAAAATGCTGACAAGATCATGAATCATCTGATATCAAAGTATGCAATGCGAATCGGCTATACAAATGAGGAATCATAGAGAACTAAATATCAGATGCCTGATGATGCAATGCAATATGTAAATCCTACTAAGTCCATCTAGGCCATATAAGTGTAGAAACATAACAACCTAAAATGTCATATACCTGCGGATGTAATGTAATATGCGATGTGAATGAAATGACCAAGCTAGAGTGTGAAGTCGGGACGATAGTACGTAGTATCACAGGCTATGGGGTCCACCACAAGGGACTTCTATCCAAATCAGTTTCATACCTAAATTTGGATAGTCAGACTCAATGTGATAAACTCTTAATCTTAAGTTAGTCACGCGCCTAACCGAAATTCTAGTCATGCGAAGGTACATGTAATAAATAGTTGCGCACCACCAGCCCGAGTGGATAGTGAATGAATAAATAAATGAGTATGCAATTTCTTCTCAATAAGTCTACATATCAGTATGGTTCCTCTCTAGGATCATTACCGGGGTCTAGTACACTCTACAATGGTTGCCGCCTCCCTAACCGCACAACCAGCTAGTGGAAAAGACCTCACTATCCACCTAGCCTTCAATCTGTCAATACCTACCCAGCTAGTCGATAGCGGACCCATTTATGAGCCGGTCATACTCAGCCTAGCTTACAGCTCCCTCACTCTGGCGAATAAGGCCACACCCCCTCCCAACCGACCATGACATAGTGGGAGATGTGGTCTACTGGTATTCGCCACTCGGACGCTCATGTAACCACTCGGTCTAGACGTTAGGGCATCTCCTGGCCTTAGAGGTTTAGGGACTTTCACCCACAGACATTCAAAGTGCCCAGATCTTTGAACCAAACATTTTCCACGACATGCCTATGGAGGCCACGACCCTAATGTCGTTAGGGCGTACAATGATCATGTCACACATATGTGAGATACATGAGTCATACCGTCCATTCATGCAGAAATCCTGCGTATACCGTGCGCTCATGTAGGTAACTCCCATCAGTGAGTCCCACAAATAATTTGCCTAATGGCATATGCTATGATTAGTCACTCCTCATATCAAGCATACATATGATGCGTATGAGCATGAATCATAGAGTTATACTAAGCATGTTAAATGGTGATGAACTATTCTTCCAATAAGGATGGGCCTAGATGGCCTACATACAACAAGTATGGGCCTATCAATTGGCCCTGGGAGAGTCATAATGCGGACATTTAACCAACATTATCCTTACAATGTGGACATCAAACCATCATTACTCCCAAGGCACGGCCTATCATAAACATCATTACAAACCATGGTGAAATCAGATATAGCAATGGACCTTATATACATCTCATTGGGTCTCGACTCATGGGCCTCAAATACATCAAATAGGCCGTATCACATGGGCCTCATATATATCAAGGTGGGCCATATTACATGGGCCTCACCAGTGGACCTCATATACATCGAGTGGACGGTGTCCACGGGCCGCACCAATGAGCCTCTCCATCTGGGCCTCACATACATCACAATAGGCCACAACCCATGGGTTTCAAATATGTTGTCACACCCCAAACCCGGGGACGAACAGCTTCCGTGATGCCCCGAATCCGGCACTCGACTTCTATACAACAAGTTCCGAGTTTGGCGCACCACAAGGAAGATTTTTGACTGAATTTTTTTTTTACACATATATAATAATATCTGAGCATAAAGATACATGATCAAATTACCAAGCAACATTCTCCAATAGAAATCTTGATGATTACAAGTACAGTGCTTTTCAAAAGGTACACAACGTCAACATTGTCAAATCGAAAAATAGATGCAATGCATCAAGAAGGCAAAGTCTTCCAAGCTACTCCAGCCCTGAAAAAAATGAGAAATAGGAGGCTTAGGCAAAAAGCCTAGTGAGTACACACGTATGTGTAATGTGTCTTACATGCAAGCAAGATAAATATGTTACAAGGAAATCATATAAGTGAAAGACGTGTAACACGTAAAGTATGATGTCAATGCTAATGCAATGCATATACATCATAGTAATACTCCAAGTCAATGCCACCAGAATCACCAAGTCATATTTTATTTCTCCTAACCACAGCTATAACCATATTATACGCATCTATAATCACATCATCATTATCATATTGTCATGCGATAATTATAAAATATCAAAAATACTGATGAGTCAAATAATATCAGAATACGCAATACAGATCAACTATACAAATGAGGAACAATATCAGGATACGCGATACAGATTATTTATACAAATGAGGAGTCATAAAGAGTCAAATATCAGATGTCGTATCATATAAATGCAGAACCACAGGTAACCCAAAATATCATATGCCGCAGATGTAATGCAATATGCAGTACGAATGGAATGACCATGCTGGAGTGTGAAGACGAGATGATAGTACATAGTATCGCAGGCTATGGGGTTCATCACAAGGGACTTCTATCCAAACCAATCTCATACCTAAATTTGAATAGTCAGACTCAATGTGGTGAACTCCTGATCTCAGGTTAGTCGTGCGCCCCAATCAAAATCCTGGTCTTTGCGAAGGTACACGTAATAAACAGTTACGCACCACCAACCCGAGTGGATAGTGAATGAATGAATGAATGAGTATGCAATCTCCTAATCAATAAGTCCACATATTAGTACAATTTTACTTTGGGATCATCATCGGGAACTATTACACTCTACGCCAGCTTGTCGCCCCTATCCAAGCGCACAACTGGGTAAGTAGAAGAGACCTCACTATCTGTCTGCCACTATCGGGCCCGGCTCGTCGATAGCGGACCCATTCTGCAAGCTGGTCAAACTCAACCTAGATATTGCCCCCTCACTCAGATCGGTAAGGTCACACCCCTTCCCAACCGACCACGATATAGTGGGAGACGCGGCCTACTGGTATACAGCCCTCATGCACTCATATATCCACTCGGTCTCGACGTTGAGGCGTCTCCTGACCACGGAGGTTTAGGGATTTTTACCCATGGACATCTATGGCGCCTGTATGCTAAAACTAAATATTTTCGGTGTCTCATCTAGCCATCCACGATATACCTGTGGAGGCTACGGCCCTGATATCGCTAGCGCGTATAGAAATCATAATGCAAGATGCATGAGTCATACAATCCAGTCATGCATCAATCCTGCGCATATCGTGCGCTCATGTGAAATAACCTCTGCCTATCAGGGAGTCTTATAACAACATGCTCAATGACATATGCGATGATCAATCACATCTCATAACAAACATGCAGATGATGTGTATGGGCATGTATCATGATGTGATGCTATCATGTGCTCATAAACGGCCTTAACAATGTGAATATTCAACCATCATTACCCATCAATGTGAACATTTAATAAACATTGCTCCTAAGGAGTGGCCCACATAAGCATCAATACATACATCATGGTGAAATCACACATCACATGGGTTCTCATATACATCGCTTTAGGTCTCACACAAGGGCCGCACATTCATCGCATTGGGCCTCACTCATGGGCCGCATATACATCACATTGGGCCGTATCATATGGGCCGCATATACATCACATTGGGCCGTATCATATGGGCCTTACACATCACAATGGGCCTCAGCACATGGGCCATGAATACACCACATTAGGCTTCACGACCCATGGGCTTCAAATACACAATAGGTGGGCCCTACACATGGGCCTCAAATACATCACAATGAGCCACAACCCATGGGCCTAAAATACATCTCAATGAGCCACGCCCATGGGTCTCAAATACATCACATTGGGCCTCGCCCATGGGCCTCGAATACATTACAAGTGGCCTTAAATCTATTTCACAGGTAGGCCACATACCTGGGTCTAAGACACATCACTATGGGCCACATCACATGAGCTGGAAATACATCACAATGAGCCTCATCATACGGGCCCGAAATATATCTCAATGGGCCTATGAACAATCTGTCACAAGTCCTAAGTTCATGTACCCAGGAAGTTACACCATCGGCATAATCTATGAGTCTAAGTAATCACACAATTTCTCATATGCTCACACGGTCTTATGGCCACTACATTATTAGAAGTTCATATGATTGAGTGGCCACACCAATGTCACTTTACTTGTCATAATAAGGGACTTAAGGTGAGATGGTTACTTATTATTATTATTATACAATATTTCGCATAATGGGGCAATCGCTTTACTAAATTTTTACATGGCCAGGTAGCGAGTACCATAATTTCACATAGTTTAGTAGTCACCAAAGCATTACTTGATCATATGGTTAGGCTACACGTTCCCCACATACCCACCTAATTTACGGCTATCCATGTCACGCATGATCACAAGATTTATGAGCTACATATTCAGCACCATTTTGTTAAATCTAGTTATCACTCATCCCGTCAATGATCATATGGTTAATGGCCACGCCAATCATAAATCTACTTAGACAAGTAGTCACACGATTGCCCCAATTTTCATACAGTTAGGTGGGCTATAAAAATTAAGCACTCACATGTGGTGGTCCACACAACTTCCACTAATCCACACTACTAGTTGGGCCACCCAAGATCCCTAATTCCTATAGCGTAGTAATCCACATGATTTCTACCAACTGGCAGACTAAATGAGGAATAACTATTACAATGGGCACCATGAAAAGGACTTAGATTGCAGTAGATATATAGGCAGCCCCACACTCTAAATTGACCTAATCAAAATAGATGAATGGCTAGTAAAACATGTATATTAGGTGGTCCATGATCGGTTAAAAGGAATAGATGGATAGATTTCTCATAAACATTACTGCAACTCTAGGAAATATTTAACGGTGGACAAGTGATCAATATTGCTCCTATGGCTTGAGATTTGGATTTAACTAGTCTATGGAACCATTCCCTAAAATGATGAGGATAAACCGATGAATGGCATGGATCTACATCATACTACAAAGTGGAGTCCATGGTCAAGGAAGCATCCCAATATATATGGGCACACTAGAGCCTAAGAATTTTTCGACCTAGCCCACCTAAAATTTAGTTCTACTTCATCTTGTGTCCACGAGCAAGAGGTGGGCTCACTTCCCAAGTGACTGGAAAATATATACGCAGTGTGGGTATACAACACATGCATCAGGTGGGCTTCACATGCATCACATTATGTCCAGGGAAGCTTTTCATTGGTAAGCATGAAATTCACTTTCCTTATTATTATTGTATAATTGTGGGTCCCATTGACATGGTGGGGTTCACCCCATGAACAATTCATATAACAAACAACATCATAGCTGATACCACCCACTAGATGAATGACATGGATATAAGGTACATACGTCGGGTGAGACTTATAACACATGGATGGTCTAAATGATGGACGACTAGGATGTAAAATACATGTAATGAGTTGGCTCCACGATCTAATGACTGACCCAACTTTGGTTGTAGTCACACATCAAAGTAGAACTCAAAGGATTTAATAGTAGGGAATTTTATTCCCACTGTTTCTTATAGTGTGGTCCACCTAAGCTGTCGATCTGCCTCATTCTTTTACTCATGACTTAAAATGGTCTGAAGGAGTGGATGAATGGCCTAGATATACCTTTCATCACCAAGGTGGGCCTCAGAAAAATCTAAGTATTTTGTGTATAATTTTCATTGTCCAAGTGGCATGGCCTACATGAACTTCTAATCGGCCTGATTTTTGGGACCATACAATAAATGGTGCTAGTAAGATGGATGAATGGTGTGGATTTAGCACATACATCATGGTGTGGCCATGATCGGCCCACAAAATTTTATCCCAAATGTGGACGTCCAGTGAGGACGTTACTTCCTCACACCATTATTTTATTTTTATATTTTTATTATTTTTATTATTATTTGTATATTTTCTCTTCAAGGTGGGTCACTTAAGAGATCCAGTCTATCCATTATGTGTGTCCCACTTGGTGGAGGGGTCAGTCCAAGTTTCAGATGCATCAAAGTTTCAGGTGGGCCCCAGAAAGTACTTCTATATGTTTTAGCATGTCTTTAAATGATTTCTAATGGTGTGGGCCACCCGAGTTCCGTGTACGGCTGAAATTTGGGGGTGACCCATTTTCTAACGGGACCCATTAAATGTATGGTGCTGATGTTCAAGATACATCAAGGTGGGGCCTGTGGTGGGGTCCAACTCTTTCCAGCATCAGCAGCAGACGCTGCTGCTGCAGCGTTACATTTTATTTTTATTTTTATTTTTTTTTCCATACATGGGGCCCACAATAGGACGATCTAGTCCGTCTGCTGTATGTGTCCCATGTGATAAACAGGTCATTCCAAGTTTCAGTGCATCCAAATTTCAGGTGGGCCCCAACGAGTACTTTTGTAAGTTTAAGCATGTCTTTACATGATTTTAGACAGTGTGGTTTACCAAAGTTTTGGATTGTCTTCATTTTTCTGCTCAATGCCTAAAATGATCTAAAATATTGAATGGACGGCGTAGATTTAATACATACTTCGTGGGTGGGGCCTGTTGAGACCCACAACCCTAACCCTTCCTTTTTCTTTTTCTTTTTCTTCTTTTTTTTGTGCCGCTGGTCGCTGCAGCGGCAACGTCGTCTCTTTTTCTTTTCTTTTTTTTTAAAAAAAATTTTGTGCACGTGTGTGCATAGGTGTGTGTGTGTTTGGCCAACACAAAGGACCATACTTTAGATGGTTGGATGGCTTACAAAATTCTAGTGGGGCCCATAATCAAAGGGTCCCACATAAAGTCCATATATATATATAAATTATTATTATTCTTTTTATATGTATCCTCCCATTAATCCACACCATCAAATACATCATTTTCATCATATCATCACCATTTTTTTTTTATCATCATTTGTCTTTAAAATGTACCATCCTATATATCCATACCATTGATCACATTATTATCATCAAAGCATCTCCACCATACATAAGTACACAACAAAACAAAATAAAAATAAGTAGGGTGAGTGTACTCACCTTGATGGATTAGATGGATGGTTGAGATGGATGGATGAGATGGAATTGATGGTGTTGATGCCCACCAAGATCTCTCTCTCTCTCTCTCTCTCTCTCTCTCTCTCTATGGAAAAAAATGGTAAAATGCTTAGGGGTGGAGGGGTATATGTAGGAAAATTATAAAAAAATGTGGTTAGATTCACTTAATGTGAACTTACTTAGCTTAGACTATGATTATATCAATTAATTCATGATTTGCAATTAATGGTGGATTAAAGGAGCATTAGATGGCATGGTGTGATGATGTCATGCTTAAGGTGTGGCATGGGAAAGAGTTGACTTGGGGAGACATGAGAGAT
Organism: Magnolia kwangsiensis; assembly: GCA_037074715.1. Taxonomy (NCBI): domain Eukaryota; kingdom Viridiplantae; phylum Streptophyta; class Magnoliopsida; order Magnoliales; family Magnoliaceae; genus Magnolia; species Magnolia kwangsiensis. Next base: position 27,277,095 of record CM073582.1, read on the forward strand.
GGGAGGTATGGGTGGGTGACATCACACACATGGGTAGAGATTCTCTCACCCATGTGTGGCATGAGCATGTGTGTATGACATGTGTGGTGCACATGTGTGGAATGGAATACATGGCGCCTTGTGCACATGATATATCAATGATTCTTCACGGCATATTTCACTAATGGAGTATCGTATAAATGCACGGGTGATACCTATGCAATCGTAGCGATGGGGCAGTCGATATGAGGTCTTGGGGTTCCGGTCAGTCGGGTGTGTACTATAAACGGTCAATCCAGGTCTAGCTAAGTGCATCGATCATCGTGTATATATGCATCAAAAATGGTGCGAAAGGGATAAGGTGTTACATACGTCACGATGGGCTGCATCACATGGGCCTAATACATCACATCGGGCTTCATCATATGAGCCTAACATATATCACAATGGGCCTTACCAATGGGCCTCATATACATCAAGCGGGTCGCATCGATGAACAACATAGATATACAATACATGCATCAATGGTAGGGCCAGCCACCAAATGGATGGACGGTAAGGATACAACACATGTATCATGGTGGGGCCGTATGTACGTCAGATGGATGGACGACATGGTTTACATCACGATGGGCTCCACCCATAAAAATGGATGAACGGTTTAGATGCAACGCATGCATCAGCGGACCCCATATAGATGGATGACATGGATAAAGCACATACCTCATGATGTGGGTCCACACGTGTGGAATACAATATATACATCAGTGGGTCCCACGTGGGGCCCATCATAACGTTTATTTATCTGTTGATAACATCACACAGACTCATACAAAAATAATTAAATAAATTTCATTTTTAATATTTATTCAGAAGCCTCTGGACCTTAACAGTTTCAAGGGTAATGTTCAATCCCACTGCTTTTTATTGTGTGGTCAACATGATAAGCAGATCTGCCTCATTTTGTCTCAAGCCTTAAGGCAAGCTCACCAACTGGATGGACGGTTTGGATGTAACCCATACATCAAGGATGAGGTTCACTGGCCGTCCAGCGGATGGACGGCCCAACCAAAATGGCTAGACGATTGTTGAGGATCAAATATTGCATATTAGACCCCATTTTTTACATGGATTTACGCACATGACACTGTTTAACGACCCGATTTCATCGTGTTTGTGATACAGGGTGTATTTTCAAGCTTGGACCGAAATATGATGCTAAAAGCCTGGATTTAATGCTTTGATGATCACCAAGGCATTGTACAGGACCCTAGGGGACCAAGATCGATGGATTTACACGCCAGAGATCCGAGAAAATCAAGAAACTGAAGCTTAAGTGACTCGAAAGACGCCCAGAATGTAAGATCACAAGGTTTTCACCATCCGTTCGGCTCAAGACTTCATACATGGCCTGGGAACCATAAATTAACCGTACACGTCGAATTTCAGCCATTGGATCCCAGTAGAAGTGGCCCAACGGACATATCAACCTATAAACCATCGATTTTTGGCCCACCTGATATCTGGATCTACTTCACTTTTGGTCTCAACGCCTAAAATGATATTACAAAGTGGATGGACGGAGAGGATTTCACACACACACATCACAGTGGACCCCACGTGCGACGTGCATGTACACAGCACGTCCACACGCGAGCTGCACTGGACCACCCAAGCTTGTAAAAGTCGGTTTGACCGAACTCTCCTTCTTGAAAACGGAATTTTCATTTTCGTTCCAGCGTCTGCACGCTGCCATGTCGGGTGCTGATGTGGGCCACCATAAGTGCCTGTTAGAGTAATCTAAACCATCCATTCAACGCCCAAGGACCATATACCCCATACCTAGAAGAGGGAATTAAAAGAGGATAGCTCGATCGGTTTTTAACCGTTCAAACACGAAACGAACGGCGGAAGAAAAACAGGAGTGGACAACATCAAAACTCAACAAAAACTAGTCCATTCCTACAGAAATCTCAAGAGGAATCTGATGGATGGGGTGGATTTTATCAAAAACATCACCATGGGACCCACCGAACACATCAGCGAATTCGCATGCGCAACTTACGTCCGGGAAAACTGAAATTTGAGGAAAGCGGTGGCCTACCATCGTTAATCATATGGAAAATCCGGACCGACCATCTTGTAGACCATCAAAAACCGTCCAAAGGGACATTGTTCCTTTTGTTTTGGGTGGACGCTAGGAGAGCCAGCGGGAGCATCATTCTCAAGTTTTTTTACTACGTGAGCACGGCCTGGTGCAAAGAACTGCGTAACCTCTCACCAACTCCAGGGGCAGTTTCGCCCACCGACCTGGTTGGCCTATAAAGAGACAGAAGAGAGAGAGAGGGCTGGAGAGGAGGGAGGCTGGAGACGTGAAGCATCCACGGTTGGCTTGGGCTTGGACATGAGACGGCTTAGAGAGAGAGACAGGGAGAATTTTTATAGTTTTTAATTATTATTTTTTTTCTTTTTTATTAATTGGTGAGATTTAGCTTAATCATGTCAGGCTGAACCTCTTAGCTAGGGCTAAGAGGTGAAGCTTGTAGAGTGATGAGAGATTTTTATGCCTTTTGATTGATGTTTATGAACTACTTTGATTTTAGTTTAATTAATGGTAATGCTTTTAGTTTTCAATGGTCTGTTATGATTGAAATTACAATGGGTCTGCGATAGCTTTGAACATCTTCTTTTCCTTTTATGTTTATGACGTCAGGAAGCCCTGTTGTTCACCATAGTCTCCTGGGCATGGTCGGATGACGGTACCCTTCCTAACCTTCATACATGCGATTGGTTGGTAATTAGTTTAATTCTTTTGTTTGCCATAGTCTCCTGGGCATGGTTTGGTGATGGAATCCGCTCTAATTCATACACCTTTCATCTCTTTAAAACTAGATCAAAGTAAGTTCAGTAAATTTCTATGATTCTTGAAGTAGGTGTAAGATCTCTCTGATCTCTACAAGTGGATCCTCTGAATCCCTAGTTTCTCATCTCTGAATTTTTTTAAGTTTTAGATTAATTATTCCATAATTATTTCACAATTGCTATTTGATTTAGAATTCATCTTAGCCTAGTTATAGTTCTACTTAGTTTTAGATAACGTACAGCTTTCAGTCCCTTAGGATTCGACCTCGGTCTTACCGAGTTTTATTACTACATCACAACCCTGCACTTGGGGTGTGAACAACGGCACTGATAAAACATATACATCGTGGCTGGGACCTATGGTCCCTGCTCGTCCATCCACAGAGCAGTAGAACACTGTCGCGCGTCCTCTAGATGCTAGCACCAGCAGTGTCCGCTGCTTTTTAAAAAAATATTTTTTTTTTTGAGGTTTTTCCTAGGTGGGGCTGTAAGTGCTATGATTTTAGGCCCCTCTAGTTGTCAAATTTTGTGTGCCAAAACCTCCATCTGTGTCTTGTGTTTATATGTTGATATATATATATATATATATATATATATATATATATATGTTCAAGACATTGCATCACAATGCTTCAAGTCAAGTACGGTGATCGACTTCAAGAAAGAAATGCAAGGTCATGAATTTTGTCCTCTTCTGTAACCATCAATGTGTAGATCTGCATCGATAAGAAGAGTGTTTGTTCAAGACTCAAGTGTAACTCAAGATGAAGTTTAATTTCAAGCTGTAGAAGATCTCAAAATCAAGCTACATCAAGTAGAGATCTCAAGCTTCATAAAGTTCAAAGGTCAACCTTCATCTGAAATGAATTTTCAATGTTCATACTTCATGTCCCAGGTATGAATGACCTTAGATTGACCTTAGATTGACCTTAGGGTAAGTCATTTTGTATACATAATTCAAACTGAATCTTTTTATATGGTTTTGGACTGTTCTGAGACCAGTTCAAGACCTTGTTCGACTAGTTCTAGCACTAGTTCGACCAGTCCAAGAGATTCCAAGACTAGTCCTAAGTTTGTTGTAATTTTTCAAAAATTTCTATTCGTCCACAACCAGTCTTGGACTCTGTTCGACCGGTCGTGTGAACAGTGTTGACTCATCCTTCGACCAATATTGGTTCTTCGATTCAAAGTCCAGCAACTAAACTGAAGGTCATACGACTAGTCGTGAGGAGCCTACGACCAGTCATAGACACTATACGACCAGTCGTGAGTTGGTTTTATCCGATCAAGCTAAACATTTCAAAAATCCGTTCTCCTATGACCAGTCGTAGTGTCCGCTAGACCAGTCGAAGGAGCGATTTCTGCAGCTATAAATAGACGACGAATTTCAGAGTTTGAGATAGAAATTCAAAAAAAATTAAGGGATCACTCTGAGATAAGTCTGTGTTTATTTTAAGCTAATTGTGCACATTTAATATTCTCTTTTTGTTAGCTTTTGCATTTGATTTTATTTCTATATTCCAATCTTATTTGAAAAGAGGAATTATTGTATTCCTTCTTCTTGGAATCAAAATTAAATAGAGCTAAGCCCAATTTGGTTTAATTTAAAATCAATTAGAACCTAGAATCATTTTAAAGTGAGTATTGGACATTGAACTTTTATATTCGAACTTCTACTCCGATTGGTTCTTCTGGGCTGCTTCAAAAAGAAGAAATCCAAGTATTTTACATTTTTATAATTTACATTCTTTTTGGTTTCTTTTGAGATTCGCCAGAAAAATCTCATTGTGGTGGTTATCTGAGGAGAGCCAAAAAACTCAGAAAGTGGGTTTTTGGATTATGTAAGCCCAAGTTTAAAAGACATAATTGTGAAGGTTTTGGGTGAACCTGGAAAACCTATTTTGATAGTGAATGCTAATATCCCCTGTGTGAGGATATTAGGAGTGGAGTAGCAATCTGTGTGGCTGTTTTATAACAGTTGGTGTACACATAGGCGAACCACTATAATTCTTTGTGTTTTGTGGTTATGTGATTTATATTTCCTATCTTTTATTATTCAAGATTGTGGGATGTATGTGTGGATGTGAATGTTATAATATTTTCATTTCAAGCACAATGGGGAATGTTGTAATAGTTTAGAATTTACTTTTTGTTACTTCCCTTTATTATTCCTCTTCAGTTTGGGATATTGATACTTATCGTTCTAGTAAGGTTGTCCTGCCATAAACCCTTGGTTTTTATGGTGCAAGGTTATCCTTAGAACTATATTCGTATCAGCCTCTCAAGACTTAATTTTGAGGTTGCCTTACAATTTTTTTATTATGGTTTGTTTCCTTTCCTTTATTGGCTATCTTATTTCTTAAATTCCGCTGTTATTTTTTTAATTTGGTATAGTCCTATTCACACCCCCCCCCCCCCCCCCCCCCTCCCCCCCCCCCCCCCCCCCTCTAGGACATATAGCTTGGCCATTTCAAGGGCCTGTATAAGGAGAATCTATTCCACCCATTGGACTCTATAGCTCAAAACAGACCAAATGAGCCCAATATTCGATGTGTTTTGGTGTATAGAAATATCAGAGTGGATTTTAACGGTAAAATCACTGTTTTCTATGAAATAGCCCACCAGATGATCGGATTAACTTCATTTTTTGGCTCAACGCCTAAAATAAACTAGGGAATGGGATGGACGGCGTGGATCAACCCCATACACCAAGGTGGGGCCTACATGAGCGTCCCACCCAAAAGTTTAGAATTAAGCTAATAATTTTGTTGTTGTTAATACGTCCACTGCCTATTCACACTTCACAGAACCCATGTCCAGCGTCTAGGGACGCTGGACGAAAGGCTTGAATATATTATCAAGGTGGGTCCCACCCACTTGATTTGGATCAATCCGATATTTGTGTTTTCTCCTCACCATTAAGGTAAGGCCCACATGGCTTAAACAGTGTAGATCCAACATGTCCATCAAGTGAGTCCCACGAAAGTGGATGACATGGATAAATTGCATACATCATGGGGTCAACAACAAGGGAAAAGAGAGAGAGAGAGAGAGAGAGAGAGAGAGAGAGAGAGAGAGAGAGAGAGAGTGATGGAGGGACCCCGAAACTATGGGCCCTCCCTTCCATACATTATAACATACATCAAGTGGGTCCCATTACATGTGGACCCACCGATAAAAAAATCAACGGTGAAGATCCTTTCTCCACCAAAATGCAAAGTCTAGATAACCATATTTATGCAAGGAAAGTAAATATCATGATGGGGTCTATGAAGAATGGCCCCATCATAGAATGATCATGAGAATCAAGGTGGGTCATCGGCCACATCTAGGGTCTAAAGTGAGATTCATACCATCAATCGGTAGGCCTCACTTTTCCCATCATCAAAGCATTAAATCTAGGCCTATAAAGCACTCACTGTTCAATCTTTTTAGTCCGATGGAATGTCGAATTCCTTGTGTCTCACTTTGATAGAAGATTATGAGAAATGAAGGGCTAGGATGATGGATCTTGGGATGGAAAGTGGGCCACATACAACACACTTTTCTCTCTTGAAAGTGTTTGGACGTGCACCTCTTGGTTACTTGGAAAATGTGAAGAGAGAGAGAGAGAGAGAGAGAGAGAGAGAGAGAGATAGAGAGAGGGTGGTTGTAAGAGAGAGGTGATGGATGTGAGTGATGGATGTAAGGTGATAGATGTACTTGACATGTATGTGTGTGTAAGAGAGAAAGTTGACTTTAGCGTTGCTCTTGTACTTGATATGAGGTAATTGATTAATTGAGTGAGTGATTGATTGATGGGACATGTCATAGAGATTCTCTTGGGATTGCATACGCGTGGTGTTTTCTTGAACTGAATGTGGGCCCACATCTCCTGGCCTGGGTATCACCTCGGTGCGTAATACGCGGCGTCAGAACCATGGTGACAGTGCTGTCGCAATCGTACAAGTCTTAGATTGAGCTGACTTTGGTATGTAGGACTTGGCTTAGGATCACGCGCAAACGTCGAATACAGGTTAAGGGTTGCCGAAATTTGATCGGGAGGATCGTGAAAATCTAAGGAACAGTACGTATTAGGATGCGAGCCTTACAACATTTTTTTGTCTAAAGCGGAGTTACTTAGAGACACCACTAATGTCTCCCAACTATCAGGCAATGAACTAAGCAATAATAAATCTTTAATTCATCATCCAAGACCATCTTCATAGCGGAGAGCTGGTTCACTATATTTCTGACCTCATTCATGTGCTCGGCCACAGAACCACCGTCTTTGAACTTGAGATTCACAAGTCGCTTTATCAGAAAAATCTTATTACCAGTTGTCTTCCTCTCATACAGCCCTTGTAATTTCAGCCACAGGCTAGCGAGTGAGGTCTCCATAGACACATGGTGGAATACGAAATCGTCCAACCATTGTTTAATAAACCCCACCGCCTTCTATTCTATCTTCTTCCCATTATCATCTGTCATATCCTTTGACTTTGCTGATATGCCTTGAATTGGAGAGTACATGACCATGCAATAAAGCAAGTCCTCCATCTTAGCGTTCCATATGGTCTAGTTAGAACCATTGAGGTTGATCATCCTTGATGAGCTACCTTCTATAATTCAAAACTGATCCCACTCCGTTCAATGAACTTAGCTCTGATACCACTTTGTTGGGTGCCTTGCACAAAACCTTAGGATCTAGCCTCCTAAAACAAACCAGAATTATGGGATAATAAAGCAATGAAATAAATCAAAGCATAAACCACACGACACCAGGGAATTTTACGTGGAAAACTCTCAAAGAGATAAAAACCACGGGACCTCATCCAAATCAATAATCCACTATAAAGCAGAACGTTACAACCGAAGGTCTGCAGAATCTGCATTTTCGCAATTGCATCTGCGTACCTCTTCGATGATATCGGAGGTCCTTCGATGACAACCTTCGATATCTTCTAAGGTCCTTCAATGATATCGAAAATGGACCAAAACTATCAAGCGACTAGGGGTGAAAAATCCTAAAAATATTCAATGATATTGAAGCTAGTTCGATTTCATCAAACCCAACAATGAGGAGAAAATCCCATCACAATAAAGGATAGGTACAAAAGCAATTAGAAAGTGAAAGACAAGAAAGCTACAATTTCTTTTTAAAGCTTTGACTGCATGATTTCTTACCGATGAGGAGCATCTTTAGTTTTATCTTCAGAATGTCCAATATTGCCAATTCAAGTGGTATGTTCTTACATGAAGGCAGGCATTTGGTTAATTTCATCCCTCTGACCCTATCTATGCTTGATTAGAGATTTTTGTTCTTCTTTTGACAATCTTAGTTTATCCTCAGTAACTAAGATTTGAGACTCTAAATCAGTCAATGAAGCGTCTAACTCCTTCAGGTTGTTGTAGGCTACAACAAGTTGCTTCCTAACAGCTATGATGATTGTCATCTTAGAGAAGGGGCTGAATACTCCGCTTGAAGTCTGTCGACCGTAGTGCTTGTATCCTAATATTCATGAATCAAGCTTAGGAATTGATACAGTATAAGTAGCTTGGCCAATAAATTTTCATCTAACCGAGTGAGACTTTGGTATCGTTGAATGAGGTAGTTCAGTGTTTCGATCGATCCTGATGTCATCAAACGAGAATTCATAATTCCTCTTGCAGTTGTTGAATTTTCATTGAAGGTGTAGGAGATTCAGCTACCAGGATGATATGAGAAAAGACTTGGTTGAAGGAAGATAATATATCTTACATAGGGAGCATGTACTTTGAAGAAGACAATGCATGAGAATCATCGGCCAATGGGAGTAGAGGAGTGAAGACATCAACCATTTCAATCTTTGTGCCTCAACTAGGAGTAGTTTTGACAAGCTGACGTATCTCTTTTTCAAGTATCCATGCTTAATCTAGAGCAATTTGATGCTCATCGACCGCAACAATAGGTTGATCGGTCGGTTTTGAAGAATAAGCAGGCTAAATGGAAGGTAAGGTCGTTGATGTAGTTGCCTCTGTAATTTCTTGATCCTGAGCAGATGTAGGAGATGCAGTTATGAATTGCAAAAATATATTGAAGGACTCCATAAGATGGTATATTATTACATTCTCTTGGCATTCATTTCGACTTATGTGTTATAGAATATCACTCGTTTGTTTTCTCATAATCAGAAATATCAACTATTTGGGCCAAAGATTGTGCAACGTCAGCAAGAATGTTTGAAGTAAAAAACATCGGCCTGAAGAGTTAATGTAGCAATTGACTTGTTAGTAGCCGAAGTTCTCTTGTTATTGAGGAAAGAAGAGCATAAGTCAGTTTAAAGGACTATGTAGTCACTATAGGAAAAGAAATGGGCGTATTGTTGAAATAACATCCACCAAAATCTGACTGAACAACAATAGTAATGAATCGATCGTCCGCTGGTTAAAGATTGGCAAGGTCGATGACTAAAGCCAAAGCTCGGTTGGAGCGAGGAAATGAGGGGGATTAGGATAATATGACTTAAGATATTGATCGAAAGGAAGATTATGATCATTTAATCTTTCTTTTTCACACATTAATTTATTAAATGGGCTATTAAAATGAGCATCTTTATGTCTCTTATATGTCTCTTCCATCTCCCAAGAGTATTTAGTAGGAAATACACCCGACCAAAATTTAGTTTTATAATATTTCTCAAAATCTTCAATTGCTTTGGCCAAAGGGGGATACCTAAAGTAGTTTGACTAGGCGCTACAGGCAGAGCAGGTTAAGGCATTATGAGAGGACCAAGTTCTACAATCTTCGAAATGATTGAAGTGATTGTGAGCACTAGAATTAGAGTAGTAATCAGAGCCATTTTGACTAGACCTATTGTAGTGGCTTTCTGTCACTTTGACTCAGGTTGAGCTGATTCATCCATTTTTATTAAATAGAATGGAGTGACAATCTTTATTGGTGTTGGAGAAAGGACGACCAACATGATTGAGTGTGCTTTCCTTGAGCATAGTTTTCTCTAAATAGGGGGAAAGCATGGTCGACTTCTTGGTGCTTTCCTTATTTTTCTTATCGATTGTATATTTTTCCATCTTTGAGGAAGAAGACAATTGGCTGATAATCATTTTGTGAGACTCGCTGATCAGAGTCCCATGGTAATTAGACCACCAAAAGCAGAATGGCTCTACTTGTTGTAGGCGAATGGTGAAGAGAGGAAGTGTAAAGGATGAACCGAGAGACACAAATCCTTTATGAAGAGTTTGAAAGATGGTAATTGCATACACAATTGATTGATGAGTCGGTGGTTGGTTATAAGTTCGGTGCAAGAAAGGAAAATGGATACCTTGAGCCAAATCAAATTGGCGTGCAATGAGATTAGGAAAATATTGTTCAATGCCATCCTTAGCATTGAAGCTAGTATTGATGGTGCCACCATATGGTAAGTCTTAGTAGATTGGGTAACTTTTCAAGGCCGCATCGCTGAGATTTGCCATATTAATATTAGTTGATTCAAATTCTTTAGTAAACCAGATCAGACTAAATTCCCTATCCTTGAAAGGGAAGAAGGTATGACTGGATTTATTGAAGGTAAAAGAAAAGAAAAAAAAAAAAAAAAAACTTCATACACTCAGTAGAGGAATAATTGAATTTGGAGCAAAGAATGTTGCAGTGGCCAAAGGAAGTGAATTCAATATCCGTTGGGGTGGATTTAATGAGCTTTGTTCCAAAATATTCATAAAACCACATCTGGACAAGCTAGATAGGCCCACCAAATTAGTAGAACTCCTTAGTAGTTGCTTAATACATATTGCGGTAAAGATGATCAAGTACGAAAGGGGCAAGGGCAAATTGACGACCCCGGGTAAGCGTCTTGGCCATGTGAATGTATTGTTTAGTAATTTATAAAGTGCTTACACATAATGAAAAACGATAGATATATATCAACAGAAATGTCATGTGTGATTGTTCATCTAATTCATCTTAAGAGTTGCATCAGAGCACCATGAAAATATAATACGCTCTGTTGGTCTTACTGAGGAGAACAATAGGATGATGGTTTTTCAGAGCGAAATCTGGATAGATAGGTTCCCAAAAGGAAAAATGTAAGTAAATACACGTATATCTATGATTGATGGACCCTTAGGGCCAAAATAGAACGTATTGGTCGATTGACTCCATAAGGTCGACCCCACTGCAAGAAGGAAATTATTAGTTGGAAACTCATGCAAAGTGAGTTTAATACATTTATAAATTCCTGCTCATTTTCATGTATCGCTATGCTATGCTTTCACACATGCAACCCACTCAGCCCAACCATTCATCGGTTTCGGCCATACTCATGGAGACTTAACACATTAGAGGGATTTGGAAAGTCATCCAATTGAATAATCAAAACTTCATTGAGACGAGGCTTTGTTCAATTTTGCAAACATGTTTGTAAGTGACTGTCAGATGGAAAGTAGGACTGAGTGGTAACACTGAAGTGTCTGGATCAGTTAGAGTTGTACGAGGAGATCGTTCATCACAGGATGTGTACACGAGTTGAACTAAGTCGACTTGGCACAACTTAACTCGGCTCGGCCACTAGCTAACAACTCAAGCTAGGCTTAGCTCGGTCCTCGAGCCTGACTGGCCAACTCAACTCAGTTCGTTCAGTAGCTCAGGCCAGTTCGAGTCGAGTTCAAGCCAAGATCGATGTAAGACCCGTATCTTAGCCCGTACCGTTCCATATGCCTCCGCGGTCCTCCTGGTCGAATTTCGGTGACTCGTAATTTGCTATCGACATTTGTGCACGATCCCGAGTCATATTCTGCATTCCAGAGTCAGGTCAACTCGAGACTTGTACCTTGACGACCACACCGTCGCCGCAGTTCCGATGCCACGTCTCACGTACCAAGGCGATACTTGGGCCAAGAGATGTAGGCCCGTGTTCAGTTTGAGGAAAACACCGCGTGTTGCAATCCTGAGAAAATCTCTACACACATCACATCAATCAATCAAAGTACAACCCATCACTCCATCCCATCCCTAAGTACAACTATCCTCCCAAAAAGTCAATACTCTTCTTACACAAGTACACATTTATCACTCACCCATCACACCCCATCACTCACCCATCCCTCTCTCTCTTACACCTCTCTCACTCATCTCTCTCTTTCTCTCTCATTCCCCAAGTAACTCCAACGTCCAAGCCTTTCAAGAGAGAGCTAGGTGTGGCCCACTCCCTACCCCCTCAATCCTCACCATCCAACCCTTAGATCATCATCTCCACCATTGAAGGAGCTTCTTGGGAGCCTAAGAGCACTAGAGAGGAAGAAGAAGGAAAGGTGGGTGATTTTATTATTTGATTTGTGATTTGAGGGCTCACATATGTGGGACCCATCTTGATGTGTGTGTTGTATCAAAGAGGGACCCATAGTGGTGGGGTCCCTCCACTACTCCAACCTCCACCAGCCGTTTCTCCCTCTCTTTTTTTCTCCCTCTTGCTTTCTTCCCTGGTAAGGATGAGGTGTGTGGCCCACATGTGGACTCACCTTGGCATGTATATTTCATCCTTGCCATCCGTACACCGGATGTGGACCCACATTGATGCATTTATTAAATGTGCACCGTCCAACAAATCTGGACGGTGGCCACACCATGATGTTTGGGTTTTATCATCACCATCTATCTGACGATGGAGTGGACCCGATCTATGTAGTCCGTATTACATCTAAACTATCCAGACATTGGTTCTGGACGATGGCAAAACCCCTAGCCAGCTTCTTCAAACGCTGGTGGGTCCACACGTGTGGATCCTTGATATACATGTGATACCCTGATCGTCCATGGGACTGTGGCCCCAGCAGCTAAGCTGCACGTGTTGTGGCCCCATCACGCGGTATGTGGTATACCCAATATCGTCCGTCCATTGGCAAGCTCTGGTGGGACCCCACCTGTATGTATTACATCCACACCATCTGCTTTATCCTCACCGTCCAATCACTGGACGGTGGAGGAGGATTGGCTAGAGTACCTTCACTAGCTGCATAACTGCTGTATATGTGACGTCAGCAAAATCTGGTGGGACCCACATGAGGTATGGGTTCATCCAACCGTCCATTCATCTGGACCATCCATCTATGTGGACCACACCAGCCATATGGCTGCTATAGGACATCAACAGCTTCTGTGGGACCCACCTTGATGACATGTAAACCCACACCGTCCATTGTATGTGCGACCCGCTATGATTTACGCATTTTGTCTACTCTGTCCATCTATTTAGACCCCACTTGATGGACGGTGTCATCCAGACCGTCCAAATAGTGGGTCCTGGATGAGGAAAACAAATATCAGTTGATATAAAACTTTGGTGGGCCACCACGTGACATGTATGTGTTTTGCCGCACCGTCCAAACCCTTGGACGGTGGGCCCTGCCTTGAGCACGTGTGGTGCCCTCACCGTGCAGCAAAGGACAGTGGGACCCATCTGATGTGAGCGCTTTGCATTCACACCGTCCATCTATTTAATCCAGCGGTCTAGCTGGCTGGGACGGTGTCATCCAGACTGTCCGGACCATGTGTCCCATCCTGATGTATCTGTTTACCCCACCGTCTAGTAGCTGGACGTGTGGGGCCTGCCTTAATGGATGCATTGCATCTGCACCGACCATTGGCTGGACGAGGGTCCCACAACTATGATGTATGTACTTTATGATCCACACCGTCCATCTCTGAACGATGTTGTGGGGCTAGCCGTGATGTATTTGTTTCATCCACACTGTCTAGACTGCTTGGATGGTACTGGATAATGTTTGGCCAGTGTTGCGGACCCCACCTCGACGCATGGATTTTATTTACGCCGACCATCTGCTGCACTGGCCCACCAGCTATATAGTTGCTACCCTGACAGCAGCAAGTTCTATGGGTCCCACCGCTGGACGCCGCTGGGTTAACGACAGCAAATTTTACGGGCCTGATCATAGGCATGTGTTATATCTAACCGTCCATCTACGTGGGCTACACCAGTAGATGTAGCTGCTGGTTGACGCTAATAAGCTTCGTGGGCTACCATAATGCATGTGTTATTTCCATGTCGTCCAACCATCTGACGTGCACACGGCCCTACCATGAAGCATGTGCTGCTCCACACCGTCCATCCATCTGACGTTGTTGTGGGCCCCACTTTGATGAGTATTTTCTAGTCAAACTGTCCATCCACTTGACAGATTTTGGACCGTCGATCTGCTAGACGGTTAGCACCCCACCCATGATGAATATTTTTCATCCAAACCATTTGTTTATTTGGTGGACAGCCACCTATATGAACCCACCTTGATATATAAACGGTCCATACATTTGGTGAGCTTGTCCTTGGGCTTGAGAAGAAAAAATAAGACAGATCTAATATTAAGTGGACCACCCTATAGAAAATAGTGGTGTTGAACACCCACCCCTGAAACCCCTTTGGGTTACGGAAGTTTTGATTCAATATAATATTTATTTTTCCTTCCCTGTTCAAGTCCTTGTGACCTTATGAACGGTATGGATGGAAAATAAATACCATGGTGGGCCCATTAGAAATTTAACTGTGAAAATCATTATCACCACCGCCATTTGTAGTATGGTACAGATGATCCTTTGGATATTATTTTTTTATGCACTATAATGATCTCTAACAATGAATGAATAGTGCATATGACTTGGTCTATTCGACTTAGCCATTTGACTCGGCCATTTGATCTGGCCATTGATCCGGCCCATTTGAATTGGCCCATTTGATCCAACCCATTGATTCGGCCCATATGAATCGGCCCATTTGATCGGCCCATTTGAATTATATGAGGTCCAATGAGACATGTGAGGCCTTTGTGTGGGCCGAGGGTGATGTATTCGAGGCCCGTGGGCAAGGCCCAATGTGATGTATTCAAGGCCCATGCAATGCGGCCCACTTGATTTGTATATGGCCCTTATGTGAGGCCATGAGCTCATTATATGTTTTGGCTCTATATGAAGGTCAATCTTTGAGAGTAATGTTAGTTAGATGTCCACAGTGATGGGCAATGATGGTTAAATGTCCACATTGATGGGCAATGATGGTTGAATGTCCACATTATGACCTTTCATTAGGCCTTGTTAGGTCCATTCTCACTGATTCCAATTGTCAAGGCCAGATATTGAGGCCGATTGTCGAGGCCCAATGTGATATATATGCAACCCATATTTGAGGCCATTGTGATGTGCATTTGGCCCGTGTTTAAGGCCTAATGGATGTATATGCGACCAATGTGATGAGGCCCATTGTGATGCATTTGAGGGCCAGGTGATGGAGCCCATTGTGATGTATGTTATGCCCATGTGAAAGGCCCATCGTGACGTGTATTAAGCTCTTAAGTGAGGCCTATGGTGTTGTATATTTGGTCCTTGTGTGAGGTCATGGGCCAACTATATGTTAGGATCTATGAGGGTCATTCCTTGGGATAATGTTGGTTAGATGTCCACATTGTCGAGGTCGATTGTCAATGCCGGTTATGAGTATGTGACAGCATAACATCATGATACATGCTCATACGCATCATCTGCATGTTTGTTATGAGATGTGGTTGATAATTGCACATGTCATTGAGTATGCTGTTATGAGACCCCCTGATAGGAGGAGGTTATATCACATGAGTGCACGGTATGCGCAGGATTGATGCATGACTAGATTGTATGACTCATGCATCTTGCATTATGATTACTGTATGCCCTAGCGACATCAGGGTCGTAGCCTCCACAGGTATATCGTGGATGGCCAGATGAGACACTGAAAATTTTGGTTCGAGCATCGGGCTGCCATAGATGGCCCTGAGTGAAAATCTCTAAAACCCTCTTGGTACCAGAGGACGCCCCAACGTCGAGACCGAGTGGATACATGAGCGCCCGAGTGCCGAATACCAGGAGGCCGCTCTCCCACTGTGCCGTGGTCGGTTGGGAGGGGGTGTGGCCTTACTCGCCCGAGCGCAGGGGGCATTACTAGGCTGAGTTTGACCAGCTCGTGAATGGGTCCACTATCGACATGCCGAATAAGTATTGGCAGACTATTGGCCAGGCGGATAATGAAGTTTCTTACGCTCACTTGGACTGTGCGGCTAGGGAGAGAGGCAGTACCATTTGGTGTGTACTAAACCCCGGTGATGATCCCAGAGAGGAACCGTACTGATATGTGGACTTATTGAGTAGAAGTTACATGCTCATTCATTCATTCATTCACTATCCACTCGGGCTGGTGGTGTGCAACTAATTGTTGTGTACCTTCGTTATGGCAAGGATTTCGGTTGGGCGCACGACTAACCTGAGATCAGAAGTTTACCATGTTGAGTCTGACTATCCAAATTCAAGTATGGGACAGGTTTGGATAGAAGTCCCTTGTGGTGGACCTCGTAGCCTGCGATACTACGTACTATCATCCCGACTTTACACTCCAGCATGGTCATTTCATTTGCATCGCATATTACATTACATTCGCATGCATATGACATTTTGGGTTGCTATGTTTCTGCACTTATATGGCCTAGACAGACTTAGCAGGATTTGTATATTGCATTACATCCTCGGCATCTGATATTTGGCTCTTTATGACTCCTTATTGCATAATTATTTTATATTGCGTATTCTGATATTTATTGACTTGTGGACTTGTCCATACTTCTGCTTTCTCTGTTATCATATAATTTATGATCTTATCAATATTTCTACTTACTCTGATAATTCATGATCTTGTCAGTATTTTTGCTTATTCTGATAATGTACGATTTATGGATTACCAGTAATTTTGGTATTGTATGATGATGACATTGTATTAAATACTTGACACTTACCTTGTGCACATACTTACACCACCCTCTAAGCTTTCTATAATCTTATGCACGATAACTACGTGCAGGTGATGTTAGGTTGCAGCAATGTTGAGCTTGGAGCATGCAGCAGTCTTCTGGAGCTTGATTTTTTTTTTTTTTATTTCCCTTTCAGCATTGTACTCAAACGATTATATTAGTGGATATGTGACGATGATATTACCTTTGTGAATTAGATAATCTTGTGGTTATACTTATTACGAGTTAAATGTACAAAAATAAAAATAAAAAAATATCCTCCTTGTAGGATCCCAGGATCGAAAATTCGGCGTATGTACGTTAGGAGCAGAGAATGGGGTACTACGGAGGCTGTCAGCACCGGATTCGGCAATCGGGATTCCTGTGAATCCGATTTTTGAGTTTGGGGCATGATAGAAGTTGGTATTAGAAAATAACTTCAGAATACCTGAAGATAACGTCACATATCGGCTGATGGCTACTCTACACTCTATGATTGTTAAGAATTTAGAAAGGTTAGATCCCCAGGTTCGAATAACTTAGAAATTTTCTAATATAGCTCTCTACTGTTGAAATTGTGAGGCTACTTAGTGTTCTGTAACACTCCGAATTTTTGCCAACCTGGGGTTAGACGTCCTTAGGCAATGGGTCAACCATAGTACCTTGGTAGTTTCTCAAAATTCGATTCCAAAGCCAAAGAAATCATTTAGAACCTAATTCTTTAGAATTTAACGTGAATTAGCCAGCCTTACACTAGATTTCCTGCAAAATTGTCACCAACCACTTTAAATACGATCTGTAAGACCCAAAACCTATAGAATCATTGACGCTATCTTACCCTAAAATCTAGGATCCAACTCTAAACCCGTTTGCTCTCGGGAGCACTTTGAAACTTTGTATTGGATCTAAACCGCGCGTCGAAAGTCCAATAGCGATAATCTTAGACAATTACGACCGCCTTGTTGGACTTGACAATCATTTCAAAAATCAAGCCCAACTGATGTTCTGAGGCTATTTCATTGAGCCTGGAGTAAGGAGTGTGAGAAAGAGTGAAATTCATTAAAAATTAAATGTCATTTAAATAAATCTGGCACGTTTCTCTTGTGGGTTAAGTATAAGCATTCAGACCGTTGAAATCTGACCCAAATACACCCTCGGATCAGGGAACATTTCTCACTCAGGTCAGTGTACTTAAAATCCTCGATCGAATCTCTGTGACCGCTGAACTGAAACTGGTCCACCACGTGCGATCTAGGAACACTACAGGACTGAAAACTTGGTGTGAGCAGGATCCAATATACATGAGCTTAAGTCTGATCGCATTCGGCCAGGGGACCTCCCAAAATGCCCCTTTGGATCGAAAAAGACCTGATTTGGCTATAACCCAAGTATACCTTGACTTAAAGTCTATTTTGATTATATTTGGGCTTATAAAAGGGCCTTAAACCCTTAGCTTTCTAACCCATACGAATTTGATAGAAATCCTAGGAAGGAGAGAGAGAAAAGAGAGAGAAAGTGAGGGAGAAGCTGGTGATTTCTCATGGAATTCTTCACTACTGCTCCACGTGCCAAAGCCACCTACCTGCATTGTTATTCCGGCGATTCTGATTTCGTTCTAGATAAGAAAACCCTAACCCTAACCTGATTTGAAGCTTAGACTAACTGTAGAAGAGTTCTAGCTAACCTGTTTCTTATCATAGGTAGCGTATCTGCCGTTGACGAAAACACATCGTCTGAATCTTAACAAATACGCATTTCTGGTTTAAGGTGCGGATCTTAGACACTTAGATTACCTATTTTCAAAGCTTTCAATATCGTTTAATGGTAGATTGCTGATAAGAATGCTGTTTGACATGTAGAACATGCTGTCCATTTTTCATTTCGAATACGTACGAAGAATATGAGATTTAGGGTATTTTAGGTATTTATAGGAAATACCGTATACGTACGTATTTCGCCGATATGATTGCCATGAGTATTTGTCGTGTACCTATACTAGTTATGCGTGTATGATCTGTTTGGCGAAGAGATTCGTCCTAATGCACATATTGGCCGACATATGCTATGTAGACTAATGTGTGTAGACTAAGTGTTTGTTGAAATGCCTAAATCAATATGATTTATGCCTGCCATATGTTTTGAATGTAAGAACATGATTGTTTTGTATTAGACATCTCCTTGATATAAGGATCTGTCATATTATATGTTGTAATCAACATACGTCAAGTACGTTGGAGTTGAGTAGCCTAAGTGTTTGTGTAAATGTATGTATTCGTAAATATTGAGTATATGGTGTTGTACATTAGCGTTGAGACTGGATTTTCAACTAATTTGATGATATATATGATTTCCTCTACGCTTGTCGTATTTCAATTGATTTTCTTATGTGTGAAGTACTTATGTATGGTTTAATTGCCTATGTTGTATCTTATAACATGTTGCTAACATGCTTGGATTACTAAACTTACCATTGAAAAGCCCCTCTAACCTTGGTACCTCGATCCTCCAAGACTCATGAGCCAGGCATGATGGTATGAGACACCGTGGTCGAGCTGTCGGCCTACGCTGGAGCCACAAACCTCCCCGTAGTGACCAGTGAGCACCCTACTCTGAGCAGATTATGGTGGTATGGGACACTATATTCTTGCTGTCGCCTACATTGATAAGGTGATGGGAGAGTGGAGCAACGAGTGCGAGCAACAACCCTGGCAGCCCTTTGTAGTGACCTTGAGTTTATCCTGACACAGCATGGGGGCGACGAGTCTTGATGCAGTCTTAAGGATATAAACTAGGCCTGTATTGATAAGGTGATGGGGGAGCGGTGCAACGAGTGCATGCAACAGCCCTGACAGCCCTTACAATGACCTAGAAATATATCATCGTATGAGATTACTAGGAGTGACGACCCTAGACAGGATCATTGTTTGGGTATTGATATAAGGGAGGTACCTTAGTTTCTCAATCTTGCTGTATGAAAAGGACTAATAACAAATCGGTAATCATATTCATATCGCACTGCATGTGCCTGGAAGATGTGGAGCACTGAGGAAAGAAAGCATGTCGCGGACGTGAGATGGTGCCGCATGAGAGAGTATGTCGGTGAGGGCATCCATCATGTCATTTCATGCTTGCATTAATCACAGTGTTTAGGAATGTTTATTTTACTTGCTTTACTATTATCGCTTGATTGATTTGATAACATGTTAACCTTTGCTTTATGATTCCACTGAGTTAACTACTCATTTTCACGTTACGGGATGGTATTCCGGACACCCACCAGTCCTTATTTTAGTTTCAGATGATGGCGATGCTCGCGAAGTAGAGCTGGACTTGATGATGATGAGGATCCCTCCTATATGAAGGTTCTGATTGATGGGGTTACAGGGTTACTGATAGCTGTCAGCACACGTGGTATTTTGCCCTTTATTTTTATACTCATGTATATTCTTTTTGCTCATCTTTGGAGTATACATGTATATGTTTAACCTGGTAACATGTTCATACTTTGGAGACTCACAACAGTTCATATATTCTATATATCTATCACATTCTTCCGCTTGCTAAATTAACTGTCGTTGGAGTATGATATGTTGTTTTGGCTTGATCCACCTCATGTTTTATGTACTATTACCGCCGACATTCACCCATCATTGAAAATGTTGCATAAGTGATGTTCTGGAACTCGAGAGTTGGGTTTCTACCCGACCCCTAATTTTCGGGGCGTTACATGTTCCATTTTTAGATCATTTCTGATCCGAGATTGGAAGATTAGTAGGGTCGTCATAGTATTAATAATGTATCTTGAGAGGGCGAGGTTGAGACTAGAGAGCACTATCTTCATCCTTTGCTAGATTGATTGTGCCTTGACATATATACTTGATAATGTTTCCTCTTCCCTTGACTGTTTTGTAAATTTTGAGGACGAAATTTTTATTAGGTGGGGAGAGCTGTAAGACCCGTATCTTAGCCCGTACCGTTCCATATGCCTTTGCGGTCCTCCCGGTCAAATTCCGGCGACCCGCGATTTGCTATCGACATTTGTGCACGATACCGAGTCATATTTCGCATTCCAAAGTAAGCTCAACTCGAGACTTGTACCCTGACTACCACACTGTTGCCGCGGTTTCGATGCCGCGTAAGTTTACAGCTTGTGTAAGTTTACATTTTCAAGTTAAAGGATGGTTGACGGAATGTTGTGGTCTATATATAAGAAGGGCAGTCGTGTTGTTTAATGTATGAAAGGTGACCGAGGGTAGTAAAGACAAAGTCTTAACCGACAAAAGTGAAGCAAGTGGCCAAGATGCGTTCAGAAGAGGAACAGTAATAGAAGAGAAACATAACAAGAGAATGATCTAAAAAAGAAACTTTTTGACAGTGGTAACCATTGCAATAATGGAAGAAGGATCTGGAGGAATAAGCTACAATTGAACTCTATAAATAACAAAGGAATGTAATAGAGAGAACAACCAATCAAAACACAATCAAATCTCAAAACCAATAAATTAATAATTAATTTTATCTTATCAATTTTCTTTATCTGAACTTATCCTAGAAGTAAAGATAATCCAATAGTAGTAATTCTTAACTATAATATTTATTTGTAATCTAAGTGTACGCTCATATGCTAGATTTTTTCTCTATCCAATATCAAGCCATTCTTTCAATATATGCATTCTTATGGTTGCTACTAGTAACCAATTATGATTTTTTCCTTTTCTTCTTTTTTTTGCACTGGTATTTTGAAAGTTCTTTTTTATGAAAGGTAAAAAGTAACCCATCTTCGAAAAATGAACGTTACCCTTCGAGTATCTCCTGATCGTTATCAAATTCTGTCAGTAGCTGAGTAAGCGACCAATCTTCTTAGAATTTAATCATATATGTTCACTACTTATTTTAACGCTTGGGTCAAAATTGATAAGTTAGGATCGAGTCATATTGTATCTATTCTCACACACCTGCATAATTAAAAACAAACTGAGTAGCCAACACTCTAGACCTTTGAAGGTTTCAATCATGGACATTCTTATTTTCACTGTTTCCTATGGTGTAGTTCACTTGAACTTGGATAAGATTCAATTTTGGAATCATTACTAGAATGATCTATAAAACAGATGTACCGCGTGGATAAGACACATACATCCACGGTGCCCCGCTGAGTTAAGACCGGTTAAAATTTTCTTTACCTTCCCTTCTCGCTTTCTCCACGTGATTTGTACGTTTTTCATTAACTGCACTAATTCTTTGGTAGGAAAAGATACCAAATTTCACGGCAAATTTCCGTCCACAAACGTACTGCACGTATGCTACGTGTGGGCTCCACAAGTTCTCTAAAGCTGGCTAATTTTTCCTTTGAAGTGGGATTTCACGTCTTCAGTCTCGAAAGACAAAAAAGATTCTTCGAGTTCTTGAAGATCTCTCCTTTCCCATATAAACAAAGCAAGATACCGGCATTGTTGAAAATTTGTACCTTGGCAATATATGGGAAGCAGATTGCCTATCACCCCGGCCACATAAATATTACTGTGCCCGGGGCTGTGTGGGCCCACAGATATGTCCGTGACAAATCATCTCCGTCCATCTGATTTGCAAGACCACAGTGGGACATGATTCTAAACGTCAGGCAGATCCAAAACTCACTAGGACGTACCACACGAAACATGGGGATTGAGCCTCTGGTACGACGGAAGTTTTATTTCAGGATTATATTTTTCATACAGTTTACCTGAGTGATAATAACCCTATGAAAGTTTGAATGGCATATACACATCATGATTAGCTCCGGGAAGGTTTCAACGGTGGACGTTTTCATTCCCACTGTTTTGTTGGTGTGGCCCACCTGAGTTTTAAAACTGCCTTATCTTTATCCTCGTCTAATA
Source organism: Magnolia kwangsiensis (assembly GCA_037074715.1). Classification (NCBI taxonomy): domain Eukaryota; kingdom Viridiplantae; phylum Streptophyta; class Magnoliopsida; order Magnoliales; family Magnoliaceae; genus Magnolia; species Magnolia kwangsiensis. Next base: position 27,299,606 of record CM073582.1, read on the forward strand.
TTATAGTCTTTCAAAATAGATGGACAGAGTGGATTTGTCGCGTACATCACTGTGGACCCACGCAATCCCGGGCACAGTCATATCTATTTGCCCGGGATCACAGGCCATATGCTCCTCAGGAGAAATTTCCTACTGTACCACCCATTTATGGTCCACCAGCTATTTGAAGCTCACCTCTTTTTATGCTTCCAAGAATACTCACCTATGTACGGCCGACTTTTTAAGGGACCACAATACCCCCGTCATTCATTCGTTCCGGAAGCCGATTGGCTGGTGTGCGAAGACGAGCGCTGAGGCTCCTCGACACGGGCCCACATTGATGTATTTATTACACCCACACCGTTCATCCATATTTTGAGATCATTTGAGAGCATCATCGAGAAAAAAAAAAAATTATATCCAAAGATCAACTGGACTACACCACAAATAGCAGCGAAAAACTTAATTTTCATTATTAAAAATTTTATAAGGCCCACAATAACATATATTTTCCATCCAATATATTCATAAGGTCATAGAGACATGGATGAAGAGGAAAAATAAATTTCATATTGGTCAAAAACTTCTGTGACCTTAAAAGGATTTCAATGGTAGATGTTCAATCCTCCACTGCCTTTTATGGTGTGGTCCACTTGATCGTTAAATCTGTCTTATTTTTTGTCTCAAGCCTTAATACGAGTTCGTCAAATATATGGACGGTTTGGATATAACACATACATCATAATGAGACCCATAAAAAGTGGTAGGATTACAATGGAGAAAAAAACAGCCTGACCCGATCGATTGGGTCCAAACCCGGTCGACCCGACTCGCTGTCCCACGTATGCACTTTTTTTTTTTTACAAGGAGAACTTTTTCTCTCCTACATTTTTTTCTAATACATATATATATATATATATATATATATATATATATATATATATATATATATATATATCCCTCTTTTTATTCATTTCTTTCTTTATTCATTCATAAACATATCTCTTAAACCAGAATGCGAATTGACCTTTCACATTCACGGTCAATTCGCTTCACTTCACGGTCAATTCCAGCGATTCCCCTTCACTTCACGGTCAATTTCATGCATTTCACAATCAATTTCCTTTACTTCACGGTCAATTCAATGCATTTCACGGTCAATTCGCTTCACTTCACGGTCATTTTCATGCATTACACGGTCATTCCTGGCAATTCCGTGTTGATTCACAGTCATTTCCACGCATTTCACGGTCAATTTGCTTCACTTCATAGTCATTTCCATGCATTTCACGGTCATTCCATGCGATTTCGTGTTGATTCACTGTCATTTCCATGCATTTCACGATTAATTCCCTTCACTTCACGATCATTTCCAAGCATTTCACGGTCAATTCCCTTCACTTTACGGTCATTTCCACGGTCATTCCCGGTGATTCCATGTTGATTCACGGTCATTTCCACACATTTCACGGTCAATTCCCTTCACTTCACGGCCATTTCCATGCATTTCACGGTCAATTCGCTTCACTTCAAGGTCATTTCCATACATTTCGATCACAGTCATTCTCGACAATTTTATGTTGATTCACGGTCATTTTCATGCATTTGACGATCAATTCCCTTCACTTCATGGTCATTTTCATACATTTCACGGTCAATTCGCTTCACTTCGTGGTCATTTTCATGCATTTCACGGTCATTTCCAGTGATTCTGTGTTGATTCATGGTCATTTTCTTACATTTCACAGTCAATTCCCTTCACTTCACGGTCAATTCGTTTCACTTCATAGTCATTTCCATACATTTCATGGCCATTCCCGGCGATTTCGTGTTGATTCACGGTCAATTCCCTTTACTTCACGGTCATTTCCACGCATTTCACGGTTAATTCGCTTCACTTCACGGTCATTTCCATGCATTTCATGGTAATTCCTGGCTATTCCATATTGATTCACGGTCATTTCCATGCACTTCATAACCAATTCCCTTCACTTCACAGTCATTTCCATGCATTTCACGGTCATTCCCGGCAATTCCGTGTTGATTCACGGCCATTTTCACGCACTCCACGGTTATTTTCCTTCACTTCACGGTCATTTCCATGCATTTCATGGTCAATTCGCTTCACTTCACGGTCATTTCCATGCATTTCAAGGTCATTCCCGACGATTCTGTGTTGATTCACGGTCACTTCCACGCATTTCACAGTTAATTCCCTTCACTTCATGGTCATTTTCACACATTTCATGGTCAATTCGCTTCACTTCATGGTCATTTTCATCCATTTCACGGTTATTCCCGGCGATTCCGTGTTGCTTCACGGTCATTTCCGCGCATTTCACGGTCAATTCCCTTCACTTCACGGTCATTTCCATGCTTTTCACGGTCAATTAGCTTCACTTAACGGTCATTTCCTTGCATTTCACAGAAATGACCGTGAATCAACACGGAATTGCCGAGAATGACCGTAAAATGCATGGAAATGACCATGAAGTGAAGCGAATTGACCGTGAAATGTGTGGAAATGACTGTGAATCAACACAGAATCGCCGGGAATGACCGTGAAATGCATGGAAATGACCGTGAAGTGTAGCGAATTGTCCATAAAATGCATAAAAATAACCGAGAAGTGAACGAATTGACCGTGAAATGTATAGAAATGACCGTAAATCAACACGAAATTTTCGGGAATGACCGTGAAATGCATGGAAATGATCCTGGTGTGAAGCGACTTGACCGTGAAACGCATAGAAATGACCGTGAAGTGAAGGGAAATGACCGTGAAATGCGCGGAAATGACCGTGAATCAACACGGAATTGCTGAAAATGACCGTGAAATGCATGGAAATGACCATGAAGTAAAGCAAATTGACCGTGAAATGAGTGAAAATGACCCTGAAGTGAAGGGAATTGACCGTGAAATGCTTGGAAATGACCTTGAATTAACACGGAATCGCCGAGAATGACCGTGAAATGCATGGAAATGACCGTGAAGTGAAGCGAATTGACCATGAAATGCGTGGAAATGACCGTGAATCAACATGAAATCGCTATGAATGACTGTGAAATGTATGGAAATGACCGTGAAGTGAAGCGAATTGACATTGAAGTGAATGGAATTGACCGTGAAGGGAAGGGAATTGACCGCGAAATGCATGAAAATGTCCGTGAATTAACACGGAATCACCGAGAATGACCATGAAATGCATGGAAATGGTCGTGAAGTGAAGCGAATTAACCGTGAAATGCGTGGAAATAACCATGAAGTGAAGGGAATTGACCGTGAAATGCATGAAAATGACCATGAATCAGCACGGAATCACCGAAAATGACCGTGAAATGCATGGAAATGACCGTGAAGTAAAGCAAATTGAACGTGAAATGCGTGGAAATGACCATGAATCAACACCAAATCACCGAGAATGACGATGAAATGCATATAAATGATCGTGAAGTAAAGCGAATTGACTATGAAATGCGTGGAAATGACCATGAAGTGAAGGGAATTGACCATGAAATACATGAAAATGACTGTGAATCAACACAGAATCGCTAGGGAATGACCGTGAAATGCATGGAAATGACTATGAAGTGAAGTAAATTGACCATGAAGTGAGGGGAATTGACCATGAATTGCATGGAATTGGCCGTGAAGTGAAGCGAATTGACCATGAAATGAATGGAATTGATCGTGAAGTGAAGCAAATTGACTGTGAAAGTGAAGGGAATTGACCGTGAAATGAAATGAATGAAATTGACCGTGAACTGATTGAAATTGACCACGAAGTGAATGAAATGAATTTTCAACCATCAACCTAATGAAATCTTGGAAAATAAGTAAGTTGGTTAGCTAAAGTAGCATCTCTTAGCCCAAAATCCTAAATGGTATGTCAAGTAACTCATTTTGATTTAAGAGATATGTTTATTAAATGAAAAAAGAAAGAAATGAATAAAAAGAGAGAAAAATATGCTTATATGTATATATTTATATAAATATGTATTAGAGAAAAATGTAGAAGAGAAAAAGTTCTACTTGTAAAAAAAAAAAAAAAAAACGAAAGTACACATATGGAACAGCGGGTTGGGGTCGACCGGGTCAGTGGGATAGTGAGACGCGGTCGACCCCATCTCACTGTCCACCCTTTTGCAATCGGCATGTTATGTCAATGGTTATAGCTACGGCTATCGTTATGGTTATAATCCGTTGCAAAAGGGAGCCCAATCTTTATAAAAAAAAAAAAGTAAGGGCATTTTCGACCTTAGAAATGAGGCCGTACAGTTAGGGCTTATTCCGGGGAGCTCAAAATAAGTAGGCATCTTTTTTGAAATGGATCGTACAGTAAGGAATTTCTCGCTTCCTAATGTACGTGGGACTTCCAGTCTGACCTGCGATGTTCCCCCATATTCTATACCGTGCATTTGAAATGTGAAGCATGATCCTAACCGTTCACTCACGGGGGACATTCATGGATGGGTCAGCGACTAAACATATATACAGTTATTTGACTATCGTCGCCATTAAGAAATTACGGTGTACAAATATATCCAGTAAAATATTCCTGTGCTATTCTGATTACATGGTTTGGATTTTACGATCATTGTGAGTTTTGGTCTATGGTCCACTTACGGATCACTGTAAATGCATGCCGCGTGGTCAGTATAAACACGGTTCATATTCAATGTAATTATAAGGCCCAAAAAAATATCAAGCCAGTCTGAATTTTGTCACAAGGAATCATTAGAGTGAAGCCCACCTTGCGAGTGGATCAGATCTTGCACATTCTCACGTATGACCATAATCACACTAACAATTGCACTGTAACACGTGCACATGTCTCGAAATAGTTCGTACGTTTCTACGGCACATCTTTTTTTGAATTGCTAAAAGAGGTTTACTAGAATACATTCCCACGCATTAATATATGAAACTTTGGGAGTTTTATCTTTACATTTGGGCAATTTGAAAGATCGAAACCGTTTATTGGAAGGGTCTCACCTTGGATGGGAGAAATTAAGAAAAATAAAACCCTTTTCTATAAAATTTCAACCACATAATCATTTGATTATTTTCCTCAAATATGGACGATCTTTGTAACCTTTAAAAAATCAGACGTTTTGGAATTATTTTTTGGATATACCTATCGATTATAATACTCCATCATGGAAATGGTTGGATGTCTGAAAAGGATCCCAATCCAACGGCTAAGATATTGATGTATACTATTGCAGCGAGTATGTACTCTATCCCACCTCCCGGGGTAAAAAGGGCGGGCATGGACGGCACGCCTCCATGCGTCCTTCCATGCCCTATTAGTAGGAACATCACAAGTATTTGAGTGGCACTCACGTGGATGTGAACGTGGCCTGCTTGAAGTGGAAAACCTTGTTGCGTCTACTTAGGAAGACGTGGGGATCGCCAATCGTGCCGTTGAATCACCGGACCACGGAGGCCATGCTAGATTTTGGGTATCACCGCCACCGTACTCCTTTCCTAGTGTCTCGTGTCTCCGCTTAAGCTACAGTTGCACCTTTCTCTCTCTCTCCCTCTCTCTCTCCAGAGCCCCAAATCACCTTTTTACGGACTCATTTCTGTTCTCTCTCTCCACCCAACCATATCGCCGCAAACCCCATCGAACTCTTGTTATGTGTGTTTCTCTCTCGAATAAAACAAATGATGTTGGTTATGTTTCTTGGATGCGATTGTTTGCTGATTCTCGGTGAATGACCACGGTATTCTTTCGTGATCTTAATTTAATGGTGGTGGAATGATGCCATTAAATGAAAAGTTCACATCATAAAGCACACGTGTCTTTTCATGAGAGGGACTCCAAGGGTCTCTTGGATCATTTCTAGACAATGATCTCTTCTCTCACTATTCTCTTGTTTTAAGTTATTAAGAAAAATCTACAAACATTGCAGTAGTTAGGGTTGTAAATTGCAAAAAATAAAGCAATTGGCGGGTAAAGATGTCGCAAGAAGGATGCGTTGAGTTGAGTCGAGCATCATCTTCCTGGGGGTAGCTATTCCGTATCCACCGAACTTCTCTGGACACCCCATAGAGATGCCTCAAATCTACAAGGAAAATTAAAAAAATAAAATAATTTTAGAAAATTCATAAATTAACCGATGATTCAAATAAACAAGGTTATAACCCTTTAAATAGGGATACTAAACCTTGGAAGAAGTTTCGGAATTAAACTATAATTATAACTAAAACTTACAAAAATCGTAACTTATTATTTATAGACGGTAGTGATTTCCACTAGACCTTATAGTTTTTGGCCAAAAATAGTAAGCGTCATATTTGGCTCAACCATGCTATTCTCCTAATTATTCTAAGCACTTTTCATGTTGGACACAACTCCTAAAGCCCAACAGATGAAGAGTAAATAATCAAATTAAAACTTATTATACATGGTAAAAATGAAAATAAAATGAAAATTCGAGCATTAATCTAATGGAATCTCACAAATTCAGCATGTAGAACCCAATATAGCAGTGTTAGGTGGCTAAAGTAGCTCGTCCTACCCCAAAATCATATATGACATGTCAGATACCGATTTGCGAGATACGCCTATTTTAAGTTCTGACAATCTGGATCACTTCCACTTCCGATCAGGCCTTTTTTGGTCCATCTTAGCCATGAAATTGTACCTGACCCACTCTATATTAGTCTCCTCCACTTCAAAAGAACTCGTCCTCAATTTCTCGTCCTACTTTGGTTGTGATACTCAGTCAGGCTTGCGACGTTGAAAGTGCATGAGATCTTCATGTTATCCAGAAGATTAATAATGTAAGCATTGTCATTAATATTTCAGAGGATCGGTACCGGTTCAATCTTCTTGTTCTTTAATTTGTTGTACGTCCTTGTCAAAAATCTTTACTTGCATAGATGGAGCATAACTTGGTCTCCTACCTTGAACACTTTTTGTCATTGATGCTTGTCGGCTTTCTACTTCTACGTATCGTTTGGGGCATGCAACTTGTCTTACACTTCCGCATGAATGCTCATGATCCTGTCTGTCATATATTCTGCTACAATGCTCATGCTTGAAAGCTTAGGCAAAGGAACTAAGTCAATTGTGTTGCGAAGCACTCAACCGTAAATAACCTAGAATGGGGACGTCCTTATCGAGTGGTTCACCATGTTATTGAATGCAAACTCCGTTTGAGACAAAGCGAAATCCTACTGATTTGATTTTTCTCCTAAAATGTATCAAAGGAAGTTCTCCAACATGTGATTCACAACTTCAGTTTTTCAATTGGTATGTGGGTGGTAGGCATTGCTAAACTTAAGTTGTGTACTAAACTGATTCCATAAAGTCCACCAGAAGTGGCTAATGAACTTCGTATTGCGATTATGAGTTACAGTCTTGGGAACCTCGTGTAGCCGCACGACCTCTCTAAAGAATAGATGAACCACGTGTGTCACATTGAGGGTCTTCTTACATGGGATGAAGTGTGTCATCTTTAAGAAATGATCTACCACCACGAACACTGAATTCATGTCATACCGTGTTTGACGGAGACCTGGCACGAAGTCCATAAATAGGTCCTCTCAAGGACCGTCAAGTATAGGTAACGGGGGTATAGAGGCCCATATTCTGAGACTGCCATTAGAGACCTCGCAAACATGAAACACTGCACCGCTCTACCTACATCACGTACTAACTGTAGCCAATAGTACCGTTCCTCAACAAGAGCTCATGTCTTATCGCGTCCAAGGTGTCCACTAAAGCCACCTCCATGTAACTCTTAGATAATCTGCTCCCTCAGCAAGCTTTTGGGGATGCATAGTCAATTCCCTTTGAAGAGGAACCCGTCTTACATATGTAGGTCACTAGTTTGGCATTCTCGGCATCTAACCCATGCATCCTTAAAGTCATTGTCGCCGACGTATATGTCCTTGAGACGCTCGAACCTGACAACCACATTGGTCATAGTGACTAACAAAATTGCACGGAGGCTCAATGTATCAGCTACTTTGTTTTGCTGTCTAGATTTATGTTTCAACACAAACGTGAACTCTTACAAAAATAAAATTCACCTAGCATGCACACGATTCACGTTAGCTTACATATTAATGAATTTGAGAGCTTGATGGTCTGTGTAAAGAATGAACTCCTTTGAATTAAGTAATGTCTCCAATGCTACAATGTCTGGACTGCTGCGTATAATTTGATCTCATACGTCAATCACTTCTTACGTGCATTGTTAATTAAGATTTTCATTGTAGAAGGCTATTAACTTACCTTATTGAGACAAAACTCTCCTAATTCCAACATATGAAGCATCACATTCGACTTCAAATAATTTATCGAAGCTGGGAAGTACAAGAATCGGATTGTGAACAACTTGTACTTAATTTCAATAAAGCTCATGTTAGCCTCGTCAGTCCAATGAAACTGCTCATTCTTCATGCAATTTGTGATTGGTGACACAATGGTGCTAAAATTCTTCACGAACTGAATATAAAATGTAGCTAGTCCGTGAAAACTCCGTACCTCGTGAATGTTTGTGAGAACCGGCTATTCCCTGATTGCCTTCACCTTTTCCTCATCCACCCGAATTCTCGTGGATGTCACGATAAAGCCCAAAAATAACAGGCTATCGGTCAGGAAAGATACAACTTACTTTTAGTGAGCACTTGAAGGACCTGTCTTCAGTGTTCTATATCGTTTGCTTCATCCTTATTGTATATCAAGATGTCATCGAAGTAGACCACAAGGAATCGCCTAATGAATGATTTCAGAACTTGATTCATTAACCTTATAAATATACTATGCGTGTTCGAAAGACTGAAGGGCATGACCATCCATTCATACAATCATTTCTTGGACTTGAAGGTCATCTTCCACTCATCACCTAACCTATCCGAATATGATGGTAGTCGTTCCTTAGATCCAATTTAGAAAATAATTTCACGCCCTCAAGCATGTCCAATATATCGTCCAGCCATGGTATGAGAAATTGTATTTTATGATGATTTTGTTAATGGTCTGGCTGTTGACACACATGTGCCAACTAATATCTTTCTTAGAAGTTAATAAAGCCAATACAGTGCATGGGCTCATGCTTTCATGAATAAGACCCTTACAGACTAGCTGTAACACCCCACATTTTTACCAACGTGGAATTAGACGTCCTTAGGCAATGGGTCAATCATAATACCTTAGTAACTTTTCATAACTCAATTCTAAAGCCAAAGAAATCGCTTTTCAACCCATTTCCTTCAAAATCTCATCTTCCACCACCTCATTCTTCAAATTTCTCCAAGTACTTTCATATTAGACATAAAACCTAAAGTTTAAAAGGTGAAGAACTATACTTAAACTAAAACTTACTATAAATGGTTCATACATGCATAAAATGGGATTTTGATTATGGAATTCTTGGAATCTCATAATGTAAATAGGTTATTTAGTTATATTAGCTTCTCCTACCCCAAAATCATATGTTGCATGTCATGTAACTCATTCCGGTTTGCAAATGAGACTCGATAAACGCCTCGACGGACTCGTGGGCCCAAACGTCTCAATTCGGGGGGACCCGAGGTGGGTCCCACATATTTTTGGCATACCTGGGGGGGGGGGAGGGGGGGGGGAGGGGAGAGGACCTCATCCCTGGGGAGAGCCCTTGCCAAATTGGTCAGTGACCGGCAAGGACCTCGCCGAGTTGGCGAGGCCTCGTCCTTACAACGCTCAGCAGCTCATTTTCTACGCATTTTGTCTAAGTTTAAAAAATCATATCTCTTTCGTTATAACTCTGATTTTGGTAATTCAAAAACTAGATTGAAGATAAATGAGTCTAGTTTTATATAAAAATATTTGAAAATATAATAAAATATTTAATATAGTTTGAAGTAGGTCGTTGTGACAACTGTCCGAAAATCACTAGTTGGACAGCTGCTGCTTCTGGAATTTTTAGAATTTTTTTAGAACTCAAAATCTTATGAAATTTGGTGGAGATAAGGTAAACTTGATGATGAACCACTAAAAAAATAATTAAAATAATATTAAAACTAAAAGTTCCCAAAATGAGGCATAGAATGGCCCTAGGACCGTATTCTGCCTTAATTAGGGTAGAATTTGGTTAAATACCAAACTGAATACTCAGTAGAATTAACTTGAACCACTTTAAATACAAACTATAAGACCTAAAATGAGTAGGACTACTGATGCTATGTTACCTAGAAACCTAGGATCAATCTCTAAACCCAGTTGCTCTTGGGAGCATTCAGAAACTTCGTATCAAACCTGGACTGCACGTCGAAAGTCTGATAGTGATGAACTTAGACCATTATGACCGCCTAGTTGGACTTAACTATCACCTCAAAAATTAAGGCCATACGATGTCCTGGGACTGTTTCCTTGAGTCCGGAGTGAGGAGAGTGAGAAACTAAAGATTTATTAGAAAATTAAATATAATTTTAAGTAATCTGGAACGTTTCGTTTGCGCGTTATTTCTAAGCATTTTGACGGTTAGATTTTGACCCAAATTCATCCTCGGATCAGGATAGGTGGCCCATACATGTCATAGTACTTGTAGCCCTGATCGAATGCCGGTAACCGTTGAACTGAAACTGGTCCACCACGGACGATCTGGAAATCCGACCGGACTGAAAACTTAGCTTGACCTAGATCCGATATTAGAGAACTTAAGTCTGACCGTATTTAGTAACATGACCTCCAGAAGTACTCCGTTGGATCGGAACAAGCTTGATTTGGTTATAACCTAAGTATACCTTAGCCATAAGGTTATTTCCGTCGATTTAGAGCCTATATAAGAGGCTTAAACCCTCTCTCTCATATCCCATACAAATTTTCTAAACCTAAGGGAGAGAGAAGAAAGAAAGAGAAGGAAAGAGAGAGATAAAGCGAGGGAGAGTGTGAGGATTATTCTTGGCAGTTGTTCCTGTCATTCTTCGTGCACATCTACCGTATTTGGATCATTATGCCAACGATTCTGGTGTCATTTTTAGGTAAGAAAAACCTAACCCTAGCTTGTTTTAGGGTTCCATTGAAGCTAGTAGCTAGATAGCTAACCTAGCTTGTATTACAGGTTGATATTTCACGCATACGAAGACTTAGAGTTTCTAACATGTTCGTTACGCTTCTACGGCGTAAGGTGCGGACTATAGATGTTTAGGTTATCATTTCTCAAAGCTTTCAATGTCGGCTAATGGTAAATTACTGACGTGGATGCTATTTCACATGTAGAACATGCTATCCGTTTTCCGTTTCAGATAAATACGAAGAATATGGAATTTTGTGTATTTTATGTATTCGTAGAAAATACCGTATACGTATAAATTTTGCTGATATGATTGCCATGAGTATTTTCTGTATATATATGCTAGTTATGGATGTATGACCTGTCTGGCGAAAGGATTCACCCTAATACACCTTTTGGCCAACATAGGTTATGTAGGCTAATGTGTGTAGTTTAAGTGTTTGTATAAATTCTTACATGAGTAAGTATTTAGTAAATGATATTGTAGATTAGTGTTGAGATAGGATTCTCAACTATTTTAGTGATGTGTATGATTTCCTCCATGTACGTTGTTTGAATTGATTGTCTTATATATGAAATGCTTGTGTATGGTTAACTACATATGTTGTATCTTATAACATGCTGATAACAGGCTTGGATTACTTGATATTTCAATTCTATCTCTCTTATATGCTTATTGATTCAGATTGCAAGTGCTTGGGGCTATGCTATAGTCCAGGCAGTCGGTAATAGAATTGAACTCGTAGCTGAGTTGTATTCGCCACGCAAGACGCGTTGACGAACCCGAGTCATGCGTTACTTGTCGACAGTGATTAGGCCACACAAGGTGCTTATGCACTTCATGTCGATCAACTCAATGAGCGCTCGTACTAGTCGAACTCGTCAAGTAACCTGATTAGCCCGATGTATGTTAACCATATATGGACACTACTGCTTGAATTTAAAGTACCAAACTTACCAGTGAAATCCCTATCAACCGTGGTACCTCGATTCGCTAAGACTCATGAGCTGGGCATGGTGGTATGGGATACCGTGGTCGAGATGTCGGCCTACGCTGGGGCGATGATCCTCCCCGTAGTGACTAGTGAGCAACCTTGTCTCGTGAGTCGATTGTGGTGGTATGGGACACTACATTCGAGCTGTCGGCCTACACTGATAAGGTGATGGGGGAGTGGTGCAACGAGTGCGTGTAACAGCCCTGACAGCCCTTTGTAGTGACCTCGAGCATACTCTGAATCTGCGGTGAGGCGACGAGCCTTCCTGTAGTAAACAGAGTATAAACTAGGCCTGTATTGATAAGGTGATGGGGGAGCGATGCAACGAGTGCGTGTAACAGCCCTGGCAGCCCTTTATAGCCCTTTATGTTAGAACTGACGACCTTAGATTGGATCATTGTTGGGAATTGATATAAGGGAGGTACCTTAGCTTCCCAATCTTGTTGTATGAAAAAGACTAATAATAACTCGGTAATCATGTTCATATTGCACTGCATGTGCCTGAAAGATGTGGAGCACTGAGGGAAGAAAGCATGCTGCGAACATAAGATGATGTTGCATGAGGGAGTATGTTGGCGAGGGCATACATCATGTCATTTCATCCTTGCATTAACTACAATATTTAGGAATATTTGCTTTATCATTACCGCTTGACTGATTTGATAACATGTTAATCTTTACTCTATTGTTCCACTGAGTTAGTTACTCACTCTCACGTTACGGGACGGTGTTGTACACACTAACCAGACCCTGTCTTAATTTCAGGTGAGGGTGATGCTTGTGAAGCGGAGCCAGACTTTACTTTTTGATGGTGAGTTCTCCTACATGTAACTCTCTAGCGGGTCTATTTGACCTAGAGTTGCACCGACGGGGCTTCAGTATTTGGGATAGAAGACTTACATTTTTCTCATTTTATACATTTTGTAATCAAACTTGTAATTGTTAACTTAGTGACATTCATACTCTGAGGGCTTGCTATCACTCTTATCTAGTTTATATACTTATCACAGTCTTCCGCTTGCATAAATTAAACGCCTTTGGAGTATGATACGCTGTTTTTGGTATAATCCCAATCATATTTAATGCCCTTCTACAGACAACATTCATTCATCATTATCTATGTTGCATGAGTGATGTTTTGGAACTCGAGAGTTGGGTTTCTACTCGATCTCCGATTTCTGGGATGTTACACTAGTTCTTCCACTTGCTCTTGTAGAATATCGCACTCATTCAGACTCATCCGATTGTTAAGATAATTGGGTAAGCAGGACCTAGGGACAAAGTTAATATGATTCTGAATATCGTGCATGGGAGGCAACCCATTGGGAAGGTCATCGGGCCAAATTTCTTTGAATTCATTGTAACGCCCTAGAAAAATCCGTACTTGGACTCGAGTACCAACTCGACCAGAAATCGCGTAGGATTAATTCCTTTGGAAAATATGTGTAAGTTATCTAGCGCAACGCTAGAGTAGCTGAGAAATAGTCTCTGATTCACTTTAAATACGTTCTACAAGACCCAAAGCGAGTAGAACCAATGACGCTATAATACTCTAAAACCTCGGATCAAACTCTAAACCGGTTTGTTCTCAGAACCTCTTTGAAACTTTGTATTGGATCTAGACCACGCGTCGAAATTCCGATACCTACAATCTTAGACCGTTATAACCGCCTAGCTGGACTTGACAATCATTTCAAAAATCAAGTCCAACCGACATTCAGAGGCTATTTCATTGAGCCTGGAGTGAAGAGAGTGAGAATAGGGTTAGATTTGGAATTTGAAATTCAAATCTGGCACACGACTTGACGCGTTATTATTAAGTGTTCTGACCGTCAGAATTCAGCTAAATTACACCCTTAGATCAGGAAAAATTTCTATTTCATATCATGAGACTTGTATACCTGATCTACGTGCGGTGACCGCTGAACTGAAACTGGACCGCCACATGCGATCTACGAACACTACTGGTCTGAAAATGGGATGTGAGCGACATCCGACGTGCATGAACTTAAGTCCGATCGCGTTCAGCCAGGGGACCTCCAGAAATATCTTTTTGGACCTAAACAACCCCGATTTGGTTAGGCATCAAGTGAACATTGTTCCCAAGCCTGTTTTGGGCAAGTTTTAGATTATAAAAGGGACTTAAACCCTCACTTCTCTCACCCATCCGAATTTGCTAGAAACCCTAGCTGGTGTGAGAGAAAAGGTGAGAGATTGTGAGAGAGAGTGGGAGGGAATTTCCTGCTGCTTGCACTACTTGTTGCACGTGCTTAAGCAACGCGCCTCAATCACTTTTTCAGCGATTTCGCCGTGTTTCTAGGTAAGAAAATACCCCAAACACTTGCTGATTTAAGGTTCTTTTGGTTCCTTAGCATGGTAGCTTATAGATCTTTTGTGTTAGGTTCCCAGTTCGCCGTAGACGAAGCGTATACGCTCCGTTCAAATCAATACACTTCTAAGATAAAAGGTGCGAATTTTAGATGCTTTGATTTACTGTTTTCAACGCTTTCAATGTCATTTAATAGTAGATTATCGATGACAACGCCGTTTGACATGTACAACATGCTGTCCGTTTCCTGTTTCGTAAGCAGACGAAAAATATGAGATTTAGGGCATTTTAGTCATTTGTAGGAAATACTGTTTCCATCCATATTTTGCTGAGATGATTAACATGGCTTCTTGTCGCATTAGGATATTAGGAATGCGTGCATAATCATTTTGGCGAAGAGATTCGCCTAAATGCGCACTTTGAGTCGACATACTATATGTAGACTTAAGTGTGTAGTCTAAGTGTTTGTATAAATGTTTGTATTAGTATGTATTGAATTAAATGATGTTATGAATTAGTTTGAGATTAAATTCTCAAATGATATGCTGATGTAAATGATTTCCTACATGTTAGCTATATGCATGATTTCATTATATGTATGAAATGCATGTGTTAGATGATTTACTTAAGTTGTATGTTATAACATGTGTTAACATGCTCACATTGTTGTATTTCATTTCCATTACTCTTACATGATTGCTGATGTGAATTCATAAATGTTTGGGACTATATCTAGTCCAGGCAGTCGGTAACTGAGTAAATTCGTGGTTGGCTTATCTTTGCCAAGAATGACGCGTCGATGAACGCGAGTCGTGTTTTAGAGTTGGCGGCAGTGGTTAGGCCACACGAGGTGTTTTATGCACTTCATGTCGTTTGACTTGAGATGCGCTCGTGCTAGTCGAGCCCGTCAAGTAACCTGACTGGCCATTGTATGTTCACCTTGTATGAGTCATAACTGCTTGAACCTAGGGTACTGAACTTACCACTGTAAACTCTATTAACCATGGTACCTTGATCCATAAAGACTCATGAGCCGGGCATGGTGGTATGGGATACCGTGGTCAAGCTGTCGGCTTATGCTGGGGCCACAAACCTTCCCGTAGTGACTAGTGAGCACCTATGACTCGTGAGCAGATTATGGTGGTATGGGACACTATATTCTTGTTGTCGGCCGACATTGATAAGGTGATGGGGGAGCGGTGCAACGAGTATGAGCAACAGCCCTGGCAGCCCTTTGTAGTGACCTCGAGTGTATTCTGAGTCTACGGGAGGCGACGACCCTTCCGTAGCGACAAGAGTACAAGTAGGCCTGTATTGATAAGGTGATGGGGGAGCGGTGCAACGAGTGCGAGCAACAGCCCTGGCAGCCCTTGCAGTGACCTACAAAATATACATCGTATGAGATTACTAGGAGTGACGACCTTAGACATGATTTGTATTGGGATTGATATAAGGGAAGTACCTTAGTTTTCCAATCCTGCTGTTTGAATGGACTAATAATAACTCGGTAATCATATCACCATCACATTGCATGTGCCTGGAAGATGTAGAGCATTGAGCGGTACGCAAGCATGCCGCGGACGCAGAGGGTGCCGTATGAGGGAGAATGTCGGTGAGGGCATCCATCATGTCATGCCATATTGCATTAACAACAGTATTAGGAATGTTTGATTTACTGCTTTACTATTATCGCATGATTGATTTGAGAACATGTTAATCTTTGCTCTATTATTCTACTGAGTTAGCTACTCACTCCCACGTTACGGGATGGTATTTGCAACATCCACCAGACCCTGTCTTAGATGCAGGTGAGGCAGCGATTCAGGAGGCAGAGCCGGATTATGATGAGGACCAGGACGAGTTCTCATATATACAGTATCACGATGGCTTTGCTTAGGTGGCCTGGATTGGAGGGACTTCTCAATGGGACTATTTTTGACCTTTTGATTCTGTATATTTACATGTATATGAGACTCAGAGATGTATTCATACTTTGGAGACAGTTGAGATATATTTTATTTTCCATACAGTGATATGTATATCTTTTAGTCTTCCGCTTGCTTTTATCACTGAATCTGGAGTAAGAATTACAGTTTTTATATACTTTTACTCATGTGAATGCTTTAACTCAGACAACATTGAATCATAATCATTTTTGTTGCATAAGTGACAGTCTGGAACTCGGGAATTGGGTCTATACACGACCCCCGATTTCAGGGTGTTACATTCATGCAGTAAGGATTTTTGTTTTTCAAGGATGATGGTGGGATCGAGTTCTTTTCCCTTTATAATTAATGCATATGCCTGTCATATTTCTTTGGATTCCTTCATGAAGTCTCGTATGGTTAAGAGAAAATGGGCATCTACTTTAGAAGTTTCAGGTGGTTCCTCTAGAGTCATAGGGGCTAATATGGTTTTTCGTTTATCCTTGATGAAAATATACATATTATCTCACCCTTTATGAGTGGCGTCATGGTCGAATTGACATGGTCGATCAAGTAGTATGTGACATATTTCCATGTCAACTACATCGCATACTACTTCATCTTTATAATGTTTGCCAATTAAAAATGATATGGTGCACTGTTCAGTTACTTTTACCTTGTTGACTTTCTTAATCTAATCAATTGTATATGGGGAGGGATGATGCTTTATTTTTAATAGAAATTTTTCCACCATTACCCTAGAGATGATGTTCCCGTTGCCTCCAATGTTGATGATCATATCATAAACTTTTTAATTCATCGTACACCTAATTCATAAGATGTTATGTCATTATGGGTGTACCACTTTCCTTGGTGCATACAATAGTCGGCTTACAATGAGCAACTCGCCATGATCCTGCTGAACCTAACCTATCTTATGTGCCTCATCATCTGTGGTGTACTCCAGTTCCTTAACATTCGAGTCATTATTGGCATTCTCAGCACTATCATCATTAATGGCGAGGTTCGCCACTTATCGCTGAGTATAAGTATTTGATAGGTGACCCGGTTGGTCACAATTATAGCAATGGTTAGGCATTGGCCAACCATAGGGATTTGGGATCTTGGTTGGACCAGCAGCAATTGTTACCCCCTTTGGGGCATGGCTTGCCCACTTCTTTGATCTCGGTTCGTCGGTGTAGGAAGCTGAGTGTGTGCTCCCATGGGTCTTTCCCTTTGGGTTGTGAAGCTCCCTAAGATGGAGTTGCCGCGGCGACCCTAGTGGTAGAATAGATCCGTGGGTTGAGGTATTCAAGTCGTGTTTTCGTTTGGGTAGCCAACTTGATTGCATCATTAATCGTTCAAATGGGTTGCATTTGGACCCGATCCTTAATTGTCATATGCAATCCACTATTGAATTAAGTGACTTGTTACGATTTAGTCTCAACCAAATCGTTACGCACCACCAAGCAGTAGAATTCTTATGTGTAATCTCTCACTGACCGACTACCCTGCCAACAATTTTGATATTGTTGGAATAGTACCTGATCGTAGTCACTAGGGAGGAATCGCGCACATTGTAACTGCTTCATCCGTTGCCATGTGCATATTGGTGCTTTCATCTATCTCGTCCGTGTGAGTTGTAGTTACTCCCATCAAGCTGAAGCTCGACCCTTCAACTTGTGGGCCACAAGTTTGACCTTTTTCATTTTAGGGATTTCATAAGTGTCTTATTTAGCTCAACCATGCTATTATCCTAATTATTCTAAGCACTTTCCATGTTGAACACAACTCCTAAAGCCCAACAGATGAAGAGTTATAATCAAATTAAAACTTACTATAAATAGTAAAAATGAAAATAAAACAGAAATTCGAGTGGTTAAAGTAGCGGAGTTGGGTGGTTAAAGTAGCTCGTCCTACCCCAAAATCATAAATGGCAAGTCAAATAACTCATTCTGGTTTGCACAATACTCCCGTTCTAAGGTTCTGATGGTCCATATAACTTCCACCTCGGATCGGGCTTTTTCTGGTCCATCTTGGCCATGAAATTGTACGTGACCCACTCTACATCAAAAATTATAACAAAATAATAATAATAATAATAATCATAATAATAAAGGTCAAGTTTGTTGGCTATAGAAGTCTGTTCGGAGTCCATTTTGTATTCTACGGATGAAGCCTACATTTCTCCAATTTAGGTGAGAGAGTTTATATATAGTGAAGGAGAATTTATTACAACCATTTCACAAACTGTTTTAAACATTGGTAGGGTGTAAATATTGATTAAAGATAGTGACACTATAACACTTCTTGAACTTATCTTTAAGTGTTTTTTTACCTCTTTCATGAACTTTTCATCTTTTACTTCTTGTTAAATTTGTCCAGCCGATAGGATAGTTATTGATATATGTACATTTATTTATTAAATTATATTGATTTTTTTTTTATGTTTGATTTTATATATATATATATATATATATATATATATATATGTGTGTGTGTGTGTGTGTGTGTGTGTGTGTGTGTGTGTGGATTCGATTTCATTGACTAAATGTTGGCTTCACTTCTCAAACAAGTAAATCATTGTGCAAGTGCATGCACAATAGGAATAATGCACATGGAGATACATGTATATATCAGATGTACCGCTGTTGTGATAAATGAGATTTTAGTAGGATGATGTCTCATACAAATCGGCATGATTAGTTCCGTCCCCAATCACATAGCTTGTATATTACAAAGGGGATGGATTATTTTTTGATAGAATAAATTTCACATGATGATTGCATGACGATGAATACTAAATCATTCATGGCGTGTGAATTGTATTGTGAGACTATTTACTTAGAAGTGACAAATCAATTCCCATCGAATCATTATGTGAGTATGCTTGTCTCTAATCATATGTATGTAAGTCATAGGTGCCACTAGTGTCTTTTATTACTCTTATGTTGTGTGAGTAGAGCTACTTTGTTGTTCATTCTTAAGGCCATATATATATATCTACAATCTTTCTTCAATCCATCTCTCTGCCTTGATCTTAATTGGTCACTAACTTGACGTGTTTTTGATCTAGTTGAATATATATATATATATATTCAACTAGATCAAAAACACGTCAAGTTAGTGACCAATTAAGATCAAGGCAGAGAGATGGATTGAAGAAAGATTGTAGATAATCATATGATATTAATGATGCATAGGGGATTTACTAACACGCCAATCAAATGAGCAATTAGATTTAATTGTGAATGGTTTTAAAAATATTCATTGTTGGGGAAAAATATGCCGAGCCTGGAGACTCGGATATGGAGTATGCCAACCCTACTGACACTGCCCGAGAAGTCTGAGATGATAGTTAGAGCCGAGAGAATATTACACAAGACCAAGAGTCAAAAGTATAAGATGACTTAAGTTACTCGGTCAGCGAGTTAACAGCGTCTGTATAAGTCGACAGAAGGCCAAATAAGTTATAAGCCACCTGACCGACAGAATAAACCGAGTAAGTTGGTTTCGTCGGCCACGGAGTAAGGAAGGATGACGAATGAATACTGAGACTATTTCGCCCGTAAGAAGGCAAAAAACTTATTCTCTCAAGCCAGCCGAGACTTCTTCAGAGTCAGTAACGGCCGAGCCGAGACAAAAAAAGACGGTGTGAATACAAATACCGTCCCAAAAATCTAGGAGTACAGGTGTTTGATCCCGAGATTCTCGAGATCGGGTGAAATCTGTCAAAAGGATTAAATCTCCGAAGATAAAGGAGAAGAAGCCTCGTACGACAGGATTCTCCCAAACTTATAAATGACCATCTCCTGTATAGTAGAAGGGACGCAACAGAAAATCTCAAAACTCTTTGCCTTTCTTTCAGAGACTGACTTAAGTATCGGAGAATCCCCAGCTCTAGCCAGGGCCCCCTTTGTATTTGTTATTGTACAGGCAAGGGACGGGCTAAGCGAAAGATCCGCTCATAAATAGACACCAACATTCATATATCGTTATATTAATATTTTTCATGATTTTTTTGATTAATAGAGTTTACAAAGATAAAAATTCGTTGGATCTTAAAAGTAAATATGTATTATGATTGGAGTGTTGAAGTTAATTTGTATGCATGCGCAAATGAAATCAAACATGCCCAATTGAGTGTGATTAGATCAATGATTTAGAATAAGTAGTTGAAAATTGGGATAAATCGTTTTAATTCTCTATGAAAAATTATAGTCTCAAAGATCTCACTCTAAATCTACCTAATTGGAGGGTATAGATTGAGTTTTCTTATTAGGAGAGAGTGTGATAATTCAGTAAACATCACTACCACCATATATAAGATGTATTAGAGTTTACTTCTAACAGAATTTCTCTAGGATAGAGACATATAATATATGTATGAGAATTTTGGTCCGAGACACTTTTCTTTCTCTTCTCCAGCCCTAGTCCTAATGAGATAATTTCTTTACTAGAAATTTTAGCTTACTTACCAAGTCTAGAGATCCCACGGTGGATTATAGTGTTTTCTTCTTTTATGTAAATTGAGAATCAACAACTCTAGTGGACGCTTTTCTTTCGTCTCTATGCTTATTTTCTAGTTACATATTCAAAGTAATTTCGTTTATGAAAATTTTAAATTTACATTTTTTTTTACATTTGCACATTTACCTCTCTCTCTCTCTAGTTATCTATGTTTAGCTATGGTTATCCATTTTTAGACATGCATTTTCACCTCTCTCTCTCTCTCTCTCTCTCTCTCTCTCTCTCTCTCTCTCTCTCTCTCTCTCTCTCTCTCTCTCTCTCTCGTTCAATTTAAACATCATTCTTTTTGGGATTTCTATGGATAATATCAAAACCGACCACCTTTATACAAATGACTCCTCGACGGTTATGTAGAAGGATTAAATGATCTTTTGTTTGTATTTGAATTCCTATAATTATTGTGTAACATCTCTATATGTATACTTCATGTATTTGTTTTTATCTGAAGGAAGCTAACTAAGCCTCTCATCTCACGGTGATGAGATCGAAGAATTGTTCATATTATTTTTGTAATGCTTTCATTGTATCAAAAGGGATGGTCAACCTATGATTCCTATTTCATCCAATTCATCTTAATAGAACATGCCAAGGGGAAAACAATATTTGGCTAGAATTTGAAAATTAGCTTTGACTTCTACTTAAGAACAACTTTCAGTTTCTAAGGTTTACTTCTTCTGCATCTATTCATTGGACAACTGCTGGGCCCACAAGATGGAGTCCAGGTATGGGCCACACCTTTGATCCATAATCATGGGTAAGCCCATAAGATGATTTGTCTAGTCTTTATCACTGATTGGTTAGACTGGGCCAACATTGACAATCAATGGTCCTGTTGGAACAATGTTGAAGTTGAATGGTTTGATTGAAACGATAGTAAAGAAAAATAGTATATATATATATATATATATATATATATATATATATATATATATATATATATATATAAGATGAATAGTCGAATTAGTCTAAATTAGAAATCAATGCCCCAATTAGACCGATATTGGAGATGAACGGTCCTATTGTGTTGAAATTGGAGATGAATGGTATGATTTGGTCCATATTGAAAGTTAATGGCCCAATTGGACTGTTTTTGAAGATAAATGGTCTAATTCAAAAGATACTAAAGATGAATAATCTGATAACACCCATACCAAAGACGAATGATCTAATTTATCCAAAATAAAGATCAACATTTCCATTGAACTGATATTGAAGATAATTGTCTGATTTTGTTGAAATCGAATATGAATGGTCAAAATGAACTGATATTGAAAAAGAACAAGTGACTGGAAGATAGTCAAATTTGAATGGTCTGATTCGAATGAAAATAAAGATGGATAGTTAAATTGGATTTGTAAAAAAATAATAATTATTGGTATGATTTGGCAGATATTGATGATCAACGGTCTGATTGTGTAGATATTGAAAATGAATTATCTAATTGGATCGAGTTAGATATGAATGGCCTAATTAGGTTAATGTTCATGATCTACAATCTAGTATTGAAAATGAACAGTCTGATTTGATCCATTCGTGTTCATCTTCAGTATTAAACTGTTGATAATAAATATCAGCCCAATTAAACCATTGATTATTGGAAAGATTGGCTCATTCTCTAATTTCGGCCTTAGCATATCATTAGATCCAATCTAATTGTTAATCTTCAATATTGACCCAAATGGATTGTTGCTCTTCAATATCAATCGTTCTAATTTCATCTCCAATTTTAGCCCAATCAAACAGTTCTTCTTTGATATTGATCATATCAGACTGTTGATCTTTAATATCATCCGAATAGAACCGTTCTTCTTTGATATTGAGCATATCAGACTGTTAATCTTTAATATCTGCCAAGTAGAACCGTTCATCTTCAATATTGATCGAATCAAACAGTTGATATTCAATTTTACCATTCATCTCTGTTGTTGGTCCAATCGGACCATTAATCTTTAGTATCACTTGAATTGGACCATTCGTCTTCGATACTGGTCCAACCTGTCTATTGATTTTTAATCTTAAGCCCAATTGGACCATTTATATCTAATTTCAGCATAAATGGACCATATATATTAAATATCAGTCTAATTTGATTTTCAATATTCGCCTAATCAGTCTATTCATCTCTAATTTCATCACAATTGGGCTATTCATCTTCAATATTGATCTAACTGGACCGATGATATTCAGTTTTCGACTAATCGAATAACTTATCTTTGATATTGGACAAATCAAAGCATTCATCTTAGTTAGGCTGTTCAGTTTCATATTGATCGGATTGAACAATTCATCTCCAATTTCATCATCAATGGATCGTTCATCTTCCATATCAACCTAATTGAACAGTTAAATTCATTTTGAACTAATTATATTGTTCATCTTTAATATCGTTCAAAGTAGACAGTTCATCTTTACTATCATTCAAATCAAACCATTAAACTTCCACGTTGATCTAACTAGGCTATTGATTTTCAATATCGGCATAGTCGAACAATCCATCTCCACTTAAAGAGAAGCTGACAAAGTAGCCACTGGTGGCGTTACCAAAAGTACCCTTAGCCTTTGGATATGGTTTACCATCCAATGATCTAAATGCTTTATATGATGGGCCTCACTTTGTATGGTGGATATTAATAAGTGAAATCTACTAACCCTTTCGTAATTTGGCTCTTTAGGCTTGAATATTGATGGCCATCATAACCAGATGATAATATTCGATCTAAGATTTTCTTTTAAGCGTATCCAATCTAAGAAAAGAATGGTTTGGGTCATTGGAAATAATCCAAATCCAACGACAGATCATATTATAATATGTCCAAATGCATTCTAACAACACTACCTTTGGATGGACAAAAAAAAATAAAATCTAGAATAACTTCACATCTAGAAAACTTTTAGGCAGCCTCATCAGAGTATATTTCATCAGATCAATGGTTTGGATCACCTTAAAATAGCCCCACATGTATGGAATCTTGCATGTCAGAGAACTGTATGGTTGATCTTGCAATGGTTATGGACAAGCACATATCATATAAAAAAATTGAAGAAAAACATTTTGAAATAATAGTGTTATGATCCTTGATTTGAGGACATGGACAGTGTATACTCATTCTTTCAAATTGCATTAGTGAGGCCCATAGGTTCAGTGATGCAGAGCATTGCTCTGTTCGCCCTGCCATGGACAGACCATGCCCAAAAATCCCCTTCATGGGAAATTCCTAACCTTTCATTTCCCCCCCCCCCCCCCCCCCCTATGAATAGATGTACATGAGAAATACAACAATGGTCTACATTCAACTGGAAAAAGGCCAAGATTGGTGGCTAGGTTCGTTCAATCTGAGATTATTTTGAGAGAACAGTGGGGTACATTAGACGCATGATCTGAATAGTTGAACATGTGAGCCGTGCTTGTACAAACTGAAATGCAGAGTATACTGGTCATGCTCCTCCATACTTAAATGCCAAAACCAACTCAATAATCTCAACCTCATCGACTGCAGTCTTTTGCTTGTATGAATTTTTTAACTTCATGTGACAATGTCGAAGAAACCAGATCCTAACATTACTAGGCCACTTCGAAATTACCTTGATCTCCGAACAACTATGAAATACAGTAATAAGAAACTTGATACTCTCACTGTGATCTGAATTAAATTTAAGTTCATGTGGTCGCATATAGATGAAATGGAAATTAGATTCTTTCATGATCCAATTATCCTTGTTGAAGAAAATGTGTTTGATGACTACCTCCTGTTTCTGTGGGCCGCATGTCACTTTTATGGAGCTTCTGGTGGACATGAAATATGAACCCATGATCATATTAGGTCACACCCGACAGCTTAGACGAAGTTTGATGTTACACTTGCACTCTCATGCATGGGCCCCATGTATCGTAGTTCTATGAATCGTTAATTTGTGGAGGAAGAAGAGGGTTTCCATCAATCAAATCGAAGAGTTCATCTCCGACACCAAACCCAAGCATCCTAGCCATGTCACTCGTCTTTAGCCTAGGCTTTGGAATCTTGTGTTGCCTCAACCAAGAGTACACGATAAAAACCTTCTTCATGGCAAATAACTCCAAGGCCTCAGGATTGAACACAACGCCCAATCTCACACTCATCTGCAGAATAATTCAGCAACCAACGGAAAGAATGGTTACTGAAGTGTATGCAAAATATCCAAGTGCAAAGATGATGAACTGAAATAGCAAACAGTCATTTTAGTGCCTGTTTCGATGCACCAAAAAATGGGGTGGCAAGCCTGCTTTTTTCGAGCGACACGGAAAAAATCAATCTGGTTGGTTTTTCCCAAGTGGGCATTTCAGTGGGAGAGGAGATGGGGGTGCCCAAAGTGCATCCAAATGCACAGCAGCAATTGCCAAATGGATAAAAAAAGGCATTTGGGCGTCAAACACCTTTTGGAGGGTGCATCCAAATGGGCCCTTGATCAAGTTGAATATTGCTAGTATAATGAGGAACTCACCCTCAAATTGCAATTTTTCCCTTTTCAAACTCCAGCTTGAATTAATGTATAACAATATGAATTTTGATGTTAGGATGGAAAAGGGAGTTGAATTGCGAGCAATCAATTTAATCAAGAGGAACGGAAAAAACCAATAATGTTTCCCGATATTCATTACAGGAGAAATGTGGTAATATGACTTCCAAGTCCAGCTTGAAAGTTAAGTGATTGCAATTTGGAGCCAGACAATCAGTACCATGAACACTCAGGTAATTACAATTTTGTCCGCTCCACTTTATTGGGCTAGTTATTGCAAATCAATTCAATAGGGCATCCAAACACATCCAATGGGAACTATAGCTTGGTTATTTTCACTTTACTAGGTTAATCATTCAATTCAATAAGGCTATTACAGTTTGGTTAGCTCTATTATTAGACTAATTATTGCAATTCTATTCAATAGTGCATCCAAACACACCCCAAGGAACAGAACTATAGCTTTGCTATTTCCACTATACTATGCTAATCGTTGCAATTCGATTCGATATTGCATCCAAGCACACCCTACAACTGTGTTTGGATTTACAATTAGCCTAGAATGGGAGAATTAAGCTACAACAAAGTGAAATTTCTAAGTTATGATAATCCAAACTACTGCATATGTTGCATTTGGATGCATGAGTGAACTGAATTGTGGACATCCAGTTTAATCTCAAAGATAATGATGTTTCCCAGTATTCTTAATGCAGAAAGTAGCCCTCGAATAGAAGCTGCATTTCTTTCAAAAGCATGAAAACAGTGGAATTGCCATTTGGGGCCATATCCTCTATTTGAATGCTAGGGAAATCACAATTTATTATCTCCACTTTACGATTGAGATGGTTTGGCCATGTGTTAAGAAAACCAAAAAGTGTAAGGGAACTTTTAACTCAGATTTTGTCAACCCATCCACCTGTTTCCAATATTGGGGGCCACATGCTGAGGGACCAAATTTATTGTTGGGAAAGCATGTACAAGTTGGACTAACCTGATGGATGGATTGGATCTTCCAACTATTCGCCATGGAGGCATGGTGTACATGAGCTTTATTGCACACGTTCACCTAGCAAAGCTCTGTAGGAATTTTCACTAACCAAAGCTAACGGATTTTGGTGAAACACGACACTCCAAAAGCTGATCCCACATATCTGGGACGACGATGATCACGATGACTTTACCGAGAGAGGTGGGTACAGTAGGGAACAATTTCTGAAAATTCTATCCATCCATCCATAAAGAGGAAAGGAGAGAGGGACGAGCACATGCATTTCCTTCATTGTGACAAATGAGAAAAAATGAGGTGGACAACTTCTGGGTGCATGTTAATCATTGAAATGGTATTTGGCATCACGAGCAGAAGTCAATGGAGGAATGCAGCAGCCAAAAGTGACTTCTTTGAATCCTGATTGGGCATCAGGCATCATGAGCAGAAGTTGATAAAAGAATGTGGTAGCCAAGATCTAGTCCTTTCAAATCCAGATGGGGAATTAGTTCAATCTGATCTTAGAACTTTCGTTTGAGGAGACCCACCAGACATGTACGGTTTGCAATTCAATTTGATAGTTCATAAATTGAAGTACAATTGTTAGTCTAATAAAGTGGAGATAACAAGATTGCAATTTCTTTCCTTAGGCCCTGTTTGGTGGACACCTAAAAATGAGTTCATCTCATTCTAGTTAACAGTGATAATGTATTATAGATCTTGATCTCTAATACATAATGAGTTCACACTATCATTAATTATGACATAGAGATCAAGATCAGAGATTAAGTGCCGTTAACTAAAATCAGATGAACTCATATTTAGGCATCTGCAAAACAGGGCCTTAGTATTCATATTGAGGGTCTGGACTCACGATCCCATTACTTCCACATTGCTATTATCAATACAAGTAAACATCATTAGTTTTTTTGTCACTTGATTCAACTGAATTTTTGTGATTCAATTCCCTTGTGCATCTAAATGAAGCCTAAGAGTGAATAACCAGACCCGAATCATGACTACATTCATTTCAAATTGGCATTCAGTCAGATACAGTTGCAATAATATTGAGATGCAACTGGCATTTCTGATTGGAAAAAGCATCATGAATGTTCACTACCACTATGCTGTAACTCTATTAAATTCAATTAAGTATCCAAATGAATCGTTAGATGGTCTTAATCAAGTTAAGCATCCTCTAAAATATCAATGCAACCTTTGCTAATCCAACAAACACCTCTGCATTCAACTATACATACTCACCTATAGGGCTGTCATGGCCGGTCTTGGGCCATGCAACTTCAAAATTTTGAATATGGCTTACTTCACAGGCTGGCCCAACCAGTTCAGAATTTGGCCCAAACAAACCAGTCCTGGCCAGACCTACACAACCCAGAAAGTGATCGGAAAATCCAAGCAATGCATCAGGGGGGCCCATATCTCTAGATGACCTGGAACAATATCAGGCTGGTCAACTCATCAATGGACAGTCTAGAAAGTGCCAAATATTTAATGCTTCTGAGTATCCCCCCTGACTGGTGAACCATCCTGATTTAAATCCTAGGTGCACTACATTGTGGTGCAAACCTAACACATACATTGGATGTCCCAAGCCAGTTTGGTATGTATGGCGAGGCCTAGCGGCATGCGTGGACTGTGGAGAAGTGCCTTTTGGTCTTAGTAAAATTAATATGCATGCAACTAATACTACCTGATGAGGAACTAGCATTGCTGCATAGCGAGCGAGCTCTCCTGCTCTCCAATCCAACACCACAGGCAACCATGGATAAGAAGCATCAAGCCTCACAAACCATAATCTTATATCGGGGACTTCGGATAGTTCACGAAGATCATATTGATCTTCTCTTTCATAGTTTATGGTGAAGCCTATTGTCCGTTCCAGAAGCTCTTTTGGTTTGATTATGGAGCCATCTGCACACACTTATGTAAGTCATGAAATGGTGGCAGTATATAGGTAAGGGAGGGTTCAAACATCAGCTTGACTGTGCCATACATGCATGCCAATCCAGACTGTCCAATTCGTGGGCTCCATTGTAAATGGTTACATGATGATCCCAGTATTCTATGGGTGCCTACCAATTGGATGATTAAAATGAAAATGGTTAGTGGACCAAACCCAATGGCCGATATTGAATGGTTAAGCCCGCTCCATCAACAATGGCACTCACAAATTGGATGGTCTGGATTGATGTAGATGTATGCGATGAGTACAGACACCACAATTCAAGAAATTATGGAAAACAAACATAGCCCTTCAGACAACATATACAGAAGAATTTAGTTCTGTATCTGAAGCTTGATAAAAAAAGACTTGCCTTCTGGAAGTGAGCTATTTCCAATTGCTGCATGAACTGGCGATAGGTCAAGACGCCGAATTACATCATTGTTGATTACAACTTCGAAACGCCCCTCTGTTGGTGGCATTGGAGGGACAACTTTGGGAGCATCTATCAATCAACGGATATCGAAATTAATGGAGTGCAAGTCGACTGAGAGACATCTGAAAATAGAAGATCCAACCAACCAAAGCTCTATTACTGTTGTAAGAAAACACCAAATGAAATCCAAGCTCTGCTGACTAATCATAACTAGAAGAGATACTTGTTGAATGTTCTTAAGACTTGAATAGTTCATTTTTGTGGAACTGATTTGGTAAACGTTTGGAGGAATGATTTGCTTAGAAAGTAAGTTGTTTGTGATTAAATTTAGGCCCAAATTTGTGAGTTTAAGGGGTTTAGTTATTTTTAATTTTTAAATCGATTTTGTAAACAATGGCTATAATAAATTTTGGATGGATTGCAAATCTCATTTGATTTGCTCCATGAGGAGCATATGATGAAAGCCAGAGAGTTCCAAATGTTAGACAGGTTCACATACCTTGTATAGCTAGTATACCTTGTATAGTTCATTTCCATAGGTAGAGGATTCTGATTTTATTATTTTTCTTGTATAGATGACTGTAATCTCTATATATTCAACCCCTTTGGGTTGTCTCAAATACAGAAAAGCTTTCATCTCCTCTCTGCTTTCATGGTATCAAAGCTTCATTGATCCAAAACTGGCACTACCTGTTAGATCCAACCATCCCTGCATCCAATCACCACCCCTAGTGCGTCCGGCCCCCATCCCTGCTATGTTCGGCCACCATCCTTGCTCGTCCGACCACCCCTGCTGCGTCGTCCGACCACCCTACAGCGTCGCCCCTGCTCGTTAGACCACCCTACAGCGTCGCCCCTGCTCGTCCGACCACCCCTCTGCTCGTCCAGCACCCCTGCGTCGTCCGGCATCCCTATTGCACACCCCTCTGCTATTCGATCTGTTCTAGATCCAGCACCTCCTGTTTTTGTTCCAGATCTAGCTTTTCCCGATCCAGCGCTCCTGTTGCTGTTGCTCCAGATCTAGATTTTCCAGATCCAGAGCCCCTATTGCTATTGCTGTTGCTATTCCACCAGATCTAGAAACTGTAATCCCTTGGGTATCTCCTGTTGTACGGTACATCTAAAACCTTCTTCTGTTGCACCTCTTTGCGTGCTTTACATTACTTCAGAGCAATGGACAAGGACTCATCACATACCGAGGCCCCACGTTGTAGTTTTGATGGTACCAACTATTCTCTATGGGTCATCCATTTTCAGAACTTCCTCAAGGGTCGTGGTCTGTGGGAACTAATTGATGGATCTGTTACTATCCCCACTTCTAAAGATGTCGACAAATTAGTTGATTGGGAAATGAACAATGGACAGATTATTACTTGGATTCTCGATTCGGTCGATTGGTCTATTGCTGTTGGCCTCACACCTCATCGCACTGCTAAGGCAATGTGGGAGCATCTCCAAACAATTTATCAACAAAGTAATGCGGCCCGATTATACTGCCTGGAACAGGATCTCGTTAACCTTACTAGGGTGACGACAGTATTCAATCATTTTGCTCCAAAATTGTCACAATTTGGATAGAGATGGCTATGATGGATTCAACATTTCCTCATGACTTTAAGACATTCTAAATTATGCGCGAGAGTGCGTAAGTTTGACAATTTCTTATGAAGCTGCGTCCGGAATTTGAGCATTGTCGGGCTGCTCTCTTGAACCGTAGCCTTACTCATTCATTGAATTCGGTTATTAATGATTTATTGGCTGAGGAACAACGACTAAAAGTTCTCTCTCTTCCTTCCTCAACTCCGGGATCATCTGATATAGTGCTTGCTGTGTCCACCACTACACCACGTGGTTCCACTTCTTTGACTTGTCGCGGTTGTAACAATGTGGGTCATGTTGTCGCTTAATGCAAAGAATGGTGCGCTTATTATCGACGGGCTGGTCATGGTATTTAGGATTGTCGTACACGTGCCTATGCATCTTATTTCGGCTGTGGACGTCGTGGTCGTGGCCATGGCCGTGGTCGTGCTGTTTCTGCTATTGCAGCCACTATTTCTTCCGAGCAGTCTATTAGTGATTTTGCATCTACTGTTTCTGCTGAAGGTCTTTCATCACCTTTGACTCCTGTGATGCTTCAGCAAATCATTCAGACCCTTTCTGCGGTCGGTATGTTAGGTATATCCCCATCTTCTACATGGTTCTTCGATTCGAGTGCTTCCAATCATATGACTGGTGTTGTATCCCATTTTCATGACATTCGTCCCTACACTGGAAATCAGGCTATTTGTATTGCGGATGGCACTAGAATACCTATTCAGTCCGTTGGATCATTGACTTTCTCTCCTTCTACTAATCGTCAGTTCACCCTTTGTGATATGTTTCATGTCTCTAACCTCTCTAATTTAATTTCCGTTGGTCAACTCACATCCAATAACTGGTTAGTCATATTTCTTCCCAACTCTTATTTTCTGCAGGATTTGGCAACGGGGAAGTTAATTGGGATGGATAGGTGACATGGTCGTCTGTACGTGCCAGACTTTGATCCATCTGTCACTCCGGCTCATTATTTCTTTTCTCCATCTTCATCAGATATTTATTCGGCAAATAAATTGTGAAAACTATGGCACTTTAGCCTGGGTCATCCACATTCCGATTTGTTAATTCAGTTATTTTTTCTGGCATGTTAGGGAATGTTTCTCTTAATAAAAAAGATTTGGATTATTCTTGTTCATCTTGTTGTCTTTCAAAAAGTAAGTGTATTCTTTTTCCTCTAAGTACTACAAAATCATCTTCTATGTTTGAACTAGTGCATACAAATGTTTGGGGTCCTTCACCAATTATGTCTCTCTCTGGGTTACGATACTATATTATATTCATTGATGATTTCACACGTTACACCTAGATTTATTTTCTACACTCGAAGTCACGGTTTTTAAAAATTCAAGATATTTCACTCTATGGTGGAGACTCAATTTCGGGTTCCAGTTCAAACTCTCCGCTCTGACTCAGGGGGGGAATATCTCTTAACAGATTTTCGTACATTTCTTCAGGGTCATGGGATTATTCATCTGACCACCTATTCTGATACTCCACAACAGAACGGGGTGGTTGAACGAAAAAATAGTCATATTGTTGAAACTGCCAACACCCTAATGACAGGTATGAGTGTTCTTTGTTCTTTCTGGGCGAAAGCAATGTTATATTCAGTGTACTTAATTAACCGAATGCCCACCAATGTTCTGAACAGTAAATCTCCATACTTTGTTCTCAACGGCTTACCTCTTGCATATTCCACATTTCGTGTTTTTGGTTGTATCTGTTATGTTCACCTGGCTTCAAGTAAGCGTAACAAACTATCTCCTAAATCGATCAAATGTATGTACTTGGGATTTGGAGAAAATCAGAATGATTTTCGATATTATGATCCGGTTTCTCTTCGTGTTCGGGTTTCACGACATATTGTTTTTCTTTAACATATTGCCTTTCATTCATCTTTTCCTCCTCCGCACGCCCCAAAATCTCTTGGTCTAACCACCTCCCTGATATTCCTTTTGCCTCGAGTACTTTACCTCGTCGATTGCAGGTTTACTCGTGTCGACCACATACAGCTCCACCACCTATTACTCAACCTAAACCTACTGTACCTATTGCAAATCCTGAACCTACCTCGAAACGTCGTTCTGATCGTATACATTGAGCGCCTGATCGCTTGATATGATCTATGTCTGCCCTGAATGCTACTCTGGATATTGTTTCTATTCTTACTTCATACTCTCAGGCAGCCACTCATGATTGTTGGAAGAAGATTATGGCAGAAGAACTTGCGGCATTGGATGATAATCATACGTGGGACATTGTCACTCGACCCGCTGACCAACAGCTAATTGATAGCAAATGGATTTATTCTGTTAAGCTCAAGTCTGATGGATCATTGGATCGATACAAGGCTCGACTTGTCACTTAGGGATACAAACAGGAATACGGAATTGATTATGATGAGACATTCGCTCCCGTGGCCAAGATGAAAACTATTCGTACTCTTCTGGCAATATCTTCCGTTTTCTCATGGCCACTTGCTTAGATAGATGTGAAAAAAGTTTTTCTTCATGGAGACCTCCAAGAAACCGTATATTTGAAACCTCCTCCTGGCTCTTTAATCCCCGACAATAAGGTATGTCGCTTAAAGAAAATCATGTATGGCCTCCAACAGGCACCTCGGGCATGGTTTCAATGCTTTCACGATGTTGTTACAGGTGCTGGCTTTACTCAAAGTAGTCATGACTCATCCTTATTTTTGCACACCACTACTAGCGGAATTGTCATTGTTCTCGTCTATGTTGATGACATACTTCTGATTGGTAGTGATGTTACTGGCATCTTGGCTTTAAAGGAAGTTCTGCAATCATCCTTCAAGATGAGAGACCTCGTCTATCTCACATACTTTCTTGGGCTTGAAATTGCACGTTCCAAATGTGGGATCCTGGTCAGGCAGCGTAAATATACAAAGGATCTTCTCGCCTTGGCATCATTGACAGATCAGAAGACAGTTCAGACTCCCTTAGAACTTAACGTTCAATATGGCCGTGACGATAGTGATATACTTGCACAGCCCGACTTATACCGCCGTTTGGTTGGGAGTCTGGTTTACTTAACTATGACTCGCTGTGATATTGCCTACGCTATCTAAGTCAAAAATCAGTTTGTTTCTGCTATGACTGCGGTGTTGCGCATCCAAGTCATCGATCACTGTTACTCCTCCACGGCGACTCTGGACCTTTGTGCTTATTCGGATGCTGATTGGGCCGGTTGCGCTCTCACACGAAGATCTACCACTGGCTACCGTGTTTTTCTCGGTACTTCTCTCATCTCTTGGAAGTGTAAGAAGTAGGTCACTGTTTTCAAATCAAGCACAGAAGCCGAGTATCGGGCGATGTCCGCTACATGTACTGAGCTTGTCAGGTTACTTGGACTTCTTTCCAACTTGGGCATTCCTCTGCAGAATCCTACTCCACTCTATGTCAATAATATAAGTGTCATTCAGATTGCTTCTAACCCAGTTTTTCATGAACAGACGAAGCATATTGAAGTTAACTATCACTTTATCTGCAAGAAATTTCAGTCTGGGCTCATTTCTCTTCCACATGTTGCACCCATGATCAGATTGCCGACATTCTCACCAAGTCCCTCACTTCTGCACGTCACTCTTTTCTAGTTGGAAAACTATTACTTGTCGATGACCAAAATTAGTTTGAGGGGAGATGTTAGATAGGCTCACATACCTTATATACCTAGTATAACTTATATAGTTCGTTTTCGTAGGTAGATGATTCTGATTTTATTATTTTCCTTGTATAGATGACTGTAATCTCTATATATTCAACCCCTTTGGGTTGTCTCAAATACAGAAAAGCTTTCAACACCTATCTGCTTTCAACAAAACTATGATTGAACAATCTTATCCCTTGGAGCAACAACCTTTTAATAGATGGGTGTAAAAAAGCACAACAATGGCTCATAGTCAACAGAGGAGAATGAAGATCTGATATTTGGAATCTTCTCATCATTGATGGTTTTAGGGCATGATCTGTTGGATCAATGGCCATGAGGCCCTCTTGATCCTAACCATTCATGGCGGTCATGGCGGTGACCATGTCAATGTGAATCAGTGACTCCAAAGGACGAGGTGGGCGTTTCTCTTTGGGGTATTGAAGATTTGACTATTAGGATGATGGATTGGATTTCTATAAAAGGGGATTAGCAATCCCAATACACACAAAACAAAAAGAGTAAGAAATCAAAAGAAAAATCCTAGAAAATCCCAATAGTCTGGAAGAGCATATCACCAAAGGGATTCCCAGTCTCAAAACACTTCACTCCTCATCTTCTACTAGATGTTGATCGTCGGTCATGATCTCTATTTGTTTCATGATCCATTCATGGTGGTGCTTCAAATCAACTGTATGGATCACAAAACCATGCCCCCACTTGTAGAAATAAAAGGCCCATCATATCTTGGAGCATAAGCATCATGTTCCAACTCTTTAAATTGTTACCCTCTAGATTAAAATTTCAAGCGAGTACTTGGTTGGAAGTTCCCTTCAGGCTTTTGATTTGCAAAAGTGGATCCCATTTTTCAACAATACAAACCATTGATATTATAGGCCCCATCATGAATGGCTCAAACACCAAAAATCTTGTGGATGTAGAGAATGCTAATCTTTAATTGACAGCCACATAAATAGATGGTTAAAATGAAAATACAGATATAGTTCACATTCAACAAAGAAAATGCCAGAAATTATATAGCTAGATCTTTAAATATGGGAGGTTTACATGCATGGCCATCCACAATAAGGCCCATCATGTCAATGGTTTGGATCATTGAAAAATGCACCCCAGTAACAGAAAAAATCTTGGCCAAGCATTCAATACTAACTCATATTCAAGTTGCCTTTACATTATTTTTTTTTTTGCTGGATGTCTAGATTTATGTTTCTTACATCTTCGATCCCTCTCTGTTTTTTGTTTTGAATCTCTTGATCTATATCATGGGTCATTTGTGAATTGCGAACTGGATCGCTTTTTGTACCTGTTAGACAGGTCACATGCCTTGTATACCTTGTATAGCTAGTATACCTTATATAGTTCATTTCCATAGGTAGAGAATTCTGATTTTATCATTTACCTTGTATAGATGACTGTAGATCTATATATTCAACCCCTTAGGGTTTTCTCAAAAACACAAAACATAATGTCTTCTCTCTGTTTTCACTGTTTTCATGGTATCAGAGCCATACCGATCCAAATCCGACACCCCCTTCGTCACCGACACCACCTCCTGACAAATCTGGCCCCTGCCGTGTTGCACAGCCCCGTCCGACCACTCCTACTACGTCACATAGCCCGTCCGACCACCCTGGTACTGCGTTCGGCCACCCTTGCTGTGTCCGGGGAAATGTGGGAGCATCTTTAGACAATTTATCAACAGAGTAATGTGGCTCGGTTATACCGCCTGGAACAAGATCTAATTCACCTTACTCAGGGTGACAAAAATATTCAATCATTCTACTATACAACTGTTGCAATCTGGACAGAAATGGCTATGATGGATCCGGAATTTCCTCATGACTTTAAGATATTCCAAACAATGCGCGATAATGCGTAAGTTCGACAGTTTCTTATGAAGCTGCGTCCGAAATTTGAGCATTGTAGGGCTACTTTCCTAAACCATATCCCAACTCCTTCCTTGAATTCAATTATTAATGATTTATTAGCTAAGGAACAACGACTGCAAGTTCTCTCTCCCACGTCCCCAACTCAGGGACCATTTGATTTGGTACTCGCTGTATCCACATCGTGGTTATACTTCTTTAACTTGTCGCAGCTGCAACAAAGTGGGACATGTCATTGCTCAGTGCAAAGATTGGTGCGTTTATTGTTGATAGACTGGTCATGGTATTCAGGACTGTCGTTCACGTGCCTATGCTTCCTCTCTCAGCCGTGGACGTGGTGGTTGAGGTCGTGGCCGTGGTCGTGCTCTTTCTGCTACTTCTGCCACTACTTCTTCCAAGTCTTCTATTAGTGATACTGCATCTCCCGCTTCTGCTGAAGGACCTTCCTCACCTTTAACTCCTGCGATGCTCAAGCAGATCGTGAAGGCCCTTTTTGCTGCTGGTATGTCAGGAATATCCTCATCTTTTATAAGGTTCTTCGATTCGGGTGCTTCCAATCATATGACTGGTGATGTATCACATCTTCGCGACATTCGTCCCTACACTGAAACTCAAGCTATTTCTACTGCGGATGGCACTAGACTACCTATTCAGTCCGTTGGTTCATTGACTCTCTCCCTCAGCCTATCACCGGTTCACTCTTCATGATGTGTTTCATGTCCCTAAACTCTCTTCAAATTTAATTTCTATTGGCTAACTTACATCCCATAACTGCTTGGTCATATTTCTTCCAAACTGTTGTTTTATGCAGGATCTGGAAACGGGGAAGGCACTTGGGAGGGGCAAGCGGCATGATCGTTTGTACGTGTTGGATTTTAACCCATTTGTAACTCCAACTCGTTGTTTTTTTTCTCCATCTTCTTCAAATATTTGTTTGGCAAATAAAATGTGGAAACTCTAGCACTGTCGCCTGGGTTATCCACATTCAAATCGGTTGATTCAGTTATTTTCTTCTAGTATGTTAGGGAATATATCTCTTAATAAAAGTAGTTTAGATTATTCTTATTCTTCCTGTTGTCTTTCAAAAAGTGTCTTCCCTTTCCTCTAAATACTACTAATTCATCAACTATGTTTGAACTAGTGCATATGGATGTCTGGGGTCCTTCACCAATTATGTCACTCTCTGGATTAAGATATTATGTTATATTCATTAATGATTTCACATGTTACACATGGATTTACTTTCTGCACTCTAAGTCAAAGGTTTTTAAAAAATTCAAGATATTTCATTCTATGGTGGACACTCAATTTTGGGCAAAAATTCGAACTCTCCATTCTAACTTAGGGGGAGTATCTCTCAACATCTTTTCGTACATATCTTTAGGGTCATGGGATTATTCATCAGACCACCTGTTCTGATACTCCACAACATAATGGGGTGGCTGAACAAAAAAATCGCTATATTGTTCAAACTGCCAACACCCTGATAACAGTTATGAGTGTTTCTCGTTCATTCTGGGCAGAAGTTATGTTACATTCCATCTACTTGATTAACCGGATGCCAATCAAAGTTCTGAAAAGAAAATCTCCCTTCTTTGTTCTCACCGGCTTCCTTCCTACATATTCCACATTTCGTTTTTTTGGTTGTGTATGTTATGTTCACCTGGCATCATGTGAACGTAACAAACTCTCCCCAAAATTAGTCAAATATATGTACTTGGGATTTGGTGAAACTCAGAAGGATTTTCGATGTTATGATCCGATTTCTTGTCGTGTTTGGGTATCACGATATGTTTTTCTTGAGCATATTGTCTTTCATTCATCTGTTCCTCCTCTACCCGCACCCAACTCTCCTGGTCTT
Source organism: Magnolia kwangsiensis (assembly GCA_037074715.1). Taxonomy (NCBI): domain Eukaryota; kingdom Viridiplantae; phylum Streptophyta; class Magnoliopsida; order Magnoliales; family Magnoliaceae; genus Magnolia; species Magnolia kwangsiensis. The sequence goes on from CM073582.1 coordinate 27,337,288, forward strand.
ACCGCTTTTCCTGACATTCCTTTTACCTCGAGTACACTCCCTCGTCTTTTGCAGGTTTACTCACGACGAACACGTACAGATCCACCTCCTATTGCTCCCCTTACTGTACCTGTTGCCAACCCAAAACCCCCCTTGATACGTCATTCTGCTTGTGTTCATCGACAACCTGATCGCTTGATATGTTGTGTCTGCCATAAATGCTACTTTAAATACTCTCTATTCCTACTTCATACCCTCAAGCAGCCACTCATGATTGTTGGAAGAAGGCAATGACAAAAGAACTTGTAGCATTGGATGATAATCATACGTGGGACATTGTCATTCAACCAACTAACAAACAAATAATTGGTAGCAAATGGATTTATTCTGTCAAGCTCAAGTCTGACGAATCATTAGATCGATACAAGGCTTGGCTTGTCGCTCAGGGATACAAACAGGAACACAGAATTGATTATGATGAGACATTCGCTCTTGTGGCCAAGATGAAAACTGTTCGTGCTCTTCTGGCAATATCATCCATTCGCTCTTGGCCACTCGCTCAAATAGATGTGAAAAATACTTTTCTTCATGAGGACCTCCAAGAAACAGTATATTTGAAACCTCCTTCTAGCTCTTTAAACCCTGACAATAAGGTATGTCGCCTAAAGAAAGCTCTGTACGGCTTCAAACAGGCACCTCGGGCATGGTTCCAACGCTTTCACGATTATTACAGGTGTTGGCTTTACTCAAAGTAATCATGACCCATCCTTATTTTTGCGCACCACTGATTGCGGAATTGTCATTGTTCTTGTATATATTGACGACCTACTCCTGACTGGTAGCGATGCTACTGGCATCTCGATATTAAGGAAGTTCTGAAATCATCCTTCAAGATGAAGGACCTCGGCCATCTAACATACTTTCTTGGGCTTGAATTTTCACGTTCTAAACGTGGGACCTTGGTCAGCCAGCATAAATATATCAAGGATCTTCTTGCCTTAGCCTCATTGACGGATCAAAAGACAGTTCAAACTCCCTTAGAACTTAATGTTCAATATGGCCGTGATGAAGGTGATCTCCATGCGCAGCCCGCATTATACCACCGTTTGGTTGGGAGTCTAGTTTACTTAACAATGACTCGCCCTGATAACACCTACACTGTGCAAGTAGTCAGCCAGTTTGTTTCTGCTCCTCGGACTCTTCATATGACTGTGGTGTTGCGCATCCTACGGTACCTACGTGGAACTCTAGATCGATCACTGTTCTTCTCCTCCACGGCAACTCTGGACCTTCGTGCTTATTAAAATGCTGACTAGGCCGGTTGCGCTCTCACACGAAGATCTACCACTGGCTACTGTGTTTTTCTCGGCATCTCTTGGAAGTGTAAGAAACAGGCCACTGTTTCCAAATCGAGCACGGAAGCCGAGTGTCGGGCAATGTAAACTACTTATAGTGAGCTTGTCTGGTTACGTGGACTTCTTTCCGACTTAGGCATTCATCTACAGACTCCTACTCCACTCCATGTAGATAATCTAAGTGCCATTCAGATTGCCTCTAACTCGATTTTTCATAAACGGATGAAGCATATTAAGGTTGATTGTCACTTCATCCGCAAGAAGTTTCAGTCTAAGCTCATTTCTTTTCCACATGTCGCATCCCATGATCAGATTGTAGACATTCTCACAAAGTCCCTCGCTTCTGCACGTCACTCATTTCTAGTTGGCAAACTATTACTTGTCAATGACCAACATTAGTTTGAAGGGGGATGTTAGACACATCCCTTGTATACCTTGTATATCTTGTATAGCTAGTATACCTTGTATAGTTCATTTCCATAGGTAGAGGATTCTGATTTTATCATTTACCTTCTATAGATGACTATATATCTATATATTCAACCCCCTAGGGTTGTCTCAAATACAGAAAACCTATTGTCTTCTCTCTGTTTTCACTGTTTTCAATATCAACTTGGAAGTTTTTTACTCCACTGTTGGTCAAGTTGTAATTTAAATTTATATTTAGAATGCAGATATTTATATTTGATTTATGCAATAACAGCCACATCATAGAATACTATGCATGCAAGATCAATAACAATAACATTTACATTTCATTAATGATATCAATACACACCCACAACCACACATGCACACATTCACAAGCATGTATCATAAGTGAACCACCTGTTTATAGGGCAGTTTGGTCCACATACCCATTTTGACCTAGAAATCTGCTTCATTTAGAACAAAAGAACAAAGAAAATTAATAGCTAATATGTTGTTAGCCTAGTGGTTGAAATGTTTTTTTTTTTAGTTGTATTCTCACCAGAAAATTATCCTCATAACGAATGGGTTTTAAGGTGATCCCACCCTTTTTTGCACTTGGGAATATTTTGAAGAAAGTAGTTTACCATATAACCTTCGTCTCAATTTAATGATGGTAGCGCAAAAAAGAGCAAATTTCTTTTCAAGAGGTTTGTTAGCAAGGCTCAGCTACTAGGCACTTGCCCAAATTTCTCACCCTATTGCCCAAATCTCCATCTAGAAGCTCATATAGTGTACAAGTTGGTCGTAAGCAATTCAAATTCCATGTATGACTATGAAAAGGCAAAGATGACTGCAAAAACAGAGAAGTGGTCTGGTGATCCACTATCCAACCACTACAGGAAGGAGAGTTGAGCTTCACTCATTATACTTGGATGGTGAACAAAGGGGGGATTGGTCTTGACCTATGCCAGAATTTATCACGCTCTCTGTCATCTACTCTTTTCTCTCATACTTTTTCTCTCCCTTGGGGTTGGGGGTTCCACCTTCAATAGGGCTAGGTGAGTGCATGGGTGGGGGTGATGCAAGACATGAAATTCAACTATGATGTGCAAGATTTTCAGGCTTTAGATCACACTAGTTCAGAAACAATTACACAAAATTTCACATCCCACACAAAAGTTCAAACACTCAATTAAGGAAAATCTTATGCGAATCCAGGCCTACAAATGCTAGGTCCAGATCAATCAAAATTATAGACCAAAAAAGAATCAAAGGAAGGTAAATTCATCCACACATGCACAAAAATAATTCTCCAAATCCAAGGGATTCAGAAATTTCAATTTGGGGAACCCTAAGGTTGAAGAAAGGGCATAAAATTGGAGATTTGAATAATTTCGGATTAGGTTTAGGGATTTTGGGTGAAAGAGGAGTGAAAGAGAGGAGAGACACGAACCAGAGAAGTACCGCACGTGTGGACAATAGCAATGGCCCAGACACGTGTGTGTGACCCGGCCGCACGTGTGTGGGGCCCACTATTCAGCAAAGGGCCAGCTTGGCCCTGGTCGGCCAGGGGTGGACTCCAAAACGCCCAAATATTAAGTCGATCCGATGCACGGTTTGTGCGTGGTGCTCCATCGAAGTTTCAGCCTTCCTGCAGGGCCAGATTTTGAAAATTTGCTGTAGAGAGAAAAATTGCTGCAATAGAGGATGGATTTGAAGCGTAGATGATTGTAAGAGAAGAGAAATATGGATGGTAGATACATGTGGCTTCGCACCACGGTAGTTAGCCCTTCAAAGAAGGAAGGACTTTGCACACAATTAGGTTTTCGTAACTTGGAAAGGAGCAGGAAAATGCAGAAATTTCATTAATTTTCAATAAATAAAAAATACTACAAGGGGTGCCTATTTATAATAAAACCCTATACCCCAAAACTCACGCCATGTGTGCAACCTATTACTTGACGAGTAAGTAATAAAAAATAACAACTAATCAAAGCAATCTAAATCGTCCATGATACTCTTAATAACAATAACAAGAAAAACTCAAAATACTAGATTAATTCAAATAATGGGCCAAGATCATGAGAACCCATGGTAAGATTTACATGACTATCAGGTTCACTCCAATAAACCAAAATGCAGTCCTCTAACTAGAAGGTCCTCCCTGGACGTCGTCATCGATCCAGATCGATGGTGGGGCCCTCCTTGCGTAAGTACGTAGGGGGGCGTGCGTGTGCGCGTGATGTCCCCATTAACTCTCCCCGGCTACGAAGATTTCGCCACTAGTGAAATAAAACTCTTGAACTGCTCCAAGATGTCAGGATCAAGTCTCTGAAGCTTCTCCTCAGTGACTCACGTACTGTCTGAAGCTGGGCGTGACTTCCACTTAACCAGGTACTTCTGAAACCTGCCGTCTGATGTGGATATTATCTTATGGTCCAGAATATCCTCTTTCTCCTCTTTGGGTGTGGGAAGGCAGGCATAGGAGGTAGAGGCTGGTAAAATGGGTCGAAAATGGTAGGTATGGGAGGTAGAGGTTGGGACAATGGGTCGGAAAGGATAGATATGGGAGGTAGGGACTAGGAAGATGTGTCGGGAAAGGGCCATGGATCAAGAGAAAAGTTTGAGGAATCAGGATGGTTGAGCAAAGGGCAGGACAAAGTATCAGTGGTCCCCTGAAAAGTAACTAGATCCTCCACATTGAATGTGAAACTAATTTCCAAGGAAGGTGGAAGATCTACCACATACGCATTGAGACCGTTTCGTTTTATAATTTTGAATGGTCTAGCGCTACACGTATAATTTATGAACGGCTCCCTGAGGGTACCGCTCTGGCCTGATGCAGACCATCACAGAGTCCCTTATATTGAATTCCTTGAAACGTTTATGTTAATATGTAGAAAGTGTGTAATGTTTGTTACTAGTCATGAAATTCTGCCTGATTTCTTGATACCATGAATGAATGTGATGCACAAGGGACTCTACAGACTTTGATGGCCTATGGGATAGTGACATATGAATAAGATCGATAGGCCTCCCAGGAACATTATTACACCAAAATGTGGCTTTATATGACCCAAACTGAATAGGAACAAAACAACGGCGCCAACTATCGGTATTATTTACTTGTGGAAAGGTGCGACACACAATTGCAAGGGTCGCATACTCTTACGCTCCATCTTTCTCATACTAGTTCGTATTCTTCCTCCTCACCATCACTTTCTGGGTGCACTACTTCTACTTGCCGATCAATAAGGAACGCCTTAGTGCCCTCTCTCGTGCCACACTGGTGGGCAAAGTGACCAAACCCCTGACACCTAAAACACCTAGTTGCTTCGCTTATACACGAGCTAGACCCGATAACCTCTTTACCCTTATCATCCTTGGGACTGGACTGAGAACTGCTGGAAGGTTTGTCTTGGTATCCAGTGCTAGGCTTGGCCCCAGAAGGGTTGGCCTGAATACTATAATTGTGAAAGTCAAACCGCCTTCCCACAGGTGTTTTGAGGTATTGTTCGACCTCTAACACTACTTGATACAACTGTTCAATAGTGTCTATGTCTTTAGCGAGCAATTCTCTCCTAATGTTAGTATAGAGGCCCGTTTTAAATCGAGCAAGGGTGAGTACGGGATCCTCATCAACTTCACAGCTGGTTAACTACTCTTTGAACTTCTCAATGTATTCCGCCAAACTCATGAAACCTTGTCGAAGAGACTGTCATTCATCAATCAACCATAAGCGATAAGAGAAAGGGAGGTACTTCTCCTTAAGTGTTTCTTACGTTTTTCTCCAATGGACTATTGGGAGCTCCTTCGCTCTCTTTCTTTCGCTCAACAGTAGCCCAAAACCTCTTTGCTTGGCCCACAAGCTTCATCTTGGCGAATCAAACTCGACGTGCATCCGATATGTTATACCGCTCAAAATAGTGGTCCATATCCGCCAGCTAGTTTAAAAAGGCTTTAGGGTCCAAGTGGCCATCAAACATAGGAGCATCTACTGTAACTCATTTAAGGAATTGTGCATCTAAGTCATATTGTTCATGATGTCCCTCACAGGGTGGGTACACAGGTGCGCGCCCATTAACCAATTTCTTAGCCACCTCCATTCCTTAGTCTAACCTCCTGATCACCTGTCCGAGATTGGGCATCTTCCCCAATGGTGGGGTTTGCCCCAACAGAGGTCTCTAGTTGGGTAACACGCACATTAAGCTGCTCAAAGCATTGGTCCATACATCACTCCAAGCGCTTATCCAAAGATTCAAATTGTTGGGTCAGCTTGTTCATTGACTCTTGCAATTACTCCATATTTAGTGTAGGGTGCAAGCCAAAACCATGACCCGTACGTGTGGGCATACAACTACTAACTCAATCTAAGGACCTTCTACTACGACTATATGCACCTAGATAAGACTAAATGCTCCTATAGGACTCTATACGGAGAAAACGACACAATACTGCGCATCAACCTATTTGTCCAAAAAATCTGTCAACACAAAATCCAGTAAAGAGATATGCGGATTTTCTGATAGTAGAAAATTCAGCAACTTATGTCAGAAATTATGGACCTCTAAACAACTCTATATGATGATACTTAATGTATAATGGACACAAATAAACTAAACCCTACACATGTAATGCATTCCCCTACAAAAACCTTATGCTTTGATACCAAATTTGATGCAGGACATGAAATTCAAATATGATGTGCAAGATTTTCAAGCTTTAGATCACACTAGTTCATAAACAATTACATAAAATTTCACATCCCACACAAAAGTTCAAACACTCAATCAAGGGGAATCTTATGCGGATCCATGCCTACACATGGTAGGGCCGGATCAATCAAAATTATAGACCAAAAAAGAATCAAAGGAGGGTAAATTCATCCACACATGCACAAAAATAATTCTCCCAATCCAAGGGATTCAGAAATTTCAATTTAGGGAACCCTAAGATTGAAGAAAGGGCATAAAATTAGGGATTTAAATAATTTTGGATTAGGTTTAGGGATTTTGGGTGAAAGAGGTGTGAAAGAAATGAGAGAGATGAACCAGAGAAGTACCGCACATGTGGACAGCAGCAATGGCCCAGACACTGTGTGTGATCCTGGTCGCACGTGTGTGGGGCCCACTATTCAGAAAAGGGCTAGCTTCGCCCTAGTCGGCCAGGGGTAGACTCCAAAACCCCCAAATATCATCTCGATCCGATGCATAGTTTGTGCGTGGTGCTCTGCTGAAGTTTCAGCCTTCCTGCAAGCTTAGTCTCATATCCCCTGACCCAAAACACCAGGTATATAAAACCCTTAAAAATGGATAGAACAACTTAGGGTTTAAGGTGTGAAATCTGTTTTGCAAAATCAGGAAAATCTCTAAGTTTTCAGCCTTTGTAGTTTTATCAATAAGTGGTTCGATGAAATCGAACTCTGTTATCGATATCCTTGATACTCACTCGATGTTATCGAAATGAGGACTTCAGATGTCCACAACCACAATGAATGCTGAACTGAATTATCGATTAATTGATGACAGGCTCGATATCAACGTCTTTTAAATCTCGAGTACATCGAGACGACTCTATAAAATCGACATCTGGTCAGTTTATGTCCAATATGCAGCTAAGGAAAATCATGCAATTTTCGATAACTCAAAGAGAGCCTCGATATCCTCGAAATTCAAATCTCAATAATATCAACGGATCTTCGATAATATCGGATTGGGACACAAATCTATCCAACAAGCTTTTAAGTAAAATCTTTCAAAATGTTCGAAGTATCGAAAATCACTCGATGATATCGATATTTGAAGATCGATCAAATCGAGACCAGGTCGATGGCATCGAATTAGGACGCAAAACTATCAAGTAAGTTTATAGGAAAAATCCTTGAAAAGATCGATGAATCGAAACTGGTATCAATATCATCGTTATTCAAAACCAAATGATATCGAGGGATACTTGATCATATCAATGCCTGTTTAGTTTCAAAGGCAAGTTTACTCTCAGGTTTTTCAAATGTCAAGGAATCGATCCATGGGTCAATGTTATCGGAGTTCGAAATCCGATGACATCGAAGCCTGCTCGATTTCCTCGATATATTGGCAAAAAGGTTCAAAAGCGTTTGACAGATTGATTTTGTGTCATCAAGCGGCTATTTGATGCTATCGAGAGTATACGCTCGATGATATTGAAGCCTACTTGATGATATCGAACTCTGTCAAAAATATGACTGTTTTATTTCTGTTGAAACTTTTTGTCTATTTAATGAGAGCTTGCCTGAGGTTCTTCGTAGAGAAAATAGATAGAGCTTTTGAGTGTTTAATCCAGATCACCTACCCTAAGCCTTTTTTTTTCTCTCATGGGAGTTCATTCCTCAATCCACCTTCATCATTGATATTCAATAGAGTGGATTGGTGAATGAACTTCCGCATTCAAGGATCCTCTAGTTACCACCTTAATGGAAAATCATTGAGTTGGGATACGTTAAATGCATAGATGCTTGGAATCACTCCGTCTCTTATATAAGAAAACATTCAATGGAGTAGGATTCCGATATAACCTTGGCCCAACCCATCGCCTTACATTGAAGCATCATAAGTGTTGCAGATCAAGGGAGCTGAAGATTCTTCATCATCAAAAGAGGAGATCTTCATCAACGTGCTAAATGAGGCTCATTTACTTATCTGTAAGTCACTAGAGTCCAGAGACCCTACTGATCATTCATTTGTGTAGGATTGGGTCACAGGTGATTCTCACCCCTTTCAAGTCCTCATAGGAGGCCTCCGACGGGAGAATACATGTGGGTGTTGTGTTGACCCTTGCTCTTAGGAGCATGAACTTAGGTCCTTAGTGTAGGTCATTGGCCTATGTGGTCTAAAAACCTAAGTGTTATGTGTTGACCTTTGCTCTTGTGTAGGGCATAAACTCTAGGTTCCTTGTGTGGATCCTTGGCCTGTGTGGCCTAAAATTTGGGTGTTGTTTGTTTACCCTTGCTCTTGTGTGGGTATAAACTTATGTCTCGTGAAGACATATTAGGTACCTTGTGTAGGTCCTAGAGTCAGCCTTGTGTAGGTTGTACTGGTTTGAGGTTAACCTAATTTGAAACCTCTGTTAGTAAGATCCGGTACACTCAAGGGTTGAGTGCGTCCACCGGAAGTGGAGTAGACACGTAATCGAACCACTATAAAAACGACTTTGTTTGGGATTGCTATTTACTTTTACTGCTTGTGTGATTTCTCTGAATGTTCTCATAATGCATGTTTACATGATTACCTAGAACTAATTAGAATCACACCTCACACACAATCACATCCATCATGAACTATGTGATACATCTTGTTTATGTTTTGAATAGTCTTATGATTGGATCCTTTATTTGGCTTCGAAGCTATTAGAGTTACATTGAAGAAATCCTGCTATTTGCATATTAGTTCAGGATAGGGTTGATAGGTTTTAAATCATCATAAAATTTTAAAAAAGTCCTATTCACCCCCCTCTAGGACATCTTGGCATATTCACACTTCGACTAAAGCGGTCATTACTGCAATTTCAAAGAGAAATATGAATGGTGGAAGGTGGGTGCGAACCGGGATAGGTGTGGCTTTGCACTGCGGTAATTAGCCCTTCGAAGAAGGAAGGTCTTCGCACCCAATTAAGTTTTCATAACTCGAAAAGGAGCAGGAAAACGCAAAAATTTTATTAGTCCTCAATGAATAAAAAGACTACGAGGGGTGCCTATTTATAATAAAACCTTACCTTAAAACTCACGCCATGTATGCAACATTTTACGTGGCGATGAAGTAATCAAAAATAACAACTAATCAAAACAATCTAAACCGTCTATGATACTCGTAATAACAATAATAAGCAAAATCCAAAGTACTAGATTAATTCGAATAGTGAGCCACGATCATGAGAACCCATGGTGGGATTCATATGATTATCGGGTCCACTCCAATAAACTAAAATGTAGTCCTCTAACTAGAAGGCCCTCCCTGGATGTCGTCATCGATCCAGATTTATGGTGGGGCCCTCCATGCATACGTGCATAGGGGGGCGTGCGTGTGCACGTGATGTCCCCATCACGGGATAGGCTATGATTAGGAATCTTTCCTATTAGTACACTTATTTGTACACCTTGTTTGTCAATTACATGAGTCCATGTGTCAGGGAGTTCGATATCATCAAGTAGGTGAGGACCGAAAACACATGAGGACAATGAGCCCTTGGAAACTGAAGACCGAAAACACATGAGGACAATGAGCATCAAGGAGAGAAAAAATGAGGTGCCTTGGTGACCCTAACCTTGACCCAAAACAACCTAGACCTCTAAATAATCATAGCTTAATAGGTAAACCTTTTGTTGATCAGCCATAGCCTTAGAAACTTAAATTGGAACATGATTAGATAGGCTATTAAAGGTACAAAGTTGCTATGGAATTGTAAGTCCAAAACAGTAGTTTTCAAGTGATTCTCGATCCCATCGACAGGCTGTTGATTAGTCTCAATGGAATCAAAATCCACTCAATGGGATCGATTAAGAAATCCAAATTTTTCCAGCAGGCATTGATTTATTTGTCTGGGTTTCTCGATAGGATCGTCAACCTGCTCGATCCTATCAAGAGGCCTATCGATCCTATTGAAGACTACCTCAATCCCATCGATAGAGCCATTTCTGCCCCCTTTTTTATTATCGGTGGAGCTCAATCTCTTTAAAAGGGGCATTCGAATCTTGGGCATGATGATGGTTTTTTGTGCAATAGAAGCCTAAGTGATTCCATGTTCAAATCCCTCATCCTAAGCCTCTAAACCAATGAGTTACAAGTTATCTTCCTTAATATTATCACTCTAATGAAGATTCCTCTACCTTGAAGATAAACTTGAACTCTACTATTTTCTAAAGATTAGAACCAACCTTATAGTTAAATCCTTGTCCAAATCCTGTAGAACACCCATTTAGGTGAATCCCCTATAAAATCAACTATCCCATTAGTTGTAGAAGATTCCCCCATCCTCCATTCCCTTGGTCACCTCATTGGCACAAAATATACAAGGCGAACAACTGTAGGAGTTGAAGCATCGGCATCAACGATTGAGGGATCAATTGATGAGTGGATTCAAGCAAGGAAGAGCTTTGAAGAAGCAACTTAAGCAAGGCGCTACAAAGGGGCTCAATCCACAAGTAAGTTGTCAAGTGTGAGTCCATATACTCTTTCCTTGTGTAAGATTGAGTGAAAGAGTTTGTGACCCAAACTCAATAGGTTCTTGTGTAAGAGTTAGGCTCTTGTGTAGGGCCGAATACACCCGATATGAGTGTGTAAATGTTAGTCTCCGTAGGAGCCTCCAGCGGGAGTAAACATAGGTCCTTGGACTAGAATTGAAGATGTTGGTTAACAGATAGAAAACCAACTAAGTCTTCAAGGGAGCCTCCGACAGGAGTGTACGTTAGGTTCTTGTGTAAGTCTGTAAAGGTTTAGGGTGATCCTGTTGAAAACCTTCGATAGTGAAATTTGGTACAGTGTAGGAGAGAGTGCATCTACCAAGAGTGGAGTAGGAAACCAAACTACTATACATGCCTGTGTTTGGGATTGTCATTTGAGCACATTTTCTAATTATGCTGATGGATTTAATTTATTGAATTATATGTATGCGTGATTAGATGAATGCTAAAAATTGAATAGTTAGCGCATCCCACACACACATGTACACTATCTTGTTTATAAACTAGTTACTTGATTAGCGTATCTCTTGTAGTCTATGTGATTGGACTCAATTAGCTTGGAAGCCTTAGTGTTAATTTTCTTTAATTATTTAAGATTAATAGATTAGTTTAATTAAGGAAATTAGTGTTTTAATTGGCAAAATGTTTAAGTGGTCCTATTCACCCCTTCCCCCCTTCCCTCTAAGACAAAGTCTTTCATTCTCTAGATACGCTAAGTTTCTGTGCATAGCATATGGTAGAGTATTCCTCCCACATTTAATTTCAATTAGTGCCAGAGTGGGTAATTCTTGATGGGTTTAACCGCCTTAAGTTGATCCAAGAGGGTAGTGCGATATTTTGACGACCGCCTTATTTTGAAAATGAGTGTGGGATGAGGGTAGTGCCGTCACACGACCGCCTTATTTTGACGAGTCTTAACTATACCTATTGGAAGGCTAGGATGAGGGTCTTTCTAAGATCCCTTGACCCTATGGTTTTGACAATTATCGAACAAGGATGGATTAATCCAAATGGAGTGCGAATAAGAGAGCTCGATATATCTATGATGTTAAAGCTCTCAATGCTATTTACTGTGCGATATTCCATGATTATTCAAACGTATTTGTACTTGTGAAACGGGAAAGGAGCATGGAACACATTGGAAGCCACCTACGAGGGAACTTGCATGGTAAAAAGTTCGAAGCTTTAACTCTTGATGACCAAATTTGAAAATATAAGAATGAAAGAGTCTGAAACTTTCATTGAGTTCTATTCTAAATACACCCAGATCCATAGCTCAACTGGCAGACTGAGTGGAGATACCTCGTTTCAACATTTGAGTTCTTAGTATCGATCCCTAGCGGGGGTGGCTAACATGGAGTGTGTGTACTGACATGGGTGTGTACTAACAAGCTAACCCAAAAAAAAATAATAATAATAATAAAAATAAAAATAAAAAAAGAAGAAGAAGAGTTCTATTCTAAATTGAACGACATTTTCAACTCCATGTTGGGCTTAGGAGAGAAAATTTTGGATGGCCATATATATAAGAAAATACTTAGGTCCCTGCTGAAAAGATTTAGCTCCAAAGTCACATTTATTAAGAGTATAAGAACATAGACGACATGAAAGTAGAAGAATTCTTTACTTCCCTACAAACTTATGAACTACACTTTAAGCCCCCCCTCTAGAAAGAAGAAACTAGCCATCCTTAAAACATCACATAGACATTCACATAACCATTAGATTGTTGAATTAAAAAGTGATAGCGATGATGAGGAGGTCGAGGAATTCAATAGAAATTTTAAGAAATTCCTCAAAATGAAGAAAAGGAAGAGTTGTGACAAGGAAAAATCGGTTGAGAAGCAAAAAAGTAAATTAGTTAAAGAGCCTAAACAAGTCTAACGTTACAACTGAGGGTTATGGATATGTTGCCTCCAAATGCACTAGCAAAGTACAATTTAAAGGTAAAGCTATGACGACAACATGGGATGATATGGAGGAGTTCGAATCTAATTCACAAGATGCCTTTAGTGATGAAGACCTTAGTAACTTACGTGAAGGGCCTCCACCACCATTTTCCTCCCTAGAGAATTGTGAGACCATAACACCTTAGATAAGTGACCTAAGAAGGTCTTTATGGGCGTAACTAGAAAATCAGTGGAGTTTAGCATCAGTGTAATTAATCGGTAAATCTAAGGATTTAAGCCTCATTAGTGAGCAACATAGGTAAATTTGATATTTAGCCTCATTTTTTGTAGTTTAGCTTTAAAGTTGCTTAATTTTAAGTATCACATGTCTGTTACTAGATTATCATTGGTCATCTCTATTTTGATTAATATATCTCTTCAAATTATCATAATAAATATGCTAGATGTATTTAATATTGACATGCACCCTTTAATCACTTACTAATATGTGCTTATAGTAATATTTATGACTCATAGAGTTTCTTTCTATTTTATGGTTTTATTGGTATATTCATGGAATTAAAACTTTGTCAAATAAGTGACCTAAGAAGGTCTTTATGGGCGTAATTAGAAAATCAGTGGAGTTTAGCATCAGTGTAATTAATTGGTAAATCTAAGGATTTAAGCCTCATTAGTGAGCAACATAGGTAAATTCGATATTTAGCCTCATTTTTTGTAGTTTAGCTTTAAAGTTGCTTAATTTTAAGTATCACATGTCTGTTACTAGATTATCATTGGTCATCTCTATTTTGATTAATATATCTCTTTAAATTATCATAATAAATATGCTAGATGTATTTAATATTGACATGCACCCTTTAATCCCTTACCAATATGTGCTTATAGTAATATTTATGACTTATAGAGTTTCTTTCTATTTTATGGTTTTATTGGTATATTCATGGAATTAAAACTTTGTCAAATACTGACAAAAAAGGAAGAGAAAGATCAAGTCTTACCAAAATAAGTTAAATTATGTTTTGCAAGATTTGTTTGTTGTTGCAGGAATTGATGAAGATAGGTGGAGCAAATATGGGGGAGCATTGCAGTTTTGCATGTCTTGTTTGTATCAAGATGTAAATCATATGTAATTAGACATGTAATATTTTTGTTGTTTTGGCTTGTCATTGGTATGTACCATGACAAGGTCTAGGTTAAATTTTTGTCACGTAATTGACAAATGAGAAGATTGTTAATGCACCTTGTTTGTTAATCACTTGGGTCTATGTGTCAGGGAGTCAGTTGAGCCCTTGGAAGCTAAAGACTAAATACACGAGGAGTTGGAGCATCAAAGAGAGAAGAACAGGTAAATGAGGTAACTTGGTGATCATGACCTTGACGCAAAACAACCTAAATCTCTAGATGATCATGGCTTAATAGGTTAACTTTTTTGTTGATCAACTATAGCCTTAGAAATGGGAGGATGAAATGCACTAGGCTCTGAAAAAAATGATAGAAATGCATTTGCTTAGAAGAAAAAAAAAAAAAAACACTATAGCCTTAGAAATCTCAATTGGAACATGATTAGATAGGGCTATTGGTGGTGCAAAGCCACTGTGAAATTGTATGCCCAAAACAACACTTTTTGAGTGATTCTCAATCCAATTGATGGGTTGTTGATGGGTCTTGATGGAATTAAAAAACCACTTGATGGGATCGATTAGAAAATCCAAATCTGTCTAGTAAGCATTGAACTATTTGTCTGGGCTTCTCAATAGGATCAATAACTTGCTCGATCTTATCGAAGGGCCCGTCAATCCCATCGAAGACTGCTTTGATCCCACTAATAGAACCATTTTTTTTACCTTTTTTTACCGTTGAAGCTCGATCTCTTTAAAAGAGGCATTTGGTTCTGGGGCATGATTATGTGTTTTTGGTGCAATAGAAGCCTAAGTGATTCTATGTTCATATCCATCATCCTAAGCCTTTAAAACAATGAGTTCCAAGTCATATTCCTTAAGATTATCACTCTAATGAGGATTCCAACCTCCACCATAAAGATGAACTTAAAATCCACCAGTTTCTAGAGATTAGACCCAAACTTATAGTCAAATCCTTATAGAAATCCTGAAGAACACCCATTAGGTGAATCCCATAAGAATTCAACTATCCCATTTGTTGTAAGAGATTCATTGAGTGGATTCAAGGATGGGAGATCTTTGAATATGCAACTCAAGAAAGGCGCTACAAAGGGGCTCAATCCATAAGTTGTCAAGTGTGAATCCATACACTCTTTCTTTGTGTAGAATTAAGTGTAAGAGTTTGTGACCTAAATTCGATAGGCTCTTGTATAGGAATTAGGCTCTTGTGTATAGGAATTAGGCTCTTGTGCAAGGCCGAATACACTGGACATGGGTGTGTACGTTTTAATCTCCATGGGAGCCTCCAGTGGGAGTAAGCGTAGGTCATTAGACTAGGATCGAGGTCATTGGTTAGTCGATAGAAAACTTAGTAAGTCTCATAGGGAGCCTCCGACGGGAGTGTACGTTAGGTTCTTATGTAGGTTTATAAAGTTTTGGGGAAGACCTACTAAAAACCTCCGATAGTGAAATCTGATACACTCTAGGAGAGAGTGCGTCCACCGGGAGTAAAGTAAGGAAACCGAACCACTATACATGCTTGTGTTTTGGATTGTTATTTGAGCACATTTTCTAATTATACTTGTGGATTTAATTTGTTGAATTATATGTATATATGATTAGATGAATGCTAAGAATTGAATAGGTAGCACATCCTACACACACGTCCATTATCTTATTTATAGACTAGTTGCTTGATTGACATATTTCTTGTAGTCTATGTGATTAGACCAACTTGGCTTGGAAGCCTTAGTGTTAATTTGTCTTGAATGTTTAAGATTGGTATATTAGTTTAATCAAGGCAATTTATATTTTAATTGGCAAAAAATTTAAGTGGTCCTATTCACTCCCCCCTCCAAGACAAAGCCATTCATTCTCTAGCTCCACCAAGCTTCC
This sequence comes from Magnolia kwangsiensis, assembly GCA_037074715.1. NCBI lineage: Eukaryota > Viridiplantae > Streptophyta > Magnoliopsida > Magnoliales > Magnoliaceae > Magnolia > Magnolia kwangsiensis. The sequence continues at coordinate 27,353,171 of CM073582.1, forward strand.
GAGTATAGCATGTGGTAGACTATTCCGCCCACGTGCAATTTCATTTCCTAATAGGAAAAGTTCCTTAGGTAAAGTAAACAAGGGGGAGACAGATTAAAATTCCTTTTCCAAAAGAAGACACCCTTTGCGGGGCTATCAATGGGTTGGGTCCTAGTGTTCCCAGAACCAGGTCGATTAGGTTTGAGTCTTTCCTCGTCCGAGTACTTTCGGTTTTGGTCATTTTGGACCCAAACCTGGATCTGATCAAGCTCAGCTACCTATTCGGTTCCATCAGGCTTCTGGACCTTGGTTTTGAATTAGGTTCACATCAAATAAGGACACTGACATGATTGGGCCCGCTTGAATGGATGAATTAGATCACACACACATGTGCCACTTATACATGTTCAAGGTGTAAATGGGCTATCTTACACGTGCATGGCTTAATAAACATAATTTCATTGCGAGAATAAATAATGCATACATACATACAGGGGGTGATTAATGCGAGGGCATTTTCACACCGGGCTTGAGTGGGGGTTGCTTGTGGGATGCAAGGGCACACTTGGGATAGGTGGCCCATGTCAGGCAGGTGGTTCGTGTCAGGCAGTACCTATGTGATTTGGGGCCCACGGGGGATGGGAGGGTGTTTCGACCGAGATCCTAGCCCATGTAATGTGGGGCCTGGGCTATGAGATAAAGGGATTAATTTTCCATGCTCTAATAGTTCGAGCTTTTAGAGAGCTTTTAGAGCAAGTGGTTAATTGTCCTGCATCAAATGTACATACATACATACATGTTGGACCTGACCTGAACTAGGCTAGACATAGTATGTAATTGTATCCAAAATGGTGGATCCGAACCTGCCCAAATTTCTGAGCGGGTCCAATAAATTGGACCTAGACGCATTAAACTTGGGTTAAGTCCCTCTAGTACCCATGGGTCCAGGTACCCCACTGACAGCTTATCCCTTTTGAGTATATGAGTTTTGTAGCTATCAAGTGGGGCCCACCCACCAGGGGTCACACAAATGGGCCCCATGGTGTCCCATGTCCTACAATACAGTCATCAAAAGAAGCATGTCACTGATTTGCAATCAGCATCCTTCATCCTCGTTAAGTCAGCTTGTATGGATGGTTGATCTCATTTGTTCATCATGAACAATCTATGGGGCGTGGACAAGAATTGACTGGATAATTACATAGTGGGGCAGAAGGGATGAGAAGAATGGCGAACCTCTAAGAAAAAACCTTGCTAGCAACAGTCTACTTTCGGCACAATATTTAAATTAATCATCATCAGATTGTCAGGGTTTATTATAAAAACCAGTGGCAGAAGTTTAACACAGGCTGCCAACCGTAAACAATCCTCCTCATTTATTTGGGCTTGGGACAACAGTGAGAGCAAAAAACTCCCACTGGTAGAATTTTCAACAATTAAGTTACTATTTTATTTTTATTTTTTGTGAATCATCTGGTGGATTCATGTAGCCGACCCCAATTTGTTGGGATAAGGCTGAGATAATGATGGTGATTTTGTAATTCATCAAAGCAAATGGGTGTTTCTTCCAACCAAATTCATTCATAACCATTCATCAGGTGGGCCCACCAGGGATGAGTGATGGACCAAAAACCCACCATCCACTGGACAACCCAGCCATACAATCGGCGGACAATTTCCTGCAGTGTAAAAAATGATGCCTACAGAATTTCAACCATCATTTTGTGGGCCAGCAATCGACTGGTAGGGATACCTGAAAAGGGATTTTTTTTCAGCTTCACCCATCCAAGGGAGGGTCGACCAGACAAGTGCTCCGATCAATAGAATGTAATTCCCACCTCTAACCATTGCAATTAAAGCTAATAAAGAACTTCAATTACAAATAATAATAATAATAATAATAATAATAATAATAATAATAATAATAATAAATCAATAAATAAATAAATAAACTAAAAAACTAAAAATAGAAGAAGGAAGAAAGAAAGATGATTTACCATCTTGTTCTTCCGCATCGGTAAGAGAGAGATCGAAATTCCCAGATGGATTGAAGGCTACGGAGACTGCAACGTCTCGACTGCTCCGACAGGGGTGTGATGGCATGGTGAGAAGGGAAGAGCCTGAAATTGAGATGGATTTGCATGAAATGGGAGAAGAGGAGTTTGTAGAGGAGAAAGGAGTTCTAGGTGAGAAGGAGAGAAAAGAAGAGAAGAGATTGGTCGGGGTGGCAGCAGCTGCCATGAGAGGAGTGAGTTTTGGAATTTTAACTCAAAACTATGCTGAAGCTGCCAATTTTTTTTTTTTCTGGTTCTGTTTATCTTTGTTTTGTTTGGGTTTTCATGTGGCCTTTGCTTCAAATTCTCCTATCCGTTATCACTTCCCTCAACTTGACAAAAATACCCCTTGCCTGGCACGTGTATGATGTCGTGCATTTGAGCCGTTCAGCTGCGGTCCCCACCTTGTAAATGCAATGGCTCAAGTAATGTGCTCGTCTGATGGTCAAGTGGGTGGGTCACACACTTATGAAGCGACAGATAGATGAGGTTGAGTGATCTAAGCCGCCCATCGGACGGATCCCACGGTGAGGATGGCATGATTAAAAATCAGGTCCATTTGATCACCTGGGTGGCCTCACGAGTATGTCGAATGTGCACCGTTGGTTAATATCTACTGACCATCCGTTATTTCGCACCCTGGCCTCTCATTTAATGATCAGCTCGGCTTGATATCCGAACAACGCATATACACTGTCGGACGCAGATGGCCAACCGACGCGGTCAGTAGCCAATATCTACTTAACGGTGCTCTATGGGCTCCACCCCAGCCAATATCTACTTAACGGTGCTCTATGGGCTCCACCCCATTGTGTTTTATCCACGTGGTTCATCCGTTTCTTTTCCGAGCTAGAAAATGATGCAGATCCGAATCTCATGTGAACCACATCATTGAAAACAGTTGTGATTGACCACTCACTATTAAGAACTCTGGGGCTATCAGGTACTTGGAAACGGATTGGCTACTCCCCTGCCATCAGCCAATGGCTGATGGTCGGTGCTCCGTGGGCCCCACCATGATGTATGTGTCTCATCCATGCCGTTCATCTATCTTTCTAGATCATTTCATGGTATGAGACAAAAAATTGAGATATATCTCAATCTCAAGTGGAACACATTATAGAAAAAAGTGTTGAATAAACATTGACCATTAAAAGCTTTTTGGGGCCCATAAAAGTTTTGGATCAAGCTAATCTTTTTCCTTTGCCCCCATAAAAGTTTTGGATCAAGCTAATCTTTTTCCTTTGCCTTCATCTATGTCTGTATGACATAATCAACAGATTGGATGTCAAATAAACAGTCCAGTAGGCCTTGGGAGGATTTTAATGGTGGATATCCAATCATTATTGTTTTCCAATGGTGTGGTCCACCTGAATTTGTATCCCTCTCATTTTTTTGCATCATGCACTGAAATGATCTGTAAAAATGGATGAACGGCATGGATGAAACACATAAATCATAGTGGGGCCCATAGAGCACCAACTACCGTCCACCGAGCTAGTGGCAGGGGAGTAGCCAATTTGTTTCCGAACTAAGAACTTATCGCCAACCTGCTCACGCAACTGAGCAAACTCGGCACGTGCCCTCAGCATGCGTGGAGCCAGCGACAAGATAAAGAAGAGTCAAATGAAGTTGAACAATCGGAAATAACAGATATCCTAATTATGGAAGATGTACTTACCCCAAGGAGGCTGGTCATCACGAACGCAAGGGTTGACTCCACTGGGGAGTCGAATAGAGTAACAAATTCCACCTCGAGGATGTGGCGGTCTGCCCAAGGGAGAATCCCCTCGATTTCCTGGCGAAAGCCCCCATCTCGTTCCTCCCGAGCTTTGGAAGGACCACTTGAATGATAAGTGACCTCTTTCGCCCTTGAAGAACGAACCTCTACGGGAAGCTTGAAAACTCCCAGTGCCTTGGTAGAGCGAATACCTTCCTGAACGGTCGCCCCGACCGTCGCAGTAGCATTAGGGGCGGGCTCCATTCCCTCTCCTTTCATTTTCACTACGACTGGGAAGGAGGGGTCGACCTTCCCCTTGCTCTTGGAGGAGATCTTCTGCTTCTTTTTCTTTGGCCCCGCTAGCTCCCTCGAGGGGTAGCCTGGATCTTAGAAGGCCTTAGTAGAGGACGAGCTTGAGGCATCTTTACATCGAAACACAAAGAAACTATGTTAGAGAAGTTCACAAAAAAAATTCCTAAATCCCAGAGCTCGGCTAAGAGTCTTACTAAAGGTCTTGCCGGTGAGTGCGAGGTCCAAGCCCGATTTGAGAAGTAGTTCGGGTTATAGAAGTACTCTCTAATATCTCAACTCCTCCTCTAGCACTTTCATGTCCTTAATCTGAGCAAGCGACCCGCTGTCGAGTAAGGGGACATGCTTGGGGATAATCGCGGTAGAAGATACATGCGAGTGAGGTTAAACAAATTCAAAAACTGACCAACCAAAGACGAGCTAACAAACAACTACTTCCATGAAATACTAAACTAGATTTTTTTATTTTTATTTTTTGAAAAAAGAAGCTCGGGGGACAAAGGACTTATCTAAATCTAGGCTAGCTACCTCTCAGCACCGAGAGGCCCAGAAATACTCGTCCCTCTAATTTTTGTTAGACGACAATGGGTTAGTAATAAGGCCCCCTCCAGTTCCTTGCCAAGCAGAGAGAAGTAATACTAGCTTGGTTGCAGCTTGTTCAACTTCAACTAGTACAAATGCAACAACTCATCAACAGTGAGTTCAGGTTGATTTAGCTCGGCCCACAAAATTGCGAAACCGATCAAAGCCCTTCATTCGTTGGGAATCATATGTCCCGGGGCCAAATTCAACCGGGTGAGCAAATGCCTCACTAGACCTTGTAGAGGAAGCCTCAAGCCGCATTGAAGAGCGACCTAGAAAACTACAATAGGTCCCTCTGGAGGTCGATCGAGAAGCTCATCCGACGAGGGGATCCAGAGGATTACAGACTCGGGAATATGATATCCCAGTCTGATCCGAGCTAACTCCCATTCAGTAAGGGTCGAGGGTACAGGATGCCTTGGACCCTCCTCGCCGGCTAACTCTTCCGGTTCTTCCTCGCCGGATTGGTTGTGCCTACACTCATCGACCTCTCTGTTAGAGACCTCTCCAATGCCCGCAATGCCGAGAAACCGACATCTGCCATTATCACCAACGGTGATGGTGGGTTCGACATTACCCAGAGACTACTTGCCCCACTATCGCCGCCGGAGGCCCCCTCCCATGAGCTCGAAGAGCTAGACATGGTGATTTTTGGGTATTGAGAATCACTATAAAAGGAAAAATAAAGGAGACAAGGGCAAACGGAGCTCACTAGGGAGGAACGGGCAAGTCTCGGCTTAGTCGCTAGTGAAAATGGCTGTCGAAGATGACTAGGAAAAGCAACAACAAAAACAAGGGTTGTGAACGGAAAAGGCGAACGAAAAAACTTAAGGGTTAGGGCTTCCCTTATATAGAGTTGCCACGTGGTAGCCATTAAAGGCACCCATCAATGCTTGCCTATATAAACATCCTTTCAACTGCCTCATCTCGACACGTGGTGCGACCTCATACCCTGCTCGACCCCAATATTGAGTAAAAGCCATGCGTCACGACTTCGTTGGCTTGTTGTCAAAATGACGGCTTGGTACCCCACGTGACGTCGAACTATTAAATGCCATGACATGTTCGAGTACTGACACGCCTCGACTGTAGTGTTGGCCGCCATACATGGCATTTATGACAATACAACCCGACCTAAGCTACACATAACTCAACTTAGCTACAACCAGCTTACTTTTCGAACCCCAGTAGATCAGCTCGAAAAGTAAGGGAGGCTCGCTATTGGGGGAAAAATAGACAGGTTGATAGGTCGACTTATGGAATGGACCAACTCTACAAAACCAGCATGGACCCAATAAGATTCAAGCCTTAAGAGGCACCTGTGTCCAAAGATAGGTTGACCTTCAAAGAGGTCGACATAACTGTAAAAACGTTAAAAGAAGATACAACTGTAAGTCCACTCAAATAGCCTGTTATTGACCTAACCCATAGTTCGGCCATAGCTCTGTTATAGGTCAGTTGTAGATTGGTTATAGGATGGCCATAACTTAGTTATAAGTCGGCCATAGCTCGATCATAGCTTGGCTGTAGATCGGGATAACCCTTGAAGCAAGGCAGAAGCTGGTTTCATGGAGAGTTCAATATAGCTCGTGGCTGTTATAACAAATATGACCTCCTCCTAGATCAAGAGTCTGGGAATCTCTCCAACGGCCTGAAGATCAAAGATCTTCGGAGGATCAAGCCAGATCCAAAGAACTTTAGACAATGAAGATCTCACAAGATCCCAAACGAATTTGGAAGTCTCCTTTACGACACTACCTTTCTTCTATTATAATTAGAGGTAGCCTGAGCCAATGTGAGGTACGTTCACTAATCCTAATACATAATTGGTGATTATTTTCCTTAAGATTCTACCCTACAAAGGACCCCATAACCTAACTTAGGCATTGAAGGGTCTCTTGTACAAGCCAGGGTCTCCTTCACTTATTTTTCTTCATCGATGCAGGTCTAGAAGGGTTAACATAGGAGGGTTTACCGAAAAACTGCATCAATGGGCCACGCCGAATATGGAAGGTTTTTAGTATCAGAAGTCTTCATCATAAGTGTTCCCTGTGGTGTGGTCCATTTAAGTTTTGAAAATTTCTAATTTTTCTCTGTCACGGAGAATACAAGGGTTCTTACATGATGGACAGATTGGATGTCAAGAAAAATTCACAGCAGGTCCCACACATTGTGCTGTGCGTACCTACACAGTTTTTTAACGGTACAGCCTCGTCAGTATATATACTCACATGCATGGTGCCTGTAGCCGAGCGTGCTATTTTTCCTGCAAAGCAACTAAAAAAGATCCGTACATTGCGAAACACCGGATCCAGGGAGGGACACGGGCCTACCATAGCCATGGTAGCGTTGCAAGTCTCGTATGCAGCCGTGAATCTCACCTCAAGAGCAGCTCTTACAAATGGGATGAGCCCAAGGGTCGTTGTTGTCAATAGGCAAGCCATTGCTACTATTGTCATGGCACCCATTGCTTATTTTGTTGAGAGGCTCTCTCTCTCTCCTCAAGTTTTGACAGGTGGGCCATGGTAAAATAATCCAGACCGTTGACAAGATTGGGTTCCATCTTGCATATACATTGGGTGGAACATAATTCAAAAACTGAAAAACTCGATTCGACTCAATAAGTTATGAATGGTCATGAATGACGTGTGGATGGTTTCTCAATAGAGCCAGTTGATGGAACCTTAATCAAGTGACTCAGTTCGAGCCGTGCTGGGTTGCATCGAATCGACTGAGTCAGAAAGCCAAGTCGTGACTGAGTCCAGCTCACCAGCGAGTTACATGGTGACTCAGCTTAAAATCCAGTAGAGTCGACTCAGCAGAATTTTGAGTCGAGTCATAGAGTAGTCTTTAAAACTATGGTGTGGGGAAACCGATTGGCAACTCCCCCTAACACCAGCCGCGGTGGCTGATGGTCGGTGCTTTGTGGGCCCCACCAAGATGTATGTGTTTCATCCATTCAGTTCATCCATTTTTACATATCATTTTAAGGCTTGATCCAAAAAATGAGGGGAAATCTACGACTGTAGACCCCACCTTTTATCCAGCGGTTTTTTAAAAACAATACAAACTTTGAATACGCAACACGACCTCCTCGTACGGAGTCAAAATTTTAGGACGAAAATACCCCTCCTTTTCACATAAACGGATTGGCTACTCCGCTGCCACCCGCCAATGGCGGATCATCGGTGGTCTATGGGCCCCACAATGATGTATGCTTTTCATCCATGCCGTCCATATATTTTTACGGATCATTTTATAGTATGAGACAAAAAATGAGTTATATCCAAATCTCAAGTGTACCACATTACAGGAAATAGTGTTAAATGAGCATCAACCATTAGAATCCTCCCCCGTCTAAGTTGGGGCCCACTGTGATGTTTGTGAGAAATCCTCCCCGTCTAAGTTCATTCATAGGGCCACAAAGACCTGAATGAAGAGAAAAAATAAATTTCATAATGATCCAAAACTTATTTAACCCCTAAAAGGGTTTCAATGGTAGACGTTCAATTCCCCACTGCCTTTTACACTGTGGTCCACTTGATAGCTAGATCTGTCTTATTTTTCACCTCAAGCCTTAATTCGAGTTTGCCAAATAGATGGATGATTTGGATATAACACATACCTCATAATGGGACCCACAAAAATCAGTGCGGATTACTTACCACAGGGGAAAAAAAAAAAAAGAAAAAAAAACCGAAGCCAGTGAGTTGGGGTCGACCTGGTTGGGACCCGGTCGACCAGGTCAGGGCTTGGCCTATCGCTACGGGTTATAACCGTAGCCATAATTGTAGTGCTATGCATTTTTTCTCTTTTTTATTTTATTTTTTTTATTTTTTTATTTTTTACATGGAGAACATTTTTCCCCTTACATTTTTCTATAGTACATAATTATGTAAATATGTATATATAAGTACATAAAAATATTTTTCTATCTTTTAATTCATTTCTTTGTCTATTTATTAAACAAGCATATCTCCTAAACTAGAATGATTTACTTAACTTACCACATATGATTTTGGGGTAGGAGAAGCTAATTAGCCAACTAACCTAGTTATTTTCCAACATTCCATCAGCTCTTTTTTTCTTTTTTTTTGTTATAATCCATACAACATTTTGTGGGTCCCATTATAAGGTATGTGTTATATCCAAACCGTCCATCTATTTGACGAGCTCGTATTAAGGCTTGAGACGAAAAATAAGACAGATCTAGCTATCAATCATATCCATAGCTCAACTGGCAGACTGAGTGGAAATACCTCGTTTCAACACTTGAGGTCTTGGTATCTTAAAACAATCCACTGACAAGACCATCATTACCTTTAAATCCCATCCAATCCACCCTAATCTGTTCAAATTTGCTTGGGACGTGTTTGGTTCAAGGGATTGGAAGGGATGGGAAGGTTTAATCCTGGGATTGGCTGGGCGTGACAAACAGACTCGATATAGCAATCTTGGGATATAGCAATCCCATGAATCTTAAGACAATCCACTGACAACACCATCATTACCTTGAAATCCATGCCATCCACCCTAATACCATTCATTCCCTTCCAATCCACCTGGCCAAACAGGCCCTAAGTAAATCATTCTAGTTTAGGAGATATGCTTGTTAAATAAATAGACAAAGAAATGAATTAAAGATAGAAAAATATTTTTATATACTTATATATACATATTTACATAATTATGTATTAGAGAAAAATGTAAAGGGGAAAAAGTTCTCTATGTAAAAAATAAAAAAATAATAAAAATTATGGGATAGCAGAAAAATCAGCCTTATACGGAACTAAGGTGGGCCATGCCATCTAAAATCATGTGAAGGTATGATAAAACATATAAAATTACTTGGTGGGGCCCATCTAAAATTTGGATTTGTCTGAAACTTGGTCTGACCCCTCATCCAAGTGGGACACACATTATGGATGGGCTGGATTTGTGAAACACCTCTCGGTGGGCCCAAAAAACAAATATGAATGTTTTAATGGAAGGTAACCCCTCTCAACTTTTGTACGTGGTGTGGCCTACAAAAGTCACAGATTAACTTGATTTTTAAGCTCTAGGCCCACCATGGAATGGTGCATCTGACTGATGGAGCAGATGTTTGACATACTTCACGATAGCGCCCACACAACTCGAACTCATGGGTAGTTCACATGTGCTCGACCATATAGAACCTTTTCCCACACACACGTGTATATATATATACACACGACACATGTCCATCGCCATCACTTGGATGAAGGTTCAAACCAAGTTTCAGACACATGAAAATTTCAGGTGAGCCCCACCAAGTGCTTTTATATGTTTTAACGTTGTCTTCACATGATTTTAGATGGTATGGCCTACCTGAGTTCCGTATACGGCTGATTTTTGGGATATCCCATAATTTAAAGGGAACCCATCAAATGCACGGTGCTGGTGGTCGACACCCATCAAATTTCTAATTTTCCCCGCTGATCTCCTAGTTTGACCCGCTGATCTTTTAGTTTGCCCCACTGATTTCCTAGTTTGCCCCGCTGATCTTCTAGTTTGCCCCGTTGAACTCTTAGTTTTTCCTGCTGATCTTTCATGTTTTCCCTGCTGATCTCAATGTCTCCCCTGCTAATCTTTCATGCTTGTCGCGTTCAATTTCATGTTTGTCCCGCTGAATGTCTAGGTTCCTTCCCTCAATGTATAGGTTCCATTCCGCATATGGGATTTTGGTGTATACATATTGCGAGGAAAACGGAGGGGTATTACATAATTCGATGAAAATGATATATTACAAATAAAACATCATTGTGGGGCGTAGCAAGCGTAATCAGATTGCATACTGAGTTAGTCAGTACGCTCCCATTGCACAAGTAAACTCAGTTGGGCCCCCATTGAATGTATGTAGTATATCCACGCCGTTCATCCATTTTTTCATTTATTTTAAGGGGTTTAGCCCCAATATTTCAAATTGAAGCATATCAAAAGATCAAGTGGATCATAACACGGGAAACAGTGGGCATAGTGATTTCCACCGCTGAAACCATAGTCGACCCAACAGTGATGTCTGTTTGTTATCAAACTCATTTATAAGATCATACAGATATGGATCAATAGAAAATACAGTTATAGATCGAAAACTTCTGTGGCACCCAAGAAATGATCAACATTAGAAGTTCAATTTAAAATTTCATGTAGTGTGGTCCATTTGAACATTAAATATGTTTAGATTTTTCGGCTCAAGCCATGAAATCATTTGTTATGTTTTTCCAGCTGATTTCCTAGTTTGCCCCGCTGATCTTATAGTTTCTCCCGCTGATCTCTTAGTTTCCCCCGCTGATCTTCCAGTTTACCCCGCTGATCTTCCATTTTGCCCTCTGTTGAGGGTCAAATATTGCATATCAGACCTTATTTATTTCTTAAATTTATGAGCATGATATTGTTTAATGGCCCGTTTTATCGTGTTTATGTTGGAAGGTGATTTTACAAGCATGAACTGCAAAAAGATGCTTAAAGCACGGATTTAATGCCCTGATGACACCAAAGGCGAGGGACAAACTCCAGGGGACTAAGATCAACACCAGAGATACAAGAAAACTGAGAAACTGAAGTTCAAGTGGCTTGAAAGATGTCCAGAATGCAAGATCAAAGGGTTTCCACCATTCGATCGGCTCAAGGCTTCATACACGGCTTGAGGATCATAAATGAACCGTACACATCAAATTTTAGATATCAGATCCATACAGAAGTGGCCCAACGGTCAAATAAGTCTATAAATCATCGATTTGGGACCTGCCTGATATCTAGATACACTTCAAACTCAGTTTCATCTCCTTAAATAATGTGAAAAAATGGGTGAACGGATCAGATTTCTCAAAAACATCATTCTGGCCCCTACACGTACACTGCATGTATATAAAGTGCATGTGCACTAGCCGTGCACCAATCCAGACCAAGTTGGTCAGCGCTCGCTGAACGACTTCTACTTGCAAATAACAAAAAAAAAAACACAACAGCGTTACGCTGTCTGACATCGGTGCTGCTTAGTGGGCCCCACTCATTATGTAACGTCAAAATCTGGGCCGTCCATGAGATTTCCAAAGGCCATATGAGTCAAGCCTAGGTGAAATAAATTCGGAAGATGGTGTCGATCGGATTTCAACCGTCCAAATGAAGAACGGACGGTAGGGAAAGAAAACTATGTGGGCCACCGACTCTGATCCAAATCTAACCATGTCTGAATGGTTTTTCAAGGTGAATCTCATGGATGGACTGGATTTCACCTCTGACATCAATTAGGGGTCTCATCAACGTCACGACGCAGGACATTGGCGCGAGCTCTGTTCCGCAAACAGAAGAGCAGACGACGTTTGTGGCCCACCTTCACTGATCTTTTCAATGATCCATACCGTCCATTGTGTAGGCAGTTGAAAATAGTCCCTAGGAACATTTTCTCTTCGCAAAAATAACGCACCTGCATGCGAAAATCAAGACCTAATGCAAGTCAGCTGGAGTGCTGCGTAACCGACTGTGTATTGTTATTTCGGGCGAAAGTTTTCCACTGCCTCTGGACACACGCCTCCACCGACCCTGGCACTTATAAAAGAGGGAGAGAAAACGTGAAGAGGGAAGCCAATCTAGGACGTGGAGGCTGTGGAGATGGACGTGGAGCAGGGAGATATAGTATTCTAAATTTCTTTTATTTTACTGTTTCTTGGTTTATTTCTTTTCTTAAGAGATTTAGCTTAAGCATGTCTATTTCAGGCTAAACCTCTTAGCTAGGGCTAAGAGGTGAAGCTTGTGGATAGATGGGACCTTTGATTTAAATTATGAATTGACATTGATTTTAGTTTAATAAATGGAATGTTTTTAGTCTTTAACGGTCTGTTGTGACTGAAATTACAATGGGTCTGCAATGTCTTTAAGCATGTTCTTTTCCCTTTAATGTTTATGACGTCAGGAAGCCCTGTTGTTCACCATCGTCTACTGGGGATGGTCGGATGACGGTACCCTTCCTAACTTTCATAGCATGTTGATTGGTTGGTAATTAGTTTAATTCTGTTGTTTGCCATAGTCTCCTGGGTATGGTTTAGTGATGGAATCCATTCTAATTCATATACCTTTCATCTCTTTGAAACTATCTTAATGGTAGTTTAGTTTAATTTCCATGGAGCAGGTGTAAGATCTCCCTGATCTCTACAAGTGGATCCTCTGAATCCCTAGTTTTCTATCTCTGATTTTTCTTAAGTTTTAGATAATAAATTTACAATTATTCCTTAAATTCTAGTTGATTTAAATTTCATCTCATTCTAGTCCTAGTTCTAGTTAGTTTTAGTTAACGTACAAGTTTCAGTCCCTTGGGATTCGACCTCGGTCTTACCGAGTTATTACTACATCACAACCCTTCACTTGGAGAGTGAACACCCACTGATCTTCTTAGTTTTCCCTGCTGATCTTCCTAGTTTGTCCCGCTTATCTTTAAAGTTTCCCCCGCTGATCTTTCATGTTTTGCCCGTTGATCTTAATGTCTCCCCCGCTGATCTTTCATGTTTGTCCCGCTGAATGTCTAGGTTTCCTTCCACATATGGGGTTTTGGTGTATACATATTGTGATGAAAACGGAGGAAAATTACATAATCTGATGAACATGATATGTTATAAATAAAACATCATTGTGGGGCGTATCAAGCATAATCGGATTGTGTACTGAGTTAGTCAGTACGCTCCCATTGCATAAGTAAACTTAGTTGGGCCCCCATTGAATGTATGTAGTATATCTACGTCGTTCATCCATTTTTCCATTTATTTTAAGGGATTTGCCCCCATATTTCAAATTGAAGCATATCGAAAGATCAAGTGGATCATAACACGGGAAACAGTGGGCATAGTGATTTCCACCGCTGAAACCATAGTCGGCCCAACAGTGATCTTTGTTTATTATCAAACCCATTCAGAAGATCATACAGATATGGATCAATAGAAAATACAGTTATAGATCGAAAACTTCTGTGGCACCCAAGAAATGATCAACATTAGAAGTTCAATTCAAAATTTCGTATGGTGTGGTCCATTTGAACATTAGATATGTTTAGATTTTTCAGCTCAAGCCATGAAATCATTCGTTATGTTTGTCCCGCTGATTTCCTAGTTTGCCCCGCTGATCTTATAGTTTCCCCCGCTGATCTTCCAGTTTGCCCCACTGATCTTTTTAGTTTGCCCCGCTGATCTTCCTAGTTTGCCCCGCTGATCTTTCATGTTTTTCCCGCTGATCTTTCATGTTTCCCCCGCTGATCTTTCATGTTTTTCCCGCTGATCTTTCATATTTTTCCCGCCGATCTTAATGTCTCCCCTGCCGATCTTAATGTCTCCCCCGCCGATCTTTTATGTTTGTCCCACTGAATGTTTAGGTTCCCTTCCACATATGGGGTTTTGGTGTATACATATTGCGATGAAAACGGAGGGGAATTACATAATCCGATGAACATGATATGTTACAAATAAAACATCATTGTGGGGCGTAGCAAGCCTAAACCAAAACCTATAACCTAAACCAAAACCAAAACCTATAGCCTAAACTAGAACTCATTCTTATATCCCAAAACCTATAACCTAAACCAAAACCAAAACCTATAGCCTAAACTAGAACCCATTCTTATATCCCAAAACCTATAACCTAAACCAAAACTAAAACCTATAGACTAAACTAGAACCCATTTTTATATCCCAAAACCTATAACCTAAACCAAAACCTATAGCCTAAACCAAAACCAAAACCTATAGCCTAAACCCGAATCCATTCTCAAATCCAAAAACCTATAACCTTAACTAAAATCAAAACCTATAACTTAAACCAAAACCAAAACCTATAACATATAACCTAAACCAAAACCTATAACCTATAACCCAAACCCATTCTCAAATCCAAAAACCTATAACCAAAACCAAAACCAAAACCCGTAACCTAAACCCGAACCCATTCTCAAATCCAAAAAACCTATAACCTAAACCTAAACCTTAACCTAAACCTATAACCTAAATCAAAACCAAAACCTATAACCTAAACCCAAACTTACACCTAATCCAAAAGAAATGATAGTTAAAAGAAGAATAAAATTCAGTCACCAACATCTGCTACAAAGAAATCTGCCATGTAGAATGCCTTCACTCCTGAAAAGCCCATGAAATGCAAACGTAATCAAGACCCATCTCTCATTTTCTGCAGGTAAGAGATTCAAATGAAGAAAGACTGAATTGGAATGCTTTTGATGTTGAAATCTGCAGTGATGAACTGATAATTAAGAGGATGCAAGTTTAGTAGTTCATCAAACTACCCAAAGTTGTAGTCTCCCACTGTACATTGAGTACATGTTCATCTAGTGGGCTCATGTACTGCAGATGATCACAGTTAATTCATTTGTTGAAGATTAGACAATGGGCCACACAACTGATAGACATTAGTTTATGATTCAAAAGATAATAATTAAAGCCAGTCTGCAATCCTCAATTTCTTGTAGTGATGTGTATAACCCAATAGATGATAGATTGCAAAGGATTCATTCTTCTCTGATCAAAGCTATCTTTTGGACAAAATCCAAATCAAACACGAGGTAAAGTAATCAAAAGCAGAACATCAATATTGGAGACTGCAATACCTGAAAATGAAGCATGGGCACCTAAAATTAAGCAAACAAATTTAAATGTTAAAGCCAAAAATAGAATTTCAAAAATCCACTATTTACATCCCCATCCTTTTTGGCAAGATGCAACCTTTCTACATTTTCTTAAAAATTCAATAGTAAAAAAGTCATGTTTGTGTATTACCACAAGCAAAGATGGGGCATATCCATCATTGAGGTTGGGTGTGGATATACTACATACATTCAATGTATACTACATACATTCAATGTGGGCCCAACTGAGTTTACTTGTGCAATGGAAGTGTACTGACTAACTTAGCGGGACAAACATGAAATTGAACACGACAAACATTAAAGATCAGCAGGGGCAACATGAAAGATCAGCGGGGTAAACTAGGATGATCAGCGGGGCAAACTAAAAAGATCAACGGGGCAAACTGGAAGATCAGCGGGGGAAACTGAAAGATCAGCAGGGAAAATTAGGAGATCAGCTGAGGTTAGGATACAAAAGTTTTAGGTTAGAGAGTTGAGATTAGGATTAGGTGTAGGTTTAGGTTTAAGGATTTGAGAATACATTTAAGTTTTAGTTTTAGGTTTAGGTTTTAGGTTATAGGTTTAGGTTATAGGTTTAGGTTTTAGGTTTTAGGTTTAGGTTAAGGTTAGGTTATAGGTTATAGGTTAAGGTTTTGGTTATAGGTTTTGGTTTAGGTTAAGGTTATAGGTTTAAGTTTAGGTTAAGGTTTAGGTTTAGGTTTAGGTTTAGGTTTAGGTTATAGGTTATAGGTTATAGTTTAAGGCTTTAGGGAATTGAGAATAGGTTAAGGTTTAGGTTTAGGGAATCGGGTTCAGGTTTGAGATCGGGTTTAGTTTGGATTTTTAAGTTTAGGTTTAGGTTAAGGAGTTTAGATTAGGATTAGGTGTAGGTTTAGGTTTAAGGATTTGAGAATACATTTAGATTTTAGGTTTAGGTTAAGGTTATAGGTTTATGTTAGGTTTAGGTGTAGGTTATAGGTAATAGCTTTAGGGAATCGAGAATAGGTTAAAGTTTAAGTTTAGGAAATCAGGTTCGGGTTCAGGATCGGGTTTAGGTTTGGGTTTTCAAGTTTAGGTTTAGGTTAAGAAGTTGAGATTAGAATTAGGTGTAAGTTTGGGTTTAAGGATTTGAGAATAGGTTTAGGTTTAGGTTATAGGTTTTGGTTTAGGTTTAGGTTTAGGTTTAGGTTATAGGTTTTTAGATTTGAGAATGGGTTATGGTTTAGGTTTAGGAAATCGGGTTCAGGTTTGGGATTGGGTCTAAGTTTGGGTTTTCAAGTTTAGGTTTAGGTTTAGGTTAGGGAGTTGAGATTAGGATTAGGTGTAGGTTTAGCTTTAGGGAATTGAGTTAAGGTTATAGGTTTAGGGAAATGTTAGGTTTAGGTTATAGGTTTTGAGATTTGGGAATAGTGTCAGGTTATAAGTATAGGTTTAGGTTAGGTTATATGTTAAGGTTTAGGGATTTGAGTTTCAGTTATAGGTTTAGGTTTAGGTTTAGGTCTAGGTTTAGGTTTAGGGAATTGAGTTTAGGTTATAGGTTTAGGGAAAGGTTATGTTTAGGTTATAGTTTTTAGGATTTGAGATTAGTTTTAGGTTATAAGTATAGGTTTAGGTTAGGTTATAGGTTAAGGTTTAGGGATTTGAGTTTAGGTTATAGGATTAGGTTTAGGTTTAGGTTTAGGGATTTAAGTTTATGTTAAGGTTTAGGTTTAGGTTATAGGTTTTTGGATTTGAGAATGGGTTCAGGTTTAGGTTATAGGTTTTGGTTTAGGTTATAGGTTTTGGGATTTGAAAATAGGTTCAGGTTTAGGTTATAGGTTTTGGTTTTAATTTAGGTTACAGGTTTTTATTTAAGTTTAGGTTATAGGTTTTGATTTAGGTTATAGGTTTTGATTTAGGTTTAGGTTATAAGTTTTGGTTTAGGTTATAGGTTATAGGTTTATGTTAAGGTTTAGGTTTAGGTTATAGGTTTTTGGATTTGAGAATGGGTTCGGGTTTAGGTTGTAGGTTTTGGTTTTGGTTTAGGTTATAGGTTTTTATTTAGGTTTAGGTTATAGGTTATAGGTTTTGATTTAGGTTTAGGTTATAGGTTATAGGTTATAGGTTTATGTTAAGGTTTAGGTTTAGGTTATAGTTTTTTGGATTTGAGAATAGGTTCGGGTTTAGGTTATAGGTTTTGATTTAGGTTATAGGTTAACGGTTTAGGTTAAGGTTTAGGTTTAGGTTATAGGTTTTTGGATTTGAGAATGGGTTCGAGTTTAGGTTATAGGTTTTGGTTTAGGTTAAGGTTTAAGTTTACGTTATAGGTTTTTGGATTTGAGAATGGGTTCGGGTTTAGGTTATAGGTTTTGGTTTTGGTTTAGGTTATAGGTTTTGGTTTTGATTTAGGTTATAGGTTTAGGTTAAGATTTAGGTTTAGGTTATAGGTTTTTTGGATTTGAGAACGGGTTCGGGTTTAGGTTATGGGTTTTGGTTATAGGTTTTTGGATTTGAGAATGGGTTTGGGTTATAAGTTATAGGTTTTGGTTTAGGTTATAGGCTATAGGTTTTGGTTTTGGTTTAGGTTATAGGTTTTGATTTTAGTTAAGGTTATAGGTTTTTGGATTTGAGAATGGGTTCGGGTTTAGGCTATAGGTTTTGGTTTTGGTTTTGGTTATAGGTTTTGGTTTAGGTTATAGGTTTTGGGATATAAGAATGGGTTCTAATTTAGGCTATAGGTTTTAGTTTTGGTTTAGGTTATAGGTTTTGGGATATAAGAATGGGTTTTAGTTTAGGCTATAGGTTTTGGTTTTGGTTTAGGTTATAGGTTTTGGTTTAGGTTATAGCTTTTGGGATATAATAATAGGTTCTAGTTTAGGCTATAGGTTTTGGTTTTGGTTTAGGTTATAGGTTTTGGTTTAGGTTATAGGTTTTGGGATATAAGAATGGGTTCTAGTTTAGGCTATAGGTTTTGGTTTTGGTTTAGGTTATAGGTTATAATTTAGGCTTGCTACGCCTCACAATGATGTTTTATTTGTAACATATCATGTTCATCGGATTATGTAATTTTCCTCCGTTTTCATCGCAATATGTATACACTAAACCCCATATATGGAAGGAAACTTAGACATTCAGTGGGACAAACATGAAAGATCAGCAGGGGAGACATTAAGATCAGCGGGGAAAACATAAAAGATCAGCAGAAAAAATATGAAAGATCAGCGGGGGAAACATGAAAGATCAGCGAGAAAAACTAAGAAGATCAGCGGAGCAAACTGGAAGATCAGCGGGGCAAACTAAGAGATCAGCGGGGGAAACTATAAGATCAGCAGGGCAAACTAGGAAATCAGTGGGATAAATATAACAAATGATTTTATGGTTTGAGCCGAAAAATCTAAACATATCTAATGTTCAAATGGACCACACCACATGAAATTTTGAATTGAACTTCTAATGTTGATCATTTCTTGAGTGCCATAGAAGTTTTTGATCTATAACTGTATTTTCCATTGATCCATATCTGTATGATCTTCTGAATGGATTTGATAACAAACAGACATCACTGTTTGGCCGACTATGATTTCAGCAGTGGAAATCACTATGCCCACTGTTTCCCATGGTATAATCCACTTGATCTTTTGATATGCTTCAATTTGAAATATGGGGGCAAACCCCTTTAAATAAATGAAAAAATGGATGAACGGCGTGGATATACTACATACATTCAATGGGGGCCCAACTGAGTTTACTTGTGCAATGGGAGCATACTGACTAACTCAGTATGCAATCTGATTACGCTTGCTACGCCCCACAATGATGTTTTATTTGTAATATATCATGTTCATCGAATTATGTAATACCCCTCCGTTTTCCTCGCAATATGTATACACCAAAATCCCATATGCGGAATGGAACCTAGACATTCAGCGGGACAAACATGAAAGATCAGCGGGAAAAACATGAAAGATCAGCGGGGGAAATATGAAAGATCAACGGAGAAAACTAGGAAGATTAGCGGGGCAAACTAAGAATATCAGCGGGACAAACTGGAAGATCAGCGGGACAAACTGGAAGATCAGCGAGGGAAACTAAGAGATCAGCGGGGGAAACTATAAGATCAGCGGAGCAAACTAGAAAATCAGCGAAAAAAATATAACAAATGATTTCATGGCTTGATCCGAAAAATCTAAACATATCTAATGTTCAAATGGACCACACCACACAAAATTTCGAATTGAACTTCTAATGTTGATCATTTCTTGGGTGCCACAGAAGTTTTCAATCTATAACTGTATTTTCTATTGATCCATATCTGTATGATCTTATGAATGGGTTTGATAACAAACAAACATCACTGTTGGGCCGACTATGGTTTCAGCGGTGGAAATCACTATGCCCACTGTTTTCCATGGTATGATCCACTTGATCTTTTGATATGCTTCAATTTGAAATATGGGGGCTAAACCCCTTAAAATAATGGAAAAATGGATGAACGGCGTGGATATACTACATACATTCAATGGGGGCCCAACTGAGTTTACTTGTGCAATGGGAGCGTACTGACTAACTCAATATGCAATCTGATTACACTTGCTACGCCCCACAATGATGTTTTATTTGTAATATATCATGTTCATCGAATTATGTAATACCCCTCCATTTTTCTTGTAATATGTATACACCAAAACCCCAAACGCGGAATGGAACTTAGACATGGAGGGAGGGAACCTAGACATTCAGCGGGACAAATATGAAATTGAACACGACAAACATGAAAGATCTGCGGGGGAGACATTGAGATCAGCGGAGAAAATATGAAAGATCAGCGGGGGAAACTGTAACACCCCGAAAATCGGGGGTCGAGTAGAAATCCAACTCCCGAGTTCTCGAACGTCACTTATGTAACATGGGTAATGATAAATGCATGTTGTCTGTAGAATGGTATTAAACAAGATTGAGACTAAGCCAAAACAACATATCATACTCCAGAGACAGTTAAATTAGCAAGCGGAAGACTGTGATAAATACATAAAATATATATAATTGATGTAAGTCTCCAGAGTGTGAACATGTTACCAGGTTAATTAAATACATGTATACTCCAAAAATGGAAAGAAAGGATATACATGAGTGCTCCAAAAATATAAAATGACAAGTGTCAAGGCATCTAATCAACCTCCCTGTTATCCCGTCGATCAGAACACGCATAAAGGAGGGATCCTCTTCATCATTATGTAAGTCCGGCTCCGCCTCACAGGCCGCGCCATCATCTGCAATTACAAAAGGGTCTGGTGGGTGTTCAGAATACCATCCCGTAACGTGGGAGTGAGTAGCTAACTCAGTGGAATAATAGAGCAAAGATTAGCAGGTTCTCAAATCAATCACGCGATAATAGTAAAGCAATCAATCAAACATTCCTAGATACTATTGTTAATGCATGCATGAAATGACATGATGGATGCCCTCACCGACATACTCCCTCATACGACACCATCTTATGCTCGCGGCATGCTTACGTTCCTCAGTGCTCCACATCTTCCAGGCACATGCAATGCGATATGGATAATGATTACCGAGTTGTTATTAGTCCTTCTCATACAACAGGATTGGAAAACTAGGGTACCTTGCTTATATTAATCCCCACACAGATCCTGTCTAGGGTCGTCACTCCTAGTAATCTCATACGATGTTATATTTGTAGGTCGCTGTAAGGGCTGCCAGGGCTGTTGGTCGCACTCGTTGCACCGCTCCCCCATCACCTTTTCAATACAGGCCTACTTGTACTCTTGTCGCTACGGAAGGGTCGTCGCCTCTCGTAAACTCAGAATACGCTCGAGATCACTACAAAGGGCTCGTCACCTGATCAGTGTAGTCCGACAGCTCGAATGTAGCGTCCCATACCAACACAATCGGCTCACGAGTCAAAGGTGCTCACTGGTCACTACGGGGAGGTTTTTGGCCCCAGCGTAGGCCGACAGCTCGACCACGGTGTCCCATACCACTATGCCCGGCTCATGAGTCTTTATAGATCAAGGTACCATGGTTAATAGGGTTTCCAATGGTAAGTTCAGTACCCTAGGTTCAAGCAGTTATGACTTATACAGGGTGAACATACAATGGCCAGTCGAGTTACTTGACGGGCTCGACTAGTACGAGCGCATCTCAAGCTGAGCGACATGAAGTGCATGAAACCCTTCGTGTGGCCTAACCACTACCGTCAACTCCAAACACGACTCGCGTTCATCAACGCGTCCTCCGTGGTAGATAGAAGCCGACCACGAATTCAATCCATTACCGACTGCCTGGACTAAAGCACAGCCCCAAACATTTGTTATCCATACCGGTGATCATATGAGAGTAATGGATTTAAAATTCAACAACACAAGCATGTTAACACATGTTATATCATACAAAGTAAGAAAATCACCCAACACATGTATTCCATACATATAAGGAAATCAATTCATATAGCAAACATGTAGGAAATCGTGTACAACATCATATGGATTGAGAATTCATTCTCAAAACTAATTTACAACGCCATTTACTCAATACATACTAATACAAACATTTATACAAACCCTTAGTCTACACACTTTAGTCTACATAGCGTATGTCAACCCAAAGCGCGCATTGGGGCGAATCTCTTCGCCAAACAAATTATACACACATATATAATATCATAACACGATAAATTTACATGTCAAGCATTTCAACAAAATACGGACGTATACAGTATTTTTTATAAATGCCTAAAATACCCTAAATCTCATATCAACCGTACGTTTACGAAACGAAAAACGGACAACATGTTCTACATGTCAAACGGCATGCTCGTCGATAATCTACTATTAAACGACATTGAAAGCTTTAAAATGAGTCAATCAAAGCGTCTAAAATCCACACATTTTGCCCTAGGCATGTATCGTTTCGAACGGAACATATACACTTCGTCAACGACGTACAGGCGACTTAATGCACAAGATACATAAGCTATGTTGCTATTTGAATCGAAAGAACCCTAAATCAGCAAGTAGTTAGGATTTTTCTTACCTACGAGTGCGTTGGAATCACCGAAAAAGTCATTAGAGTGCGGTGCTTTAGCACGTGCAAAAGCTGCAGCAAGTGGCGTGAATTCTCTCCCACTACTATCTCACAATCTCTCACTTTCTCTCTCTTTCAATCTAGGATTTCTAGCAAATTCGGATGGGAGAGGTATGTGAGGGTTTAATGCCCTTATATAGCCTAAATTCTAACCTAAATAGACTTGTGAACAAAGTATACTTAAGTTATAACCAAATCGGGGCTGTTCAGATCCAAAAAAGCATTTCGGGAGGTTCCCTGGCCGAACGCGGTCGGACTTAAGTTCATGGTCACAGGATATTGTCCACACCCAATTTTTAGTCCTGTAGAGTTCGCAGATAGCACATGGCGGTCCAGTTTCAGTTCAGCGGTCATCGTGCCTTAATCAGGTCTACAAGTCTCGTGATATGAAAGAGAAATTTTTTCTGATCCGAGGGTGGAATTTGGCTGAATTCTGACGGTCAGAATGCTTAATAATAATGCGCAAAGCCGCGTGCCAGATTTGAATTGAAATATCCAAATCTTTTCCCTTTCTCACTCTCTTTATTCCAGGCTCAATGAAATAGCCTCAGAGCGTCGGTTGGTCTTAATTTTCGAAACGATTGTCAAGTCCAACAAGCCGGTCGCAATGGTCTAAGATTGTAGATATCAGACTTTTAACGCGCGGTCTAAATCCAATACGAAGTTTCAGAAGGTTCTTGAGGGCAAACGGGTTTAGAGTTTGATCCTAGGTTTCAAGGCATTATAGCGTCATTGATTATATAAGTTTTGGGTCTTATAGAACGTATTTAAAGTGTTCAGGGATAATTTCACAGCTACTCTAGCATAGCGCTAGCTAACTTACGCTTATTTTCTAAAGAATTTGGTTCTAAATGATTTCTTTGGCTTTGGAATTGATTCCTAAGAGTGATGTGATTGACCCATTGCATAAGGACGTCTAACCCCAGGTTGGCAAAAATCCCGGGTGTTACAATCTACCCCCCTTAAAACAAAATTTCGTCCCCGAAATTGGCTAAGGGTAATGAGTACCTAGAGAGACCTTCGTATTGACATTCTAAGGAAGGTTCAAATCTTAGTCGATGACCTAACCTTACGTATAACCTAAATCAATTGTTTCGATTCCGGGCCAGTGGGGAAGGGGCTAACCACGCTTCCGCTGCGCCACTCTGATCTAACTGTTGCATTGACTGATCCTATCAAGATTGGGCTCAATACGTTCTACCCCTCTTAAAACTTGGTTCTACTTAAGGTTCAAGATTCTATGTCCCGATCCGTATATCGGAACGAGGTGCAACTTAGGACCTGTCCTTGACATAAAATGGGAAACAACCTCTTACTACATTGGTCTTCCTTTGATAATGATGCGTTCTATGGCATTGATACCTATGACTTATAGAAAGGAGCTAAAAAGATGGGTGTTGTGGTTAATTTCAAGAACGGATGTGAGTTTGTAGCAAGAGGTCTAATCTCTATTTGGCTGTATGTCCTCAACATTTCCTAAAGGCAAAGCAACAACTTTTGGTTGTAGGTGGTTGGGCCAACACGGAAGAAAGGTTGTGTAGTGGGTCTGAGCCGGATACATAGACTTCCTGTCTAGCTAGGACAGAAAATTTGTTGTATCAATTCTTAATCCGAGTCGATGCCGATCTTCTGCTTGATCAGAGCATTGGATTTATTGGTAACCACTAGGATTAAGAAGTCGATTCAAACCTCGAATACATCGCTTACATGCAGTTCCTTTACTCCGCGTTCCCGTATGCAATAAGCCCTTGGGGAAGGCAATTCTAAGGGATGTGTTGGTTTATTCTAAGTTCAACTTGAGGGATTTGATAAGTTTTCCCTGAGAGTGATGGGTCTAAGTTAAAACAACTTTCCTAAGGGTTATAACAAAAGTTTATAAGTATTAAGGGGATCTATTGAAGAATGAGGTTCTACTCCAACCAAATTTAACCTACTATTCCTTAGCATGTACAGGTTTTACACTGCCTAATACAACTAGCAGCCTAATCTGTAACTCACTAGCCATAATCTAAAATCTATACTTATACGTTAGATGGTTTCATACCATTTCTACTACAGGGATTGTTCTATGGCTTAGGGTCAGGATTGTCTAAATGGAATTGGATTTCCTATATCGTCAGATCTTTCAAATCTAGGAGCACTAACTCTAGGTCCAAAATGCCAAGGGCCTATATGGCCAGTAGCATTAAGTTGTATGAAATGAAACTTCTTTCCTAATCCTACGTCGGGATTGGGAGTGACATGCTTGGTAGGAGGGTGGGGTGGGATAAAAACTAATTTTTGTAAGCTTAATCCCGGAATTTACAACATGGCAGTGGAAACCATAGGATACACCCAATATAGGGATAATACCTTACAGCGAACGAAACTGCATGCACTTCATTTAACAAAATATGTCACAATATATGGAATAAAGTTCCACATGAATTATGACAGGAACGCATTCGGCTATATTAAGCCCAAACCACTAAACACAAACACACTTTCTACCAATGACTTCACTAGACCCAACAACAATAAAACACAGAAATCTCTAAAATGGTAAACAAACAATCTACAGGACAATGACATAGATGCCTAATTCTACCAAAGAACTTCTACCACGGTCCCGACTTACCTTCTTTAATACTGCCTAGTTTAACACTGTCTGTTGCCCATTAGAGCTCTATCGGCCATGTATTTTCGCTACTCCTCAAGCGAAGAAGATGGAGAAATGGGATTTGAGGTTTGTACGATTTGAGACCAAAAAGAGTATAAAGGCTCAAATAAAAGGGACATGAGAGGGAAGGTGGTGGAAAAGGAGAAAAAGGTTAAAATAGCCTCAACAATAGCCATGAAAAATGAGAAAAATGGGAAGAAATGGCTGCCTTAATGGACTGAAATGAATCTAAGCCCTATAGAGGGGTAAATCAGGCTCCCAAAGGATGAATTTTCAAAGGAAAAGGAGAACAATAAGTGGGAATGGAGCTCACCCGACTTTCAGCCTTGAATGGAGGTTGTAAGAGCTCCAAATGATAAAAAATGGAGAGGAAAGGGAGTATGTATTACTGTAAATGGTGGAATGGCATGGGTTGAGACAGAAATGGACTGTGGGAGTGATTGGAACTCGGGTTTAAGAGAGAAATCAGCAAAAATGTGAGAAATGGAGAGCTTGGGGGCATTTTTGTGAAGGAAGTACTATTTTGAAGGGATTTTAATGAACGACCCACCTACTAGGGGGCTACCCTAGCCCCCAAACACCTCCAGCCCGAAGCCCGAACCCAACCGAGGAATTTGATCGGCGATGCATCGCGGAATCGGCGATGCCATCGCCGACCAAACTCACATCTGGCGATGGCTGCCCTATGGGGCTGGTTCCCCTTGCCCTAGGAGAGGCTAATCCATCAAACTAACCCATTTATTTCAAGATATTTCCTAATTGGAATGACCAAAAGTCTAATTTTTACGTATATTTACTATTTATAGTAAATTTTTGTCTAAGTATGATTCAGTATCATTCACACATTAGGATTTATGTCTAGTGTGAAAGGACTTAGAAAAAGTTGAAGCATGGGGTGGTGGAAGGAGGGATTCTGAAGGATTTGGATGAAAATGGTTTTAGGCCTTGGAATTGAGTGTAAGGGTGTTGTGGTTGCCCCACAACCCAAGGACATCCGTTTCTAGGTTTGAAATTCTTCAGGGAATGACTCAAACCCGTCGACTGACGGCCTAGAGGTGACTTAGATAGCTTCACGCGACCGAAGATATGTTACGACCTAAATTACCATATATTCTCACCTGTCGGCGAAACTTGGGATCCTAATGTAGTCTCTAAGTTTTCATCGCCCCCTTCCTAAGTCAGAGTGTGTCAGTGTGCGTCGTGTTACCATAATCCAGGTACGGTTTAATCCAAATCATGCTCTGATACCAACTGTAACACCCTAAAAATTGGGGGTCGAGTAGAAACCCAACTCCCGAGTTCCAGAACGTCACTTATGCAACATGGGTAATGATAAATGCATGTTGTCTGTAGAATGGTATTAAACAAGATTGAGACTAAGCCAAAACAGCATATCATACTCCAGAGACAGTTAAATTAGCAAGCGGAAGACTGTGATAAATACATAAAATAAATATAATTGATTGTAAGTCTCCAGAGTGTGTACATGTTACCAGGTTAATTAAATACATGTATACTCCAAAAATAGAAAGAAAGGATATACATGAGTGCTCCAAAAATATAAAATGACAAGTGTCAAGGCATCTAATCAACCTCCCTGTAATCCCATCGATCAGAACACGCATAAAGGAGGGATCCTCCTCATCATCATGCAAGTCCGGCTCCGCCTCACAGGCCGCTCCATCATCTGCAATTACAAAAGGGTCTGGTGAGTGTTCGGAAACACCATCCCATAACGTGGGAGCGAGTAGCTAACTTAGGGAAATAATAGAGCCAAGATTAGCAGGTTCTCAAGTCAATCACGCGATAATAGTAAAGCAATCAATCAAACATTCCTAAATACTGTTGTTAATGCATGCATGAAATGACATGATGGATGCCCTTACCGACATACTCCCTCATACGGCACCATCTTATTCCCGCAGCATGCTTACGTTCCTCAGTGCTCCACATCTTCCAGGCACATGCAATGCGATATGGATAATGATTACCGAGTTGTTATTAGTCCTTCTCATACAACAGGATTGGGAAACTAGGGTACCTTGCTTATATCAATCCCCACATAGATCCTGTCTAGGGTCGTCACTCCTAGTAATCTCATATGATGTTATATTTGTAGGTCGCTGCAAGGGCTGCCAGGGCTGTTGGTCGCACTCGTTGCACCGCTCCCCCATCACCTTTTCAATACAGGCCTACTTGTACTCTTGTCGCTACAGAAGGGTCGTCGCCTCCTGTAGACTTAGAATACACTTGAGGTCACTACAAAGGGCTCGTCACCTGATCAGTGTAGGCCGACAGCTCGAATGTAGCGTCCCATACCACCACAATCGGTTCACGAGTCAAAGGTGCTCACTGGTCACTACGGGGAGGTTTGTGGCCCCAGCGTAGGCCGACAGCTCGACCACGGTGTCCCATACCACCATGCCTGGCTCATGAGTCTTTATGGATACCATGGTTAATAGGGTTTCCAATGGTAAGTTCAGTACCCTAGGTTCAAGCAGTTATGACTCATACAGGGTGAACATATAATGGCCAGTCGGGTTACTTGACGGGCTCGATTAGTACGAGCGCATCTCAAGCTGAGCAACATGAAGTGCATGAAACCCTTCGTGTGGCCTAACCACTGCCGTCAACTCCAAACACGACTCGCGTTCATCGACGCGTCCTCCGTGGTAGATAGAAGCCGACCACGAATTCAATCTATTACCGACTGCCTGGACTAAAGCATATCCCCAAACATTTGTAATCCATACCAGTGATCATATGAGAGTAATGGAATTGAAGTTCAACAACACAAGCATATTAACACATGTTATATCATACAAAGTAAGCAAATCACCAAACACATGTATTCCATACATATAAGGAAATCAATTCATATAGCAAACATGTAAGAAATCGTGTACAACATCATATGGATTGAGAATTCATTCTCAAAACTAATTTACAACACCATTTACTCAATACATACTAATACAAACATTTATACAAACCCTTAGTCTACACACTTTAGTCTACATAGCGTATGTCGACCCAAAGCGCGCATTAGGGCGAATCTCTTCGCCAAACAAATTATACACACATATATAATATCATAACACGATGAATTTACATGTCAAGCATTTCAACAAAATACGGACGTATACAGTATTTTTTATAAATACCTAAAATACCCTAAATCTCATATTTACCGTACGTTTACGAAACGAAAAACGGACAGCATGTTTTACATGTCAAACGGCATGCTCATCGATAATCTACTATTAAACGACATTAAAAGCTTTGAAATCAGTCAATCAAAGCGTCTAAAATTCGCACATTTTGCCCTATACGTATATCGTTTCGAACGGAACGTATACGTTTCGTCAACGGCGTACAGGCGACCTAATGCACAAGATACATAAGCTATGTTACTATTTGAATCGAAAGAACCCTAAATCAGCAAGTAGTTAGGGTTTTTCTTACGTAGGAGTGCGTTGGAATCACCGGGAAAGTCATTGGAGTGCGGTGCTTTGGCACGTGCAAAAGCTGCAGCAAGTGGCGTGAATTCTCTCCCACTACTCTCTCACAATCTCTCACTTTCTCTCTCTTTCAATCTAGGATTTCTAGCAAATTCAGATAGGAGAGGTATGTGAGGGTTTAAGGCCCTTATATAACCTAAATTCTAACCTAAATAGACTTGTGAACAAAGTATACTTAAGTTATAACCAAATCGGGGCTGTTCCGATCCAAAAGAGCATTTCGGGAGGTCCCCTGGCCGAACACGGTTGGACTTAAGTTCATGGTCACTGGATGTTGTCCACACCCAATTTTCAGTCCGGTAGAGTTCGCAGATCGCACATGAAGTCCTGTTTCAGTTCAGCGGTCATCGTGCCTTAATCAGGTCTACAAGTCTCGTGATATGAAAGAGAAATTTTTTCTAATCCGAGGGTGAAATTTGGCTGAATTCTGACGGTCAGAACGCTTAATAATAACGCGCAAAGTCGCATGCCAGATTTGAATTGAAATATCCAAATCTTTCCCCTTTCTCACTCTCTTTACTCCAGGCTCAATGAAATAGCCTCAGAGCGTCGGTTGGCCTTGATTTTCGAAACGATTGTCAAGTCCAACAAGGCGGTCGCAATGGTCTAAGATTGTAGATATCGAACTTTCGACGCGCGCTGTAAATCCAATACGAAGTTTCAGAAGGTTCCTAAGGGCAAACGGATTTAGAGTTTGATCCTAGGTTTCAGGGTATTATAGCGTCATTGATTCTACAAGTTTTGGGTCTTGTAGAACGTATTTAAAGTGTTCAGGGACAATTTCACAACTACTCTAGCGTAGCGCTAGCTAACTTACACTTATTTTCTAAAGAATTTGGTTTTAAATGATTTCTTTGGCTTTGGAATTGATTCCTAAGAGTGATGTGGTTGACCCATTGCCTAAGGACGTCTAACCCCAGGTTGGCAAAAATTCGGGGTGTTATAGAAACTAAGATTTCAATGGGGCAAACTAGAAGATCAGCGGGGCAAACTAGGAAATCAGTGGGGCAAACTGGAAGATCAGCGGGCCAAACTAGGAGATCAGCAGGGCAAACTAGAAATTTGATGGGTGTGGACCACCAGCACCGTGCATTTGATGGGTTCCCTTTAAATTATGGGATATCCCAAAAATTAGCCGTATACGGAACTCAGGTAGGCCATACCATCTAAAATCATGTGAAGATAACGTTAAAACATATAAAAGCACTTGGTGGGGCTCACCTGAAATTTTCATGCATCTGAAACTTGGTTTGAACACTCATCCAAGTGATGGCGGTGCACATGTGTCGTGTGTATATATATATACACGTGTGTGTGGCAAAAGGTTCTATATGGTCGAGCTCATGTGAACTACCCATGAGTTCGAGTTGTGTAGGCGCTATCGTGAAGTATGTTAAACATCTGCTCCATCAGTCAGATGCACTATTCCATGGTGGGCCTAGAGCTTAAAAATCAAGTTAATCCGTGACTTTTGTAGGCCACACCACGTACAAAAGTTGAGAGGGGTTACCTTCCATTAAAACATTCATATTTATTTTTTAGGCCCACCGAGAGGTGTTTCACAAATCCAGCCCATCCATAATGTGTGTCCCACTTGGATGAGGGGTCAGACCAAGTTTCAGACAAATCCAAAATTTAGGTGGGCCCCACCAAGTAATTTTATATGTTTTAGGCGTACCTTCACATGATTTTAGATGGCATGGCCCACCTCAGTTCCGTATAAGGCTGATGTTTCCGCTGTCCCATAATTTTTTTTATTTTTTTATTTTTTACATGGAGAACTTTTCCCCCCTTACATTTTTCTTTAATACATAATTATGTAAATATGTATATATAAGCATATAAAAATATTTTTCTATCTTTTAATTCATTTCTTTGTCTATTTATTTAACAAGCATATCTCCTAAACTAGAATAATTTACTTAGGGCCTGTTTGGCCAGGTGGATTGGAAGGGATTGAATGGTATTAGGGTGGATGGCATGGATTTCAAGGTAATGATGGTGTTGTTAGTGGATTGTCTTAATATCCATGGGATTGCTATATCCCGGGATTACTATATTGAGTCTGTTTGGCACGCCGGCCAATCCCGGGATTAAACCTTCCCATCCCTTCCAATCCCTTGAACCAAACACGTCCCAGGAAAATTTGAACAGATTAGGGTAGATTGGATGGGATTTAAAGGTAATGATGGTGTTGTCAGTGGATTGTTTTAAGATACCAAGACCTCAAGTGTTGAAACGAGGTATTTCCACTCAGTCTGCCAGTTGAGCTATGGATCTGGTTGATAGCTAGATCTGTCTTATTTTTCATCTCAAGCCTTAATACGAGCTCATCAAATAGATGGACAGTTTGGATATAACACATACATTATAATGGGACCCACAAAATGCTGTAGGGATTATAACAAAAAAAGAAAAGAAAAGCTGATGGAATGTTGGAAAATAACTAGGTTGGTTGGCTAAATTAGCTTATCCTACCCCAAAATCTTATGTGGTAAGTTAAGTAAATCATTCTAGTTTAGGAGATATGCTTGTTAAATAAATAGACAAAGAAATGAATTAAAAGATAGAAAAATATTTTTATGTACTTATATATACATATTTACATAATTATGTATTATAGAAAAATGTAAGGGGGAAAATGTTCTCCATGTAAAAAATAAAAAATAAAAAAAATAAAATAAAAAAGAGAAAAAAATGCATAGCACTATAGTTATAGCTACGGTTATAATCCGTAGCGATAGGCCAAGCCCTGACCTGGTCAATCGGGTCCCAACCAAGTCGACCCCAACTCCCTGGCTTCGGTTTTTTTTTTTTTCCCTGTTGTAAGTAATCCGCATTGATTTTTATGGGTCCCATTGTGAGGTATGTGTTATATCCAAATCATTCATCTATTTGGCGAACTCGAATTAAGGCTTGAGGTGAAAAATAAGACAGATCTACCTATCAAGTGGACCACAGTGTAAAAGGCAGTGGGGAATTGAACGTCTACCATTGAAACCCTTTTAGGGGTTAAATAAGTTTTGGATCATTATGAAATTTGTTTTTCATCTTCTTCCAGGTCTTTGTGACCCTATGAATGAACTTAGATGGGAAGGATTTCTCACAAACATCACAGTGGGCCCCAACTTAGACGGGGGAGGATTTTAATGGTAGACACTCGTTCAACACTGTTTCCTGTAATGTGGTATGCTTAAGATTTGGATATAACTCATTTTTTGTCTCATACTATAAAATGATCCGTAAAAATATATGGACGGCATGGATGAAACGCATCAATCATGGTGGGGCCCACAGACCACCGATGATCCGCCATTGGTGGGTGGCAGTGGAGTAGCTAATCCGTTTATGTGAAAAGGAGGGGTATTTTCGTCCTAAAATTCTGACTCCGTACGAGGAGGTCGTGTTGCGTATTCAAAGTTTGTATTGTTTCAAAAGAAACCGCTGGATAAAAGGTGGGGTCCACGGTCGTAGATTTCTCAAAAATGAGAGGAATGTATATCTCAAGTGGACTATTCCACGGGAAAACAATAATGATTGGATTTCCACCATTAAAATCCTCCGGGCCCACTGTATTGTTTATTTGACAATCTGTTGATTAGGTCATACAGGCCAGATAAAGGGAAATAGAAAAAATCAACTTGATCCAAAATTTTATAGCCCCCAAAAAGTTTTTAATGGCCGATGCTCATTCACTACTATTTCCTGCATTTGGTCCACCTGAGATTAGGATATACCTCATTTCTGGCCTCATGCCATAAATGATCTGGAAAAATAGATGGACGGCATGGATGAAACACATACATCATTGTGGGGCCCACAGAGCACCGACCACTAGCCATGGGCCGGTGGCAGGGGAGTAGCCAATCCGTTTCTATGGTGTGGACCATGCGTGGCCACCTGTGATAGTTCACCAACATTTGAAATTTGTGGTGATTCATCTCCTTCACATGGCACTCCTGTACGTCTATCCAGACCGTCTAAATTGTGGGGGGACTATGTCGGTGGGATATACTCTAAAATAATACCGATCAAGAAATTATAACCATCCAATTGATGGCTATCAAATGGATTGTTAACGAAAATCGAGTGAGTATCCCAAATTCCAACGGTGAGATAGGATAAGTTAATGTCACTAATTGTGGGGTTATGCCCCATACACGGTTGGTTCAGGGGACGGTCTGGATTACCGTACAATCATGTCATGACTCACTTATATGGTAGATGACGCCGTTATTTTTTAAATGATGGTGAACTATCACGAAAGTCTTGTCATTGAGTCCAACAGATAAGCAGGCAGGACTTGGGACCGGTCAGATCTCCGGCACGCGGATTAGCTACTGACAGGTTGAGAGCCAAGTTCCCAACATGATGTATGTGTTATATCCACGCGGTATTTATATATTTAGATTTCATTTTAGGGCGTTAGATAAAGAATAAGTTAGATCTAAAGCACGAGTGGACTCCACCACATAAAACAACAGAAAGAGTGACACCTATCATTGAATTTTCCTAAGGGGAATAAAATTTTTTAAACAAGCTGAAATTTATTTTTTTCCTTTATATCATGTCTGTATTAATTTATAAATAAGTTGAATCTCAGATAAACATCATATTATACCTTAAAAGAACTTCAAAGGTGAGCGTCACTCTCTCCATTATTTTCTGTGATAGGTCCAACCCATATTTGGATCTGACACATTATTTTTATAATGTCTTGAAATGATTTCTCCGAATGGATAAACGGTGCAGATACAATACATGCATCATGTTGGCCTCACTGAACTTAGCGGCGTAACTTCAACAGCGAGTCTGGCTACTCAGCCTATCAATATCTAATCCGCGGAAGCGAATTGCATACCAAGTACCCTCTCAGCGTACTGAGTCCGTTATTTATTTATTTTATCCCTTAACGCAGTATGGAATCCGATTTCCTAATCCGCGTCCTCATCTCCAGTGCATTTTCGGAAGCGGATTGGCTGATCTACAAGACACCACCGACCTGACTGATGGGTTGATATCACCAAGTTCTGTAGGTCACATCATACGATATGTGTTATATCCAAACCGTCCGCACATTTGGTGAGCTCCTCGTATTACTTGAGCCGAAAAATAAGGCAAATTCAAAGATCCAGTGGACCACACTGTAAAAAGCACTTGGGGAACGCCTACCATTGAAATGCTTTGGGGTCACAAAAGTTTTGGATCAATATGATATTTGTTTTTCGTCTTCATCCGGGTCTGCGTCTATGTAACCTTATGAACAGATTGAGTGGAAAATAAACATTGTAGGGAGCCTTACAAATGTTTTAACGGTGAGAATTATTGTCCCCGCTGCCAAAGCAGTGGTGTGGTCTATCATTAGTATATTATTTAGCATAGAACCGTCAATTTTAAGGGAGGTCTGTGTGATGTCCACTTCAATTATCAGGCCCTAGGGTCAAAATTCAGCCCAATGCACGACTGAGGTGGGTCACACCACAGAAAAATGTGGATGGGGACACACCATGAAAACTTTCTAGTCAGTATGTGGGACCCACAGTAGTGTACAATCACCCTATCGGGCGCCACATGCTGAGGTGGTCAGGTGATCACAAGCGTCAATATTTTGGATGCGTTACTATATGGCCACCGTGGATTCAAATCATTATGGTTGACCGCTCGTTGTCCTATATTGGAGTTGACTGGATTTGGACGGTTAAGATAACTTGGGCTGGGTACAATCTGGGTCAGAGTACGGTTTAAGCTCAGGCCAAGACTGATGTAGCAATTGGGATGGGCCCAGTCGTTTTTCCTCCAATGGTCTGGTCATGAGCCCTATCAGAGCATAAATATATAATGATATGAGAAGGTGATCCACAAAGCTCTTTCTCATTCTTTCCACAGTACCTAAGATGTACAGGCCTAGAGTTTGCTTGAATCCATTGATTTTAATTGAAAATAATATCTGCAGATCGTGTGATTCAAACTAATAACCTTGACTAATTAAATTAGCAATTAGCATTTAGCAATTGACCAACTGTTTTTTGTCTTTTAAGTTGCGTATTTTTGTATTTATATCTT
Organism: Magnolia kwangsiensis; assembly: GCA_037074715.1. Taxonomy (NCBI): domain Eukaryota; kingdom Viridiplantae; phylum Streptophyta; class Magnoliopsida; order Magnoliales; family Magnoliaceae; genus Magnolia; species Magnolia kwangsiensis. The sequence continues at coordinate 27,387,783 of CM073582.1, forward strand.
TAAGTGTTTTATTATTAGTGTACTTAAATTACTAGTTTAATTATTAAAAAGTCAAGTTGAATTAAATTGTTAGTCAACCTAACATGACTAATTATCAAGTGCGGTGGAGTTTTCAAAATTTTAAAATATATTGCCAACTAGTTGTCTTTATTAGCAGAGGTTCTTTCTAAGACCGCTTCAATGGGAGTAAATGGAAGTAAATTAGTGAAATTTGGAGTAAATGGTATTTAAAGTATGGTTATATGGAAGTAAATGTATGTAAATAAAATAAAATATAAATAAATGTGCATGTAAATAAAATCCTCTCCACAAGAGAGGATTTGGAAGTAAATGGGGGTGAAATGCATTTTTAAGTTCCCTTAGAGGGTTGGAGATGTTTACAAAGGTGCCGCTATGCATGTGTCATACACATGTCATCCCGATGATACTCCGAAATAATCTAAATATTAGCTGCATCACTAAAATTACAGCAAAAGAATGATCCAAAACATCTAAAGGATGGCCATTTAAATGGACAGATAAAAGAACATTGACATGTTTCTTGTTTGTGATCCTTACGTTTGTAGCCCACCTGAGGCTCGAAATTTCTTCATTTTTTAATGAAGTATATATTTCAATGGGCTTATTACAATCATTCTATTAAATACTACATATATGTTGGGAAATTTTGCCGCGGAATCACACAGATATGGATCTAGGATAACAATCCAATGACGCCAAGAAATCACAAGAAAACATAAAGATTTAACGTGAAAAACTCTTGTGGAAAATAACCACGGTACAAAGCGACAAAGATTCACTGTGAAACAGAAATTACAAAGTGAAAGAACTTACTCAATTTGAACAACCTCGAATCTCACCATTTTGCAAACCCTATAACCCTTTAAAAAACCCTTGTAATACCTTTAGAATGCCTTAGAATAGCTCTAGGGACTCATATTTATAGTTTAGAAAACTCCACTTACGCACCGACTTTGGAATAGTCTAGAAACCGCCTCAAATTTACACAGTTCGCGTGCTGTCTGCATAACCTTCGACTAGTCGAAGCAGGCCTCGGGAATTCCTTGCTGAACTTCGAGTTGAACTTTCCCTAGGCTAGTCAAACTTTGCAGATTTAAACTTCGAAGCCATCTGGTTGCTTCATGTAGATCTGCTCTTCTAATTTTCCATGGAGAAGTTCAAACTCCATATCCATCATTTCCAGCTTAAGATCGCATTGGCAACCAGCGCCAATACGAATCTAATAGACACTTATTATACCGTCGTTGCAAATATCTCTAAGAAGCTGATCCATTCTCTCTGAGTATGACCCTTCGTTACCAACCTCGCTCTTTATCTATGTTGTATCTCCTTGAAGATTCATCTGCATCTAAGCACTTTCGGCCCATTGGAAGCTCCATCGACTCTCATGTGTCGATCTGGTATAACGAGTCTATCACATCATTCGTAGTTACCTTCCACTTCTTAGCATCAGACTCACCTAGAGCCATTTGAATAGTAGACAGATCCCCCTCGCTTGTAACGAGAGCATATGCGATATCGGAGTTATCCATATACATCACTGATATCCTACGATTATGATGTATAATTCTTCTCACAGGTGGTTACTCCACCTACTCTATATCTCTGTCCACGCGTCTCGGCCTTCATGCCTTACTTGCTCATGTGGTCATGCCCAACATGCCACACACGTTCAGAAGTGAAATCCGCTACAGCCACTGCAGCTCCACCTATTGAAGTGCTCCTGATCAACCTATACATGTTGTGAGTTGTCGCACTTTTCTGATTACCTGTGTCCCCTTAAATACTTCAAGGACACCATCAAGTCCGGTGAACTTGCATCCTTCTGCCCCAAGTACATCGAGAGAAATTAGGCTCTTCTTCATGTCGAGAACATGCCTCACCTCAGTCAAGATATGCTCTGACCCATCAAATATCTTGATACGTACCGTACTAATAGTCACAACATTACAAGCATTGTCATTGCTCATAAACACCTGTCCACCATTGTACTCTTTGTAACTGATGAACTAACTCCAATGAAAAGTCATGTGAAGTGTCTAGAATTTACTCGTCCTTATGATCATCGTAAAAGTGTGTGATCATAGACATAGACAAAACATCACCATCATACCACTCGATCAATCTGATGTGGTAGCGTTGGCCTCCCTGTATGAAGCCTTAGAGTCTTCTCTCTTAGATTTACGATTTGTACAATCTTTCTTCACATGTCCTCTCATCCCACAATTCTAACACTTTAACTTACTTTTGCCTTTGCCCATAGACCTAGTTCTTGACCTTGAAGATCCTGTACTTTACTCAGAATTACTGTCCCTCGTAATCAGTGCATTAAAAGATGTCCCCATATCGCTGTTATGCTTTCTCATGGCCTTTCCTTAAAGAGCTGAGATAATGGTGTCAATGCTTAGGGTTTTATTTATGGTGCACATCGTGTCCTTGAATGACTCATATGATATCGAAAGAGAATTCAACAACATACATGCTCGTTCCTTATCTTTGATTACTTCCTTCATATCAAATAATTTGAAAATTAATTTATTAAAGTTGCTGATATGGGCCTCTAGATCTCCACTCTTTTCCATCTTGAAGGTTTATCACTGTGACTTCGAGTGTACGCGATTTTCAGAGAATTTTTCACATAGACATCCTCTAACTTCGCCCATAACTTAGCCGCAGTTTTCTCCCTCATGACATTATAGAGAACCTCATCTCTGAGACATAAACAGATGGTTGCTAAAGCATTCCTATCAAGAGTCTCTCATTCTTTATCTTTCATAGTCGGTTTCCTCTCCTCAAGAGCCTTAACTTTGCCCTGCTTGGTTAATAGACTAATCATCTTAATCCTCCATAACTGAAAATTATTTTTGCCAAAGTACTTCTCAATATCAAACTTAGTGTTTCTCATTATTGCTAATCCTACAGATTCAGATCTGTGCCCCAACAATAGCTCTGATACCACTTGTTGGGAAATTGTGCTGCGGAATCATACAGATATGGATCTAGGATAACAATCCAATGGGGCCAAGCAATCACGAGAGAACACAAAGATTTAATATAGAAAACCCTTGAGGGAAAAAATCACGGCACAAAGCGACAAAGATTCACTATGAAACAGAAATTACAAAGTGAAAGGACTTGCCCGATTTGAACAATCTCGAATTTCACCCTTACTACACCCTTTATAAATCCTAGAACCCTTTTAAAAACCCTTGGAATACTTTTAGAATTCCTTATAATACTTTAGAATAGTCATATGAACTCATATTTATAGTTTAGGAAACTCTACTGATGCACCGACTTTAGAATAGTCTGGAAACCACCTCAAATTTACACAGTCTGCATGCTATCTGTATAACCTTCGACTGGTTGAACCTGTCCTTCGACTGGTTGAAGACCTCGAGAATTCCTTGCTGGACTTCAAATTGAACTTTCACTGGGCTAGTCGAACTTTGTACATTTAAGACATATGTTAATAACAATGTACACTAAGTTAAATATTAAAGTTGATTTGAGATATCACATATATTCATGTAAATATATTGAAAAAATCATATGCATTCCAATTCCTCCCAATTATACCATTCAAACATAATATTTTGATTTCAAATGCATTTCATGTACTCCCATTCAAACACAGCCGTGTAAGTTATTTACTCCCATTTCATTTACCTTTAAATCCATTTCCCATTTACTTACATTTACAAGCTCTTGATATACTTGCTAATTATGTAAAATTTTTTACCAAGTTTAATCCATCCAAACACATTTAGGTTATTTTCTGCAATATTTCACACACACACACACACACACACACACACAGCCACCATATCTTATGCTATTATATACAAATATCCCTCTACATACCATCTTAAAACCCACTATCATACAACCCACCATATCCCATAGCTATAAATGATTAATCGCATATATATGATTTTGATATCAAATGTTTAATCAAAACAATCTTCGGAAGGAAGCGTAGTTGGTTACGTAGGTCAAACCATTAAAGCTGTAGATTCTTTCTTGACAATTTTAGTTCTCATAAGAAATTTAATTAAGCACCCAACAAACCAAGATCCACTTGACAATCCTAATCCCCATAGGAAAAAACTCAACATTATTTACCAAAAGGCTCATATATTAGTGAAAAAAAGTAACTTGTTAAGTCCCATTAAGACTATAGGTCTTCTTAAGATTAAAGTAAGCCAAATAAGCATAGAAAGTACATTCTCCTACCAAATAATAAAATCCAACTTGATGTCCTGGATCCAATCAATGCATAAACAAGCACACACCTACACATACGTGGTGACCGATGGTGGTGACTCAACATATTGTCAGTTGTCACACTATACATGGTGGTCCAAAGGTTGTCCCCACTTATCTGGTAGCTATGACAAATTCTAAATTTGAAAAAACCTGAAAACATATTAAGCCTTTCACGTCAAACTTGTCTTCATTTCTTAAGGAGATATATAGAGGTCGTGAAGGTCTCCAAACCAAAATGTTTCAATCATATCCATTTCATATACGCATGATAACAATAAACTTTTATAGGATAAAAAGATTTAATTCATTAGATTAAAAGAGCACACATTCCAACATATTTCACCCATGAATAATTTAAGTCCCAATAAAGCAAGTTAACACAAGTAATCCATTAAGTATTTTTATATTCCTATATGTTTGTGTTTTTGTACAACTTTGATTGCATATTTCACAGGATAAAACCGACTGCGGTAGCTTTAGGAGTAAAGAGCTTGTCTTTGATGTTTATTCTCTCTCTAATTGGGTATGTTTCAAGGACAGTTTTCTTTCTTATTGAATGATTATATGCAATTGGTTTGTATCCAATTACAGTGCCTTTGTGTTGATTTGAACTAAGAACAACCACCTTCTAATGATCTAAACCATCCAAATAATGGTCCTTTTTGTTTTTGTTTTTTTGGCTAATCATTCATTTCCAAGACATGATATTTGATAATTATGATTAGTTGTATCAAAATCATTCTTAAGATACATAAGCAATCCATCGTAGGTCTACTTGATGGATTGCCTAGTTCCATTTTTGGACCTTTTGCAAATGCCATGATTGGACCATTCATTTTGCAATTTTTTGATCAAATGGTTGAGATTAACTGGTAAGTGTCATATTTCTTTATTGCCCATGAAGAGTTATTGGACCAAATAAGTGCCATATTTCCTTATTGGCCCATGCAAATCATAAATCAGATTGTCCCTGAGTCAGATGTAACACATTTGCACAATGAGGGAAAACAAACTGGTGTTGGTCCATTTCTTTAGCTCTAAACAAGTTCTCTTTGTTTCTCTTTTTGTAATATGAATTATTGTTATTTCTATTTTTTCTAATATGGTTGGAAGCTTGACTTCCTTTGCAGGGTAATAGCTAACCAAAACTGCTATTTCACGGGCATGTCTCTCACATCATCATCAATTGCAAGCGCCATGGGTAACCTACTTCCAGTGGTTACTTTTGTGATGGCAGCTTCTTTAGGGTAAATCCTTTAAAACTAATGTTTAATAAATGAAGAAATCACTTTAAATTCATTAAAATGGTCCTTCAATGGAAAACTACTACATTAGAGAGAGATACAAGACTAATAGGAAAGAGAACAAAAGGTCTGAGTCAGATCCGAGCCTAATCCTTTTAGTGATCGGTCCGGATTCCCAACTTAGACCTAATTCATTAATATGCATAAGTGGGGCCTCATTTTAGTCCATACACAAATAAGTTGGTCTTGGTCAAGGTCAAGTCTAAAATAAAAGGATCAAAATAGAATGTATTAATCTATCAACAAGGAACAAGTAGCGGACAACCTTATAGATTGTTAGAATGAAAATAGGCTAGAAGATTCCACATAGGGTAAAAACAACCTAACTCACATTATAATTTCCAACAACCATAATCTTGTGACCAAATATTAGAACTGTTGGGGGAAAAATAGATAAGTCGATAAGTCGGCTTATGGAATGGACCAATCCTACTGAACCAGCACAGACCCAATCAGGTTCGAGCCTCAAAGAGGCGCCCTCGTCCAAAGACAGGTTGACCATCAAGGAGGTCGATGCAACTTTAAAGACACTCAAATAATACAACTGTAAGTCCACCCAAATGACCAATTGCCGACCTAACCTATAGGTCAGTCATAGTTTGACTATAGGTCAGACATAACTCGACTATAGCTCAGTCATAGCTCGGCTATGGATCAGATATAGTTTAATCATAGCTCAGTCGAAGCCTAGTTAGAGATCGGCTATGGCTCAGGATAACCTCTGAAGCAAAGTAGATGTCAGTCTTATGGAGAGATCGATATAGCTCACGACTACTATGCCAAACAAGATCTTCCCTCGGATCAAGAGTCTGAGAATCCCTCCAATGATCCGATGATCTCTCTCAAGATCTTTGTAGGATCAAGTCGGATCCTGAAGGCTTCGGTCGACGAAGATCTCAAGAGGATCCTGAATGAATCAGGAGTTCTCCCCTACAACGTGATCTTCATTCTCCTATAAATAGAGGTATCCCTAACTAATCTGAGGTACGTTCTCTAATCCTATTACTCGACTGGTGTCTCTTTTCCTTGACACCCTACCCTACAAAAGATCCTATTACTTGACTTAGGCATCGGATGGTCCCCTAGACAAGCCAGGGTCTCATTTGCTTGTTCCTTTCATTTGTGCTAGTTCAGGAGAGCTAACTTAGGAAGGTTTATCAAAAAACTGCATCAACAGTTTGGCGCCGATTGTGAGAAGCGAGATTGCAGCCATTTCCTGACCTACCATAGAAACTACAATGGCTAGAAGAAAGAAGAAGACTCGAGCCTCCCCTGTTCCTGTCCCAGTGGCTCCTGAGCACACGTTGCCACTCCCAGAACAGCTTGACAATCCACGGGATTCACTGTCCTGACAATAGGTTGATTCTGGCTCAGTGAGGCACGGGCAGCGGTCCCAGAAGACGACTGAACTCCCTCGAAAAAGAGGTCGGAATGATAAGAGAAGACACGGGCTACATGAAACACTTACCGGAATGATTATAACCTCAGCATGTGCAGAGGACTGATGGGGACGAAGAGCGATTGGACGACCGACCTCCTCCACCTTCCAGTACGCCCATCGCTTTGTAGAGAAGCTGACAACATGGCTTGGCTAGGCCAGCACCGACCCACGTCTCAAGGATGGCGGCTCCGCTCGCTTCCGACCTACATCAGAAATTAGATCAGAAGAAGCATGGAAAAGTCCCAGTCAAGGCTACCGCTGAAAGTGGCGAGCCCTGATAGGCCGATCTCAAAGACTTGTGCGGTCAAATCGGTGACATTTGAGATGCGTACCGATCGAATATCTTGACCCCAATGGAGGCCATAATGCAAGAGAACGAGCCTCCATTTACTGCCAACATTATGAAGGCTCGACTTCCATACTGGTTTCACCTTCCTCGGATTGCCCGTTCTTAGGAAAAACTGACCCATTAGATCATCCGGAATCCTTCTGAGTATACATGGAACTCCACAATGCATCCACTACAGTCATGTGTAGAGCTTTTTCTCTGACCTTGAGTGAAGTTGCACGATTATGGTTTAAATAGCTGAAGCCGAACTCCATCAATTCGTTCTCTCAGCTCAGCCAAATCTTCATCATGAACTTCATCGGGGCGAAGAAGAAGTTCAAACCATACTCTCACCTCTTTAACATCATCCAGAAGAACAGTGAACTACTAAAGGATTACATCAAACACTTCAACTTGGAGGCGTTGTAAGTGCAGAAGCATTCCGAAGATGTCACGCCCCAAACTCAGAAATCAGATTCATAGGAATTTCGATTGCCGAATCCAGTACCGACAGCTTCCGTAGTACCCCATTCTCGGCTTTTAGCATTCATATATCAGATTTCGATCCTGGGATCCTATAAGGAGAATTTTTTTTTCAAAGTACATTTCTCTCATAGGAAGCATAACCACAAGATTACCCAATTCACAAAGGCAACATCATCATCACATATCCACTAATATAATCATTTGAATACAATGCTACAAGGGAAATACATATTTCAAAATCAAAGCTCCAGAAAACAGCTGCACACTCCAAGCTCAATGCTGCTGCAACCTAACATCACCTGCACGCATCTATCGTGCATAAGCTTATAGAAAGCTTAGAGGGTGGTGTAAGTGTGTGCACAAAGTAAGTGCCAAGTATTCAATACAAAGCCATAATCATACAATACCGGAATACTAGTAATCCATAAATGGTATAATGACGGAATAAGCAGAAATACTGATAAGAGCATGAATTATCATAGTAAACAGAATATTGACAAGATCATAAATGATATGATAATGGAGTAAGCGAAAATACAGACAAGCCCAGAAGTTAATCAATATCATAATACGCATTATAGAATAGCTATGCAAATGAGGAGTCATAAAGAGCCAAATGTCAGATGCCGAAGATGCGATGCAGTACGTAATTCCTGATGAGTTCACGAATAGCATTAGCTGTATCTAGACCATATAAATGCAGGAACACAGTAACCCAAAATGCTATATGTTGCGAATGTAATGCAATATGTGATGTGAATGGAATGACCATGCTGGAGTGTGAAGTCGGGATGATAGTACATAGTATTGCAGGCTATGAGGTCCATCACAAGGGACTTCTATCCAAACCAGTCCCATACTTAAATTTGGATAGTCAGACCCGATGCGGTAAACTCCCAATCTCAGGTTAGTCGCGCGCTCAACCGAAATCCTGGTCATGCGAAGGTACATGTAACAAATAGTTACGCACCGCCATCCCGAGTAGATAGTGAATGAATGAATGAATGGATATGCAATTTCTGTTCAATAAGTCCACATATCAGTACTGTTGCTCTCTGGAAAAATCACCGGGGTCTAGTACACTCCACGCTACCTGCCGTCCCAATCAAGCGCACAACTGGGTAAGTGGAAGAGACCTCACTATCCGCCTGGTCAGTAGTCTGCCAATACCTACCCAGCTCGTCGATAGTGGACCCATTCCTCGAGCTGGTCAAACTCAGCCTAACTATGCTTACTCCCTCGGGCGGGTAATGCTGCACCCCCTCCCAACCTACCACGACATAGTGGAGAGCACAACCATCTAGTAATCGACACTCGGCGCTCATCTACCCACTCGGTCTAGAAGTTGGGGCATCATCTGGAACCAAGAGGGTTTTAGAGATTTTCACCCAGGGCCATCTATAGCAGCCCGATGCTCGAACCAAACATTTTCGGTGCCCCATCTGTCCATCCACGATATGTCTGTGGAGGTTACGGCCCTGATGTCATTAGGACGTGCAGTAATCACAACACACAATGTAAGATGCATGAGTCATACAATCCAGTCATGCACTAATCCTTCGCATATCGTGCGCTCATATGAGATAACCTCCTCCTATCAGGGAGTCTCATATCATCCTGCTCAATGACATACGCAATGGCCAATCACATCTCGTAACATACATGCAGATGATGCGTATGGGCATGTATCATGATACTATGCTGTTACATACTCATAATCAGTATCAACAATCGGCCTCGACAATGTGGACATTGAACCAACATTGTCCCAAGGAATGACCGCCAGAGATCTAAACATATAATGGGCCCACGACCTCATACAAGGGCCTAATATACAACACAATGGGCCTTACTCAAGGGTTACATGTACACAACAGGTGGGCCCTGCTCATTGGCCCTGAATACATGACATGTGGGCCCTATACATGGGTCTTAAATACATCAAATGGGCCATGCATCATGGCCTAATACATATCACAATGGGCCTTTCCCATAGGCCATAAACATATCACAATGGGCCTCAAACACGGGCAGAATGTACATCACAATCGGCCACGATAATTGGCCTCGATCTATAATCGGCCACAATAATCAGTACCAATAATCAATATTGATAGTCGGCACCAACCACCCACATATATACAAGGCGGGGTCCATAGATGGATAATAATCAACCACAATGTAAAGATCGGCTCTTAGCCGTGGTTACACCAAATCCAATAGCATGGAGCCATCCGTCTATGGTGAATGGGGCCCACTTATTTGGGTTAACTCACGAAGAGAATGGGCCTAACAAGGTCTAAGGGAAGGTCACAATGAGGACCTCTAACCGTCATTGCCCATCAGTGTGGACATTCAACCAACATTACTCCCATGGAGCAAAACATATAGTGGCCCACGGCCTCACATAAGGCCTAATATACATATCATATTGAGCCTCATACCTGGACTTCAAATACATCACAATGGGTCATGTCCCATGGGCATCGAATACATCACAATGGGCCTCGCCCATGAGCTCCAAATACACAATAGGTGAACCCTACACGTGGGCCTTATTCACATTAAGTGGTTTCATCAATGAGCCGCACAAATGGGCCTCATCTCTGGGCTGCATATACATCACTATGGGCCCCATACGCGGGCAGCATATACATTACAATGGGCCGTAGACATGGGTCTTAAACATGGGCCTGACAATGCAAACGGGTGGGCCCTGCCCATGGGCCGCACTAATGGGCTTCATATATATCAACTGGGCTACATCAATGGCCGCACTAATGGGCCTTATATTCATCAAGTGGACTGTGTCCATGGGCCTTTCCAATGGGATTTATATATATACCAAGGTGGGCCTCAATAACGACCACAAACAGATGGGCCATAAGGTACATCAAGGTAGGCCTATTCACATGGGCCTTAATAATGGCCACAAATAAATCAAAGTGGCCTAACGGATGGGCCACAAGGTACATCAAGGTAGGCCTAATCACATGGGCCTCATGTATATATCTAATAGGCCACGCCAATTGGGCCTTACATACATTGTAATGGGTCATAACCCAGGGCCTTGCCCAGGGCCTTGAATACATCACAATGGGTTGAGCCCTACTTATTCCAAAGGGGCCCATTACTAGACAACTTAGATAAAACACGTACATCACGTCGGGGCCACGTGAATGAATGGTGCGAGCAACACATTACAAGGTGGGCCCTATCACATGGGCCAAAATACAAACAGATGGGCCCTGATCATAATGAAGATGAGCCTAGATGGCCTACATACTACAAGTATGGCCTATTAGTGGGCCTTAGGGAGAGTGACAATGCGGACATTTAACCACATTGTAAACGTCAAACCAACATTGCTCCTAAGGCTCGGCCTGTCATGAATATCATTACATAAACCATAATGGAATCACACATTGCAATGGGCCTTTGAACATCCCATTAGGCCTCGACCCATGCCCCCCCCCCCCCCCCCAATACATCAAATGGGCCGTATCACATGGGCATTTCATTCGTCAAGTGGGCCACATCAATGGGCCACACCAATGGGCCTTATGTGCATTGCAATGGGTCATAACCCGTGGGCCTTAGAATGCATCAAATGGGCCTAATCTCATTAGTCTTATATGTAACAATTGGCCCACACCAATTGGGCCGCATATGCACATCGAATGGGCCTAATCCCAGGGGCCTTAAAATACATCAAATGGGTCCAATCCCATGGACCTTGGAACACATCAAATGGGTCCACTCCATGGGCCTTAAATTACATCAAATGGGCCTAATCCCATGGGCCTTAAAATACATCAAATGAGTCCAATCCCATGGGTCTTATAATACACCAAATGGGCCTAATTCCATGGAGATCTTTGTAATATGGTGGGCCCCACTCCTCAAAATTTCAGCCCAAGGCCAAGCATAACATGTTGCTGTCCTAACTTTGGGCACTCCATTGGAGTGGGTCTAAGGCCTCTAAAACTCTGAAAATTGAGGACTAAGGTCCCTCATCATGCCTACAATGAGAGGAAACCCAAAAAGGTGGCCCACCATCAGAAGAAATATTTTTGAAGTATGGTTTTTATCAAGGAATATTGCAGGATTGCACAGCAGAAAAACCTGGGAGTCTGGCCATCTTAGCCCATTCTTTTGGATGCCCAAACGGGGTTATTTGAGACTGAAATTTTACAGATTGACACTTCAATAGGTGGGCCACACCCCCAAAAAATTCCATAATTTTTAGATCTTTCTAAGCATTTTAATTATTTTAAACAAAACAGACTGTTCAGAAAATCGGACAGACCTAAACGTCCCAACATGGTGGGCCATTTCGGCCCTCGCCACGGTGTGTATAGGGGTCCATTGGTACTGAAATTTGGTAGGTGGGTTCTATAAAAAGTGAAACACACCCTTGCAAAATTTTAAAATTTTTAGACATCTATAAATATTTTAATTCATTTAAATAAATCAATCTGTCCTGAAAATCGGACTGATCTGGACACCATATTATAATGGGCCGGTCCAGCCACCACCATGGTGTGTACAGGCGTCCATTAGCCCCAAAATTTTGTAGGTGGGTCCTATCATGAGTGAGAAACCCCTCTATAAATTTTTATAATTTTTAAACATCCACAAATATTTTAATAAATTCTATTAATCCAACCTGTGCAGGTGAAATGTTGCTAGAACAGTGCAGAAAATCCAGATTGTCCACCTCACTTGGACCACACCTTTAGGACCCCAATGAAGGTCAGTTGGGGCTGAAATTTGGGGACATCGAGATGAGATCCCCACCTTTAAGAAAAGTATATTTAATAGGTATGTATAGTCCCCCAAACAGTCCCAAAATCTGGTCCAAAAACAACCAGAAACTATCTAGAAAATTCTGGACAGCAACATGTACTTAGATAAAATTTATTATATAAGTTAAATAAAAAGGGAAATACATTAATGGAGGATGGTGTGGCCTTCCTTAGTGGGCCCCATGAATTTTCATGTCATTATCTAAAGCTGACACACCTTGCACGCATCATTAAGGTAGCAAGTAGGACACCCAAAATCAAACAATGGACAGTTTGGGCATCCCACCTTGCTGAAATTTTTGGATGTCCTAGGCCCACCAAATGGGCCACACATATCAGGAAATAAAATGAGGGAAAAGAGAGATAGTAGGACAATCCGGCCATAGGGAAAGGGCTCCGCCACTATTGAGCCCTCCCAAGATCAATCATACCCACACATCATACATAGATTTACATTTACAACATGGATCTTGCACATGCATGACCTATAATTAAAATACATGGTGAGGATGCCATCCCCACCATGGTTATAAGGTCTAGATAACCCAAACATAATATGATATGGAAGAAAACTACTATGATGGGGCCCATAGAGAAAGGCCCCATGCATGGATCATGCATGTATAAGGTAGGCCATTAGGCCACAACCATGGGATTGCGTGGGATCTCCACCATTGATTGGTGGGTCCTACACTTCCCTCATGAAAGAAAAAAAATATTTAGGCTATAAAAATCAGATTTTTACATCTAGAGGAGCACCCACCGTCCGATCTTCTTGCTCCTATAGGTTCTTTAGCACCTTAGCTTCGATTTCAATGGAGGAGATGAGAAATGGATGGCTAGGATGGAAGATCATGGGGTAGGAAAGGTGGGCCACACTTGGAGTTTTGAAAGAGAGGGAGAGGCTCATACGTATGGATTTTTTTCTTATTTTTGGTTGCTTGAGAAAATGAGATGAGAAATGAGAAAGAGAGAGAGAGAGTTGTAAAGAGAGAGATGGGTGATGGATGGATGTGGTGAGTGATGGGTGTTTAAGAAAATCTTGACTTTTGTGGCCATTTCTGTAAGAAAGGTATGGGAGGTGTAAGAACTTTTTAACTTTGAGAGCTTTTGTTGTAAGAGAGGTATGGACTTTGTAAGTGATTCTTGACTTTTGTGGTATTTGTGTAAGAAAATCTTGACTTTTGAGGTTGCTTGGGAATGGGTGAAAGGTGATGTGTACTTGACATGTGATGGATTGATTGATGGGATTGATGTGACATCTCATAGAGATTCTCTTGGGTTTCGCAATGCGCGGCGTTTTCTTCGCACTAAACGTTGGCCCACATCTCTTGAGCAGGGTATTGCCTCAGTGCGCAAGTTGCGGCATTGGAACCGCAGCGATGGCGCGGTCGCTATGGTAATGGTCTTGAGTCGAGCCGACTCTGGAATACGAAATATGACTCAAGGTTGTGCGCAACTGCCGATAACAGATCGCGGGTCGCCAGAATTCGACCGGGAGAACCGCGGAACCATACGGAACGGTACGGTCTAAAATACGGGTCTTACAGAAGAGCTCGCTCTGGCTGCGATCATGGGGGATTAAGAGATTGGCAGTTCCTCTTCTCGCTGGATAAAAATCCACTGACAACAATGGTTGACCTACTTAACAAGTTGTAAAACTACGCCAATGCCGAGGAAGCTAGTGTCCTTCGAGATGTTGTCTAGAACAAGGCTCCCCCACCCAAAGAGCCCACAAAGGCAGAGCCCAGTTAGGCCCCTAACAACCAGAAGAGGAAAGATGACCAACCGCGAAGTGACGGTCGTTCGAATAAGTGGCCCGACAGCAAGTTCGAAGCATACACCCCACTCAATAAGGCACGCAAGCAAGTCCTAATGGAAATTCAGGACAAACAACTTCTCAAGTGGTTGGGCAAGTTGAAATCTAATCCTGACAAGAGAAGTAAGAACAAATACTGCCTCTTCCATCAGCATCATGGCCATCTAACCCGCAACTGTTTTGACCTTAAGCAAGAGATCAAGGCTCTCATCTAAAACGGCCATCTAGGAGAGTATATCAGTCACCAAGGGGAACTGACCACGACAAGAAGTGAGCAACCAATCAACAATCAACCCGCTAGAGAAATCTGAACTATCTTTGGAGGCCACAGTGGTGGGGGCGACTTAAATCGTGCCCAAAAAGCTCACACATGAAGCATTGGTCATTCAGACCATGAAGTTTTCGTTGTTGGCAGACCTCACAAAGAACATAAGGTAGAAGTAAAAAAGGCGAGCTTAACAGTTCTAGAGAGGGGGGGGGGGGGGGGGGGGGGGGGGATGAATAAGACTATGCCAAATAAAAATTAAATTACTGAAATAATTAAAAAAAATAAAAAAACTCAATCGTACTAGTATTGAAAAATTGATTCAAAATAGTTTGTAGGACAACCTACACCCAAAAAAAATTTTAGGTAGGACATCCTTATTTCACGAACGATCGAAAAAATCAAAATCTTAAACCAAGCAAGAGAAAATAAATCTATCTATTACAAACATTTACCACTCTTACATTAATAAAATTACAACCATTCTCCACAAATGCAAAAAGTAAACATTCATCACAACACTAAAAGTTATAATGGTTCAGTGTATACAACAACTGTTCTCAAATAGCCACACCTACTCCACTCCCAATAATTACTATCCACGTGATATTAACTTTCACTATAAACAAGGTTTTCACAGGGTCACCTTAAAACTTGATGCAGTTGTGATTTTAAAGGGCTATCATAAATAAAAAACTCCTTACTAAGATTTTCTAACTATCTTAGAAAAACTAACAAATGAGATTTTTTACCTATCTAAATATGTAACGCCCGTGAAAAATCCATACTTGGGCTCGAGTACCAACTCGACCCGAATTTGCGTAGAATTCATTCCTTTGGAAAATTTGACTAGGTTAGCTAGTGCAACGTTAGAATAGCTGGGAAATGGTCCCTGATCACTTTAAATACGTTCTACAAGGCCCGAAGCGAGTGGAACTAAGGGTGCTATAATGCTCTAAAGCCTCGGATCAAACTCTAAGCCGGTTTGTTCTCTGGACCACTTTGAATCTTTGTATTGGATCTAGACCGCACGTTGAAAGTCCGATACCTCCTATCTTAGACCGTTAGGACCGTCTAGCTGGGCTTGACACTCATTCCAAAAATCAAGTCAAACCGATTATTACAGGCTATTTCATTGAGCCCGGACCGAAGAGAGTGTGAATAGGGACATAGTTGGAATTTCAAATTCAAATCTGGCACACAAATTTGACGCATCAGTATTGAGCATTCTGACCGTCAGAATACAGCCAAATCACACCCTTGGATCAGGAAAAATATCTATTATATATCACGAGACTTATAGACCTGATCTTGGTGCGGTGACCGTTAAACTGAAACTGGGCCGCCACGTGCGATCTGGGAACCCAACCGGTCTGAAAACTGGATGTGTGCTAGATCCAGTATGCATGAGCTTAAGTCCGACCGCATTTGGCCTGGGGACCTCCAGAAATGCCCTTTTGGACCGAAACGGCCCCGATTTGGTTAGGCACCAAGTAAACATTGTTCCCAAGCCTATTTTGGGAATGTTTTAGGCTATAAAAGGGGTTGAAACCCTCACTCCTCTCTCCCATCCGAATTTGAGAGAAGCCCTAGCTTGGGAGAGAGAAAAAGAGTGAGAGATTGTGAGAGAGTGGGAGAGTTCTTCCCGCCACTTGTGCTACGTGTTGCACGTGCTTAAGCGACACTCCTCTACCGCTTTCCCGGCGATTCCACCGCAATCCTAGGTAAGTAAAAACCCTAAATAGTTGGTGATTTGAGTTTTTCTTGTTTCCATGGCGATGTAGCTTATGGATCTTATGTATTAGGCTCCTTACTCGCCGTAGACGAAGCATATACACTCCGCTTCAATTCCCGAGTCTACAAGACACTAGGTGAGGATTTTAGACGCTTGGATTGACGGTTCCCAATGCTTTCAATGTCGTTTAATAGTAGATTCTTGACGGCATCGCCGTTTGACATGTACAAAATGCTCTCCGTTTCCCGTTTCGTAAGCTAACGAAGAATATGAGATTTAGGGCATTTTAGTCATTTGTAGGAAGTACTGTTTGCATTCATATTTCGCTGATGTGATTGACATGGTTTGTTGTCGCATTAGGAAGTTAGGAATGCGTGCATAATTAGTTTGGCGAAGAGATTCGCCTAGTTGCACACTTTGGGTCGACATGCTATATGTAGACCTAAGTGTGTAGTGCATGTGTTTGTATAAATGCTTGTATTAGTATGTATTGAATTAAATGATGTTATTTGATACTTTGTGATTGATTTTTCAATTATTATGCCGACCTAAATGATTTTCTACATGTTGACAAAATGCATGATTTCATTACATGCATGGAATGTATGTGCTTGAGGATTTGCTTAAGTTGAATATGCATGGGAAGTATGCCTTGAAGATTTGCTTAAGTTGAATGTTATAACATGTGCTAACATGCTCACACGATGTATTTCAATTCCAATACCTTTTATAGTGACTCCATAGATGTGTGGGACTTGACTTAGTCCAGGCAGTCGGTAACCGAGCAAATTCGTGGCTGACTGGTCATAGCCACGAATGACGCGTCGATGAATGTGATTCGTGTTGAGAGTTGGCGGCAGTGGTTAGGCCACGCGAAGTGTTTTACGCACTTCATGTCGTTCAGTTCGAGATGCGATCGCGCTAGTCGAGCCCGTCAAGTAACCCGACTGGCCGATGTTTGTTCACCATGTATGTATCATAACTGCTTGAACCTAGGGTACTGAACTTACCATTGTAAACCCTATTAACCGTGGTACCTTGATCCACGAAGACTCATGAGCCGGGCATGGTGGTATGGGACACCGTGGTCGAGCTGTCGGCCTACGCTGGGGCCACAAACCTCCCCGTAGTGACCAATGAGCACCTTGACTCGTGAGCAGATTATGGTGGTATGGGACACTATATTCTAGCTGTCGGCCTACACTGATCAGGCGACGAGCCCTTTGTAGTGACCGCGAGCGTATTCTGAGTTCACGGGAGGCGACGACCCTTCCGTGCAGTAGAGTACAGTAGGCCTGTATTGATAAGGTGATGGGGGAGCGGTGCAACGAGTGCGAGCAACAGCCCTGGCAGCCCTTGCAGTGACCTACGAAATGTACATCGTATGAGATTACTAGGAGTGACGACCCTAGACAGGATCCGTGTTGGGATTGATACAAGGGAGGTACCTTAGTTTCCCAATCCTGCTGTTTGAATGGACTAATAATAACTTGGTAATCATATCACCATAGCATTGCATGTGCCTGGAAGATGTGGAGCACTCTAGGGAGTGTGGCATGCCGCGGTCGTAAGATGTTGCCGTATGAGGGTGATCGTCGGTGAGGGCATACATCACGTCATATCATCTTGCATTAACAACAGTTTTAGGACTTGTCTGATTTACTGCTTTACTATTATCGCGTGATTGAATTGTGAACATGCTAATCTTTGCTCTATGATTCCACTGAGTTGATCACTCATTCCCACGTTACGGGATGGTGTTTGCAACACTCACCAGACCCTGTTGTAGTTGCAGGTGACGATGAGATCCAGGAGGTGGAGCTAGATGATGACGAGGACCAGGATGAGTTCTCGTATATGCAGTATCATGACGGCTTCCCGTAGGTGACCTGGATCGAGGGGACATCAGTGGGACTTTTCCTTTTGAACATTATTCTTTTGTTATGTACATGTATATGAGACTCAGAGATGTAGTCATACTTTGGAGACAGTTGAGATTACTTTGTTTTTCCATACAGTGATATATATCTTGTTTAGTCTTCCGCTTGCTTTTATCACTGGATCTGAAGTATGAATTGCAGTTTTGGTATACTTTTACTCATGTGAATGCTTTAAATCAGACAACATTGAATCATAACCATTTTTGTTGCATAAGTGACGGTCTGGAACTCGGGAGTTGAGTTTATACACGACCCCCGATTTTCAGGGTGTTACAAAATAAAACCAAAAATAAAAGACTAAATATACTTATCT
Organism: Magnolia kwangsiensis; assembly: GCA_037074715.1. Classification (NCBI taxonomy): domain Eukaryota; kingdom Viridiplantae; phylum Streptophyta; class Magnoliopsida; order Magnoliales; family Magnoliaceae; genus Magnolia; species Magnolia kwangsiensis. The sequence goes on from CM073582.1 coordinate 27,406,512, forward strand.
TCACCTCGAAGACGTATCTATTGATAGCCTGTAGAACCGCTTCTCTTGCAGTATATTGTTCAATGTCCAGTCATATAAACAAGGGTTCTAGGTTATAGATTGATTTTAAATAGATTCAAACTAATGACTACTTGTTTGAATTCCTCAAGATCTCAAAGAAGAGTATCTACTCTCTTTATAGAATAGGATTCATAAAATAAAAGATTAAGGAATTAGAAATAAAAAAAGGTTATTAAAAGAATATTAAAAATACCATGCAATAGCTTGACAATAATGGGGACTTCTCTCACTCTCTCTTAATGAAGGCTTTAATAAGCTTGACTTAGTAATTTCAGATTGAGAGAATACATCTATTTATAGGCAAAAAAGTTGTTACTTCGACTCGTCTAAGAATTAACTTAAAATTTGATCGCAATCGGAAAAATAAAACTTTGACTGGTCAAACGCCTTGCTCGACTAGTCGAGGGCCCTATTCGACTGGTTGAGGGTGCCAAAATTTAGTTGCTGGACTTCGAGTCGAGCAACCCTCGACTGGTAGAAGGCCCCTCTTCGACTGGTCGAGCAGTCTGCTCGACTGGTCGAAGAAGTAATGGCAAAATCCATTTTTCTGAGTTTAAATGAGGACTAGTCGAAGATTTCTTAAACTGATCGAGCCACAACTTAAACTAGTCGAACCTTAGCTTAGACTACTTGAAATATAGCCTAATATAAGTATAAAAACCCATATAAGTTTGTATCTTGAAAGAACCTAAGCTTAAGGTCTTTCTAGGGTCTGTTATACCTGAAACGACTGAACATTAAAGTAGATGAGATATTTTGAACTTCATAGAACTTGTTCTTCTACTTGATTCTCCAATAGAGCTTGTAGTTGAAGATGGAGCTTGATCTTTTAGTCGAAGTGTAGTAGAACTTGAAATCACTCATCTTGAACTTAGTAAAACTTGAACCTTCCATCTTGATCTGCTTCTTGACTCGAAATTCATTAGAGTCTTGAAGTTAGTAGATTTTGAACTTTCTTGACTTGAAGTAAAGACTTGAACTTTCCATCTTGATCCACATTAGACGGACCACTTCATAAGCTGTTTTGTACAATATCGCACTTACAAGAAGTGTATAGCATAGCCTTCACTGAAGAAGTCACCCGAGTATCCATTACCCGCACAACGATGTGCTCGTGGTTACCCTTACCATAGTCAATCGAAAGGTGTTCCGAATCCTCATGGACACTGTCTCCTTGACTGATGTTCTCTTTGCCCAAGCCTTCAAAAAATCATAAGCTATTTTTTACAATATAACACTTACAAGAAGTGTATATCATGGCCTTCACTGAAGAAGTCATCCCCGGTGTCCATTACCCACACAACAATGCGCTCGTGGTTACCCTTACCATAGTCAATCGAAAGGTGTTCCGAATCCTCATGGACACTGTCTCCTTGGCTGATATTCTCTTCACCCAAGCCTTCGAAAAAATGGGAGTTGGCCGATCTCGACTTTGGCCAGTTAGAACCCCATTGCTTGGATTATCAGGAGGACAGGTGTTCACAACCCCAAGTGTAGGGTCGTGATGCAATAATAATCTCAGTGAGACTGAGGTTGAATCTATAGGGACTAATCTCGTGTGTATTTTGAAAGCAACTATAAGTAGAACTAGAAAAAGATATGAATCTAAATATGTAATTAAAAGGGATAATTTTGAAGTGTGTAATTAGAAACTTAAAAATTCAAAGGTGAGGAATAAGGTTTCCAAGGATCCACTTTTAGCAATTAGGGTGATATTATGCTTGATTTAAGAACACAACTGGAATCGAAGTCCTATCTTATCCAGTTGGAAGATATAACAATAAAACTAAATCTAAAATACCTTTGATCTAATTCTCAATGGATGAGAATCATGAGGATTTTGAGTGATTTCACCACAAAACCATGCCTAGGAGATAATGACAAACAACATTATCTACGAATTTCCTCAATCAATCACAAGAGAATCAGGAAGATTAGAAGGGATTCTATCATCTAACCATGCCCAATGACGATGGCGAACAACAGGATTTCCTAATTTACAATCTCAAAACATAGAAAGAAGATACTCAAAGCTATTGCAGATCTACTGTAATTTGAGTCACAATAAACCATTAAAAACTAAAAGTATTCCTTAAATATCAAACCAGAATCAAAGTAAGTTCAACATAAACATGAATCAAAGCAATAGAAATATCCCATCACACTACAAGCTTCACCTCTTAGCCCTATCTAAGAGGTTTAGCCAACCATAAACATGATTGGATCTAAAACTCTAGAAGAAAGCATGAAAACAACTAAGAAAGAAAAAGAGAAACTCTTGGCGACGGCTTCTCCACCCTTTTGCTCTACTCCTTAAACCCTATAAGATGTCGTGGAGCATCCTAGGGAGTCCGATTTATAGTTGTGAAATTTTAACTTTCGCACCTAGTTGGAAAACTCTAAAAACTGAATCAAATTTACGCAGTTTGTTAAAATAGACTTCACTTTGCATAGTTTTTCATAGATTTTGTAAGTACTAAGGTTCCTAGCTCCTATAATTTTCAAATTTTGTAGTGCCAGAACCTCTCTTGGAATCTATGTCTTGTGTAGCTCATCTACATAATGAAGTCCATGCATCTTTCAAGAGCAAGGGTCTTTTGTTCAAGAACTTCAAAGGTAATCAATAGTGAATTCAAGCTTTCAAGATTTAAGAGTTCAAAGCTTCGTACAAATCAAGACAATGTCCCTAAACATTAATACTCAAGTTTAGGCTTCAATGTTAGTTGATTTCAATCTTCAAGAGTCTCAAGTTCAAGCTTCAACCTATGATAATATTTCAAGCTTCACGAACTTCAACGAATGATTATCAACTGAAGAAAAAGAAGTTTCAATGTTCATACATCATGGTTAAGGTATGAATGACCCTAGATTGACCATAGGGTAGGTCAATTTGAATACATAATTCAATAAGATCATTTTATAAGTGAATAGTTTGTTTCTCGACTAGTCATAGACTCTGTTCGACTAGTCTTAACATTAGCTCGACCAGTCTAAGAAATTCCACGACCAGTCTTAAGTTTGTTGTAAAATTTTGAAATTTTTTGTTAAGCTACGACCAGTACTAGAGATTGCTCGATTGGTCGTGTGAACAGTGCACAACTCGATCACAACTAGTCCTGCAGCTACGACTCAAACTCTAGCAACTAAAATTGGTTCCGCACGACTAGTCGTGGACATGTCATAACTAGTCGTGAAATGGCTTTATCCAATCGCGCTCAAAATTTTAAAAATCTGTTGGTCCTACGACCAGTCGTAGTGTCCACAGGATCAGTCATGAACGTGATTTCTTCACTTATAAATAGAGCACGAATTTCAGAGTTTTTCATTGAATTAAAGATAAATCAATACGTCGCTTTGAGAGATAATTTAGTGTTCTTTTTAAGCTATATTGTACTCATTTAATATTCTCTTATTTTAACTTTATTATATTTGATTTTGTATTTTATATTCCAATCATATTTGAAGAAGGGATTGAGATTGCCCTTTTCTTGAAATCAAAATCAAATAGAGCTAGCCCAACTTGATTTAATTTAAAATTAATTTATAACTTAGAACCATTTCATAAGTGAGTTTGAACATTGAACTTCTACGTTGAACTTCGACTCCGATTTGGTTCTTCTGGACTTCATAAAAATAAGAGAATATCTAGGTATTTTACATTATTGTAAATTTTTGTATTTTGGTTTTTGAGATTGTGCCAAAAAATCTTTATTTTGGTTTATTTGAGGTGATCCAGACAACTCAGAGTGTGGAGTTTTTGAATTGTGTAAGCCCACTTAAAAGACACAATTGTGAGGTTTTTAGGTGAACCTGGAAAAACCTATTTTCATAGTGAACGCTGATATCTATTGTGTGAGGATATTAGGAGTGGAGTAGTTGTGTGGCTATTTTATAAAACAGTTGGTGTACAAGCGAACCACTATAATTTCTGGTCTTGTGGTTTGATTGTTTATTTATTTTTGTGGATGGTTGTAATTTTTCTTATTACATTTGTGGAGAATGTTGTAATCCTTATGTGGATGTGTGGGAATATTGTAATAGCATAGATTTCTTTCATTGTTATTTTATTTCTTTATTCCTCTGTATTAGTTTGAGTTTTTGATACACAAACCGTTCTAGTAAGGTTGTCCTGCCATAAACCCTTAGTTTTTATGGTGCAAGGTTGTCCTTAGAGCAGCATTTGTATCAACATCTTAATACTCGTACATTTGAGGTTGTCTTTAAATTCAGCATTGTGAGATTGCCTATTACTATCTATATTTAAATTCCGCTATTAAGTTTTAATTTGAAATAGTCCTATTCACTCCCTCCCCCCCCTTAGGACATATAACTTGGCCTTTTCAAGTGGTATCAGAGCCTAATAGTTCATTTTTATTTTTATTTCTTTTTGAATTAAATTCCTGAGCTAATCAATTTGAGCTTTGTAAGATGTTAAATTTTAATAGCCTATTAGTCATTAGGCCTCCACCATTTGATGGCTCCAATTATGCCTATTGGAAAGCCAGAATGAGGATTTTCCTAAAATTTATGGATGAGAACGTGTGGTAAGCCACAATGACTGAATGGACCCCTCATACTACTGAAATAACTGGTATCGATGGATCCAAATCAATGAGAGTTACACCTTATTTTTCTTGGACTACTCTTAAGAAAAATGAGAGTAGTGCCAATGCAAAGGCTTTAAATACCATAACTTGCTCACTATCATCGGATGAATTCAAAAGAATCATATCCTATGATACTACAAAGCAAGCCTGTGATATTTTAAAAATGACACACGAGGGAACAACAATTGTCAAGAAATCTAAAGTCCAAATCCTCACAACCAAATTTGAGGAAATACGTATGGAAGAAAGTGAAACGTTCATGGACTTTTATACTAGATTGAATGACATTGTTAACTCTATGTGGGGTCTCGCTGATAAAATCTCAGAAAGCAAAGTCTGTGCAAAGATACTACGCTCACTACCTGAACGGTTCAATTCAAAGGTGACTACAATCCAGGAACTTCGTGATACGGATAATATGAGGGTAGAAGAATTGGTTGGGTCTTTACAAACGTATGAGTTAAACTTTAAAGTTCCTAAAGGTAAATCAATCGCCCTTAAATCTTCTAATGTATTTCTCAAGAAAATAGTAATTCTGATTTAGAAAATTTTGAAGATGATATGACCCTTTTAGCAAAAAAAGTTTTATAAGATTTTTAAAAGTAAAAAGAGGGTGGTTAGTTTTTAAAAATCTAATGGTAAGAAAAGATTTAAATCTAAAACTTGGAAATCTTTAAAAGATAGTCAATGTTACAACTGCCATGAATATGGGCATTTAGTGAACAAGTGTTCTAAAAAGGACAAACTTAAAAAGAAAGGTATGTTGCCTACTTGGGATGAATCTTTTGTCTCTTAAGCCTCTTCTGAATCAGAAGATTCTGAAACTGAGTCGGGTAATGAAGTTAAGGCCCTTATGACTCTAGGTAAGTTCACTTTTTCAAATAATGATGATTTAACTAGTGAAGAAAATTTGAACAGTGATCATAAAAATGAAGAAGATGCTTACAATGTCCTATACAAGGAAAGTTGTAAAATTGTGGTAAAATTAAAACTTCAGAAAGAAAAGTTTTCGAAACTTAAAGAAAATTTTAATTTTCTTGTTTTAGAAAAATCTTACATTTCAGATTCTTTTGAAAAAACTAAATACGATTTAGATTTCAAAACCTCCCTTATTGAAAATCTAAAATCTGAAAATGGAAAACTAAAACTTGAAGTCTCTTCACTTTTGAGTTTAAAGGATTCATGGAGGTATGTCCAAGGAGATCCTAAGTTAGAAAAACTATTATCCGGATCCAAAAAATATGGCGACCGATCTAGTTTGGGCTACGATAAAAATATCCCTACCAAACATAAGAATACTTCTCTTAAGTTTGTGAAAGGAGAGGAGAGTCTTTAAACTCAAAAGGAAAAAGTTCAAATCAAAATTATTCTAAAAATGCTAAAACTTTTCAATCCTTAAAATCTAAAAGCAACCATATCAACTATAAAAATCAGAATCGTAATCCTTTAGCTGGGAAAATTATTGATTTACTTAAGGAGCTTTTAAAATCTAACTCAATGGGTCGGTCTTATAACAACTACAATCATAGGAAGACCAACTATACTCCTAAACCCCAAACAGGTATGAAATAGGTTCCTAAGGTTACTTGCTTGGTTGTCTACATGACTTTCAAAGCATAAGCCATTCAAAGTGGTACCTAAACAGTGGATGCTCCAAGCACATGACTGGTGACAAAAGTCTGTTCACTAATCTTAAAGACATGACTGATGGATCAGTCACATTTGGTGAAGGTAGCAACTACAGGATTATTGGCCAAGGTATGGTTCAACTTTCTAACCTCCCTTTATTTGAGAATGTTTTATATGTAGAAGGTTTAAAACACAACTTATTAAGCATTTCTCAAATATGCGATAAAAATCATAACATAAGATTTTCTAACCTAGGGTGTGAAATTTTAAATAAAAATGGTTCAGTAATATTAACTGGTCATAAAATTTCTGAAAACTGCTATATTGTAAGTGACTCTAGCTCATCTAATTTATCGTGTTACATGCTCTATACTGATGAGACTGAGTTATGACATAAACGCCTTAGACATGTATACTACCGTAACTTATATAGATTGAGCAAAAAAGAGTTAGTAAGAGACTTACCCAAATTACAAAAAATAGATAAAATATGTGGTGAATGCCAGTTTGGCAAGCAACCTAAGAGTTCTCACAAAAAAGTGGACTCCAATGCCACGTTTAAACCGCTCAAACTCCTTCACATGGATCTTATTGGACCAACTAAAACGGAGAGTCGAGGTGGCAAAAAGTATATTCTGGTTATCGTTAATGACTTTACCAGATATACTTGGGTAATTTTTTTAAAAGACAAATCAGAAACTCTTGATGAAGTTAAAAGGGTACTTAAACGTATCCAAACTTAAAAAGAGACTCAAGTCTGTAAGATCCATAGTGATCATGGATCAGAATTTAAGAATAGTGGTTTTGAGCAGTTTTGCAGTGGTCAGGGAATATCACATGAATATCACATAAATATCGTAACAAAATGCTATAGTAGAAAGAAAAAATATAATACTTCAAGAAATGGCAAATGTAATGTTAAACAACATGAAGCTCCCTAAAAATCTTTGGGCCAAAGCCGTAAATACTGAAATTGCGGTAAAGACCACTTTAGTTAAAGTAGGAATATGCCAATATGTCCTAGAGGGGGGGGGGGGGGGGGGGGGGGGGGGGGGGGTAAATAGGACTTTTTAATAATCTTTATGGTTTATTTAAAATCCTATTACACGAATCCTATCAACAAGCATATATCAGGATTACTCAAAAGTAACTCTACTAGCTTCCAAGTTTTGTAGAGGATCCAATCACAAACTATTTGAGAGATGAACAATATGCAAACTAGTTTATGATGGATATAACTTTGTGTGTGCGTGAGGTGTGATCTCAAATACTCAGGAATGAAAATATTAAATGAAATCACATAAGCAAATAAATAACTATCTCAAACACAGTCATTTTTATAGTGGTTCGACTACTTGTCTACTTCACTCCTGGTAACCGCACTCAACCCTTGAGTATACCGAATTTCAGTAAGGAGGTTTCCCACGGTTCACTCCAAACCCAAGGTTTTAAATCATGTTCACCTTTAACCTTTACAACCTACACCTAGGCTGAATGTTTATGCTCTCATGAGCAAGGGTCAACACATCGCATCCACACCTTTAACCCAAGGTTTTAAATAGGTTCACTTTTAACTGAAAGTTTATGCTCTTCACAGAGCAAGGGTCAACACTACGTACCCACCACGTACACTCCCGCCGGAGGCCTCTTAGAGGACTTGTAAGGGTGAAAAACACCTCAGACCTAATCCTATAAAGGAATGATCACAAGGGTCCTTTGGACTCTGATAACTTACAGATAAGTAGATGAGTCCATTTTTGCTCGTTGTTGAAGATTCCTTCCTTTGTTGATGAAGAGTCTTCTGCTTCCTTGAACTACAACTCAGAAGATATACCGATGCATGGCGACGGGTTGGGTCAAGGTTATGATGGAATCCTACTCTCAAATATTTTCCTATAAAGGAGATAGAGTGATTCCAATCATCTATGCATTCAAGGCATCCCAGCTTAATGATTTGCCATTAAGGTAGTAGTTAGAGGATTCTTGAATGCGGAAGTTCATTCCCCAATCCACTCTATTGATTATCAATGATGAGGGTGGATTGGAGAATGAACTCCCTTGAGAGAAAGGGCTTTAGGTAAATGATCTAAAATAAATACTCAAAAGCTCTCTCTTCTTTCTCTCACAGCAACAAAAGACAAGCTCTCTATATATCGGCAAAAAGTTTCAACAAATATAAAACGGTCGCATTTATCACAAAGTTCAATATCATTGAGCAGGGTTGATATCATTGAGCGTATACTCTCAATTGCATCGACTGGCCGCTGACACAAACTTAAATGTCATACGCTTTTGAAACTTTTTACTAGCTGGTTGAGGGCATCGAAGCACGCATTAATGTCATCAGATTTTAAACTTGATAATATTGATATGAGAATCGATTCCTCGATATTCGAAAAATGAGAGAGACTTGCTTTAAAATATTTCAGGTCACAAGATATGATCGAGGTACACTCGATATCATCAAAATTTGAATGTCGATGATATCGAAGGTCGTGTCCATGCATCAATAAATCCTTAGATTTTATTAGTGACCTTGCTGGACAGTTTATGTCCTTTCTCAATGTCATCGATTTGACCTTGATATCATTGATATTTGAATATCGATTCTATCGAGTGACCCTCGATCTGAAATAAGAACCACCGAAAAAATATTGATAAAAGATTGTATACAAGACCGATATCATCAAAGGCCTTCCGATATCATCGAGATTTGAATTCTGAGGATATCGAGGGTACTTGGATATATCGAAGGTCTACATGATTTTCCTATAAAAAAATAGGGACACAAATACTCTACTGTCGATTATATCGAGTCTACTTCGATAAACTCGAGTTTCAAATATCGATGATATCGATAGGAGTATCGATGCATCGATAATTCCGTCCAGATGTATATGCAGTTTCTAAATACTTTATGTCCTCATTCGATTTTATCGATTGAGCATTCGAGGACATCAACAACACATCTTGATTTTATCGAACTTGATATCGATAAATCGACAGGGGTAGAAAACTTAGGATTTTCTAATTTTTTTAAAAAATTTTCTAACCCAAAAACCCTATGATATTCTAACCAATTTTAAGGGTTTTATTTACTTGGTGTTTTGGGACATGGGATGTGAGGCTTAGATTTATGTTGGCGAGTTTGAAACACATCCAGTTGAGGTAGACGGCTGATTGATCTTCCTATGGAGCTTTTCTGTCAAGTTGACTCAACACTCATGCTAATTGACAAACCAAGGCACTTTCAATCTCCCCCCTTTGTTAATTATGTGACAAAATACTAAAACACCCTAGAATAACATCTAGATAAACATATCCTAAATTGTGTATACATGAATTTTATACAATTTTATAATGTCTAGTGTAACCATATACACAACTCATTAGTTGCTCCCCCTCAACAACATTCTCCCCCTTTCTTGATGTAGCTGCTCCCCCTAACACCTGTATCACAATTCAAGTAGATATGCAATTTTCCTTATGGAGTGTTTGAATTGTTCTCTGCCTTTTTGTCAGTCATTGACAAAGATAGATATAGCAGTTGATATTGACTGAAGATAAAGCAACTTAGGAGAACCAACATTCCGAGCGCATACATATATAAAGTATAGATGTATAATGATCAGATCAGTTTAAGCAGACATCATTTTCAGAAACTATGTATGCATATTAGATCAAATAGAGCAGTGATGAAGCAGATAGAATAATCATCATAAACATCACATTCATTCCATATTAGAAACTAGATAAACCAGGGGATCTTAAAGCATAACCATGACAGTAAAAATGTGAATTATAACAGCCATATTCAAAAACACAAACTGCCCCAGATTGGCAGAAGTATTACAGTCATCCAAACAGAATTACCAAATCCATTCATGGGTACCCAAAAAAATCATTAAAATGAAACTATCAGAAACCACGATATGCCACTTTAAGGAAACCTGAGGACATTTCAAAAAGTGATTACAATGTCCACACATGATTTGCTAACGCTGCCACCTCCTAAAGCATGCTAGATCCACCAGTCGTTAGTAATTCAAGGATTTGTTGCATAGAGGGTTGGAGAGCTTCTAGCTTGTCCTCTATCCCTGACAATCGTCATTTGCAGTTATGGAGCCGCTCGTGAATTCCAGAGAGGCTGTTCAGTAGGTGACGTTCAAGTATATGACTCCGACGATTTGTGACTAATGCAGGGCTATAGAGGGGTGTCCTATTAGATCTCCAAGGTGTCATGCCAATGTCCAGAAGACGACCAAGAACCATAGAGGTAATCAGTTTGGAGTGCTGCATAAATTCTAGATGAATACATGGTGAATAATCCCGAACAACGTGGCAACATTGAAAAATTGTTGAATCATATCAAACTGGTACATGCCACCCATATTAAGAACATTCTGCCAGCCAATAGTCTCTAAGAGGAGATCTACCCCATAGGGCTCAATGACACTGTTGAGAACAATACGATCGATGATTGTAACTTGTTCCCAATCGAATTGGTTTTGAGGTGATCTAACATTTTTCCCTTTCTTAGCCTTGGAAGATTTTGAGGACAAGAGCTCCTTACCTTTCCCTTTAACCATCTTCTTTGCTCCACTTGATGTTTGGGAGCTAACAAGGTAATGAAGGAAACCAGAGGGAAGGAAGCCAAGTGAATTTCTTTCACGTTGTTCGTCATATTTTTAGAACAGGTTTATCGACGTCATCAATAAAGTGCCGATGATATTGAACAAATGATCATAAATGCTTTGAAGACCGTGTTAATGATTGTTGGGAAAAACTAGCAGTAACTTGAAAGTTCCAACAGACACAGGCTTACCTTTTCGAGAGCCGTCGATTACATCGATGATGAATATCGATATCATCGAACTTTGAATATCGATGGAATCGACCCGGTCTAGATTTCATAATCTGGCAGTCCAAAACTAGCTTGGTTAATTCATGAGATTTAGATTTGTCGTTGATACTTAACCATGAATGTTCCAGTGTGAAGATTTACCTATGAGGATTATGGTCACTGGGATATCATCAATGAGTGCATACTCCAATGGATTTTTGAAGATCACTAAACCTATTTGTATCAAGAGGTTTAGTGAGGATATTTGCGAGTTGATTTTCTATGGAAGCATAATCCAATGTAATAATCTTATCGTCAACAAGTTCTCAAATAAAATGATGACGGATGTCAATGTGATTGGTCCGAGAATGTTGGACAGGATTCTTTGAAATGTTGATCGCACTTATGTTATCACAGAACAGACTCATCGTGGATTGTTCGATTCCGTAGTCCAGCAACATCTGTTTCATCCAAAGGAGTTGTGCACAACAACTTCCTGCAGCAATGTATTCCGCCTCAGCAGTAGATAATGATATTGAGTTTTGCTTCTTACTCTGCTAGGAGGCTAGTCAATTTCCAACATAAAAACATCCTCCACTTGTCGATTTTCGATCGTCCAAATTTTCAGCCCAATTAGCATCAGAGTATCTAACGATGATAGTGGATGTTTCAAATGGATACCACAGTCCGAAGGAGGTAGTTCCTGTAATGTATTTAATACTTCTCTTAATCGCAGTCAGGTGAGACTCTTTAGGATCTGCTTGATATCGAGCACATACTTCCACACTAAAAGATATATCAGGACGACTAGCTATGAGGTATAGTAGGCTTCCAATCATACTCCTGTAAAGATGTTGATCCACACTGTTGCTATTTACATCTTTGGAAAGTTTGAGTGTGTTGCTCATGGGAGTATGATAGGAATGACTAGATTCAAGACCAAACCTTTTCACCAAATCATTTGCATACTTGGTTTGACAAATGAAGATTCCATCATTTAGTTGCTTGACCTGTAACCTTAGAAAGAAGTTTAATTCACCAACCATACTCATTTCAAATTCTGATTTCATGAGATTGGAAAATTTGAGAGCACCATCTTCACATGTTGATCTAAAGACTATATCATCCACATAAATTTGAGCAATAAGAAGTGAGTCCTCTCCTGTTTGAGTAAACAATGTTTTATCTACCCTTCCTCTACAGAATTTATAGTCCAAAAGAAATTTTATCAATCGTTCATACCAGGCATGAGATGCTTGTTTGAGACCATAAAGAGCTTTGTTCACATGATAAACATAATGGGGATACTTCAGATCTGAGAAACCCTTTGGTTGTTCTACATAAACTTCTTCAGTAAGATCCCCATTAAGAAAAATGCTTTTTACATCCATTTGAAATAATTTAAACTTTAATGCACATGCCATAGACATAAGTATTCTAATGGACTCAAGACGAGCTACAGGAGCAAATGTCTCATCAAAATCAATGCCTTTTATCTGTGAGTACCCTTGATCTACGAGCCTTGCTTTATTCCTAATCACATTTCCTGATTCATCCGATTTATTCTTGAAGACTCATTTGGTTCCAATGACATTAGTATTGAGTGGCTTGAAAACCAATTGCCGTACCTCATTTCTCTGAAATTGTTAAAGTTCTTCTTGTATAGCATTAATCCAGTGTTCATCTTGAAGAGCTTCCACAATATTCTTAAGTTCAATCTTTGAGGTAAAGAAAAAATGACTATGGATATTTTTTATTTACTGTCGTGTTCTCACACTGTTATTGGGATCCCCAATAATTTGTTCTCGAGGGTAATCCTTAATGACGGGTATGTTTGATGATGGTTGGGGTTCATTGGATGATGGAGATTTATTATCAGATTTATCTAGTATGCATGAATCTACATCATCTTCCAATTCATTCATAGGAGTATCTTCTTTATGAGATTGGTCATCGACTACCACATTGACTGATTCTTGAATGTTGAGGGTCCTTCGATTATACACTCTATACGCACGACTATTCAAAGCATACCCCAGGAAGATACCTTCATCACTTTTAGACTCAAATTTTCCTAGGTGATCTCTGTCTCTTAAGATATAACATTTACTTCCAAAAACTTGAAAATATTTCACACTAGGTTGTTTCCCATACCATAGTTCGTATGGAGTTTTGTTCAAACCTGCTCTAAGATATACTCTATTTATGATGTAGTAAGCAGTATTGATAGCTTCTGCCCAGAAACTTTTTACTATATCTTTTCCAATTAATATAACTGACCCCATTTTCTACCATACTCGATTTTTCCTCTCAACAACTCCATTTTGTTGTAGGGTTTTTGGACCTGCGAATTCATGACGAATTCCTTTTTCATTGCAATATTTTTCAAATTGCTCGTTTTTAAATTCCCCACCATGATCACTTCTGATGCGAATGATACCATATCCTTTTTCATTTTGAAGTCGTTTAGCCAAGGTCACAAATTCTTCAAAGGCATTTGATTTCTCTTGAAGAAATGCGACCCAAGTAAATCTGGTGTAGTCATCTGCCACAACTAGAAAGTATCTTTTCTTACCATGGCTTTCAACTTTGGTTGGACCAACCATACCCATTATAGTAAGTCAAAAAGTTTTGTTGTTGCTATGGTGGTTGTCTTTTTATGACCGACTTTTATCTATTCTCCTTTTAGACATTCACAGCAAATAACTTTTTCCTCTTTTTTGATCTTAGGAAGTCCTCTAACCAAATTTTTTGAGCTGAGCTTGGCTAAATTTTGATAGTGGACATGTCCCAACCTTTGGTGTCAAAATTTAGATTCATTTTTTACAGCCATATTACATTTTGAGGATAGCATACTCTCATTTGTACTTTCGATGATATAACAGTTATCATTAGTCTGTAAACCTTTTATGAGAGACTTTCCTGTATGGTCTAAGATCCTACACACATCCTTTGAGAAAGTGACTAGATGTTCTTTGTCACAGATTTAGGAGATACTAAGGAGATTATGTTTCAGGCCTTCTACACAGAGAACATATTTGATTTTTGGAAGGCCTGATATAGCTATTGTTCCTTATCCTACAATTTTGGCTGAGATACCATCTCCAAATGTGACTGATCCTCCAACAAAGTTTGAATACTCGCAGAAGTGATTTTGATCACCAGTCATGTGTCTGGAGCATCCACTATTAAGGTACCATTTTGAATTATTTCTAACTTTTAGAGCAGTATGGATTACAAGGCAATTGTGTTAACCTGTCACATCATATGAGACAGTTTTGGTCATCATTCCAACTTCATTTAAGATCACTCTCGAGGCAGTGAAGCCCTTAAAGAGAGACCCAATCTGATACCAACTGAAATTACGGTAAAGACTGCTTTAGTTAAAGTAGGAATATGCCAATATGTCCTAAGGGGGGGGGGGGGGGAGTGAATAGGACTTTTTAATAATCTTTATGGTTTATTTAAAATCCTATTACACTAATCCTATTAACAAGCATATATAAGGATTACTCAAAAGTAACTCTACTGACTTCCAAGCCCTGTAGAGGATCTAATCACAAACTATTTGAGAGATGAACAATATGCAAACTAGTATATGATAGATACGACTGTATATGTGTGTGAGGTGTGATCTCAGATATTCAGGAATAAAAATATTAAAGGAAATCACATAAGCAGATAAATAGCAATCTTAAACATAGTCATTTTTATAGTGGTTTGACTACTTGTCTACTCCACTCCTGGTAACCGCACTCAACTCTTGAGTGTACCGAGTTTCACTAAGGAGGTTTCCCACGGTTCACCCCAAACCCAAGGCTTTAAATGAAGTTTACCTTTAACCTTGATAACCTACACCTAGGTTGACTGTTTATACTCATGAGCAAGGGTCATCACATCGCACCCACTTTTAGGCACATTGGCTAAGGATCTTCCATACGACCCTAACAGAGGTTTCACATGGTTCACTTCTAACCCAAGGTTTTAAATAGGTTCACCTTTAACCAGAAGTTTATGCTCTCCACAGAACAAGGGCCAACACTACGTACCCACCACTTACACTCCTGTCGGAGGCCTCCTAGAGGACTTATAAGGGTGAAAAATACCTTAGACCCAATCCTATAAAGGAATGATCACAAGGGTCCTCTGGACTCTGATAACTTATGAATAAGAAGATGAGTCCCTTTTTTCTCGTTGTTGAAGATCTCTTCCTTTGTTAATGAAGAGTCTTCCACTTCCTTGAACAACAACTCAAAAGATATACCGATGCAAGACGACAGGTTAGGTCAAGGTTATGATGGAATCCTACTCTCAAATATTTTTCTATAAAGGAGATAGAGTGATTCTAATCATCTATGTATTCAAGGCATCCCAGCTTAATGATTTGCTATTAAGGTAGTAGCTGGAGGATCCTTGAATGTGAAAGTTCATTCCCCAATCCACTCTATTGATTATCAATGATGAGGGTGGATTGGAGGATGAACTCCTTTGAGAGAAAGGGTTTTGGGTAAATGATCTAAAGTTAAACACTCAAAAGCTGTCTCTTCTTTCTCTCACAACAATAAAAGACAAGCTCTCTATATATAGGCAAAAAGTTCCAACGGATATAAAATGGTAGCATTCATGACAGAGTTCGATATCATCGAGTGAGGTCGATATCATCGAGCGTATATTCTCAATTGCATCGACTGGCCGCTCGATGACACAAACTCAAATGTCATACACTTTTAAAACTTTTTGGCAGCTGGTCGAGGTCATCGAAACACGTATTGATGTCGTCGGATTTCGAACTTCGATAATATCAATACGAGGATTGATTCCTCGATATTTAAAAAATGAGAGAGACTTTGAAATATTTCAGGTCACAAGATATGATCAAGGTACACTCGATATCATCGAAATTTGAATGTCGATGATATCGAAGGTCGTGTCAATGCATCAATAAATCCTTAGATTTTATCAGTGAGCTTGCTAGATAGTTTATGTCCTTTCTCGTGTCATCGATCCTGTCTCGATATCATTGATATTTGAATATCGATTCTATCGAGTGACCCTCGGTTTGAAATAAGAACCACCTGAAAAATATTGCTGGAAAGATTGTGTCCAAGACCGATATCATCGAAGGCCTTCTAATATCA
Organism: Magnolia kwangsiensis; assembly: GCA_037074715.1. Lineage (NCBI taxonomy): Eukaryota > Viridiplantae > Streptophyta > Magnoliopsida > Magnoliales > Magnoliaceae > Magnolia > Magnolia kwangsiensis. The sequence continues at coordinate 27,422,789 of CM073582.1, forward strand.
TCGAGAATTGAATTCCGAGGATATCATGGGTACTTCGATATATTAAAGGTCTTCATGATTTTCCTATAAAAAATAGGGACACAAATACTCTGTCATCGATTATATCAAGTCTACTTCGATAAACTCGAGATTCAAATATCGATGATATTGATAGGGGTATCAATACATCAATAATTTCGTCTAGATGTATATGTAGTTACTGGACACTTTATGTCCTCATTCGATTTTATCGATTGAGCATTCGAGGACATCGATAGCACATCTCGATTTTATCGAACTCGATATCGATAAATCGACAGGGGTAGAAAACTTAGAGACTTTTTGATTTTGTAAAAAAGTTTTCTAACCCAAAAATCCTATGATATTCTAACCAATTTTAAGGGTTTTATTCACCTGGTATTTTGGGACATGGGATGTGAGGCTTAGATTTATCCGTGACAAGTTTGACACACATCCGGTTGAGGTAGACAACAAATTGATCTTCTTATGCAGCTTTTCTGTCAAGTTGACTCAACACTCATGCGAATTGATAAACCAGGGCACTTTCAAATACTTCATGTTATGTAATTAACCGTGTTTATATAAGAAAATTAAACAGTAAAATGACTTGTGAAATGTGGTTTGATAAGAAGCCCACTGTCAAATACTTTCAAGTTTTTGGCAGCAAGTGCTATATTTTGCTTGACCGAGAAAATCTGGGTGAGTTTAACACAAAAAGTGATGAAGGGATATTTTTAGGGTATGCTCTAAATAGTCGAGCATATCGAGTTCTTAATAAGAGAACCGGTGTAATTCAAGAATCCATTAATGTGATTATTTATGATTATTTGAATACACCTGTCTCAAGTTCAGATAATGATGAAATATTTCTAATTGATAAACCAGATTTATCATCAAGTCAAAATAACTCTGACATGAGAACTTTTAAAGACCATCCAACTAATCAAATTCTTGGAAACCCTCTTACTGGTGTACGCACCCGTAGACAATTAGAAATGTGTGTAACTACGTGTGCTTTACATCCCAGATAGAACTGGCTAACATAAAAGAAGCTCTTACTGACGAAAACTAGATAGTTGCGATGCAAAAAGAGCTTAATTAATTTGTTAGAAATGATGTTTGGTACTTAGTTCCTAGACCGAAAGATAAACATATTATCAGAATTAAATGAATTTTTTAAAATAAGTTTAATGAACTTGGTAATATAATTCGAAACAAGGCTAGACTGGTTGTACAAGGGTACACTTAAATTGAAGGCATCGATTATGACGAAACCTTTGACCCAATAGCTCATCTTGAATCAATCAGACTATTTATATCCATTGCATGCTTTAGAAAGTTCAAAATTTATCAAATGGATGTAAAGAGTGCTTTTTTAAATGACGATTTGCATGAAGAAGTGTATGTTGAATAACCAACGGGTTTTGAAGATCCTAAGAATACTGATCATGTCTATTGCCTAAAAAAGGCTTTCTACGATTTAAAATAAGCTCCTAAGGCATGGTTTGAAAAATTGACTAAGTTTTTACTAAGTCATAACTTTATAATGAGAAGTGTTGATAAAACTTTATTTGTAAAGAAACATAATGATCACATTTTAATAGTATAAATTTATGTTAATGATATTATTTATGGATCTACCTGTGCTAACATAACTATTGAGTTTGTAGATTTGATGAAATCTAAGTTCGAAATGAGTATGGTTAGGGAATTAAATTATTTCTTAGGATTGCAGGTTAAACAACAATCTGATGGTTTCTTCATCTCTCAAACCAAATATGCTCTGAACTTAGTTAAAAAGTTCATATTTGAGAATGGGAAAACTTTTGATACTCCTATGAGTACGACTTTAAAACTCTCAAAGGACTCTACAGGTAAGAAAGTAGATCCTAAATTATATCTCAATATGATAGGTAGTTTGTTGTATTTAATTGCAAGCCGACCTGATATTGCATTTAGCGTAGGAATTTGCGCTAGATATCAATCTAACCCTAAAGAGTCACATTTAACTGCTGTTAAGCGGATTATGCAATATGTCGCTCGTACAGCTAATCTGGGTCTTTGGTATCCACATGATACTAGTGTTCAATTAGCTGGGTACACTGATGCTGATCGGGCTGGTAATGTTGATGATAGGAAATCAACCAGTGGTGGTTGTTTCTATGTTGAGAACTGTATAGTTTCTTGGCAGAGTAAGAAACAAAGTTCCATATCACTCTCTACCACCGAGGCTGAATACATTGCAGCATGCAATGCATGCACGTAACTTGTATGGATGAAAAGAATGTTTAGCGATTATAGAATTGCACAAGACTCTATGATTTTATATTGTGATAATTTCAGTGCAATTAATATATCTAAAACTCCTATCTAACATTCACAAACCAAGCATATTGACATTCGATATCATTACATTTGTGAATTAGTGGAACAAAAGATAATTTCTTTGGAATACATTCTGACCGAGACTCAACTTGCTGACATATTCATAAAACCGCTCGACAAAAGCAGGTTTTCTAAATTAAAATTTGATCTTGGTATGTGCAATTTTAATTGATTATTCATACATTTCTATATTATAATGTATATACTTGTTAGTTTGTATGTTTAAATTTTAAAATTTAATGAAAAATACACATTTTTGGTTGTGCACGACTAGTCGAGTACATGTTCGACTAGTCGTGGCATGACCGGTCGAGTAGGTACTCGACCAGTCGTGATATCGCGGGTTTGACCTTTATTTGGAGGAAAATTCCTCTTTTCTTCATTTGAGCTTCTTCTCCAACGGGTCTAAGCACGACCGGTCGAACCCATCTCCATAGATCTTCAAGGTTAGAGTTCTATTTTCATTTTCCTTATAGATTCAAGTCCATATCACTTCTTTTTTTAAAAAAATAAAAAAAATCTTTAGAGTGATTTATTTCTTGTTTCATTAAGGTTTTTGGGGTTTTCTCATTCTCCAAAATCTGATCTTAAGAAAACCTACTTTACATTTTTTACAACCTCTTGATTTCTTGTATGCCTAATTGCAAATAAATGCTAGAGGTAGAAAGAAAAGTTCTCGTGGTCCTTCAACATCTAGATCGACACTTATCACAAGGCGCCACCTTCGGTCACCCGAAGATGATCCTCCCTATCTACAGGATTTAAGGTTGCGCAATGTAATAGTTGAATGACCTGTGCATGTTGAACATCTTGCTCCATTTGAAATCCTTCCTCTTCTACAAGTTGTAGGATGGGATAACATTCTACATTGGGGTGGGCTGGCATACCGGTTTATTACGCAAGCTATGTTTGCATGTATTTCTGATTTCTCAACTGAAAATTTAACTTTTATTATAGCAACTAGAGAAGGCCCTTTTACAGTAGACCACCATATGATTTCTGGGCTAATGGACATACCTATCAATGATGAAGGTATTCCAATTAGTACTCTAGTAGCTAAACCATCTGAATCAGAAAAATGCATGCTTACTAGAGCATTATGCAATATAGATGCGTAATGGAGTCAAAATGGGAATGCACTCGCTTCAAAGTACTTGTTATCCAGATACAGGGTCTTTTATAAGATATTTATTTCAAATCTTTATCCTTGGTCTGGTAACAAAAATGAACTCACCTCTTTTATGGTTCGGATCATGCATTCTGTCATCTCTGGAACGAATGTGTGTCTCCCTTCTTTAATATGTCATTCCATTATACAATTCCGTCTCCTTTATGGACACAGCGATATCCCTTTTGGATCTCTTATGACTGTTTGACCACTAATATGTTAGTAGCTATGCCTATTGGAGAAGCTTCCATTCAACACTTTATTTTCAACAACTCCAATATCAACAAAATGAATTTGAGGTTGGCTGATGGCCAAGTCAATGTGGGTGTTGGTGGAGCTGAAGCAGTGAATGAAGAAGAAGGTGGCGATTTACCTCTAGTGATATTAACATGGATGATATCTTTGATGAGATCAAATCAGATTCTACGGCTGACCCTGATTATCAGCCTTTTGATTTTGCTGAGAGGTTGAATTCTCTTGAGGAACAGGTGGCTCAGATTCGTGTAACTCAGGATTCACAATTTGCTTATATGCATAAATATATGAGGCACATTAATAAGGGTTTACATCAGATTAATCCATCTATTCCTGTTCCCTCTTTAGAATCTGATTAGTATTTTCTAATCTTGGTTTGTAATAATATTAATACTTAGATTTGTTTTGTCTTTTGAGATATTACTTGAACTTAACTTAACTTAATAGTACTTGGTTGATCTTGGTTAATTAAGATTGAACTTGGCTTGCTTTTGGATTTGATATTTTTTTCTATCTTGATCATTTATTCCTCAATACTCTTCTTAATCTTCCTTATATATCTACTTCTATTTATATTACTTGGTTCCTTCCTTTGTCATATTGTGACATAAAGGGGGAGAATTTTGGCATGCATAATTTAAGGTGATTGTGGTATATTTGTATATGGCATGTGGAATGTGGATGAATTGATTGTGAATGTTTCCATTCTGTGAAGGGGAGTTAAGTAAGGGGGAGTATTGTGAAATTGATTGTTGGTGGAAGTAATGTGAGTTGATGAATGTGCATTGATGATGCTTTCTTTCTTTTTATACCTGGTGCATGATTCTTTATGCGTATATTGCTTATGTTTGTATGGAGTGTGTTTTGTCACAAATTTGACAAAGGGGGAGATTATAAGTGTTAAGGTTCCTAGCTCCTATAATTGTCAAATTTTGTAGTGTCAAAACCTCTCTTGGAATCTATGTCTTGTGTAGCTCATATACATAATGAAGTCTATGCATCTCTCAAGAGAAAGGGTCTTTTGTTCAAGAACTTCAAAAGCAATCAATAGTAAATTCAAGCTTTCAAGATTTAAGAGTTCAAAGCTTCGTACAAGTCAATACAATGTCCTTAGACGTTGATACTCAAGTTCAAGCTTGAATGTTAGTCAATTTCAAGCTTCAAGAGTCTCAAGCTCAAGCATCAACCTAAACCCTTGGTTATTCTGGTACATTTGAAGTTGATGCTTCAACTTTAATTCTTAAAATCTAGTAATGTAACACCCTGAAAATCGGGGGTCGTGTATAAACTCAACTCCCGAGTTCCAGACCGTCACTTATGCAACAAAAATGGTTATGTAACATCCCGAAAATCGGGGGGTCGAGCAAAAACCCAACTCCCGAGTTCCAAAATGTTATTTATGCAACATAGATATGTATGATTGAATGTTGTCTGTGATAATGTATTAAACATGAGTGAGGTTAAGCCAGAACAGCATATCATACTCCAGAGACAATGAAATTTGCAAGCGGAAGACTGTAATAGTATGTATAACGTACATAAACTGTTGTATGTCTCCAGAGTGTGAATATATTACCAGGTTATACACATACATGTATACTTTAAAAGTAAACAAAATGAATATACATGAGGGCGCTAAAAATTCAAAATGACAAATGTCAGAGTATCTAATCAACCTCCCTGCAATCCCGTCAATCAGAACACGCATAAAGGAGGAATCCTCCTTCTCATCATCAAGTCCAGCTCCGCCTCACAAACCGTGCCATCATCTGCAATCACAAAAGGGACTGGTGGGTGTCCGGAAACACCATCCCGTAACGTGGGAGTGAGTGATCAACTCAGTGGGATAAGAGAGCAGGGATTAGCATGTTCACAATTCAATCACGCGATAATAGTAAAGCAGTAAATCAGACAATCCTAATACTGTTGTTAATGCAAGATGACATGACGTGATGTATGCCCTCACCGACGATCACCCTCATGCGGCAACATCTTACGACCGCGGCATGCCGCACTCCCTCAATTGCTCCACATCTTCCAGGCACATGCAATGTCATGGTGATATGATTACCTAGTTGTTATTAGTCCATTCAAACAGCAGGATTGGGAAACTAAGGTACTTCCCTTGTATCAATCCCAACACAGATCCTGTCTAGGGTCGTCACTCCTAGTAATCTCATACGATGTATATTTCGTAGGTCACTGCAAGGGCTGCCAGGGCTGTTGCTCGCACTCGTTGCACCGCTCCCCCATCACCTTATCAATACAGGCCTACTGTACTCTACTGCACGGAAGGGTCGTCGCCTCCCGTGGACTCAGAATACGCTCGCGGTCACTACAAAGGGCTCGTCTCCTGATCAGTGTAGGCCGACAGCTAGAATATAGTGTCCCATACCACCATAATCTGCTCACGAGTCTAGGTACTCACTGGTCACTACGGGGAGGTTTGTGGCCCCAGCGTAGGCCGACAGCTCGACCACGGTGTCCCATACCACCATGCCCGGCTCATGAGTCTTCGTGGATCAAGGTACCACGGTTAATAGGATTTACAATGGTAAGTTCAGTACCCTAGGTTCAAGCAGTTATGATACATACAAGGTGAACAAACATCGGCCAGTCGGGTTACTTGACGGGCTCGACTAGCGCGATCGCATCTCGAGTTGAACGACATGAAGTGCGTAAAACACTTCGCGTGGCCTAACCACTGCCGCCAACTCTCAACATGAATCACGTTCATCGACGTGTCGTTCGTGGCTATGACCAGTCAGCCACGAATTCGCTCGGTTACCGACTGCCTGGACTAAGTCAAGTCCCACACATCTATGGAATTACATTAACACTATATACAAAAGTATTGGAATTGAAATACAGCATGTGAGCATGTTAGCACATGTTATAACATTCAACTTAAGCAAATCTTCAAGGCATACTTTCTATGCATAATCAACTTAAGCAAATCTTCAAGGCATACTTTCTATGCATGTAGTGCAATCATGCATAAGGTAAGCATGTAGGAAATCATTTAGGTCAGCATTTTAATCATGAAATCAATCTCAAACTACTACATAACATCATTCAATACAATACATACTAATACAAGCATTTATACAAACACATACACTACACACTTAAGTCCACATATAGTATGTCGACCCAAAGTGCGCAACTTGGAGAATCTCTTCGCCAAACTGATTATGCAAGCATTCCTAACTCACGAATGCGACGACAAACCATGTCAATCACGTCAGCAAAATATGCATGTAGACCGTACTTCCTACAAATGACTAAAATGCCCTAAATCTCATATTCTTCGTTAATTTACGAAACAGGAAACGGAGAGCATGTTGTACATGTCAAACGGCGATGCCGTCGATAATCTACTATTAAACGACATTGAAAGCGTTGTAAACTATCAATCAAAGCGTCTAAAATCCTCACCTAGTCTCTTACGGTTGCGAGATTTTGAACGGAGCGTGTACGCTTCGTCTACGGCGGTAGGAAAGCCTGATTTATGGAATACGTTAGCTAACATGTTAAGCGTCTAAGCAAACCCTAAATCAGCAAGTTTTTGGGATTATTCTATACCTGAAAAATGGAGAAATCACCAGCCAGGTGATTGGAATGAAGTGTTGAAGCAGCAACTGTCAGGGGTCGGAAGCGGGAAAAATCTCCTCTTCCCTTTCTCTCAAACTCTCTCTCTTTTTCTCTAGGGTTTGTGAATTTCGGATGGGAAGGAGAAATGAGGGTTTCAACCCCTTTTATAAGCTTGAAAACGCTGAAAATAGGCTCCGGGACGAAGTTTACTTAATGCCTATCCATTTCGGGGCTGTTTCGGTCCAAAAACTGCTTTCTGGTGGTCCCCTGGTCGATTGCGATCAGACTTAAGCTCATGGGTACCAGATGTACCTCGTATTAAGTTTTCAGTCTGGCAGGGTTCGCAGATCGCACGTGGCGGACCAGTTTCAGTTCAGCGGTCACCGCACATAGATCAGGGCTGAAAGTCTCATGATAATAAATAGAAATTTTTCCTGATCCGAGGGTGTAATCTGGATGAATTCTGACGGTCAGAACGCTTAATACTGACGCGTCAAGTTGTGTGCCAGATTTGAATTTGAAATTCCAAATTCGTCCCTATTCGCGGTCGCTTCAGTCCGGGTTCAACGAAATCGTCTGTGATTATCGGTTTGACTTGATTTTCGAGATGATTGTCAAGTCCAGCTGGGCGGTTCTAACGGTCTAAGATAGGAGGTATCGGACCTTCGACGCGCGGTCTAAATCCAATATAAAAATTCAATGTGGTCCAGAGGACAAGCTCGCTTAGAGTTTGATCCGAGGTTATAGAGTATTCTAGAGTCATTGGTTCTACTCGATTTGGGTCTTGTAGAACGTATTTAAAGTGATCAGGGACTGTTTCCCAGCCACTCCAACGTTGCGCTAGCTAACTTATGCTTAGTTTCTAAAGAAATTTATCCTAAGTGGTTTCTTTGGCTATGGCATTGGGTTCTGAACGATTTTTCAGGTGTTTTAATTGACCCACTGCCTAAGGACGTCAAATCCCAGATTAGCCAAAATCCAGGGTGTTACAATCTACCCCCCTTAAAACACAATGTCGTCCCCGACATTGGTGAAGGGCAAGGAGTACTTTCTCTAAGGAAGGTTCAAATCCTATTTAATAACCTAATCGTACATATAACCTAAATCAAATGTTTCGATCCTGGGCCAGTGGGAAAGAGGCCAACCACTCTTCCGCTGCGCCACACTGATTGAACGGCAGTGTTGACTAATCCTAACTGGATTGGACTTAATACGTTCTACCCCCCTTAAAACTTGGTTCTACTTAAAGTCTAAGAATCGTTGCATCGATCCGTATATCAGAACGGGGCGTACCTTAGGGGCTATCCTTAACCTTTCTCTACATGGTTTTAAGTCCTTGCCATTTCCCAAAGACAATGTGATCCTGTTTAGTTGTAGATGGTTGGGCCATCACAGAAGAAAGGTTGTGTAGTGGGTCTAAGCCGGATACGTTGAACCTTCTGTCTAATCAGGACAGAAAATGTGTTGTATCAGTTCTTAATCCAAGTCGATGCCGATCCTCTGCTTGATCAGAGCATTGGATTCATTGGTAACCACTAGGAGTAAGAAATCGACTCAAACCGCGAATACATCGCTTACATGTAGTTCCTTTACTCTGCGTTCCCGAATGCAATAAGTCCTTGGGAAAGGCAATTCTAAGGGGCGTGCTAGTTCATTCTAAGTTCAATCTGAGGGAGTTATAAATGTTCCCTGAGAGTGTATGGTTCCTTCCTATGGGCAACAACAGGAGTCTATAAGTCATAAGGGGATCTATCCAAGGAAGGGAGTCTCATTCCAATCAAAATTAACCTATCATTCCTTAACATATACAGGCTTTACCCTACTCTAGGTAACTAGTAGGCTAGTCCGTAACTCAGTAGCTATAATCTAAAGCTTAAGATTATACGGTAAATGGCTTTCCATACCATTTCTACTACAGAGAGTTGTTCTATCGCTTAGGGTCAAGATTGTCTAAATGGAATTGGATTTCCTATGTCGTCAGACTCTTCAAATCTAGGGTGGGGTGGGATAAAAACTAATTTGTAGGCTGAATCCCGGGAGTTACAATACTCCCGATCCAGGGACAATACCTTACAGTGAAATGAGACGGCATGCACTCCATTCCACAAATTTTGGCTACATTAAGCCCAAACCACAACACAAACATTCACATAACAAGTCGAAAAGCATCATGCATTTCATTAAACCAAAATTGTCATAATATAAGGGATATCTCCCTATAAGTATCATGACAAAAAAGTACATGGGAGCTATGTCAGTCAGCTACTACAGCAACATAGGTAAACTACCAGCCTTATCAGGCTTACAAAACACAACTTAAAACAGGAAATGACTAACTACTGATAATAACATCAAAGATTGCATCGCTAGTCGGAGTCTGGTGATGGAGGAGGAGCGCCCTTATCCTGTAAGCAACATAGGATCGCCTTCAAGGTGCGAGTCACCTTGTCAAATTTCTTCTTTGTAACGGCCTTGGCATCAGCGACCTCTGCGCGAAGTTCTTGGACTTCCCTTCGCAAAGCGGTCTGACTCTCCTCCATCTGAGCAATGCGGTCGTCGATAGTAGCCTGCGCAGAAGGAGGAGGGCTCTCATCAGTATCCTGAGCCTCCTCTTCTGCTTCTTCCTGAGCTTCTTCCTGAACCTCTACTCTAGGTTCTTCTTCGCTTTGATCTTCCTCTTCATCAAAGTCATCCCCACTATCCCTTTCAAGTTGATTTTCACGGTATTGTGACCCAATCTTCATCTTAACCATTGTCGACTCATCGATGGTGTGAATCGATACCGGCAATTCGGGCCCAAGTCTATAGGCAAACTCAAGCGCAATCTTGCAAATAAGTCGGCCAAAGGGAAGCGATTCGGATGTTCTTCTCGACCTGGCTATGAGAACTATCTGCCGTAAGATGAAAGTGGCCATACATACGTTCTCTCCCTGGGCCACCAGAAATAAGAAATCTACCATAAGACGTGTACATTCAATGCAGTTCGTCGACCTGGGATAGACATTGAACGTGCAGATATGATGCAGCAGGCACAAATCCTCAGACATGTACGTCGCCTTGAGGCTATTATTAGGCTGCCATGGAACCAACTTACCACACAGAAACCTGGTGCGGCGATCTCGTTCACGTCTAGTCCTCAAATTCTTCTCACTAGGATGCACATCACCTAGAGGCACGTTGAGAAGTCGCGCAACCAATCGGACGTCGATCGTAGCCATCCGATCCCTACCAAAAGGGATTTTGAACTGCAAAGGCTCCAAGGTAGGACTCTGGATGCTAGCATAGAAGGCACGAACAGTGCTCACATTAGCATGAGCGCGAGCTTCAAAGATCGGTCCCCAGTGAGCAGCTTCAATGCGTTCGAACAATAGATATTCGCCGAACAATCGTCCATCTACGTCCGCCTCAAATAACACTCTACGATCAGTGTATTCGCCATGAGGCGTCTCTGATAAAATGGTTCGTCCAAGGTGTGCATGGGGATCCAAATCCCGCTTTGTACGGCACTCCAGGACTACAGCTGGACCTGCGGCGGTGCTTGAACTTGCGGCACCACCCCGCGGTCTTCTCGATCGAGCAGGGCGGCTCGGCCCAGCCTCGTCTGTTGCAGTTTTTCTCTTACCCATCAAAGACAGGATGGATGAGAGTGACAAAAGACCCAAAATGGCTTCCACGAAAGCCATGGAAAATGCCGAAAATGCGGAGAAATGGCTGCCCAATCTGAGAAAAGGAAATCTAGGCGTCGTAGAGGGTTGCTTCAAGCTTCCCAAGGCTGTAGTTTCAAAGAGAAATGCAAACAAAAAGATGGGATGGAGCACCTCACGATTTCAGCTATATTTGGGGGATTTTGGAGCTCCAAATGGTGAGATCTTCAAGGAAAGAGGTTGCCAACACCCAATAAGTGATGGGTGGTGGTCGGTTTTGGCCAAGGAGGATCCTAGAAGTGGTTTGGGACGGTGGGGTTTGGAATGGGTTGCTGAAAATCGAAACTAGGGCTATGTAGGGGGCTGTTTGTGAAGGAAGGGTAAGATTTGGGGGTTTTTATGAGGTGGGAGGTATATAGGGAGGGTGTGGACCCCATTTAGGGGCGTGCGCCCGAAGAACGGCTCAAATGGGCACCGCCGGTCGGCGATGCATCGCCCGACCGGCGATGGCATCGCCAGCCAACTTTCAAGTTGGCCGGTGGGACCCCATGGGTCTGGTCCCCCATGGTCCCAGGGTCCCAAAAAGTTAGGTCCCACCCCTTAGTTCACAATAATTTGGTCTGTATGAGCCCAAACATGTGTTCGGGGTCTTCCGGGTCCACATCGCAATCCCGAATACCAAACTATATGATGCAGAATATGAATTTGGGGTAGAAGGAGCCAGTACACCTATCTAGATCCTTAGTTGCTAAAGAAAGTGAAGTTAGAATGGCCTTATGTCCATTTTTCATGAAATTTTACTATTCACTGTAAAATTTTGTGAAGGCACTTATTTGTGTTATTTTCACACTATGTTTGATGCCTAACATGAAATGGATAAGAAAGAACTGAAGGTTGGAGTGTTTAGAGGAGGAATTTTGAGAATTTTTTGGTGAAACGGGGTTTTTAAGCCCTGGCGATTGATTACTGGAGTCGTGGTCATCCCACGGCCCAAGGATTCACTTTTACGGTTTAAAACTGCTCATAGGACGTCTCCACCCGACTTCCTACAACTTAGAAGTGATTCGGGTTGCTTTACGCGACCCGAGATACATTACAGACTCGATCTTGCGATCGATCCTATTAGACTTCGCCTATCGGCGAATCTGCGATCCTAGAAGTATTTCTAGACCCTTCTCGCACCCACCTAAGTCAAAGGAAGCGACAGCGTACGTCGCAAGACCATAACCCAGGCCCAGTATGCTCTCATTCATGCTCTGATACCATCTGTAACACCCTGAAAATCGGGGGTCGTGTATAAACTCAACTCCCGAGTTCCAGACCGTCACTTATGCAACAAAAATGGTTATGTAACATCCCGAAAATCGGGAGGTCGAGCAAAAACCCAACTCCCGAGTTCCAAAATGTTATTTATGCAATATAGATATGTATGATTGAATGTTGTCTGTGATAATGTATTAAACATGAGTGAGGTTAAGCCAGAACAGCATATCATACTCCAGAGACAATGAAATTTGCAAGCGGAAGACTGTAATAGTATGTATAACGTACATAAACTGTTGTATGTCTCCAGAGTGTGAATATATTACCAGGTTATACACATACATGTATACTTCAAAAGTAAACAAAATGAATATACATGAGGGCGCTAAAAATTCAAAATGACAAATGTCAGAGTATCTAATCAACCTCCCTGCAATCCCGTCAATCAGAACACGCATAAAGGAGGAATCCTCCTTCTCATCATCAAGTCCAGCTCCGCCTCACAAACCGTGCCATCATCTGCAATCACAAAAGGGACTGGTGGGTGTCCGGAAACACCATCCCGTAACGTGGGAGTGAGTGATCAACTCAGTGGGATAAGAGAGCAGGGATTAGCATGTTCACAATTCAATCACGCGATAATAGTAAAGCAGTAAATCAGACAATCCTAATACTGTTGTTAATGCAAGATGACATGACGTGATGTATGCCCTCACCGACGATCACCCTCATGCGGCAACATCTTACGACCGCGGCATGCCGAACTCCCTCAAGTGCTCCACATCTTCCAGGCACATGCAATGTCATGGTGATATGATTACCTAGTTGTTATTAGTCCATTCAAACAGCAGGATTGGGAAACTAAGGTACTTCCCTTGTATCAATCCCAACACAGATCCTGTCTAGGGTCGTCACTCCTAGTAATCTCATACGATGTATATTTCGTAGGTCACTGCAAGGGCTGCCAGGGCTGTTGCTCGCACTCGTTGCACCGCTCCCCCATCACCTTATCAATACAGGCCTACTGTACTCTACTGCACGGAAGGGTCGTCACCTCCCGTGGACTCAGAATACGCTCGCGGTCACTACAAAGGGCTCGTCGCCTGATCAGTGTAGGCCGACAGCTGGAATATAGTGTCCCATACCACCATAATCTGCTCACGAGTCTAGGTACTCACTGGTCACTACGGGGAGGTTTGTGGCCCCAGCGTAGGCCGACAGCTCGACCACGGTGTCCCATACCACCATGCCCAGCTCATGAGTCTTCGTGGATCAAGGTACCACGGTTAATAGGATTTATAATGGTAAGTTCAGTACCCTAGGTTCAAGCAGTTATGATACATACAAGGTGAACAAACATCGGCCAGTCGGGTTACTTGACGGGCTCGACTAGCGCGATCGCATCTCGAGTTGAACGACATGAAGTGCGTAAAACACTTCGCGTGGCCTAACCACTGCCGCCAACTCTCAACACGAATCACGTTCATCGACGCGTCGTTCGTGGCTATGACCAGTCAGCCACGAATTCGCTCGGTTACCGACTGCCTGGACTAAGTCAAGTCCCACACATCTATGGAATTACATTAACACTATATACAAAAGTATTGGAATTGAAATACAGCATGTGAGCATGTTAGCACATGTTATAACATTCAACTTAAGAAAATCTTCAAGGCATACTTTCTATGCATAATCAACTTAAGCAAATCTTCAAGGCATACTTTCTATGCATGTAGTGCAATCATGCATAAGGTAAGCATGTAGGAAATCATTTAGGTCAGCATTTTAATCATGAAATCAATCTCAAACTACTACATAACATCATTCAATACAATACATACTAATACAAGCATTTATACAAACACATACACTACACACTTAAGTCCACATATAGTATGTCGACCCAAAGTGCGCAACTTGGAGAATCTCTTCGCCAAACTGATTATGCAAGCATTCCTAACTCACGAATGCGACGACAAACCATGTCAATCACGTCAGCAAAATATGCATGTAGACCGTACTTCCTACAAATGACTAAAATGCCCTAAATCTCATATTCTTCGTTAATTTACGAAACAGGAAACGGAGAGCATGTTGTACATGTCAAACGGCGATGCCGTCGATAATCTACTATTAAACGACATTGAAAGCGTTGTAAACCATCAATCAAAGCGTCTAAAATCCTCACCTAGTCTCTTACGGTTGCGAGATTTTGAACGGAGCGTGTACGCTTCGTCTACGGCGGTAGGAAAGCCTGATTTATGGAATACGTTAGCTAACATGTTAAGCGTCTAAGCAAACCCTAAATCAGCAAGTTTTTGGGATTATTCTATACCTGAAAAATGGAGAAATCACCAGCCAGGTGATTGGAATGAAGTGTTGAAGCAGCAACTGTCAGGGGTCGGAAGCGGGAAAAATCTCCTCTTCCCTTTCTCTCAAACTCTCTCTCTTTTTCTCTAGGGTTTGTGAATTTCGGATGGGAAGGAGAAATGAGGGTTTCAACCCCTTTTATAAGCTTGAAAACGCCGAAAATAGGCTCCGGGACGAAGTTTACTTAATGCCTATCCATTTCGGGGCTGTTTCGGTCCAAAAACTGCTTTCTGGTGGTCCCCTGGTCGATTGCGATCAGACTTAAGCTCATGGGTACCAGATGTACCTCGTATTAAGTTTTCAGTCTGGCAGGGTTCGCAGATCGCACGTGGCGGACCAGTTTCAGTTCAGCGGTCACCGCACATAGATCAGGGCTGAAAGTCTCATGATAATAAATAGAAATTTTTCCTGATCTGAGGGTGTAATCTGGATGAATTCTGACGGTCAGAACGCTTAATACTGACGCGTCAAGTCGTGTGCCAGATTTGAATTTGAAATTCCAAATTCGTCCCTATTCGCGGTCGCTTCAGTCCGGGTTCAACGAAATCGTCTGTGATTATCGGTTTGACTTGATTTTCGAGATGATTGTCAAGTCCAGCTGGGCGGTTCTAACGGTCTAAGATAGGAGGTATCGGACCTTCGACGCGCGGTCTAAATCCAATATAAAAATTCAATGTGGTCCAGAGGACAAACCCGCTTAGAGTTTGATCCGAGGTTATAGAGTATTCTAGAGTCATTGGTTCTACTCGATTTGGGTCTTGTAGAACGTATTTAAAGTGATCAGGGACTGTTTCCCAGCCACTCCAACGTTGCACTAGCTAACTTATGCTTAGTTTCTAAAGAACTTTATCCTAAGTGGTTTCTTTGGCTATGACATTGGGTTCTGAACGATTTTTTAGGTGTTTTAATTGATCCACTACCTAAGGACGTCAAATCCCAGATTAGCCAAAATCCGGGGTGTTACAAGTAAGGTTGTCTTGCCATAAACCCTTGGTTATTATGGTGTAAGGTTGTCCTTAGAACAACATTTTATCAAGCTCTCAACACTCGTACATTTGAGGTTGTCTTTAAATTCAGCATTATAAGATTGTCAATTACTATCTATATTTAAATTTCGCTGTGAAGTTTTAATTTGGCATAACCCTATTCACCCCCTCCCCTCTAGGACATATAGCTCGACCTTTTTAGATTTCACTCTGTGTAATTTCAAAGAATGACCTAGAGTTTCAGAATATATTTTTTTAGGACGATTTCAGAATTCCTTTTCTTCACTTCTAATCTTTGATTCTCTTCATTCCTCACTTGGTTATCTTAGATTTTTGGTATGTGAATTCTTCAATCTTGGTCTCCTAAGATCCATCCCTTGCATTGGTGATTCTTGAGCATCAAATCCATGCTTTTAGCACCATTTTCAATCCAAGCTCTTAAATTCAACTTGCATCACAAACATGAGTAAAATATAACATTAAGTATTATCATGTTTATAAAACCAAGATATAAATGGAGGATAATATGCAATATTTGACCCTCAACACAATCCCTAACCAGCATTTTGCTAGTCCCAAGAAAAGTATGCGTGAAATAAATCTCAATGCTTAATGTCCAAATCCTCTCTAGGAAAATAATTTTTTGTAGCTCAAGTATGAATGGGTATAATTAAGATACGAAAGTGGGGTTTTGAAAACTTATAGTCAAACCACATAAGAAATCAATCAAGTAAATTCTTTGTTCATTAAATCGAGCATAATTTGCATATTAAGTTTTTCAATGTGCTCAGTGAAAATCAACGTACTTCCTGTACGAATATTATTAGTTCACCATGTTGCCATACTCATTACTTCAAGATTAGTTTGAAACTCAAGTATTGATTCCGAACTTCTCCCCTTTTCCTTCTTTTTCCAGTCTTTGATTTTATATCGATGGTCAATTTTTTATTTATTCTTTTTATTATTTTTCATGACCTCTTTGTCGATGTCCTGTTTTTAAAAACTGGTTCTTTTCTTCTTTTAAGATTGATAAAATTCTCCAGACTCGATTCTTACCATCTATTAATGATTCACATACTAACAATCAAAACTTCCAGTATGTCTTATAGAAGACAAATTAAATGTGTCTTGTGATTTAAATTAACATGATATTCAAACTATCTCTTAATTAATTGAGTGCAAGAACTTAGGTGATAGATTACTTAGTTGATCAAACTCCAATAATACAAAATTCAATCTCTATTTTTATCATACAAAATGTATTCTTAAGCACACAATTCATTGCTTTCCAAACAGATTTCAACTTGAAACATTGAAAATTTTTAAAATTTTTGCTCAAAACTGAGAAAACACTGATTAGTTCACCTAATCCCCCATCCTCAACCGAAAAATCTATATTGTCCTCAATGTGAAAGAAATAAGCATGTAATGTAAAAGAGCCAATAAAAAGAGAAGGAAAGTGATGGAAAGGTAATACTTGAAGAAAGAATTATGAGGCTTTTCGAATGGTCTCAGTGTGAAGATGGGTTAGCATAAGAATTAAACCAATAGAAAGCAAACTATCCTATACAGTGAAAAGAAAACTTTCTTAAATAGCGGAAAGAAAACTATCCTAAATGGTGAAAAGCAAACTATCCTAATCCCTAATTCTTTGAAAGTAATAAACCTAACTAGAAAAACAGGGGAATCACAAGGTTCCTCTTCCGGCCAGTATCTTGATAAATTTCTCAGTAGGTTTCATAATAAGATCATCCAAAACCCTTTTTGCAATAGGCTTGGATGCCCTGGAGTATGATTTTCTAGAGAATTTTATGGACCTCAGTATAAAGTTTCCTTTTAATCTCATGAGGTGTCTAAAGTATATATGATTCACCTGAGACAGAAAGTTTTAAAGTTAGTGCAACATGGTGAATCAGAGACTACAAGTAGATAAAATTTAGAGAAATTCTTAGTAGGTGATGTAGTCTCAACATATTATGAAATTTTAGGCTTTGATTCTGTAAGTGTTATACACACTTTTGTTTCTCAAATTTTAATGAGACAAAACATCTTAAGTGATGGAAAATGGATCTTCGAATGGATCTTCAAGTGGACCTTCAAGAATGCAAGTGGACTTTCAAGAAAGATGGAAAGTTCACCTTCAAGAATGATGGAAAGTTTACCTTCAAGAACAAACCATGAAGATTGAATAAGTGCAATTCAAGCTAAAGAGTATTCAAGTTCTACTACTTTTTTAGTAGAAGATCAAGCTCCACCTTCAAGTAGAAGATTCATTCTATACACTTTAATGTTCAACTTTTTTAGGTATAAATGATCCTAGAAATACCTTAGACTTAGGTGCTTTCAAATTTTAAATTCATAGGGGTTTTCATACTTTAATTAGGCTTTAGTTCGACTAGTTTAAGCCTTGGTTCGACTAGTCCTAGCTTTGGTTCAACTAGTCCAAGAAAAACTTCAATCAGTCTAAGATTCAAACTAAAAAAATGGATATTTGTGGTGGTTTCTTGACCAGTTGAGTAGGTTGTGTCACGCCTCAAACCCGAAAATCAAATTCATAGGAATCCCAATCGCCGAATTTGGTGCCAATAGCCTCCGTAGTACCCCATTCTCGGCTCCCAGCACCCATATGCTAGGTTTTGATCCTGGGATCATACAAGGAAGATTTTTCTAATGTACATTTTTTACTTGTAAGAAGCATAACCACAAGTATACCTAAATCACAAAGGTAACATCATCATCACATATCCACTAAACATTTGAATATAGTGCTGAAAAGGAAATACATATATCAAAAATCAAAGCTTCAGAGGTCCGCTGCATGCCTCAAGCTCCATGTTGCTGAAACCTAACACCGCCTGCACACATCTATCATGCATAAGCTTATAGAAAGCTTAGTGGGTAATGAAAGTGTGTGAGCAGAATATGCGTGCTCATAATATAATATTAGAGTAAGCAAAAATTTTAACATGTCAACGAGTCATCTAGTATCAGAGTAAGCAATATAAATCAGTTATACAAATGAGGAGTCAAAGAGAGCCAAATTTCAAATGGAGAGGGTACAATGTAATATGTAAATCTTGTTAAGTTCGTCTAAGTCATATAAGTGTAGAAACATAGCAACACAAAATGTCATATGCCATGAATGTAATGCAATATGCGGTGCGAATGACCATGTAGGAGTATGAAGTCGGGATGATGGTACGTAGTATCGCAGGCTATGGGGTCCATCATAAGGGACTTCTATCTAAACTAGTCTCATACCTAAATTTGAATAGTCAGACTCAATGTGGTAAACTCTTGATCTCAAGTTAGTCGCGCGCCCCAACTGAAATCCTGGCCATTACGAAGGTACACGTAACAAATAGTTGCGCACCACCAGCCCGAGTGGATAGTGAATGAATGAATGAATGAGTATGCAACTCCTGCTCAGTAAGTCCACATATCAGCACGGTTCCTCTCTGGGATCATCACCAGGGTTTAGTACACTCCAAATAGCACTACCCCTCTCCCAGTAGCACAGTCCAAGTGAGTGTAAGAAACCTCACTATCTGCTTGGCCAATAGTCTGTCAATACCTATCCGGCATGTCGATAGTGAACCCATTCACGAGGTGTTCAAACTCAGCCTAGTAATGCCCCCTACCCTTGGGCGGATAAGGCCACATCCCCTCCCAACCGACCATGACACAGTGGGAGACACGGCCTTCTGGTATTCGACACTCGGGCACTCATGTATCCACTCGGTCTCGATGTTGGGGCATCCTTTAGTACCAAGAGGGTTTAAGTATTTTCACTAGGGCCATCTGTGGTAGCTCGATGCTAGAAAAAATTTTCACTGTCCCGTCTAGCCATCCACGATATGCCTGTGGAGGCTACGACCCTTATGTCGCTAAGGCGTAAAGTAATCACAGCTCACAATGTAAGATGCATGAGTCATACAATCTAGTCATGCATCAATCCCGCACATCTCGTGCACTCATGTGAGACAATCTTCACCTATTAGGGAGTCTCATAACAACCAACACTATGGCATATGCAATCGTCAATCATGTCTCATAACAAACATGCAGATGATGTGTATGGGTATGTATCATGATGTTATCTTGTCACATACTCATAATCGGTATCAATAACCGGCATCAACAATCGACCTCGACAATGTAGACATCTAACCAACATTGTCCTAAGGAATGACCCACGTAGAGCCAAACATATAATGGGCCCACGGCCTCACACAAAGGCCTAATATATAACACAGTGGGTCTTACCCAAGGGCTACATATACACAACGGGTAGGCCCTGCTCACGGGCCTTAAATACATGACATGTGGGCCCTACACATGGGTCTCGAATACATCAAATGGGCCATGCATCATGGGCCCAATACATATCACAATGGGCCTTGCCCATAGGCCACGAATACATCACAATGGGCCCCAACTATGGGTCGTATATACATCATATAGGTCTTGATAATAAGCCTCGGCCTCAACAATCGAAATTGACACTCGAAATTGACCTTAATACTTAGCCTCGACAATCGGAATCAGCCTCGATACTCGGCTTCAACAATCGGAATTGACCTCAACAAATCGAAATTAGCCTCGATACTTGGCCTCGACAATCGAAATCGGTCTCGATACTGGTCTCGACAAATCAAAATCGGCCTCGACAATCAGAATTGGCCTATACAATTTGCCTTGACAAATCGGAATCGGCCTTGATACTGGTCTCGACAAATCGGAATCGGCCTCAATACTCGGCCTCGACAATTAGAATCGGCCTATACAATTGGTCTTAACAAATCAAAATCGGCCTCAATATTAGTCTCGACAAATCAGAATCGGTTTCGATACTTGGTCTCGACAGATCAGAAATGGCCTCGATACTTGGCCTCGATAATCAAAATCGGCCTCGATACTCAGTCTCGACAGATCAGAAATGGCCTCGATACTTGGCCTCGACAATCAGAATCGTCCTATACAATCAGCCTTGATACGTGGCCTCGACAATCGGAATCGGCCTCGATACTTGGTCTTGACAATCGGAATCAGCGATCAGTCATGATAATCAGAATCGGCAAATCAGTCATAACAATTGGAATCGGTAATCGGTCATGATAATTATAATTGGTAATACATAGGGGCTAAGGGAAGGTCACAATATGGACACTTAACCATCATCATCCATCATTGTGGCCATTTAACCAAAATTTCTCCCAAGGAGTGGCCCACATAGAGCCAAATGAATAGTGGGCCCATGGCCTCACACAATGGCCTAATGTACATCACGATGGGCCTCACTCAAGGGCCTAATATACATCACAGGTGGGCCCTGCACGTGGGCCTCATACACATCAAATGGGCTGTATCAATGGGCCTCACTAATGGGCCTCATAGATGGGCTACAAATATATCAAGGTGTGCCTCATAGATGGCCACAAAATACATCAAAGTGGGCCTGACGAATGGGCTACAAAATACATCAAAGTGGGCCCAATGGATGGGCCACAAAATACATCAAAGTGGGCCCGACAAATGGGCCACAAAATACATCAAAGTGGGCCTATGGATGGGTCACTAAAATACTCCAAAGTGGGCCTGACGGATGGGCCACAAAATACATCAAAGTGGGCCTGACAAATGGGCCACAAAATACATCAAAGTGGGCCCGACAAATAGGCCACAAAATACATCAAAGTGGGCCCGACACATGGGAGCTTGGATTACATCTAAAATCATTTCAATAGTTGTAGGTTGCAACATGTGTATTACTGTGCACAATCATTTCATGGGGCACACGGCCCACCAATGATGATTAGCATCGTCTAAACATTCTCCAAGTAAATCAGCACCATCCAAACCTTGGACAACATCGTCCAAACATTGTCCAGCACTGTATAACTTAATCTAGGTAGTGTAGATTAAAATAAATAAATCAAGGGGGGTCCCACTGTCGTGATCAAGTGGACGGTGAGGGATAAAATACATATCTCATGACTAAACCCACTGTCCTAGATCATGGACGATGGGATATAGAATATACACCAAGGTGGGTCCACCCTCACACGTGCCACACGTGTGGGGTGGTCCCACGTCCCAAATAGAGGGATGGCTGGATAAACAGATATATTAGGGTGGGCGTCACACCACCGTCCAGATGGATGGTGTGGTTGTAAAACATATACATCAAGGTGAATCCCACCAGCCCACACGTGTGGGGTAGGCCGACTGTAACATTTATTTTCCATTCAATCTGTCCGTAAGGTCACTAAGACCTGAATAAAAATAAAATAAAATAAAGAATAATTTCATGTTGGCCTAAAACTTCTATGACTCAAAAGATTTTTAATGGAAAACGTTCAATACCCCACTCCCTTTCATAGTGTGGACCACTTAAGCCTCATGTATGGCTGATTTTTGGGATATCCCCATGCCTTAAGGGGACCCATCAAATGCATGGTGTGGATACTCCACATGCATCATGGTGTGGCTTGAGGTGGGGCCCATTCTCCCTAGCGGTCCTAAGCAGCAGGACACTGCAGGATGTCAGGGGCTACAGCGTCCAGAGACCTCATAATTTGTTTTGATATTTTTTTTTATTTTTATGAGGATTTTCATAGGTGGGGCCTACATCAGGAGGATCCGACCCAGCCGTTGGATTCTATGGCTCAAGACAGTCTAAGCGAGCCTAATATTCAGTATGTTTAAGTGTATGGAAATATTAGAGTGGATTTTAACGGTAAAAACCACTATTTTCCAAGATATGGCCCACCAGATACTCGAATTGACTTCACTTTTTTGGCTCAAAGCCTAAATTGATATGGGGAACGGGATGGACAGCGTGGATTAGATCAATGCATCAAGGTGGGGCCAGCATGAATGGCCCACCCAAAAGCCTTAAAATTAAAATGCTTTTTGGTGTGAGTACACCTCACTATCTGATCACACTTCACTGCTGGCTACGTCCAAACCGTCTGGATGAAACCCACAGCACACGGTGGGTCCCTTTGTCCCAGATGGACGATGTGGACACCACACGTGACTTACGTGGTCCCACTTTTGATGGACGTCCTGGGTAAAATACATACTTCAAGGTGGGTCCCACATGAACGTGGCCCACCTGATTTGGATCAATATGAGATTTGTGTTTTCCCAACGCCAATAAGGTAGGGCCCACATGGCCTATACGGTGTGGATTTCACACGTACAGCATGGTGGGTCCCACTTCACGTCATCATTATCATCAAAGAAAAGTAAAGAGAGAAAGAGAGAAAGATCGGTGAGAAGGGGAGGGACCCTACCACTATGGGCCCTCCCTAAACAATGCAAACATCAAGATGGGTCCCACCATATGTGGGCCCTCAAATTAGAAATCAAATAAATAAAATCACCCACCTTATGATCTTCTTCTTCCTCCTTCCACCAACGCGTTCAAGAGCTTCAAGGGGTGTGATTCAACGGTTGAGATCGATTTTGGAGGGAGGGATTGGGTGGTAGGGAGTGGGCCACACTAGTTTCTCTCATGGAGGCCATGGACGTACAAACTCTCATGGTTCCTGGGATAAAATGAGAGAGAAAGATGAGAGAGAGAGAGAGAGAGAGATGATGGGAGAGAAGTGATGGTGAGTGATGTAAGTAGGTACTTTATTGTAAGAAAAGGTTGACTTTTGGGGATGGTGGTTGTACTTGAGGATGGGTGTGAGTGATGGGAGTGTACTTAACATTTACTGTGATGGATTCTCTTAGGATTTGCAACGCGCGGTGTTTTCCTTGAACTGAACGCGGACCTACATCTCTTGGCCCGGGTATCACCTCGGCGCGCAAGACGCGGCGTCGGAACTGCAGCAATGGCACTGTTGCACAGGTACAAGTTTTGAGTCAAGTCGACTTCGATATGCAGGACTCGGCTTAAGATCACTCGTAAATATCAGATACAAGTCGAGGGTTGCTAGAATTCGACCGGGAGGACCGCGGAAGCCTACGGAACGGTACGGTTTAGGATACGAGCCTTACAAGTTACTCGACTAGTGGAAGGAACACCTTCAACCAGTCGAAAGGTGCTTAACTCGAAGTCCAGAAACCAATTTTAGGCACCCTCAAACAGTCGAACGAGGCCCTCGACTAGTCGAAGAACTGTTTTATCCAATCGCGCCCAGAATTTAAAATTTGGTTGGATCTTAGAAGAGTCGAAGCAATAGAAATTTAGCTTATAAATAGAGGCCTTCTCTCATTCCGAAATTACCAATCCAAGCTAAGAAAAGCCTTCATTTAGAAAGAGAGAAGTCCCCACTATCATCAAGCTATTGCACGATATTTTATATTTATGTTTATATAGCTTTTGTTTTGATTCTTTGATCTCTAGTTTATGAATCTTACTTTTTAAAAGAGAGTATTCACTCTTCCTTTGGAGATCTAAAGGATTCAAACAAGTAGCTTGAGGTTTGAATTAATTTAAAATTAATTTAGAACCTAAAACCCTTGATTGTTTTACTGGACATTGAACATTCTACATCAAATGAATCGGTTTTATGGGCTACAGCAAGAATATCTTCAAAGAAGAAGATAAGTATCATTTTGTACTTTTGTTTTGGTTTCTTTGAGATATTTAGAAAATTTCATGTATTGGTTTTGACTGAGATAGCTAGAAAATCTCAGCCTGGGGTTTTGTTTGTGATAGCCCATCTAAAAATAAAATTGCATAGGTTTTAAGGTGAATCGATGAAAACCTTGATTATTAGTGAACACCAATATCACGTGGGTTATGATTATTAGGAGTGGAGTAGGTGTGACTGTTTGAGAACAGTTGGTGTACAGACTGAACTACTATAACATCTAGTGTTTGTGGTGAATGGTTTAAGTTTTTGTATATGTGGTGAATGTTTGTAATTTGTTTATGTTTGTGTGGTGAATGCTTGTAATAGATAGCTCTCTCTTGTCTCTTACTTAGTTTGTGATCTTGATCCTTACTACGTTCATGAAATCAGGTTGTCCTACCTAAAACTCTATTTTTAGTATAAGGTTGTCCTATAACCAAAGTTTGAATCAATTTCTCAATACTACTCTTATTGAGATTAGTGATTTATTTATTATTTCTGTACTTTAAAATTTTTATTTGGCTTAGTCTTATTCACCCCCCCCCCCCCCCCCCCTCTAGGACTGTTAGCTCGTCTCTTTCAAGTGGTATCAGAGCTAATAGATAGAGAAATTCCAACTCTCTTAAATAGAGAAAAACTAATGGAACTCTGAAACCCAGAACTATAATGAAATGGGTTCTAAAAGTTACTTGTCTTGTTGCCCACACTACCTTCAAATCTTTTAGTCATTCAAAATGGTACCTGGACAGTGGATGTTCAAGACATATGATAGGTGACAAAGAGATATTCACCAACTTTCAAGAGATGAATGATGGTTCAATTACTTTTGGTGATGGAAGCAACTACAGAATTATATAACAAGGTACGGTTCAACTTTCTAACCTTCCTCCTTTTGAAAATGTTTTATATGTTGAAGGACTTAAACACAATCTTCTAAGTATATCTCAAATCTGCGATAACAAACACAGCATGGAATTTTCTAATCACGGATAGGAGATAACAAATGAGAAAGGTTGTGTGATATTAAATGGTTGTAGGACTTCTGAAAATTACTATATTATCAATGAATCATGCTCTTCTAATTTTTCCTATTACATGGTCCAAACAGACGAAACAGAATTATGACATAAATGTCTTGGACATGTTAACTACCAAAATCTTTATAGATTGAACAAAATAGATCTTATTCAAGGTCTACCCAAATTAAAAAGGGTTGATAAAATATGTGGCGCATGCCAAATTGGCAAAGAAACAAGAAATAGTCACAAGAAAGTGAATTCCTTAGCCACAACCAAACCTCTTGAACTTCTCCATATGGATTTAGTTGGACCAACAAGAACAAAAGGTAGAGGTGGAAAGAAGTATTTTCTAGTTATCGTTGATAATTTTACTAGATTTACTTAGGTAGCCTTCATGAGAAAGAAATTTGAGACTCTAGATGAAGTCAAAAGAATACTGAAACGAATTCAAACTGAAAAAGAATTAAATATAATTAAGATAGAAGTGATCATGGTATTGAATTCAAAAATAGCAATTTTGAGAAATGTTATATAGATTATGGCATATCACAAGAGTTCTCTGCTCCTAAAACACCTCGATAGAATGGAGTTGTTGAAATGAAGAATAGAGTGCTACAAGAGATGACCAATGTTATGTTAAATAGCATGAATTTACCAAAAAACTTGTGGGCTGAAGCTATTAATATTGCATGTTACATTATAAATCGAGTGTGTGTAAGAAAATCAAAAGATAAAAACAACTTATGAGTCATGGTTCAATAAGAAACCAACTGTTAAATACTTTCGAATTTATGGAAGTGTTATATGTTACATAAAAGGGAAAATTTAGGAAAATTTGAAGCTAAGAGTGTTGAAGGAATATTCTTGTGTTATGCCATGAATAGTCGAGCATTTCGTGTTCTTAATAAAAGAATAGGAGTGATTTAGGAATTTATTAATGTTGTAATTGAAAATCACCTAATCACACCCACATCAAGTCTAGATGATGATGAAGTCAACTTTATTAAGAAACCTGACTCTTCATCTAATCCAGTTAATACTGAACTAAGATCAGTCAAAGACTATCTTACTGATATGATATTAGGTAATCTTCTTACTGGTGTACGAATAAGAAAACAGTTAGAGAATATCTATAATTACGTACGTTTGCTTCACTTCTCAAATTGAATCGTCTAATGTAAAAGAAGCACTTACCAATGAAAATTGGATAGTTGTCATGCAAGAAGAGTTAAATCAATTTGTAAGAAATGATGTTTGGTATTTGATTGCAAGACCAATCGATAAACATATAATTAGAACCAAATGGATTTTCAAGAACAAATCTGATGAAATGGAAAATATAGTTAGAAACAAGGCTAGATTGGTTATACAAGAATACACTCATATAGAAGGAATCGATTATGATGAAACCTTTGCACCAGTAGCTCGCCTTGAATCCATCAGATTGTTTATATCTATTACATATTTAAAAAATTCAATATATCAAATGGATGTTAAAAGTGCATTTTTAAATGGTGATTTACATGAAAAGGTTTATGTTGAATAACCTAAGGGTTTCGAGAACCATAAACTCTCAGATAATGTATATCGTCTTAAAAAGGCACTTTAGGACCTAAAACAAGCTCTCAGTGCATGGTATGAGAAATTGACTAAGTTCTTACTCAATCACAACTTTATCATGGGAACGTTGATAAAACTTTATTTGTTGAAAAATATAATGAACACATACAGATTGTACAAATCTACGTTGATGATATTATATATGGTTCTACAAGTACTAACTTGTCCATTGAGTTTATAGAGCTTATGAAATCTAAGTTCGAAATCACTATGGTTGGAGAATTGAATTACTTTCTAGGTTTACAAGTAAAACAACATGAAGATGGTATTTTCATTTCTTAAACTAAATATGCTTTGAATTTGGTAACAAAATTTGGATTCGAGAATGGTAAAAAGTTTGATACTCTTATGAGTACAACTCTTAAACTTTTAAAGGATGAAATAAGTAAAAGTATAGACTCTCGTTTATATCGTAGCATGGTTGGTAGTTGTTGAGGGTCAAATATTGCATATTATCCCTCATTTATATCTTAATTTTAGGAACATGATAATGCTTAATGTTCTATTTTACTCATGTTTGTGTTGTAAGGTGAATTTAAGAGCTTGGATTGAAAAGGGTGTTAAAAGCATGGATTTGATGCTCAAGAATCACCAAGGCAAGAGATGGATCTTAGGAGACCAAGATTGAAGAATTCACATGTCAAAGATCTAAGAAAACCAAGTGACGAATGAAGAGAATCAAAGATTTGAAGTGAAGAAAAGAAATTCTGAAATTGTCTTAAAAAAGCATATTTTAAAACTTTAGGTCATTTTATAAAATTGTGCAGAGTGAAGTCTATTTTGGAAAACTGTGCAAGGAGAAGTCTGTTTTAAAAAATTACATAAATTTGAGGTGGTTTCTAGAGTTTTCCCACTTGGTGCGAAAGTTGGAGTTCCACAACTATAAATAGGACTCCTTAGGATGTTCCTAGGCATCTTCTAAGGTTTAAGGAGTAGAGCAAAAGGGTAGAGAAGCCGTCGCTAAGAGTTTTTCTTCTTCTTCCTTAGTTGTTTTCTTATTTTTCATAAGAGACTTTAGTCTAATCATGTCATGGTTAGCTAAACCTCTTAACTAGGAGTAAGAGGTGAAGCTTGTAGCATGATGGGATGTTTCTATTTTTTTCTTCATGTTCATGTTGAACTCCATAGATTCTAATTTAATCAATGCTTAATGTCCAAAACCTTTGTAGGAAAATAATCTTTTATACACTCAAGTATGAGTAGAATTAAGATATGAAAGTGGAGTTTTGAAAACTTAAAGTTGAACCATATAATCAACCAATCAAGTAAATTCTTTGTCCATTAAATCAAGCATAATTTGCATATCAAGTTTTTTAATATGCTTATTGAAAATCAACTTACTTCTTATACGAATACTATTAGTTCATCATGTTAGCCATACTCATCATTTCAAGATCAATTTGAAACTCAAGTACTGATTCCAAACTTATTCCATTTTCCTTCTTTTTCCAGTCTTTGATTTTATATCGATGGTCAATTTTTTATTCATTCTTTTTATTTTTGCATTCTTTTCCATATTTTTCATTCTTTTTATTCTTTTTCATGACCTCTTTGTCGATCTCCTACTTTTTTAACTGGTTCTTTTCTTCTTTTAAGGTGGAGACTCAATACTAACAATCAGAACTTCTAGCATGTCTTACAGAAGACAAATTGAATGTGTCTTATGATTTATATTAATATGATATTCAAACTATCTCTTAATCAATTGAGTGTAAGAACTTAGGTGATAAATTACTTAGTTAATCAAATTCCAACAATCTAAAATTCAATCTCTATTTTTACCATCCCCAACGCATTCTTAAGTACACAATTCATCGCTTCCCAAACAGATTTAAACTTAAAACATTAAAAAATTTTAAATTTTTTGCTCAAAACTGAGAAAACACTGATTAGTTCACCTAATCCCTCATCCCGAACTAAAAAATATACATCGTCCTCAATGTAAAAGAAATAAGCATGTAATGTAAAAGAGGCAATAAAGAGAGAAGGGAAGTGATGGAAAGAAATACTTAAAGAAGGAATTTTGAGGCTTTTTGAATGGTCTCATCGTGAAGATGAGTTAACATAAGAATTAAACCAACAGAAAGCAAACTATCTTAAATAGTGGAAAGTAAAGTATCTTAAACAATGGAAAGTAAACTATCATAATCCTAAATCATATGAAAGAAAATAATCTACCTATACCTCCGTCAAGCTAGGAGGTCAATCTTGGTAAATAAGGTCAATCAGAGGTATTGACATGCCCTCTAAATCAAAATTTTTAATAAATGGCTTTAAACGATGTCCATTTACTTTGAATTCATTGTCATTGTTTGGATTTCAATTCTCGAGAGCCCCATAAGGATGAACTTTAGTAATAGTGAAAGGGTTAGTCCAATAAGATTGGAGTTTACCCGAAAAAAGGTGTAACCGAGAATTATATAAAAGAACTTTCTGACCTAGTGTGAATGATTTTTGAAGAATGTGTTAGTCATGAAACACCTTCATCTTGTCCTTATAAATTCTTGAGTTCTCATATGTATCATTCCGGATTTCTTCTAGTTCATTCAACTGAAGTTTGCCTAGTGAGCCAGCGTTGTCTAAATTGAAGTTTAGATTTTTAATTGTCCAGTAGGCCGTATGTTCCAACTCTACAGGCAAGTGGCAAACCTTCTCATAGACAAGTCTAAAGGCATACATTTTAATAAGGGGTCTTGAATGCAATACGCTAAGCCCATAAAGCATCGGTCAATTGGATTGACCAGTCCTTATGGTCAGGGTTAACCATTTTTTTAAAATACGTTTAATTTTGCTATTAAAAATTTCAGCTTTCCCACTTATTTTTGGGTGGTATAGAGTGCTCATTTTGTGAGAGATTTCATATTTCTTCATTAAGTTCGCAAATGGCCTATTACAGAAACGTGAACATCCATCACTAATAATGGCCCGAGGCGTTCCGAAATGGGAAAGGATGTTTTCTTTTAAAAACTCAATGACCGACTGATGATTATTGTTCCGACACAGGATCACTTTGACCTATTTAGTGACATAGTCTACCGTTAGCAAAATATACAAATTTTTAAAAGATTGAGGAAATGGTCCCGTGAAATCGATTCCCCAGTAATCAAATGCTTCAATGATCAGAATGGGGTTCAAAGGCATCATATTTCAACAGGACAGTGCTCCCAATTTTTGACAATGCTTATAAGCTTTGCAAAACTCATGAGTGTCCTTGAACATTGTGGACCAGTAAAAGTCGCACTGTAGAATTTTAGTTGTGGTCTTTTTAGCAGAAAAGTGACCATTATAGGCCTGAGAATGATAGAAGGATATAACACTTTGGTGTTCATTATCTGGCACACATCTCCTCAAGATTTGGTCTAGGTAATATTTAAACAAATACATATCATCCTAGAAGAATTTGCGTACATCGGTGAAAAATTTCCTCTTATTTTGCACAGTCCAATGTGTTAGCATGAAACCTATGGCAAGATAATTAGCAATATCCACAAACCAAGGTGAATGGGAGACTTTAAACAATTATTTATCAGGGAAGATATCATTTATATTCATTGTCTTAAGGGAATTAAAGAGATCAAGGCGAAAAAGATGGTAGGCCACTACGTTCTTTACTCTCTTTTTATCTTTTATTTCCAAATCAAATTCTTGGAGTAGGAGGATCCATCTTATCAAGCGGGGCTTAGCATCATTTTTAAAAAGAAGATATTTGAGCACTGCATGATCTGTGTAGATGATGATCTTGGATCCGATCAAGTAGTACCTAAATTTTTCTAAAGTGAATACTATAGCTAAGAGTTCCTTCTCCGTAGTTGAGTAATTCACTTGGGTAGGTTTTAGAGTTCTACTTGCGTAGTGTATAACATAGGGCTTCTTCTCTTTTCTTTGTCTTAACATTGTCCCAAGAGCTTAATCGGACACATCACACATAATTTCAAAAGGAATGCTCCGGTCAAGTGGCTGCATGATAGGTGTAGTGGTTAACATGCTCTTGAGCTTAGAAAAAGCTTACTGGCATTGCTTAGTCCACTCGTATGGTACATCCTTCTGAAGTAGATTGCATAAAGGACCAGAGAAGTGACTAAAGTCCTTTATTAATCTCTTGTAAAATCCTGCGTGTCCTAAAAAGGATCGCACATCTCGTATGTTCTTGGGTGGAGGTAAGTTAGAGATAAGATCAATCTTAGCCTTATCTGCCTCAATTCCTTTGGACGAGATGATATGGTCAAGGACAATCCCCTTACAAACCATGAAATGACACTTCTCCCAATTTAGTACCAAATTCTTTTCCTCACATCGCTTCAACACACATTTAAGATTCTCCAAACAATAGTCGAAGGATGGACCAAAGATATAAAATTCATCCATAAAGACATCTAAATATTGCCCCATCATGTTAGAAAAAATACTCATCATACATTGCTGAAAAGTGGCGGGGGCATTACACAGTCTAAATGGTATCCTTCAGTAAGCAAAGGTGCCAAAGGGACATGTGAATGTAGTCTTTTCCTGATCTTTAGGGGCTATCTCTATCTGGTTGTAACCCGAATATCCATCAAGAAAATAGTAATAGGAATGACCAGCTAGCATTTCCAAGATTTGATCAATAAAGGACAAAGGAAAGTGGTCCTTCCTTGTGACGGTATTCAATTTCATATAGTCAATGCACATTCTCCAACCAGTAGTAACTCTAGTTGGCACGAGTTCATTATTGGCATTGGCTACGATGGTGATTCCGGACTTCTTAGGAACCACCTGAGTTAGACTCACCCATTAGCTATCGGATATAGGGTATATGATACCCACATCTAATATCTTAAGAACCTCGGCCTTAACCACTTCCTTCATGTTTGGATTTAATCTACGTTGTGGTTGTTGAGAGGTCTTCGCATTATCCTCTAGATAAATGCGGTGAGTATAAATCAAAGGGTCAATTCCCTTGAGGTCCACAATCGACCATCCAAGGGCTCCTTTATTCTCAATGAGAGTAGAAATAAACATACTCTCTTGTTCTTGCTCAAGGTGGGAAGAAATCACCACTGGGTATGTCACATCTTGACCTAAATAGACATATTTTAAATAAGAAGGTAAAGGTTTTAGGTCAAACTTTGGTGTCTTGAGGTTAGACGGTAGAGGAATTATATCCGTTTGGGGTAATTCTTTAAATTGTGGCTTCCATCGGTAAACTTTAAGTACCAATACAGTATCAAGTATGACACCCGTCTCCTTAATCATATCATCATCTAAATCATGGGAATGGACCAAGAACATCTCTTGAGGCTTAGAGGATAAAGTCATCAGAGTTCTATCTTCCATGATAGAATCAATCAAGTTAACATTGTGGGCGTCATCATCATCCTCTACATATTTGCTCATATTGAAAAAGATATTGAGCTCCAATGTCATATTCCCAAAAGACAAATTCATGACTCCATTCCTACAATTGATGATTGCATTTGATGTAGCAAGGAATGGGCGACCAAGGATGACAAGAATTTAAGTGCTCATATCCACGATGGGTTGAGTATCTAGGCCAATAAAATCTACTAGATAGTAAATTTGTCAACATGGACCAACACATCCTCAATTATCCATCTCGGCACATGAATTGAGTGATTGGCTAGTTGTAATGTGGTCCTTGTGGGTTTTAATTCACATAGAATCAGTTGTTCGTAGACTAAGTATGGAATCAGATTTACGCTCGCTCCTAAGTCAAGAAGTGCATGCTCAATCCGATAATTCCCAAACGCAGGCGATGGTTGGGCTACAAGGATCTTGATACTTCTGTGGTACATATTACTTTATGATGACACTCACTTTTTCTGTTAAGAAGATTTTATTTTAAATGTTTTACCGTCTTTTGATCATACATAAATCTTTCAAAAATTTGACAAATGAAGGTATCTGTTTTACGACATCCAGTAGAGGAACGTTAACCCTCACTTGATTAAGCACCTCTAGAATATCCTGAGAGTTAGAGAGAGATTTTGGTGTTATCAACCGTTGAGGAAAAGGAGCAATTGGTTTGCTTTGAAGTTCCAGTTCTACCTCATGTGGAGCATTGTTAAGTCTATCAGTCTCATCTACATCCGGGTCCTTACACTTCTTAGTACTTACAGGAATAGATTTTTCAATTATCTTCCCACTCATAAGAGTGGTGATAGGCTTAGCTTGTTCCATTGGATTTGAAGTGCTTGGTTCACTAACTCCATATTGCGGTTTAGGATTGGGGATAGGTTGGGCTAGAAGCATCCCTTTCTTCATAACTCTAACACGTGAGTCTATCATTTGTATAACCTTCATGAGTTCTTGTAAGACTTGAAGAGTACTTTTTTAGATGAGTCCTTGAGAATTTTGAACCAACTCCTCTTGAGGTTTCCCTTGATTTAAGAATTAATTAGGGATTCCTTAAGGTGTAACAGATTGTCCATTCTTATAACTGAAATTCAGATGATTTCTCTAGCCGGAGTTGTATGTGTTCGAAGTGAGTCCCTTAAAAGGCTTTTAGTAGTTGTTTACAACATTTGATTGCTCATTTAATATTTCTTGGAACGCAGGTTTGGGCAATTTTCAGTGTATGAACGTTACAAGCACAAATACCGCAGACAACTTCCTTATCCTTATCCTTCCTATGTTCAATGACCTTGAGTTTCCTTGTGAGCCTGACCACTTTAGCATTGATATCATCTTTCTCTTTCAAAAGATATATTTTACCTCTGTCCTTTGATTGAGTAGGCTTAGACGTGATGCTCGTTCTTGGGGAGATGTCCCATGATTGTGCAGTTTCAACAAATTTATCAAAGTAATCCCACATTTCATCAATATCTTTGTTCAAGAATTCCCCATTGCACATTATCTCGACAAATTGGTGCATCGAAGATGTCAGTCATTCATGGAAGAAATTTGTTATGTGCCACATTTCAAAACCATGTTATTGGCATGAACTGACAAGATCCTTGAACCGCTCCCAACATTGGAAGAATGTTTCATCTTCCATTTGGGCAAAGTTCATAATCGACTTTCTGATTGTGTTCGTTTTATAATATGGGAAGAATTTATTTATGAACTCCCTTGTCATGTCATTCCATCTGCCAATAGATCGTGGATGTAGTGACTGTAACCATGTCTTAGCCTTTTCTTTTAGGGAGAAAGGGAAGAGTTTCAGCCGGATTGTGTCCTCGAACACTTTAGGAAAGTATAAAGTAGCTATGATCTCATTAAACTCTTTCAAGTGTAAATATGGATTTTTATATTCAAGCTCAAGGAACTTTGGAAGGAGGTGGATCACTCTTGGCTTGATGTCTATGTTTCTTATATTTTCTGGAAAAACCATACAGGAAGGGGTGCTCACCCTGTTAGTTGTAAGTAGTCTTATAAAGTGTGAGGCGGGGGTGCTCGATACACCTCATTCTCATCTTGGATTTCCTCCACCCTATGTTGGGATGGATTTGGAGGTTGATTGGCCAGTTGATTTGCAGCCATAACTTCGGTTAACTCTATGGATCTCAAGTGGTGTCTAATCCTGTGATGGATAGATAACCCCTCAACCAATCCTCCTTTAGTCAAGAGATGTCAAGTGTTGTCACAGACCCACTTGGGCATGAACCACTCAACCCACAATTTCAAAATCTAACCTAAACTTAAAAGAAAAAGGAAAATATAAATCTAAAAATAGAAAGAGAGAGAATTATAAAGAAGTTATCAGATTAGAAGTTTCTATGTTAGGATCCTGCAAAAGAAAAAGGAAAGTGAATTAGTTCCTAAAAAGAGAAATAGAAAGTTTCTAAAAATAGAAAAATGAGTTAACTTCTATAAACAAATTAGGAAAGTTTGTAAAAAAATAACCTAGTTTTCAAAAACGAAAAAGGAAAGTTTGTAAAAACAAATTAGGAAAGTTTCTAAACCAAGAAAAAGGAAAGTGAGTTAATTTCTAAAAAAAATGAACTAAGAAAGCAACCTAATTTTAAAAAAAAAAAAAGAAAAAGAAAAAGAAATTAGTTTCTAAAAACAGATTAAGAAATTTTTTAAAAAATTAGTTTTTAAAAACAAATTAGGAAAGTTTCTATCCTAGAATTAAAAAATAAATTAGTTTCTAAAAATAGAAAAGGAAAGTTTCTAAACCTAGAAATAGAAAGCTAAGATAATTTCTAAAATAATTCAGAAAAAAACCTAACCTAAAAATAAAATGTAGAAAAACCCTAATCTTAAATTAATTTCAAAACAAGTTAATCTTAGAAAAATGCAACTATTAGTCCCGAGTAATGGTGCCAAAAACTTGTTTACAACTCCAAGTGTAAGGTCGCGATGTAGTAATAATCTCAGTTAGACCGAGGTCGAATCCACAGGGAGTCATCTTGTGCGTTTCTAAAATTAACTAGAAGTAGAACTAAAAGAAGATGTAAAACTGATTCTGAAGTGATTAAGAGAGTAATTGTGAATTAGGTAATTAAAACTAAGAATTTAAAGTTGGGAACTATGGTGCTAAGGATCCACTTGTAGTAATCAGGGAGCCCTCTTGTTTGATTCAAGTAACACAATTAGAATTAAAGTCTTATCCTATCCAATTGAAAAATATATCAATAAAACTAAATCTAAACTTCCATTGACCTAATTTTTAATGAAAGAGAACTATGATAAATAACAGGGATTCCATCACCAAACCATGCCTAGGAGACATTGATAAACAACAGGATTTACCAATCCCATACTCTCAAAGTAGGAGAATTGGGAAGATTAGGAAGGATTCCATCACCTTACCATGCCAAAAGGACGATGGTGAACAACATGACTTACTAATTTTACAATCTCAAATCAGGAAAAGAAGATACTCAAAGCTATTACAGATCTATTGTAATTTGAGTCATAATAAACATTAAAAACTGAAAGTATTCCTTAAATATCAAATTAGAATCCATTGAGTTCAACATAAGCATGAATCAAAGTAATAGAAATATCCTATCATGCTACAAGCTTCATCTCTTAGCCCTAGTTAAGAGGTTTAGCCAACTATAGACATGATTAGACTAAAGTTTCTTAAGAAAAATATGAAAACAACTAAGGAAGAAGAAGAAAAACTCTTGGCAACAGCTTCTCCACCAAATTTTTTCACTCCTTAAACCCTAGAAGATGCTTACGAACATCTTAGGGAGTCCTATTTATAGTTGTGAAACTCCAACTTTCGTACCTAGTTGGATAACTCTAGAAACTGCATCAAATTTACATTGTTTGCTAAAATAGACTTCTCCCTACGCAGTTTTTCAAAATAGACTTCACTTTGCGAATTTCACAGAATGACCTAAAGTTTCAGAATATGTTTTTTAAAGACAATTTTAGGATTTTTTTTCTTCACTTCAAATCTTTGTTTCTCTTCATTTCTCGCTTGGTTTTCTTTAATCTTTGACATGTGAATTCTTCAATCTTAGTCTCCTAAGATCCATCCCTTACCTTGGTGATTCTTGAGTATGAAATCTATGCTTTTAGTACCCTTTCAATCAAGTTCTTAAATTCACCTTGCAACGCAAACATGAATAAAATAGAACATTAAGCATTATCATGTTCCTAAAACCAAGATATAAATGGGAGATAATATGCAATATTTGACCTTCAACAGTAGTCTCTTATACTTAACTGCTAGTAGACCAGACATTGTTTTAGTGTTGAAATCTGTGCTAGATATCAATCTGATCAAAAAGTATCTCATCTTATTGTTGTTAAACGTATAGTCAGATATCTAACAAGTATAACTAATTTTAGTCTGTGGTATCCACATGATACAAACGTACAACTTGCCGGATATACTGATGCTGACTGAGTAGGAAACATTGATGATAAAAAATCTATCAGTGGTAGATGTTTCTATGTTAGAAATTGTTTAGTTTCTTGGCACAACAAGAAACATAGATCTGTATCTTTATTTACAGGTGAAGCGGAATACATTGCAGTTTGAAATACTTGTAATTAGTTGGTTTGAATGAAAAGAATGTTAGTTGATTATGAAATTACGTAAGATATAATGATCTTGTATTATGATAACTCTAGCGTAATCAATATTTCAAAAAATCCTATTAAACATTCTTGCACGAAACATATAGACATTATATTTCATTATATTCGAGAATTGGTTGATGATAAAAGTATTTCATTGGAATATATTCAGACTGAAAATCAGCTTGCTTATATTATGACTAAACTCCTTGACAGAAATAGATATTCCAAATTAAAGCATGATATTGGTATGTGTATTTCTACTTAATTAAATCATGTTGTGTATTTATTATTTTATTTACAAATAAATAAAAAATTATAAACATTTAAAATAATAAAAATGAGATTATTTTTCATTTGCTTGACGGGTCGAGTATGTCCTAGACCAGTTGACCACTCGATGAGTCAAGGACAGCACTCAACCGGTTATAGAACACGGGCTGACCCATTAAAAGAGGGAAAAACCCATTTTTCACCCCATTTCTCTCTTTTTCCTCAACTAGTCGTGGCTCCACTCCTCAAACCCATCTTCATAGAGGCATTGTAAGTATTTTATTTTCTATTTCCTTCTAGATTTGGGTTTTGTATGTTAGTTAATCTTCATTTTGTAGTGGATTTGAGATTTGCATCCTTTTTATAGAGGGTTTTTGAGCAAAAGTTTTATTTAAGCCAAACCCATCATTTACATTTTCTTGTGCAAACTCTATATGGAGCATCGGTCTAAGAGGAAGGCTTCTCACAAGGGCCCTAGTCGTTCCTCCTCCCGGATGACTCCAGTTAGGATGAGAACCCTGAGAGCTCTCGAAGAAGATTCGGAGCATGTACGGGATTTCCACACTAGAGATATAATCATAGAAAGGGCTGTAAATCTTGATCATATTTCTCCTTTCAAACTCTTGCCCATCTTGTCCGTCATCGTTTGGAAAAATATTCTGGGTTGGGGCGGAACGACATGTCACGCCCCAAATCTGAGGATGGACAGCTTCCGTGATGCCCTGAATCCGGCACTCGACTTCCATACACCAAGTCCCGAGTTCGGTGCACCACAAGGAAGATTTTTTATTGAATTTATACACACACACACACACTAATACCTGAGCATGAAGATCCATGATCAAAATACCATGCAACACTCTCCATTATAAATCCTGATGGTTATAAGTACAATGCTTTCTAAAAGATACATGACGTCAACATTGTCAAATCGAAAAATAAATACAATGCATCGAGAAAGCTAAGTCTTCCAAGCTACTCCTGCCCTGAAAAGAAAATTGGAAATAGGAAGCTTAGGCAAAAAGCCTAGTAAGTACACATGTGTGTGCAGTGTGTCATGCATGCAAGCAAGACAAATATGCCACAAGAAAATCATGTATGGTGAAAGGCGTGTAGCACATAAGGTATGATGTTAATGTCGATGCAATGCATATGCATCATAATAATACTCCAAATCAATGCTACCAGCATCACCAAGTCATATTTTCATTTCTCCTATACCACAGCCATAACCGTATTACATGCATCCACAATCACATCATCATCAACATATTGTCATACAACATCATAACTATATATCTCGGGAAGCACCATGGTCGACACCCATGCACCAGACACTAGTAATCAACCTCGCATACCCCCCTGTAGTGGACTTCCACCAACTGTATATCATGAAAAATACCGTGGTCGATACTCATGCACTAGACACCAGTAATCGACCTCACATACCAGCCCTACGGTGGACTTCCACCTGGCATGCCAGTAGCGGACTTCATTCGTGCTTCGCCTTGTCCCCGAGTCAGACTGGTCCCTGTTTGCTCCTCAGCCCTTAAGCAGGTTGGACCCACCTCTTCTCAACCCGACCTCGTCAGTGGGAGTCAAATCCATGACCCATGTATCCACTGGGCCGACGATGAGGCAACCCTAACTAGCATCAGGGTTTAGGGACTTTCAACCCGAGGGGCACATCATCCTCTACTATTTTCACACTTCCGGTGTTCCGTTCATTTTCAAGGATAACCCAAGTCATCATCATAAATGTATATTTTATCGTCAAGATCCAACTCATGTTATAAGACACGACTATAGTATTTCAATCATCATATATGCCATGATTATGCATGAATTCAAGCAATTATGATAAGGCATACGTTCAAGTGCATGTGGTATGTGTATAATGCCATGAGTTTAGGGTTTTCTTAACCTTTAAGCCAAAAATGACATACAATCATCATGTGCCACTATCAACTATATCAATCCATGGTCATGTGACTAAACTGAAGAGGACATATCTTACACACAAACAAATGTATTGAAGTACACTTGCACATACCTTCATTCCATGGTGCATGAGTATGATCAATAATAACATGGTCAAGTAAATGAATTTAGTATGCTAAGAAATGGAACAACATTAATCAAGATATTAAATCACATACTTCTATTAACCATAATAACTAACATCACTGATATCATCCATAACTATCATAATCACGAGCATTAATTGTATTTAGAGTTATACCATATCCTTTGCAGGATAGATATTCCATTAGTGATTTTGGCCCAACGTGATTTTCTTCTTTTGAAACCGCATGATTATACTCTAACTGGGCCTTATGGTTAATGAGTGGTGGTGACACAAAGTACATGCATCAAGTGGTTATGAGATGAAAGGCATAGATATAACATATAGTAAATGAGCCACGGGATGAATGGTACTGGTGAAACTCATATAATGTAGAGGGCTTCACCTTCAAGCGGGGTGTTAGTAGATTGAATTTGTAAATAATTATAATAGTAGTTCTACAATGGTTTAAAAGGCATAGGTAAACCTCATAAGATACAGTGAGCCTTAAGTTGAACGACTTGGGTATATAATATACACATAAGAGTTAGTCATGGTTGGATGATGTGGATTTGTCTCATACAACGTAGTGGGTCCTACTTCCAAGTGGTAATGCAAACAGATGGGTCTACACACAAATATTACGGTGGGTCCCAACAAGTAGATAGTATATGTAACTCACATAAATTAAGGTAGTAAAAGGAAGAACAGTTCAGATGCACAAGGCATACATCAGCGTGCTCCATCATCAAACTGTTTGGTTGGCAAAACAATTGAATAGTGTGGATAAAATACATACATAGAGTGGGTTCACAAGTGTTTGGAAGTTATACATTCAATTAACACTATTTCATATCATCTAACTTATTTAGGAATTGGATGTTGGTCATTTCGTTTTAAAATTAGCTACTGTAATGGATAAATGGTGAAATACGCAATATTATATCAAGGTAGAGTCCATAATCAATTTGACGCACATCTTAAGTTCACATACCGAAGAGGTTACACCATTAGCATAATCCATGAGTCTGAGTAATCACACAATTCTCATATGCCCACATGGTCTTATGGCCATTTCATTATCAGAAGTCCATATGGTTGAGTGGCTATACAAATGTCACTTTACTAGTCATAATAAGGGACTTAAGGTTAGATGGTTATGTACTTTCATTACATCATAGCTCACATAATGGGGTAACCACTTTACTAAACTTTCACATGGTCAGGCGGTAAGTACCACAATTTTACATAGTTTAGTATGTATATGATTACTATTATGATCTAGTATCCACATTTCAAAATATCCAAACATAATTGAGCAATCATAATCCTACACATGAATACAAGGCTACACCAATTATGATAAGTCTTATACTACAACCATTTCACACGTTACATAGTTAATGACTCATATTCGGTGTTGCATGTTTAAGGGCCAAGAGTCACATTTTATCATATCATTTACGGTTTAGAGATCACATCGCATAGAATCCAGGACCTTGATAGCATTAACTTGGGTAACATAACCCTACATCACATTCGGTCTAGTGTACAACTTGGTCATACGTGATTCAAGTGGCGGTATCTATATCGATAAGCACGAACCTACGTTGTTGAATGACCATCAATGCCACTTGATTTCATACGGTTAGGTGGCCTTTTACGTATTTCACATTCATACAGTTAGATGACTACATATACTACATATACTCCACCATTGCCTATGATTAAGTGGCTATACATACATCAAATACCCACATGATTAATGGGCCAAACAGGTATATCACACCCTCATACCATTAGAGTCTACATATTTGTTATAATTAAACATTTTTAAGGGTTTAAACACAAGTCACATGATCCTATTACTTGGGGTCGTACTCTAACCAAAGTGCCAAGTGATCAAGGGCTATTCACAATCAACCCATTTGTTAGGATTAATCATCATTACTTTAAAAATTACAATACCAGTTTGTCGTACATTCAACACATGGAGATTACAAACTCTTGTCGAAGAGGCCCAGTGGTTGGCCCAAACAAGGCTACCACTGATGGGCCCACACGACATTCACTTAAAATGGGCCTTAACATTCTTGGCCCCACACACCAATGGAATTCATAATGGGTCCTATGCGGTGGAGTCCATGGGGATTTCCCATGAGGTTGAGTTGTGTGTGACCCACCTAAAGTTAGGATCCGCTCTAATAATCTGGTGATATCGATGGATGGTATGGATATACATTGCATCATTAACCTCGGCCTTAGGAAAAATTTAGTGATAAGAGTTTGTTCCTTACTGTTTCAGGTGATACGGTCTAGGTGAACTTTGGATCAGCTTGATTTTTGAAACCATACCATGCAATGGGCTGGTCAAGGATAATGTACAGACTCAATAAATCAAATACATCGTGGTAGACCCAAAGGGAGTCTTCAATGGTAACTATTCAATTTCTACTATTCGTGTGGTGTAGCCTACCTAAAATTTGGATCAGCTTTATTTTTTGGGATCATGTACTAAAATGGTCTATCAAAGACAATGCATAGTGCAGATCTGATGTAGACATTACGTGGGCCTCTTGGCTTAAAATCAAGTCAATCTGTAGCTCGTGCTGACCACGCCACACACAAAAGTTGAGAGGGTTACCCTCCATTAAACATTCATAATCATTTGTTGGGTCACCAAGGCATGGTTCACAAATCCAGCCCATCCATTATGTGTGTCCCACTTGGTTGAGGGTTCAGTCGAAGTTTCTAATGCATCCAAATTTCAAGTGGACGTCGACAAGTGTTTTTATATGCTTGGGCTCGCTTTGAGTTGTACAAACGGTTCAAGGTGATCAAAGTTACATGGATCCTAGAGTGATGTATTTATTATATCTACACTGTTAATCTATATTTAGAGATCATTTTAGAGAATTATCCAAAAATTAACCATATCCAAAGATTATATGGACCTTACCACAAATAGGAGTGAATATAATGATTTCACCATTAAACAATTTACAGGGCCGACCATAACGTTTATTTCCCTTTTAATCTGTTCATAAGGTCACAATGACCTAAACGAGGAAAAACAAATTTCATATTGGTCCAAAACTCATATGACTCAAAAAGGGTTTCAATGGCAAATGTTCACCACTATTTTATGTTTTTTGTAGTGTGGACCACCTGATAGTTAGATTTGTTTTATTTTTTCTTCCCAAGCCTTAAGACAAGCTCACCAAATGGATGGATGGACGGTTTGGATATAACACATACCTCATGATCATATTAATCCAGTTTCCTTTTTTTTTTAAAATTTTATAGTGTGGACCACTTGAATTCCATGTACGGTTGATTTTTGGGGGTGACCCATTTTTAAAGGGGACCCATCAAGTGCATGGTGTAGATGGTCGAGATACATCAAGGTGGGGCTCATGGATGGGACCCACAGTCCCTGCCTACGTCTAGAGGACGCTGAACGTCAGTAGCAGCAAGGGGCTAATATATATTTTTTATTTTTTTATTTTTTTGGTTTTAGTGGGTTTTTTCATAAGTGGAGTGAACATCAAGATGATCCACCCCATCTTTTAAATTCTATGGCCCGATATGGATCTAACAAGCCCAATATTCAGTATTTTTTGACATATGAAAACATCACAGTGAGCCCTAATAGTTTATCACTATTAAAATAGTCTTTTTGATGGTGTGGCCTACCAGAGATTTGGATTAGTTTCATTTTTTAGCTCAACGCCTAAAATGAGCTAGGGAATTAGATGGATGGCATGGATTAAATATATACATCATGGGTGGGGCCCGTTGTGGACCCACACCCTCTTCCCTCTTTTCTTTCAAGCAGCAGTAGGGACTCTACTTGCTGCAGCATCCTCTAGACGCTAGCAGCAATAGCATCCACTTCTCTTTGTTTTGTTTTATTTTATTTTATTTTTTAATTTATTTATTTTATGGTGTGGTGTGCACATGTGTGCATGGGTGTGAGTGTGTATGTTTGGCCAGCCCAATGGGCCACACTTTGGATGGTTTGGATGGCATACAAAGGTTCTGGTGGGGCCCACAATCAATGGATCCCACTTAAAGTCTATAATGAATTATTATTTTTTTATGAATCCTCTTATGCATCCACACCATTAATCACATCATTATCATCATATCATCACAAGTATTAATCATCTTTTTATACGTATTCTCCTATCCATGCAAACTGTTGATCACGTCGTTATCATCAAATCAACACCACTATTAATTATCCAAATAATAAAAAATAGAACAAACCGTAAGAGTGGAGGGGGGTGTACTCACCTTAATGGACTTGATGGATGGTTGAGATGGATAGAAGGGATGGGATTGGAGTTGATGTCCCACTAAGATCACTCCTCTCCCTCTCTCTTGTGTAGAAAAATGGTGAAATGCTAAGGGATGAAGGACTATTTGTAGAGAAATTGTTAAAATGTGGTTAGATTGAATTAATGTGATCTTGGTTAGCTTAGACTAAGATTATGACAATTAATTCATGATTTATAATTAATGGCGGATTAAAGGAACATGGGATGGCATGGTGTGATGATGTCATACATAGGGTATGGAATTGAGAGAAGTTGACTTTGGGGAGCACATGACAGAGGGGAGGTATGGGTGTGTGACATCACACACATGGGTAGAGATTCTCTCACCCATGTGTAGCATGTGCATGTATGCATGGCATGTGTCGTGCACATGTGTGGAATGGAGTATATGGCGCCTTGCACACATGATACACTAATGATTCTTCACAGCGTACCTTGCTAACAGAGTATCGTATAAATGCACGGGTGGTACCTACTCGATCGCAGCGATGGGGCGATCGATATGAAATAGGTTTCGAGGTCTTGAGGTTTCGGTCAGTTGGGTGTGCAATATGTTCGGCTAGTCCAGGTTTAGCCAAGGGTGTCGATCATCGTGTACATAAGCATAGAAAGTCATACGGAATAGACGGGGTCTTACAATCTACCCTCCTAATAAAAATTTTATCCTCAAAATTTCTAGTTCTAAGCACACTGTAAAACTCATAACATGGAATCCAAACATACGAATCATCATACATATATAATATAATCATCCATCCTAAAGTGAGGGTATTTCTTGCGGC
This sequence comes from Magnolia kwangsiensis, assembly GCA_037074715.1. Lineage (NCBI taxonomy): Eukaryota > Viridiplantae > Streptophyta > Magnoliopsida > Magnoliales > Magnoliaceae > Magnolia > Magnolia kwangsiensis. The sequence continues at coordinate 27,467,131 of CM073582.1, forward strand.
TATCTCCCTCATGCCTGGGTGCTAAGTATAATTTCTACATTCTCAATTAGGGAATCCTGCTTTGACTAGGTTCTCAAACTGGGAATCCTAGATTTATGTCTTTAAATTCATACAAATCAGGGGTACTAATAACATTTAGGTTCTCGATCAATAACGGTGGGAGACACAGTTTAAGTTCTTCTATATTTTCCAACTGCTGACTTTGCTCGTAACTGATCCCAAATCTTATGCTCTGATACCATCTTCTGTCACACCCTAAATCTGGGGACGGACAGCTTCCGTAATGCCCTGAATCCGGCACTCAACTTTCATACACCAAGTCCCGAGTTCGGCGCACCACAATGAAGATTTTTAATTGAATTTTTATTTATAATTATTATTTTTTATAGTGTGGGCCACTTGAATTCCATGTACGACTGATTTTTCGAGGTGACCCATTTTTAAAGGGGACCCATCAAGTGCACGGTGTAGATGGTTAAGATACATCAAGGTGGGGCCTATGGCTGGGACCCACGGTCCCTACCTATGTCCAGAGCACGCTGGACGTCAGCAGCAAAAAGGGGCTAACGCCCCTTGCCTATATATATATATACATATATATATATATATATATATATATATATATATATATATATATATATATATATATATATATATATGTTTTAGTGTGGTTTTTCATAGGTAGGGTGCACATCAGGACGATCCACCACATATGTTAGATTCTATGACCCGGTATGGATCTAACAAGCATAATATTCAGCATTTTTTGACATACAGAAACATCATAGCGAGCCCTAATAGTTTATCACTATTAAAATAGTCTTTTTTAATGGTGTGGCCTACCAAAGATTTGCATTAGCTTCATTTTCAGCTCAATGTCTAAAATGAGCTGGGGAATCAGATGGATGGCATGGATTAAATATATACATCATGAGTGGGGCTCGTTGTGGACCCACACCCTCTTCCCTCTTTTCTTTCAAGCAGTAGCAGGGATGCTGCTTACTGCAGCGTCCTCTGGACGCTGGCAGCAACAGCGTCCACTTCCCTTTGTTTTGTTTTATTTTATTTATTTGTATGGTTTGGTGTGAACATGTGTGCATGGGTGTGAGTGTGTGTGTGTTTGGCCAGCCCAATGGGCCACACTTTGGATGGTTTGGATGGCATACAAAGGTTCTGGTGGGGCCCACAATCAATGGATCCCACTTAAAGTCTATAATGAATTATTATTTTTTTATGAATCATCTTATGCATCCACACCATTAATCACATCATTATCATCATATCATCACAAGTATTAATCATCTTTTTATATGTGTTATCCTATACATCCACACCGTTGATCACAACATTATCATCAAATCATCACCACTATTAATTGTCTAAATAATAACAAAGAGAACAAACCATAAGAGTGGAGGGGGGTGTACTCACCTTAATGGACTAGATGGAAGGAAGGGATGGGATTGATGAAGTTGATGACCCACCAAGATTACTCCTCTCTCTCTCTCTCTTGTGTAGAAAAATGGTGAAATGCTAAGGGATGAAGGCCTATTTGTAGAGAAATTGTTAAAATGAGGTTAGATTCAATTAATATGATCTTGGTTAGCTTAAACTAAGATTATGACAATTAATTCATGATTTGTAATTAATGGTGGATTAAAGGAGCATGTGTTGGCATGGTGTGATGATGTCATACATAAGGTATGGAATGGAGAAAATTGACTTTGGGGAGCACATGAGAGAGGGGAGGTATGGGTGTGTGACATCACACACATGGGTAGAGATTCTCTCACCCATGTGTGGCATGTGCATGTGTGCATGGCATGTGTTGTGCACATGTATGGAATGGAGTACATGGCGCCTTACACACATGATACACTAATGATTCTTCACGGTGTATCTCACTAATAGATTATCGTACAGATGCACGGGTGGAACCTACGCGATCACAACGACGAGGCGGTTGATATTAAATAGGTTTCGAGGTCTTGAGGTTCTGGTCAGTTAGGTGTGCACTATGCTTGGCTAGTCCAAGTTTGGCCAAGGGCATCGATCATCGTATACATAAGCATAGAAAATCATACGGAATAGATGGGGTCTTACAATCTACCCTCCTAATAAAAAATTTATCCTCGAAATTTCTAGTTCCAACCACACTGTCAAACTCATAACATGGAATCCAAACATACGTATCATCATACATATATAATACAATCATCCATCCCACAAGTAAGGATATTTCTTGTAGCTATCTCCCTCATGCCTGGGTGCTAAGTATAATTTCTAAGTTCTCAATTAGGAAATCCTACTTTGACTAGGTTCTCAAATTGGGAATCTTAGATTTATGTCTCTAGATTCATACAAATCAAGGGTACTAATAACATCTAGGTTCTTGATCAATGATGGTGGGAGACCTAGTTTAAGTTCTTCTATATTTTTCGACTGCTGACTTTATTCTTAACTGATCTCAAATCTTATGCTCTGATACCATCTTCTGTCACGCCCCAAATTCGGGGACGGACAGCTTTCGTGATGCCCCTTATCCGGCAATCGACTTCCATACACCAAGTCCCGAGTTCGGCACACCATAAGGAAGATTTTTTATTGAATTTTTTATATATATAGTGTGGGCCACCTGAATTCCATGTACAGCTAATTTTTGGGGGTGACCCATTTTTAAATGGGACTCATCAAGTGCACGATGTAGATGGTCGAGATACATCAAGGTGGGGCCTATGGCTGGGACCCACGGTCCCTGCCTACGTCCAGAGGACGCTGGACATCAGCAGCAGCAAGGGACTAACGCCCCTTGCCTATATATATATATATATATATATATATATATAGTGTGGTTTTTCATAGGTGGGGCACACATTAGGATGATCCACCCTATTTGTTAGATTCTATGACCCGGTATGGATCTAACAAGCCCAATATTCAGCATTTTTTGATGTACGAAAACATCACAGTGAACCCTAATAGTTTATCACTATTAAAACAGTCTTTTTGATAATGTGGCCTACCAGAAATTTGGATTAACTTCATTTTTTGGCTCAACGCCTAAAATGAGATAGGGAATCCGATGGATGGCATGGATTAAATATATACATCATGGGTGGGGCCCGTTGTAGACCCACACCCTCTTCCCTCTTTTCTTTCAAGCAGCAGTAGGGACAGTGCTTGTTGCAGCGTCCTTTGGACGCTGGTAGCAACAACGTCCACTTCTTTTTGTTTTTTATTTTATTTTATTATTTATTTTTATGGTGTGGTGTGCACATGTGTGCATGGGTGTGAGTGTGTGTTTGGCCAGCCCAATGGGCCACACTTTGGATGGTTTTGATGATATACAAAGGTTCTGGTAGGGCCAACTATCAATGGGTCTCACTTAAAGTCTATAACGAATCGTTATTTTATTATTATTTTTTTTATGAATCCTCTTATGCATACACACCATTAACCACATCATTATCATCATATCATCACAAGTATTAATCATCTTTTTATATGTATTCTCCTATACATCCACACCGTTGATCACATCATTATCATCAAATCATCACCACTATTAGTTGTCCAAATAATAAAAAAGAGAACAAACCATAAGAGTGGAGGGGAGTGTACTCACCTTAATGGAATAGATGGATGTTTGAGATGGATGGAAGGGATGGGATTGATGAAGTTGATGGCCCACCAAGATCACTCCTCTCTCTTTCTCTCTTGTGTAGAAAAATGGTGAAATGCTAAGGGATGAAGGACTATTTGTAGAGAAATTGTTAAAATGTGTTTAGATTCAATTAATGTGATCTTGGTTAGCTTAGACTAAGATTATGATAATTAATTCATGATTTGTAATTAATGGTAGATTAAAAGAGCATGGGATGGCATGGTGTGATGATGTCATACATAGCGTATGGAATAGAGAGATGTTGACTTTGGGGAGCGCATGAGAGAGGGGAGGTATGGGTGTGTGACATCACACACATGGGTAGAGATTCTCTCACCCATGTGTGGCATGTGCATGTGTGCATGACATGTGTTGTGCACATGTGTGGAATGGAGTACATGGTGCCTTATGCACATGATACACTAATGATTCTTGAAGGCGTATCTCACTAACGGAGTATCGTATAGACACACGGGTGGTACCTACGCGATCGCAACAATGGGGCAGTCAATATAAAATAGGTTTCAATATCTTGAGGTTCCGGTCAGTCGGGTATGCACTATGCTCCGTTTGTCCAGGTTTGGCCAAGGGCATCGATCATCATGTACATAAGCATAGAAAGTCATACGGAATAGATGGGATCTTACACGACATACCGCTCCATAGCTCATGGAATGTATGCCTCCATAGGAGAATTGTCTCTTGAAAATCTTACATTCTCTATTTAACTTTAGAGAAGGGACATTTCCAGTTAACAAGCACCTGATCTCAGGATTGTTTGATGTAAATGTAAATGATGGAGGCAGACCTATTCCTCCCCTTGTAGATAAAATGTATGAGTTTGAGCATCGGGATATTACTCAGAAACTTTGTCGGTTTGATGCCGAATGGAGTTTTGGTAATGCTCTTCATGCCACATAGATGATTCCTAGATTCAAAGCACTTCATCACATTTTTACTTCAAATGTATATCCTTGCTCTGGGAATAAGTCTGAACTTACTCCCTTCATAACACGTGTTCTTCATGCCATTGCATCTGGCTTACCTATCTATCTACCATCTTTGATATGTTATTTAATCATTCAATTTTGTATTCATCTGGGTCATGGTTCAATTCCATTTTCCTATCTCATGACAACTCTTGCTATCCATTCCAACATTGTCATTCCACCTACTGCGGCTCTTGAGGCAGTTCTGGCTTTTGATAACACAAATATTAATAAGATGAACTTGGAGTACCTCCCCGGTCAGTGAGATGAGGATGATGTAGAAGAAGAAGAAGCGCTTTTGCCTGCAAACACGACTATGGATGACATATTTGCTGAGATAGAATCAGACGATGAAGCTGATCCTGATTTTCAACCTTCTCAAGTTGAAGATCGGCTTCGATCTTTAGAGGAGAAGGTTGTTGAATTGAAGGTATCCCAAGATAATATGGCAGAAAGTCATAGATCCTCAATGAAGTATATGCGTAAATACTTTCATCCCATTACTAAAGGACTACACCAGATTGAATTATCGATACCTCCTCCATCCTCATCTGGTTCTTATTAGTTTGATTTAATTCTCTTTCATGTTGGGCTGCATAACTTTTAACTTTGTTGGGATGTATAACTTGTTACACTCTTGGATCATCTCTCTTTTTATGCTTTCGTTGTATGTTGCACTTTCTGAACTTCATTATAATGCTTATCTCATAGTTTAGTTATGATTATCTAGTTCTTATTTGATAATTCAGCCATATATATGTTTACATTGATACTCTTTCCTTTGTCAATTTGTGATAAAAAGGGGGAGAAATTTAGTATTTTGATGATAATGAATGAGAATGGTATGGTTGATCTGTTAATGAATGGTTGTTGGAATTGGAATTGTGCATGTATATCGGAGTATATGTTATAATACAGGTGAAATAGAATGGTACAAAGAGAAGCTCTCATTGAGGGGGAGTAGTAGAGTAGCAGTGGAAGAAAGTGGAAGAAATTTTAGCTACATTATATTTGTGATTGATGTACTTGGTGTTTTGTCATGAATTTGACAAAGGGGGGGATTGTAAGTATTGTTCACACTTTTGTTTCTCAAATTTCGATGAGACAAAACATCTTAAGTGATGGAAAATATATCTTCAAATGGACCTTCAAGTGGACCTTCAAGAAAGATGGAAAGTTCACCTTCAAGAATGATGGAAAGTTCACCTTCAAGAACAAACCAAGAAGATTGAATAAGTGCAATTCAAGCTAAAGAGTATTCAAGTTCTACTACTTTTCTAGTAGAAGATCAAGCTCCACCTTCAAGTAGAAGATTTATCCTATACACTTCAATGTCCAGTTTTTTCAGGTATAAATGACCCTAGATAGACCTTAGACTTAAGTTCTTTCAAATGTTAAATTTATATGAGTTTTTATACTTTAATTAGGCTTTAGTTTGACTAGACTTAGCTTTGGTTTGACTAGTCCAAGAATAACTTCGACCAGTCCAAGATTCAAACTCAAAAAAAGGATATTTCTATTGGTTTCTCGACCAGTCAAAGGGTGCTCGACTCGAAGTCCAGCAACCAATTTTAGGCACCGTAGACCAGTCGAAGGCTGTGCTCAACCAGTCGAACAGGGCCCTTGACCAGTCGAGCAAGGCCTTCAACTAGTCAAAGAACGGTTTTATCCGATCGCGCCCAAAATTTAAAATTTGGTTGGATCTTAGACGAGTTGAAGGAGACCTTAGACGAGTCAAAGCAACAACATTTCAGCCTATAAATAAAGGACTTCTCTCATTCCGAAATTATCAATCCAAGCTATGAAAAGCCTTCACTTAGAAAGAGAGAAGTCCCCACTATCATCAAGCTATTGTAAGGTATTTCATATTTATGTTTATATAGATTTTGTTTTGATTCTTTGATCTTTAGTTTATGAATCTTACTTTTTAAAAGAGAGTAATCACTCTTTTTTTTGAGATCTAAAGGATTCAAACAAGTAGCCTGAGGTTTGAATTAATTTAAAATCAATTTAGAACCTAGAACCCTTAATTGTTTTACTGGACATTGAACATTCTACTTCAAACGAAGCAGTTTTACGAGGTACATCAAGAACGTCTTCAAAGAAGAAGATAAGTAACATTTTGTACTTTTGTTTTGGTTTCATTAAAATATCCAAAAAATCTCATATATTGGTTTTGATTGAGACAACTAGAAAATCTCAGCCTGGGGTTTTGTTTGTGATAGCCCATCTAAAAACACAACTGTATAGGTTTTAAGGTGAACCGGTGAAAACCTTGATTATTAGTTAACGTCAATATCACGTGGGTTGTGATTATTGGGAGTGGAGTAGGTGTGGCTATTTGAGAACAGTTGGTGTACACACCAAACCACTATAACTTTGTGGTGAATGGTTTAAGTTTTTGTATATGTGGTGAATGTTTGTAATTTGTTTATGTTTGTGTGGTGAATGCTTGTAATAGATAGCTCTCTCTTGTCTCTTGCTTAGCTTGTGATCTTGATCCTAACTGCATTCATGAAATCAGGGTGTCCTACCTAAAACTCTGTTTTTGGTCCAAGGTTGTCATATGAACAAAGTTTGAATCAATTTCTCAATACTAATGCTATTGAGATTAGTGATTTATTCTGATTTAATTATTATTTCTGCACTTTAAAATTTTTATTTAGCATAGTCTTATTCCTCCTCCCCCCCCCCCCCCCCTCTAAGACAGATAGCTCGTCTCTTTCAGGTTCAACTTTCAGCTCCTCCTCCCTTAATAGTAAACATTCAAGATCTGTGGAAGGAGTGACTTCAGAATAAGGGTTCTCTCAATCAGTAACAACCATCAAGGTATTATTTTACAAGACATCCATTAGTTCTTTTATCATGGGACCATTTAAATCTACAAAGTGTGCTAAGCAATCTTTGAAACATTCCATTGAAAGGAGTTCATTCACCACATCAAGATCTATGATGATATGCCCAATAACTCCTTTATCTTTTTCGAGAGTGGAAATGAGCGTACTCTCTAATTTTTTTCTTAAGATGGGATGAAGTCACCACTGGGTATGTCTCTTCTTGACCTAAGTAAACCTGTTCAAGATCAGTGGGCAAAGATTTTAAGTCAAGCTTCAGTGTCTTAAAGCTAGACGGTAGAGGCATTACATCAGTTTAGGGTAAATCTTCAAATTGTGGACTCCACTGGTTAACTTCAAGTACCGGTGCAGTTTCAAGCATGACATCCATCTCCCTAATGTGTCATAATCCAAATCAGCGGAGTGGGCCAAACATGTCTCAAGAGGGTCAGAGTATAGAGTAAGGACTGCTCTATCTTCCACGAACAAGTCAACCATGTTAATGTCATGGGCCTTGTCATCATCTTCTACCTGTTTGCTCATATTAAAAATATATTGTGCTCCAATGTCATATTTCTAAAAGATAAATTCATGACTCCATTCCTAGAATTAATGATTGCATCTGATGTAGCAAGGAATGGGCGACCAAGAATGACAGGAATTTGAGTGCGTATATCCATGATGGGTTGAGTATCCGGGACGATAAAATATACTGGATAATAGAATTTTTCAACCTGGACCAACACATCCTCAATGATCCCTCTCGATACACGAACTGATCAACCAGTAAGTTATAATGTGGTCCGGGTGGGTTCTAGTTCACCTTGATCCAATTGTTCGTAAACCAAGGAATAAGATTAATACTCACCCCCAAGTCAAGAAGTGCGTGCTCAATTCGGTAGTTCCCAATTACACAAGTGATGTTTGGACTACTAGGGTCTTTGTACTTTTGTGGCACATCTTGTTTGAGGATGACACTCACTTCTTCTATCAGAAAAAATCTCTATTAAATAATCTGTTGTCTCTTGGTAGTGCATAGATATTTCAAAATTTTAGCGTATGAAAGGATTTGTTTAACGACATCCAGTAAAGGGATGTAGACCTTCACTGACTTAAACACCTCAACCATTGAGGGAATGGAGCAATCTGCTTACCTTGAGGTTCCGATTCTAATATATATAGAGCAATTCTAGGTCTATCATCCGTCTCTTCTTCCAGTTCCTTAGACTTTTTAGTCTTTACTGGAATAGATTTGTCAATCGTTTTACTACTCCTAAGAGTGGTGATAGACTTATATTGTTCCACATATTGATTTGAAGAGCTTGGTTCACTAATTTCATATTGCGGTTTAGGATTGGGGAGAGGTTGGACCGAATAGATCTCTCTCTCCAATCAAAATTTTTATCTCACACCCTTGTATAGCCTTTGAAATGTCTTGAATCACCTGCATTATACTCTAGTTAAAAAGCTCTTAATTTTGAAAGTGTTTTAAGACTGGATCCTCTTGAAGGTTCTCTTGATTCAAGAATTGGTTAGAGAATCCTTAAGGAGTAGTAGTTATTCGTTCAGCTGGGGTTGTATGTATTTGAGGTGGGTCCATTGAAAGGTATTTGGTAGTTGTTCATGGCATTTGACTGCACATTTGGAATTTCTTGAAAAAAGGGTATTATTGGACAATTTTCAGTTGTATGTATGTTGCAAGTGTAAATACCACAAACTTCTTTCTTAGATATATCCTTCAGTTGTTCCATGGCCTCAACTCTTCTTATGAGATTGGCCACCCTTGCACTCAAGTCATCTTCTTCTTTTATAGGATACATTCCTCCCCTTTCCTTTGATTGAGTAGGCTTAGAAGTTGTGGGTTTTGGAGAGATGTCCCATGATTGTGCATTTTCAGCAAGTCTGTTTAAATAATCTCACACATCATTGACATCTCTATTCATAAATTCCTCATTGCACACCATCTCAACCAATTGGTGCATAGAAGATGTCAGTCTATCATAAAAGAAATTTATAATGCGCCACATTTCAAAATCATCTTGTGGGCATGAACTAACAAGAACCTTGAACTGCTCCCAACATTGGAAGAATGCTTTATCTTCCTTTTGGATAAAGTTTATAATTGACTTTCTGAGGTGTTCATTTTATGATATGGGAAAATTTTCTTAGTGAACTCCCTTTTCATGTCATTTCATCTACCAATCGATCGTAGACGTAGTGAGTATAACCACGTCTTGGCCTTTTCTTTTAAGGAGAAGGGAAAGAGATTCAGCCTGACTGTGTCCTCAGACACATTAGGAAAGTATAAAGTGTCTATTACCTCATCGAACTCTTTTAAATGTATATATGGATTTTCAGAATCAAGTCCATGGAATTTTGGAAGGAGTTAGATCACTCCCGGCTTGATATTCATATGTCCTGCATTCTCTCGAAAAATCATATAGGAAGGTGTGCTTACCCTCACCGGTTGTAAATAATCTCATAAAGTACGAGGCGAGACTGCTTGATGCACCTCATTCTCATCCTGAATTTCCTCGACCCTAGGTTGAGGATTTGGAGTTTGATTAGTCGGTTGATTGACAATGCTAACTTCAATTAACTTTGTGGATCCCAAGTGGTATCTAATCTTGTGATGGATAGATAACCCCTCAACTAATCCCCCTTCACTCAAGAGATGTCGAGTGTTATCACGGACTCACTTGGGCATGAAACACTCTCAGCCCTCAATTTCAAAATCTAACCTAAACCTAAAAGAAAGAACGTAAATAGAAGTCTAGAAATAAAAAGAGAGAGAATTAGAAATAAGTTATCAAATTATAACTTTCTATGTTAAGATCATATAAAAGAAAAAGGAAAGTGAATTAATTTCTATAAAAGAAATAAGAAAGTTTCTAAAAATAGAAATAGAAAGATGAGTTAGTGTCTAAAACTAAAAAGGAAAGTTTTTAAAAACAAATTAGGAAAGTTTCTAAAAAAAGCAACCTAGTTTCTAAAAACGAAAAAGGAAAGTTTCTAAAAATAAATTAGGAAAGTTTCTAAAAACAAATTAGTAAAGTTTCTAAAAAAGTAACCTAGTTTCTAAAAATGAAAAAGGAAAGTTTCTAAACCTAAAAATAGAAAGAAAAGTTAGTTTCTAAAAATAAATTAAGAGAAACCTAACTTAAAAATAGAAAGTAAATAAATCTTAATCTTAACCTAATTCTAAGAATAATTAAATTCAGAAAACGCAACCGCCAGTCCCTGGCAATGGTGCCAAAAACTTGTTCACAACCCCAAGTGTAGGGTCGCGATGCAATAATAATCTCGATGAAATAGAGGTCGAATCCACAGGGATCAATCTCGTGTGTATTCTGAAAGCAACTAAAAGTAGAACTAGAAAAAGATATGTAGCTAAATCTGGAATTAAATAGAGTAATTGTGAAGTGTCTAATTAGAAACTTAAGAATTCAAAGGTGAGAATTAGGGTTTCTAAGGATCCACTTGTAACAATCAGGGTAATACTATGCTTGATTCAAGGACACAACTGGAATCAAAGTCCTATCTTATCCAGTTGGAAGATATAGCAATAAAACTAAATCTGAAATTCCTTTGATCTACTTCTCAATGGATAAGATTCATGAGAATTGGGAGTGATTCCATCACAAAACCATACCTAGGAGACAATGGAAAACAACAGGATCTACCAATTCCCACAATCAATCACAAGAGAATCATGAAGATTAGAAGGGATTCTTTCATCCGACCATGCCTAAGGGATGATAGTGAACAATAGGATTTTCTAATTTCACAATCTTAAAACATGAAAAGAAGATACTCAAAGCTATTGTACATCTACTGTAATTTAAGTCACAATAAACTATTAAAAACTAAAAGTATTCCTTAAATATCAAACTAGAATCAAAGTCAATTCAACATAAATATGAATAAAAGCGATAGAAACATCCTATCACGCTATAAGCTTCACCTCTTAGTCCTAGCTAAGAGGTTTAGCCAACCATATACATGATTAGATCTAAAATCCTAGAGGAAAGCATGAAAACAACTAAGGAAGAAGAAAAAAACTCTTGGCGATGGCTTCTCCACCCTTTTGCTCCATTCCTTAAACCCTAAAAGATGCCTTGGAGCATCCTAGGGAGTCATATTTATAGTTGTGGAACTCCAACTTTCGTACCTAGTTGGAAAACTCTAGAAATCGCCTCAAATTTATGTAGTTTTCTAAAATAGACTTCACTTTGTGTAGTTTTCCAAAATAGACTTCACTTTGTGTAATTTCACAAAATGACCCAGAGTTTTAGAATATGCTTTTTCAGGACGATTTCAGAATTCCTTTTCTTTACTTCAAATATTTGATTTTCTTCATTCCTCACTTGGTTTTCTTGGATCTTTGGCATGTAAATTCTTCAATCTTGGTCTCCTAAGATCCATCCCTTGCCTTAGTGATTATTAAGCATTAAATCCATACTTTTAGCACCCTTTTCAATCCAAGCTCTTAAATTCACCTTACAACGAAAACATGAGTAAAATAAAACATTAAGCATTATCATGTTCATAAAAGATATAAATGGGAAATAATATGCAATATTTAACCCTCAATAATAGGTTATTCTCAAAGGGGCAATACAGATCCCTCACATAGCTGGGGATGGACCAAACCAAGTCACTACGATGGTCGACTTTCTAATAGTCGATTGTCCATCTGTCCACAATGTAATCCTCAGTCAACCATCTCTGTATGCTTTACGAGTAGTGGTCTCGACCTACCACTTGGCCATAAAGTTCCAAACTGAGCAAGGTGTCAGTATAGTGAAGGGCGATCAACATGAAGCTCGGCAATGTTCTGCAATGGCGCTGAGGATTTCACATCAAGAGCTTACCATTACCTCTCTAAAACCTCGCGAAGACTCTAAAGAAAGAGGTCACCTTGTAGAAGACCTTGTCCCTATTCCGCTCGACGAATCTAATCCGTCCAGGACTGTCCACATTGGGTTGTCCTTAACAACACCACTACGGTACAGGATGATAGCTCTTCTCCGACATTACGCAGACATCTTTGCATGGTCCCATGAAGACTTGCCCGACATCGATCCCAGCGTTATCACGCACCGACTAAACATCAACTCATCCTACTAGTCGATCCCATAAAAGCAACGCGCGCTCAGGGCGACAAACTTCTCAAGGCTGGGTTCATCGAGGAGGTTTATTATCCAGACTGGGTGGCAAATGTCATGTTGGTCAAGAAATCTAACGGGAAGTGGCAAATCTATGTCGACTACACAGACCTAAACAAGGCCTGCCCCAAAGATAGTTTCTCACTTCCTCAGATTGATCAGTTAGTCAATAATACAGCAAGGCATTAACTACTTAGTTTTATGGATGCATACTCCAGATATAATTAAATTATAATGCACCCTAATGATAAGACTAAAACTACCTTTGTCACCGACAAAGGCCTTTACTATTACTATATGATGCCCTTTAGTTTGAAAAACACTGGAGCGACCTACCAGCAGCTGGTCGATAAGATGTTTGGCCATCAAATAGGGCAAACAATGGAGGTCTACATCGATGATATGCTCGTCAAAAGAATTCAAGCTATAGATCACGTAGCTAATCTTGAGGAAATGTTCCTCGTTCTGCATAAGTATCAAATGAAGTTGAATCCTAATAAATGCACGTTCAGGGTTAGATCGGGAAAATTCCTTAGCTTCTTGTTTAGTCAACGAGGAATCAAGGAAAACCCTAAAAAAATCAAAGCTCTGCTCGACATGGAATCACCTAAGATGACCAAAGAGGTTCAACGACTTACAGGGAGGATTGTTGCGCTCAATCGCTTCGTGTCCCGAGCCACGGACAAATGTCTCCTCTTCTTTAAACATTTGAAAGGGAAATAGTTGGTTGATTGGACGAAAGAATGTGAGGTGGCCTTCCAAAACCTCAAGCAATACCTTGGGTCACCTCTGCTGCTCTCCAAACCTGAGTAAGGTGAACCTTTAATGTTATATCTAGTCGTCTCCGAGGCAACAGTTAGCTTGGCCTTCGTCATAGAACATGAAGGGAAGAAATTCCGAGTTTACTATGTCAGTAAGGCCTTAGTTGCAACCAAAACCAGATATCCAAGCCTGGAGAAACTAGCATTGGCCTTGGTCATCTCCTTCAGATGCTTACGACCGATTGACCGCTTCATCAAGTACTCTAAAATCTTGAAGCATCTAAGAGATTGACCAAGTGGGCGATCGAGTTTAGCGAGTTCGACATCAAGTATCGCCTTCGAACTACTATAAAAGGGCAGGCAATGGCAGACTATATTGCCAAGCTGACTCCCACGGTCAAGCAAGACACCGACCTACCTAATTTGGAGCTCGTCCTAAGTGTTACATCTGACCGAATATCCACTAAAGCATCCGACAACCAGGCTCTTCCCAACCCACCCACATGGACACTGTATGTCGATGGCTCATCCAAATATAAGGCAATCAGGGTCGGGGTGGTTCTAGAAACCCCAGATCATACATGTCTACATTATACCTTAAGATTAGAATGTTAAGCCTCGAACGACGTAGCATAATACGAAGCCTTAATCGTTAGACTAAGATTGGCAACCACCATAGGAGCTCAGCACCTCAAGGTCTTCAGCGACTCTTAATTAGTTGTCAACTAAATAGCAGACGCATACCAGGCAAAGAAGGAACACATGAAAGCCTACCTTTGAAAGGCCAAGGAATTGATCAAAAAGTTTAACAAATGTAATCCCTCTGATAGAGAACTCCAAAGCAAACATGTTAGCAAAACTGGCTACCGCGGATGAAGACGATAATCCGCGATCTACCCTGATCGAATTCCTCTGCAAGCCAAGCATAGACGAAGCAGACCTTCCCACGATCCTCCCAGTTAGATCGGAACCTACCTGGATAGATCTGATCATCGAGTACCTTAGAGATGCCAAGCTGCCTGAAGATCGGATGGAGGCGTGCAGACTATGGGTCAAAGCAGCTCGGTACACAATGGTGAATGACTTCCTATATAAGAAAGTGTTATATCTCCCCTATCTCAGGTGTTTTCGACTAGACGAAGTAGAGTACGTCGTAAGGGAGACACATGAAGGCATCTGCAGGAACCATTCACGGGGGGCGAGCCCTAGCCCACAAGGTCGTCCAATAGGGATACTACTGGCCAACGATCAAAGTCGATGCTCAATAGTTCACTCGAAAATGCAACAAGTGTCAGCGATTCGTGAATATACCTCGGCAACTGCCTAAAGATCTCACCCTGATGACTGGGCCATTGCCATTTGTCTAATGGGGGATCCACATCATTGGCCCTCTCCCAACTGGAAAAGGTTAGACCAAGTTCGTCATGGTCGCAGTCGATTACTTCACGAAGTGGGCCGAAGCCAAACCTCTTGCAACGATAACCGAGCAAAAAATCATGGACTTTGTCTGGAAGAACATTATCTATAAGTTCCGGATCCCCTAAATGATAGCCTCTGACAATGGTAAGGAGTTCGACAAGAAGAAATTCCAGGTGATGTGCCAGAACTTCAGGATCCACAATGTCTACTCCTCACCACAGCACCCATAGGAAAATGGTCAGGTCAAAGCCATTAGTAAGATCATCAAGAACCACCTTCGTACGAAGCTTGAGAAGGCCAAAGGAGTATGAGCTGAAGAACTCCCGAAGGTCTTTGGGCCTACTGAACTACCAGTTGGTCAGCTATTGGAGAGATCCCCTTCTCTCTGGCTTACGGGGCAGAGGTAGTCACTTCAGTAAAAATCAGGCTACCAACTGCCTAGACATAGTCATTCGATGAGGAAATTAACACTGAGCTAATGGCATTGGGTCTCGACCTTCTCGAAGAAAGAAGAGACCAAGCTTGGATCCGGACCACGATCTGCCAGCAGCAAGTGACGAGATTCTACAATGGCAGGGTGAAGATCAGATAGTTTCAAGCAGGTGACCTAGTCCTTCGAAGGACTTTCCAAAACACTAAGGAGCTAGGGTCAGGGACCCTAGGACCGAACTAGAAAGGACCTTACGTCATGGTAAGTACAAGCCGACCTGGCTCATACAGATTGGAAGACATGGGTGGTCAACTCCTGCCCCACCCCTGGAATGCCAAATATCTCAAGATCTACTATCCTTAGCTTTTACTATACATTGGTCAACTTCAAGAGAAATAATAAAGAGATGTTGCAGTAAAACTCAATCTACTGTATCTACTGGGTTCGACCAAGGACTAACCCATGCTTAACCTATGTCCGACCTATGTCCAAACTACATCTAATTTATAAGATCCGAACTATGGTCGAGCTAACCTCAAGGTCTGAGATTTATCCTATCTACCTATTGAATCCAATATGATAGTTGAGTATAACCTACTTAACTTGGAAAAAATTCATGAATAAACACACCGTTTCAAAAAGAAAGAGTGGATTTCATTAATATGAGCCCCAAAAAAAGGGCATGTTTACATCAGTCTATGTTCAAAACAATATGTCGATCTACATTCAAAGTGTCATGTCGGCTTGCAAGCGAAAGAAAAAGGGAAAGGTATTGTAAAGCCAAGTAAAAAAGAAAAGAAAAACAGGTCATTAAGCCTCGAGGAGCTGCTCAGGAGCCGCTTGGATGATGGGCTGCTCGGAAATCTCCCCATCACCAGGAATCTCGAATCCGCTTCGCCAACAGATATGTCAGAGTCTGACTCAGACTCATCAAAGCCAAAAAGGTCCAACTCAAGGAAGGACTCTTTCATGACCATGATGCACCTGATGTAGCCATAGCAATAGAGGGCATTTTTGTCCTCCCTATACTCTTAGGAAGATTCAAACTCCCTAACAGCATCCTTTCGGGCTTGGGCGAGTGTCGCTCAAGTTCCCGTCTTGAGTGTCTTGAGCTTCATCTCAATCTCCCTGAGCTTCTTCTCAGCTTCCCCAAACTTCACCCCGGCTTCCTCCAACTTCACCCCGATCCCCTCTGGCTTCGCCACCAGCTTAGCCTCTCACCGAGCCGACCTTGTAGAGGCCTCTTTGTGAAGCTTCCTTGCAACCTCTAGCTCAGTTTTCGCAAAAGCAGCCAGATCCTACAATTGGGCAAGTTACTTATTGGTCTCACCGACCAAATCACGTAGCTGAGAAGACTCGGCACGTGCCCTCAGCATGTGAGGAGCGAGCTGCAAGATGAAGAAAGTCAGATGAAGTCAAGTAATCTAAAGTAATAAACGACATAACCGTGAAAGACGTACTTACCCCAAGGAGGTTGGTCGCCACGAATGCAAGGCCCAACTCCGTTGGGGAGTCGAATAAAGTAACAAATTCCATCTCAGGCATGTGGCGGTTTGCTTAAGGGAGGATCCCCTCAATAGCCTGGTGGAGACCCCCACCTCATTCCTCCCGAACTTTAGAAGGATCACCCGAGCAATGGGCGACCTCTTTCACCCCTGAAGAACGAGCCTCCATAGGAAGCTCGATCGCTCCCTGCGTCTCAGTAGAGCGGGCCCCCTCCTGAATGGTCACCCAGACCGTTGCAACAGCATCAGAGGCAGGCTCCGCCTCCATTCCATCTCCTTTCACCTCCACCATGACTAGGAAAGAGGGGCCGACCTTCCCCTGGCTCTTGAAGGAGGTCTTTTGCTTATTCTTCTTTGGCCCCGCTATCTCCCCCCGAGGAGGAGGCTGAAGCTTGGAAGGCCTTAATAAAGGACGAGCTTCAAGCATCTCTACATCAAAACATGAAGAAACTACGTTAGAGAAGTTCACAAAAAAAATCCTAAGTCCCAGAGCTCATCTAAGGGTCATACTAAAGGTCTTACCGGTCAGTGTGAGGTCCAAGCCCGATTTGAGAAGTAGTTCGGGTTGTAGAAGTACTCTCTAAGATCTCTTCTCCTACTCTAGTGCCTTCTCATCCTTGATCCGAGCAAGTGAACCGTTGTTGAGCAAGGGAGCACGCTTGGGGATAGTTGCAGCAGAAGACACATGCGAACAAAGTTTAGCGAACTTTGAAGATCGATCAACTAAGGATGAGCTAACGAACAATTACTTCCAAAAAATACTAACCTAGGTCAGAGAAAGATCGAGGGACCAACGACTAATCTAAGTCTGGGTTGGCTACCTCCTAGCACCTAGAGGCCTAGAACCACTTGTCCCTCCATTTTTTGTTAGACGACTAAGGGTCGGTAATAAGGCCCAGAACCATTTTTTGTTACTTCTCCAGTTCCTCACCAAGTGGAGAAGTAATACCAGCCAAGCTGCAGCTTGTTCGCTTTAGCTGGTATAGATCGAGGAACTCATCTATGGTGAGCTCGGGTTAGTCTAGGTCAGCCCACAGAACCGCACAACTGATCAGAGCCCTCCATCCGTTCAGAATCATCTGCCCTGGGGCCAAATTTAGTCGGGCGAGCAAACGCCTCACCAGACCTTGTAGAGGGAGCCTCAAGCCGCATTAAAGGGTGACCTGGAAGATTGTGACGGTTCCCTCTGGAGGTCGATCAGGAAGTTCGTCTGACGAGGGAATTTGAAGGATTACTGACCTAGGAATATGAAATCTTAGCCTGATTCGAGCTAAGTCCTCCTCAAATAGGGTCTAAGGTATAAAACCCCTCGAACCCTCCTCGCCGGCGAGCTCTTCCAACTCTTCCTCACCAGATTGGTCATGCTCTACACTCACTAGCCTCTCTGCCATGGACATCTCTAACACCCAAGATGCATTCATCGGCCTCTTCGTCGTGGACCGCTCTAACGTCCATGAAGCCTAGAAGTCGACATCTGCCATTATCACTAACAACGACGGTGGGTTCGACATCACCCAGAGGGGGCTACTCGCCCCACTATTGCTACTGGAGTTCCCGTCCCGTGAGCTCAAAGAGTAGGACATGGTGATTTTAATGGGTGTTAAGGATCGTTATAAAAAGGAAAATAAAGGAGGAGGCAAGGTGAACAGAGCTCACCGGGGGAGAACCAGTAAGTTCCCACTTAATATCTGATGGAAATGGCCGCCGGAAGTCACCTAGAAACACTAGTAAGATGATAGGGAAAATGGCAGCAACAAGGGGCAGAAATGGGAAAAGGCGCGCAGAACGGCTTAAGGGTTAGGGCTTCCCTTATATAGGGAAGCCATATGGCACCCATTAAAAGCGTTCATCAAAGCCGGGCCGTACAATGTCCTTTCAACTGCCTCAACTTGACACGTGGATTGACCCCAAGCGCCGCTCGACCCCAATATCAAGTAAAAACTATGCGTTACGACCTTGTTGGTCTGGCCTCGAGCCACAAAATGACACCATGATTAAGTATTGACACGACTCAACTACCATGCTGGCCGCCATACCTTGCATTTATGACAATATGACCTGACCTAATCTACACATAACCTGACCTAGCTACAACTAGCTTACTTTTCGAATCTCCGTAGTTTAGCTCAAAAAGTAAGGGGGGCTCACTGCTGGGGGAAAAATAAATAAGTTGATAAGTCGGCTTATGGAATGGACCAACTCTACTAAACCAACACGAACCGAATGAGGTTCGAGCCTCAAAGAGGCACCCTCGTCCAAAGATAAGTCGACCTTCAAGGAGGTTGATGCAACTGTAAGGACACTCAAAGAAAACAATTGTAAGTCTAACCAAATGGCCAGTTGCCGGTCTAACCTATAGGTCAGTCATAGTTTGACTATAGGTCAGACATAACTCGACTATAACTCGGCCATAGCTCGACCATGGATCAGATATAGCTTGATCATAGCTCAGCCAAAGATTGGCTATGGCTCAAGATAACCTCTGAAGCAAAGCAGATGCCAGTCTTATGGAGAGCTCGATATAGCTTGTGATTACTATGCCAAACAAGATCTTCCCTCGGATCAAGAGTTCAGGAATTCCTCCAACGGTCCGAAGATCTCTCCCAAGATCTTTAGAGGATCAAGTTGGATCCTGAAGGCTTCGGTCGATGAAGATCTCAAGAAGATCCCGAATGAATCGGGAGGTCTCCCCTACAACGTTATCTTCCTTCTCCTATAAATAGAGGTATCCCCAACCAATGTGAGGTACGTTCACTAATCCTATTACTCGACCGGTGTCTCTTTTCCTTGAGACCCTACCCTACAAAAGACCCCATTACCTGACTTAGGCATCGGAGGGTCCCCTGGACAAGCTAGGGTCTCCTTTGCTTGTTCCTTTCATCCGTGTAGGTTCAGGAGGGCTAACCTAGGAAGGTCTACTGGAAAACTGCATCAACAAGAACTATATATATAATATGTTGTTGGAAAGCAATTAATAAGTCTTGTGACTTGGTCAATTGAGTTCAAGACATTATTTATCATCTAATTTCACAAAATAAATTTATTTTAGAGGTTAATTTTCAGTTTGAAGTCAAAATTTACAATTTTTAATAAATTTTAAATTAACTATGTATCTGTTCGAGAAGAGTTGTATGTTATCTCAAAAACTTTTTTAAAGTTATCTTAAAGTAATTTACTAATGTGGGTAGGTTTTAGTGTCTTTATTATTTTTAGTAATATACTATTTTGAAAATTTCACTATTTTGAGTTGAATTAAGAATGTAAGCTTACTTAAGCATATCTATTGCGTTGGAAAGAACAATTTATTCTTTATCATTCATTTCTTCTCGTTTTAGTATAATTTTTTCCTTATGGATTCAACAAGACTGTGATCTTTTATCACTCTTTTTATGCACTCAGCTAAGTGGAGTTAGTCTGATTTATAATTCCTTACTCTATATAGGTTTACGATTGGGTACTCAAATAGATGTTTTCTTTAAATACATTTTATATTTTATTTAACTATATTAGGGCCTTTTTGGGTGTCAATTAATAATGAGTTCATCTCATTTTTCTTAATAGTTATTGTCAGATTTTCTATTATTGTATTTCTTTCATTGTATTTTTACAGAGATATTGCACAAATATATAGGGAGATTAGCAACCCTATTCTTGGATATACATAGATATTGTACAGTCACGAATATAATCTTTCTAATTTGTCTCTTAATTGACAATTTATTGATTGATTTGACAACTCGCGCCAAAGCTTCCTCTGAAGTGGAAGCATCCAAATCTTCAATGCGCAACTCGTTTAATGAGTTGCAGAAATCCTTGCTTGATACGGCCTTTGTAAGAATATCTTCTCGTTGGTCTTTAGACTTCATGAATGAAAACTGAATTATTTTATCTTCGAGATTTTCTTTGATAAATTGTTTATCAAACTCCACATGTTTGGTTTGATCATACTGGATCAGATTGTAAGCAATGGCGATAGCTGCCTTGTTATCACAAAAGAAGTCCATCTCGGATGTAGGAGCAAACCCAATTTCAGTTACAAGTTCTTTGAGCCACAAGAGTTCACAAAGTCCTTTAGCCATTCCACGGAACTCTACTTCAGCACTTGATAATGCCACCACCTTTTTCTTCTTACCTCTCCATGTAGCAAGATTTCCTCCAACAAACATGAAGTAGCCTAAGGTGGAGCTTCTGTCTTTAGTATTCCTTGCCCAATCTGCATCTGTATGACCATTAACTCTGAGATGGTTATTTTTCAAAAACATAAGCCATTTTCCCGGAGAAGATTTTAAGTATCGTAAAATCCAGATCACTGCTTCCATATGATCCTTACTAGGTTGATACATGAATTGACTTACTACACTCACTGCGTAAGAAATATTTGGACAGGTATGGGAGAGGTAAATAAGTTTACCAACTAATCTCTGGTACCTTCCTTTGTCCATTGGCATTTGGCTTGGATATTCTTTGAGCTTGTGGTTCTGAATGATTGGAGTGTCTGTTGGCTTACAGTCCAACATTCCAACCTCACATAGTAAGTCCAATATATATTTTCGCTAAGAAAGAAATATACCTCGCCTTGATCTAGCAACCTCTATTCTCAGGAAATATTTAAGTCCTCTTAGATTTTTCATCTCAAACTCAGTCGCCAATTGTTTCAGAAGCTTAGCGATTTCCTCCTTATTATCCCCTGTGATGATCATATCATCGACATATAGAATTAAAGTTGTTACCTTACCTCATTGGTGCTTTAGAAATAATGTATGATCTGAATTACTTTGGTGGAAGCCATACTTCTTTGTTGCTAGACTGAACCTCCCAAACCATGCTCGAGGTGATTGTTTTAATCCATATAGTGCTTGCTGCAATTTGCACAAAACTTCATCTTTTGAAGATGTTGTGTAGATTGGAGGAGTATCCATGTAGACTTCCTCTTCAAGGTCACCATGGAGAAATGCGTTCTTTACATCAAACTGGTGCAATGGCCAGTCCAAGTTGGCTACTAGAGATAACAGGACCCTGATGATATTTAACTTGGCTACCGGCGAAAAAGTTTCTTGATAATCTACACCATATGTCTGAGTGTATCCCTTTGCAACTAGCCTTGTCTTATATCATTCTATAGATCCATCTACCTTGTGTTTAATAGAGAAGACCCATTTGCACCTAATTATTATTTTTTTCCTTTGGGCAATGGAACCAAGGTCCATGTTTAATTCTTTAGTAGTGCTCTCATTTCTTCTTCTATTACCTATGTCCACTTGGGATCAGCTAAAGCTTCTTGAACTATAGTGGCGAATATGACATGCAGACATCTCGTGTGAGAATATCTTGAGAGGTTCAGATAGCTTTTCGGTGGAGACAGAGTTGGCAATTGGATACCTCAACCCTCTTTCCTCAATGTCTGGAGAGTATCTGTTTGGTGGCTTGTCACGGTTATGCCTGAAAGGCAAGATATACCCATCAGATGAATCTATATTATTCATAAATGAGGGTGTAGTGAAATTTCTTACCTCAAGAATATCCTCAGGAGATGGGTCTGCGGGCACTGAGAGATGGGGGGATTCGGGTTCTTCTCTTGATGATGTGATCTCATTTGCCGAAGGCCCCATAGATTAAGAGGATATGTCAGGCCCTGAAGATGTATTTGTTGATTCCTCACCAATTATTGATGTATCATTTCGATCTTCAAGTCATTCAAAACATAGTCAATTCAACTCTTCATCTAATGCCTCCTCCTGAAGAGAAGAAGTGGATGCCGAAGAAAGATAAAACGGTTCAAACTCCAGAAAGGTGACATCCATAGTCATATAGGTACGCTTAGTAGTAAGATCATAGTAACGGTAGCCTTTTTTATGCATAGCATAGCCCAAGAAGAGGCACCGAAGGGCACATGTTTAGTGCACTGGTTCTTAGGGAGGTGCACATACGCCACACACCCAAATATATGAGGAGGGAACATTAGGGTCATAGGTAGAGAGACCGAGGCTGACAAAGACTGTAATAGGGTCTAAAATTTTAATATTTTATAAGGAAGGTGATTGATTAAATATACGGCAGTGACAATAGCATCGGGCCAATGTCGTGTGGGGACATGAGCGCCTAGAAGGAGAGCCTGGACAGTCTCAAGAATATGCTAATTCTTCCACTCAATGAATCCATTTTGCTAAGGGATCTGGGGACATGAGGTCTCATGAATAAGACCATGTTGTTGAAAACAGGAATGAAAGTGGTGATTAACATATTCACCACCATTGTCAGAGCGGAGAATCTGAATTTAAGCGAAAAACTAGGTTTGAACCATAACATGAAATGACTGAAAGATAACACTTCATCCTTATGTTTCATCAAATACATCCAGGTCATCTAGGTGCAATCATCAACAAATATCACAAACCACCATACACTAGATATAGTAGATAAAGGAGATGGTCCCCATACATCAGAATGAATTAAAGCAAAAGGAGTATCACTTTTATTCATACTTAACGGATAAATAGCACGATGACTTTTGGCTAAAATACAAATATCATAATGAAATTCAAAAGTCTAGACATTAAAGAATAAATTAAGAAATAAATGTCGTAAGTACCCAAATGATGGATGTCCCAAATGACGATGCCACAGCCAAATCTACCGAGCCTTGAAACTAAGTGTAAAAGACACGTGATGCGCACGACCCAAACTGAAATCTTCCATGTAGTATAATCCCCCCTCTTAGTACCACGCCCAATTATCATTTGGTGAGAATATCCTTAATAAAATAAAAATCGGAGAACATATGCACCACACAATTTAGATCTGTAGTAACCTAGCTAACAGATAATAGTTTGTGAGATAAATAGGGAACAAGTAGAGTGTTGGGAAAATGAAGAGAGGGTGATAGGGTTATAGATCTGGCCCCTGTGACAGGTGAAGTCACTCCATTAGCATTCGCAATGATGGTGTGCCTTGGAGGTGAGTGATGGGGGAAATTCATGGGATCAAATGTCATATGATCCGTGGCCCCAAAGTCAAGGAGCCAATCATTATTGTCCACATCGTGGCAACGACTAAGCAAGGCATGACTGAGGTTACTAGATCCGCAGGAGAGAAGTTCAATTTAGGTAAGGCAGTGGGCAGGATGAGAGAGAGATAAGGTTCGGCTACTGCCACAGCAGCCTTGCACACACCTTCAGTCATACCGTCTCATTTTTTTCTGGCTTGAAGCTCATGCCACCAATGGGGGTAACCATGCAACTGGAAGTAGT
The DNA here is from genome assembly GCA_037074715.1 of Magnolia kwangsiensis. NCBI lineage: Eukaryota > Viridiplantae > Streptophyta > Magnoliopsida > Magnoliales > Magnoliaceae > Magnolia > Magnolia kwangsiensis. The sequence goes on from CM073582.1 coordinate 27,491,148, forward strand.
TTTCATGAGTATGCTTCGTATTGCCACAATGAGAACATTTGAGACCATTGGATGAGGTATGAGCTTTAGAGGAATATTTCTCAGTATGTTGAGAAGTTGATCCAGACAGTCCAAGCTTTAGGCCTTTCGAAGCAAGCACCATCCCTGGAGGTGGTTCGTGGTCAGCGGCGTTCATCACTACCTGGCGAAGAGCCTCCCGATGGACATGGGCATATGCTTTCTAAATGGTGGGAAACGAGTGCATCTACAACACGTTGCTCTGAATATTGTCCAACCTGTCATCAAGACCATCCAAGAATACAGTGACCCGATCTTCTTAGAGAAGATTATTATAATGTTGAATATCGGCGAGGAATTTCATCAGATTGGGACGTCAAAAATCAATCTCACTCTAGAGGCCTTATAAATTAGTGTAGTATTTTTCCAGGGAGCCACCCGCTTGGCGGAAACATGAGACGCGGCGCTAGAGATCATAGACTTGAGACGTATCGCCACGATCAAAATAGGTGGTTGTAACTGAATCAAAAACCATTTTGGCTATGGGAAATCGAATGAAATTTTTTATTAATGCCAGATCCATAAAGTTAATCAACCATCCTTTTATAATGGTGTTGTCAGTACGCAATTTGTGAAAGGACAGATCGGTCAAAGATGGCAGAGGTAACTGATGTTTTAATTTAAACCAATTTGATTTAAATGATTTTTACTCGCAAGTATATGAATCAGATGTAAATAGGGTACATATTACGAGATCGTTTCCACGAGGACTGGTTGTCACAATTTGAAATTTAAGACTCTTCTTAACTAATCTAACAAATGGTTTAGCAAACTATTAAGTAAACTAACATAAATCTATGGAGAATAATCAAGAGCAATGAGTAAAATCCAATCAAGGAGAAGACTAGGACTTTCGAATCCACCCCTAATTATCCTAACCCTTGTTTTACCTTTTGATTCACCCTAATTCAGATTGATATAAATTTAATAAACAAAGCACATCCTATGTCCTTGGTCGGGCACACAGAATGTATAATCCTTTAAAGCATATGGATCACATCTTTTTATCCATGGTCAGGCATGGAGAGATGTAAATCCTGTTTCTTCCTCTATAGGAAACCTGTTCATGGTCAGACACAAGCACCTAGTATAATATTCCAAACAACATCCATATCTAGACTGTGGTCGAGCTCATAGAATGGAAAAGTACAAAAATCTCAGGAAAGCACACTAGAAAAAGAAATAAATCAATCAACTTAAAATAAATTCAACATAAAAAAGAGTCAATCAAATTAGGGGCTTCATCTCAGCCCTAGCTAAGAGTTTAGTAATCCATAATAGCAATTAAAAAGAAGTAAAAATAAGATTTAAAACATAAAAACATCGCCCTTCTTCCTTTCTCTCTCTCTCCTCTTTCTTCTCTTTCTCCTCTCCTTGGCTCTTCCCAAGCTCTGCATCCCTCCTCCCCACGTCCAAAACCTCCTTATATAGCTCCTGGAGTGGCGAAAATCAGATTTGAATGGGATTCGGAAAGCTATCGCATGCGCAGTGAAACCCTTTTCGCAGCCAAGTTCGGTGCCTTAAAAATTACCACTTTCCTCACTCAAATTCCAAAGAAACACCATCCCTTAGGGCGTTTTTGGGTTCTCTACATGATAGACGGTTCAAATCTGTCATATGATCAAAGATAGTGGGCCACAACCGTCTGGAAAAGTCAATTTTTACGGACGTGCGAAACCTTTCGCACTCTTTCGTTGTCGTGATCCGTGGGCCTCACAGAGGTGTTTTCATAAAAATTCACCTCGTCCATTAGATTCAGGATGAAATTTCAGTAAAGAATGAGTGGTTTTGAACGTCCATTAACGTGTCCCAGAGAATAAATCACTAACAAATTAGATTTAAATGTTGCAGGGCAGTCCTCTTATGGCCCTTGTATCGCACACATGTGTATGTATGGACAAAAAGTATTAACATGAGTTTGTAGTGTTTGCAGCTCTCTACAAGGTGAACAGTGCAAATTTTCCGAACGGGGCATGTGTGGGGCCTACAGTCGACCGCAAAAATGGACTTTTCGTCCGTTATGCGGCTTGAAAACAGAAATTTCCATTTTTTAGAAGATGTTGCGGGCAGGCTCTGGTCAGCGCTGCTGACCGATATGGTGCAGCTCGAGCACGTGTGTACACCATGTACACACGTTGTACATAAGGGCCCACCGTAATGTTTGTGAGAAATCTGCACCATCCATACTTTTTATCATATTCTTTCAACCGTCAGTACCAAAATTGATGTATATCCAGATATCCAGCGAGCCCCACTTAATGAATTAATGTGTTGATCTATCCGTTGGAGCACTTATATAGTGATCCGAGAGCTAAATTTTGAAATGTACGGTTAATTTATGGCCCTTATGTCATGTATGAAGTTTCGAACCAATCAGATGGTGGGAACCCTGTGATCTTGCATTCTGGCTGGTTTTCGAGCCCGTTTAATGCAAACAGCTTGATTTCCTCGGATCCCTGGCATGTAAATTCTTCAATATTGGACCTGTAGACTCTGCCCCTTGCTCTGGTAACTTCAGAGCATCAAATCCCTGCTTTTAATATCAATTTTCAGTCCATGCTCTTAATTACTACCTGCGACAAAAACATGATTAAAATACTCCATAAAGCTTTATCATGTACGTAAAATAGGGCAGTAATCGGGGCCTGATATACAATATTCGACCCATATCAGTAACTCATCATTGATGTAGCCTAACTTGTCTTTATCAGAGATGTACATCTCGACAACTTGAGACCATAAAGTATAGTTGGAACCATCCAACTTGATGCCGATCAGACAGCCGCAGGTTCAAAAAGCACAGTCGGGGCTTGAGCTTTACACAGAGCTTCAGCCATTTTTGTAGTGAATATTTCAGAGATGAGCATATTATGGTCGATGGAAGAGTCACCGGATTTCATCGGGGTTTCAGTGTCTCCCATATGTGAATGTGGAGGCGAAAGGAGGCTATGAACTAGGGTTAGACGTGAACCAAGAGCCAGAAATCAACTAGCTCTGATACCATGTCAGATTTTCTATTATCGTATTTCTTTCATTGTATTTTTACAGAGATATTGTACAAATATATGAAATTACGGTAATGACTGCTTTAATTAAAGTGAGAATATGCCAATATGTCCTAAAGGGGGGTAAATAGGACTTTTTAATATTTTATGGTTATTTAAAATCCTATCAATCTTATCCTGAGTAAATATGCATACATCAGGATTTTCTCAGAGTAACTCTAATGGCTTCCAAGCCAAATAGAGGATCCAATCATAAAGCTATTTGTAAGATAAACAAGATGCAGATCATAGTTTATGATGGAAGTGACTGTGTGTAAGATGTGATCTCAAATAATCAAATATGAAAGCATTTAAGGAAATCACAAACACAGTCATTTTTATAGTGGTTCAACTACTTGTCTAATCCACTTCCGGCGAACGCACTTAGCCCTTAAGTGTATTGGATCCCACTAAAGGAGGTTTCACAATAGGTTCACCTCAAACCGGAGGTTTTAAATCAAGTTCACCTCTAACCAGTACATCCTACCCCTAGGATGGCACAGCATGTCTACACGACACAATTTATGTTCCCATGAGCAAGAGTTAACACACAGCACCCGACTTTTAAGCCACACAAGCCAAGGATCCACTCAAGGAACCTCACCAGTTTATGCTCCCATGAGCATGGGTCAACATAAAGCACCCAAGTTTTAGACCACACAGGTTAAAGACCTACACAAGGACCTAAGAGTTTATGTTCTCCACAGAGCAAGGGTCAACACAAAGCAACCCCATGTACACTCCCGCCAGAAGCCTCCTATGAGGACTTGCAAGGGACGAGAAACACCTTAGACCTAATCCTACAGAAGAAATGATCACAAGGATCCTTTGGACTCTAATGACTTACAGATAAGTAAATAAGCCCCATTCAGCGCGTGGATGAAGATCTCCTCCTTTGATGATGAAAAATCTTTAGCTCCCTTGAACCATAACTCAGAAGATGTATCAATACATAGCGACGGGTTGGGTCAAGGCTATGATGGAATCCTACTCTATTAAATGTTTTCCTATAAGGAAGATAAAGTGATTCCAATCATCTATGCATTCAAGGCATCCCAACTTAATGATTTTCCATTAAGGTAGTAGCTGTAGGATCCTTTAATGCAGAAGTTCATTCCCCAATCCACTACACTCTATTGAATGTCAATGATGAGGGTGGATTGGAGGATGAACTTTCATGAGAGAAAAGGCTTAGGGTATATGATCTAGGGTTAAACACTCAAAACCACTCACTGTTTTCTCTACCAACAACCAAGGGAAAACTCTTATTAAATAAGCAAAAGGTTCCAACGGATATAAAACAGTCACATTTTTTACAGAGTTTGATATCATCGAGCAGTGTCGATATCATTGAGAGTATACTCTCGATAGCATCGACTGGCTGCTCGATGACATGAACTCAACTGTCAAACGCTTTTGAAACCTTTTACCAGCTGGTTGAGGAAATTGAACGTACATCGATGTCATCAGATTTCGAACTCCGATTTCATCAACACGAGGTTCGATTCCTCGACATTTGAAAATGTGAGAGCACTTGCCTTTGAAATATTTCAAATATATGATATGATCGAGCATCACTCGATATCATCAAAATTTGAATATCGATGATATCGAGGGCAGTATCGAATCATCGATAATTCCAAGGAATTTTCATATAAGCTTGCTGGACTATTTTTGTCCACTTTCGATGACATTGATCATGCCTCGATATGATCGATATTTGAATATCGATTTTATCGAGTGACCCTCGATCCAAGAAAAATAACCTAAAAAACTTGCTGGACAAATATGTGTCCTAATCCAAAGTCATTGACGGGCTTCCGATATCATCGATATTTAAATTCTGAGGATATCGAGGAGATCTTCGATATAGCGAGGATTACATGATTTGCCATAGAAATACTTTGGACACATCAGACCAAATGTCGATTGTATCGAGTCGGCTCGATGGACTCGAGATTCAAACTTCGATGATATCAATGAGTCCATCGATCCATCAATAATTCAATCCAGATATCTTTATGGTTGCTAGACATCTTAGGTCCTCATTTTGATAAGATCATTGAGCTTCGAGGACATCGACAACAGAGTTCGATTTCATCGAACCACCTATCAATAAATCGACAAAGGTAGAAAACTTAAAGATCTTCCTTTTTTCTATTTTTTTTAAAACGTTTTCTAACCAAAAATCTTAGGGTGTTCTATGCAATTTTAAGGTTTTAATTACCTGGTGTTTTGAGACATGGGATGTGAGGCTAAGTTTTACCTGTGACGAGTTCGGGCATACATCCAGTTGAGGCAGACGGTTGATCAATCTTCCTATGGGGCTCCTTTGTCTAGCTGACTCAACGATCACGCTAATTGACAAACTAGGGCACTTTCAATATATAGGGAGATTAGCAACCCTATTTTTGGCTATACATAGATATTGTACAATTACGAATATAATCTTTCTGATTTATCTCTTAATTAATAACTCATTGATTGATTCGACAATTCACACCAATAGTTATTATACATTAAAGAGCATTTTTATGTAGGGATTTTTTTAAAAAAAAAATATTCTTATAAGAACTATTTATATAAAAGTGATTTGTAACACATAATTATCATTAACTAAAATCAAATGACTCATTTTTAAGTGGTATCCAAATGGGCCATTAATTAAGTAATTTTTGAAAGTGTGTTTTAAATCAGGTTCCCTAGCTTAATATTTGTTGAATGCATTTTTGGGTGTATAAAAAAATCCAAGCCATTAGCCATTTGAAAGTCAGTTCTGGAGTGGGGTCCACCTTGATATATTCAAAGGCTAGCCAATTTAACATTCGGGACCTAATGATGATCCATCGTTGGACAGGCATTAGCCAAATGTTAAGTTTATAGGTTTAAATAAGTTGCTTGGGCCACCTTCAGCATGCATAAACCCAGACCCAAGTGGATTAGTTATTTGGCCTAGAACATCAGACCCTGGCCCAACCCAAGAGGTCATCTTGGGGCTGAGCCAGCTTCGCCCATTTGCAACTTAGAGGCCCACCAAGTGCAGATGACCTTGACAAAAACTAGGCGGGCTCCACATGTGCATTGAATGTGGATGGTCGGCCTTTTTTCCAGACAGTCCATTGTTTACATAAAGAAAGCATCCATCCAATAATTGGACCGGCCTAATTTCTCAGCAAGGTCGTCTACATGGTTTGGGGCCCACCTAATGAGTGGTTTAGATGATGTCCATAGAAACATAAACATGGTTTTATTTTGATTAAGCTGATTAGATTGGAGAAAGTCAATATAAGAAGTTTGGCGAGCATAGTTAAGGTGATCAGAACTATTGTTTACGTCATGGGAGCAGTGTCCATGGCATTGATCAAGGGCTTAAAGCTTCTCAACATGAAATTCCCAACATCCAACTATATTTTCCAATCAAAGGCTAAGAATTGGGTTTTGGGTTTTTGAAAAGGCCTAGTTATATGTCCTAGAGGAGGGGGGGTGAATAGGACTATGCCAAATAAAACTTATAACAACAGAAATTAAATAAATATAATAGCCAACAAATAATATAAACAAACCACAATGCAAGAATGTAAAGCAACCTCAAAATTCAGATCTTGAGAGGTTGATACAAATATTGTTCTAAGGACAACCTTACACCAAAAACCAGAGTTTATGGTAGGACAACCTTATTTCTAGAAAGGTCTTTGTATCAAATCTCAAATTGAAGAGGAATAATAAAAAATTAAATATAAACTGCACTGAAGAATAAATTACAATTACAAATATATTTTGTTCTAGGGACAACCATACACCATAGGAATGGCAGGGCAACCTTACTAGAACAAATAAAGAAGCTGATAAAGGAATAACAAGAAATAAATGCTAAATTATTACAACATTCCCACAATGCTTGAAATAAATGATTACAACATTCACATCCACATGTACATCCCACAAATGAATAATTAAAGATATGAAATATAAATCATTCAACCATCAAACACAAGGGACTATAGTGGTTCGCATGTGTGTTCACTAACTGTTAAACAACAACCACACAGAATGCTACTCCACTCCTAATATCCTCACACAGGGGATATTAGCGTTCACTATCAAAGTAGGTTTTCACAGGTTCACCCAAAACCTTCACAATCTTTCTCTGTGGGCTTACACAATTAAAAAAACTCCACTTCTGAATTTTCCTGGTTCTCTTCAAATAACCAATACAATAAGATTTTTCTGGCAAATTCGAAAATAAACAAAACAGAAAGGAATTTATAATTAAATGTAAAATACCTTATTTTCTCCTTCGTTGTAGCAGCCCCGAAGAACCAAGTCAGAGTAGGTGATTGAATGTCCAAGTTCAATGTCCAAAACTCACATTACAATGGTTCTAATTCTAATTGATTTTAAATTAAACTAAAATGGGCTAGCTTTAATTGATTTTAATTCCAAAGAAAGGGAAATAGCAATTCCTCTTTTTAGATTAGATTGGAATACAAGAAACAAAATCATTTGATAAAGTTAAAGAAAGAGAATATTAAATACGCATACTTAGCTTAAAATGGAGTACATACTTATCTCTCAGAAGGCTAAATTAATTAGCTTGAATTGTCTCTCGTATTCTGAGATTCGTGCTCTATTTATAGCTGAGCAAAACACGTCTTCGACTGGTCTTAGGACCTCTACGACTGGTCGAAGAACCAACAGAAATTTAAATTTTCAGGCGCAATAAGATTAGATGGTTTCAAGAATGGTTGTAAGTCACCTTCGACTGGTCGTAGGTTACATATGACTGGTCGTAGACAGATGATTTTCAACGCTATACTTTGAATCGAAGATATACAACTGGTCGAAGAACCAGTCGACACTGTTCACACGACTGGTCGAACAGCCTCCGAGACTGGTCATAGTATAACCAAAAAATTCTGAAAATCTTCAACAACTTAGGACTAGTCGTGGAATTTCTTGGACTGGTCGAACCTAGTACTAGTCGAACAAGGTCAGGACTAGTATTAGAACAGACTAAATTCACTTATAAAACATATATGAATTATGTATCCAAAATGGCCTACTCTAAAGGTCAACCTAACGTCAGCCATACCTCAATAGTGAAGCACGGACATTAAAACTTGAAGACAAGTGACCTTTGAGTATATTTAACCCTGAGATCTTGAACTTGAAAGCTTCTGAGATCTTGAGCTTGAAAGCTTCTGAGATCTTGAACTTGAAAGCTTTTCTTATCTATCGAAGCTAATCTTGTTAGACTATCATCATGACTCTTCATTCTTGAATAGATCTTTTGTTCATCACATAAATAGCTTCAAAGCAGTGTCTTTGTCACCACAAATTTGACAATAATAAGGGGCTGTAAACTATAGCACTTACAATCTCCCCCTTTGTCAAATTAGTGACAAAACACATTTCCAAGATATAATACATAACACAGAATATCTGATTAAAGAATCATACATCAGTTGTTATTAACTAGCACACATTCATGAACCTGCAAATAAATATTCAACATACAGTCCACCTCTGCACATACAGTCACATACTCCACATACTCCCCCTCAATAACATATATCACAAAAAAAAATAAAAAAAATATTATGCACAATGTTACTCACTCCTCATAGGCAATCCAATCCAATCCAATATGAGAGAAGCATAAGAATCCATTCTCCCCCTTTTTGTCACAATATGACAAAGAAAGCAAAGAACAGATGACTAAGGAGTAATATGTAAGGAGATAAATAAGAGGTAAGACAAGATATGAGAACATAACATAAGCAACACACATAATTCATAAACTGAGCCAAGTCAACTAAAACTACAGTAACAAATCCAGTTAAGTGAGCACATTAGTAAGATAGTTATTACAGACCAGAAAACTTAAAAAAACTAATCTGAACCAGATGAAGGAGCAGGGATGGAAGGATCAAGTTGATGCATGCCCTTATTCAAACGCCTAAGATACTTGTGTATATACTTAAATTTAAATCATGGGCAACAGTTATGTTTTCCATCCCAACATTGATATTCTCAACCTTAGTTTTCAATGCATGCATACATGCATCAAAAGTAGAAGGTTCAAAATCTGGATCATTTGCAGAGTCAGAATCAAGTTCTTCAAAAATATCATCCATGTTAATATCATCAAGAGGAAGATCACCAGCTTCTTCCTCATGTTCAAATTTAGCCTCACCAACACCATCTCTTTGGCCAGGAAGAAATTCCAGCTTCATCTTATTGATATTAGAGTTGTTAAATATCAGATGATGGATAGGGGCTTCTCTAACTGACATATTGACTAACATATGCGTAGCTAATACAGTCATCAAATAATCAAAAGGGATATCACTATGACCAGGATGGAGTCTAAACTGAATGATAGAGTGACAAATCAAGGATGGTAAGCAAAGATGAGCACCTCTGGCAATATTATGAAGAACACGAACCATGAAATCCGTTAACTCAATTTTATTACCCGATCGAGGATACAAGTTGGACATAAAGATCCTATGAAGAACTCTGTATTTAGGTAACAAAAATCTTTATGCGTCCATTGAACATCCAGATTGCATAAATCCTTAGTTAGCATGCGTTTTTCAGTCTGTGAGGGTTTTTCAAACAATGTATGAATGGGAACTCCCTCATCATTCACAGAAATTTTCATAGGATCTGAAATTAAGTGACGATCAATGTCAAATGGTCCTTCTCTTGTGGTAATTTTAAACGTTAGATTTTCCAGTGAAAAATCACATATGCAAGTAAACATGAACTGGGCAATGGACCGATATGCTGGCCCATCCCAATGCAATAAGTTATCCCAACCTACAGCTTGGAGCATAGGAAGGATATCAAAAGGCGCAGTATGATTAATATCAACAGGATGTTCAACAATAACATTATGCAATCTGATGTCCCGAACAAAGGATGAATCATTCTCGAGAACCCTAAAATGACGCGTAGTGATAGAGGCCGATCTAGAAGAAGATGGACCATAGGAAGTTATTTTTCTCCCTTTAGAAGCCATTTGCAACAAAGATTTTAAAAAGATAAGGAGTTGCAAAGGATTGAGAAGAGGGTTTTCTCAAATCATATTTTTCAAAAGAAAAATCCCAAATCACAACGAAATTCAAATTAGACAACTTCAAGAGACAAAAAGAAGTAATCTAGACACAAATCTACAAGAAAAATGTAAATGGAGCACTAACCATGAAGATTTCGAAGGTTGGCTTCGACTAGTCGGACGTCGGCTCGTTGGTGAGTGAAAAAGAAATGAGGAAGATGAAGTGTTTTTCTCAAATTAAAGTGATTACACGAGTTTCTCGACTGGTTGTGGATGTACACGACCGGTCGTACCACGACTGGTTGTGTATATTCACGATCGGTCGAGGACCAGCCAAAAATGCAATTTTCCTTTGAGTTTTATAAAATTTTCTGCATGATTTGCAAAAATTGAAATCTAAACTAGCAAGAATATACAATATAATACAAAAAAGCATAAATTATCATCTTAAAATGCACATGCCAAGATCAAATTTCATTTGGTTAAACCAGCTTTTGTCAAGAGGTTTAGTGAAAATATCAGCATGTTGATTCTCGGTAGGTACATATTCCAAAGATATAACATTTTTTTCTACTAATTCACGGATATAATGAAATCTAATGTCAACGTGTTTAGTACGAGAATGCTGAATAAGATTTTTTGAAATATTTATGGCACTGGAATTATCACAATATAATAACATAGAATCCTATTTAATTTCATAATCACTTAACATTCGATTCATCCAAATAAGCTGCGTACATGCATTACCAGCTGCGATGTATTCAGCTTCAGCTATTGAAAGTGATATAGAACTTTATTTCTTACTAAACCAAAAAACTAAATAGTTTTCGATATAAAAGCAACCACCACTGGTTGATTTTCTATCATCAAGATTATCAGCCCAATCAGTATCCGAATACCCTGCTAATTGAACACTAGTCTCATGTGGGTACCAGAGACCGAGATTAACAGTACTTGCGACATATCGCATAATCCGATTGACAGCAATCAAGTGTGATTCTTTATGATTAGATTGATATCTAACACAGATACCAACACATAGTGCAATATCAGGTCTACTAGCAATTAAATACAATAGACTACCAATCATGCTCCGATATAATTTCGGATCAACATTTTTACCTGCAGAATCTCTTGAGAGTTTCAAGGTAGTACTCATAGGAGTATCAAAGTTCTTACCATTCTCAAATCCAAATCTCTTAATTAAATTCAAAGCATATTTAGATTGAGAGATGAATATTCCATCAGGTTGTTACTTTACTTGCAACCCTAGAAAATAATTCAATTCCCCAGCCATACTCATTTCAAACTGTGATTTTATCAAATCTGCAAACTCAGTAGTCATGTCAGTACAAGTAGATCCATAAATGATATCATCTATATAAATCTAAACCATTAAAATATGATCATTATATTTTTTAACAAACAGAGTTTTATCAACAGATCTCATTTGAAAATTATGGCTTAACAAAAACTTTGTTAGTTTCTCATACCATGCCTTAGGAGGTTGTTTTAATCCGTAAAGTTCCTTTTTAAGGCGATACACATGATCAACATTTTTGGAATCTTCAAAACTCATCGGTTGTTTAACATAGTCTCCCTTATGCAAATCACCATTTAAGAAAGCACTTTTCACATCCATTTGATAAATTTTAATCTTTTTAAAACATGCAATGGATATAAACAGTCTGATTGATTTAAGATGTGCTACTGGCGCAAAGGTTTTATCAAAACCAATACCTTCAATTTGAGTGTAACGTTGTACCACTAGCTTAGCCTTGTTTCTAATTATATTTCCAAGCTCGTCAGACTTATTTTTGAAAATCCATTTTATTTCAATGATGTGTTTGTCATTGGGTCTAGGTACGAGATACCAAACATCATTTCTTACAAATTGATTAAGTTCTTCTTGCATCGCAATAATCCAGTTTTCATCAGCAAGAGCTTCTTTTACGCTAGATGGTTCTAACTGGGATGTAAAACATACGTAATTACATATATCCTCAATTTGTCTATGAGTACGAACACCAGTGAGAGGGTTTCCAAGAAATTGAGTAGTTGGATGATCTTTAACAGTCCTTAGTTCAGAATCAGTCTGATTAGATGAAGTATCAGGTTTATCAATTACAAGAACTTCATCATTATCTGAACTTGAGACTGGTGTGTTTAAGTGATCATCAATGACCACATTGATGGACTCTTGAATCACACCGGTCCTTTTGTTCAAAACCTAATAAGCATGACTGTTTAAAGAATACCCTAGAAAGATCCCTTCATCACTTTTCGTATCAAATTTTTCTAGATTTTCACAATCTTGTAAAATATAGCAGTTACTGCCAAAAACTTGAAAGTATTTGACAGTAGGCTTCTTATCGAACCACATTTCGTAAGCCGTTTTATTATTACCTTTACTAGTGTAAAATCGGTTAATACTATAGCAAGTTGTATTGACTGCTTCAGCCCAAAGATTCTTAGAGAGTTTCATGTTATTCAACATGACATTAGCCATTTCTTAAAGCACTCTATTTTTCCTTTCCACTATACCATTTTGTTGTGGAGTTTTGGGTGCTGAGAATTTATGTAATATTCCTTGGTCGCTACAGAACTTCTCAAAACCGCTATTCTCAAATTCAGATTCATGATCACTACGAATCCTACTAATTTAAGAACCTTTTTCAGTTTGAATCCTTTTGAGAACTTTTCTTACTTCTTCAAGGGTTTTTGATTTGTCCCTTAAGAAAACTACCCATGTATATCTAGTAAATTCATCTACTATTATCAAGATATACCTTTTGTCACCTCGACTCTCCGTTCTGGTAGATCCTATCGGATCCATGTGGAGAAGTTCAAGTGGTCTTGATGTGGTATTGGAATTCACCTTTTTGTGTGAGTGCCTTGTTTGTTTGCCTAACTAGCATTCACCACATATCTTATCTAATTTTTAAAGTTTGGGTAGATCTCTTATAAGTCCCCGTTTGTTCAATCAAATAAATTTCGGTAGTGTACATGTCTAAGACGTTTGTGCCACAATTCAGTCTCGTATGTATGGACCATGTAACATGTTTGATTAGATGAGTTGAATTCGCTAACAATATAGTAGTTTTTAGATGTTCTACGTCCAGTTAGTATTACAGAACCCTTGTTGTTTAGAATCTCACAGCTTTGATTAGAAAACTGAACACTATGGTTATTATCGCATATTTGAGATATGCTTAGAAAATTATATTTTAGTCCTCCAACATATAAGACATTCTTAAATAACGGAAGGTTATAAAGTTGAACCGTACCTTGGCCCATAATTTTGCAGTTACTGCTATCACCAAATGTGACTGAACCATCAGTCATATCTTTTAGATCGGTGAATAAAGTCTTGTCGCCTATCATATGCCTGGAGCATCCACTATCTAGGTACCACTTTGAATGGCTTGTAGCTTTGAAAGTGGTGTGGGCAACCAACCAAGTGACCTTTGGAATCCATTTCATAACCATTTTGGGTTTAGGTGGATAGTTGGTCTTCTTTTGATTGTAAGATTTATAAGTATAACCTATTGAGTTAGACTTTAGAAGCTCCTTAAGTAAATCAACTATCTTTTCATTAAAAGACATTGGTTTTAATTTTTATAGTTGATATAAGTTCTTTCAGGTTTTTGAAAAGATCTATAATTTTTAGAAAACATTTGATCTTTTCCTTTTGAGTGTAAGGTCTCTCCTTTTACAAACTTAGGAGGTGTATTTTTCAGTTTAGGAGAAACATTCTTATCATAACCCAGACCAGATCGATCGCCACATTTTCTCGATCCTGATAAGAGTTTTTCTAATTTAGAATCACCTTGGGCATATTTTCGGGCTTCCTTTAAACTCAAGAGAGAAGAGACTTCATGTTTTAGTTGGTCGTTTTTAGATTTAATATTTTTAACTTGGGCAGTTTTAAAATCCAAATCGCATTTTGTCTTTTCAAAACAGTATGAAATATGGGACTTTTCTAAAACAAAAGATTCATAAATTTCTTTGAGTTTATAAAATTTCTTTTTTGAAGTTTTAGTTTTACCGCAATTTTACAACTCTCCATGTATAGGGCATTATAGGCATCTTAAATATCATCTTCATTTTCACATTCACTGTTCAAATTTTCTTCACTTGTTGAATCATTATCTAAAAATGTGAATTTGGCTAGAGTCATAAGGGCTTTCACTTCATTGCCCAACTCAATTTCATAATTTTCAGATTTAGAAGTAACTTCAGAATCAGAGAATTTATCCCAATTAGCCAACATACCCTTCTTCTTGAGTTTGTCCTTTTTAGGACACTTGTTAACTAAATACCCATATTCTTGGCAGTTGTAACATTGACTATCTTTCAAAGATTTTCAAGTTTTAGATTTAGGTTTAGATCTTTTCTTATCATTTCCTTTTTGAAAATCAACTCTCTTTTTACTTTTGAAGATTTTATAAAACTTTTTCGCCAAAAGGGCCATATCTGAAATAGCGGTGTAGACCGCTTGAGTTGAAGTAGGAATATGTCAATATATCCTAGAGGGGGGTGAATAGGACTTTTTAAAGTTTTTATGAATTATTAAAAATTCTTATCACACTAATCCTATCACAGAGTACAGATTAGGATTACTCAAAATTAACTCTACCGGCTTCCAAGCCTGGTAGAGGATCCAATCACAAACTGTTTATGAGACAAACAATTTATAGATGAGATTGTAATGGATATGACTGTGTGTGCATAAGATGTGATTTCAGATAATCATATATAAAGGCATGTAAGGCAATCACATAAATGAAAGACAATATCAATCTCAAACACAGTCATTTTACAGTGGTTCGACGACTTGTCTACTCCACTCCCGGCTTCCACACTCAACCCTTGAGTGACCGGATTTCACTAAGGAGGTTTTTCATGGTTCACCTCAAACCTAAGGTTTTAAATCAGGTTCACCTTCAACCTTTACAGAGGTTTCTACTCGGTTCACCTCAAACCCTGGAGTTTTGCTGGCGTACTCCTAACCAGATGTTTATGCCCACACAGGACAAGGGTCTACACAACGCACCCTGAGGTTTCTACTCGGTTCACCTCTAACCCTAGAGTTTTACTGGCGTACTCCTAACCAGATGTTTATACTCACACAGAGCAAGGGTCCACAACGCACCCGGAGGTTTCAACTTGGTTCACCTCTAACCCTGGAGTTTTACTGGCGTACTCCTAACCAGATGTTTATGCTCTCCATAGAGCAAGGGTCCACACAACGCAACTCGCACGTACACTCCCGTCGGAGGCCTCCTTCGAGGACTTTAAAGGGTGAGCAACACTTAAAACTCAATCCTAAAAAGGAATGATCACAAGTGTCCTCTGGACTCTAGATACTTACAAATAAGTTAATGAGTACCATTCAGCGCAATGTTGAAGATCTCCTCCTTGATATTGAAGGGTCTTCAGCTCCCTTGATCCGCAACACAAAGATATATTGATACTAGGCTTTAGGTTGGGTCATGGGTATGATGGAATACCACTCTCTAAAGATTTTTTAATTAGGAAGATGGAGTGGTTTCAATCATCTATGCATTCAAGGCATCCCAGCTTAATGATTAAGGTTGTAACTGGAGGATCCTTGAATGCGGAAGTTCATTCTCCAATCCACTCTATGAGATATCAATGATGAGGGTGGATTGGAAGATGAACTTCCTGAGTGAAAGGGCTTAGGTAAATGATAGGAAGGTTAGAACTCTCAAAAGCACTCTCTTCTTTCTTTACCAGCAATAAAGACTAATCTCTCTATATATAGGCAAAAGGTTCCAACAGATATAAACGGTCATATTTATGACAGAGTTCGATATCATCGAGCAGTCGTCGATATGATCGAGTGTATACTCTCGATTGTATCGGCAGACCTCTCGATGATACAAACTCAATTGTCATTTCACTTTTGGAAACCTTTCGCCTACTGGTCAATGAGATCGAGACACACATCGATGTTATCGGATTTTGAACTCTGATTCCATCGAACGATGGATCGATCTATCAACAGATGAAAATAAGAGAGAAGCCTTGAAGAATTTCAGGTTCAACAAATATGATCGAGGAATAGTCGATGTCATCAGAATTTGTACATCGATCATATCGGAGACTTTGTCGATGGGATCGATAAATCGTATAGATTTACCTATAAGCTTGCTGGACGATTTATGTCCGGACTCGATTCATTCGACGAGGTCTCGATATGATTGATATATGAATATCAATTTATCGACTGGCACCCCGATCAACATTAAAAACAACCTGAAATTCATGCTGGTGAAAATATGCGCCCACAATTGATATGATCGACTGACCTCCGATATGATTGATATTTGAGTTCAGATTAAATCGGACAGTCATCGATATATGGAAGCTTATGTTGGTTTTCTTTAGAAAAACAGGGGCGTCGGAAAGCAGTCTATCGATATTATCGATCCACTTCAGATATGATCGATATTCGAATATCGATCATATTAACTCTCAAGTCGATATATCGATAAATCGTCCAAATGATTGTTTGATTGCTGGACGCTTTTTGTCCTCACTCGATTGAGATCCCGAGGACATCGACAGAGCTGGTCGATTATATCGAAGGGGTAATCGATATAATCGACAGTGTAAGAAAAACTTTAAAGATTTTTCTTTTTGATAACAAGTTTTCTTACACTAAAACCCTAAGATGTTCTAGTTCTTTTTAAGGGTTTAATCACCTGATGTTTTGGAACATGGGATGTGAGGCTATGATTTACCTATGGCGAGCTTCCACACATCCAGTTGAGGCAGACGCTTGACTTGATCTTCCTGTTAGGCGCTGTTGTCCGACTGACTCAACTTACAATGTAATTGACAAACCAGGGCACGTAGTAGGTGCACTTTCAATCTCCCCCTTTGTCAATTACGTGACAAAATATCCAAAACACCCTAAGAACATATCTAAACAGACACATCCTAAATTGTGTGTACATGTATTAACACAATTTTTCAAATTCTAAACTCCCATGTACACACCCAGTAAATTCTCTCCCTTAATTCAAAAACTCTCCCTTTCTTGTTGCGGCTGCTCCCCCTAACACCTGCAACACAGATATACCATTTCCGCTCGGTGTGTTTGAATTGTTCTTCCCCTTTTTGTCAGTCATTGGCAAAGATATAAGACGTGATATTGACTGAAGATTGAAGCTTATGGGAGAACCATAAGGGTGAATGCATATAAAGACAAGTATCATAGTTGTAGAAACACATGCATTTCACAACAGATAGAGAAGAAAAGATAGATTGTGATACCCTGCCAGAATCAATATATTCATAAACCATATGGAAACAGAGATCACAAAAACAGGGATGAAACTATGAAACAGACACTTTAAAGTTATAAGAGTTTATAACATTAGCGACCCACACAGGGTATGGACAGTCAAGAAGCCACTTTGTCGTAGTCTGTAAGTTAGCAATTTATCACACACAAATATGATCACAGGGCATTCAAAAAGAACCTTATGCCAAAGTATTCTGAAAAAATTGTCAATGTGTGATAAATGGAAGGATTCCCTAGTCAAGATTTATGGAGAAGATAGGTTGTTCAGAATCTGTTCTGTAGCATGTTGCAGAGACCCCAATTTTTGTCGGATGTCTGAAAGATAGGCTTCACAGTCATCAAGTTTCTTCATCATGTAGGATTGACCATCCAAAAGTCTTTGTAACTTATCTTGTGTCACACCCCAAATTCAGAAATCGGATTCATAAGAATTCCGATTACTGAATCTGGTGCCGACAGCCTCCGTAGTACCCCATTCTCGGCTCCTAGCATTCATATGCCAGATTCCGATCCTGGGATCCTACAAGGAGGATTTTTTTTTGTACATATAACTAGTAATAAGCATAACCACAAGATTACCCAATTCACAAAGGCAACATCATTATCACATATCCACTAATATAATCGTTTGAGTACAATACTGAAAGGAGAAATACATAAATAAAAATCAAACTCCAGAAGACCACTGTATGCTCCAATCTCAACACTGCTGCAACCTAACATCACCTGCACGCATCTATCGTGCATAAGCTTATAGAAAGCTTAGAGGGTGGTGTAAGTGTGTGCACCAGGTAAGTGTCAAGTATTCAATACAATGCCATAATCATACGATACCGAAAAACTGATAATCCATAAACCATACAATGTCTAAATAAGCAGAAACACTAACAAGATCAGGAATTATCAAAGTAAGCAGAAATACTGACAAGATATAAATCATACGATAACAGAGTAAGAGGAAGTATGGACAAGTCTATAAGTTAATCAATATCAGAATACACAATATAGAACAACTATGCGATAAGGAGTCATAAAGAGCCAAAAATCAAATGCCGAAGATGCAATGCAATATACAAATCCTGCTAAATCTATCTAAGCCATATAAGTGCAGAAATAGCAACCCGAAATACCATATGCCTGCGGATGTAATGCAATATGCGATGCGAATGAAATGACCATGCTGGAGTGTGAAGTCGGGATGATAGTACGTAGTATCGCAGGCTACGGGGTCCACCACAAGGACTTCTATCCAAATTAGTCTCATACCTAAATTTGGATAGTCAGGCTCAACGTGGTAAACTCCTGATCTCAGGTTGGTCGCGCGCCCAACCGAAATCCTTGCCGTAACGAAGGTACACAACAATTAATTGCGCACCACCAGCCCGAGTGGATAGTGAATGAATGAATGAATGAATGAGCATGCAACTCCTACTTGATAAGTCCACATATCAGTACGGTTCCCCTCTGGGAAATCACCGGGGTCTATTGCACTCCAAACCAGATTGCCGCCCCATCGCGCGCAACAAGGTGAGTGGAAGAGACCTCACTATCCGCCTGCCAATATCGAGCCCAGCTCTTCAATAGCGGACCCATTCCTCGAGCTGGTCAGACTCGGCCTAGCATTGCCCCCTCCTCTCGGGCAGGTAAGGCCACACCCCCTTCCAACCGACCACGACACAGTGGAGAACGCAGTCATCTAGTAATCGGCACTCAACGCTCATCTACCCACTCGGTCTAGACGTTGGAGCAACCTCTGGAACCAAGAGAGTTTAGGAACTTTCACCCAGGGATATCTATAGCACCCCATGTAGAACAGATTTTTCGGTGTCCCATCTGGCCATCCACGAAATACCTGTGGAGGCTACGACCCTGATGTCGCTAGGGCATATAGTAATCACAGCACACAATGCAAGATGCATGAGTCATACAATCCAGTCATGCATCAATCCTGCGCAAACCGTGCGCTCATGTGAGACAATCTCCGCCTATCAGGGAGTCTCATAACAACCCACACTATGACGTATGCAATGGTCAATCATATCTCATAACAGACATGCAGATGATGCATATGGGCATGGGTCATGATGCTATGTAATCACATACTCATAATTGGAATCAATAGTCGACCTCGACAATGTGGACATTTAACCAACATTGCCCCAAGGAATGAACCATATAGGTTTAAACATATAATGGGCCCGCGGCCTCACACAAGGGTCTAATACTCAACACAATGGGCCTTACTCAAGGGCCACATATACGCAACACAACGGGTGCGCCCTACTCATGGGCCTAATACCTATCACAATGGGCCTTGCCCATAGGCCATGGATACATCACAATGGGCCTCGCCCATGGGCCCTAAATACATGATAATGGGCCTTATTACATAGACCTCCTATTCATCATATTAGGCCTTAACACGGCTAGATACATATCACAACGGGCCTCAAATACAGCTCGCACATACATCACATTGGGCCTCGACAATCAGAATCGGCGATCAGCCACTACAATCGGAATTGACATTCGACCACGATAATTGGCCTCGATCGATAATCAGAATCGGTCAATCGGCCATGACAAGCAGAATCGGCAATCGGTCACAATAATCAGAATCCGCAATCAGTCACGTCGATCAGAATCGGTAATCGACCTTGATCGATAATCAGCCTCAATCGATAAACGGCAATCGGCCATCAGAATCGGTAATCGGCCTCGATCGATAAACAGCAATCGGCCATCAGAATCGGTAATCGGCCTCAATCGATAATCAACAATGAGTCACGACAAATCAGAATCGATAATCGGCCTTGATCGATAATCAACCTCAATCGATAAACGGCAATTGGCCATTAGAATCAGTAATCGGCCTCGATCGATAAACGGCAGTGGGGATCGATCGATCAATAATCAAAATCGACAAATCGGTCACATTAAGAGAAATCGATAAGAATGAGCCTAACAAGGCCTAAGGGAAGATCACAATGAGGACATCTAACCATCATTGCCCATCAATGTGGGCATCTAACCAACATTACTTCCAAGGCACGACCTACACCGTAACGGCCATACACATTCATTACATTAGGCCTCGCTTATGGGCCTCACATACATTGCATCGGGTCCCGAATACACATCAGGTGGGCCTCGCACCTGGGCCTCAAATATATCACAATGGGCCTCTTATGTTAAGCGGGCCACATTACATGGGCCACACCAATGGGCTTCAGGTATATCAACAGGTTACACCGATGGGCCTCATTTATATCAAATCGGGCCCAACCTGATTTATATTTGAGATCCGACAAATTCATAGAGATAAATGAAGTAAAAACCAAATATCAATTGGAGTGGGAACCACTGTGGTCCTTAGAAGTTTGAACGGTGGATGCCACGGTCCATCATTGGAATGGTGGGAGCTACTTGAACCTTAGATTTGACCCATCCTTTTGTTCACGCCATAAAATGATATTTCAAATGGTTGGACAGTTTGTACACAACACATGCATCATGATGGGTCCCATAGGTAGACGGCGTGGATGGAACAAGTGGGACCCACTAAGCTTGCTGCAGTACACTACACCCGGTGGTGGGGCTGACTCTCCGGTGTGTGTGTGTGTGTGTGTGTGTGTATATATATATATATATATATATATATATATATATATATATATATTATAATATTATATATATATATATATATACAATGACCGCAACAGCAACTAAATGCATTAAAAGAAATGCATATACATAATATATAAAATGAAAAGTAGCTGCTAGTGGAGGTGGGTTCCACGTAGGGCCACCATACATTTAGAAATATATTAATTTTATATTATAAGCAATATGTAGCTCTGCTGCCTTTCTAAAGAAACAGAAGTGGTCCCACGTAGGTCCCACCCTTATGAATGTATATATATAATATTATATAATATTATAATATATAACATATGATATTACATACTAAAATAATATAACATAATATATTAATATTATAATAGTAAAGCGCAACGTCCAGGCCCTGGACGGCCTGGACATACACATGCATCAAGGTACCCCACACATGGGGTGGGTCCCACCGTCCAGTGATGGTGGACGGTTTGGATTAAACACATGCACCAAAGTGTGGCCCGCCAAAGTGGATGGACGGTGTGGGTGGGTCCCATGGACCCCACGTCTGTTCACACTTCAATGGCAGCCACACTCTGCAAGACCTCAGTGTTAAACGAGGCATCTTTCACTCTATCTACCACGTGTGCCATAGGGGTCCACCGTCGAGACGAGGTACCTCCACTCGGTCTGTTAGTGAGTTATGGATTTGGGCATGGAAGTGGGCCCCATATGGACATGGTCCACCGTCCAGAACGAAGGACGGTTTGGATAAAGCACATATATCATGGTGTGGACATCAGGTGGGACCCGTCCAAATAGATGGACGGTGGAGATGGGTCCCATATACAACATGTGGAGCCCACCGAAATTGCTGCATACAGCAGCTAGGTAGCTGGCTACTGACCAGTGGACACCAACCAATCCGTTCATCACAAGGTGGGTCCCACGTGGACCTATCACATGTACTATAGTGCATATATATAGCATATATTATATTAAATCTATTCTATTTTATTTCACTTTGAATGGCCCAGGGCCTAAAATCGTCAAGAGTCCAGCGTCCTCCTGCTGCTGCTGCAGCAGCAGCGTCAGCTGCTTTTATTTTGTTTTATATATATATTTTGAAGTTATTTCTACATGGGGCCCACATTATGTGGATCTACTCCACTCATTGGATCCTACGGCTTAAGACCATCCAATTGAGCCTAATATATACATGTTTTGACCAGTAGAAACATCAAGGTGAATTTTAACAGTAACAACCACTGTTTTGTATGTTATGGCCCACCAGATAATCGGATTAGCTCCTTTGTTTTTGGCTCAACGCCTAAAATGATCTAAGGAATAGAATGGATGGTGTGGATAAGGTTCATGCATTAAGGTGGGGCCTGCATGAGTGGCCCACCTAAAAGCTATAAAATAAATAAATAAAAATCAAAGCTCCTTTTTTGTTACAGTGAGTACACCTCACTGTCCGTTCTCTCTTCACAACGTCCAGAGTCCAGGAACGTTGGACGTGGAAGTATTTATCAAGGTGGGTCCCACATGGACGTGGCCCACTTAGATCAATCTAGTATTTGTATTTTTGCCATCTCCATAAGGTAGAGCCCACATAGTTTGGACGGTCATGGGGTTCACTTGATGGACGGATTGGACATCATATATAATCATTAAATGGACAAAAAAAAAGGGAAGAAGAAAGAGAGAAACACCCACAAATAGTGAAGATTCACCCACAAAATAAAAGAAAAAGAGAGAAATAAAAAAGAAAGAAAGAAGCACCCACAAACAATAAAGATTCGTCCGCCTTTGATCTCATCTTCCTTCTTCCGCCTATAACCTTTAGAGCTCCAAGGGAATGATTTCAACGGTCTAGATGATCTTTGGATGGTGGGGATGGGAGGTGGGAAGTGGGCCACATCTAGCTCCTCCATGAAAGCTTAGACGGTTGCTCTCATGGTGTTTTTAGGAGAAATGAGAGAGATGAGAGAGAGTGATGTAAGAAGTGATGGGAGAGAGTGGTATGTTGTAAGGTGAGGTATGGGTTGAGTTGAAAATTTGTAAAAGAGGGATGGGTAGGAGAGAGAGAGTTGACTTTGGGTTGCTTTTTAGGTAATGTGACATGTACTTGATTGATTTGATATATTGTTGAGATTCTCTCGGTATTTGTAACGTGCGGTGTTTTCTCGAATTGAACGCGGTCTCACATCTCCTGGCTTGGGTATCGCCTCGGCGCGTGAGACGCGGCATCGGAACTGCGGCGACGACGAGGTCGCTAGGGTACAAGTCTCGGGTTGAGTCGACTCGGGTTAACGGCGCGTGAATCAGGATCATGAGCAAATGCCGGTTAAGGGTCGAGGTTACTGGGATTCGACCGGGAAGACCACGGAAGTCTACCGAACGATACGGTCAAGGTTACGGGTCTTACATCTTGCACCTGAATTTCCTGAATTTTTTTAACACAAGATTTGTCATGGAGATTCAGACTTTGGATGTCTTTATAATTGAACCATAGACATGGGTGAGGCAGATCATGAGTTGGTGGCAGACCGAATTCTCGTGAAAACTTAGACAGAAGGCATGAAAATGGAATTATAGTGATGGACTCTTTTGTGGACACTCGGATTAATTGATGTAGGAGAAGAGTTGGGAGGCATAAAGGAATTCCAAGATGTATATCATACAAAATGTTGAGTATGTATGGAGAGAGATAATTGCTCGAGACTTCACAAGGATAGACATTTGTGCTCAACATACTGTGAAGGATCTTGTAGGTAGGATCAAGATGCTTAACATAGAGGATATTCTTTGAATTCTTGGGAATTGTAGTACCATTACACAGTGCTCGAGTAACTTCTCCCCATACATTGAGTCCATTCATATTTCAATCGGATACAGATATTCCAGTGATTCTTATGTCAAACATTCTACTTATCAACTTAGGTGTGATGTATTTGACTCGATTGACTGCCGCAACTGAGATGACTGGAGGATTTGTGTCAACATTGAATATCACGCTCATAAACTAATGTACCAGATTATGTTGAAATGTTCCCCCAAGATTCACAACATTTTCCCATCCGATTTGTTTCAGAAGATCAATGATTCTGAATGGTTCAATACTCTTTGTATGAACCGTTCGTTCTGCCATAAGTTTTAAGTTGAACAGAGAAGGGGAGGCGATTTCATCCTGCTTACCTTTCTTCCTTTCAATTAATGCATATTGTGGACAAAGTGATCCTTTGGCTTTAGACATTTTGACAAAGAACTATGCTGAGACACAGTTCTAGAGTGAGATTTAAGATCTTCCGATTTTAAGAGTTCTGGGAAGACCAATCGTCCCAACGTTTCAGCTACCCGGAGAGCCGTTGATGATATCGATTTATCAGTCGATGTGATCGACATTTATAAGTGCCCAATCAACACTCCTATCGAAGGTGGATCTTTTTGAGTTTTTCTTCAGTCCAATGATTGTTCATATACAAAATAGTATCTTATTGAAGTTCCCAGCAGAGAATATCAGCAAAATTTCGTATAGCTTCTGTACATTAAAAAATATAAACATTTGGATGTTTATGTACAAAAAGGTGAGATGAGATGCCTCAGTTTGTTTCTTTAAAAGCTCAGCAAAATTGCATCATTTTAGTAAATATCCAGATTTTGATGCATAACCTGTACCAATTTCTTCATTCTCAGCGTTTCCCAATATCACTCCTTCCTTTTCCTTCAATAATGTAGCAGTGATTATTTGTACGAAGACCTTTTATAATTGATTTCCCTGATTGATCTAGAATCTCGCATTCTTCTTTGTTAAAATTTACCACATGCCCATTATCGCAGATTTGAGAGATGCTTAATAGGTTATGTGTCAAGCCTTTTATGCGAAGAGCATTCTCATTCTTAAACAGATTAATTCCTTGTCCAATTACTTTAGCAGTGGTTCCATCTCCATAGGTGACTATCCCTTTGTGATGATCCTTATAGTTTAAAAGGAGAGACTTGTCACCTGTGACGTGTCTTGAGCAACCACTATCCAGATACCATTTAGCCATATTTCCTGATGAATGATCTGATTGATTAGCAAGGCAATTTGTCTTTTCCTTGATCACCCACTTTGTGACAAGAGTTTTACTTGTGGTAAATTTGTTCTTCTTATCTAATTTGTCCACATGACTTAACTACTCCTTCATCCTGTCAACTATCTCAAGTGATGATGATTGTATACTTCTTTTATTTAGCTCATAAACTGACTCCTCATTTTTGTAATGAGTTGGGATAGGTTTGGTGTTACTACTGGATGCAACAGATTTTTCAAATGGTTGTGCATTAGTTTTTGTTCTAGCCTTTCCATAACCTAATCCATTTTTGTCTTCTCCATATTTTCCCATTCCTAACAGTTTTTCTAATTCCTCACCACTCTAGGAAAATTTACAGTTTATTTTGGCAATTTTTCTAGATTCTTCTAGATCATTTTGAAGTGTATAATTTTTATTCTGAAGAATCGGATTTTCCTCATTTAGTTCTTTGACTTGTTCCTTTAATTTTTCTGACTCAGATTTCAATGAATTGTTAGCTCTTTTAAGTCTATCATTGTCTGAGTGGCATTGCTGCAAATCAGTTATTAGATGAGTATTAATATTTGAAGCTTTATCCAGATCTATTTGCAGCATTTCCTTTGTGTTTTCAACTATTCTAAGTCTCTTGACAATATTAACGTTATGGATGTAAAGTTGATTGTAAGCATTTTGTAATTCATTTTGCTCTTTGTCTTCTTCTTCTTCAATTTCCTCATTGTCAGATGAAAATGATTCAGTGGCTTGTTGTTCTTTCTCAGATTCAGTTGGAATGATCGAAGTAGTGGAGACCATAAGTATTTTTAAGGATTTTTTCTCTCCATCACTTCCAGAGTCACTGTTTTCTGAATTTGACTCTTCCGTATCATCCCATGTGGCAGCCATCGCCTTGCCCTTGATTTTTCTGTTTGGGCGTTCAGTAGATAGGTGACCATACTCATGACCGGTATAACATTGTGGTTCTTTAGTTTGTTTACCAAATTTTCCTGCAGAAGGTTTGTAGTTCACCTTTCTTCCTATAGAAGGATGGCCGCGATTCTTCTGAAAGAATCTTCTGAATCTTTATGCCAGCAAGGCCACTTCCTCATCTTCATCTTCTTTTTCGCTCTCACTGTCCTCATGTTTTGATTTCTTAGAAGTTTTTAGGATAGTTTTTTTGGATTTTTGGGATTGTGTGAAGTGTAGTTCAAAGGTCTGTAGGGAACCTACTAGTTCTTCTACTTTCATCTCATCAATATTCCTACACTCCTCAATTGTTGTTACCTTGGGATTGAAGCGTTCCGGTAAGGATCTTAAGATCTTTCTACATATTTTAGGTGTTGGAACCTTCTCTCCCAATCCACCCATGGAGTTACAAATAATGTTCAATTTGGTGAAAAACTCCATAAATGTCTCATGATCTTCCATCCTGAGATTTTCAAACTGTGAAGTTAAGAGTTATAGTTTAGATCTCTTCACAGTGCTTGTGCCTTCATGGGTTGTTTGCAATAAGTCTCATGCTTCTTTAGAGGTCTCACACATACTTATCTGATTGAAAATGTCTTGGGACACGGCACAGTAGATGGCGTTCATTGCTTTTGCTTCAGCATTTCGCTGTTCTTTGTCAAACGCCGTCCACTTCTCATTCGGTTTGGGTTTAGTGATTGTGGTTTCATTTTCAAGTACAATTTGTTCAGATGGTACCACATATCCTTTTTCAACTACATCACAAACTTCATGATCTAAAGATCTCAGGGAGTAATGCATTCTAGCCTTCCAGTAAGCATAATTTGATCCATCAAATATTGGAGGTCTAGTGACAGATGAGCCCTCTCCTTTGGCCATATTTCTACTTCAGTCAAGATCACTCTCTATGCGATGAAGCCCTTAAAGAGAGACCCGCTCTGATACCAATTGAAATAGCGGTGTAGACCGCTTGAGTTGAAGTAGGAATATGTCAATATATCCTAGAGGGGGGGTGAATAGGACTTTTTAAAGTTTTTATGAATTATTAAAAATTCTTATCACAGTAATCCTATCACAGAGTACAGATTAGGATTACTCAAAATTAACTCTACTGGCTTCCAAGCCTGGTAGAGGATCCAATCACAAACTGTTTATGAGACAAACAATTTATAGATGAGATTGTGATGGATATGACTGTGTGTGCATAAGATGTGATTTCAGATAATCATATATAAAGGCATGTAAGGCAATCACATAAATGAAAGACAATATCAATCTCAAACACAGTCATTTTACAGTGGTTCGACGACTTGTCTACTCCACTCCCGGCTTCCACACTCAACCCTTGAGTGACCGAATTTCACTAAGGAGGTTTTCCATGGTTCACCTCAAACCTAAGGTTTTAAATCAGGTTCACCTTCAACCTTTACAGAGATTTCTACTCGGTTCACCTCAAACCCTGGAGTTTTGCTGGCGTACTCCTAATCAGATGTTTATGCCCACACAGGACAAGGGTCTACACAACGCACCCTGAGGTTTCTACTCGGTTCACCTCTAACCCTGAAGTTTTGCTGGTGCACTCCTAACCAGATGTTTATGCCCACATAGAGCAAGGGTCCACACAACGCACCCGGAGGTTTCTACTCGGTTCACCTCTAACCCTGGAGTTTTGCTGGCGTACTCCTAACCAGATGTTTATGCTCTCCACAGAGCAAGGGTCCACAAAACACACCCCGCACGTACACTCCCGTCGAAGGCATCCTTCGAGGACTTCAAAGGGTGAACAACACTTAAAACCCAATCCTAGATAGGAATGATCACAAGTGTCCTCTGGACTCTAGATACTTACAAATAAGTTGATGAGTCTCATTCAGTGCAATGTTGAAGATCTTCTACTTGATGTTGAAGGGTCTTCAGCTCCCTTGATCTGCAACACAAAGATATATTGATATTAGGCTTTAGGTTGGGTCAAGGTTATGATGGAATACTACTCTCTAAAGATTTTTCAATTAGGAAGATAGAGTGGTTCTAATCATCTATGTATTCAAGGCATCCCAGCTTAATGATTAAGGTTGTAGCTGGAAGATCCTTGAATGCGGAAGTTCATTCTCTAATCCACTCTATGAGATATCAATGATGAGGGTGGATTGGAGGATGAACTTCCTGAGAGAAAGGGCTTAGGTAAATGATAGGAAGGTTAGAACTCTCAAAAGCACTCTCTTCTTTCTTTACCAGCAATAAAGACTAATCTCTCTATATATAGGCAAAAGGTTTCAACGGATATAAACGGTCATATTTATGACAGAGTTTGATATCATCGAGCAGTCGTCGATATGATCGAGCATATACTCTCGATTGTATCGGCAGACCTCTCAATGATACAAACTCAATTGTCATTTCACTTTTGAAAACCTTTCGCCTACTGGTCGATGGGATCGAGACACACATCGATGTTATCAGATTTCGAACTCCGATTCCATCGAGCGATGGATCGATCTATCGACAGATGAAAACAAGAGAGAAGCCTTGAAGAATTTCAGGTTCAACAGATATATTTGGGAAACAGTCGATGTCATCGAAATTTGTACATCGATCATATCGGAGACCTTATCGATGGGATCGATAAATCGTATAGATTTACCTATAAGCTTGCTGGACAATTTATGTCCAGACTCGATCCAATCGACGAGGTCTCGATATGATCGATATATGAATATCAATTTATCGACTGGCACCCCGATCAACATTAAAAACAACATGAAATTCATGCTGGTGAAAACATGCGCCCACAATCGATATGATCGACTGACTTCCGATATGATCGATATTTGAGTTCAGATTGAATCGGACAGTCATCGATATATCAAAGCTTATGTTAGTTTTCTTTAAAAAAATAGGGGCGCCGGAAAGCAGTCTGTCGATATTATCGATCCACTTCAGATATGATCGATATTCAAATAACGATGATATCGACTCTCAAGTTGATATATCGATAAATCGTCCAAATGATTATTTGATTGCTGGACGCTTTTTGTCCTCACTCGATTGAGATCCCGAGGACATCGACAGAGCTGGTCGATTATATCGAAGGGGTAATCGATATAATCAACAATGTAAGAAAAACTTTAAAGATTTTTCTTTTTGATAACAAGTTTTCTTACACTAAAACCCTAAGATGTTCTAGTTCTTTTTAAGGGTTTAATCACCTGGTGTTTTGGGACATGGGATGTGAGGCTATGATTTACCTATGGCGAGCTTCCACACATCCAGTTGAGGCAGACGCTTGACTTGATCTTCCTTTTAGGCGCTATTGTCCGACTGACTTAACTTACAACGTAATTGACAAACCAGGACACGTAGTAGGTGCACTTTCAATATCATCTTCAGAGTTATCTAAATCAGAATTTTCTTGAAAATTATTTTTATAAGTTTTAAGAGCAATCGATTTTCCTTTTGTAGCTTTAAAAGTTAACTCATAGGTTTGTAAAGAACAAACTAGTTCCTTAATCCTCATATTATCCGTATCACGAAGTTTCTGGATCGCAGTTACTTTAGAATTAAACCATTCGGGAAGTGAGCGTAGTATTTTTGCACACACTTTACTTTTTAGAATTTTATCACCAAGACTCCACATAGAGTTTATAATGTCATTTAATCGTGTATAAAAGTCCATAAATGTTTTATTTTCCTCCATATAAATTTTTTCAAATTTGGTTGTAAGGAGTTAGACTTTCGATTTCTTGACAATTGATGTACCTTCGTATATCATTTCTAATATATCCCAAGCGTGCTTTGCAGAATCACAGGATATAATTCTTTTGAATTCATCCGGTGATAGTGCACAAATGATTGCATTTAGTGCTTTAGCATTTGCACTACTCACACTTTTCTGAAGTGTGGCCCAAGAGAAATAAGGTGTTACTCTCATAGATTTTGAACCATCAACTCTAATTACTTCAGTGGTAAGAGGGTTCCAACCATTCACAGTAGCCAGCCACACTTTCATCCATAGATTTTAAGAATATTCTCATCCTGGCTTTCCAATACGCATAGTTGGAGCCATCAAAGGGTGGTGGCCTAGTCACTGATAGGCTATCAAAATTTGACATCTTAAATAGCTTAAATCGTTAGCTCAGGAAATAAATCCAAGAATTAAGAATTAAAAATGAGCTATTAGGCTCTATACCACTTGAAAAGGCCTAGCTATATGTCCTAGAGGGGGGGTGAAGAGGACTATGCCAAATAAAACTTATAACAGCGGAAATTAAATAAATACGATAGCCAACAAATAATATAAACAAACCACAATGCAAGAATGTAAAGTCAACCTCAAAATTCAGATCTTGAGAGGTTGATACAAATGTTGTTCTAAGGACAACCTTACACCAAAAACTAGAGTTTATGGTAGGACAACCTTATTTCTAGAAAGGTCTTTGTATCAAATCTCAAATCGAAGAGGAATAATAAAAAATTAAATACAAACTGTACTTAAGAATAAATTGCAATTACAAATATATTTTGTTCTAAGGACAACCATACACCATAGAAATGGCAGGGCAACCTTACTAAAACAAATAAAGAAGCTGATAAAGGAATAGCAAGAAATAAATGTTAAACTATTACAACATTCTCACAACGCTTGAAATAAATGATTACAACATTCACATACACATATACATCCCACAAATGAATCGTTAAAGATATGAAATATAAACCATTCAACCACCAAACAAAAGGGATTATAGTGGTTCGCTTGTGTGTTTACCAACTGTTAAACAACAGCCACATAGAATGCTACTCCACTCCTAATATCCTCACACGGGGAATATTAGCATTCACTATCAAAGTAGGTTTTCACAGGTTCACCCAAAACCTTCACAATTGTGTCTTTCTCTGTGGGCTTACACAATTAAAAAAACCTCACTTCTGAGTTTTCCTGGCTCTCCTCAGATAACCAATACAATGAGATTTTTCTGGCAAATCCCAAAACAAACTAAAACAGAAAGGAATTTATAATTAAATGTAAAATACCTGATTTTCTCCTTCGTTGTAACAGCCCCAAAGAACCAAGTTAGAGTAAGTAATTGAATGTCCAAGTTCAATGTCTAAAACTCACATTACAATGGTTATAGTTCTAATTGATTTTAAATTAAACCAAAATGGGTAAGTTTTAATTGATTTTGATTTCAAAGAAAGGAAAATAGCAATTCCTCTTTTCACATTAGATTAGAATACAAGAAACAAACTCAGTTAATAAAGCTAAAGAAAGAGAATATTAAATACGCACACTTAGCTTAAAATGGAGCACATACTTATCTCTCAGAAGGCCGAATTAATTAGCTTGAATTGTTTCTCTTATTCTGATATTCATGCTCTATTTATAGCTGAGCAAAACACGTCTTCGACTGGTCTTAGGACCTCTATGACTGGTCGAAGAACCAACAGAAATTTAAATTTTCAGGCGTGATAAGATAAGACGGTTTCATGACTGGTCGTAGGTACCCTACGACTGGTCATAGGTCACTTTCGACTGGTTGTAGGTTGCATACGATTGGTCGTAGACAGATGATTTTCAACACTGTACTTTGAATTGAAGATATACGACTGGTCAAAGAACCAGTCGACACTATTCACACGACTGGTCAAACAGCCTCCGGGACTGGTCATAGAGTAACCAAAAAATTCTGAAAATCTTTAACAAATTAGAACTAGTCATGAAATTTCTTGGACTGGTCAAACCAGTGCTAGGACTAGTCGAACAAGGTCCAGGACTAGTCTTAGAATAGACTAAATTCACTTATAAAACATATATGGATTATGTATCTAAAATGACCTACTCTAAAGGTCAACCTAAGGTCAGTCATACCTCAATAGTGAAGCAAGGACATTGAAACTTGAAGACAAGTGACCTTTGAGTATATTTAAGCCTGAGATCTTAAACTTGAAAGCTTCTGAGATCTTGAACTTGAAAGCTTTTCTTATCTATCGAAGTTAATCTTGTTAGACTATCATCATGACTCTTCATGTCTTGAATAGATCTTTTATTCATCACATATACAGCTTCAAGGCAGTGTCTTTATCATCACAAATTTGACAATAACAAGGGGCTATAAACTATAGCACTTACAGTTTTGGATTGTGCTCTTCTCTTTGGAAGCTGTTGTTGCTGGGCAGTATGGCTGATTTTACAGGTATGTAGTACTACGCCTTTTCAAGTTCCTCGTGTTTCTCGATCATGCAGTAGGCCCTTAACTCACACGTGTGTATGTGCCACACGTGTGCTAGGTGGAATCCATCAGCTCATCAGCTGGGGTGCATGTATGCAAATTAACTTAAACCAATTATAACGCCCAAAAATCAGCACCCGAGTATAGAGACTCCGATCCCGAGTTTTTAAGTGTTAACCAAATAAAAATGCATGTGTCCTTATTTATATTAATATTAATTTCATACACAAATAATAAGAATAACGCATTTTAACTTAGCGTAACCAAAGCGACGTAGAGATAATTAAATTCAAAAATATAAGGCTACCACCCAAAATTTACAGATCTAAAAGTGATGAGCACTCATATGAGAATTATACGAACCACAATAATTGTAATAAGAATAGAAGAATAACTACCAAGTGATAAGAAGATAGAGATCTACTTGGCGACCCAAGTGCATCACCGACTGGTCCTATTTGGCGACCCAAAATTTACAGATCTAAAAGTGCTCACCACTCATATAAGAATTATATGAACCACAATAATTATAATTAAGAATAGAATAATAACTACTAAGTAGTAAGCAGATAGAGATCTATTTGGCGACCAAAGTGCATCACCGACTAGTCCTATTCATGAGTTATCTGTATATGTTAAATAAGAAGCATTAAACACAAACATAGTGAAGAAATATCTCCAAGTTTGTTACTTGGGACATTTTACTAATTAGAAGGTATACAACGAATACATATTCATACACTCAAGTATGTTATCTTTAATACACAACCAGTAAGCAAGTTACACATGTTATCAATATAACCAAATACAAGTAACGATGACATAACAAACAAACAGATTTTTAATCTATTTAGTAAATATATTAATGCTATGATGAAATGGTGCATGCTCCTTACAATCTAACTCTCCCTCACAAGCGACTTCCACACCTATTTCATAAATGCCAACACTCCCTCACAAGCAAAACCAACGCCAAATCGCAACCTATCCTATGATACGCATGATTAGCCAAGTTATTATTAGTTCCAGTTCATACAATAGGTTGGCAAAGCCGGGATACTGTCATTATGTCACGAGTCATTATTCGGATTACACGGCTTGTTGCGGCACATGGCAGCTCATCACCAATGTCCCTTGATACAAATTAAGACATCAATAAGATACAGGTCATCACACAAAATCGAGTATGAACCATCAATTTAGAGGTGTGGGCTTATCACTCAAAACTAATTCAATACAAAGAAAATGGCTCATCACCCAATTTTATTCACGACCGGTCATTCGAACGATACTCTGACATGGAACCATCGGCCAAGTAAGTTAACGGGGGTCATTTGAAAAATATTCTATCACCTCTATCAATGCTTAATGGTCACTATGGAAAGTCTCGTCATCCCAACATATGCCGACAGCTCGAACACGGTATCCGTTACTACCAAGCTCGCCTTAAGTCTTTGGGGATCATAACACACTAATGGTTATGAGTAGACTAATTCAATAGTAACAATGGTATCCCCAATTCTATTGAATGTTATATAATCACCAAACACAAGAATGATCGAGCTTGTAATAAACTAATGCAATTGACTATGGAGGACCCCGAGGCAAACCGACATTGGGTGAAAAGCATCCCATATAGCTCCAACTACCGTCAATCATCCGTGTTCGACTCCGATCGACCGTATAAGCTTGGGATTACCACCCTAAAGTGGGCTATCCACACATTTAAATAATTTGTGAAGCTCGATCACCACAACAATAATTCAATTATATTAACATTTCTAAGCATTCAATATCAAAGCATTATAATATTAAAAGTTTCATGTCATTCAAGCATTTCATTGAGTATATTATCAGCTAAATAGAAAACATACACATTTATTTATTCTAAAATGCCAAGTAGAAACTTGAGGGTAGATCTTCACCTTATAATTGATATCATTGACTCAGATGCAGCCCTAGCGTTGAAAATTTGGGAAAAATACTCTAAACTTAAATTAAAGTACATAACTATCATTAATGATGTGGATTAGATCTTAATTAAACATTAACAATGTATTATGGGTTAACTAACTCAATTGAATGATCCTTCAACTAGGTTCAACAAATTAGGACCCGAAATTGGTGCATAACCGAAATCCTAACGAAGTTGAGCTCGCAAGAGTATGGACTGCTCCAATCAATTATCGGGACCCCAAATCTTAACATGAATAAACCCTAGAGTTAGGCTTTTAGGAAAAAATACTGATTCCTATATCAAATGGAAGAATATATGTAAGATACATGGAATTCATTACTAAGGAGCTTAAATTGGAAGGTGGTATGCAAATCTTACCTCCAATCGCGAGTGAAATTGGATTCGATGGAAGAAGCGGTACTTCAAGGATTTTTCGTCAAAAGGAATTTGGTGAAAGTAATACCAAGAACCCCCTTCTCTCTCTCAATCTCATTATCTTCCTCTTTCTCTCTTCCTCTCTTTCTTTCTCTCATTTTCTATGAAAAAATTTGGATGGGGGGTAAGGGATGCCCCCAAAATTCCTATTTATAACACCAGATTTGGTGTAAATGACCCTAAGGGCTGAATTTTTGCTATACTAGCCCTAGGGGAGTATGTTCCTACAGTTTGAGGGCCACTATGGGTCGTAAGAGTTAACACGTACCATAGGATAGTTGGCCCTAGTGATGATCTATGCATAGATACAATCGGCCTACCATTTAGGCATGTCGATCGACGGGTATAATCAGAAGTCAGTTCGACAGTCACTGACCATCGATCGGGCCTGTGACTATACAGATTTTTGTAGGACACTACTTTAGTTTGTTGCCTTAAATTTGGTGATAATCTAAAGGTTCGAAAGCCACAACTTGGGCAAAGACCGAATGCAGATAAGTAACTTAAGTTCTTGATTAATTTTAAGAATGTTTGCATAACTCATGCACTAACCTTGCAAGTCCAAGTTGAGCAATTCGAGGCACAATTTCGGCTCGACGTCTCGCGATGGATGTCAAGTCCACTAAGACTAATGTCTTTATATGGTCCTGGGTTTGGTGGCCTACTAACAAGTGGTTTAGAACTTGTTTGGATAATTAGAGCATTTCTGAAATAAATTAGGTAAGGAGATTTCTTTTGCATAATGATTAAGGTTTATATTAGCTAAGTTCATATTGTGGCATATTCCCAACTAGCAAAAATGATGATTCAGTTATAATCACTTTAAGCCGTTGGTTCTTAGACTAAAAGGATAAGTAGGTCAGTGTAATTTGTTAATTAAGATCTGACCCCTACTTGTCTTAATTTTTTATAGTCTTTATTTATATGTCGTTGTTTTGATTTGTGACTGATAAGTTGGCTATATTTAAGCCCTATGTGAACAAATCATGAGGGTAAACTTAATGTTTAAGTGATCGGGCAGATTTGTCAACTTCCTACGGTTGATTAATCGGATTTGTACGGTTCTTTACTAGTATCACCCATGTTCGGGCAGATTTGTTAACTTCCTACGGTTGATTAATCGGATTTGTACGGTTCTTTACTAGTATCACCCATGTATAAGCTCACTCGGGCGTCAAGGGTCACTAAGTGATAATGTAGGCTAATTATATCGAATTTTTTCAAAGATTTTTTGAAATTCCAAATGGTAAAAATCTAGGATGTTACACCATTGGTTCAGATTTAATATGCATGTGCAGTCCACCAAATGAGTGGGCCAGCATGATTTTTACACAAACACGTGCTTCACATTGGCGCATGTAAGCCAAGAGTACTCAATCAAGTGATGTTTACCCTTCAATTGTCTATGACAGGTACCCATGTCTAAGAGGTATCGTGACCATCTATCTTTATCGGCTTGGATGTATTTCTTTGCGCAGATTCAATCAGGAACTGTCGTGATCTTCTTAGAACCAGACATAAAAGCTTGGGAGTTGAGTTCAAGCATTAAAATCTTGTGTTCCATCTATACCGTAAGTAGTTCTTTTAATTATAATTTCACTGTCTTTTCTTTATTGAGGAACTATAAAGAATTGTCCTCGGTCTTGGTTATGTACAGATGTGGCCCGTTCTTTTGTAATCGAGACCATTGGTCAGCTGGGCCCCATCATGGATGGACCCTATCCTATGGATCGTCCAGATTGTAAGATTCTCACCGTCTATCTTTGGGCCCCAGGCAAATGAAGGGCATGGTCTATCCACAGTGGGTCCGAAATAGTATGGATCAGTTAACTGTGGGCCCCAACCACATACAAGTAATTTAATAGGTTTTTGCTAACGTCCCCACCTTCATTGGATGTTATCAACATCCCAAAAACTATAAGATGACACGTGTAAGTACCAATCGTCAATCTAAACCGTCCATTCATTCATACAACAAAGGAATAAGCTATTATGCAAAAAATCCCATCAATTGGACTATCAATAGCATGAAAAATGGACAGACAATATAGAGCGGATAACAAAATAAGCCCAGTCATCTTCTTGAAACATCCATTTGATAGATCTCACATTATATTGCTTATGATTCCAAAGAATCATTTATGTCTGATGATTCCAACCATGTAATATATGGCTTATAAAAAATGACGGTTGTAAGAAATTGGCTCCATTGAAAGGGTTCACATCATCCAATCGGGGTAATTCCAGAACCATGGCGGGAACGGATTGGCTGCTCCCCCTGCCACCGGCTCCGTGGCTGGTGGTCGGTGCTCTGTGAGCCCCACCATACTGTATGTGTTTCATCCATTCCATTCATCCATTTTTAAAAATCATTTTATATCTTTCTCTTGATGCCAAAAATGAGAGGGATATAAATCTCAGTTGGACCACACCACATGAAAACAATAGTGATTGGATATCCACCATTAAAATCCCCCAAAGGCCCACTATACTGTTTATTTGACATCCAATCTGTTGATTAGGTCATACAGGCCCAGATGAAGAGAAAAAACAAATATAAGCTTGATCCAAAACTTTTACGGCCCCCAAAATGTTTTTAATGGTCGAGCCTCATTCAACATTGTTTCCTGTAATGTGGTCTACTTGAGATTTGGATATACCTCATTTTTAGATTCATGAGTAAAATGATCTCTAAAAATAGATGGAAGGAATGGATGAAACATATACATAATGGTGGGGCCCACATAACACCGACCACCAGCCATTGGCCGGTGTCAGGAGTAGCAGCCAATCCGTTTCCCACCATGGCTTTCTCCTAATGGTATTATGGAATGGACGGTTCGGATTGATGATTAGACACATGTCATTGCTAACGCAGCCCCTAAAGGTGGGGACACTAACAAACCCTTTAATATAAACTATTCAAAGTATGGTCCTCGTATAGATGCATCACGAACCAAATTACAATTATTTGCTTAACTGACTATTGGACTGATGGTCATTTATTGGACGGTTAAAATGAAAAATATCCAGCCGTCCTATCTCAACAGCCCACTGTAGATAGGCCACATGGTGAAAACCTCACTCATCAGAGATTACACTGTCCATAAAGGGTGAGTTACAACGAATGGTCCAGAAAACTAACGTTTTTATGGATGATGATGATCTCCAATTGGTGAGACTTCTTCCTTGTGGACCATACAGAGAATGTATAACAAGATGAACAGTCTGGATCATGATATTAAGGGTCATAAGGGGCGAAATCATAGGTGGGCCGCCAAAACATTCATCTTGCAACTGTAGCCGTCCAAGTATCATCTGATAAGTTCGTGTGCAGGGACTTATAGGATCTGGGATCTCATTTTACGTGTAGTCATGCTGCATTTCTAAAAGAGGGCCCCTATTCTCTACAATGTTCAACCCGTTATGTACGGTGATCGTGACCATGTCAGCTTGTGTATTCCTCCATGAAGAGCTTTACGTTGGAAGGTACGTTGGAAGTGTCATTTGAGCCTTTGGTAGGGCTGCTAATGGGCCACTGGCCCACTTCTGGCCGTAGCCCTAACTAAGACAGGCCTGGCCCATCTCATTCATGGTTTCAACCGCAATTTTCTCATCTATCATGCATGATGGGCTACAGTACCTATCAAACAACATAGATCTTGCACAAAAGTGGGTGGCTGTGCTTGAGCTCAGGCCGTTTTTTTTTTTTTACCAATGATCTGATTGGGCTCTGGGACCACTGCAACCTTGTTAATAGATGCTTAAGCCCTAATGTGGGTTCATGTGAGTGGCTTACACGTGCGAATATGGCGTACGTGTGTGAGATTTTAACCACTTATCCAGAGGACCCCACCATCGAGATTACATGGTCCAGAATCAAGGCTAATTTGGTCATCAGGTAGGCCATATTTTATTACAAAAGTAATGGACGGTATGCCTGACTGGATGAGCCAAAGCGGCTCTATTTTTTGGCCAGGGCATTGACATGGTAGGGTCCACCGGATGAGTGGCTCAGATCCTGACTAAACCTTCTATGTTGGTATGTGTGGCTATAAAAATAGAAGATGCGTGTGCATATTGACACAATACTCTTTACTACATGCCGGCTTCGTCCAGCCGTTGGTTTTCAATAGATTGAGGAACGATACTAACAAAGTGACTGTTTTGTCCCCCTGTTTGGTAGGTACTGCTGCTGTGGGTGGGCTGTATGCCGTTCTTAGGGAAAAGGCCCATGATCTAGATGCTAGGACGGAGGTAAGCCCAAGAGATGGTTCCGTACAGATAAAAACCTCATCAGATGAATCAATGGACGGTTGTAAAATCAACATCAACGAGCCCCTTTGGGGTGATAAATTGCAAGCATTTGATCGAAACGATACTACCCACTGAGTGGACCCGATTGTAATTTTGTTTTGATTTAATGGTTTTAAAATTTGTTTGTAGTGGGGCTCACTGCACCAATGTCATAGATGATGAGATGATTGAAAGCTGTCCAATTCAAGCCCGCATGAAGGCCCGATCATGATCTTAGTGGGTCAGACCGGGGCCTGATCACGAGGTCAGGTTATTAAGGGACTGGTCTGATCTAACCAGACCCCAGTAAGGGCGTAAAGGGTTGGTCTGGCCACTCCAACATACATAAAAGTTGTAGATAAGTAAGGGTGGCAATAGGCTAGGTTAGGATCTGCCAGTGCTGTAAGTAGAGTTGGGCATCGAGTTGAGTTGGAACAAGTTAGGACTGACTCGGACTTAATCTGGTTTTGAAATAGGCCTGACCCAAACTCGATTCGACTCAATACCGAGTCTAGCATACCTGACTCGATCCAAGTCCGGTCTGGCTTGTACTGATCCGGATCGAGTCTAATCCAATCAAAAGTATCGAGTCAGGTTAAGTTGGCATTGAGTCGGATTGAGAGATGAGGGAGGGGGAGACTGAGAGAGCGGAGAGGAGAGAGAGGAGGAGGGTGGTAGGTGGTTGTCGGGCTTGGAAGATGAGGATAAGGGAAGGAGAGAGATTTTGGGATTCGGTTGGGATAAGGTGCGGCAGCTAGGGTTAAAGAGTTGGGTTTCGAATCAAGTCGGGTTTAACCGGATTGAGTTTCAGGTCGAGTTACTAGGTAACTCAAACTCGACTCGATTTAAGTTCAGATTGGGCGAAGCCTACTCGGTTCGGACCAACTCACCCATTCAGTTAGGGTCGAGTCGGACGAGTCGAGTTAGTTGGATCGAGCTGTCCAGTGCCCACCTCTAGTTGTAAGCTCTGTCAGTGTCCCCACTCTAGGTAAAAAGGGCTTAGCCGATACCAAGTCCAGGGTTTGTTTTAAGATTTTGAAAAGGATATGGAAAATATAACTATTGGAAATTTAATTTTTAGATTTATGGTCCTATTTAGATGATGAAAAATGACAAAGTATCTGCATTTAGATAATTTTAGGTTCTTCAATTATTTAGAGGAAGTTTCGTTAAAATGCCATTGTCGAACTCTCGCATGGCCAATAATTGCACCGCATGGCCGATCTAGGACTTTAATTTAAAAAGAAAATACCTCAGAGAACATTTGTGATCCTTTTAAAAGCCATGAGAAAATCGAAACAAACGGCGAGAAGCCATCCGAAGAAAGAAACATTTCCTCACGGTGGCATTATATAGCAAGGACTCCATAATCAAGTAAGATAAGGCCACCACGTAAGGTCTTGCAACGAGATCTTACGTACAGCCATCGCCTCTCCAAATTATAAAAACAATACTCGGCAATGAGCTCAAGGCCTCGTGCCAATACATTCACGCACAAACTTCCAACTCTATTATGCGTATCTTTTATGTCATCTATGATCATCTATTAGTTTAATATTATATTCCTCCACTTTTGTCCGGCACCATGCTACAGCAAGTTCAGAGCTTTTAGTTTCAAATCGGATTGCGTACTGTGTTACTCGGTAGTAAATAGTATGTGGTTTATCCACACTGTCCATACGCTTTTCCTGCTAATCTTAGGGGTTTATCCCAAAATCGAAGTAAATCCAAAGCTCAAAGTGGACCATTCGGCAGTAAATAGTGTGTAATAATGATTTCCACCGTTGAAACCTTCCTAGGGCCCACAATAATGTTTATTTGTCATCCAACCTGTTCATAAGATCACAAAGACATGGACAAAGAGAAACTACAAACGTCATCTTGATCCAGAACTTCTGTAGCCAAAAAGAATTTTTCAATGGTAGAGGTTCAATCACACTGTTTCCTGTGGTGTGGTCGACTTGAGCTTTGGATATGCTTCCGTTTTGAGCACAAGCTTTAAAATTATCTGTTAACATGTATGAACAGAGTGGATAAAATAAATAAATAACGGTGACCCCACAGAATTTACTTTGTACGCTAATGGTACTGAGTTACTCATTACACAATCCACTTTCTTAGCTTAGTTTTATTACTATCCAGCACAGTGTTATAGTACGCCACTGGATTAATATAAATATCCACAACTCCGTCTTTGGATCAATAGATTATTGAGTTCTTACTTAATAACTCTCTGGTCACATCCTACCGAACTTACACCACGATCATTTGGTATTTTGACAATCAGTGGTTGAAAAGGCGAATCTTCATAAATATAGTCTTAATTCAATACCAGGGATCACAAGCACTCAGTTTGATTCTAGTAAAAAACGACTCTGGCACACATCGTGTCTAATCTAATCACATACCTTGAACCAAAATTGAGTTGTCCATTATACACGTGGCCATGTGTCCGGATTGAACAGCAACGGATAACACACAAGCACTTGCACATTGCAAACTTGGAATGTCACTAATTCAAATTAAGGGTCGCCATTTAGATGCATCATGAAACAAAATTTATGGTTATTTATTTAATTCAAATTATCGGATTAGCGCACATTTGTTTTTAAATGAAGGCCATCCAACGGTCCCACATCAACAACAAATTGGTGGACAAAAATCAGAGAGTAAGATTGTTAAACCAATCTGGTTTTGGCACTTTGATTGGTTAATTCAAATTAATGTACGGTGCCTGCGCATACAATTTCCAACTGCCTGTCCTACTTGGCGGAGTATCAATCACTCCCCATTTCAATCCCTGCAGTGAATTAAAAAAGAGGCAGTAAATGCTTACCACTTTACCTTTTTAAAAAAAAAAAAAAATTAAAAAGAAAAAGAAAAAAACAGAGAGAGATGCGAGCTCAGCGCGTACCACAAAAAGCTTATGGGACCCACTTGATGTCTGTGTGACTTCGTCTATTGATTGTACTAAATCGTGCTAGAACGTGAACCGAAGAATTAGACAGACCGGAAACTAAGTTGGCCACACCACAGGAAAAAGCGTGAATGAGCACCCGCTAGTGAAACCATGTTTTGGATGAGTCTGATATTTGTGTTTTGTATCTCATGATGGGATTCGCCTTGCGAACCGGTAGCTCATGTAAACATCACGATGGACCTCTGAGGAAGGTTTCAATGGGTCATGGATCTTCCTTACTTTCGGGCTGATGTGGGATAACTTCCAACCTTTTTCATGTGCATGCGACATCCCGTCTGTCCAATTGGGTCTGACCATTGTGAGGATTGCCACATGCAAAAATCATCCACACGCACCCATTGTATACATATAACAGGTATTCTTAAATAGCCCATGAGACATCTTGGGGTTGGGGGGTGCACATTGGCATCACAAGGTCCCCACCAGCTTGTATAACAACCCACTGGCCCTTAATCAACATGGCTCATTGGATTTCTTACACTTCAATCTGTCAAAACACAGCAGCTAAAATAAAACATACAACCAAAGAGAGTTTTTTGCTTTGGCCATTCCTAAAAGCATTTACTTCAGACCATTTAGCTCTGCTGCATCACATAAAAAAGCACTAGTATCCACATGTACAGTATCAGTATCATTTCCGAGTTAAGCAGCTTACATCACCAAAAATACAAATATCCCATCACACATTATATTAACATGTACAAGAAACATCCCACAATACCAACCATTTTTAAGTTTTGTGGGGATGCAACACCTACTGATATTCTAGAATGTGTTAAAAATGCAACTCCCCAGTGAAAGACTCTGTTGCGCAACACAACTCTTGTTCACTATGTAAATGTATCCTCACGATCTCCTCCTTCGGCAGTCTCACCCTCCAAGTTACTGAATTCGAGAAAATGTGTTGGCCTGTGGTCCTCATGATAGTAGTCTCGAGGTGTGCCCAGCTTTATTCCATACTTCATACTCACTGTATGTTTCACTCCCATGAAGTTGTAATTCCATGGACCATTATCAGGAATCTGAGAAAACCAACAGAACTTGTAAAATCAGCAACCGTTTGGAGATATCACCTATTCATTATTTGTTGATTCTGCACTTGTGCTCAGAGCATCATGGGCCCCAAATTGCCCACTGGTCAGACGAGACAGGAATACATCCCATCCACTCCCTAACTAATAAATCCCCAAACAGTACATAAGAAAATGACCAAGAAAAACCAAACAGCATAAAGATATGGGCTAGTTCAGTTAGAAAGGGGTTCATTTGGAGAGGAGGCAGAATAAGTGCACAAAAGACAAGGAAAGAAGATAGGGCTGTCAAAAAGAACCAGCATATATTACCATGTAGAATCCAAGGAAGCGGTCACTGAGAAGCATTTGAACCTTCTCGTAATGGGTTGGCAGGTACCCATGTGGATTACTTCCTGTGTCTTTATTGACACGCCCCCATTCATAACCCGTTGGGGTGAGCTTATAGGCAGTTAACGAGCAAGAACCTGGAGTGAAACTGCATGTTAGGATAATGCACTTCTCACCATCCCACTGCTTGTTATTCTCAAGAATTCGAGCATGGCACGTGAGATCCTGAAAAATTAACATATGAAACAAGTGAGCCCCAATCAATGGCTGATAAAAGATTCAAGTCCAAAAAACAAGAAAAATAATAAATAAATAAATAAAAACAGATTTGACAGCTTGGTTGGCCATCAGAAATGAGGAATTATATGATCCTTCGACACAATGATACAAACAGTGTAGGGCCCATCTCAGGGATGCAGATGGTTGGCCTGATGGGCCCTACACTGGATAGGGTACTCCCCAAAAGGGCTGAAGACTTGTCCTATACGAAAAAATATACAATGCTCAGCCCCAGAGATGTACAGTACTGTTCAGGTTTTGTCAGTTTGTACAAGTAGTACCCAAGGTTTAAGTTAACCAGAATCCTGGCAGACTGAGTGGAGATACCTCGTTTCAACACTTGAGGTCTTGGTATCGATCCCTAGCGGGGGTGGCTAACATGGAGTATGTGTACTGACATGGGTGTGTACTAACAAGCTAACCCAAAAAAAAAAAAATAGAGGAGTTAACCAGAATCTGCATGCTCCAAGCACAACAAGCTACCCAGATGGAAAATCCTAAAGCTTTCAATAGGCGACAAACAAAGAACTGGTTAAGAACAAAAATACAGCAACCATCCCCATTCAACCAATAAAATACCAAATATTTTATAATCTACCATCTCTTGGGGAACTTTTGGAGCATGGGCCATGCATGACAAGTCTTATTGTATCAATATTTTGGATAACTGAACCACGGGCCCCACTTGAACAAACCGAAAACCCAAATGTAACGTGCAATCTTTAGGCCCAAGTTCCTTTTTTTTTAATGATGTGTACGCTGAACATTATATGATACTTGTACAAAAAAAAACCCTGAATCAGCAGAGTTTTGAACGAACATGACTCAAGTCTCTTGTGACTCGTATCATTCTTATTCCATTACAAGAGCTCCATGCAACTGAGTCAAACTTGTCAAATCATGACTGGACAAACTTACCAATTCAAAAGATTCTCAAAAGTCAACTAATCTAGGGTGTTTTATGCCTTAAATTTAAAAGTGAAGGTACTTTTTTATGTTCACATATTTCTTTCATGAGTGTATTTTTCAAGTCTCGACTCATTAAGGTTTTATTGCGGATTAAAGATCAAGCAAGCTCCAAATATTCGGTTTTCCTTTCCACTTTCCAGCGTTTGGGTTGCAATTTTGAAAGGAAAACCTCTTTTCCTGGGCCATTTAAAATGGGGCTTTTTACTAACACACACCCTAGGTTTTGTGGGAGCGCTCAAATAGCATCACTTTTCAAAACATTACTTTTTTACATGTTCGTGCACTGACTCCATTTTTCCTAGAAGAAATTGCCCTTGAGCACCTTTTTCAATTTTCTAATCAATGGTTTAC
The DNA here is from genome assembly GCA_037074715.1 of Magnolia kwangsiensis. Classification (NCBI taxonomy): domain Eukaryota; kingdom Viridiplantae; phylum Streptophyta; class Magnoliopsida; order Magnoliales; family Magnoliaceae; genus Magnolia; species Magnolia kwangsiensis. Next base: position 27,536,139 of record CM073582.1, read on the forward strand.
CTTATCTTGTCATTAACTTCTAACAAACTCTTCTACCTATGCACCTTTTTTTTCTATTAACTTTTTTTAATTTCTTATGCATCTCAGAAAAGAGAACAGATTAGGGGTGCAGATTAGGGGTGGTCCCGGCCTCACCAAAGGCGGTGCGACCGTTATTGTGGGGCCTTCTTTGATGCATGTATTCTATATCAATGCCGTCCATCCATTTGTCCATATCATTTTGGGGCATGAGCCCAAAAAAAGACGCACATCCAAGTTTCAGGCGGACCATGCCATAGGAAACAATGGTAATTGACCATTAACTTATAATGGGCTACGAAAATTTTGGAAGAAGCTGATATTTGTTTTTCCCTTCATCCAAGTTCATGTGACCTTATAAACAGGTTGGATGGCAAATAAACATTATGGAAACATTCTAGTGGGCGATAAGAAGTTTTTAATGGTAGGATGTTCAATCAGCACTGTTTCATATAGTATGGCCGACATAAGATTTGGATCTACTTCATTTTTAAGCATGTAGCGTAAAATGATTTGGCAAAACAGACGGATGGCATGGATATAAAACAACTACATTAAAGTGGGCCCTATGATAAGAGATGCATCGCATTGGGTGAAGTTGGGGCCACACCTAATCTGGTCGCCTCAGAAAACGGGTTATTCTTTCATAAAAAAATTATAGATAGATGGGTCTTTTGCAAAGAAACATATATAAGGAAAGAAAAGAGAGCGAAAAACGAGGGAGTTATGATCGTTTTTTGTGAGTTGTTCGGTGTTGGAAACTAGAGTGAGCACTAATGACATCATAGACTTTAGGCACACTTTTGAATAGTCAAATGGTGTCCAAATGAGATGATTCCAAATCCATCTGAAAGTTTATCAATTTATCTTTCCAACGATCACAAGATTACCCCGATCTGACCTGTAACGAGGGAGTTATGACTGTTTTCATGGGATCGCGTGCAGCTATAAACAAGAGCGAACGTGACAACTTTGGGCTCACTTTTAAATGGGCAAATGGTGTCCAAATGAGATGATTCAAAAGTCATTCAAAGGTTTGTTGAATTATCTTTCTAACAAGCACAAGATCACCTTGATCTGACCTCTAACTGGGGGAGTCATGACCGTTCTCATGCCAAGCTGGAAGTGAGTGCAAATGTGACCGAACTCCATAAGTCACTTTGGGCCTACTTTTGGACAGTCAAATGGTGTCCAAATGAGATGATTCCAAATACAATTTAAAGTTCATTGAATTAGATTCCAAACGAGCACATGATCACTCCGATTAGAACTGTAACGAAGGAGCTATGATTGTTTTCGCCAAAACGCTCGATGCTACAAACGAGAGCGAGCTCGCGCGACTAACGTCGTGATGGAATTTGGGCCCACTTTTGGACTGTCAAATGGTGTCCAAATGATTTGTTCCAAAGCCATTAGAAAGTTCATCGAATTATCTTTCCAACAAGCACAAGACCACCCCGATCGAAGATGTAACGAGGAAGTTATAACCTTTTAAAGTGGGTTCAAAATCCAATATTCTCCCGCGATCATGCGAGCTCACTCTAACATCATGATGGACTTTGCGCCAACTTTTGGACGGTCAAATGGTGTCCAAATGAGATTATTCCACGGCTATTTGAAAGTTCATCGAATTATCCTTTTAACGAGCACTGGATCACCCCGATTGGAGTTGTAACAAGGGAGTTACGATCGTTTTCGCGTGGACACGCGATGTTGGAAACAAGAGCAAGCTCGCGCAAGAGTACTGGATTTTAACCCAACTTAGAAAGGTCATAAATCCCCCAATACAGCTCCGATCAAGGTGATTTTGTGCTCGTTGGAAAGATAATTTCGTGAACTTTTAAGTGGCTTCTGGCCAGAAATTCTCCTTCGCTTCAGGATCGCTTGGTCATTCCCTCATTCAGCAGGTAGTCTCCTAAAGGTATGGCATAGAGTAAGATTGGGAAAACACAAAACCATTCTTTGGAGAATGTCTATTCTATCTGTTTAGTGGTCTGTCTGGGAAGAAAGGAACAATAGATGCTTCAACAATATCTCAAATTCCGTGGATCCATAGCTTATAGGGCAAGGCAGTTAATTGTTACTTAAGTGGGCAGCCATTGAAAAAAAGTTGAAGGGTTGTAATTTGCATTTCATTGGAGTGTAGTTGTATCACTATCTCAGCAGTCCAGCTCCCTCTCATATCTATAACTCTTTTTGTTCAATTAAGTTTCTGTTATCTTTCAAAAAAAAAAAAAAAAAAAAACTTTTAAATGACTTTAGAATTATCTCATTTGGACACAATTTAAGTTTTTAACAATTCAAGAGTGGGCCCAAAGTCTATAATGACGTTAGAGAGAGCTCGCGCGAATGCACAAGTACTGGATTTTGACCCAACTTTAAAAGGCCACCCTCATTACAACAAAGACCGAGATGATCATGTGCTTGGTGGAAAGATAATTCAATAAAGTTTTAAATGGCTTTGGAATCATCTCATTTAGACACCATTTGATTATCCAAAAGTGGGCCCTAATTCCATCATGACGGTAGAGAGCTCACACAAACGCGTGAGAATATTGGATTTTGACCCCACTTTGAAAGGTCATAACTCCCTTGTTACAAATCCGATCAAGGTGATCTTGTGTTCGTTGAAAAGATAATTTGATGAACTTTCAAATGGCTTTGGAATCATCTCATTTGGACACCATTTGACCGTCCAAAAGTGGGCCCAAATTCCATCATGATGTTAGAGTAAGCTCGCACGATCGCGCAAGTAATGAATTTTAACCTAACTTTGAAAGGTCATAAATCCCTCATTACAGCTTCGATCAAGGTGATCTTGTGCTCATTAGAAAGATAATTCGATGAACTTTCAAATGGATTTGGAAACATCTCATTTGGACACTATTTGACCGTCCAAAAGTGGGCCCAAATTCCATCATGAGATTAGTCGCGCAAGCTTGCTCTCGTTTCTAGCATCGAGCGATCGCATGGAAACGATCACAACTCCCTCGTTACAACTCCGATGGGAGTGATCTTGTGCTTGTTGAAAAGGTAATTTGATGTTCCAAATGGCCTTGGAATAATGTCATTTCGACACCATTTGACTATCCACAAGTGGGCCCAAACTCCAAAGTGAATCATGGTGCTCAGTCATGTGACTCATGTTCGCTCTCGTTTCAAACATCATGCGATCGCACGAAAACGGTCACAACTCCCTCATTGGAGGTCGGATTAGGGTGATATTGTACTGGTTGGTAAAATAATTCAACGAACTTTTGAATTGCTTTTGAGTCATCTCATTTGGACACCATGTGATCATTTAAAAGTGGGCCTAAAGTTGTCATGTTCACTCTCATTCCCAATTGTACGCAATCCAATGAAAATGGTCAAAACTCCCTCGTTACAGGTCGAATCAAGATGATCTAATGCTCTTGGTATCGATCCCTAGCAGGGGTGGCTAACTTGGAGTGTGTGTACTGACATGGGTGTGTACTAACAAGCTAACCTTTAAAAAATAATAATAATAAATAAAAAAGAAGATGATCTAATGCTCGTTAAAAAGATAATTCAATAAATTTTTAGATGAATTTGGAATCATCACATTTGGATGCCATTTGACTGTTTAAAAGGGAGCCTAAAATTTATGATGCCATTAGGTCATATTCGCTCTCATTTCTAGCATTAAGCGAACCACAGAAACGGTCAAAACTCCCTTTTTTTGTTATCTCTTTTCTTTCATTATATCTGTTTCTTTGCAAAAAGACCCATCTATGTAGAATTTAGAACCCATTTTCTAAGGGGAGTGGATTAGTTGCAGCCCCAACTTCACCCAAGACAATGCGCCTCTTATCATGGGGCCCACTTTGATATAGTTGTTTTATATTCACACCATCTATCTATTTTGCCAGATCATTTAGGCTATGCGCTTAAAAATGAAGCAAATCCAAATCTTATCTGGACCATACATAGGAAATGGTGGTGATTGAACATCCCACCATTAAAAACTTCTTATGGCCCACCATAATGTTTCCCTAATGTTTATTTGCCATCCAACCTGTTTATACAGTCACATGAACCTGGATGAAGGGGAAAAACAAATATCATCTTTATTCAAAACTTTTATAGCCCATTATAAGTTGTTAGTGGTCTATCTCCACTGTTTCCTACGGCATGGTCCACCTGAGACTTGGATCTACTTTTTTGGGCTCATGCCCTAAAATGATATGAAAAAATGGATGGACGACGTGGATATAAAATACAAGCATCAAAGTGGGCCCCTTGGTAAGGGTCGAACCGTCTTAGGCGAGGTCGGGGCCACACCTAATCCATTACCTTTTCTAAGACACATAAGAAATTGAAAAAAGTTAATATAAAAATAAATAAAGGTGCATAGGTTAGACGAGTTTGTTAGAAACTAATGACAAGAGAAGGTACTATTGCACAAACATTTGAAAAAGGTGTTAAAGGGCAATTTCATCTAGGAAAAATGGAGTCAATGCATTGACATGTAAAAAAGTAATGTTTTAAAAAGCGTTATTATTTAAGCGCTCCCACGAAACCTGGGATGTATATTAGCAAAAAGCCCCTTAAAATATCACAAAAGGGGGGAACCTCTTTTCCCACCAATTGACTTTTTGAAAATGACTTTTTGAAAATAATAATAGTAATAAAGATCTTATCACTTTTCAAGGAAAGCAACTCGATTTCCTTCTCTTTCTAGGTTTGTCTAGGATTTGTCAAATAGAGAAAATGTCACATCAAAGGAATTCATTTTGCTTTCCTAAGTTTTCTAATGTTTACATCCAATCCAAAAATGCCCTCAAGGACTGTTTCGATTAGTGGAAAACAGCATTCAACTGTGGAAAGGAAATCTCACTCTTTCAACCATTTGCGAAAGCAAAATCAGTTGTGGAAATTGGTTTTCCTTTCCCCGGTTTTCCTTTCCATGTTTTTTAGAGACAGATTTCACTCTTTGACCATTGAACTTTCCACATTTCTGTTGAAATCATGTATATGCTAAACAAACAGGGTATTTAGGATTCTTTTCCATAGATTTCTATTTCACCTTTTGGATTCCACCAATCTAAACAGGCCCTAAGAGAAAAAGGGAAGGGGGGGGGGGGGGGGGGGGGGGGGGGGGGAACAAAAACAAAAACTACTTTATGTGCGTCTTACTGATAAACTTCCCTCTTTTTAAAAAAAATTAATCCTGTACTTGTATATAGGTGTGATCCGGGGGAACAAAAACAAAAACAACTTTATGTGCGTCTTTACTGATAAACTTCCCTCTTTTTAAAAAAATTTAATCCTGTACTTGTATATAGGTGTGATCCTGTTTATCAACTATGAGATAATAAAATAATAAATAAATAATTGTTTGGTTGTCAAATGTTAGGCTGAGACAACTTCTGTAGTTCTCCAACCTTATCCACAGCCTTCAACCAGTACACTGAAAGTTGGGGACACATCCAACAAGAGGTGCCAAAAATTGGAAGGTGACAATTTTTCAATCAGGGAGACAAATGGCGCTACATTAGGTCCCAACAGATGAATGTTCTGTGTCACCAATCTGTGGGGCCCAGGTGTACACCCTCTGAAGAGGGTGGATCGAGGATGGTCATATCCTCAACTCAAGGATCATGTAATTGCTCATAAGTCATAAGAGAACCCTCTGATGAGTTGCAAGAAACAAACCTGAGGCGATAGCTGAGGAAGCTCATTTGGTTGTGTATGCATCCATCCCAATGGCTCTAGATCATTCAAAAAGTCATGCTCAGGAAGAGCAGATGGGAGATGGACTTGCTGATGAGTCCCCCACTGAGGTGCCATGGCTATACAGCGGATTTCCTTCACTTGAGGGTTATCTGGGGGGCTTATGCCATACAAATATCCTGCAATTTGAGTCCGAAGATCTGCTATGCAAATAAACTTCTTCAAAATGTTCTTGGGCATGATGTATGTGTAGCCTGTCTCCTGTAATCAAGAATTACATAAGTTCAGTTTCCAGAACCTTGAAAGTTAATAAGTGCATACAATGGAAAATAGCCATAATTATTTACCTTAATGTCCTCGGTGTTCACATAAATATGATTGACTCTAAGATATAGATTCGTCGCTGAGATTGCTCTCACACGCCAATCAGTTTTAGAACCAAATGCTGCTTGCTCATAGGGGCTTGTTGTGGTGACAATGAGTTCATCGCCGTGCACATTTGTTGTCCTTGTTGTGACTGCTGTAAGTTGGCTTGCTTCTTTCGCCTGCACATGAAGATTTGCTAAAGATTATTAGCCAAGTGAAACCGGCAAAGAAGCTTCTCAGTTTGATAGACTTTTAATAAACACATCACCTGCTTCTCAATCTCGGCAATCTGTTGCCTCTGTTGTGAAGGTGGAGTTATCTCAGCCCCCAGTATTATATCACGAATTTCAGACTGTGTCAGTGCCGAGGTGTTTACATTATTCTTCTTGGCATAATCTGAGAGTATAAGATCTCTCAGAGCAACCTCAACCTGCATTGAAGGAGATATTAGCAACTCTCATAACAATGGCATTTGCAAAATAACTAGTCAAAAGTAAAAGTACCTTCATCCATTGATCATCAGTGAGAGAAGGCCAGATGTGATGTGGTTCAGTGATGATACTCTTGTCAGGTTTCAATAACATTTTTGCCTTCTCATTGTTGACATGGAGTGCACGTAAGATCAATATGAGACGAGAGAATGCAGTGTATGATGAAATACTCTTCAACCAATCATCATAAATGTTGAAAAGAACCATCTGTGGCTCTGTAGCCTTCAGAATCAAATCACCAAACTTCTCGATTTTCAAGCATGCCTGGAATGGCAGCTGCAGCTCACTCCCCTTGATAACAATGTTAGGAAAATCAAGTAAATGGACTTCTAAAGGATCCAGCATTCCCTTGCGTGTCACAATGATTTGCTTTGGCTGCTCTTCAACGGGCAGTGACCGCACCAGAGCAGCTACTTCTTCAGCTGTTTTCCACTTAGCAAGCTGACCAAGACGCTTTTGCCCAGCCCAAACACTCGTGTGGATGACCTACAAGAATTCAGGATAATGCATTTGAGCAAAAGATGATGGTGAAGCCCTGAATGCATTTGAGCAGAAGATGGTGGTGAAGTCCGAAAGCTAAGATTGCCTAAATATTGACAGCAATGACATAGAACGAACCTTCAGAAACAGTTGTCCAGTTCTTGGATTGAAAATGAAGATGGCACCATTTATGGGTTTGGTAGTAAGATTTCCTTCAAATGTCTTGTGGATTGTAACACGATATACATTTGTGTCATCGACAAACCATATAATCTGATTGCTGAAAATCTCACCATAGTTCTGAGATGACAGATATGGTTCTGTAGGTTCAGATGAATACAGTTGCAAACCCTTTCTTATTCGCTCTCTCAGGACGTACAAAGCCGGATTTGACTGCACAAGCACATGAGACCATTAGTTGATTCACTTCAGAATATTTTTGTTCCTAAAATCGAGCCCTTGGAAATGAATAAAACAGCTACCATTAAACATAGCATACCTTCATGATCTTATTCATTGCTTGAGCCAGCAAGGGTTTTGACCCAGGAAACCAATTTCCAAAGGCAGAATGCAAGTTATATGCCAGATCGATGCCAATCATCACCCCTATAGAAGAAGCAAGATTCTTATTCAAGCCTAAAAAAAGGCAAATATTCCAATACATATCTAAGTCAAACAAAACAAGACATACCAGTTGGAGATGGATAGATGGACATGTTGTCTGTAGTGTAATCCATAAATTTGGCCCGGGTATATCGTTCAATATCATGAGAATCATAGTCTCCCCAGCGGAGCTGCACATCGATCCAGTATTTATTACTTGCTTTCTGATCGAATACATCCTTTGACTCAGCAACTAAACTGGGTTTGGACATGGGCCATCTATGTGCAGCAAAAAGAAGAATGTCAGCGCAAGAGCTGTTCATCTTGTAACTCTTCCTTGGATGTATTGTTTCTTTCTGCACAGTTTCAATTTCCAAGGCATCCAACTCCTGATCCAAAACCTGGCAGAGGTCCATGACAACACTCTCATGGACTTTTTGCCAAAGATGAGCACGGAATATCTGAATCAAAGATATCTTCAAGGTAGGAATTTTCCCATGCATAAATATCCCTGTCAAATCTAATTGAACTTGGAAGCCTACGTAAACATTGGCACGGTTTATTGTAGGAGACCACCAAAGCGTAAATCTACGATTAGGGATTTGATTTAGTCCAGATCGTTGTGCATTTGTCAGCTTCTTATACTTCATAGACTCCTCAAAACCAGACGCCTTCTCCCAAAAAAGACCTTCCCAAGTTGGAAAGCTGATATAAAAGGCAGGAGTTAGTGATAATGTCTGATAAGATTCCTTCAATTATTTACCAAATAAAGAAGTTACAGGATTAGAAAACTGCAAGCCAGCCTGAGGTATTCAAAACTGAAGCCAGTTCATGATTCAAGATTGTGCAATTGAAGATTTTTTTATTTAAAATAAATAAATAATAAAAATTGTACAGACTGTTCAATCAATTGAAGATTTTGATTTGGATCAAAAAGCATTTAGTATAGACCTTTGAAAAAAATAAAAGAGCATTTAGTATGTTATACTTCGAATTGCATCTAATGAATCATAAACATGACCTTGCTCACAATTGCACATCCTCAGCAAAGCAAAGCTCACTGCACCCACAAAAGCTTAACTTCTCCACGAATGGCTTCTGCTAACTCAATCTACTTCTAGCATACTTGGAAGGACTATGATGCTTACATCAAGCTGAAGGTTCTGCAACAGCAGATTATGAACATGAAGTGGATAGTGCCGTCCAAGTAGTCTACAAGTAGGTGGCCAAGTTGTGAAGATGCCCCTTCTAGAGGGGACATGCCAGGTTTGTTTCCAGCTCTCAGCTGTTAATGACAAAAGGATAAAGGGAATATGGAAGGGATTCTGGTGCAGGTAAATACACACTGCCAGTGGGATAGCTTAGGGAAGTCTATTTCAAAATGTACGCAAGTATGAAAGCCTGGGGTGTCAGAGACAGCATGACACAATACACTAAGTTCAAAGCAAGAGCAGCACCATAGAAGGTTCAGCAACAAGATCCAGCTATACTGGTTTCATTCCTGCCAGAATCGTTATCCAACCCACCAAAAAACAATGCTTTTCAAGTAACTAACTTACTAGGTTCCTTTAAATAATGTATGTTCAAGAATTCCCTCAACTCCTCCAAGTGCCTGGATGACATCAGTCCGGTAATTATTCAAGTTCCATAGCTTGCCATCATGGCGTTGGTGAGTCCACCAAAAAGGGTTCTGTTTGAGGACTTGATATTGCTTGAAGTCAGTCCGCACTCTCCAACCTTTGTCGTAAGCCAAAGTGTGCCTGTCTTTCTGAAAGAGGGTATTGATCCGAGGTATCCCCCTATCCCACGAATCCTGCAAAAGTGCAATATAACCAAGGAAATTGTCATTATTGGAATTAGATAAATCATAAAGCAACAAAAGTAACTCATACTTTCATGTGGATCCTCATTTTTTGGTTTGTACGCATGCAACCAATAGTTCAATTGCCCAGATCATTTGATCTGATGGCCTCCAGTGGATAGACCTCTAAAATGACCCCTCCTCAACACGAAAATTGTGACCCTCTTGTGGGCTGAAAGTAAACAGTCAAGAAAAGAAATACAGCAATGGTACATATTCAGCTGAGATGAAGACCAGAAAATGAGAGTATAGGATCTTCAATCAGGTTATTATCTTAACTGTGATTCGTCAATAAAATCTGGTTATTTTTAGTACATGGGAGATTGATTTTGGAGGGCAATCACACGAGTAGTCTAGGTAATGAAACCCTGGGCCCCACTTGTACTAAAAGTAAATTGAGAATATATGCATATCGTGAGGGCAAGTGCCTCACATAATCACTCACTAAACCAAGCATAAACATGAGAAGAAAAGGGGTTGATACTAGATGCAGATTTAGATGCAAGTGCAACAGCTGCAGATTTTCTATCAATAATGAAGAAACTCCTCTAGCTGAGAAAATGAAATTATGATGATGACAAGTAGAGAATCTCACCTCAAGATCCTCAAGAGTCAAGCGCCTGTTTTGTGATTGTGCTTCCTGCCTCTTCAATGCATATTCGGCCCAAACGCGTTGTGAATCTATGAATTCACTTTCCCAAGGCTGAAGGAAAACAGGACCAGATGGTTACAGTACAGAAGCTATACCCAGACGACAAAATAACAGGTATGGTATTCTGTAATGGTAAATTGTGGTTATAACAGCCACCACTGTTACCATAACGACCATTACAGTCTTTTTTTGAACCAAAAAAAAAAAAAAAAAAACCTTGTATCAGCCCTGTAACGGACCGTTACGGCTGTTACGGGAGCCATAACAGCCATTACAGGTCACTTTATCTGTAACGGCCATTACAAAACACCTTTATGACAAACACCCAATAGTGAAGTGGATCAGTTTCAACCTGTATGTAGCGATAAAGATTTGGAATAAGCTGGTCCTCCTCATGACTCATACCACTCCGAAAATGTGTTACTCCAACATCTGTCTGTTGGCTGTAACGGAGGTCGCTCTGTGGAATCAATATGTGACCCATTGATAACATGCCAAGACCTCCAATTTCCTTCGGCGTGTAAAAAATGACAGGAGGGAACCTGGGGAGAGAAACACAAATCATATAATACATAAAAGACTGAATGCCTGATAAGGAACTACAAAAAGACTGAACGACATCAATTGAAATATACTCAATACATATCTGTGTGTGCCTTTGTACTGGTTAGCAACCAAACTTACCTACTAGGCATCTTGGAATTTAAACCAATCTTAATACGAGTTTGAATTTTATTTTCACATTTAACAAGCAAATCCAACAGCTCCTGAGTATGAACAGTTGCTTCACGAAAATATGTCATGAGACCTGTAAAAATGAATATTTTTCAGCAAAATGTGCCATTGGTATAAACAATCTCATCAAAATATAAAACCTTTCAAATAGAGAAACAAACTAATAAAAGTAACTACCTATAAGAGCAGTATTCCATTTGTTGACAATCTTAGTAAATGTTGTGGATCCTGATGACATAAGAATCTGCCTCACACGATTCTCAAACACCTTCATATGCTCATCATCAACACGTAAAAAGGCAATTGCTGTTCGCTCTTTCGTCTGCTCATTTTGCAAATTCCAAACTCCATCCTTTGTGTTGCTAAATGCCTCCTGAGTCATTCTTATCTTTGGCAATATCCTCACTTCAAACCCGCACCTGGATGCCAATGTCATATTTTGTTACCACAAAGAAGAAGACGCCAAACAAAGATGAGTGTGGAGTCCAAACAGCAAAATGTTATTCAAGTCCAGCCACCAAATAGGAGACGGGCAAATTCTGGCAGCCAGAACAGCTCAAACAGGACTGGTTTAGATTAGTCCCACACACACACACACACAAATAAATAAATAAATAAATAAATCAAAAATCAAAAGACTCGAGAAAGAACAATAACAATAATAATAATGATGATGATGATGATATGAGATATGCTCCGTGCTTTCAGAGAACTGTAAGTTATATAGTGCTCCTAGTTGCATCGGTTCACTTGGACAATCCAATCAAGTGATCAGAGCTGTCCATTAAGCTCAAAACACATTGTATGGCTTACAATGCAAAAAATCACACCACAGATTATCCAAAATATCTTGATTTGTCCTTATTTTATATAGCCGTCCTTTCTCCAAGACATGGATGGGATAGTTATGACTGCCTAACAAAAGTGATTCTTTAGATTCATAAGCGATCCACGATGATCACTAACAAATAGATGGATCAAATTGTTGCAGGCCTATTTGTATGTAAATGATCTTGGCTGTCCATATTTCACGTCATTGATCAAGTGGCTAATATTTTTCAGATTACTGTGATGTTTCCATGGTGGACCAAGAATTGTCAGTTGGACCTAATCAACAGTATAGAATCTATAGATCAATCGATTAGACTACCTCCCAATGCAAGCACTGGTGCATTGCTCAATAATAATGATAATAGAAATAATAATAGGAAAAAAAAAAACTAGAATAAATGAAGAAAGATAATATTAGAAGCCTTTTATTCACAAAGAAGTATGTGTGGCTCCACTCTGTCTCTGTCATGAGGACCACAATATAGATAATCCACAGCATGAAAGTGCTCCCAGCAGACTGGACAGATGGAAAAACAGATTGGTGTACAAGCAAAGGGCAAGACTCTCCAGTCAGATGGTAACATCCAATTGGAGCAGGAAGGCCACAAAGATTAACCATAGCCGAGAATGCACCAAATGGACAATCCTGTCAAATCAGTTCTGTATGAAAGGATAACATCATCCAATTGGAGCTACTTTGGAGCTACTACCAATGGCGAGGGCGCAGCTAGAGGGGAGGTCATGCTGACATCATGTTGGTGGCCCCACTCAGGCATTCCAACTTTCCAAGTCGTGCAATAAAAAAACCAAAATTGTGTTGGGTGGATAGCCAAACCATTCACAGAGTAACTAGAATGGTCCAGTATTTTAACCAAACGTCGATGCAAAAGATGTTTGGCGGATAACCTAACAATCAAACCAGGTGGTTTCAACTGAACCAATTGAACCCACCAATCCACTGCAGTTTTCATAATGCTGTTCTGCATGTGTAACCATTCGCATGGGACAAAAACATATCAAAGCTAATGCATGTTCACAAAACATTGGGAAACCAAGGGCCTGTTTGGATTCATTAATTGAGAAGAAGAAAATTGATTTCCTCAGAAATAACTACTCCAGGAAAATTGGTGGAAGTGAAAATTTATTTAGTTGTTTGTTTCTCACAGATTTTTCTACAGAAATTGTTTCACTTTGCCACTTTTGTCGTTTGGCAGCCAACCTCATTTCCATAGAATATTACGACTTGGTATACATTTTTTTTCTTGAAAAGTAACTTGATATACATACTAATAACATCCACAACAAATGGCTCATCTCTTAGTGTCACACATGCATGAAGTGTGACTAACAGTGAACCCCACATAGTTCATCATCATCATTGAAGCTGAATCCCAACTACCAGGGTCAGCTACGTGGTTAGTATAGACTAAGGTGAGCTCCACATAGTTCATCATCATCATCTACGCCTTCTCCCACTAATTGGGGTCGGCTACCTGTTCCACCATTCCACTCTATCAAGGGCCATAACTCTAGAGCCCACAAGGTTAAGATCATCTAACGATGGGCTCCACATGGAAATGCACATAATTGGGATAAACTAACGATGGGCCTAGCATAGCTAAGATCATCTAATGTTGGGCACAACATGGAAATACACGGTTATGATTAATTAATGATGGGGGGCCCACAAGGTTGAGATCATCTAACAATGGGCCAACATGGAAATTCACATGGGTATGATCGACTAAAAATAGGCACCGCATAATTATGATCATCTAATGAGGGCCCAATGTGGAAATAAACATGTTTATAATTGATCAACTAATGATGGGCCACATATGGTTAGGATCACCAACGAGCTCCATGTAGATATACAGGTGCTTAAGATTGACTAACGATAGGCACTACTTGATTAAGATCATCTCACGTGTTGAGTGTCAAATATTGCATATTTTCCCCTGTTTATATCTTGGTTTTATAAACATGATAATGCTTAATGTTATATTTTATACATATTTGTGTTGCAAGGTGAATCTGAGAGCTTGGATTGAAAAGAATGCTAAAAGCATGGATTTAGTGCTCAAGAATCACCAAGGCAAAGGATAGATCTTAAAAGACTAAGAATAAAAAATTCACTTGCCAAAGATCCAAAGAAACCAAGTTCCAAAGATGAAGAAACGACTCAAAAGATTTCAAGAACCACAGCAGAAAACAGACAGGTTTGGTCCGACCGAAGTCACACAAAACAGTCCAGCAGCCAATGATGAAATTCAGAGCCAATTCGGTCCAACCGACGGATAATTCGGTCCGACCGAGACCCAGTTCGGTGCGATCGAAAGTGCACAAAAAGCTCCAGCGAGGAACAATGAATTTTGGAGATAATTCAATCCAACCGACAACATAAGTTCGTTCTGACCGAAATCGAGCAACCGCTGAAACAGAATCCTGTCTCGACTCGACTTCGGTCCGATGCGTAACGCGGAGTCAACGCAGAGTGCGTAAAGCGGTTTGCGAAAATTCTAATGCAATGCACAAGATGGGGAGTTCACAACTATAAATAGGAGTCTCTAAGACATTTCTAGGTATCTTTTAGGGTTTAAGGAGTTGAGCAAAAGGGTGGAGAGCCGCCGCCAAGAGTTTTTCTTCTACTTTCTTAGTTATTTATATGCTTTTTTTTAAGAGATTTTGGTTCAATCATGTCTATGGTTAACTAAACCTCTTAGCTAGGGCTAAGAGGTGAAGCTTGTAGCGTGATCGGGATGTTTACTTTATTTTGATTCATGTTTATATTGAACTTCATTGATTTCTAGTTTGATTTTAAGGAATATTTTCAGTTTATAATGGTTTATTATGACTGAAATTACAGTAGAGCCTGCGATAGCTTTAAATATCTTCTTTTCCATTTAAGATTGTGGGATTGGTAGATCCTGTTGTTCACCATCATCCCGTGGGCATGGTAGGGTGATGGAATCCCTTCCAATCGTCATAATTCTCCTCCATTAAAGCTGGATCAATGAGAAGTTCAAAGAATTAATCATCTCTTTTTCCAACTGGATAAGATAGGACTCTGATTCCAGTTTTACTTCTTGAATAAAGTAAGGTAGCATCTTAATAGCTACAAGTGGATCCTTAGCACCCTAGTTTTCACCTTTCAATTGATAAGTTTCAATTACCTCGTTCAAAATTACTCTCTATTATTTCAGATTTATATTTTGATCTTTTTCTAGTTCTGATTCTAGTTAAATTCAAAAACATACAAGATTAGTCCCTGTGGATTCGACCTCGGTCTCATCGAGATTATTGCTACATTGCGACCCTACACTTGGGGTTATGAACAAGTTTTTGGCGCCGTTGCTGGAGACTACGGCTACGCTTTTCTGAAATTAATTGGTTTTAGAATTAAGTTAAGATTAGGATTAACTTTTTGTTTTTAGGTTAAAATTTTTCTGAATTATTTCTAGAAACTAACATCGTTTTCTATTTTATAGAATCCTAACCTAAACTCTTATTTGGTAAGTTCGTTCCAAATCTCTCTCTTTCCTTTTCTAGATTTCTTATTAGCTTTAGTTTTCTCTCTTAGGTTTAGTTTTTAGTTGCTTGTGGGCTAAGAGTGTTTCATGCCCAAGTGGGTCCGTGATAACACTCTATGTCTTTTGAGTGAAGGAGGATTAGTCGAAGGGTTGCCTATCCATCATAAGATTAGACACCACTTGAGGTCCTCGTAGTTAATAGAAGTGATGGAAGCAAATCAACCTCAACCTTTGGTTGAGGAAGCCTAGGATGAGAATGAGGTGCATCAGGCACCCCCGCCTCTTACTCTACAAGATTAATTACAACCTGCGGGAGTGACCGCACCTTCCTGCATGATTTTTCCAAAGAATGCAGAACATATAGATATCAAGCCGGAAGTGATCCAACTTCTTCCAAAGTTTCATGGACTTGAATCTAAAAGTCCATATCTACACTTGAAAGAGTATGACGAGATAATAGCCACTTTATATTTTCCTAATATGTCCGAGGACACAATCAAGCTGAAACTCTTTCCTTTCTCCTTAAAAGAAAAGGCTAAGACGTGATTGCACTCACTACATCCACGATCCATTGGCAGATGGAATGACATGACAAGGAAGTTCATAACGAAATTCTTCCAATACCATAAGACGAACACCATAAGGAAGTCGATCATGCACTTCGCCCAAAAGGAAGATAAGACATGTTTCCAATGTTGGGAGCGGTTCAAGGATCTTGTCAATTCATGCCCACAACACGGTTTTGAAACGTGGCGCGTAAAAAATTTATTTTAAGATGGACTGACAACGTCCATGCGCTAATTGGTTGAGATGATGTGTAATGGAGAATTCATGAACAAAGATGTCAATGACGTGTGGGATTATTTTGACAAACTCGTTGAAAACGCACAATCATGGGACATCTCCCCAAAACCTAACACCACTCCTAAGCCTACTCAATCAAAGGAGGGGTGGAACGTATGTTTTGAAAGAGCAAGACGATATAAATGCTAAAGTGGCCAATCTCACAAGGAAACTCTAGGCCATAGAACTTAAGATGGATAAGGCCAAGGAAGTTGTCTGCAGTATTTGTGCTTGCAACATTCACACAAGTGAAAATTGTCCAACAATACCTGCTTTTCAAGAAGTATTGAATGAGCAGTCGAATGCCTTGAACAACTACCAAAGGCCTTTCAAATAAACCACCTCAAATACATACAACTCCGGCTAGAGAAACCATCCCAATTTCAGTTGGAGGAATAGACAAACTACTACTCCTCAAGGAATCCTTAACCAATTTTTGGATCAAAGGAAACCTCAAGAGGATCCGGTCCTAAAACATATTCAAGACCAAGAGCTACTCAACTAGAATATGGCACAAGCATTCCAGGGTATTAAATCAGCAATAGGAATGCTTACATCTTCCGTTTAAAGAATAGAGTCAAACTTAGCAATTGAGGAGAAAGGGATGCTTCCAGCTCAAGCTCTCCCCAATCCAAAACCGTAATATGAAATTAGTGGCCGAAGCTCTTCAAATCAGATGGAGCGAGCTAAGTCTATCACCACTCTTAGGAGTGGAAAGACAATTGACAAGACTATTCCAGTAATGACTGAAAAGCCTAAGGACTCGGAAGTAGATGAGAATGATAGACCTAGCACTGCTCCACATGGGTTAAAACCGGAACCTCAGAGTAAGCCGATTGCGTCATTTCCCCAACGGTTGATTGCACCAAAACCTCTATCTAATTTACAGGATATTCTAGAGGTGTTAAAACAAGTGAAGGTAAACATCCCTCTACTGAATGTCGTTAAACAAATTCTTTCATATGCCAAATTTCTGAAAGATTTATGCACGACCAAAAGACGACAAAACATTTAAAAGAAAATCTTTTTGACAGAAAAAGTGAGTATCATCCTCAAGCAAGATGTGCCATAAAAATACAAAGATCCCGATAACCCAACCATCACTTGTGTAATTGGGAACTGGCAGATTGAGCACGCACTTCTTGACTTAGGGGAGAGTGTTAATCTGATTCCTTACTCGGTTTACGAACAACTGGGTCTAGGTGAATTAAAAACCACCAGGACCACATTACAACTTGTTGATCAATCAGTTTGTGTACTGAGAGGGATAATTGAAGATGTGTTGGTCCAGGTTGACAAATTCTACTATCCAATAGATTTTATCGTCCTCGATACTCAACCCATCATGGACATGAGCACTCAAATTCTCGTCATTCTTGGTCGCTCATTCTTTGCTACATCAAATGCAATCATTAACTGTAGAAATGGAGTTATGAATTTGTCTTTTGAAAATATGACATTGGAGCTCAATATCTTTTTCAATATGAGCAAACAAGTAGGAGATGAGGACGATAACCACAACATTAATCTGATCAATTCTTTCGTAAAAGATAAAGCACTCCTGACTGTATACTCTGACCCTCTAGAGACGTGCTCGGCCCACTCCCCTGATTTGGATGATGACACGATTAGGGAAATGGATGTCATGCTTAATGCTACGCCGGTATTTGAAGTAAACCAGTGGAGGCCACAATTTGAAAAATTGCCCCAAACCGAGGTAGTGCCTCCACCGTCTAACCTCAAAGTACTGAAGCTTGACCTAAAACCCTTGCCCGCTGATCTCAAATATGTATACTTAGGTCAAGATGAGACATACCCGATGGTGATTTCTTCCCACCTTGAGAAAGAACAGGAAAGTATGCTTATGTTTACTCTCATTGAGCAAAAAGAGCCCTTGGATGGTCGATTGCGAATCTCAAAAGAATTGATTATGTAATTTGTACTCACCGCATTCATCTTGAGGATAATGCGAAAACCTCTCAACAACCACAACGTCGATTAAATCCAAATATGAAGGAAGTGGTTAAAGGAGAGGTTCTTAAATTGTTGGATGTGGGTATCATCTACCACATATCCGACAGTCAATGGGTGAGTCAAACTCAGGTGGTTCCTAAAAAGTCCGGAATCACCATCGTAGCCAATGCCGAAAATGAACTCGTGCCAACTAGAGTCACTACTGGTTGGAGAATGTGCATTGACTAAAAGAAATTGAATACCATCACGAGGAAGGACCACTTCCCTTTGCCCTTCATTGATCAAATCTTGAAAAGGCTATCTAGTCACTCTTATTATTGCTTCCTTAACGGGTATTCGGGCTACAATCAGATAGAGATAGCCCTTGAAGATCATGAAAAGACAACGTTCACATGTCCCTATGGTAACTTTGCTTTCCGAAGGACGTCATTCCGACTATGTAATGCCCCAGCCACTTTTCAGCGATGCATGTTGAGTATTTTCTCTGACATGGTAGGGCAATATTTAGATATCTTCATGGATGACTTCTCTATCTTTGGTCCATCCTTCAACGAGTGTTTAGAAAATCTGAAAAATGTGTTGACGCGATGTGAGGAAAAGAATTTGATACTAAATTGGGAGAAGTGTCATTTCATGGTTCCTAAGGGAATAGTTTTTGGACATGTAATCTCGTCCAAGGGAATTGAGGTAGACAAGGCTAAAATTGACCTTATCTCCAACTTACATCCTCTGAAGAGCATACGAGACGTGCGATCCTTCTTAGAACACGCCGGATTTTACAGAAGATTCATAAAGGACCTTAGTCACCTCTTTCATCCTTTATGCAATCTACTTCAAAAGGATACACGATTCGAGTGAAGTGAAGAATGTCAGAGAGCTTTTTCTAAGCTCAAGGGCATGTTGACTACCGCTCCTCTCATGCAGCCACCCGACTGGAGCATTCCTTTTAAGATCATGTTAGACGCATCTAACTATACTTTTGGGGCAGCGTTTAGGTCAAAGAAAAGAGAAGAAGCCCTATGTTATTCACTATGCAAGTAGAACTCCAAATCCTGCCTAAGTGAATTACTCTACTACGGAAAAGAAGCTCTTGGTCGTAGTATTCACCTTGGACAAATTTATTTCCTATTTGATTGGATCCAAGATCATCATCTACACTGATCATGCGGCACTTATGTACCTTCTTTTTAAGAATAATGTTAAGCCCTGCTTAATAAGATGGTTCCTCCTACACAAGGAATTTGATTTAGAAATACGAGACAAAAAGGGAGTAGAAAACGTAGTGGTTGACTATCTTTCAAGATTTGATCTCCCTGTTTCCCTTGAGACGACACCTATAAACGACATGTTCCATGACGAACAATTGTTTAAACTCTCCCAACTACCTTGGTATGCTAACATTGCAAATTATCTTGCTACAGGTTTCACACTGACACATTGGACTGCGCAAGATAAGAAAAAGTTCTTCGCCAAGGTACGTAAGTTCTTCTGGGACGATACATACTTGTTTAAGTATTGCCCAAACCAAATTCTAAGGAAATGTGTGCCAGACAATGAACACCAAAATGTCATCTCCTTTTATCACTCTCAAGCCTGTGGCAGTCACTTTTTTGCTAAATAGACCACAGCCAAAATTTTGCAATGGTTTTTACCGGCCCACTGTTCTGCGATACTCATAAGTTTTACAAAGCCTGTGAGCGTTGTCAGAGATGCCTCTAAACCCCATTCTGACCATTAAAACATTTGATTGCTAGGGCATCGATTTCATGGGGCCATTCCCCCAATCCTTTGGGAAATTATACATTCTGCTAGCAGTAGACTATGTCACTAAATGGGTCGAAGCGATCCTGTGCCGAAACAATGACCATCATACGGTCATTCGATTATTAAAAGAAAACGTCCTTTCCCGATTCGGAATGCCTTGGGCCATCATTAGTAATGGAGGTTCACAATTCTGTAATAGGCCATTTGATAACTTAATGAAGAAATATGGCATCTCTCATAAGGTGAGCACTACATACCACCCGCAAACAAGTGGGCAAGCTGAGATTTCCAACAGCGAAATTAAACACATTCTGAAGAAAACGGTTAACCCCGACCATAAGGAATGGTCAAATTCGCTTGACCGATGCTTTATGGGCTTACCGTACAGCCTTTAAGACCCTCATTGGAATGTCTCCCTTTAGACTCATCTATGGGAAAGCTTGCCACTTACCTATGGAATTGGAACATAGAGCCTAATGGGCTATCAAAATATGAACTTTTACCTGGGCAACGCTGGCTTGCTGCACAAACTTTAGTTGAATGAACTTGAATAAATCCGGAATGACGCATACGAGAATTCGAGAATTTACAAGGATAAGATGAAGGTGTTCCATGATAAGAATATCCTTCGAAAATCATTCATAACTGGTCAAAAGGTCCTTTTGTACAATTATCAATTACATCTTTTTCCGGATAAGCTTCGATCTCGTTGGACCGGCCCGTTCACTGTCACTAATGTCTATCCTCTTAGGGCTATTGAGATTCAAAATCCAATCAATGACAATGTTTTCAAAGTGAATGAACATCGTTTGAAGCCATTTGTTGAGAAGTTTAATTCGGAGGATATGTCCATGCCTCTGACTGACCCTGTGTACCAGGATTGACCTCCTAGTCCGATGAAGGTGTAGTTAGATTTACTGCTTTCATAGGACTAGGATAGTTTGCTTTCAATTTAGTCTTTGTGTTAACCCATCTTCATATTGAGATCCTTGGCAAAGCCTCAAAATTCCATTTTCACGTACTACCTTTCCATCACTTCTCCTTTATTGTTGTTACCTCATGTGCATTACATGCTTATATCTTTTACAATGAGGAAAATGTAGATTTTAGGTTGAGGGTGTGGATTAGGTAAACTAATCAATATTTGCTTAGTTACGAAAAAAAAAATTGTGAAAATTTTGAAGTTTTCGAGTAAAAACCTATTCAGAAAATGCTAATTTGCGTATTTAAGAATGCTTTGAGTATGATGATAAGATGAAAATTGAATTTTGAATTGTTCGAGTTTTGATCAACTAAGTAATCTATCACTTAAAGTTCTTGCACTCAATTGATTAAGAGGAAGTTTGAATATTATGTTAATCTAAATCACAAGACACGTTCAATTTGCTTTCTTGGGATATGCCAGAATTTCTAATTGATAGCATGTGAATCATGGATAGATGTTGAGAATTGAGTTTGGAGAATTCTATCCACCTTTAAAATAAAAAAAAATTAAAAAATTTTAAAAAAAAAAAAACAGAAGATCGACAAAAAGGTCGTGAAAAGACTAATAAAAAATGAAAAATCTGAAAAAGAATGAAAATGAAAATACTGAATGAATACAAGTAACCATCGATATAAAATCAAAAACTGAAAAAAAAAAAGGAAAAGGGGATAAGTTCGGAATCAGTACTTGAGTTTTCAATTAATCTGGATATGGTAAACATGGCTAACATGATGAAATAATAGTATTCTTATGAGAAGTAAATTGATTTGCATAGAGCACATTGAAAGACTTGATATATGAACTTATGCTCTGATGTAATTGATAAAGAACATATTAAATTGATTGCTCAAGTGATTCAGCTCTAGTAGGTTTTCAAGATTACACTTTCTTGTCTTAAATCTACTCATTCATACTTGATTGTACAAAAGATTGTTTTCTGAAAAAGGTTTGAACATTGAAAATTAAAGATTATTTCACGCATGTCTTGCTTGAGACTAGTAAAATGTTGGTTGGGGAGTGTGTTGAGTGTCAAATATTAAATATTTTCCCCTGTTTATATCTTAGTTTTATGATCATGATAATGCTTAATGTTATATTTTATACATGTTTATGTTGCAAGGTGAATCTGAGAACTTGGATTGAAAAGAATGCTAAAAGTATGGATTTAGTGCTCAAGAATCACCAAGGCAAATGATGGATTTTAGGAGACCAAGAATAAAGAATTCACTTACCAAAGATCCAAAGAAACAAAGTACCGAAGATGAAGAAATGACTCGAAATATTTCAAAAACCGCGGCAGAAAACAGACAGGTTCGTTCCGACCGAACCAAAGTTCGATCTGACCGAAATTGCACAAAACAGTCCAACAGCCAACGATGAAATTCGGAGCTAATTCGGTCCGACCGATTTGGTCCAACCAAAGGGAGGATTCGGTGCAACTGAAAGTGCACAAAAAGCCCCAGCAAGGAACGATGAATTTTGGAGATAATTCAGTCCGACCGATAAACAATTCAGTCAGACTGACAACTTAAGTTCGGTCTGACCAAACCCAGCTCGGTCCGACCGAACCCAACTCAGTCCTACCGAAATCGGGCAACTACTGAAACAGAATCCTGTCTCGACTCGACTTCAACTTCGGTCCCACCAAAGGTGACTTCGATCCAACCGATTCGTAACGCAGAGTGCGTAACTTGAGGCGGTTTGCAGAAATTCCAAGGCAGTGCGCAAGATAGGGGGTTCACAACTATAAATAGGAGTCCATAGGACGTTTCTCAATATCTTCTAGGGTTTAAGGAGTGGGGCACCGCCAAGAGTTTGTTTTTCTTCTTCCTTAGTTGTTTTTATGCTTTCTTTAAGAGATTTTAGTTCAATCATGCCTATGGTTAACCAAACCTCTTAGCTAGGGCTAAGAGGTGAAGCTTGTAGCGTGATTGGGATGTTGACTTTGTTTTGATTCATGTTTATATTGAACTTCATTGATTTCTAATTTGATTTCAAGGAATATTTTCAGTTTTCCATGGTTTATTGTGACTGAAATTACAGTAGAGCCTGCAATAGCTTTGAATATCTTCTTTTCCGTTTGAGATTGTGGGATTGGTAGATCCTATTGTTCATCACCGTCCCCTGGGCATGGTAGGGTGATGGAATACCTTCCAATCTTCATAATTCTCCTGCATTGAGGCTGGATCAATGAGAAGTTCAGAGAATTGATCATCTCTTCTTCCAACTAAATAAGATAGGACTATGATTCCAATTGTACTTCTTGAATCAAGTAAGGTAGCATCTTGATAGCTACAAGTGGATCCTTGGCACCCTAGTTCCTATCATTCAATTTATAAGTTTCAATTACCTCATTCAAAATTACTCTATTATTTTAGATTTAGATTTAGATCTTTTTCTAGTTCTGATTCTAGTTAAATTCAGAAACGTACAAGATTAGTCCCTGTGGATTCAACCTCAGTCTCACCGAGATTATTACTACATCGCGACCCTACACTTAGGTTTGTGAACATCATGGTAGGCTCCATGTAGAAATATTGGTAGTTAGGATTGACTAACGATGGGCCCACATGGTTAAAATCATCTAAATGGCAAATGAGACAAAGTAGGGTGGAGACAGGGAAGGAGAAGAAGGCTCAAGTTAGGTTTTAAAATGGAAATTGAAATGGACCATTTTCCTGAAATTTTGAAGGGGGGGAGGGGGGGGGGGATTTGAATTTCCATGAAAATTTTGAAACCAGAAGAACAAACATTTGAAATTTTATTTCCACAGAAAATCAACTTCCACTTTTCAATTTCAGCAAATCCAAACAGACCATAAACAAACAGCAACAGAAACCATTTCAGATATGCAACGAATTCGGTCAACAGCAGTGAGAAAACTATACATACATGCTGAACAGCAGGTTTGGATTATCCTTGCTGTAAACAGAAACAAAGCTGTTTTCCCACTCTAATGTCGTGATACTTCGAGGAAGTCGGTTCTTCATATCCCAGAAAACACTTCTCCCAAGGTTGACTGCAAAGCAATAGAAACATATATTAAGCTGATGAAAAACAATGTAACTTGTAAATTTTTTGAAGAGAGTGAAGACTACCATCATGTTTCATGAGCCTCATTCTCGCATCTCTCGGCCAACACTTCTTATTATTATAGCCCACCATATTTTCATTGTTTGGGTCAGGATGTTCTGTAAGATAGCGCTGAATAAGGTCGCGTGCCTCTTCATGAGTGAACCGGAACAATATGTGTACCCTGTCAATGTAACGAGAGTATAATCGTATAGGATGCCGTGTTTCTACTTTAGTGTCCCAATATGTAATAAATTCATTAGGCATCTGAGGTGGACCAGCAATTTCACTGGCTCGAGTCAACCCAAGCAGCAAGAGATCCAGCACTAGGCCATAATATTGCACAACAAATGACGCAAACTGAAGCCCACGAATTAGACCATATGAGTTTGTGTGACTCATGTCCTTGTATGACAGAACGACATTGTTTTTAGCAGTGACATAATCAGCAATGTTGTGGTCAAGAACCAGACGCAGAAGCCTGCAGAAGCATAAAATATAAGACTCAAGTTCTGCAATAATTGAAAGCTTGTCATGGACTATTTCAAAACTGAAACGTGAAGTTAAATTTGCATTTTTATTTTTTTTTTCTTGGGAATGATAAGCTAAATTGCATTTACCTATTAAGCATTGTCAAGTCAATCTTTTCAAAGAATTTCTCGAACTTTGTCTGGAGCATAACAACACATTGCCCATCACTAGTATCCCAGATGCCCTGTAAATTGTTTATACCTTGACACCATTTATAGACTAAAAGTGGAGGTGGCTCCGAATCAGCAGGCTTAATCCAATTGGGGAAGAGATGGCGTTTGTCACCTTCATACCATAGATACTGATCCAAGTACGCATCCGTGATCTTCTCCAGAGGTTCAATTTCATATACAGGAATCAGATAGCTATACAAATCCATGAACTCAATACCCACCTGCCCCATTAATCAGTTCATATTAGTCAGCCTAACAAGAAAAAGTGTTCAAAGCTCTCATGTTATTCTTACTGACAAGTTTAACTTACTTCTTTGAATGCACGCTGTGTAAGCAAGTGACGCTTTATTCGTGATAAAGCCTCATGGGGATTGTCATATGCTTGTTCAATGAGACCTAATTCTTCCCTCTGGAGCTGGTTTAATCTCACTGCCACACTGTAAGACTCCTTCAGCCTCTCAAGTGCAAGGATGAGAAGTTTAGTATCATGTTTGTAGGACAAAGGTGGAAACGGAATAGGGGAAAACTTCCTGGACTCCAGCCAGTGCACAGTAGTTGTGTAGATAGCCACAGCCTCCTCAGGAGTGACATATGGACCATCTTTCAAATAATTGTGTTGTCGCTCCTACAAGAAATAGATGAGGTATATAAGGACTAACGGGCAATGGATAGGCAGTGTAAAAATAAGATATCTTTAAAAGAAATGGCTTGCTTGGGTTGGCACCAACAGGCAATATTTTGAACAAAATGCAGAGCAAAACTGATCACAGAACAAATAGACAATTGTTACCTGCTCCGCTTTCAACCACAAACGTGTCAATCTTCCAAGATTCTTTCGACAAACTGTCTTGTCAACTGTTGCACCTCTCCTTATACGTTCACGATTATAATGAGCAACGTTTGTCCACCAATCTGCCTTCGACTTAACATAACGAAGAATCATGTTCTCAATAGGGACTGGCAGGCCAGGCACCTGTAAATTCCTAAATGTGAGATGACTATGAGGAAAATAAGATTTAGCAGGTATAGGTAATTCAAGCTACACATCTCAAAGCTGTACCTTCCAAGGAATGTTTGCTTTCCAACAACGCCATGCTTCACTAAGATGCTGCAAAATAGTCCTAGCTTTGTTCTGCTTAATGCCCTCTGCAATTCAATGATAAACACTTAGCATGCCATGTCTTCTTTTCAGTTGAAGGTTCGGAGTCGTGCACAAGTCAAGAGTTCAAGGTGAAATTATTTATCCAGAAACCTTTAATGGCAGAATGAGCATGCGCAAGTGGAGAATAAATAGAGAAACAAGGAACTCATGTAACACAACATTTGCTAAGTAGCCTAAAAGCAGAAATCATATGATTATTTGGCATGCATAAGCAGTTAAAGGGATGTTAGCTTATGAAGTAACCTGGCATTGCATCAAGAACATCATGCATGACGGCAGCTCTAAGTTCCAAGTCAAAATGGCTTTCAACACGTTGCTTAGTAACAGTCTTGGCAACTCCTTTTGAATGGCGCCCTTCAAATTGCCGGGCAAGTAAATTCCCCAACCACCTTTCCAGCAAAGGCACAATGCCCCTAAGGAAAAATAGCCAAACCCTCCACATTGGTGCCCAGAAACCACATCCAGGTCCCTTTCCAACAGGACCCGTATTGAAGCGGTAATAAATCAAGTGCTTCAAGTCTTTACACATCCTGATCTGCCGCATAAGTCGGTATTTGTAACGATACATACCAGTCAACTGGCCAACATGCGAAAATGTATACTGTAAACCATCTGCTAATTGAAATGCATCTACATTTCCCAAACGGAACTGAATGTTGGCATCAACAACAAGTTTTGTCAGTCGCAGAATTTCACGGCACAGATGGAAGGCATTTCCAAACCGTGACTTTTTCCTCTCCTTTGTTGTCAGAGTCTTTACAGGCTTCAAATTAAAATTGTAGTCCAGGTGAAGATAGTTCAAATTCTTTCTGTGTATAAGTAGATTCAGCATGTTGTAGCCTTGCTTACAGACTTGAAGTCCTGCTTCAGCCCAATCCAGTTCTGTAGTCTGAAAAAACTTTGTTGCTTGTAGAGAACGGAACAAGTGCTTCTTTTTTTGTGCCTTGGGAGGTCTATGATGCAGCTCATTCAGTACAAAACACTTCAATAACTTCTGGTAGCTGACACGTACTTTAACAGGGTATGAGGGAGGGCTGCAAGTGTAATGTAAAGTGTTAGAGAAAAAATCAAAGCATGATTTGAGGCAGTACACCTGGCTGCAGAAAGATAGCAACAAATGAAGCTTACCAGTGTTCCTTATACCATTCTGATACAAGTGGTATATCTTCAGCCCGTCGCATCCGACCAGATCTCATGTTGAATGGCCGTGGCGCAAACAATAGTGAAATACCTGCAGCTGTAGTATCGGTATAAAGTTGAGTGCTGTGCAGTAATGGATCCACCCCAACTGGGAGTTCAAAATCATCATCATCTTCCTCTTCATAAAGTTTCTTCTCCCGGCGGTCAACCTTGTTAACGGAGGTTATGGGGTGTATCAAAGGATCATAATAAAATGCAGGTAAATCAGGATCCTCGGTTTTTATGTACATTATCATAGGAGTGTGGTATACACAAAGCTTAACTTTCCTCGGCCTATTGTTATAAAGATGAGGAAATGCAATCCGATACTCCGTCCTGAGTGGAGAACGTATGATGAGTTTATTGATGTCGTTGAACTCATTCCAGTCCTCATCTCCTTTTTCCATATCACGATATAAAGGCTCAAACTTGGGACCACCTGCAACAAGAAAACATGATGAAGTAAAGAAATGACTCGTTTTCCAACAAGCCACTTAAGTGCGTAACGGTTCACAATCAGAACCAATTGTTGGCTATCCTTCTTCCACCTGACGACAACAATTATGGTACTGCCTGCTAGAATTTTATTTTTATTTTATTTTATTTTATTTAGTTATTTTGAATGGTGCTACTCCCTGCTAGAGTTATTCATGCTTAAATAAGTGATATGGATATCTAAAACGCATTGCATCCAAATATAATCAATCAACCTAGACGGTCCAAAGCCTGATTCCCTGTTGATGGCTCAACTCAAAGGGAGGATTTGTTAGGTGCCTACTTTGTCAACGTGAAGCATAGCCTTCAAAACCTACAATGTGCTATATCCAGAATTATATGAACCAATAATGTCCTTAAAGAAGCCAAGTGATGGTTTACCATAATACAAACAAATAAAGGGCAAGAATTACCTGGTATGCACATGTTCAATGCCTTGGCGGTGAAGAATGATTCCATATCAAACAAATAGAAATAGTTCCGGTCAATCAAATCAGAAAGTAGCTGCCCTGCAAGCCGATGAAGTGTTGCCATAATTGGAAGCGACAAATGCCATCTCCTATAACTAGGACCATTGATAAGCTTTGTTTTTACCAAAGGTTTATGATCGTAGAACCAAGTATATACAGCAGAGTCTTCTTCTTCATCCAATTCTAGTTGTATTGGCTCCAAAGGATCCACATCTAATAAGTTGTCTGCATAATCCAAGGGAGGCTCCTCATCATCAAAAGGTGGGAAACGCATTCTTTTAAAGTGTCTCCGATCCCTTTTCTCCCTTCGCATCATAATCCACATCGTACCCCACTGTAAATATTCATTTACCAACAAACAAAAGAATTAGTAAGATTCAAAAAAGACTCTTTTGATTATAGTTTATGTTTCTTTAGAAAAAACTAAATTGGTTTGATTGAAAATTTTAACTGATTTAATGAAAAGTGGCATGCCTGTGCTAAATATATCGGCTCAACCACCCATGGAATTTCATTGACGAATGTGATTGCTCCAGTGATGTGATATAAAATCTTCACATCTCGGACCTGTAACCACAAGATTCTGTAAGCTAATTGAAGCAACAAAAAGCCAAGCAACCATTAAAGACAAAAACCAACACAACCAGTTGCAGGTACAACAAATAAGCAAAACTGATAAATAACAGCTAAGTTCTTCAGAGATGCAGTGAATATTCTTACCTGCTCCCAAGGCATCGGCATGTTCTCAAGAAGCTTGTAAACTGCATGTGGAATGAATTTGAGGGCTCCAAGATACACACGCTTGTCATGTCGGTATTTCTTTGATGACATGTCTCCATGGTCTCTGTCAAAAGAAAATGATCGAATCAGAACTAAGAAGTGACCACCTATACTTTCAAGATTGCACCAAAATGAGGGAACATCCACCCAGAAAAAATAAAAAATAAAAAATCAGATCATCTGGTTCGCCAGGATACAATGACATGGCTGTCGAGAAGCATTGCAATAACTGAAACCAAACACAAGACATTCTAAAAGGTATCAAAGAATATAAATGACATCATTAGGATGCTAAGAAAGTTGAATGAAAATGCATACAAAATCCAAATTTTCATGTGAAATGTGTCAAACAACCATTTGCTCTAAAAGCTCGAGCCTTTACAGGAAGGTGTATCAATGTATATTGAGGGACTTTAACACTCCCCCACACGTGCCCCGCATAAGCAAGGTGTAAACTCCACATGGGAACGTACTAGGCAAACCATAAATGGCCCCCGTGGGAGAATATATTAGGGAGACATATTTGCTACTCCCGGCATTCGAACACAAGACTTTCCGCTCTAATACCATGTTAAACGACCACTTGCTCTAAAAGATCGAGCGTTTAGAGGATGGTGTATCAATGTATATTGAGGGACTTTAACAAAATGAACTTCTAACTTTAAAACAAAATGCAAGTGAAGTGATAATTGCTGAACCAAATTCCAATCTTCCATTCTTACTTTGGCGAGACCATTATAGCCATCAACTGGAAACGAAGTAAATATAGGGGCAGGATCATAAATGAATAAACAGTAGAGGACAAAATTACGCAGATGTATGAATGAGATGGCTTCTCATTTGAGACTCATGGAAAGGAAATAACTCTAGAGATCCAAAATTCCATAAGACATGCCTGATAAAATGGACCGGGTGGCACTAGGCCCCTAAACATGGCCTGAGGACAATGCCCGGGCTTGAAATCCAAGCCTGGTACCTTACAGGGCTGGACCCAGCAAACAATAGATTGTCTGGATTGTTGCTGATCATTTGCAAGAGTTATCTATTCATTGGGATTTATGGGATATACCATCTTTGGTAGCGCCCAGCATGTGACTGGTCGGGTTTTGCTATATGTATTTTCTGAGAGATGATAAATAATATATAAGCAACAACAATATAGGTATTTTCAGATAAAAAGGTGATCTACTCGAATTTCAAGCAGAGGAAATTGACATGCTAAAATCTTGCACCTCTCCACACATGAGGTGCAAATGTATGAAATCTGGACTGTCCATCCATCAGACATGATAAGTCCTGCATATCACAATTTTTGGATAATCTTTAACCACAAATTGGAAGATTTTCACCCATTGGCTGGACCATTTTTGATCATTCATCTCTAATCATCAAAACTCCCAATGGTAACCATTCATCTCTAACCTCTTTTTTTAACAAGGCCAGACCAGGGAAAGGCCCAAGGGAGCCTAACCCATCACCACCCCTAATGTCTAAAGAATTATCTTTACATTTTGAGGAGCATTCAAATTTGGGTTTCCCAACAATAAATACAACTAACAATTCATATATACAAATGTGTCAAACACAAAAGAATGGGAATGTTATCTTTTGGAGATATCGGGAGGAAGAGAGGAGATCTAAAAATTTTAATACTCAAAAATCAAAACAACAAAGTCAAGATTCTTTTTCATGAGTCAAGGAAATTGATGTAGGACAATTAGCCACTTGCTCTAAAAGCTCGAACTGATAGAGTATGGCGAATTAATCCCTTTATCTCATAGCCCAGGCCCCAAATCCATGGGTTAGATTCTCAGCTGAACCCTCCTCGTGAGCCCTAAATCCATGGGTTCTGCCTCCTTATGGACCCCAAGTCCATAGGTTCCGCCTCACACGAGCCCCAAATCCATGGGTTCCGCAAGCCGCCCACACTGAGTGTGCCACCACATCCTACAAGCCACCCCACTCGAGCCCAGTGTGAAAATGCCCCCGCATTAGGAATTGATTGTTGCCTTTTTCCAACATGATTCTACACTCAAGAAAGGTACAAATGAACATAAATTATAAAAGAAATGTTGTATGTTTTAGAAGTTAATTTACTTGAAAGACAAAAAATAAAAGAATGGGACAAGAATCTTTTGATACTATCATGATAACTACACAGTATAAAGGTAGGTTCTCAAATAATATCATGATGTGTATTGCTTTTCTTGAAGCATGAAGATGGGAAATGGATCATCTATGAGTTCTTTATTTTTCTACCTTATACTTTTCAGATTCTTTTCCATTTTTTTACAATTTGACCCCTATTATGATCTACAATAGGGTAACAAATTTAAATTCAATGTTTCTTTCAGACATCAAGCCATAATAATGAACACAGAAGAACAAATCCTGAACCATACTATACTATGTAAAGGTCTTTGGACAAAAACAGCTAACCAAATTTAAAAGCAATCAGAATGCTATAACCTAATGCAATTAAGATATTCATTGAAGTAAATCCAAAGCAAAAAGGAGGAATACTAACATAATCCAAGATTTTATGCAATTGGATTATATGGGTTTTTCTTCTTTTTTTCTTTTTTTCTTTTTTGTTTCTTTTTGAAAGGCACTGAGATGGATTGTCAAGCAACAATTGAGCGGAAAAAATGAGCAACGACCCAAGATTCAACTGGAAAGACATGCAGTGGTTCCAATCGACACAATTTGCATGCTGAAGCCGACCAACAAGGTGGGCCACTAAACGAGTTTGCCAAGACTCCATAGAACTTCCGCATTGAAAAGCACATTATAATAGAAGTTCTCAAGCAAAAAATAAATAAATAGAGATAAGAAAGAGATCAAAGTCCAAAAGGCACTAAACCAACAGACAATCACTAAACGAGTTTGCCAAGACTCCACAGAACTCACGCATTGAAAAGCACATCATAATAGAATTTCTCAAGAAAAAAATAAATAGATAGATAGATAGATATGAAAGAGATCGAAGTCCAAAATGCACTATCTCACCTGATGATCTTCCTGACGTGTTCGGGCGGCATGTCCTCCTTCTGAGTCTCAACAAACCCAAACTTCCTCTTGTCGCCATACCGCTTGGAATTGAGTTGCATCCACTTGCGGGCCTTCTCTTCAAGTTGTGCCTCCGCCTCCGCTGCAGAAAGCGGGATGCTGTAAGACGGCTGCATCGCAGGGGGAGGAGGAACCGAAGATCCTCCAGTGCCGGGAGGCACCATGCCGCCGCTGCCACTGTTGTTCCACATCTCCTATTTCTGCAATTGGAACAGAATATGAAGAGCTAGAAAACCCTAGAATCCTTTCGAAGAGTCCTATGGAGATTGGAGTCTAGGGTTTTGGAGAGAGTAGATTAGGGTTTTGAGAGAAGAAGAGAGGGAGAATGAAATGGTTTACTCTTAGGGTTTTGAGAGAAGAAGAGAGCGAGAATGAAATGGTAAGAACGGTTTCTATAGCTGGCCTGTTACTCTCATTGCCGGTACACTGTCGGAGCCGAGAGAGACTAGAAGAGTCGGGAAAAAGGGGTTTTTTTTTCACTTATATCTCTCTACTAGAGAAAGGCCGCAACGGTCCTAGGGGCGGTCACATCTGTGTTCCAATGAGCTCTCCAGAAGCGACGGTCGTCGTTAGCGGTGAAAATTGAATGCATGTAACCAGACCGAAATCAGTGGATCAGTTTGACTTCCGGTTCTAAAATTTTTGAAACCATTAATTACGAATTGGTTCCGATTTAGGGTACCGTAGAACCAATTTGAATCATAGATATGAACGATTGAACCAAATCGTAGAAATGAACTATAGATCCACACCGTTGATCTGAACCGTGCCATGAACCATAGATCCAAACCATGAGCTGACCAAGCATTCGTTTTTAAAAATTAAAAAAAAAAAAAACAAAAACCAAAAAATCCTAAAGTTCATTTAGCTTTAGCGCCCCCTACCGCCTTGCATCCCTCTCGCCCCTGCAAAAAAAAAAAATCCCTCTATCCCTCTGCCCTCTCTCTGTCTCTCTTTTGCCCTCCCTCACTCCCTCTGCCCACTCTCTCTCTGTCTTTCTCCCTCTCTCTCTCACCGTCCCATACACCGGCAACCGTGCGGCGCCCTCCCTTGACGGTTCGACCTCTCTCTCTCTCTCTCTCTCTCTCTCTCTCTCTCTCTCTCTCCATAGCAAATCTCAAAAGGGTTTCGTTCTGTTTTAGGAAAATTCCAAATGGGTTTTGCTTATTTTCTGATGATATGGCTTCTGGCTTGGGATTTCTGATGGATTCTAGAAATTGGTGTTTCCTTTTCTAGGGTCTCCGAATTTCTCCCCCTTTTCAAAACCCTAGATAAAAGGTAGCATTTACAGTGTTAATTTACTTATTTTCTATTTGCAGGGTAAATTTCTCAAAAACATTACATCCAGTCATCCCTCTCTTGCTGACCGTCCCTCTTAGGTTGTCCATCGCTGCCCGTCCCTCTCTGGCCATCTTGAATCTCGATCCAAACTTCAACAACAGCTTCATTGTCAATATCTATGATGGTAATTACTATTTACTAATTATCAATGTGATTGATTTTTTACAAATGTTTTATTGAATATGAATTATTGTTGCAATCAATAATAAAGTATAATGATGTGAGATTTTCACTACATTTACAAGATAATCAACTATTAAAAATTTAAAACAGATCCTAAAAGGTGTTTGATGGATATATATGAGAAGCTAAAGAGGATGGTATATATCAAAAATTATAAAAAAAAATATATCAGGATGGCAAGCCATTGCATTGTTGTTCATGCATGTGTGTCGCACACCAGATGATTGGACTAGCCTAATTTGCCAATTCATCTATATGGTGGGGCCAACCAAATGCACAGCCAAAATTCCTCACAAACCATTCTCCATTGTAGTCATATGTATATAGTTTGAGTAAAATTGTGGGGCCCATATGTATGGATGATCATTAGCACAGGGCATGGCCGATATTTACACTTTCAAGTGTCGGACGTGAGTTGGACACCTATTACAGGGCTGAAGAAGTATCCTAGTTGAAAAAGCTAGCATTTGGATTCACCATCCAACTGAATTGCATTTGAAGTCTACTAATGTGTAAATGGTCAAATTGCAAGCATATCTTTCTTATTTTGAATGCTAGAGGTACATTTGGCTTTAACTTGAAAGATCAGCCAAATACCATTTTAACGTAAATGGCATTCAAGAAATTATATTATTTGGATGGCACAATGTTATTTATTTGAGATATGGTACATACTGAGCAATTTAATTATCAATGTTTTATTAAATGTTAGGCGTTTTATTGATTTTTACATCTTTTTTTTTATATATATCTTAATTCTTATTATATATCAAGTACCGGAGAGAAATAATCTTCAGGAGCTCTCTATTACTAATTCTTCATCCCATGTAAAGGTATGTCTTCCTAAAGACAAGGGTCGTAAATCTGACATCTAGGATCATTTTACAAAAATTGTAGATGATAGGAAAGAAAAAGCGAAAGGAGCTAGATATAACTACTGTAATTCATCCTATGCATAGTTGAGTGAGAATGAGACTAGCACTTTAAGAAAACATATATCAAAGTGTCCCAAGAATTCTCAAAATAAAGATAAGAAACAGAAACTCTTGTCAATGCATTCAATATCAGAAGATGGTGGTAATACCCTTGTTATTTGAAAATTTGACCAAGATTTATATAGAGAAGCACTTGCGAAAATGATAATCGTAGATGAGTTACCTTTTAAGTTCGTTGAGCATGAAGGGTTTCGTTACTTTTTTAGCGTGATGCAGCCTAATTTCAAGATATTGTCACATACTAAAATGGCAAGGGATTGTATGGCATTGTATGTGAGTGAGAAACAAAAATTTGAAGGATTTATTAGTAAACTCTAATCAAAGAATTTGTCTCACTACGGATTCATGGCCCCAGTGCAGAATCTTTCTTATATGTGCCTTACAGCTCATTTTACTAAAGATTGAAAATTGCATAAAAGAATTTTAAACTTTTGTGTAATTTCTAGTCACAAAGGTGAAAATTTTGGTCGAGCGATAGAGGCATGTTTAATGGAATGGGGTATAGAGAAATTATGCACGCTTACTGTGGATAATGTAAGTTCCAATGATGTTGTTATTTCATATATGAAAAGAAAGATGTCTGAGAAGAGCGATACTTTCATTTTAGGCGGCGAATTCTTTAACATGAGGTATTGTGCACATATTCTTAATTTAATTGTGAAAGATAGGTTAATTGAATTAAAAGATTCATTAACTCGAATTCGTGAGGCAGTGAGGTATGTTAGGAGTTCTCCACAAAGAGAACAACACTTCGAGGCATGTGTAGAGAAAGAGAGGATAACTTATAATAGTTCTTTTTGCCTAGATGTTCAAACTAGGTGGAACTTCCCATATCTCATGCTATATGCTGCAACAAAGTTTCAAAAAGCATTTGAGAGATTAGAAGAGGAAGATTCACATTTTACCATAGAACTTCATGATGGACCTCCTACCACTAGTAATTGGGATGATGCTCGGGTTTTTACAAAAATTTTACAGAAATTTTATGATGTGACTGTTCGCTTGTCTGGTTCTTTATATGTCACTTCTAATTCATATTTTCATGAAGTTTTTGTCATTGAAAGCTTCTTATCCGAATGGTCAATCAGTATGGATTCTACTTTAAATGTCATGACTAAGAAAATGAAGATTAAATTTGAGAAGTATTGGGGAAATATTGAAAAGGTAAATATGATGTTATTGATTGTTGTTGTGTTGGATCTCCATTATAAAATGAAATATGTGAAGTTTTGTTATTCTGAAGTTTACGAACCTGCCATGGTGATTGAGCTCACTAAGAAGATAAGAGAGACATTTGATCGTATTTATGATGAGTATCAAAAGTTTCAGTCAGTTAATTATTCTTCAAGTCAAGCCGTTTTCAACATGGATGTCGACCAATCAATTAGTTATACAAGTGAGCAATTAATTTCTCTCAAATCGTAGTTTCAAAAACATTTGGAAGAAGAAGAGAGTAATGGAGGTAAGTCTGAAGTAGACAAATATTTGGAGGAATCTTGTGAAAAGGATGATCCAAACTTTGAAATTTTGAATTGGTGGAAGGTAAATAGGTCAAAATATAGAGTTCTTTCTCAAGTTGCAAGGGATATTTTAACCATTCCGACATCTACCGTTGCTTCTGAATCGGCTTTTAATACTGGAGGTTGTGTTTTAGATTAATTCCGTAGTTCTCTTACCCCTAAGCTTATGGAATGCTTAATTTGTGCACAAGATTGGTTACGTGCTTAGCCTCTCCCAATTCAAGTTGAAGAAAATATGGCTGAAATTAAAGCTCTTGAATCAGGTAAATGTTCATTTGATTAATATATTTTTGTCATATAATTTACTTTTAGTTATCGTGTTCTTCTTTATTTTAATAAATTATTATATTTTTACAGCTTTATCTTCTATTTGAGGACATTCATATCGAGTTTACTTGGGTGAGGTTCAATTGAATCAGGTAAATGTTTATTTGATCCAAACTTTGAATGTTTCTTTCTTCTTTTAATGGATCTACTTATGATGCTGATATCTAGGAAATAACAACATTCAAAGTTCTATGTGCTTGTGCATAATAATTGGATGGAAATGTAGCTTGGGTGAGGTTCAATTAAATTAGGTAAATGTGCTTTTACTTACAACTTAAAAGGAAGAATGCATCTCTTTGCATGGATAAGTCTATGGCTTGCTTCCATTTTACATGAGGCATGCATGTATGTCAACCGAGACCATCTAAGCTGCATAGTGTATTTTGGGTCGACCATTGCTTCCATTTTTATTTTTTTTTCATTGCTTACAATTTCATCAGCTTTCAGACTTCATGAATAAGTTTTGGGAAATACAGATTAAGTTCACTGCAATTCATAGATCTAAAACTCAGTGACTTGACTCAAAACTCAGCAAACTCAACTTGTTGATAACACGACCCAAGTCACTGGGAATCTTGCTCATAATAATAAATCTGACTCTTTTCTTTCTTCTTTTTTTTTTTTTTTCTTTTTTTGAAAGATCATCTGACTCAATCCAGAGTTGGACTCATCGAGAGCTCACTGACTGCTTAAATTGACTTGTGAAGTCTTAAACTAAATCAATGATTTAAATGAAAACACGCATCCATTGGTTGTTTCGATTGTATTCTTGATCAATGAGACTAGAAGGTATGAGTATCACTATGAAACCATTGGCTACTTCTCTGCTCATTCCAAGTAGTTTGATTTTTTAATATTCTAAAGTGCTTTTAGATATTTCCAATTCTTTATTAAATGCTGGATCGTTTCTAGTTAAGCCTCAGATGAGTATTTTTGACATGACCCAACTGGATATTTGAGTTGAGTTGAATTTTTTAGTCCTTTGAACTATTCTTCAGCCTATTCATTGAATTTAGGCAAAATAAAATAAAAATAAAAATAAAAGAGGTAAAAATATGAAATCTCTACTTGTGAATGAACTAATTAGATAATTACAATGAAGAAATGGTTCAAAATAGTTAAAAGGGAAGCAACATGGATAAAAATGCGTTGTGTGAGCCCACATCCATATTTGGATGGTGCTCTAACATTAAACCCTGGCATTGTAGATTCCATCCAGCTTTGGCTATATGAAAGAACTCACGATATTCTAAAAACTTACCAACGTTGGGAACATGTAGAATAAATGTTGGATAAAAGATAGCTGCAGTGCTGCTAGGATGCATTTGGTTGCAACAATCATGATATTTTACACCAAATTAGACTGATTAATCAAGAAATATCATAGAATTTCGTGATATTTGTTGCCACCAAATGCAGCCTACAAGGGGGAAAAAACAACAACAAGTAGGAAAGGCCAGTTTATTTCTTTGGTTTGTACTTTTAAGAATCATTTGCATTCCACATGACTTTAGCGTACAGTCTCATCTGCAAAGACAGATTTTTCCCATCTTTCCCACCTTTTCAAACTAAAATATTCATATGATGATATATCTTCCAAGACCTTGGATTTTTTTTTTTCATTGCTTATGATTTCATCAGCTTCCAGACTTCATGAATAAGTTTTGGGAAGCAATTGATTCTTCACAGTTGCGTTTGGATATGCAAGTGATTTGAATTGAAAACACTCATACAATCAATAAAAGACCAAATTAACTAATTTTTTGAGTTCAGTTCATTATAAGGATGTGTTTGGATGCAATATTTTTTGGTCGTTTGAATGCCTGTAAATGGGCTAAGTTGCACATGAGTTACAGGTAAATCATTTACACTGTTTAGATAGCCACTTTCTTCCATGTTTCCCTTTATTGTGATATTTTCTCTTGGACAGTACCTGTATAATCTGTATTTTGTTCATCCACAACTTCAAGTCTCAAATTTCCATCAGGATGGTCATGGTGAAATATCTAGTGAAAGATCTGCTGCATATAATCTTTTCATGGAGCAAAGAAATTAAAAGGAAAAGGCGAATTCATTACCTTCATGGGAGAAGTGGACCTTCAGCCTTTCTAAGAACTGTGGATTTGGTCTTAACATGGAAGAAAGTGTTGCAATCTTCATCATTGATTGCAGTCTTCAGGAGAGCTGCAATCAATGAAACTGTAGATTTTGTTACAAACTGTGGATTTTGTTGCAACATGGATTTGTTACAAAATGTGGATTTTGTTGCTGATTTTGAGGAAGGCAGGGAAAATTGTATATGCTACTTGCTGATTTTGGTTTTTGTTGCTGATTTTGAGGAAGGCACATTTACTCCAAAATTTTAGATTTCATGCATGCCTGATTACCTTCTTAGTTGTATATGCTACTTGGATGTTGCACTTTTACACTTTGCATACTTTCTTAGCTGTATATGCTACCCATGTTTGCTATGTATGGTAAATCGTCCCTTGTTCCTTCATCATAGAACAATGGTTCAATGATCCAAAAACTTCAAATGATGGGCCTCACAACTAATTGGAATCCGACCGGAGTTGGATTTTTTAAAGCCTAGAACCGTGGAACCGATCTGAAACCAAACCATTTTTCACGGTCCGGTTTCATTTCGGTTCTAGGGTGCTAACGGTCTGGTTTTGGTTCTAAAAACTGTAGAACCGTCAGGAATGATTCGGTTTCGGTTTCACCCCAGAACCGGACCGGACCAAAGCGACCCGTGTGCACCCCTAGTCGTAATAAAAAGGAATTTGATCATCTGGCTACAAATTAAGTAATGGGCCAGACCCTAGCTTAAAATCAGGGCATGCATCATGTCGCTTAGCTCGACCTGTTAGGTTGGGCCTTGTTTAGCAATTTTTGCACCTATATCTGAAGTGGGCAATTTTAAGTGATTTTGCCTAATTCAAATTGTTTTGCATATCCAAAACATTAAGAAAGTATTTAGACCATAAGTTACTTAAAAAGATAAGATAGGGTTCGTTTGGATGCTTGTAATTTTTTTAGTTGTAAGCACATTACACTTGAAAAGAATTTTAAGTGTTTTCGATTTACATGCTACTTTGTTTGGCTTTTAAGTAGTAATTTGTTTACATGTAAATAGATCGTGTGTTTAGTTAGCTTGTAAAGTGTTTACAATAAATAAAGTATGTATTCATACTATAGAGCTTGGGTGGCAAATCTTTCAAAATCTACAAATCACGTAAGAATTATTTGATTTTTTTAAAGACTCTGAGAGAGCATTAAAGCATGAACAATCTAAATGGATTAGATGTCTTCCACATCATAGTGGGCCCCAAATGCAATCTATAAGTTTTTAATGGTGGACGTCCCATCTTTCCCTCGTGTGGTCCATTTAATAATGGACTAACTGTTTTTTTAAGCCATAGGAGAGCATCAAGGGAAGTACATGATGAATATATTAGATGTATCATGCTCATTATGTGTAATGACCTTGATAAATTTTAACCAGTCCATCCATGCATGCACGTATCAAACCAAACCACACACACCATACACCATTCACATGACGCACACAAGTGACACACATGCAAAAAAATAAGAAATAAATGAATATATATACCAATAAATAAATAAATATGTGGGAGGTCCAGCAACCCACGTTGTTTTAATTATTTTATTTATTTATTGAGATTATGTTGGAGAAATATAGATAATGTTAAAATTCCGCACACTCCACCCATCTGGACCATTCAAATCTCATTGTACTCACCTTCATCAACTAGCCAATGTATCCCCATATCAATTAAGACCGTCCAAAGAGTTCAGTCCCTGACCTACTTCTCAGTAGATGGTCTAACCAATCAAAACTATCCAGTGGCGAACCGTATCATTTGGACTATTGAATTGGAATATGTCGTGTGGGCTGCCCATCTAGAAATCTAAACTATTCATTATCTGAACCATCTAAGCATACATTTAATGAACGGTATTCTATCTGCATATCTCGCTTATGTACAAATTATTTTAGCTATAAAGTGCAATCTAGTGACAACACAATTAAGTCGTACGATAACTCTGTGCAATAGTATGATGACCCAACACATGGATATGATGACTTAGTACAACCATATGATGATACAACACATGAATTCGATGACCCAACACCCCGTGTGAGGATCTAGCACCATCGACAGACTTGACCACATTATCAAATACCAAAGCTACCGGGGATGTAGTCGAAGGTACCACCATTATATTCACATATCTAGTTAGAGTATTATTTAATTATGGAGTGTTGCATTCATTTATTTCATATTGCCTCATATGCTTGCTGGGATTATCTCCTCTTTATTAGATAAAAAGTTAGTAGTTGCGACCCCACTTGGTAAATCAATAAACCTAAGTCAGATATGTAAATCCTGTCCAATTATGCTTGAGAATGTAGAGTTGTCAGCCGATCTTATAGTTATGCAGATTAGAGAATACGATATCATCCTAAGAATGGATTGGTTGTCCTTATATTGAGCCAAAATATATTGCTTCAAGAATATGATCACTCTAAAAGTTGTTAGGCGACCACTGCTATAGTTATTTGGGACGCAAAGGAGGGAAGCATCGGTTAACCTATCAGCTCTTTCAGAAGCGGACCTACTGGAAGAGGAATAGAACAAATCACAGTCATTAACGAATTTCTATAAATATTTCAGGAATACCGCCACAAAGGGAAGTGAATTTTGGTATCGATCTTGTACCAGGGACCACACTAATCTATGGAGTGTCATATCGCATGCCTCCAGTCGAATTGAAAGAACTAAAAGAACAAATTCAACAACTCTTAAATCAAGGTTTTATTAGGCCAAGTACTTCATCATGATGAGTACCAATTTTATTCATGAGGAAAATTTATAGTTTTATGAGCGTATGCATCAACTACTGACAACTTAATAAGATGACCATTAAGAACATGTACCCATTATCAATGATAGATGACTTATTTGATTAGTTGAAGGGTGCGCGATATTTCTCGAAGATAGACTTACGATATGGATATCACCAGTTAAGGGTTAAAGATGAGGATATACCCAAGACCGCTTTTAGGACACGATATGGTCACTACGAAATTCTCGTGATACCCTTTAGTCTGATGAATGCCTCGATAGTATTTATAAATCTTACGAATAGGATCTTCAAACCGTATTTGAATCAGTTTGTGATAACAATTATAAATGGCATCCTAATATATTTAAAGACCCGAGAGAATCATTCTAAACACCTGAGGATCGCTTTACAAACATTAAAAGAAAATCAGTTGTATGCTTAGTCAATGAGGTGTGATTTTTTATAAAGAGAAAGTGAAATTCTTAGGTCACGTGGTGAAAATGAGAGCTTAAGTAGTCCTAGAGGGGGGTGAACAGGACTATGCTAAATAATCAAATAAAGTGCTAAATAGTAAATAAATCAGAGATCTTAATTACATTAGTATTGAAACGTTAATTCAAACTGATTCGCAGGACAACCTTCCCAAACAAGTTTAGGTTGGACAACCTTATTTCACGAATTTAATAAGAATCAAAATTCCAAACTAAGTAAGAGTAAATAAAATAAATATTACAATCATTCACCACTTGTACTGAAATAAAATTACAATAATTCACTATAAAAATAATAAAAACATTCACCACAAAACATTAGGAATTATAGTGGTTTGGTGTGTTAACAACTATTCTCAAACAACCACACATACTCCACTTTTAAGATTACTAACTATGTAATCTTGGTTTTCACTATGAATAAGGTTTTCACAAGGTCACCTTAAAACCCGATACAGTTGTGATTTTACTGAGCTGTCACAAACAAAGAAACCCCAAACTGAGATTTTCTGGCTTATCTTAGAAAAACCAACACTCAGATTTTCTGGCAATCTCAGAAAAAATAAATACGAAATGTAAATGTATACTTATCTTCACTGTAGAAAAAGTTGCAGCTGAAAAACCACTTTTCTTAAATGTTGAATGTTCAATATTCAGTTCGATAAAAAAGGTCCATGGTTCTATTGATTCTAATTAGATTTAAACCAATGCTACTTATATTAATTTATTTAAATCTCATAAAGAAGAGTATTCCCTCTCCTTTTAGAATCAGATTGATAGAATTAGAGATTAAGAAATTAAATAAAAAAGCTATAAAATGATTTATAAATACCGATCAGTAGCTTGATAATAATTAATGCTTCTCTCTCTCTTGCAGAAGGATTTTAATGGGCTTGAATGCATTTTTGGATTGAGAAAGAACCTCAATTTATAAGCAAAGAAATTATTGTTTCGATTCGTCTAAGACAGTCTTCGACTAGTCCAAGCACCGGATTCTGTTCCAACGGATTTTCAGATTTGAGCGGGATAAGATTTAACAGATATTCAACTAGTCGAAGGCTCTGTTTGACTGGTCGAATGTAGTCTTTGACTAGTCGAAGGAGTTAAAATCTGAACCAAATTAGTTATTGGACTTCAAGTCAAGAAATGCTCGAATGGTCGAAGAGTGACCTTCGACTGGTCGAGGAGACCACTTGTGTCACACCCCAAACTTGGAAACCGGGCTCACAAAATTCCCGATCGCCGAATTCGGTGCCGACAGCCTCTATAATACCTCATTCTCGGCTCCCGGCACCCATACACTAGGTTCCGATCCTGTGATGCTACAAGGAGGATTTTTAACCATCATTTTGATTCGTAATGAGCATAACCCACGAACAATAACCACAAGAACACCATCACAAAATCCACTATGATAAAAAACTTTGAGTACAATGTATATGAAGGGAAATACAAGATAGTGCTAATAGCGAAAACTCCAAAGCTCGACTGCACGCTCCTGCTGCTAGTATGCTACGACTGTGTCCTGACGTCACCTGCACGTATCAATCATGCATAAGCTTATAGAAAGCTTAGAGGGCAGTGTAAGTGTGTGCGCAATATGAGCGTGCTTAGAATGCAAGGTCAGAGTAATATGAGATCATGCGGATGAGTACATGAATGCAAGCAGCCGTACCAAGGCTATGCGGTGTAAGATATGAATGCTATCGGCCATATCAAGACCATGCGATGCATAATGCAACTCAAGCATGCCAATCCTCCTACAGGTCATCAATATTAGTACAGTTCTCATTCTGGATAATCACCGGGGTTTAGTACACTCCAAATGGCACTGCCGCTCTCCTAGTCGTACAGTCCAAGTAAGTGTAAGAAACCTCACTATCCGCTTAGCCAATAGTCTGCCAATACCTATCCAGCACGTCAATAGCGGACCCATTCACAAGTTGGTCAAACTCAGCCTAGTATTGCACCCTTCTCTCGGGCGAGTAAGGCCACACCCCTTTCCAACCGACCATGACATAGTGGAAGACACGACCTCCTAGTATTCAGCCATCATGCGCTCATATATCCACTCAGTCTCGATGTTGGAGTCATCCTCTGGTACCATCAGGTTTAGGGATTTTCACCTAGGGACATCTATGACTCCCCGATGCTTAGTAACAATATTTTCAGTATCTAATCAGCCACCCACGATGTGTCTGTGGAGGTTATGGCCCTGATGTCGTTAGGGCATACAATAATCACAATCACACAAATGTAAGTGCATGAATCATACTATCAGACATGCAACAATCCTGCGTGTACCGCGCGCTCATGTAGGGCAACTCCGCCTATCAAGGAGCCCATAAATGATCTGCCCGAAGGCATATGCTATGATCAGTCACTTCTCATATCAGGCATACATATGATGCGTATGATCATGAATCATGGATCTGTACTAAACATATTATATGGTGATGGGCTATGTTCAAAACGAAGATGGGCTTAGACGGCCTACACACTAAAAGTATGGGCCTATCAATGGGCCTTAGGGAGAGTGAAAATGCGGACATTTAACCAATATTATCCTTATAATGTGGACGTCAAACCATCATTGCTCCCTAGGCACGACCTGTCATGAACATCATTACATAAACCATAGTGAAATCACACATTGTAATGGGCCTTATGTACATCTCGTCGGGCCTCGATTCATGGGCCTCCAACATGGGTCTCATATATATCAAGGTGGGCCTTAACAACGGGCCACAATTATATTAAGATAGGCCTAATCACATGGGCCTTGCATATGTCACAATGGGCCTCGTATTTATATTAAGGTGGGTCTCAACAATGGGCCACATGTATATCAAATGGGCCGCACCCAAATATAAGTGGTGATAAGGATGCTCACCATTAAATTTCTAAGGATTTAATGGTGGACATTGAAACTCACTATTTTCCATAATGTGATCCACCTGATCCTAGTTCCACCTTATTTTTTTTTTTTTGTCTCAAGCCTTAAAATGATCTTTTAAAAGTGGTTGGATGGCTTG
Source organism: Magnolia kwangsiensis (assembly GCA_037074715.1). Taxonomy (NCBI): domain Eukaryota; kingdom Viridiplantae; phylum Streptophyta; class Magnoliopsida; order Magnoliales; family Magnoliaceae; genus Magnolia; species Magnolia kwangsiensis. The sequence goes on from CM073582.1 coordinate 27,580,664, forward strand.
GATGCAACCCATGCATTATGGTGGATCCTATAGGGATGGAAAGGATGGATGGCATAGATGAGGTGCATACCCCATGGTGGGACCCACACTAATGGAAGGTGTGGATTGCAATACATACATCAGTGGGTCCCATGTTGGGCCCACCATAACGTTTATTTTCCATCTAGCCCGTTGACATGTCACAGAAACATGGGGTTCACTGAAATGTTTATTTTCCTCCCAACCTGTTGATGAGGTCACGTGGACCTGGGGCCCATCATAATGTTTATTTTACACCCAGCCTGTTGGTAGGGTCCCACAGACCAGGGGCTACCATAATGTTTATTTATCATCCAATCTATTGACAAGGCCACATAGGCATGGGGCCCACCGTAATATTTATATGCAATCCAAACTGTTGATAAGGTCACAGGACCTGAACGAATAGGAAAAACAAATTTCATATTTGATCCGAAACTTCTGCAATGCCCAAATGGGTTTTAATGGCAGCCGTTCAATCACCACTGTTTCCTATGATGTGGGCCACCTGTGTGGCGGATATGACTGATTTTTGGGGTGGCCCCTGATCAGAAGGGGCTTACCAAAATGTACAGTGTTGATGCTCAAACACATCATGGTGGGGTTTACGGTTGGGACCCGTGGCCCGGCCCAATCCGCCCGCCTATCAGGCGTAGGTGTTGCTTGCGTCTGCAACAGCAGCGTCAGTGCTGCCTGCGTATATATATATTTTTAAAATTTTCATTTTTTCATGGTTTTTCACAGGTGGGGCCCACATCAAGGAAATCCGCCCCGCCCATTGGTCCCTGTGGCTCATGAAGGAAACGCATCAAGCCCTATGCAGCATATTTTGGCAAATAAAAACATTAAGGTGGGTTATAACATACACATTACTATTTTCTATGGTATGACCTACTTGATTATCGGATCAGCCTCATCTTTTGGCTCAACACCTAAAATGGGCTGAGAAGTGAAATGGACGGAGTGGATTATATACATACATCAAGGTGGGGCCTGCATGAGCAGCCCACCTCAAACTTTTTTTTTTGTTAGCTGTTAGTACACTCCCATGTCAGTACACGCACTCCATGTTAGCCATTCATAGTCCAGCGTCCAGGGATGCTAAATGGTAAGGATAAATACTACATCATGGTGGGTCCCACTTGCATGTGGCCCACATATTCAAATCAACATGATATTTGTGCTTTTCTCATCATCCAGGCCCACTAGATGGCCTGGATAAAACAGGTGGATGACGTCACTAAAATACATCTATCATGGTGGGTCCACGATCGGTGTGGATCTAGTGGGCCACACCCATCATAAAAGAGAGAGAAGGAGAAAGAGAAGAAAGAAATAAGTGGTGTAGATGGAGGGACCCCGCCACTATGGGTCCCTCATATGATTGCAACACATACATCAAGTTAGGTTCCTCATACAAGTGGATCCCCTAATTGTGAAATCAACGGTGAAAATTCAAAGATCACCCACCTCTAGGCCTCCTACTTACTCCCCTAGCTTCCTTAGCTCCTTGCCTTTAAGTTTAATGGTGGTAGATGATGAATGAACGGTTGAGATGTGAGATGAGAGGGTAGGGAAAGTGGGTCACACTTGTTGTTTGGGAGGGAGGGAGTTTGGACGTGGGATGGTGTGTTGCTTGGGAAGTGAAGAGATGGAATGAGAGAGAGAAAGAGGAGTAGTGGCTTAAGGGATGGGGTGATGTGGTGGTTGTAAGGAAAATGTGATGGGAGGTATGGTTGTGGTTGAAAATGGGGTAAAAGAGAGATGGTGAGGGGAGAGAGAGAGTTGAATTTTAAAAGGGAGGGATGGGTTGTTGTACTTGGGATATGGCTTGTACTCGACATTGATTGATGGGACATATCATAGAGATTCCCTCGATATTCACAACGCATGGCGTTTTTTCGGAATAACGCAGTCCCACATCTCCTGGCCTGGGCATCGGATCGGTGTGTGAGTCACAACGTTGGAATCGCGACGACAACGCGGTCACTAAGGTACAAGTTCTAGTTCGAGCCGACTTACTGTATGCGGGACCCGGCTTAGGATCTTGCATAAACATCAGATATGAGTCGAGGATTATTGGAATTCGACCGGTAGGACCGCAGAAGCCAATAGAATGGTACGGTCTAGGATACGAGTATTACAACTTGACTGGTCGAAGGAGTAACAGGATTTTCCGTTTCACTCGGGTTGTACTAGGACTGGTCGAGAAAATCTTAGGTTGGTCGAGCCAAAACTAAGGCTAGTCGAAACTCATCCAAATACAAGCATTAAAACTCAATTTTAAATATATTTTGAAAACACATAAACCTAAGGTCTTTCTAGGGTTTATAATACCTATATAGACTGAACTTCATTATCTTAAAGTAGATTAGAGACTTCAACTTCTTTAAGGAGCTGGATCTTCTACTAGAATATTAGTAGATCTTGACTTCATGTTGTCATTCAAGATTGATCTTCTATTAGAACTTGAACTTGTTTTGAACCTTGATCTTGAATCATACCTGAAGATCACTTGATAAGATGTTTTGACTAAATGAAATTTGACAAACAAGGTGTGAAGTGTGCTTTGAACATTATAGCACTTACATGTGGTTTTTGAGAAATGAGTGTCCGTGGATCCATTAAAGGTTGAGGCAGTAATAAAATGGGAGCAGCCCAAGAATATGACCGATGTGCGTAGTTTCCTTAGTTTAGCTTAATTGTCACGCCCCAAACTTGAAAACGGGCTCACAAAATTTCCAATCGCCAAATCCGGCGCCGACAGCCTCCATAGAACCCCATTCTCGACTCCTAGCGCCCATTCGCTAGGTTCCGATCCTGGGATGCTATGAGGAGGATTTTCAACGTCAGTTTGATTCGTAATAAGCATAACCAAAGGCATAACCCACAAACAACAACCAAGAACTCCATTACATTTTCACTATGATAAAAAACTTTACAAGTATAATGAGCATAAAGGGAAATACAATGGTAAGGAACAAAAACTCCAAAATGATCTGCAAATGCTCCTATCTCAACGCTGCTACGTCCCAACGTCACCTGCACGCAACGGTCATGCATAAGCTTATAGAAAGCTTAGAGGGTGGTGAAAGTGTGTGCACAAGGTAGTAATATGATCATGCAATATCAGAGTAATGCGAAATATGCAGATGGATCCATAATATCATGAGCCGTACTAAGGCGATGCGATGCAAGATGCAAGTCACGCATACAATCCTCATCTAAGTCCACATGTCAATACAGCTCAACTCTGGGATATCACCGGGGTCTAGTACACTCTAAACAAGATTGCCGCCTCATCGCGTACAATAAGGTAAGTGGAAGAGACCTCACTATCCGTCTGCCAATATCGGGCACGACTCGTCGATAGCGGACCCATTCCTCGAGCTGGTCAAACTCAGCCTATCATTGTCCCCTACACTCGGGCGAGTAAGGCCGCACCCCCTTCCAACCGACCACGACACAGTGGAGAGTGCAGCCATCTGGTATTCGGCATTCAACGCTCGTCTACCCACTCGGTCTAGACGTTAGAGTAACCTCTTGGTACCATAAGGGTTTAGGGACTTTCACCCAGGGATATCTATAGCACCCCATGTAGAACAAGATTTTCGGTATCCAATCCTGACAACCACGATACGCCTGTGGAGGCTACGCTCCCGATGTCGCTAGGGCGTACAATAACCATGTCACACAAATGCGAGATGCATGAATCACGCTATCCGGTCATGCAACAAATCTTGCGCATATCATGCGCTCATGTAGGGCAACACCGACTAACCGGGAGCCCATAAACAACCTGCCTGAAGGCATATGCTATGATCAGTCACCTCTCATATCAAGCATACATATGGTGCGTATGATCATGAGTCATGAAACTATACTAAACATGTGAATAAGTGATGAACCATTCTTACAACGCAGATGGGCCTAGACGGCCTATACACAACAAGTACGGACCTATTACTAGGCCCTAAGGAGAGTCGTAATGCAGACATTTAACCAACATTAAACTTGCAATGTGGACATCAAACCACCATCACTCCCAAGCCATAGCCCGTAGTAAACATCATTACCCAAACCATGTTGGGTTCACACATTGCAATGGACCGTAAGTGCATCATAGTGGGCCTTTATTACATCAAATGGGCTACATTAGTGGGCCTTACATTTATTAAATGGGCCGCATTACTGGGCTTCACCAATGGGCCTTAGGTACATTGTAATGGGTCACAATCCATGGGCCTCAGAGTATATCAAAATGGGCCTAAGCACATGGGCCCTATATGTCTTAAATGGGCATAATCCCATAGCTTTATACATATCAAATGGGCCTAACCCATAGGCCTTATATAACTTAAATGGGCCTAAACCCATAGGCCTTTTTACAAATTAAATGGGCCTAACCCATAGGCCTTATATAACTTGAATGGGCCTAAACCCATAGGCCTTTTTACAAATCAAATGGGCCTAACCCATAGGCCTTTTACAAATCAAATGGGCCTAACCCATAGGCCTTTTACAAATCAAATGGGCCTAACCCATAGGCCTTTTGTAAATCAAATGGGCCTAACCCATAGGCCTTTATATAACAAATGGGCCATACCCAAACATAGGTGGCCCACCCAATCTTCACTCATGCCTTAAAATGATCTTACCAAGTGGATGGACGGTCTGGGTGCATCACATGCATCATGGCGGGTCCCACTGTCGCTGGACAGTGCGGACAACACATGCATCACAGAGGGCTCCACCGTCTGCTGGATGGTGGAGGCAAAGCAATACGACGGTGGACTTAAAACACATACATCATTGTGGGTCCCATGTGGGGCCCACTGTAATGTTTACTCACCATCCTATCCGTTCATAAGGTCGCACGGACCTGGGTGAGGAGGAAAAATAAATTTCATCATGATCCAAAACTCCCATGGCCCAGAAAATGATTTTAATGGTAGAGGTTCAATCGTGTGGTGTGGGCCACCTGAGTTTTGGAAACGGTTGAAACTTGGAGGGGGCCCACTACTGGGGCCCACCTCATGAGCAGGTTGGATGACAAATAAACATCACGGTGGGGCCCACGAAAGCAGCCGTGGGATGCTGCCCGCCCACCCGCTGCAGCAGCGAGCAGCAGCTGCTGCTGTTGTCAGAGGCAGAGGCATTGCCTCTTTGTTTTTTTTTTAAAATCAATGAAAACCCATTTTTTGGGGTTTTTCGAGTGTGGGGCCCGTTCTAAGCGAATCCACTCCGTCCATTAGTTTCTAGGACCCAAAACACACAAAACGAGTTTAATGTTCGGTATTTTTAGTACGTAGGTCCAACAAGGTGGGTCCTAATAGCATTTGAAGAGTAAGAAATATCATTTTCTATGGTATGGCCCGCCTGATTATCGGATTGACCTCATTCTTTGGCTCAACGCCTAAAATGATAAGGGGAAGAGGATTGATGGCTTGGATTGTACCAAAACATCAAGGTGGGGCCTATACAAGTGGGTCACACCCAAAGCTTGATAAAGCTTATATTTGTGTTTTCCTTTATACAGGGACGTCCAGCGTCCCAGACACTGGACGGTCTGGCCGTTGCAGGAGGGTGGGTGGAGGTGGGCCATCACACGGCTACCCATACACATACAAGGTGGGCCCCATCTAAAAATGGAATGGATCCAATACATGCATCCTAGTGGGGTCTATCCAAGTGGGCCACACAACCATATATAATGACATAAAATAAAATAAATAAATAAAAAAATGAAATGAGAAAGTAGAGAGAGATGGAAAGTGGGACACGCTTGTGATGGAGGGCTCCGCCACTATGAGCCCTCCCTTGAAGAGATCGTACAATAGAATGGGTCCCTTTACACATGGATCTAACAAAATTAAATCTAACAGTGGAGATCCTTTCTCCACCAATCTGGACGGTCTAGGTGACCTTCAAATGTAATGAAATAAACTTTTCATGGGGTCCATGGAGAATGGCCCTATCATGGATGATCATGATGATCAAAGTGGGCCATCGGCCATATCTTAGGGTCCCAAATGAGATCCAAACCATTGATCGGTTGGCCTCATTTGGCCCATCTCAAAAACAAAGAAAGCTACTATTATCATGTACCCACCGTCCGATCTTCTTGCTCCTATGGGCTCCTTAGCACCTTAGCTTCAATCCTAATGGAGGAGATGAGAAATGGATGGCTAGGATGGGAGATCTTGGGATGAAGAGGGTGAGAAGGTGGGCCACACTTGTAGTTTGAGAGAAATGGGGAGAGGCTTGGACGTGTGATTTTTTTCTTTAGCTTTGGAATGTGATTTGAAAATAGGAAAGAGAGAGAGTTGTAAAGGGAGAGAGAGAGAGTGATGGATGGATGGAGTGATAGATGTGTGTAAGAACTTTTTGACTTTTGAGGCCTTTTGTGTAAGAGAGGCATGGGAGTGTAAGAGAACTTTTGACTTTTGTGGTTGCTTGGGTATGGGTGAAAGGTGATGTGTACTTGACATGTTGATGGATTGATTGATTGATGGGATTGATGTGACACATCGTAGAGATTCTCTTGGGTTTCGCAACGCGCGGCATTTTTTTCGCACCAAACGTTGGCCCACATCTCTTGAAGGCATATGCTATAATCAGTCACCTCTCATATCAAGCATACATATGGTGCGTATGATCATGAGTCATGAAACTATACTAAACATGTGAATAAGTGATGAACCATTCTTACAACGCAGATGGGCCTAGACGGCCTATACACAACAAGTACGGACCTATTACTAGGCCCTAGGGAGAGTCGTAATGCAGACATTTAACCAACATTAAACTTGCAATGTGGACATCAAACCACCATCACTCCCAAGCCATAGCCCGTAGTAAACATCATTACCCAAACCATGTTGGGTTCACACATTGCAATGGACCGTAAGTGCATCATAGTGGGCCTTTATTACATCAAATGGGCTACATTAGTGGGCCTTACATTTATTAAATGGGCCGCATTACTGGGCTTCACCAATGGGCCTTAGGTACATTGTAATGGGTCACAATCCATGGGCCTCAGAGTATATCAAAATGGGCCTAAGCACATGGGCCCTATATGTCTTAAATGGGCATAATCCCATAGCTTTATACATATCAAATGGGCCTAACCCATAGGCCTTATATAACTTAAATGGGCCTAAACCCATAGGCCTTTTTACAAATTAAATGGGCCTAACCCATAGGCCTTATATAACTTGAATGGGCCTAAACCCATAGGCCTTTTTACAAATCAAATGGGCCTAACCCATAGGCCTTTTACAAATCAAATGGGCCTAACCCATAGGCCTTTTGTAAATCAAATGGGCCTAACCCATAGGCCTTTTGTAAATCAAATGGGCCTAACCCATAAGCCTTTATATAACAAATGGGCCATACCCAAACATAGGTGGCCCACCCAATCTTCACTCATGCCTTAAAATGATCTTACCAAGTGGATGGACGGTCTGGGTGCATCACATGCATCATGGCGGGTCCCACTGTCGCTGGACAGTGCGGACAACACATGCATCACAGAGGGCTCCACCGTCCTCTGGATGGTGGAGGCAAAGCAATACGACGGTGGACTTAAAACACATACATCATTGTGGGTCCCATGTGGGGCCCACTGTAATGTTTACTCACCATCCTATCCGTTCATAAGGTCGCACGGACCTGGGTGAGGAGGAAAAATAAATTTCATCATGATCCAAAACTCCCATGGCCCAGAAAATGATTTTAATGGTAGAGGTTCAATCGTGTGGTGTGGGCCACCTGAGTTTTGGAAACGGTTGAAACTTGGAGGGGGCCCACTACTGGGGCCCACCTCATGAGCAGGTTGGATGACAAATAAACATCACGGTGGGGCCCACGAAAGCAGCCGTGGGATGCTGCCCGCCCACCCGCTGCAGCAGCGAGCAGCAGCTGCTGCTGTTGTCAGAGGCAGAGGCATTGCCTCTTTGTTTTTTTTTTTAAAATCAATGAAAACCCATTTTTTGGGGTTTTTCGAGTGTGGGGCCCGTTCTAAGCGAATCCACTCCGTCCATTAGTTTCTAGGACCCAAAACACACAAAACGAGTTTAATGTTCGGTATTTTTAGTACGTAGGTCCAACAAGGTGGGTCCTAATAGCATTTGAAGAGTAAGAAATATCATTTTCTATGGTATGGCCCGCCTGATTATCGGATTGACCTCATTCTTTGGCTCAACGCCTAAAATGATAAGGGGAAGAGGATTGATGGCTTGGATTGTACCAAAACATCAAGGTGGGGCCTATACAAGTGGGTCACACCCAAAGCTTGATAAAGCTTATATTTGTGTTTTCCTTTATACAGGGACGTCCAGCGTCCCAGACACTGGACGGTCTGGCCGTTGCAGGAGGGTGGGTGGAGGTGGGCCATCACACGGCTACCCATACACATACAAGGTGGGCCCCATCTAAAAATGGAATGGATCCAATACATGCATCCTAGTGGGGTCTATCCAAGTGGGCCACACAACCATATATAATGACATAAAATAAAATAAATAAATAAAAAAATGAAATGAGAAAGTAGAGAGAGATGGAAAGTGGGACACGCTTGTGATGGAGGGCTCCGCCACTATGAGCCCTCCCTTGAAGAGATCGTACAATAGAATGGGTCCCTTTACACATGGATCTAACAAAATTAAATCTAACAGTGGAGATCCTTTCTCCACCAATCTGGACGGTCTAGGTGACCTTCAAATGTAATGAAATAAACTTTTCATGGGGTCCATGGAGAATGGCCCTATCATGGATGATCATGATGATCAAAGTGGGCCATCGGCCATATCTTAGGGTCCCAAATGAGATCCAAACCATTGATCGGTTGGCCTCATTTGGCCCATCTCAAAAACAAAGAAAGCTACTATTATCATGCACCCACCGTCCGATCTTCTTGCTCCTATGGGCTCCTTAGCACCTTAGCTTCAATCCTAATGGAGGAGATGAGAAATGGATGGCTAGGATGGGAGATCTTGGGATGAAGAGGGTGAGAAGGTGGGCCACACTTGTAGTTTGAGAGAAATGGGGAGAGGCTTGGACGTGTGATTTTTTTCTTTAGCTTTGGAATGTGATTTGAAAATAGGAAAGAGAGAGAGTTGTAAAGGGAGAGAGAGAGAGTGATGGATGGATGGAGTGATAGATGTGTGTAAGAACTTTTTGACTTTTGAGGCCTTTTGTGTAAGAGAGGCATGGGAGTGTAAGAGAACTTTTGACTTTTGTGGTTGCTTGGGTATGGGTGAAAGGTGATGTGTACTTGACATGTTGATGGATTGATTGATTGATGGGATTGATGTGACACATCGTAGAGATTCTCTTGGGTTTCGCAACGCGCGGCATTTTTTTCGCACCAAACGTTGGCCCACATCTCTTGAAGGCATATGCTATAATCAGTCACCTCTCATATCAAGCATACATATGGTGCGTATGATCATGAGTCATGAAACTATACTAAACATGTGAATAAGTGATGAACCATTCTTACAACGCAGATGGGCCTAGACGGCCTATACACAACAAGTACGGACCTATTACTAGGCCCTAGGGAGAGTCGTAATGCAGACATTTAACCAACATTAAACTTGCAATGTGGACATCAAACCACCATCACTCCCAAGCCATAGCCCGTAGTAAACATCATTACCCAAACCATGTTGGGTTCACACATTGCAATGGACCGTAAGTGCATCATAGTGGGCCTTTATTACATCAAATGGGCTACATTAGTGGGCCTTACATTTATTAAATGGGCCGCATTACTGGGCTTCACCAATGGGCCTTAGGTACATTGTAATGGGTCACAATCCATGGGCCTCAGAGTATATCAAAATGGGCCTAAGCACATGGGCCCTATATGTCTTAAATGGGCATAATCCCATAGCTTTATACATATCAAATGGGCCTAACCCATAGGCCTTATATAACTTAAATGGGCCTAAACCCATAGGCCTTTTTACAAATTAAATGGGCCTAACCCATAGGCCTTATATAACTTGAATGGGCCTAAACCCATAGGCCTTTTTACAAATCAAATGGGCCTAACCCATAGGCCTTTTACAAATCAAATGGGCCTAACCCATAGGCCTTTTGTAAATCAAATGGGCCTAACCCATAGGCCTTTTGTAAATCAAATGGGCCTAACCCATAGGCCTTTATATAACAAATGGGCCATACCCAAACATAGGTGGCCCACCCAATCTTCACTCATGCCTTAAAATGATCTTACCAAGTGGATGGACGGTCTGGGTGCATCACATGCATCATGGCGGGTCCCACTGTCGCTGGACAGTGCGGACAACACATGCATCACAGAGGGCTCCACCGTCTGCTGGATGGTGGAGGCAAAGCAATACGACGGTGGACTTAAAACACATACATCATTGTGGGTCCCATGTGGGGCCCACTGTAATGTTTACTCACCATCCTATCCGTTCATAAGGTCGCACGGACCTGGGTGAGGAGGAAAAATAAATTTCATCATGATCCAAAACTCCCATGGCCCAGAAAATGATTTTAATGGTAGAGGTTCAATCGTGTGGTGTGGGCCACCTGAGTTTTGGAAACGGTTGAAACTTGGAGGGGGCCCACTACTGGGGCCCACCTCATGAGCAGGTTGGATGACAAATAAACATCACGGTGGGGCCCACGAAAGCAGCCGTGGGATGCTGCCCGCCCACCCGCTGCAGCAGCGAGCAGCAGCTGCTGCTGTTGTCAGAGGCAGAGGCATTGCCTCTTTGTTTTTTTTTTAAAAATCAATGAAAACCCATTTTTTGGGGTTTTTCGAGTGTGGGGCCCGTTCTAAGCGAATCCACTCCGTCCATTAGTTTCTAGGACCCAAAACACACAAAACGAGTTTAATGTTCGGTATTTTTAGTACGTAGGTCCAACAAGGTGGGTCCTAATAGCATTTGAAGAGTAAGAAATATCATTTTCTATGGTATGGCCCGCCTGATTATCGGATTGACCTCATTCTTTGGCTCAACGCCTAAAATGATAAGGGGAAGAGGATTGATGGCTTGGATTGTACCAAAACATCAAGGTGGGGCCTATACAAGTGGGTCACACCCAAAGCTTGATAAAGCTTATATTTGTGTTTTCCTTTATACAGGGACGTCCAGCGTCCCAGACACTGGACGGTCTGGCCGTTGCAGGAGGGTGGGTGGAGGTGGGCCATCACACGGCTACCCATACACATACAAGGTGGGCCCCATCTAAAAATGGAATGGATCCAATACATGCATCCTAGTGGGGTCTATCCAAGTGGGCCACACAACCATATATAATGACATAAAATAAAATAAATAAATAAAAAAATGAAATGAGAAAGTAGAGAGAGATGGAAAGTGGGACACGCTTGTGATGGAGGGCTCCGCCACTATGAGCCCTCCCTTGAAGAGATCGTACAATAGAATGGGTCCCTTTACACATGGATCTAACAAAATTAAACCTAACAGTGGAGATCCTTTCTCCACCAATCTGGACGGTCTAGGTGACCTTCAAATGTAATGAAATAAACTTTTCATGGGGTCCATGGAGAATGGCCCTATCATGGATGATCATGATGATCAAAGTGGGCCATCGGCCATATCTTAGGGTCCCAAATGAGATCCAAACCATTGATCGGTTGGCCTCATTTGGCCCATCTCAAAAACAAAGAAAGCTACTATTATCATGCACCCACCGTCCGATCTTCTTGCTCCTATGGGCTCCTTAGCACCTTAGCTTCAATCCTAATGGAGGAGATGAGAAATGGATGGCTAGGATGGGAGATCTTGGGATGAAGAGGGTGAGAAGGTGGGCCACACTTGTAGTTTGAGAGAAATGGGGAGAGGCTTGGACGTGTGATTTTTTTCTTTAGCTTTGGAATGTGATTTGAAAATAGGAAAGAGAGAGAGTTGTAAAGGGAGAGAGAGAGAGTGATGGATGGATGGAGTGATAGATGTGTGTAAGAACTTTTTGACTTTTGAGGCCTTTTGTGTAAGAGAGGCATGGGAGTGTAAGAGAACTTTTGACTTTTGTGGTTGCTTGGGTATGGATGAAAGGTGATGTGTACTTGACATGTTGATGGATTGATTGATTGATGGGATTGATGTGATACATCGTAGAGATTCTCTTGGGTTTCGCAACGCGCGGCATTTTTTTCGCACCAAACGTTGGCCCACATCTCGTGACCAGGGTATCGCCTCGGTGCGCAAGTCGCGGCATCGGAACCGCAGCGATGGCGCGGTCGCTGTGGTAATGGTCATGGGTTGAGTCGATATAGGTTGATGACATATGAATCAGGGTCGAGCGTAATTATCGGTTAAGGGTCGAAGGTTGCCGGAATTAGACCGGTAAGACCGCGGAAGTCTACGGAACGGTACAAACCAAGATACAGGTCTTACATTAATATTATAGGAGATTTATCGAAGGATTTTCTAAACTCACTAGACCGTTAACTCAGTTGACAAGAAAAGGCACGTATTTTAAATGGAATGAAAATTATGAATTAGCTTTTTATGAATTGAAAAATCAATTAACTTTAGCTCCAGTTCTAACCTTACTAGTCAATGGAAAAAGATTTGTAGTATATAGTGATGCGTCATACAATGGGTTGGGATGCGTTCTTAAGCAATGCTGTAAAGTAATAGCATATGCATCAAGGCAGTTAAAAACTCATGAATAGAACTATCCTACACATGATCTGGAACTGGCAGCTATAATTTTTGCCTTAAAAAGTTGGAGACATTATCAATATGGCGAACAGTTTGAATTATATTCTGATTACAATAGTCTAAAATATATTTTTGACCAAAAAGAATTAAATATGTGGCAAAGCAGATCGATGAAATTCTTAAAAGATTATGATTTTAAACTTTGTTATCATCCAGACAAGGCAAATCTTATGGCTGATGCAATAAGTAGGAAGAAACATAAACTTAGGGCATATCTAATTATTCAAGAGTGGAAGATGCTTGATAAAATAAAAGATTTTAATCTTCAACTTATAGTAGATGGTCCATGGGCTTATCTTAACAACATAGTAGTACAACCCACTTTGGTGTGTCAAGTGATAAAAGAGCAAAAGAATGACGCATGACTACAGGCAAGAATAGTGGAAGTGATAGGAAATGATAACTCAGAATCGTGAGTAAGCCCCGATGATGGAATCAAACTTCGAGGAAGATTATACGTTACTCACATTCTTGAATTGAAAAACAAAATTTTAAATGAAGCACACCACTTGAAGTTCACAGTTCACCCGGGAGGGATGAAAATGTACTGCGATGTTTAATGACAATATTAGTGGAACGACATAAAGAGAGAAATTACCAACTTAATCATTACGTTATATTATTATTATACATATAAATATATAATATATTATTATATCTTTAAATGTATTGAAGGCAGGCGCCCACAACTAAGTGCGGCGCCCACAACATTGCCTGATGCTGTGAGTCGTTGGCAGTGGATGCCGGCGCATATATAAGGCATTCAGGATACACGGACACACATGGGGAAAGGAAATGAGAAAGAAATAGAGAGTGAGAGAGAAAAATAGAGAGTACAAAGAAAGATATTGAAATACAGAGAGGGTCTGAGGATTGAAGTTCACCCGCAGGTGCTGCCCGAAGTGGCTTAAAGGTTTCTAATGTGCCGACATGTTGCCTAACATAGGAGACGAAAATGCCATCAAAGAAGTAAAAAAAAGCTCAGAATTCATCCATCTCTATTCAATTTTCATTCCATTCCACACGCTTCAATTACATTAAATATATCCATATTTTATTCTATTTCATTCTGCATTATTCTCCATCTTCCATTTTTCACTTTATTTGCCTGCCTAGGATCTTAAATCCTTGATGCAAGGCTAGTTAGGATTTTTATTTTATTTAATACATTTTACTTTATTTGCCTACCTTGGGCCACTTGGATCTGTGATGTAAGGCTAAATAACTTTTCTTTATCATTGCCTACCCGGCCCTCACAGCTTATGCGAAGCATGACCAAATATAAAATACTGAAATTTCATTAAATCCCCCAAAATTACAAATCTTGTGAAATAGAGACCGTACATTGTGTGGGAAGAAAATGGTGCTTAAACCCTTCCTTTTCTGTCACCAACGCCCTTACTTGGAATCTGCGGTCGCAAACTAATTGCAGGAGTCACTTGAGTTAGTAAATCGTGAGATTTCCCGACTCCTAAGTGATTCCATGGTTCCAAGCCGACCATAGATTTTATACTTTATTTGGCTTGTGGCGACTCTCAATCAAATGCATTTTTACACCCGAATCATGTAAATGTTATATTGTAAATCTAACACCCAGAGTTGTTAAATTTCGTTGTGCCAAATCATTTAGAATATGTATCATGTTTTGATGAGATGATTAAATCAAATTTGTGCATTTTAAAGTTGTCTAAGTTTTCGTCGAATTTTTCTATGTATTCAAGTTGAAGAAGCATTGTCGAAGTTCAAGATTTTAAGCACAAGTACAAGTTCAAGGCTCAAGTTCAAGTCTAATATTCGAGTTCAGTACTTTAAAGACTCAAGAATTCAAGTCTTTACTCAAGCTCAAATTAAAGATTTGAAGACAAGCTTCAAGTATTTCAAGTGTACGAATTTACAGAGTGAATGATGTTTCAATTGTTCAAACTCACAAACAAAGTATGGATGACCCTAGATTAACCATAGGTTAGGTCATATTCATTGCATATGTTATGTAGCTTATTTTATAAGTTTATAGGTCATTTCCTCGATTAGTCCTAGTCTTTGTTCGACTAGTCCAAGCTCTGGTCGACTAGTCTAATATTTGTTGCAAAATTTCAAAATTTTATGTTGGACCCTTGACAAGTCGTGGAGACTACTCGACTGGTTGAGTGAACAGTGTTTGACTAGTCATGCAGGCTCGACTCAAAGTCCAGTAAGGTTTTTTGGTCCCACTCGACTACTTAGGCAGGCCACTCGACCAATCGAGCAAGCCACTCGACCAATTGAGTAACGACCTTATCTTATTGCGTCAGAAATTTTGAAATTTGGTTGGTCCTTCTACCAGTCGAACTGACCCTTAGACTAGTCGAGTGAACAGTATTTTCACCTATAAATAGATGACGAATCTCAGAGTTTTTCATTCATTCCAAGCTATATCAAACCATCACTCTGAGAGATAAGTTCCTGCACTTCTTAAGCTATATTGTGTTCATTTTAAATTCTCTTAAATAACTTTTTGCGTTTGATTTTGTGATCTCTATTTAACTCTATTTCTTTAAAGAAGGGAATTGTGATTTTACCCTCTTTGAGATCAAAATTAAATCAAGCTAGCCCATGCTGAATTAAACAAAAAATCATTTAGATTTAGAACCTTTTATTTATGAGACTGGATATTGAATATTTTCGTCTACATTAGATTGGTTCTACCAGGCTTCTTCAGAAGGAGAATTTCCAGATAAGTATCATTTGTATTTTATATATCTTTTGTGGTTTGTGAGGTTGTGCCAGAAAAATTTCATTTTTAATTTTGTTTGAGGTAATCTAGAAAATCTCAATGTGGGGTTGTTGAGGCATAAAATAAAGAGAAGAGATGAAAAACAAAGGAAAATTGTCGTTGTGCGGAAAAGGACTTCTATTGTGTGGAAAACGTAATCATTGTGCAGAAAAGACTATTGTGTGAAGTAATTGGGGCGCACAGTAATTTTCGCACAACAAGGGCGCACAATGATTTCCGCACAAATAGTAGTGCACAGTGATTTTTGCACTGCAGTGAGTGCATAGCAAGTTCCGCATAATGGGAAGTGCGCAGAGCCTACGTGGCATACTCACACGTGTGAGAGGGTTATAAATACCCCCTGACCCCTCCAGTGGGGTCATGAGCTACCAATCACAGCGAGAGAGAGAAGAGATTGCGGAGGAAAGATAAAGTCCACAAACATTGTGCAGAAGAGGCATTGTGCGGCGCACAACAAGTATCTGCGCACAACAAGGGTTGACGCATAATGGGCACCAGCGCACAATAAGGGCTGGCGCGCAATGGGCACTAGTGCACAACAGCTTTTATCTGTGTATAACTCCAGCGCACAACAGCTTCCGTTTGCGCGCAATGACTTTCAACAGTGCACAATGACTTCTAAGATAGTGTTCAATATTATGTTTAATATTTCATACAGTTGTACATAATAGGAATGCTGAATCTTTGTTGTATGTTATGATTCATAAATGTTCTATTTGGAATCAAAGGAGAAAGGGGTATGAAGAACTTGGAATAAATAAAGTGATTATCTTCATCGTTAGCCATTGGTGATTTGTTTAAATGAATGAAATGTTTCCCAAATAAAATACTTTTATTTCTTGTTCGAAACAAAATGGTGATTGTGCTGGGGAAATACTTTCATATTCATTTAAACATTAACCTAATAACTACATGAAAGATAATCATAATTGTTTTGGCATCGTCAAGACGCCAAAATGGCGACTCTCAGTGGGAACATCCTACCTTTCATCTCCAAATAGAATACAATTTAAATATAAATATTAACGTGTTTTAACATTCTGCGAATACAAACAACAGGTGAAGAAGAATACTACAATTAACTCAGCAAATGGCAACTATTTAAGGGAATATAGTTTTTTACTTCATTGCGACAGGGTTTGTTGTGGAGTATGCTAATAAACCAATTGGACATCGTGAAGACAAAGCGATAGAAAACAAGCGAATGAAATCGCGAGCAGCCGCTATGGTCATGACTGCTTCACCAGTAGCACAAGGAGAGAAAGATGAATGGATCATTGTCACTTGCAGGAGGACTAAGGCTCAGAACATGATGACAACAAGAATAACTTCACTACCAAGTAGAGTCAGAGGTCCAGTAACCCGAAATGCCGCCAGGAGGAATCCTGAGCTTGCCCCTCCTTCGATATACCCTAAGCAGACAGTTCCACAGCTAACGTCATATGATTTCCCTGCATTGACAACCCCGAAAGCCAGGTGGATAAGAGAACAAAAGGGTAAAGCATTATTAGCGAGCTCGTCGACATCTACTTCGCCCCGATTAGACAGTGGTAATAGAGGTATAGAGAAGTTGAATCAAACCCCATCCTCTCCTTCTTTCGTAAGCCCTCTTTCCACAACATACTCTTATCCTACTCCTACTATGGTTTCATCAAAGAGTGGAAAGGCCACGGTACACATGGCTAGAACCAATCAGGAAAATACACCAACCACAGAAGACCGTGTGAATGCGATGTCAGAAGCACAGAGAGTATTAATGGAAGAATGCAGGAATCTCAGGGAAGCTTTAGCAACTCTTGCGCACAATGTTGCCCAGATGACAGCGCCTCCAATGACTGGTAATATGAATGAAGGAGAGCAACACCCTGAAGGGTCACAACAACCATGAACAGGATCGCATGGATCTGTTCCCGTTATGGGGATAGTAACACAGGAAGAGGTACGACAAGTCGTCGAAGAAGTGGTCGGATCAAAAAGAGAACGTGAAAGCGCAGGGAGATTCAGATATCGAACGCCATACCCGAGAGAAGTAGAAGATATACCATTCCCTAACAATTTTAAACACCCAGACTTTCAAAAGTTCAACGGGAATGGATCACCAGAAGAACATTTGATGCATTTCTGTAATATCCCGAAAATCGGGGGTCGAGAAGAAACTCAGCTCCCGAGTTCTAGAACATCACTTATGCAGCATTTTTGATGATGGATGAATGTCAGCTGTATGAGTGCATAAAACATGAAGTGGATTAAGCCAAAATAGCATATCATACTCCAAAGACAGTTAAATTTCTCAAGCGAAAGACTGTGATAAATATATAAAATGTATAATTAATTGTAAGACTCCAGAGTGTGAACATGTTACCAGGTTAACTAAGTATATGTATACTCCAAAATGGAAAGAATAGAATATACATGGGTGTTTAAATAAAAGGCAAAATACCAAGTGTATTGACATCTAATCAGTAACCCTGTAACCCCGTCGATCAGAACCTGCACATAAGAGAAATCCTCCTCATCATCATAAAGTCTGGCTCTGCTTCGCAAGCATCGCCATTATCTGAAACTAAAACAGGGACTGGTTGGTGTGACCAACACCATCTCGTATCCTGGGAGTGAGTAGCTAACTCAGTGGAACAATAGAGTAAAGATTAACATGTTATTAAATCAGTCAAGCGGTGATGAGAAGGCAGTACAATCAAACATTCCTAGCTACTCTTGTTAATGCAAGGATGAGATGCAATAATGATGCATGACCTTGCCTACATAGTCCCTCATGCGACACCATCCACGTTCGCGGCATGCTTTCATCCCTCAGTGCTCCACATCTTCCAGGCACATGCAGTGCGATATGAACATGATTATCGAGTTGTTATTAGTCCTTTTCATACAGCAGGATTGAGAAGCTAAAGTACCTCCCTTGTATTATTTTCCAACAATGATCCAGTTTAGGGTAGTCAGTCCTAGATAATCTCATACGATGATGCGGTTCTAGGTCGCTGTAAAGGGCTGCCAGGGCTGTTACAAGCACTCGTTGCACCGCTCTCCCATCACCTTATCACTACAGGCCTAATTTATACTCTGTTTACTACGGGAAGGCTCGTCGCCTCTCCGCAGATTCAGAGAATGCTCGAGGTCACTACAAAGGGCTGCCAGGGCTGTTACACACACTCGTTGCACCGCTCCCCCATCACCTTATCACTGTAGGCCGACAGCTCGAATACAGTATCCCATACCACCATATTCGGCTCACGAGTCTGGGTTGCTCACTGGTCACTACGGGGAGGCTCGTCGCCCCAGCATAGGTCGATAGCTCGACCACGGTGTCCCATACCACCATGCCCGGGTCACGAGTCTTAGCGGATCGAGGTACATTGGTTAACGGGATTTTCACTGGTAAGTTTGGTACTTTAGATTCAAGCAGTAGCGTCCATGCATGGTTAACATACATCGGACTAATCGGGTTACTTGACGAGTTCGACTAGTACAAGCGCCCATTGAGTTGATCGACATAAAGTGCATAAGCACCTCGTGTGGCCTAACCACTGTCGACAAGTAACGCATGGCTCGGGTTCGTCAAACACATTTTACGTGGCGAATAGGTCTCGGCCACAAACTCAAGGCGTATTACTGATTGCCTGGACTATATAATAGCCCCAACCACATTCAATTATGATATGTTATCTAATGATATAGTCAAAGTAGTAAATGGATCATATATCAAATTATACAATCAAAGGTCCGATATTGTCCGCTTTAGGGCTGCAAGGGCTATTGCACGGAATCGTTACACCACTCCCCCATCACCCTTCACGGATTTATTTCTGAATGTTATGGAATACAACTTAAAACATGAATCCACTCATATGCAATATGAAATACATGGAGGAAGTCATACACACAGTTAACATGAATAATCTAGGCTACACAATTCAAGGAGGAAATCATACACTTAGACAAGGTAGTTGAGAAGCATATCTCAACCCGCATACAGGTACACCTTACTAACTACTAACTCATTGAAACATTTTTACAAACACTTAGCCTACACATTCCATCATACATATTGTGTATTAGTTAACATACGTATTAGGAAAAATCCTTTCGTTAAAGGGTTATCACCTATACAACAATCATATATCCATGATAGTTAGTCATGGCGAGCACGAAAGCGAATTCCATACTCATTCAGTCATTTTCACAAACACTTAGACTACACAATATAATATACGAAACGTATGTTGAAATATCATGTATTTTGGCTAAACCCTTAGCCCAGGAGTTGTTGCACATACATCTAGCATACATAGACGGCAGTTAATCATGGCAAACACACTTTCATATTTTGTACGTATACGGTATTTTCTACGAATACAAAGAATACACAAAATTCCATATTCTTCATACTTAACCGAAACGAAAAATGGATAGCATGTTCTACATGTGAAATAGCATCCACATCAGGAATCTATCATTATATGACATTAAAAGCTTTGAAAAATGATAACCTAAACATCTAAAGTCCGCACCTTATGCCGTAGAAGCGTAAAGAAGTCGATGGAATCTCTAAGTCTTCGTCAACGTTGATATGACGACCTATAACACGAGGTAAGTCAGCTATTTCGCTACTTGCAACTATCGAAACTTTAAAATAGATTAGGGTTAGGTTTCCTTACCTAGAAATGAAGTCAGAATCGCTGGAATAGTGATTAGATCGTGATGATTAAGCACGTGCAGCAGTAGGATGGAGTATCAGGGAGATCTTCCCACTTCTCCCACATTTTCTCTCTCTTTACTCTCTCCTCTCTCATAGGGTTTTCTCAAATTCGTATGGGAGGAATGAGAGAGGGTTTAAGGTCCTTATATAGGCCCATAACTCACGGAAATAGACCCCAGGCCATGGTATACTTAGGTTATGTCCAAAGGGAGGTTGTTCCGATCCAATGGAGCACTTCTGGAGCTCCCTTTACTGAATGCAGTCGGACTTAAGCTCACAAATATTGGATCTTGATCAAGTTAAGTTTTCAGTCCGATCAGGTTTCCAGATCGACCGTGGCAGACCAGTTTCAGTTCAACGGTCACCGAAAGTTGATCAGAGCCACAAGTACTATGACATGTAAGGGCCACCTATCCCGATCCGAGGGTAAATTTGGGTCAAAATCCAATGGTCAGAACACTTAGAAATAACAAGCAAGCGACACGTCTTATATTTCTTAAAATTATATTTAATTTCTTAAAAATCTTCATTTTCTCACACTCTTCGCTCCGGACTCAAGGAAATCATCCCAGAGCATCGTTTGGACGTGATTTTCACGATGCTTGTCAAGTCCAACTACGTGGTCAATATCTTCTAAGTTTATCGCTATCGGACTTTCGACGTGCGGTCCAGGTCCGATACAGAGTTTTAAAGTTCTCCCGAGAGAAACTGGGTTTAGAGTTGGATTCTAGATTTTAGGGTAACATAGCATTAACAATCCTATAGGTTTTGGGTCTTACAGATCGTATTTAAAGTGGTTAGTGCTACTTTCGCAGGTAATCTAGTGTAGTGCTAGTTAATTCACGTTAAATTTCTAAGGAATTTAGTTCTAAATGGTTTCTTTGGCTTTGTAATTGAGCTTTAAGAGTGATATGGTTGACCCATTACCTAAGGACGTCTAACTCCAGGTTGGCCAAAATCTTGGGTGTTACAATTTCATCACTAGCATGGGGAATTTTGCCATAGTACCACAGTACTGTCTTCGATTATTTGGGTCTTCTTTGACAAATAACGCATTTAGATGGTATGCTAGTTTAACACCTGAGTTGATAAGAACATGGGAACAAATGTAAGATGCATTTATGTCAAATTTCTGCTCATCAGAGCGTGATGTCAGCATCTCAGAATTAGCTTCGGTGCGATGGAGAGAGGGAGAGCCAGTGGAAAAATTCATAGATAGATGGAAGACTTTGGGAGCTTCTTGCAGGCAATTGCCAGAAGAAAAAGAACAGGTGAAAATGTGTTTAAATTCTATGGAGACCGGGATAACATTTGGTCTTACCAGTGCTGATATCAGGACCTTCCATGACTTAGCTACAATGGCACATGCTCTAGAATTAATGACTCAGAAAACGCCAGCATTCAAGTACAATACGATCAGAAAGGAATCTCAGAGATTGATCACAAATATGGTTGAACACGATAAGAGGAACCAGGGAGCAAGAGAAGTAAAGGGTAGGAGGACAGAAAGGAGAGAAGAGTTGAGTCGTCATAAAGGAAGGTTTTACGATAAAAAGTTCCAATCCTTGAATTCTCATGAGGGTTTTACATTCGAAAAAGAAGATGTACTCCCCATAATGAATCAGTTATAAATGCTGGGATAATTGAATCACCACCGTCGAAGCATCCCGAGGAAGCATCTAAAACAAGGGAAAGAGACTTCTGTCACTATCACCGTTTAATAGGTCACTCGACAGAAAATTGTTATACATTGAAGTGCATTATATAGAAGATGATAAACAATGGCAAGATAATAGTTGGGAAAGAGAAGGAAAGGGATAGGAGAGCGGCAGCGAATGTACTTACTATACGAGAAAGTTATCAAATGAAGAGAAGGGCGGATGATCCAAAGACGACAAGGAAAGTTGCTATAACTATTTTATGATCAGGAAGGAAGATGGCTAGCTGGTCAGGATCAAAAAATGAAAAAACGAAGGCGGAAGCAGCTGTGGATCATGCAAGCGACCATGACAGTAATGGAAAAGGAAAAGAGATAGGAACAGTAACGTATGATATCATAAGTCACTTGAAAAGAATTCCAGCCCGATTGAGTGTTTATGACGCCCTGAGGTTGTCGGAAGACTCCCAATGAAGCTTGGTTAGAGCTTTATCTGATGAAAGCATAAGGGAAGTGTTGCTGTCTGAATTGAAAAATGAGAAACAAAGAGACTGTCTGCCGGTAATCTCTTTCTCTGATGAAGATATGGTCTGTAAGGGCGAACACAGTAGGCTGTTCATGATAATGGGATATATTCGAGGTAAATAAGTGAAAAGAATAATGCTGGATAATGGGTCCGTTGTAAACTTGCTGCCATTAACGATGCTTGATAAATTAGGTTATCGACGCTCAAACTTGCGCCCTAGTGGAATGATGATACAGGGCTTCAATCAAGACGGGCAAGACGCGCTTGGAAAGATTACAGTAACGCTGGAGATAGGAGAGTTAACTATGCATGTCGTCTGCCATGTTATAAATGCAGTGACTACGTATAATCTTCTTCTGGGAAGACAGTGGATGCATCAGAACAGCATCATACCTTCCACCCAACATCAGTGTTTCAAAAACTGCAAAGTGAGGTACAACATACAGTGATAGCCGATGCAAGACCATATACGGAAGCCGAAGCTTTTTTCACAGACGCTAGTCATTAAGATGCATTTGCTAGTGGGGGAGAGAAAGAGAATGATGAGAATAAAGTCCAAGAAAATAGTTGCATAGAAATAGTAAGAGAAGAAGGAATGAAGTCATCTGCATAAGAGAAGGCAAAGAAGAAATTTTATTTCATCCTAAAGCAATTACGGCAGCTGGGACAACTGCCATTAACACTATTGTCACTTAGACAGTTTGAAATTCTGCTGTCAAATTATATAGTACCCCTCCCATATGCTGAAAGAAGTCGGCCGTTTCCCTGCATTCCAAACAGGTTTTGTGTAGAACCTAATGCAAGAAATCTGGAGCCAATCGAGTTTTATACTCCCCCAGAAATGAGACATGACAAGGAAGACAGCATTGGGATGAAAAATGAAAGCTTAACGCCTGAAGAATTGAAGAGATATAGCATGGCGAGTCGAAAAATAATGAAGAAAATGGGCTTTGACTGCGAAGAACTTTTCAGCTTAAATTATGGAAAAGGAATTCAGGTTCCATTTGGGGTCAATCAGAAGAAACAAAAAAAATTCTGCAGATTGGGGGCAGAGTCTTTAGTGAATATGGTGACAGCCAATCAGATAGGAGAGACGAACCTTGATATGATCAGCAAACCTGAGATAGCTTCGAAACAAATGGAGGATGGGGGTCAACCGACGATTGACAGCTTGAAGGAGATAAATTTAGGGACAGGAAGAACCACAGAATACTTTCATAAGTACTAATTTTCCGCAAGAAGAAGTCGATCGATATGTCAGTCTGTTGAAAGAGAATAGAGATGTCTTTGCTTGGACAAATGCGAAAATGCCAGGACTAGAGCCAGCAGTAGCAATGCATCGACTGAATATCTCTATAGATAAAAGACTCGTTAAACAAACACAGAGACGAATTCATCCAGACTTAGTTCCTAAGATAAAAAAAGAAATAAGTAAACTGAGAAAGGTTGGATTCATTAGGGAAGTTAAATATCCTAAGTGGATATCAAATATAGTCCCTGTGAAGAAAAAGAATGGACAGATAAGGGTTTGCGTCAATTTCAGGGATTTGAATGATGCGTATTCGAAAGACGATTTTCCGTTGCTTATAACTGAAATGTTAATTGATAGCACCATGCAGTATGCTATCATGTCTTTCATGGATGGATATGCTGGCTACAATCAGATACGAATGACGCTTGAAGATGAAGAGGAGATGGCTTTTAGAACCCCGTTGGGGATATACTGTTATAAGGTTATGCCTTTTGGTCTCAAGAATGTTGGAGCAACATATCAGCGAGCAATGCAGAATATCTTCCAAGACATGATGCACAGACATATTGAGTGTTATGTTGATGATTTGGTGGTCAGATCAGGAAATCATTAGGAGCATCATGAACATTTGACATAAGTCTTTTGTCGAATTAGAAAGAAGCAGTTGAGGATGAATCCGGCTAAATGCACGTTTGGAGTATCATCGGAAAAATTTCTGGGCTTCGTAGTGAGACATAGAGGTATTGAAATAGATCCGAAAAAAGTACGAGCTATTCAAGATATGCCCCCTCCGAAAACGTTGAAAGAGCTAAAGAGTTTGTAGGGCAAGCTAGCCTATATCCGCCCCTTTTTCTCAAACCTAGCAGGAAGATGCCAGCCATTCTCTCATCTGATGAAGAAAAGAACAAAATTCATATGGGATAAATCCTGCCAGAATGTCTTCAATGCAATAAAGGAATTGTTGAAACAACCTCCAATGTTGATGGCTCTCGTAAAAGGAAGGCCCCTCATTTTGTATATATTAGCAGCTGAGAATTCGCTAGGCGCTTTGTTAGCACAAGTGAATGATAGTGAGAAAGAGGCGACGCTTTATTATTTAAGTCGAACGTTGATCGGTGCAGAATGCAATTATACGCCTATCGAAAAATTATGTCTGGCATTGGTTTTTGCAGTTCAAAAATTAAGACATTATTGTTTGTCACACGACATAACTCTGATATCTCGAGCAGATCCTATCAAGTTTTTGATGATAAGGCTGATGCTGTCAGGAAGGTTAGCAAAATGGATGCTACTGTTATCAGAGTATATGATCACATACGAATCAGCCAAAGCAGTGAAAGGGCAAGCAATGACAGACTTTCTAGCAGCTCATCCCGTAACAGATTACGAAGCCATTTTTGATGAATTTCTGAACAAACAAGTTATGATGACCGAATTATCTAAAGTGTAGCCAATGTTCTTTGATGGGGCAGCCCGGGCAACAGGAGCAGGTGCTGGAGTAATATTCATTACCCCACAGGGTGATTTGTTGCCTTATTCTTTCACGTTAGGAGTGGCGTGCACGAACAATGAGGCCGAATATAATGCCCTTATCATTGGGATGGAGATAGCCAGTGAATCGAAGATAAAAGACCTGCAGATTTATGGGGATTCTAAGCTGGTTATAAATCAGGTGGTGACAAAGTTTGAAACAAGGAAGCCGAAACTTTTGCCATATTGTCGAAGGACACAATGCTTATTGGAGAGGTTTCTAAATATTGAAGTTAAACATGTACCCCGAAGCGAGAACATAAAAGCAGATGCTTTGGTCAGTTTAGCAGCAGCGTTGTCTTGTCCGGATAGATGTCCCTTGCGAATAATAATCGAAGAAAGGAGATTCTTGCCATCTGTTGAGGTGAATGATGAAACAATGGAAGTCCTACCCGTGTCATGCTTGGAAGTGATGATAAATGATTGGCGTCAACCTTTCATCTACTATCTCAAGTATGATATCCTACCAGACAATCCAGAAGAGAAATTACAGATTAAGCAAAAAGCGAAGAGATTCTTTTGTGTAGTGAGGAATTTATAAAAAATCTTATAATGAAATATTATTGTGATGTCTCGATGAAGATGAGGCAAGCCAAGTCCTGCGGGAAGTTCATTCTAGGGAATGTGGGGGGCATCAAGCCGGAAGAAATTTGTTCCACCGAGTGCATCGAATGGGATACTACTGGCCAATAATGTTTAAAGATGCGATCGATTATGTGAATCAATGTCATGAGTGCCAAATCCATGGGGATATCGTACATGTTCCTCCTGAAGATCTTCATCAGTCAGTTACTTCTTGGCCTTTTGCTGCATGGGGACTTGATGTCATTGGGCCTATTAATCCAGTGTCGTCTAGAGGAAAGCAGTATATATTGCAGCAACGGATTATTTCTCCAAATTGACAGAAGTGGTTGTGCTACGAAATGTAAAGGAGAGGGATGTTGTTAATTTTATTCGGCATGTGATAATATATCGTCATGGTATCCCGAAGAAAATTATTATAGACAATGGTACTCTTTCAAAAACAGGGGAGTGGAGAAGTTATGTCGAAAATTCAATATTTATTAGTCCTTCTCAACTCCTAATTATCCACCAGCCAATGGTCTGGCTGAAGCGTTTAATAAGATGATTGTAAAATTTTTGAAGAAAACGGTGAGTGAAAATAAGCGCGACTGGGATGAAAAATTGTAAGAAGCTATGTGGGCCTACAGAACAACGCATCGTACAGCGACACAAGCTACCCCATATTTGTTAGTCTATGGTGTGGAGGCAGTTATACCAATCGAGGTACAAGTCACTTCACTAAGAGTGACAGTGCATCAATCAATCACAAATGATGAAAATGCGAAGATACAACTCAAGGAGTTAGATATGCTTGATGAGAAGAGACTAACAGCTCAACAACGATTACAGTTATACTAGGCCAGAGTTTCTGCTGCCTTTGATAGGAAGGTTAAACACCGAACTTTCAGGAAAGGGGATTTGGTTTTGATGTTGAAAAGGTCGACAGTAGTTACTCGAAGAACATGGGGCAAGTTTGATCCTAAATGGGATGGTCCGTATGTAATAACCGAAGTTTACTCCAGTGGGGCATATAGGGTGATAGATCAAGACGGACGAGGCATCAGTATACCGGTCAATGCTCGCTTCCTCAAGAAGTATTATTCCTGACAATGGAAGAAATTTTGATTTAGAAGATTATTAGGATAATTCTTCTATATCAAAAGGGGGCAATTACAGATGAAGAGATGAAATAGCCTTACAAGCATGGCCTTATATTCTATCTTCATGAGTAAGAGAACTGCAAAAAGACAAAGTCATGTACTCTCCCTCATGTGAAAGAATAAAAGCACAAATTCTCAAAGTAAGAGTTGTTCAAGCATATACCATATATGTCAGAAGCATTGATGATTAATCCAAGCATTGATGATTACCACCGATATCGACAATTATTGTCAATCGTCATCGGTAAAGACTGGTAACTATCGCTGTCATTGTGGAATACTTGTTATTACGAAATGTTGCTGATCTCTATCAGAATTGTTATCATCACCAATCACCAAGCTAATCCACTATTTAAAATAAAATAGTAAGGCAAACTATACAGTCAATGTCGTTTGTGAGCTCTCCGACAGCGTCATGGAAGAGGAGGAAAATACCCTCTCAGGAATGGGTCCGAACTCACAAATGAAGGAAACCCAAATCTTCAGTTTGATTTTGGTATTAACTCATGAGGAAGGATATAAAAAACCTACTCATTGATGGATCGACAGCCTTGAACTTGGTACCTAAGGCAGCCTGGTAAGGCCCCGCGAACTCTAGAGAGTTACTGTGGCCATCCCAGTGCGTAAATCCCATTCACGGCCCTGATTGCTCTAACTACTCAAGAGCTTAAACTGTGTATTACTATCTAACTAAACTGAAATATAGCACCGCCTATCAAAGCGAAATCATATAGGAGAATCCCATACTAACAATCATAATATGTGGTAGTTTTGTTAAAAGTACTTCAATAAAGTGTCATGTTGAACTTATTGAATAAGTAAACATGTTTAAGATAATTTATGTTGTAGCTTTGCGATAATAAAATTATGCAAGTTGATTATATACCATAGTATCAAAAGAATATTCACATACAATGTTTACACATCCTCAATTATGTTCAAAATTTCCAAGTAAGGTTTCAATTCTTCTTTCAACTGAGACTATAATATAGCAGTTGCACGCTCGGCTTCAAGGATCAAGCTAGCCTGGTCAGGGACACCAATTAATTCAGATGCCAATGAAGTAGCAACTTCTTCATCCCTTGACCGGTCAGCTTGCAGGGTATTGATTAATTGAGTATTTGTCTCAAGTTCTGCTTGGATCTGACAGACAGTTGAATTTTTCGCTTCCCATTGACTCTTGCGTGATAAAATTTCCTTCTCAAGAACGACAATCTGATCAATAATGTTTACCTTGTTTCTCTCTGAAACCTTCAATTTCTCATGGAGGGACTGATTGATAACATTAGGATCAGCAAGGGTGCCATTTGTTTGAGAGAGCTTTTCTCTAAGAAGCACCAATTTCTGCTGGTGACTTAGAATCTCAGGAGCCATGACCATGTTCCGGGCTGCTTCCAAAGTCTTTGGAGAGTTACAAAATCATGACAAAGAGGTATAAAGACCTTGGACGTCGACACGGGCTAAGCGAGCTGCGGGAGCAAGAATTGCTAGAGCACCATCCAAAAAGGGCCATTGACTCCGATCTTTTAAGGTACTGGCAATGACAGAAATTGCATGCTTAAAGAGTCTCAACATGAGAGGTGGCACCTTTTTCAGAGAAAGTTTTTCGAAAGCCGCAATCACGGAATTAGATCCTTCAGATCCGCTAGGGGTTGGTGTGATTGAAACTAAAAGACAAACAGGGAAATATAAGTTTAAAATGAGAGTGTGTGTGTGTGTGTGTGTGTATATATATATATATATATATATATATATATATATATATATATATATATATATATATATATATATCTATATCTATCTATTATGATGACCTAAAAAATTAAAAAATATATATACCGGGAGTAGGAGCAAGAGTAACTGAAGCAGAATGAGTTGCAGAGCTGTAGAACTGGGAACTTCAACAATTATAATGGCATTAAAAGAAAGCTTTTAAATTCGCGTAGTGCTCAAATTCAAAGTGCTGGGCATTGGAACGTTTGTTGGATCATAAAGAAATTCCAAGCTTCGACCCACCTGTTAAACGGGAACATTAGATGAGTGAGGGATTAGTGGTCTAGACTCTTCTAGACCAGGAAGAAGAAGTATATCCCCCGTTACTGCTTGAGTTTATGATAGCCGAACTTCTACATCTTTTAAAGTTAACGTTTCATGGGTGGTCGCATCAGTAGTTTCTATAATACAAGGGGAATACAAAGCATTGAAAGAAGGAAAATATTTCTGCCAAGAGTACCACCATATTCTCCATAATCAAGTTGCTCTTTGTTATCTAGTGAAGTTTTTGGAAAAGGTTGAGAGGTGTCAGGTTGAGTGGCTGGAGCATCAAGGAGGGGAGACCTAACTCCAACATCACTACCTTCTCCAACGTCTATTTCAGCATCAGTATCTGCATTAAGTAAATCATTCCCTTCATCAGTCAGACTTGTGGGGGTAGATGTATCTTCGCTCATTGTATTAACCGAATATTCTGAGGAGCTATCTTCATCTAAGACGGTCTGCTTCCCTTTATAAACAGTCTTCATAGGAAGAAGATGTGTACCTTAAGAAGAAGAAGGGGTTGGTTGCGCCAGAACTTCAGGAGATAGCAGCTTGGTACGAGAGCGAGTCATAGGAGATGTGTTAATAACGATCCGCTGCACGGTTGGAGAGGTTGTTACTGTAGTATGATGGGTTGCAGCTTCTGTAATGTCTACAGTAGGGGTAACTAAAGCATTTGCACGATCAACAGGTTGAGAGATTGTGGAAGGATCCATAATAGGAGGAGTAGAATGTGTAAGCTGATCTTCCCCTTCTGGAGTAGGAGAAGGCAGAATGTTGCCTACTATTTCGAATTCATTTGTGGGAGCTACCGATCTTGCTTCTTGATTTAATAAGTTCAAAGGAGAACTCAAAGCAATCCAACCCTCTTAAGTGTTTGAAGGTTTCAATTCTCTAATAGGTTCTTCAACAAAAATTTTACAGTAAAATTGTCCTGGAGTGGCGGCATGATCCCTCTCGTAGAAGTATCCAATTCCTTATTCTGGTCTGTAATTCCTCAAGCATGGGGGAGGGATCCAGATGGGACAATCCACTGAAAAACAATTGTGTACTAGATGATATTGATGACTCCACCACCGCATCCAGGAGTACGAAGCTGTTATTCTATGATTGTATCTAGGAAACACGAACTGAGAACCAAAATTTCTTGCCAGGAGTTGTTTTCATATCAAAGACCAGTTATAAGGACCAACTCCATAACTCCTCATAGTATGAGTGACTTCATTACTTGCTTGGGGCACGGTTTAATCATAGCCGAATTGTCTAGCGAATCGATTTGGATAATATGATTCTCTCCAGAACTCTAGTCCCTCTCTCAGTGGAAGATTACAAGAGCGAATGCAAAGAAAGAAAGTTCTTTTGAGAGGTTCTAAGTCATTAATATCTGCCACATCTTTGTCTTTGGCTTGGTAGTCTAAATAAAAAGGGAAAAAATCAAGACTCCATGCTATCGATTTTATCAGTTATCCATTCATAGCTCTTCTTTATCATTTTTCTCTTCAAAAAGTACCACAGAGGTAGATGATTTGGGTGAACGTAAGCCTTCTCTGGGACATTATACGTCCAAGGAAAATAAACGCCAAGCCACCCAGAGAAATAATGCCACAGAGTAAAAGCGGATGTAAATCCTATTGCCGGGCTTGAGCAATGCGCCGTGGCATGACCAAAAGCCTTGTATAGTGAACACAAGATAGGAGGGCTAGGGAATACTTCTTTTTGCCTTCTGTGATTGCCCCTGCTGCCACAGATAAAGACGGTCGAATTGAATATAAACTTTTCGAACTGTGGAGCATAACCAAGCTCAACCAGTAAGCCAGGAAAGTAGCAAGTTCAGTTTCAGCAGTAAAATTAGTTGCCCTTTATTTTCTTACGATTGGCTTCTAAATCAGCGCAGTGACTGTCAAAAAATCATAAAATAATAATAATAAAAATTTTAGTAAGGATTTTCTGACTTACGGATAAGCATTGTTTAAGAAGAAAGGGAAAAGTTAAGATACTTAAACCAAATTATGAGAAAAGTGTGCTAGCCATTGGAGAGGAGAGATTTTATGGACATCAACAAAGTGAGATGTCTCGCGAAAAAGACCGATAGTCGATGCTGTTATTTTGGGCACTCTGTTAGATCCAACATAAGTAAACTTTAGGTTTGAAGGAACATATTTGTCAAGGAAGGATCCTGAGATAGGTAGGACAACCATTATGTTAAGATCCCATAATATGATACTCACTTCTCCTATCGAGAGATGGAACGAGTTTGTGACTGAAGACCAGTGTTTCAGGAAGCCTTTATAAATCATCGTATCTTTGTGAAAAAATTCAGAAGTGGCTTCTATAGCATCATAAATCTGGGCTGCACGTAAAGCATTTTTGTCACGCCCCAAACTCGAAAAACAGGCTTACAAAATTCTCGATCGCCGAATCCGGCGCTGACCGCCTTCGTGGTGCCCCATTCTCGGATCCCGACACTCACATGCTAGATTTCGATCCTGGGATCCTACAAGAAGGATTTTCAGTATAATTTTTTTTTTTTTTTTTTTTTTGTAATGGAGCATAACCACAAGCATAACCAAGTCACAAAACAACATTCCCACATATCCATTATATAATCATTTGAATACAATGTTGAAAGGGAACTACATATATCCAAATTAAAGCTCCAGAAGACAACTGCACGCTCCAAGCTCAACGCTGATGCAACCTAACACCACCTGCACACATCTATCGTGCATAAGCTTATAGAAAGCTTAGAGGGTGGTGTAAGTGTGTGTAAGGTAAGTGCCAAGTATACCATAAAGCCCATAAATCATACATCATCGGAATAAGTGAAAATACTGACAAGATCATGAATCATACGATATCAGAGTAAGCGAAAATATACTGGTAAGTCCATGAATGCTATCAGTCGTACCAAAGCTATGTGATGTAAAACATAATAAGATAATAAAAGATGTTAAGAATGCAATGCAATATACAAATCCTGACGAACCGCGAATACCATCAATCTTATCTAGGCCATATTAGTGTAAGAACATAGTAATCCAAAATGCTAAGTACTGCGAATGCAATGAATATGCGGTGTGAATGAAATGACTATGCTGGAATGTGAAGTCGGGATGATAGTAAAAAGTATCACAGGCTCTGGGGTCCATCACAAGGGACTTCTATCAAAACCAATCCCATACCTAAATTTGGATAGTCAGACATAATGTGGTAAACTCCTGATCTCAGATTAGTCACGTGCCCAACCGAAATCCTGGCCATGCGAAGGTACACGTAATAAATAGTTACGCACCATCAGTTCGAGTGGATAGTGAATGAATGAATGAATGGATATGGAATTCCTGCTCAATAGTCCATATATCAGTATAGTTACTCTCTGAGGAAATCACCGGGGTCTATTATACTCCACGCCGACTGCCTCCTCCCTAGCTGCACAGCCCCGTGAGTAGAATAAACCTCACTATCTGCTTGACTAGTAGTCTGCCAATACTTACCCGGCTCGTCGATAGCGG
This sequence comes from Magnolia kwangsiensis, assembly GCA_037074715.1. NCBI lineage: Eukaryota > Viridiplantae > Streptophyta > Magnoliopsida > Magnoliales > Magnoliaceae > Magnolia > Magnolia kwangsiensis. The sequence goes on from CM073582.1 coordinate 27,613,144, forward strand.
ACCCATTTACGAGATGGTCATACTCAACCTAGCTTATAGCCCCCTCACTCGGGCGGATAAGGCCACACCCCCTTCCAACCGACCACGACACAGTAGGAGACATGACCTCATGGTATAAACACCGACGCTCATATTTCACTCGATTTAGATGTTGGAGCAACTCCTGGTACTAAGGAGGTTCTGAGATTTTCACCTAAGGACATCCGAAGTGCCCACAATGCTAGAACCAATTATTTTCGGTGTCCCATCTAGCCATCCACGATGTGCCTGTAGAGGCCACGACCCTAATGTCGCTAAGGTGTAAAATGATCAAGTTATATATATGCGAGATGCATGAGTCACACTATCCAGTAATGCAGTAATCCTGCATGTACGACGTGATAATGTGGGCACTCCATCTCATAAGGAGTCCCATAAATAGTCTACCCAATGGCGTATGTTATGATCAAACATTTCTCATATCAGGCATACATATGATGCGTATGGGCATGAATCATGAAGTTATACTAAGCAATTTATATGGTGATGAACTATCCTCACAACGAAGATGGGCCTTGATGGCCTATGCACAACAAGTATAGGCCTATCGATGAGCCCTAGGGAGAGTTATAATGCAGACATTTAACCAACATTATCCTTTTAATGTGGACGTCAAACCAACATTATCCCCAAGACATGGCCCGCCACAAAGGTCAACACATAAACCACAGTGGAATCACATTACAATGGGCCTCAACCCATGGGCTCCAAATACATCATAATAGGCCTCAACCCATGGGCCCTATACACATCACAGTGGGTCTCAACAACGGGCCTCAAAATACACAACAGGCGGACCCTGCACCTGGACCTCAAAACACGCAAGAGGTGGGCTTGCACAATCCGTATAGGCCCCCACTAGATGGACGATTAGGATATACAATGCATATATCATGGTGGGCTCCATCGCTAATGGCCAATAAGGGTGAAATACATACATCATACGACCCTATGGCCTGGTGTAAATACACAACACATACCTCAAGATGGACCTCAAATGCAGCGTCCACATGGACGGTGTGTAGAATACATACATTAAAGGGGACCCACATTGCAAGATGAAACACATACACTTGAAGTGGGTCCCACACATACATATTGGGCCTCTTACTAGGCCTCAAATACATCTTAATGGGTTGGGCCCTACTCATTTTAAATGGGCTCATCTATGAACAACTTGGATAAAACACGTACATCACGTGGGGGCCACATGAATGGGCGGTGTGAATACAAAATACATACATCTAGGTGGGCCGCATTAAAGGGACCTTATGTACATTGCAATAGGCCATATCCCATGGGCCTTTGAATACATCACAATGGGCCTTATATATCAAAGTGTGCCCCAACTACGGGCCACGAATGCATCAGATGGGCCTCCTTAAATGGGCCTTATAAATGTCAAGGTGGGCCTCAACAACAGGCCACAAGTACATCAAGTTGGGTCTCAACCCATGGGCCCTATACACACCACGGTGGGTCTCAACTCACGACCTTTATACATCACAATGGGTCTCAACCCACGGGCCCTATACATCACAATGGGTCTCAACCCACAGGCCCTATACATCATAATGAGTCTCAACCCATGGGCCCTATACACATCACAAGTGGGTCTCAACCCATGGGCCTTTATACATCACAATGGGATTTGATCCATGGGCCTTAGAATACATCAAAATGGGCCTAATTTCATGGGCCTTAATACATTACAATGGGCCTTAACCCATGGGCCTTATATATATTAAATGGGCCACACTAATTGGGTCGTACAATGGGCCTTAGATTCATATCAAGGTGGGCCTCAACAACGGCCCCAAATAAATCAACATGGGCCCTATACACGTACCAAGGTGGGCCCACTTGAACCATAGATCTGACTCATTTTTAGCTTAAGCTATGAAATGAGCTCACAAGTGGATGGACAGTTTGGATGCAACACATGCATTATGGTGGGGGGTCCACATAAAGGCCCACCATCATACATATATACATATATAATATATATAATATATACAATATTATATATAATATAATGTATATATACAAATATATATATACACTCACACACACGATTTAGTGTGGACAGAGTGGATAGAACACATAAATCATGGTGGGTCCCACTGTCCAATCAGTGGACAATGCGGATAAACACGTACATCATAGTGGGCTCCACCATCCGCTGGACGGTGGGAATACAACACATACATCACCGTGGACTCCATCGTCTTCCTGGACGGTGGGAGTACAACACATACATCATTATGGGCTCCCACGTGAGGCCCACCATAACATTTATTTTCCATTTAACCGATTGGTAAGGTCGTACAGACCTGGATGAAGAGGGAATACAAATTTCATCCTGATCCAAAACTTCTGTGGACCCAAAATGGGGTTTCAATGGCAGGCTTTAAATCACCACTGTTTCCTCTGATGTGGGCCACCTGAGCCTTGAATGAGGCTAATTTTTGGGTGGGGCCTGCTCCAGGTAGGGGCCCACCTAATGAACAGGTTGGATGATGAACAAACACCATGGTGGGGCCCATGGCTGGGGCTGTGGGTCCCTGCCCATTTCACGCTGACGCTAGCAGCGTCCTGCTGCTGTGCAGGCGTTGCACCCTCCTCTCTTTTCTTTTTTTTTGAAAGAAAATCATTTTTTTACGGTTTTTCGTACCTGGGGCCCGCATCAAATGAATCCACCTCAGCCAATGGATTCTACGGCCCATAACCCATCCATCAAGCCCAATATTGGGCATTTTTCGGTATGTAGAAAAATTAAAGTGAGTTTTGAATGGTGAAAATCACTGTTTTCAAAGGTGTGGCCTGCCAGAAGATTGGATCAATATCATGTTTCGGATCAACGCCTAAAATGGCCTGAGGGAGAGGATAGACGGCGTGGATGGAATACATACATCAAGGTGGGGCCTATATGAGTGGCCCTTCTCCAATGCTTGGAAAGCCAAGCTCATATTTGTGTTTTCATTCCAGCAATGTCTAGACGTTGGACGTTTTTGGGCTTAACAAGCATATTTGAGGTGGGCCCTACTTAGGTGGGCCACCACATGATGGATGGTGTGGGTACAATACATATAAGTGGGCCCCACTTTTAGATGGCTTGGGTCAATACATACCTAATGGTGGGGTCCATCCAAGCGGGCCACACAACCACATCCTGATTACATCAAACAAATGAAATAGAGAGGGAGAGAGAGATAAAGAGACACACGTGCATGGAGGGCTCCGCCACTATGAGCCCTCCCTTCCATACATCCAATCATACATCAAGCGGGTCCCATTGCATGTGGGCCCACCAAATCAAGAATCAATGGTGGAGATCCCTTCTCCACCAAAATGAAAGGTCTAGGTGACCTCATTCAATTAAGAAAGTAAACATCATGATGGGGTCCATGGAGATTGGCCCCATCATGGAGTGATCATGAGAATCAAGGTGGGCCATTGGCCACACCCAGGGTCCAAAGTGAGATCCATACCATTGATCGGTAGGCCTCACTTGGCCCATCTTAAAAATATGAAAAACTACCCTATTAAAGCACCCACCTATGATTGTCTTGGTCCGTTGGATAGCCAATCTCCTTGTGCTTCACTTTAATGGAGAGGATGAGAAATGGATGGCTAGGATGATGGGTTTTGGAGTGGGAAGTGGGCCTCACACATGCATTTTCTCTCCATGGGAAGGCTTGGACGTGAGATCTTTCTCTTGCTTGGGATGTGTTGAGAAATGAGAGAGGGAGATGAGATGTAAAGAGTGATGGAGTGATGGGAAGTGAGTGATGGGGTGATGGACATGTACTTGACATGTATGGGTGTGTAAGAGAGAGAGAGGGAGAGAGTTGACTTTAGGTAAGGGTGATGTAAGAGGGGAATGGTTGCTTGTACTTGACATGAGATGATTGATGGATGGATTGATTGATTGATTAATGTGACATATTGTAGAGATTTTTTTAGGATTTGCAACGCGCGGTGTTTTTCCTTGAACTGTTCGCGGGTCCACATCTCCCTACCAGGGTATCGGATCGGTGCACGAGTCACGGTGTTGGAACAGCGGCGACGGTGCGGTCGTAATGGTACAAGTCTCGGATTGAACAACCTCAGATATACATGATACGACTTAAGGTTGAGCGCAAACATCGATCATTGGTCGCAGGTTGCCAGAATTCGACCGGGAGGATCGCGGGAGTTGACGGAACAGTACGGACTAGGATACGGGTCTTACAGCTCTCCTCACCTAATAAAAATTTCATCCTCGAAATTTAAAACATGACACAACTAATACAGAACTCGACCAAGGAAGAAAAATCCTATGCAAACATAATCAAGCACCTAAGAGATGGGGACAATGCCTGCGAATCTCAGCCTTCTGCTCCAAAAATGCCTCATTAACACTACGACTATCCAACTAAGCCTTGAATCTTAGATTTGAAATGATCGAAACCGGAATACGATAAAGCCTCACAAGCTTGACGGTAGGGAGCTATATCAAAAAATATCCAAGTTATTCGAACTCGAGGATCTAACCGCTCTAAGTTCTTAACAATCATACAGTGAAGTGTAGCTATTAGCAGATATGTGATGTTACCCTCACGTATTCTCAAGTTATGCTCTGATACAAACTTTTTTCACATCCCAAACTCAGAAAACGGGCTCACAAAATTTTCGATCACCGAATCCGGTGCTGACAGCCTCCGTAGTGCCCCATTCTCGGATCTCGGCACTCACATGCCAGATTTCGATCCTAGGATCCTACAAGGAGGATTTTCAGTATGAATTTTTTTATTATAATGGAGCATAACCACAAGTATAACCAAGTTACAAAATAACATCACTACATATCCACTATGTAATAATTTGAATACAATGCTGAAAGGGAAATACATATATCGAAATCAAAGCTCCAGAAGACAGTTGCATGCTCCAAGCTCAACGCTGCTGCAACCTAACGCTACCTGCATGCATCTATCATGCATAAGCTTATAGAAAGCTTAGAGGGTGGTGTAAGTATGTGTAAGATAAGTGCCAAGTATACCATAAAGCTCATAAATCATACATCATCGGAATAAGTGAAAATACTGACAAGATCATGAATCATACGATATTAGAGTAAGCGAAAATATACTGGTAAGTCCATGAGTGCTATCAGTCGTACCAAAGCTATATGATGCAAAATAAAATAAGACAATAAAAGATACTAAGGATGCAATGCAATATGTAAATCCTGACGGATCATGAATACCATCAACCTTATCTAGGCCATATTAGTGCAAGAACATAGTAACCCAAAATGCTAAGTATTGTGAATGCAATGTAATATGCGGTGTGAATGAAATGACTATGCTGGAATGTGAAGTCGGGATGATAGTACGAAGTATTATAGGCTCTGAGGTCCATCATAAGAGACTTATATCCAAACCAGTCCCATACCTAAATTTGGATAGTCAGACACAATGTGGTAAACTCCTGATCTCATGTTAGTCGTGCGCCCAACCGAAATCCTGGCCATGCGAAGGTACACATAACAAATAGTTATGCACCACCAGCCCGAGTGGATAGTGAATGAATGAATGAATGGATATGGAATTCCTGCTCAATAAGTCCACATATCAGTACAGTTACTCTCTGGGGAAATCACCGGGGTCTATTACACTCCACGCCGACTGCCTCCTCCCTAGCTGCACAGCCCAGCGAGTAGAATAGACCTCACTATTCGCCTGACTAGTAGTCTGCTAATACCTACCCGGCTCGTCGATATCGGATCAAGGGGGCATCTATTTAGGCATAAAATAAAGAGAAGAGATAAAAAATGAAGGAAAACTGTCATTGTACGGAAAATGACTGCTATTGTGCAGAAAACGTAATCATTGTGCGGAAAAGACTATTGTACGATGTAATTGGGGCGCACAGCAATTTTCGCACAATAGGGGTGCACAATGATTTTCGCACAAACAGTAGTGCACAATGATTTCTGCACTGCAGTGAGTGCACAGCAAGTTCCGCACAATGGGGAGTGCGCGAAGCCTACATGGCATACTCACACTTGTTAGAGGGTTATAAATACCCCCCGACCCCTCCAGTGGGGTCATGAGCTACCAATCACAGCGAGAGAGAGGAGATTGCAGAGGAAAGGTAAAGTCCGCAACCATTGTGTGGAAGAGGCATTGTGCGGCGCACAATACTGTTTGCGCACAATCAGCACCTGCGCACAACAAGTATCTGCGCACAAAAAGGGCTGGCGCACAATGGGCACCAGCGCATAATAAGGGCTGGCGCGCAATGAGCACTAGTGCACAACAGCTTTTGTCTATGCATAACTCCAGTACACAATAGCTTCCGTTTGCACGCAATGACTTTCAAAAGTGCACAATGACTTCTAAGATAGTGTTCAATATTATGTTTAATGTTTCATACAGTTGTACATAATATGAATGCTGAATCTTTGTTGTATGTTATTATTCATAAATGTTCTATTAGGAATCAAAGGAGAAAGAGATGTGAAGAACTTAGAATAAATAAAGTGATTATCTTCATTGTTAGCCTTTGGTGATTTGTTTAAATGAATGAAATATTTCCCAAACAAAATACTTTTGTTTCTTGTTCAAAACAGGTGTTTTTGTAATTGTGTAAGCCCCTCTAAAGACGCAATTGTGAAGGTTTTAAAGTGAACCTTGGAAAATTTTTTTCATAGTGAAAGCCAATATCCCGTGGGTGTGGATATTGGGAGTGGAGTAGTTATGAGGCTATTTTTCAAACAGTTGGTGTACACACAAACAAACCACTATAATTCCTAGAGTTGTGGTGGACGATTGGATTTGTTTATGTGTGTGCATGTTGTAATTACTTTATGCACTTGTGGTGAATGGTGTAATTTACTTTATGCATTTGTAGTGAATGTTGTAATTTTCTTTATGCATTTGTGGTGAATGTTGTAATAACTTAGTTTATTTCCTTTGCCTCTTTATTAGGTTGGGTTTTTGATACTTACAAACTTTCTAATAAGGTTGTCTTACTATAAGCCTTTACTTTTTAGTGATAGGTTGTCCTTAGAACTAAGTTTGTATCAACCTCTCAAGACTAGTGCATTTGAGGTTACTATTTACTTGTGCTATTTTATTATTTGATTGCGCTATATATCTTTTTATTCCGCATTTATTTTTTAATTTAGCATAGTCCTATTTACCCTCCCCCCTCTAGGATGTTAAGCTCGGCCTTTTCAAGTGGTATCAGAGCCTAATAGATCCTTTTTATTATTTGGATTCATTTCCTGAGCTAACTGATCTGAGTTTAAAAGAATTCAAATTTTAATAGTTTCTTAATTACTAGGCCTCCACCTTTTGATGACTCCAATTATGCCTATTAGAAAGCCAAAATAAGGATCTTTTTAAGGTCCTTAAATGAGAGCGTGTGGCAAGCCACAGTGACTAGATGAAACCCACCCACAACTGAAGTTCTAGGCATTGATGGAACTAAATCTGTTAAAGTTATACTTTATTTTTCATGGACCACACTTCAGAAAAATGTGAGTAGTGCCAATGCAAATGCTTTAAATGTAATCACTTGCGCACTATCACCAGATGAATTCAAAAGAATTATATATTGTGATACTGTAAAAGTAAGCATGAGACATTCTAGAAATGACACACAGGGGTACAACTATTGTTAAGAAATCTAAACTTTAAATCCTTACCACTCGGTTTGAGGAGATACATATGGAAGAAAGTGAAACTTTCATAGACTTTTATACTGAGTTAAATGACATAGTCAACTCTATGTGGGGTCTTGGTGATAGTATCTTAGAAAGTAAAGTTTGTGTAAAGATATTGCGCTCATTACCTGATAGGTTCAATTCTAAGGTCACTGCCATTTAAGAACTTAGTGATACGGATAATATAAGGGTTGAAGAGCTTGTTGGTTCTTTACAAACGTATGAGTTTGTCACGCCCCAAACTTGGAAACCGGGCTCACGAAATTTTCGATTGCCGAATCCGGCGCCGACAGCCTCCGTAGAACCCCATTCTCGGCTCCCAGCTCCCATTCACCAGGTTCCGATCCTGGGATGCTACTAGGAGGATTTTCAACGTCAGTTTGATTCGTAATAAGCATAACCAAAGGCATAACCCACAAACAACAACCAAGAATTCCATTACATTTCCATTATGATCAAAAACTTTACAAGTAAAATGAGCATAAAGGGAAATACAATGATGATAAACAAAAACTCCGGAGTAATCTGCCACGTGCTCAAGCCTCAGCGCTGCTGCGATCCAACGTCACCTGCACGCAACGGTCGTGCATAAGCTTATAGAAGGCTTAGAGGGTGGTGAAAGTGTGTGCACAAGGTAGTAATATAATCATGCAATATCAGAGTAATGAGGAATATGCAGATAGATCCATAAATATCATGAGTCGTACCAAGGCTATGCGATGCAAGATGCAAGTCAAGCATACAATCCTTATCTAAGTCCACATGTCAATACAGCTCAACTTTGGGATATCACTGGGGTCTAGTACACTCTAAATCAGATCGCCGCCACATCGCGCGCAATAAGGTAAGTGGAAGAGACCTCACTATCCGTCTGCTAATATCGGGCTCGACTCGTCGATAGCGGACCCATTCCTTGAGCTGGTCAGACTCAGCCTAGCATTGCCCCCTACACTCGAGCGGGTAAGGCTGCACCCCCTTCCAACCAACCATGACACAGTGGAGAGGGTAACCATCTGGTATTCGACACTCAACGCTCATCTACCTACTAGGTCTAGACGTTGGAGCAACCTCTTGGTACCATAAGGGTTTAGGGACTTTCATCCAGGGATATCTATAGCACCCCATGTAGAATAAGATTTTCGGTATCTAATACTGCTAACCACGATACGCCTGTGGAGGCTACAGCCCCGATGTCGCTAGGGCATACGGTAATCATGTCATACAATGCGAAATGCATGAATCACACTATCCAATCATGCATCAAATCCTGCGCGTATCGTACCCTCATGTAGGGCAACACCTCCTAATCGGGATCCCATAAATAATCTACCCGAAGACATATGCTATGATCAGTAATTCTCATATCAAGCATACATATGATGCGCATGATCATGAGTCATGAAACTATACTAAACATGTTATAATGAGATGAACTATCCTTACAACGCAGATGGGCCTGGACTACCTATACACAATAAGTACGGGCCTAATAATGGGTCCTAAGGAGAGTCGTAATGTGGACATCTAACTAGCATTACACTCGCAATGTGGACGTCAAACCAACATTGCTCCCAAGGTATAGTCCGTAGAGAATATCCTTATATAAATCAGGTTGGGATCATGCATTGCAATGGACCTTAGGTACATCCCATTGGGCCTTAAATATATCAAATGGGCCATATACTATGGGCCTTATATTCATTAAGTGGGCCACATCCATGGGCCGCACCAATGGGCCTTAAGTGCATTGCAACGGGTCATAACCCGTGGGCCTTAGAATGCATCAATGGTTTTCGACCCATGGGCCTTATACATATCAAATGGGCCTACTCCCATGGGCTTTAAAATACATCAAATGGGCCTAACCCATAGGCCTTTTACTATCGAATGGGCCTAACCCATAGGCCTTAAATAAATTAAATGGGCCTAACCCATAGGCCTTTCACAAATTAAATGGACATAAACCCATAGGCCTTTAAAATGATCTCTCCAAGTGGATGGACGGTTTGGACTCAACACATGTTTCACGGTGGGGGGTCCACATGAGTCAAAGATCTGACTCATTTTCTAGCTCATGAAAATTGTGATGAGCCTTAAAATGGGTGGACGGACTAAATGCAACACATGCATCATGGTGGGTCCCGCTGTCAATAGACAGCATGAATAGAACACATGCATCAGCGGCTCCACCATCCACTGGACGGTGGAGGCAACACAAACAACATGGTGGGTACCATCGTCCGCCTGGACGGTGGACGTAATACACATACATCACTGTGGGTTCCCATGTGGGGCCCACCAAAATGTTCAGATGCCATCTAACCCATTGATAAGGTCACGCAGACCTGGTTGAAGGGGAAATATAAATTTCAGCTTGATTCAAAACCCCTGTGGGCCCAAAAGAAGCTTTCAATGGTAGATATACAATTTCACTGTTTCCTATGATGTGGGCCACCTGAGCGTTGGATCAGGCTGAGACTTGGAGGGGACCTGCCTGAGAAGGGGGGCCCACCTCATGAATGGCATGGATTTCCACATGCATCATGGTGGGGCCCACGGCAGCAGCCGTGGGAGGCTGCTGGTCCGTCCGTCCGCCCATGTACAGGCAACGCCTGCTGCCTTCTGAAGGTGGCAGCGCTGCTACCACCTTTTTTTTTTTTTTTTCTTTTTGTTTTAAAAAAATCACATGTGGGGCCCACTGATAGGAAATCCACTCCACCCACTAGATGCTAGGTCCCAAACATGCCATACAAATCCAATTTTTGGCATTGATTTGGCGTGTAGAAACCACAAGATGGGCCTTAATAGCCTTTAAAGGGTATAAATACCGTTTTCTATGGTATGGCCCGCTTGATCATCGGATTGACCTCTATCTTTGGCTCAACGCCTGAAACAAACTTGCAAACGGAATAGACGGCGTGGATTGAATACATTCATCAAGGTGGGGCCTAGGTGAGTGGGTCACCCAAAAGCTTGAAAACAAGCTTATATTTGTTTTTCACTTGACGTCCAGTGTCCCTGGACGCTGGACTATTGGACTAATTCAAGTGGGCTGCCCTCGTGGGCTCCAAATAGTGAGTGATGTGGGCCACCAAATGATGGGTGGGGTACATGAGACCCACATCAAGGTGAGGTCCCTTTGGATGAGTGGTTGAGATGTCCCACAACCCATCAAGTGGGCCACAAAATCGTATTACCAAATGAAAGAAGAATGAAATAAAAAGAGAGAGAGAGAGAGATTAGAGAGTGGCACACACGTGTAATGGAGGGACCTCGGCACTATGGGCCCTCCCTTGAACCGATCATACATCAACTGTATCCCTTACACCTGGAACCACCAAGATCGAAAATCAACGGTGGAGATCCTCTCTCCACCAAAATGGACGGTTTAGATGACCTTTCTTTACAATGAATAAACATCATGATGGGGTCCATGGAGAATGGCCCCATCATGGAATGATCATGATGATCTTAGTGGGCCATTGGCCTCATTTTAGGGTCCCAAGTGAGATCCAAACCATTGATCGGTTGGCCTCACTTGGCCCATCTCAAAAACAAAAAAAAAACTACATTATCAAGCACCCACCGTCCGATCTTCTTTCTCCTATAGGTTCCTTAGCACCTTAGCTTGGATTTCAATGGAGGAGATGAGAAATGGAGGGTTGAGATGGGAGATGGTGGGGTAGGAGAGTGGGCCACACTTGGAGCTTGGGAATGTTTGGAGAAATCCTCATACGTATGGAGCTTGCTTGAGTTTTTTTTGAGTTTGAAATGAGAAAGAGAAAGAGAGAGTTGTAAAGGGAGAGAGAGTGATGGATGGATGGATGAATGATGGTTGTGTAAGAAAGTCTTGACTTTTGTGGCCTTTTGTGTAAGAAAGGCATGAGAGGTGTAAGAGATCCTTGACTTTTGAGGCCTTTTGTGTAAGAGAGGTATGGGCTTTGTAAGAAAAGCTTGACTTTTGTGGTTGCTTGGGAATGGGTGAAAGGTGATGTGTACTTGACATGTACTTGACATGTGATGGATTGATTGATTGATGGATTGATGGGATTGATGTGACATCTTGTAGAGATTCTCTTAGGTTTCGCAACGCGCGGCGTTTCCTCGCACCGAACGTCGGCCTACAACTCTCGACCAGGGTATCGCCTCGGCGCGCGAGTCGCGGCATCGGAACCGCAGCGACGGTGCGGTCGCTATGGTACAGAACTCGGGTTGAGTCGAAACAGGTTGACGTCATATGAATCAGGGTCGTGCGTTAATATCGGTTAAGGGTCGAAGGTTGTCGGAATTCAACCGGTAAGACCGCGGAAGTCTACGGAACGGTACGGACTAAGATCGGGTCTTACAAAGTTAAATTTTAAGGCTCCTAAAGGTAAGTCCATAGCCCTTAAGTCTTCTAAAAATATTTCTCATGATAAAGCTAGTAATTCTAATTGTGAAAATTCTAAAGATGATATGACACTATTAGCCAAGAAGTTTTATAAAATTTTTAAAAGCAAAAAGAGGGTAGATTTTCAAAAACCTTCTGAAAAGAAAAGAACTAGATCTAAAAATTGAAAATCTATTAAAGACAGCTAATGTTTCAACTGCCATGAATACGGACATCTGACAAACAAATGTCCAAAAAGGGATAAACCTAAGAAGAAAGGTATGTTGGCCACATGGGATGAGTCAACTTGCTCTGAAGCTTCTTCTGAGTCTGATGATTCTGAACCCGAGTCTACGAATGAGGTCAAGGCCTTAATGACTCCAGCCAGAGTCACTTTCTCAGACAATTGTAATCCAACTTATAATGAAAATCTAAGAAGTAACCCTGAAAATAATGATGATTTATAAGATGCTTATAATGCCCTATACAGGGAAAGTTGTAAGATAGCTGTAAAATTAAAACTTCAAAAAGAAAAGTTTATAAAGTTAAAAGAAGATTTTGATAACTTAGTTTTAGAAAAATCACATTTTTCTAATTATTTTAAAAAAGCTAAGTATAATTTAGATTTCAAAACATCCCAAGTTGAAAATCTTAAATCAAAAAATTAAAAACTAAAACTAGAAGTCTCTTCTCTCTTGAGTTTGAAGGATACTTGGAGGTATGCCTAGGGTGATCCTAAACTAAACAGACTGTCAACTGGATTAAGAAAATGTGGTGATAGATCTAGTCTGGGCTATGATAAGAATACACCTCCTAAAAGTAAGTCCACTCCACCTAAGTTTGTTAAAGAGGAGTCCTCTAATTCAAAAGAGAAAAGTCTAAATCAAAATAGTTTAAAAAATCCTAAAAATTTTCAAGCTATGAAGCATAAAAGCAACCATATCAATTATAGAAATCAAAATCATAACCCCTTAGCTGAGAAAATTATAGATTTACTTAAGGATCTTCTAAAATCTAACTCGAATGATAGAATATATAACAACTTCAAGAGTAGAAAAACCAACTATGCTCCAAAACCCAAAACAGTAATGAAATAGGTCCCTAAAGTTGTTTGTCTGGTTGCCCACACCGCTTTCAAGGCTTCAAGTCAATCAAAGTGGTACTTAGACAGTGATTGTTCTATACGCATGACAAGTGACAAAGATTTATTCACCAATCTAAAATATGTGACTGATGGCTCAGTCACATTTGGTGATGGTAGCAACTACAAAATTATTGGCCAAGGTATGGTTCAACTATGTAATCTTCCTCCATTTGAGAATGTTTTGTTAGTAGAAGGCCTTAAGTATAATCTCTTAAGCATTTCTAAAATTTGTGATAATAAACATAGCATCAAATTCACCAACCAAGGATGTGAGATTTCTAATGAGAATGGTTCTGTGCTATTAACTGGTTGCAGAATTTCTGAGAACTGCTATATAGTTAGTGATTCAAGCTCGTCTAAGTTATCATGTTACATGGTCCCAACTAAGGAGACCGAACTATGACATAAACGCCTAGGACATGTACACTACCATAATCTTTATAGATTGAGTAAAGGTGAAGTAATAAGAGGTCTACCCAAGTTAAAGAAAATAAATAAAATTTATGGCGAATGTCAGATTCGAAAACAAACTATGAGTACTCACAAGAAAGTGAGCTCTAGTGCCACATCCAAACCCCTTGAACTTCTCCACATGGATCTCGTTGGACCTACTAGAACAGAGATTGAGGCGGTAAGAAATATATTATGGTAATAGTAGATGACTTTACTAGGTATACATGGATAGTTTTCTTGAGAGAGAAATCTAAAACTCTTGATGAAGTGAAAAGGGTACTTAAGCGTATCCAAACTGAGAAGGAATCACATGTCTCTAAAATCTGTAGTAATAATGGTTATAAATTTGATAATAGCAATTTTGAGAAGTTATGTAGTGATCATGGTATATTGCATAATTTTTTTACTCCTGAGATACCTCAACAGAATGGGGTTGTTGAAAGAAAAAAATCGTGTGCTTCAAGAAATAACTAATGTAATGTTAAACAACATGAAGCTTTCTAAAAATCTTTGGGTTGAAGCAGTGAACACGACTTGATATATTATTAACCGTATTTATACTAGAAAATCAAATAATAAAACTGCATATGAACTGTGGTTCGATAAGAAGCCAACAGTTAAATACTTTCTACTTGATAGGGAAAATTTGAAAAAATTCGACACTAAAAGTGATAAGGGTATTTTCCTAGGATATGCGCTAAATAGTCGAGCATATTGTGTTCTCAATAAGAGGACTGGTGTAATTTAGGAGTCCATTAATGTGGTTATAAATGATCACCTAAATACACTTGTCTCAAGTTTAGAAGATGATGAAGCCTCTTTATTTGGTAAACCAGATTCTTCATTTAGTCAAAATGACACTGAACTGCGGTCAGTTAAAGACCATTCAACTGATCAAATTCTTAGGAACCCTCTTGCCGATGTGTGCACTTGTAGACAATTAGAAAATATTTGCAATTATGTGTGCTTCACATCCCAAATTGAACTGGCCAACGTAAAAGAAGCGCTTGCTGATGAAAACTGGATAGTAGCTATACAAGATGAACTTAATCAATTTGTAAGGAATGATGTATGGTACTTAGTTCCTAGACCTAATGATAAACATATTATTGGAACTAAATGGATCTTTAAAAATAAGTCTGATGAATTTGGTAACAGTATAAGAAACAAGGCTAGATTAGTTATACAAGGGTACACTCAGATAGAAGGCATCGATTATGATAAAACCTGTGCCCCAGTAACTTGTCTTGAATCTATCAGACTGTTCATATCCATTGCTTGTTACAAAAATTTCAAAATTTCTCAAATGGATGCCAAGAGTGCTTTTTTGAACGGTGATCTACATGAGGAAGTATATGTAGAACAACCTACTGGTTTTGAAGACTCTAAACATACTGATCATGTTTATCACCTGAAAAAGGCACTCTATGGATTAAAACAAGCTCCTGGGGCATGGTACGAGAAATTGACTAAGTTTCTACTAAGTCATAACTTTGTAATGGGAAGTGTTGATAAGACACTGTTTGTAAAGAAACACAATGATCACATACTGATAGTACAGATATATGTTGATGACATTATCTATGGATCTACTAACATGTCTGTTGAGTTTGCAGATTTGATGACGTCCAAGTTTGAAATGAGAAGGGTTGGAGAACTAAATTATTTTTTTAGGTTTGCAAGTAAAACAGCTTGTAGACAGGATCTTTATTTCTCAAACCACGTATACTCTAAACTTGGTGAAAAAGTTTGGATTTGAGAGCGGTAAAATTTTTGATACTCCTATAAGTATGATAATTAAGCTCTCTAAGGATTCAACAGGTAAAAGTGTAGATCCTAAGTTGTATCGCAGTATGATAGGTAGTTTATTATATTTAACTGCGAGCCAACCTGATATTGCATTCAGTGTAGGAGTATATGCTAGATATCAATCTGACCCTAAAGAATCTCACCTGATTGCTGTTAAGTGCATTTTGAGATTTGTTGCAAGTACGACCAATCTTGGTCTTTGGTATCCCCATGATACTAATGTTCAATTAGCCGGTTATACGGATGCTGATTGGGTTGGTAATATTGATGATGCAAGTCGACCAGTGGTGGATGTTTTTATGTCGGGAACTATCTTGTTTCATGGCATAGTAAGAGACAGAGTTCCGTATTGCTTTCCACAGCTGAGGCTGAGTATATTGCAGCCGGTAATGCATGCACTCAGCTTGTGTGGATGAAGAGGATATTAAATGATTATGGATTTGCGCAAGATTTTATGGTTCTATATTGTAATAATTCTAGTGCAATTAACATTTCTAAAAATCCAATCCAGCATTCACAAACTAAGCATATTGACATTAGATATCATTACATTACCAAAAAATCGAGCAAAGGCTACGGACAAAAACCGTAGCCATAGACCTATGGCTACGATTTTTGTCCGTAGCTTGACCGTTGCCATAGGTGCCATAACAATAGGTCTTGAACCTATGGCTACGGATTTAATCCGTAGCTATAGGGTGCAATAGCTACAGATATAATCCGTAACAATTATATCTGTAACGAAAACTTCAGACAGCTACAAATATTATTTTTAGCTAAAAGTTCGTTGCAATATGCCTAAATTAAAAAGGCTACACCTGTCAGATTAATGGCTACGGATATTATTTATAGCTAAATTCCATAGCAATATGCCTAAATTGAAAAGGCTGTCAAATTAATGGCTGTGGATATTATTTGTAGCTTAAAGTTCGTAGCAATATGCTTAAATTGAAAAGGCTACACCTGTTAGATTAATGGCTACGGTCAATATCCGTAGCTATTTTGTACATTACAAAATTATATATAATCATTTGTTCATTCGATTACCACCTGTATAATCATTCATTCATTTAATTACAATCACTCATTCATTCATTCAATTATAATCAAATTACAATCATTCATTCAATCAATTACAATTACAATCCAATTCATTCAATAATTACAATTACAATTACAATAATGCTGAAAATACAAATCTTTGGCTTCATTAGAGAAATGTGCTTGAATTCACCCTGAAATTTCAACAGCTTCGTATATTCCATCATCCTACAAACAATCATATCATACATAAATTAGAATGCCCATTGGGAAAAAGAAAGACAAAGTGAAAGAAGTGCATCATGTATAACAACTTTTTTTTTTCTTAATGAATTAAAAAAAAAACTCAAAGAGGAATGAAATTGACACAAAAGAAATGGTCTCACCATATGATTATAGGTTTTGGTTTTGGTTTTGGTTATAGGTTTATGTTAAGGTTTAGGTTAAGGTTAAGCTATAGGTTATAATTAAGTTTAGGTTATAGGTTATAAGTTTTGGTTTAGGTTAAGGTTATAGGTTTAGGTTTAAGTTATAGGTTATAGCCTTTGGGAACTTGATTATAGGTTAAGGTTTAGGTTTAGGAAATTGGGTTCGGGTTCGGGATCGGGTTTAGATTTGAGTTTTCAAGTTTAGGTTTAGGTTAAGGAGTTGAGATTAAGATTAGGTGTAAGTTTGAGTTTAAGGATTTAAGAATACATTTAGGTTTTAAGTTTACATTTAGGTTAAAGGTTTAGGGAAAGGTTATAGGTTTAGGTTTAGGTTTAGGTTACAGGTTATAGGTTATAGCTTTAGGGAATTGAGAATGGGTTATGGTTTAGGTTTAGGAAATCAGGTTAAAGTTCAGGATTAGGTTTAAGTTTGGGTTTTTAAGTTTAGGTTTAGGTTTAGGTTAGGGAGTTGAGATTAGGATTAGGTGTAGGTTTCACTTTAGGAAATTGAGTTTAGGTTATAGGTTTAGGGAAAGGTTAGGTTTAGGTTATAGGTTTTGGGATTTAGGAATAGTTTTAGGTTATAAGTATAGGTTTAGGTTAGGTTACATAGGTTAAGGTATAAGGATAGGTTATAGGTTTTGGGATTTGAGAATGGGTTCGAGTTTAGGTTATAGATTTTGGTTTTGGTTTAGGTTATAGGTTTTGGGATTTGAGAATGGGTTCGGGTTTAGGTTATAAGTTTTTGGATTTGAGAATGGGTTATGGTTTAGGTTTAGGAAATCGGGTTCAGGTTCGGGATTGGATTTGAGTTTGGGTTTTCAAGTTTAGGTTTATGTTTAGGTTAGGGAGTTGAGATTAGGATTAGGTGTAGGTTTAACTTTAGGGAATTGAGTTTAAGTCTAGGTTTAGGGAAAGGTTAGGTTTAGGTTATAGGTTTTGGGATTTGGAAATAGTTTTAGGTTATAAGTATAGGTTTAGGTTAGGTTATAGGTTAAGGTTTAGGGATAGGTTATAGGTTTTGGGATTTGAGAATGGGTTTGGGTTTAGGTCATAGATTTTGGTATTGGTTTAGGTTATAGGTTTTGGAATTTGAGAATGGGTTCGGGTTTAGGTTATAAGTTTTGGTTTTGGTTTTGGTTTAGGTTATAGGTTATAGGTTTAGGTTAAGGTTTAGGTTTAGGTTATTGGTCATAGGTTTTGGGATTTGAGAATGGGTTCAGGTTTAGGTTATAGGTTTTGGTTTTAGTTATAGGTTATGGGTTTTGGGATTTGAGAATGGGTTCGGGTTTAGGTTATAGGTTTTGGTTTAGATTATATATTTTTGGATTTGAGAATGGGTTATGGTTTAGGTTTAGGAAATCAGGTTCAGGTTCGGGATTGGGTTTAAGTTTAAGTTTAGGTTTAGGTTTAGATTAGGGAGTTGAGATTAGGATTAGGTCTAGGTTTCGCTTTAGGGAATTGACTTTAGGTTATAGGTTTAGGGAAAGGTTAGGTTTAGGTTATAGGTTTTGGGATTTGGGAATAGTTTTAGGTTATAAGTATAGGTTTAGGTTAGGTTATAGGTTAAGGTTTAGGGATAGGTTATAGGTTTTGGGATTTGAGAATGGGTTCGGGTTTAGGTTATAGGTTTTGGTTTTGGTTTAGGTTATAGGTTATAGGTTTAGGATAAGGTTTAGGTTTAGGTTTAGGTTTAGGTTTAGGTTATAGGTTTTGGGATTTGGGAATAGTTTTAGGTTATAAGTATAGGTTTAGGTTAGGTTATAGGTTAAAGTTTAGGGATTTGAGTTTAGGTTTAATCTAAGGTTTAGGTCTAGGTTTAGGTTTAGGGAATTGAGTTTAGGTTATAGGTTTAGGATAAGGTTTAGGTTTAGGTTTGGGTTATAGGTTTTAGAATTTGATAATGGGTTCGGGTTTAGGTTATAGGTTTTGGTTTCGGTTTAGGTTATAGGTTTTAGGATTTGAGAATGGGTTCGGGTTTAGGTTATAGGTTTTGGTTTTGGTTTAGGTTATAGGTTTTGGTTAAGGTTATAGGTTATAAGTTTACGTTTAGGTTTAGGTTAAGGTTAGGTTTAGGTTATTGGTTCTGGGATTTGGGAATAGTTTTAGGTTATAAGTATAGGCTTAGGTTAGGTTATATGTTTTGGGATTTGAGAATGGGCTAGAGTTTAGGTTATAGGTTTTGGTTTTAGTTTTGGTTTTGGTTTAGTTTAAAGGTTTTGGGATTTGAGAATGGGTTCGAGTTTAGGTTATAAGTTTTGGTTTTGGTTTAGGTTATAGGTTATAGGTTTAGGATAAGGTTTAGGTTTAGGTTATAGGTTTTAAGATTTGAGAATGGGTTCGGGTTTAGGTTATAGGTTTTGGTTTTGGTTTAGGTTATAGGTTTTGGGATTTGAGAATGGGTTCGGGTTTAGGTTATAGGTTTTGGTTTTAGTTTAGGTTATATGTTTTGGTTAAGGTTATAGGTTATAGGTTTAGGTTTAGGTTAAGGTTAGGTTTAGGTTATTGGTTTTAGGATTTGGGAATAGTTTTAGGTTATAAGTATAGGTTTAGGTTAGGTTATAATTTTTGAGATTTGAGAATAGTCTCGGGTTTAGGTTATAGATTTTGGTTTTGGTTTAGGTTAAAAGTTTTGGAATTTGAGAATGGGTTCGGGTTTAGGTTATAGGTTTTGGTTTTGGTTTAGGTTATAGGTTATAGGTTTAGGATAAGGTTTAGGTTTAGGTTATAGGTTATAGGTTTTGGGATTTGAGAATGGGTTCGGGTTTAGGTTATAGGTTTTGATTTTGGTTTAGGTTATAGGTTATAGGTTTAGGAAAAGGTTTAGGTTTAGGTTATAGGTTTTAGGATTTGAGAATGGGTTCGGGTTTAGGTTACAGGCTTTGGTTTTGGGTTAGCTTATAGGTTTTGGGATTTGAGAATGGGCTCAGGTTTAGGTTATAGGTTTTGGTTTTGGTTTAAGTCATAGGTCTTGGGATTTGGGAATGGGTTCGGGTTTAGGTTATAGGTTTTGGTTTTGGTTTAGGTTATAGGTTATAGGTTATAGGTTATAGGTTTAGGATAAGGTTTAGGTTTAGGTTATAGGTTTTAGGATTTGAGAATGGGTTCGGGTTTAGGTTATAGGTTTTGGTTTTGGTTTAAGTTATAGGTTTTGGTTAAGGTTATAGGTTATAGGTTTAGGTTTAGGTTAAGGTTAGGTTTAGGTTATTGGTTTTGGGATTTGGGAATAGTTTTAGGTTATAAGTATAGGTTTAGGTTAGGTTATAGGTTTTGGGATTTGAGAATGGGCTCGGGTTTAGGTTATAGGTTTTGGTTTTGGTTTTAGTTTTGGTTTAGGTTAAAGGTTTTGAGATTTGAGAATGGGTTCGGGTTTAGGTTATAAGTTTTGGTTTTGGTTTAGGTTATAGGTTTTGGTTTAGGTTATAGGTTATAGGTTTAGGATAAGGTTTAGGTTTAAGTTATAGGTTTTAGGATTTGAGAATGGGTTCGGGTTTAAATTATAGGTTTTGGTTTCGGTTTAGGTTATAGGTTTTGGGATTTGAGAATAGGTTCAGGTTTAGGTTATAGGTTTTGGTTTTGGTTTAAGTTATAGGTTTTGGTTAATGTTATAGGTTATATGTTTAGGATAAGGTTTAGGTTTAGGTTTAGTTTATAGGTTTTGGGATTTGGAAATAGTTTTAAGTTATAAGTATAGGTTTAGGTTCGGTTATAGGTTAAGGTTTAGGGATTTGAGTTTAGGTTTAGGCTAAGGTATAACCTTAACCTAAACCCGAACCCATTCTCAAATCCCAAAACCAATAACCTAAACCGAAACCAAAACCTATAACCTAAACCCGAACCCATTCTCAAATCCTAAAACCTATAACCTAAACCTAAACCTAAACCTTATCCTAAACCTATAACCTATAACCTAAACTCAATTCCCTAAACCTAAACCTAGACCTATAGGTTATAGGTTTCGGTTAAGGTTTTAGGTTATAGGTTTAGGTTTAGGTTAAGGTTAGGTTTAGGTTATAGGTTTTGGGATTTGGGAATAGTTTTAGGTTATAAGTATAGGTTTAGGTTAGGTTATAGGTTAAGGTTTAGGGATTTGAGTTTAGGTTTAGGCTAAGGTTTAGGTGTAGGGAATTGAGTTTAGGTTATAGGTTTAGGAAAAGGTTAGGTTTAGGTTATAGGTTTTGGGATTTGAGAATAGTTTTAGGTTATAAGTATAGGTTTAGGTTAGGTTATAGGTTTTGGAAATTGATAATGGGTTCGGGTTTAGGTTATAGGTATTGGTTTTGGTTTAGGTTATAGGTTTTGGTTATGGTTATAGGTTATAGGTTTAGGTTTAGGTTAAGGTTAGGTTTAAGTTATTGGTTTTGGGATTTGAGAATAGTTTTAGGTTATAAGTATAGGTTTAGGTTAGGTTATAGGTTTTAAGATTTGAGAATGTTCAGGTTTAGGTTATAGGTTTTGGTTTTGGTTTAGGTTATAGGTTTTTGGATTTGAGAATGGGTTCAGGTTTAGGTTAAGGATGTGGTACTTGCAAATACAAATATAAACACGGCCTGTCCAAATGGCCAGGCCCTTCTAATGCCGTCCAAGGAAATGGACAGCTTCATCATGGTCATAACAGCAGTTCTCACCTTCCAGAGACCCCCACTCTTCCGGATAGCTCCGACACACATCCGGGTCTGCTCCATTAATTTCGAGCAAATACATAAACACGGTCTGTCCAAATGGCCAGTCCCCTCCAATGCCGTCCATAGGAAATGGACAGCTTCATCATGGTCATAACAGCGGTTCCCACTTTGCAGGGAGCCCCACTCTTCCGAATAGCTCTGACGCACATCCCGGTTTGCTCCATCAATTTCGAGTAAATACATAAACACGGCCTGTCCAAATGGCCAGACCACTCCAATCATGTGCATTCTTGAGTCAAGAGACGTACCAGATGCTTGAATCTGAAATATGCATAAAATGACATTGGGAATTGCTTTTCAAAACCGCAGACTGTTTTCTTTTGAAACTCGTTCATCTCACCTGAAAATCTGTCACATATTGAATAACTATAACTACAATGATAACTACACATGTGCATTCTTGACAAGAGATGTGTCAGATGCTTGAATCTGAAATATGTAGCTCCAATCCTCCCACATGTAATGTCCACTTGAAAGAATGCGCATAACCGTCATGCTTGAGTAATCAATACAGGAATTTACAAGTAAAACCATAAAACCAGAGTAAAACCATAAAACCAGATAAATGAAACCCATGTTATAAGTGCTTTGGTTATTCTAATTTACATTCTCATCTCAAAGTATCATTGTTTATGGGTGAAGTGTGGTATAAACAATTTTATGAAAACACCTCCAAATACTGCACTACGCTGGTGCAATCAGATGCACTGTCTAACTGAATTGCAATTACAATTCATATCTGTTGAGCCCATTCTAAAATTTAGAAGGCAAACACACATATACAAAAAAAAAAGAATAAAAAAAAAGACAATGAGATCTCAGATGAGGCTTTACCAGAAGTGGAAATGACAACTCCATCAGAAGAGCTCCCACAAGATAGAGAGATTATTCAAGTTGCAGGGAAAAAAAAAGTCTTGGCACAGAATGAAGACAACATATATGCAACGAAATTTTTTATTTTTACCTCCCCTGCATAATGAGAAATAGTAAAATCAGTACGGGAAAGCTTTGGTTTGATAAATTGCCTGTTACTTTTGAATGTCTGGTACAACTTCTGAGCAAAGGTTTCATGTGTGGATTTAGGAAACATGTTGCATGACACATGGAGACAAACATGAAAATGTTTTCCTGTTCGTTTATGAAAATGAAAAAAGAAAAGGACAAAAAAAAAAATTCCTTTTAGAACCCAAAACCAATATCATCCTAGCAGTAGCTTAACCGATGATGAGACCAGCTGAAATGCTATGCTAGCAACATACTAGGCTTCATCTAAAAGTGAAATAATCCCTCCAGGGTTCTGCGAAAAAAAAAAAGAAGAAAAAAGACAGGTCATACTGACGAAAAATGTATATTCAACATGAATCACACACATGCAAGGAAAATTAACCCATCGCTCGTATAAAGCCAACCAAAAACAGCTTCACATTTCACATTTATGGAAGAAGAAAGAAAACATGCAGCAATATGAGTTAAATTTACATATGATACGAGGTATCTAGCATATCAATCTTGGCAAATTGCAACAAGTACATACATGACCATTGTGTAAAAGATGAAGAGAAAATTGTTTAAGAAGAAGCACACATGAAACTTAAAATGCAAGTTAAGAAGAAGAACAAGACAAAGTCAACCTCAGCAAATTGGAATTCAAGATGAAGAAGAAGTTAATGTTAGAAAATTGAAATATGCATACGGCTATAGATGATATTGAAAGATGCATTATTATATGACTACTACATATACAAAAGATGAAGAGAACTGATTGGCTAGAAATGCATGTGAAATTTAAAATACAAGTGAAGCAGAAGAAGACTTTGGATTTCATCGATCAAATTGATGTTTTGCATGTCAACTAGTGTCATACTTCAGTTCCGTACCATTTGTTGTTTCATTTTTTCCAAGTGGAACTTGGCAAATGCTGAAGAAGAAAGAAAACATAGGATTTCATTAAATAAATCTTTCCTTGTGAGCTGTTGCCTCAGTGGCAAACCTCAACATGGTCGAATCCCTTGAAGTCACCCTCTTCATTTGATGCAAATCGGACATCAACAACTTCACCAGCACCTTTGAAGAATTCCTCTCTGCCGGTGAACAAAGGAAGCAAATTATCTCATTTTATCAAATGTAGCCATCTTATTTCCCATATACATTGAGAAATTAAAATCTTGTCACAAGAGTGGTTCTCTGTTATTAAATGATATTTACACATCAGCTCTTTCATAAGGACTTGTGATCAAGAGAAGGAAGGACCAATGTTGCATTCATTATCTTTGCTATTGCAACCATATCCCATATCTGCACAATTAAATCCCAAATCTATTGTAAGTGTAGATCTGCAAGCTAAATCTTAATAGTGCCATAATAACAAACACAAAACCATCAATTCAAAATATTTGCTAAGCTAAATGAACGAACTAGAGCTTATACAAGCAACATAAATCAGATCTGATCTGTAAAGCACAGAAAGCTACAAACCAGAGAAATAAAGACAATCATAGATCCGGAAAACATTAAAAAAAAATCCAATGGAATGAAATTGATATAGCTAGATCCAACGCTTCTAAGAAGCTTTCTAACCAGATATATAAGTATTGACATATCCAGATCCGGATCTATGGATTAAAAACACAGATCGGCAAAGAAAACAACTTAAAATGAGGAAATTCCAAGTAAATGCAGAAATAAGAAAAAATCAAATATCCATGAGTATTCACACCCATAGATATATATGTATTTTTTTAAATACCTAGTATGTCCAATATTATTTTTTCATGCATGCTCATACTCTTCACATGATCTTTAACAACTTCACAAGTAGATACCACATTTAGTAGCATCTCAAGTAAGAGATTGGGTGACAATTATTTTAAGGACTGATCAGCGACTCCCATCAACTCATTTAGCCCTGAGTCCAGTTCCCACTCGCCCAAGTCAGAGCTGACTTAGCCTGTCTTGCTTGAGTTGAGGGTAACTCAGATTTGACTTGTGTTGTCAAACAGGATTGGGTCCAACTGAGTCGGCGTTGACTCGTTAGAGTAGCACTCCACACAAATGATTCCTAAAACCATGATTCCACGGTTGGGATTTGAGCTAGATATATGCAAAATTTACAGACATTATGTCTACAGTTCATTTGAAGAGCTCTATGACAGATTAACCACCATAAACAAATAGAAGAAAACGGAATAGGGTTTGGACATTCAATATTAGAGAGAGAGAGAGAGAGAGAGAGAGAGAGAGAGAGAGAGAGAGAGAGAGAGAGAGATACTAAGGACGACGAGGGGCTGACGGGAAGAAACCCTTTGTTTTTACCTGACGGGAAGAAACCTTCCGTTCGTAAGAAGAGTGGCAGCGAGATGGGAAGAAATGCTATGTTTTTTCCTGACAGGAAGAAGCCTTCCATCCACAAGGAGAGTGGCAGCCAATCCGATTGAGTGAGCGAGCATGAGAGAGCGAGAGGGAGAGGGAGACAACGAGGGAGAACGAGAGAGCGAGAGTGAGAGCAAGAGGGAGAGGGAGGGCCCTTTTCTTTTGGGGTGAGAGGGAGAGGAGAGAGAGGGGGTTTAGGCGGCCAAAATTTCATTGACCGCCGAAACGGTTTCAATGGCAGGCGTTCAATCCTCCACTGCTTTATACAGTGTGGTCCACTTGATTTTTTGATCTGTCTTATTCTTCGTCTTAAGCCTTACGACAAGGTCGCCTAGTGGACAGACGGTTTGGATATAACTCATATGCCATGGTAGGACCCACACAACTTGGTGATGTCAACACACCAAATCGTGCATCAGCAGCCAATTCACTTGCTTTTGGACGGTGATCTCTGGGGCTACGTGGGGGCCACCATGATGGATGTGTCTTATCCACGCCGTCTATTCATTTAGACAACCATGGATAGGATAGGAAACCAAAAATGAGGCAGATTGAAGGCCCAAGTCAACCACACCACTCCGAAATAACTTTCAACAATATGCACATAATTTTAAGTTTTTACTACTGTGTGGTCCACTTGAGGCTTCAATATGCGATCTTTTTTGGGCTCATACCCTAAAATACGATATAAAAACAAATAGACGGCTTAGATAAAACAAATACATTACGATGAGCCCCACTGTGACCCTTATGAGACCGTCAATTTATAAGTGGGTTGTAGCCTATAGCTACGGATTAAATCCATATATCTATTTAGCTACAGATTAAATCCCTAGCCATAGACCTCTATAGTCTGTAGCCTTTGCTCATTTTTTTAGTAGTGTTATATTCATGAATTAGTGGAAGATAAGATTATTTCATTAGATTATATTCAAACAGAAAATCAACTTGCAGACATTTTCACAAAACCACTTGACAGAAATAGGTTTGCTGAATTGAAATTAGATATTGGTATGTGTAATGTGATCTGAGTTAATTATGTTTGTTTGTACTATATTGCATATGTTTATTTTTTTAAAAATAAAAAATTGTTGAAAAATGAAAAATTTTGAGGTTGCACAACCAGTCGAATAGCTCGAGTTTGGGGGTTTTAAATGTGCAAAAAACACTTTTTCTTCATTTCTCTCATCTTCTCCAACAAACCCTTCCACAACCGGTTGAACCCACCTTCAATTGCTACTTGGTTAGTGCATCTTTTCCATTTTCCTTTTGGATTTAGGATCTTTACACTTTTATTTCCTTAATTTTAAAGTTTATTTCAAGTTTTCTTGTGGTTTCTTTGGTTTTCTAGCATAAAATCTGATTTGGGAGAAACCCTCCATTCCTTTCTTGTATTCTTTTTGTGCAGTGTAATGGAGAGTAGATACGAGAAGAGATCCTCTCGTGGTCCCTGTTCTTCCCGTTCTGCACCGATTACGGTGTGTACTCTTCAACCACCCGAAGAAGAGCTCAAATATGTGCAGGATATTCGTCTCCGCAATGTAATTGTTGAGCAGACTATTAACTCCAATCATTTGAGTCATTTCAATATAATTCCCCTCCTTAAAGTTGTAGGATGGGCTAACATTTTGAATTGGGGCGGTCCTGCATACTGGTTTATTGCACAAGCCATGTTTGCTTGTATAAGTGACTTCTCTGTTGAAAATTTAACTTTTATTGTGACAACTAAAGAAGGTCCAGTTGATGTAAACCGTCACTTGATATCTGGTTTGATGGATATTCCTGTGAATGATGAAGGAATACCTATCTCTATGTTAGTTGCGAGACCATATGAATCTGAATAACGTATGCTAACTAGAGCGTTATGTAACATGAATGTGGAATGAAACTCTAGTATTGCGCTTAGTTCCAACAATATGTTACTCAAATACACGATTCTTCATCGTATTTTCATTTCTAATGTGTATCCTCGGTCTGGTAATAAAACTAAGTTAACTTCTATCATGGCTCGTATTCTTTACTCAGTTGTTTCTGGTGTTCCAATATGTCTTCCTTCTCTTATTTGCTATATCATTATTCAGTTTCGTCTCCATCTTGGCCATAATGATATTTCCTTTGCATATTTGATGACCACGCTAGTTATTCATAGTCTTGTGGTTATACCTGTTGGAGAAGCTCTTATTTCTCATCTACCCTTCAACAATTCCAACATTAATAAGATGAATCTGAGGTTGGTACCCGGCCAAGTTGATAGAGATGATGTAGGAGCTACTGAAGAAGCTGGAGAGGAAGTTGCTTTACCTCCCGATGATGTAAACATGAATGATTTATTTAATGAGTTAGAATCTGATTTTGAGGCTGATCCCGACTTTCACCCTTCTGATTTCGATGAGCGGTTAAGAACCTTGAGGAAAAGGTAGAAGGTTTACATGTATCCTAAGAGACTCAATTTAAATATATGCATAAATACCTTAGGCGCATTAACAAGGGATTACATCAGATTGATCCTTCTATCCCTGCTCCTTCTTCTGGTTTTGATTAGACTCTGTTTGTTTTGGACATGTATTAGCTTTTAACTTTTATTTGCGCTTGGATAGTATTTGGGCATGTGAACATGACTTTATGTTTCCTGAATATATTTTGCTTAACATATTTATCTTTTTTACTCTCTTATTTCTTGTACTTCTCATATCTCTTTGATTATATCATCTGATTGTATTTTTTTCCTTTGTCATATTGTGACAAAAAGGGGAAGCAAATGTGGAATGATTTTAATGCTTTATAATGATTGGGGATGTGTGATTGTAGATATGATGTATTGGACATGTATTTAATTTATATGGGTTCTACATATCACCTTACTTGGATTGAGGGGGAGTGCTGAATTGAGGGGGAGAATATTTGTTACTCATTTGGTGCAGAGTGCTGAATTGAGGGGGAGAATATTTATTACTCATTTGGTGCATGATTCTTTATTTGGTTTTATCACAAATTTGACAAAGGGGTAGATTGTAAATGCTATATTGTAAATCTAACACCTAGAGTTGTCAAATTTTGTTGTACCAAATCATTTAGAATCTTTATCATGTTTTGATGAGATGATTAGATCAACTTCGTGCATTTTAAAGTTGTCCAAGTCTTTGTCGAACTTCTTTATGTATTCAAGTTGAAGAAGCATTGTCGAAGTTTAAGATTTCAAGCTCAAGTACAAATACAAGTTCAAGGCTCAAGTTCAAGTCTAATCTTTAAGTTCAATACTTTAAACACTCAAGAATTCAAGTCTTTACTCAAGCTCAAGTTAAAGATTTGAAGACAAGATTCAAGTATTTCAAGTGTGTGAATTTACGGAGCGAACGATGTTTCAATTGTTTAAACTCACAAACAAGGTATGGATGACCTTAGATTGATCATAGGTTAGGTCATATTCAGTGCATATGCTATGTGTGTTATTTCATAAGTTTATATGTCATTTCCTCGACTAGTCCTAGTCTTTGTTCGACTAGTCCAAGCTTTGGCTTGACCAGTCCTAGATTTTTCGACCAGTCCAAGGTTTGTTATAAATTATTAAAATTTTCTATTGGACCCTCGACCAGTCATGGAGACTGCTTGACCAGTCGAGTGAATAGTGCTTGACCAGTTGTAACATCTCGAAAATTAGGGGTCAAGCAGAAACCCAACTCCCGAGTTCCAGAACATCACTTATGCAACATTTTCAATGATGGATGAATGTCGGCAGTAATAGTACATAAAACATGAGGTGGATTAAGCCAAAACAGCATATCATACTCCAGAAACAGTTAAATTAGCAAGCGGAAGACTGTGATAATTACATAAAATATATAATTCTCCAGAGTGTGAACATGTTTCCAGGTTAATTAAATACATATATACTCCAAAAATGGAAAGAAAAGAATATACATGAGTGCTCCAAAAATATAAAATGACAAGTGTCAAGGTGTCTAATCAACCTCCCTGTAATCCCGTCGATCAGAACACTGATAAAGGAGGGATCCTCCTCATCATCATCAAGTCCGGCTCCGCCTCGCAGGCCGCGCCATCATCTGCAATTACAATAGGATCTGGTGGGTGTCCGAAAACACCATCCCGTAACGTGGGAGTGAGTGATCAACTTAGTGGAATCATAGAGCAAAGATTAGCATGTTATCAAATCAATCACGCGTTAATAGTAAAGCAAACAATCAAACATTCGTAGATACTGTTGTTAATGCATGCATGAAATGACATGATGGATGCCCTCACCGACATACTCCCTCATGCGGCACTATCTTACGCCCACGACATGCTTTCTTCCCGCAGTGCTCCACATCTTCTAGGCACTTGCAACGCGATATGGATAATGATTACCGGGTTGTTGTTAGTCCTTTTCATACAACAGGATTGGAAAACTAGGGCACCTTGCTTATATCAATCCCAACACAGATCCTGTCTAGGATCGTCACTCCTAGTAATCTCATACGATGTTATATTTCTAGGTCGCTGCAAGGGCTGTCAGGGCTGTTGCACGCACTCATTGCTCCTCTCCCCCATCACCTTATCAATACAGGCCTAGTTTATATCCTTAAGACTGCATCAAGACTCGTTGCCCCCATGCGGTGTCAGGATAATCTCAAGGTCACTACAAAGGGCTCGTCACCAATCAGTGTAGGCCGACAGCAAAAATATAGTGTCCCATACCACCATAATCTGCTCAGAGTAGGGTGCTCACTGGTCACTACGGGGAGGTTTGTGGCCCCAGCGTAGGCCGACAGCTCGACCACGGTGTCCCATACCACCATGCCCGGCTCATGAGTCTTTATGGATCAAGGTACCATGGTTGACAGGGTTTTCAATGGTAAGGTTAGTACCCTAGGTTCAAGCAGTTATGACACATACATGGTGAACATACAATGGCTAGTCGGATTACTTGACGGGCTCGACTAGTGTGAACGCATCTCAAGCTGAGCGACATGAAGTGCATAAAACACTTCGTGTGGCCTAACCACTGCCGCCAACCCAAAACACGACTCGCGTTCATCGACGCGTCCTTCGTGGCAATTAAAAACCAACCACGAATTCAATCCATTACCGACTGCTTGGACTAGGTCATAGCCCCAAACATTTATGTATCAACATCAGTAAGCATATGTGAGTAACAGAAAAGAATATAAACAATACAAGCATGTTGACACATGTTATATCATACTACGTAAGAAAATCAACCAACACATGCATTCCATATATGTAATGAAATCAATTCATATAGCCAACGTGGTGGAAATCATATACATCAGCATGTTAATTGAGAATACAATCTCAAAACTAATTCACAACACCATTTACTCAATACATACTAATACAAACATTTATACAAACACTTAGTTTACACACTTTAGTCTACATAGCGTATGTCGACCCAAAGTGCGCATTAGGGCGAATCTCTTAGCCAAACAGATCATGCACGCATTCCTAATATCATAATACGACAAATAGCCATGGCAATCATTTCAGCAAAATACGGATGTATACTGTATTTCCTACAAATACCTAAAATACCCTAAATCTCATATTTACCGTACGTATACGAAATGAAAAATGGACAGCATGTTGTACATGTCAAACGGCGTTCTCTTCGATAATCTACTATTAAACGACATTAAAAGCTTTGAATTCAGCGAATCAAAGCGTCTAAAATCCTCACCTTTCGCCTTAGACGTGTATTGTTTCGAATAGAACGTATACGCTTCGTAAACTGCGTAAAGGCGACCTAATGTACAAGATACATAAGCTATTTCGCTATTTGAATCGAAAGAATTCCCAAAACAGCAAGTGGTTAGGGTTTTCTTACTTAAAAGTGAGTTGAAAATTACCGAAAAAGTGATTGGGATGCGGTGCTTTGATATGAGCAAAAGCTGGTGCAGGTGGTAGGAATTCTCGCCCACAACTCCCTCACAATCTCTCACTTTCTCTCTCTCTCAATCTAGGGTTTCAAGCAAATTCGGATGGGAGAGATATGAGAGGATTTAAAGCCTTTATATAGGCTAAAAACTAACCTAAATAGACTTGGAAACAAAGTATACTTGAGTTATAACCAAATCGGGGCTGTTTCGATCCAAAAGAGCATTTAGGGATGTCCCCTGGCCGAACGCGGTCGAGCTTAAGCTCATGTATATCGGATCCTGCTCACACCAAGTTTTCAGTTTGGTAGAGTTCCTACATCGCACATGGCGGTCCAGTTTCAGTTCAGCGGTCATCGTACCTAAATCAGGTCTATAAGTCTCATGATATGAAAGAGAAATTTTTCCTGATCCGAGGGTGAAATTTGGCGGAATTCTGACTGTCAGAACGCTTAATAATAACGCGTAAAGACTCGTGCCAGATTTGGAATTAATTTCCTAAACCTTTACCCATTTCTCACTTTCTTCACTCCAGGCTCAATGAAATAGCCTCAGAACATCGTTTGGGCTTGATTTTCGAAACGATTGTCAAGTCCAGCTAAGCGGTCATAACTGTCTAAGATTGTAGATATTGGACTTCCGACGCGCGGTCTAAATCTAATACGAAGTTTCAAAGGGTTCCTGAGAGCAAACGGGTTTAGAGTTTGATCCTAGGTTTCAGGGTATTGTAGCATCATTGGTTTTACAAGTTTTGGGTCTTGTAGAACATATTTAAAGTGGTTGGTGCTTATTTCACAGGTAATCTAGTGTAGCGCTGACTAATTCTCGTTAAATTCTAAAGAATTTGGTTCTACATGATTTCTTTGACTTTGGAATTGGGTTCTGAGAGGTTACTAAGGTGTTATGGTTGACCCATTGCCTAAGGACGTCTAATCCCAGGTTGGCAAAAATTCGGGGTGTTACACCAGTCGTGCAGGCTCGATTCAAAGTCCAGTAAGGGTTTTTGGTCCCACTTGACCAGTCGAGTGCATTACTCGACCAGTCGAGCAGGCCACTCGATCAGTCGAGTAACAACCTTATCTTATCGCATCAGAAATTTTGAAATTTGGTTGGTCGTTCGACCAGTTGAACTGGCCCTTAGACCAATTGAGTGAACAGTATTTTCACCTATAAATATAGGATGAATCTCAAATTTTTTCATTCATTCCAAGCTATATCAAACCATCACTCTGAGAGATAAGTTCCTAAACTTCTTAAGCTATATTGTGTTCATTTTGAATTGTCTTAAATAGCTTTTTGCATTTAATTTTGTGATCTCCATTCAACTCTATTTCTTTAAAGAAGGGAATTGTGATTTTACCCTCTTTAAGATCAAAATCAAATCAAGCTAGCCCAGGCTGAATTAATCTAAAAATCATTTAGATTTAGAACCTTTCATTTATGAGATCAGACATTGAACATCTTCGTTTACATCGGATTGGTTCTATCAGGCTTCTTTAGAAGGAGAATTTCCAGATAAGTACCATTTGTATTTTATGTATCTTTTGTGGTTTGTGAGGTTGTGCCAGAAAAATCTCATTTTTGGTTTTGTTTGAGGTAATCCAGAAAATCTCAGAGTGTCGGGTTTTTCTAATTGTGTAAGCCCATCTAAAGACACAATTGTAAAGGTTTTAAGGTGAACCTTAGAAAACATTTTTCGTAGTGAAAACCAATATCCCGTGGGTGTGGATATTGGGAGTGGAGTAGTTGTGTGATTGTTTTTTAAATAGTTAGTGTACACACAACGAACCACTATAATTCCTGAAGTTATGGTGGATGATTGGATTTGTTTATGTGTGTGAATGTTATAATTTACTTTATGCACTTGTGGTGAATGGTATAATTTACTTTATGTATTTGTGGTGAATGTTGTAATAACTTAGTTTATTTCCTTTGCTTCTTTATTAGTTTAGGTTTTTGATACTTACAAACGTTCTAGTAAGGTTGTCCTGCCATAAGCCTTTAATTTTTGGTGTTAGGTTGTCCTTATAACTAAGTTTGTATCAACCTCTTAAAACTAGTGCATTTGAGGTTGCTATTTACTTGTGCTATTTTATTATTTGATTGCACTATTTATCTTTGTATTCTGCATTTATTTTTTAATTTGGCATAGTCCTATTCACCCCCCCTCTAAGACATTAAAGTCGGCCTTTTCAAGTTAATAGTACACTTCACCCAAAATAACAAAATCAATACCAAAGCCAATAAAGTGAGGGCACTGCCACACTCGTGCGCGCGTGTGGGGGGTGGGGGGGAGGCGTTCACAGGAAGTTTCTTCCTATAAGATTGTTTCTGTGCTATATATAGAACTACCACCGTCAAGAAATTCTAGGATTTCTGACTTATATAGGATGTCTAAGTCATACTTTTCATTGTTGGTTAGCATGCATTGAACTACATTAATGCATTGATCTTTCTTATATTTTTTTAGCAAGGAAGTGGCATAATGACCTTTCTGTCTACAAGTCCAACATTCTTGCTTAAACTTATATCTGGTTTGATCAGATGGTTTCCTATATTTTGGAACTTTTTTTCTCTGTGAAGAGTTTTTCTTCCAATATTGTCTTGATTTAAATTTGCGATGTCGTTCTTTAGGATTTTTGAAAGTAGTGGACTTTCTAAACCTGTATCTCTTTCTCTTTTAAGAATCAAAATCTTTGTGTTTCTTTTTCCAAGTTTCTCGTCTATTGGAATTTCTCTTTTCTCCACACCCCCATTGGATTAGAGGGCAAGGATCACTTTCATCTTTAAAGCTTGGTATTGCCTCGAATGCTTTCTTGACAATCCTTTACTCTTTGATTCTCTTTTCCTATTGAAGGAGATAATCCGTGGCAAAGTTAATTCGTTCGCCCATTGTATTATCTTTAACTCCATTAACTCTGTTCCATTCTCTATATCTAGAGAGGAGTATGTCTCCAATTTTCGGTATTTTAAGGAAATAGTGATCCTTAAGTTTTTCTAACCGATCATTGGATTTTTGATAGAGTGTACATAATATAGTTTTTACTATATTATTTTATCTTGTGAATGTTGTAAATTGCTAACTAAGCTTGAATTTTGCAGCTTCCCGCTTATGCTGAGGATTGAAATGGCTTGACTGTCCTATGACTGCTTTTTTGATGAGGGAAATATATCCATCAAAAAATCTCTGGTTAGCATATTGTTCAATGAATATTTGAATGAGTTGTTGAGTCTCTGTTTCAGAAGCCGTAACACCCCGAACATTTCAATACCCAAGTATTGAAAGTTCTCGAGTGTTACCCAGAAGTTAACTTAATATGTATGTCTATGATACCAATCTAACTATCCTAACCTTACACACATTCTCCAACACCGATCTGACAGTGAGAAATAATCTCCATGCATAGATCAAAGCCATCTGACCGTTGAATTTAGACAGGGTTACCCATCATGTGAACCTTCACGTAAATGAATTAACAAATAATTCTCCATCCATAATGATTTAGATGTAAGTTCATTTGTAAGAATTATTTAGAAAGATGCATACAAACCACGTATAACCCTTAAATTTCACAAAACTCTTAGATCAACAATAATTATGAAAATGCCACTAACCTATACCCCTGAATACCAGATCACATGGTTTCCACGATCCGTTTGATGTGAAATATTCTACTAGACCTAATTATCATAGATTAACCATACACGTCAAATTTTAACCCTTAGATAATTGTAAAAGTGATCCAATTGACAGATCAGCCCTTAACCGTTGATTTTGGTGTCCATCGAGTGAAGAAAGGTCCTGGGTAGCTGTAGTAGGAAATTTCCCTTCATCTATGTCTGTATGATCTTATGAACAAGTTGAATGACAAATAAACATCACTATAGGGTCTAGAAAGGTTTCAACGGTGGAAATCATAATTCCCACTGTTACGTGTAGGGTGATCCACTTGATCTTTGGATATGCTTCAATTTTGGGCCCAACCCTTAAATTAGGTGGAAAAACGATTGGACGGTGCAGATTTCTCAAAAACATCACAGCGACCCCACACCTAGACCGTGTGTGCACATCAGGAGCACACCCGTGCTGCATCGTATCTCAGAGACGGTCGAAGACTCCTTGACCCGATGGAATTAAAAAAAGAGATATTCTCCCGCCAATGATATTTAAACGGAATCATCCGTTTGCAGTTGTTGTGGCCCACCATCAGCGGTCCTTTAGAAAATCCAAACCATCCAGTCTGCTGTTGAGTTGAATTCGAACAGAACCTAGCTGGCCCTGTGCACCCATGCATGCACATGTGCATGCAACAGCGGTTGCAAGAAATTCCGCCGTCCACAACGTGAACAGACAATGTCTGTTGGAAGGAGTTGCGGCCCATTATCACAATCGTCAAGGATGATCTGAACCATCCATTGTACTTGTGGGATGATTTTGACTAGACCTAGACCATTTCATTCCCAATTCAACCCAAGGAAACGAGCAGATCCTCGTCTACACTCTCCCGCAAACAGCACCTGAGAAACCGATTCGGTTTCAAACTCTCCGTGTGAGAAACACGAAAGGGGCTTACCTGGGCCGATCGGAACCATCCAAAATTAGGAAGGAGAGTTTTTGACTGCACCCACGTCGGCAAAAGAGGGGGGAAAGATTGCGAGAGGATTCGCACTCCCCGACTCCTATGCAGGTAGCCGCATTAAGCATCCTTGCAGGGCCACCGTTTGCCTGATCCTACACTCAAGAAGACAATAACAACCTTCCATCTGAAGGTCCATCCAAGGACAACCCAATATCGTCCAGATCCGACTAGTTTTGTGGAAGGAGAGAGCTACAAATTGTGTCGCTAGGCTTGGACAACAACTATGCTGTTTTACTTGCGTAGGAAAACAGGAAATGTGAAAAGAATGCCTCCGTTTCTCTGGGCGCGCAAACAGGTTGCGTAAGATGAGTCAGTGCAAGGAATTCGCGGCCGACTTGGAGCCCTCACACCTATAAAAGGGACCCTTGGTCCGTCGGTGAGGGAAAGAAGAGAGCAGAGAAAGAGAAGAACAAAAACGAGAGAGAAAATCTGACGAGAGAAGAAAGTAAGAAACAAGAAAGAAAGAAAGACGAGAGAGGGTGGTTTGGACAAGAATCTGGTCCGTCCAGACCAGTTGCCGACCAATAAGAAGAAGAGAGAGAAAAGAAAGAGAAAGAGAATGAGAAAGAAAAGAAAAGAAAGGAAAGAAAGAGAGAAAAGAAGAAAACGTAGAGGTCAAACTAGTTGCGCGCTGAGCTACCATGGAGGCCTGGTTCGACTCATAACCCTCTTTTTTCTCTATTTTCCTTTTCCTTCCCTTTTGAATATTTTCTTCTCTGGCAATAGAGGTGGAATAACATATATATATATATATATATATATATATATATATATATATATATATATATATATATATATATATATATATATATATCCTTAGTTGAAACATATAAAATCAGACTTTAATTTAGGTTTCCTTTAAAACTCACCAAACTAAATTGAATCCAACAGTGTTATAAATCAAACTTTAATTTTAATCATTCGATCCTTGTCAATTAGGAAAAGATTTAAATCCTAAAGTGTGCGCTTGAATGTCTAACCCCGATGGTAGGCAGATAGACAATCCTAGTGAGGATTTTATTCCTTTAAGCTTATAGTAGTTTGAGTTGATATGCTTTATCTTGCCTTTTACATACTATGTTTTCATGTTACTAAGATTCTCTCTCTGCGATTGTTTAATTTACCATGCATCAACACTTATTTACCCTTTTGGGAATCATGATTTAGTTTACATTCCCTATCACTGTAAGTGATGTGTTAAAGGTATCATGATTAGCGACTCAATATTTATCGTGGACGTAATGCGTTCGGGTAGCGGCCTTCTTAGTCGGCATGCAATTCCGTGGGTTGGTTAGTGTGGTGCACAATCGATGTAAGTAAATCACCATGCGTGTTACATCACTTCTCAGGATTGGATGTCACAAATAGTCACTCAATGAACACGTCGTGTTACGTAAATCTCCAAATTGCGTCGTTGTGTCGCATAAATATGCTTGCATAAATCCACGTTAACATTAGATGTGTCGGTGAATATCTGTAGTGTGAGAATGTGGGTCGAGTCGGATATTATGAACTATTTTTCACATTGTAACAGTGATCACTACGTATGATGAGCCGCATATACTTTGCTATGCGTATATTCATGTAAATTATTTGCGCATATCAATATCTCTTGTAGTGGTGGAGTACGTGACGTATCAGAACCCTTACATTACTTTTATGAATCTCTTAAAATATTGTTAATCTTAAAGGATAATTATCACTATGAGTATGGCGTTGACCCTCTCCAACCATACAGATGATATAAGTGACATACAAAATAAAGCCCTAAAGGACCATCTCCCTATGAAAGATTATACTGAAAGAATAAGAAGATAGTTTTGTGACTAAGTTTTATACTTTGCTGCAAACTTGATAAATGTAATAAACTCCCATTGAGAGAGCATTTAATTGTTTACTTAATTCTTTTACTCTGATGAAATAATCAATGTAATCGGTTTTATTCTCGAGCATGTTACCTTCATGAATATATCTGGATGTGTGATCCAAATGAAAAAAAAAAGGTACTATTTTTAAAGCATCCAATTCATTTACACTATAAGAAATAACATTTTTACCAACGGAATTTTTGCCGATGAAAAACATTTCGTCGGTAAAAGTAGTGTTTTATAGACGAAATTTTTTTCGTCGGTAAAACAACACTTTTACCGACAAAAAAAAAATTTCATCGGTAAAACACTACTTTTACCGATCGGTAAAACAACACTTTTACTGATAAAAAAAAATTTCGTTGGTAAAACATTACTTTTACTGACGAAAATTTTCGTCGGTATAACTTTTATAAATTTTAAGATAGCTAATTTTCGCTGTAAGAGTTTTACCGATGAAAATTTTCGTTGGTAAAAACATTTTTCTTGACGAAAAAAATTTCATCCTACTTTACCAAGGAAAATTTTCGTCGGTAAAACTTTTATAATTTTTAAGATAGAAAATTTTCATGTTATTTATAAAACTTTCACGGTAAGAGTTTTACCGATGAAAATTTTTGTTAGTAAAAACATTTTTCCTAAAGAAAAAAATTTCGTCGGCAAAAAATCACTTTTATTGACGAAAATTTTCGTTTATAAAACTGTTTAATTTTTAAGATAGAAAATTTTTGCGCTATTTTGAAAACATTCACAGTAAGAGTTTTACCGATGAACTAAAATTGTTGGGAATAATGTTTTTCCCGACGGCTGAAAACCATCGGTAATAATGTTTTTACAAGACGAAAAATTTCGTCGGGAATAATGTTATAATTTTTAAGATAGAAAATTTTCCGGCTATCTTGAAAACTTTCATAGTACGAGTTTTACTGGAAACTTGTGTTTTAGAGATGAAAATTTATTTTGTTGGTAAATGTTTTCCCGACGGCTGAAAACAGTTGGTAATAATGTTTTTACCGATGAAAACTTTCATCGGGAATAATGTTATAATTTTTAAATTGGAAAATTTTCGCATTAAGAGTTTTACCGACGATCCAAAACCATTGGGAATAATGTTTTTACCGAAGAAAAAAATTTCATCAGTAAAACATATTAAGTTAGAAAATTTTACCGACGAACTAAAGCCGTTGGGATGAAAATTGTTGGTAATGTTTTTAACCGACGATAAAAAACCGTCGGTAAAGGTAGTATGTTTGTGTGTGTGTGTGTGTGTGTAGTTTTTATATCATATGAGTGAAATTTTTTTATATATAATTAAAATTAATATTTAAATGATTTGTAATATCACATAAAAAAGAATATTGAGAAGTTTAGAAATTTTAACGATGTTTAAGAAAAATTTTGGAACAAATGATGCTTTCGAAGAAAAAAATTGACATTTTGAAATTTTTGAGAAAAAAAAATTAAAATATGAGATTTTTTTTGAGATTTTGAAAATAAAAATTCAGAATTTGTATTTTAATTTTTGTTTGAAATATTTTATTATAAAAATGATATTTTGATAAAAGAGTAAAAAAATATACATTTTGAAAAAAAAGTGTTATTTTTAAATGGAAATTGAAATTTATCTGTGAAAAATAAAATTACTAAATTATTAGGCACACCACTAATTGAACCTTTAATCGTTTTTGAACAATCTAATCATTTCAAATTGAAGAGTAAATAACTTTATATGTTCAAATCAAATTTCACTGAAATTGTTGATCAATCTTGTATGCCCAATATCTTTCTCATATGTAGCTTAATTGAGGCGAGTAACTAGTTAAATTGTGAGTATTGATCAGTAAAATAGAATGAATGGACCAGACATGTGAAATGGGCCAAATATTCTGGTCCAAATTGTGACCCAACTTACTGACCTCGTGAGAACCTAAGAATTGATGTTAGTAAGTTTTGTGGGCCCCATGATGATGTGCGTCGAATATCAACACCATGGATTTGATGTGTCCCCTTTAGGTTATGAGATATCTCAAAAACCATCTGTATACAAAACTCAAGTGGGCCATACCATCTAAAACTATGAGAAGACATCCTAAAAAATATAAAAGCACTTGGTGGGGTCCACATGAGTTTTGGATGCGGTTGAAACTTGGTCTGACCCCTCACCCAAGTGGGACACACATAATGGGTGGGTTAGATATGTAAATCACATTTAGACAAGCCCAATATATGATTATGAATGTTTTAAGGAAACCCCTCTCAACTACATTTAGGTGAGTTACTCATTAACCTTACCAGAGTAAACTCTGCGGGGTTCACCATTATTTGTTTATTTTATCCACTCTGTTCATCCATGTTAACAGATAATTTGAGGTTTAAAGAACAAAAAGGAAGCATATCCAAAGCTCAAGTGGACGACACCACATAAAATAGTGTGATTGAACCTCTACCATTTAAAATTTCTTGGAGGCCATAGAAGTTTTGGATCAAGCTGATGTTTGTGTTTTCTATTCATTCATATATTTTTGATATTATGAACAACCTTTAACCATTTTTAGACAATCTGATTAGTCCAGATTGAAGAGTAAATAACTTTAGATGTTTAAATCAAAATTCACTCAAATTGTTGATCAATCTTGTTTGTCCAATATCTTTCTCATATGTAGCATGATCGGGACGAGTAACTAGTTAAATTGAGGGTAATGATCAGTAAAATAGAGTGAATAGACCAGACATGTAAAATAAGCCAAATATTATGGTCAAAATTGTGACCCAACTTATTGACACCCTTAGAACCTGAGAATTAATGTTAGTAAGTTTTGTGAGGCCCATCATGATGTGTGTCGAACATCAACACCGTGCATTTGATGTGTCCCCTTTAGTTGATGAAATATCTCAAAAATCATTCGTATATGAAACTAAGGTGGGCCATACCATTTAAAACTATGTGAATACATCTAAAAAAATTATAAAAGCACTTGGTGGGGCCCACATAAGTTTTGAATGCGGCTAAAACTGGGTTTAACCCCTCATCCAAGTGGGACACACATAATGAGTGGGTTAGATATGTGAATCACATTTAGGTAGGCCTAATATATGATTATGAAAGTTTTAAAGAAACCCCTCTCTACTATATTATGTGGTGTGGCCCACCCAAGTCATGGATTGACTTTATTTTTAGGCTCTTGGCCCACCCAAGTCATGGATTAACTTTATTTTTAAGCTCTTGGCCCACCCAAGTCATGGATTGACTTTATTTTTAAGCTCTTGGCCCACCCAAGTCATGGATTGACATTCTTCATACGATTCAACGCTTTTCTCAGATCATTTTAAGATATTAACTAAAAAATGGGGCAGGTCCGAGGTTTAAGTGGACTACAAAGTGGGGATTGAACATCCACCATTAAAAATAACATTCATAGAAGTTCTGGATCAAGCTGATGTTTGTGTTTTCCCTTCATTCATATCTTTTTGATATTATGAACATGTTGGATGACAAATAAACATTACTGTGGGCCCAAGGAAGGTATCAATGGTGGAAATCATTATTCCACACTGTTTTGTGTGGCATGGTCCACTTGAGTTTTGGATTTACCGAAAATTTGGGATCAACCCACACCGTTCATCCATTTTTTGAGATCATTTATAGAATTATCCAAAAAATGAATCGTATTTAAAGATTAAATGGACCACACCACAAATAAGGAGAACAGATTGGCTACTCCCCCTACACCATCCAATGGCTAGTGGTTGGTGTTGTGTGGGCCCCACCATGATGTATGTGTTTAATCCATGCCGTCCATCTATTTTTAAAGATCATCTTATGGCATGAGACCAAAAATGAGGCATATCCCAATTTGAAATGGACCACATTACAAGAAATAGTGTTGAATGAGCGTCAACCATTTAAAACATTCTAGGGGCCATAAAAGTTTTAGATTGAGATGATTTTTGTTTTCCCCCTTCATCTAGGCCTATATGACCTAATAAACAGATTAGATGCCAAATAAACAGTACAGTGGGCCTTACGAGGATTTTAATGATGGATATCCAATCACTATTGTTTTCATGTGGCGTGGTCCACCTGATATTTATATACTCTCATTTTTGGGCCCCACCATGATGTATGTTTTATATCCACATCTTCCATCCATTTAGAGAGATCATTTTAGGGGCAATATCCAAAGATAAATCCAAAGCTCCAGTGGACCCCAACACAGAAAACAGTGGGGACAGTGTGTAACACCCTGAAAATCGGGGGTCGTGTATAAACTCAACTCCTGAGTTCCAGACCGTCACTTATGCAACAAAAATGGTTATGATTCAATGTTGTCTGATTTAAAGCATTCACATGAGTAAAAGTATACAAAAACTGCAATTCATACTTCAGATCCAGTGATAAAAGCAAGCGGAAGACTAAACAATGTATATATCACTGTATGGAAAAACAAAGTAATCTCATCTGTCTCCAAAGTATGACTACATCTCTGAGTCTCATGTACATATACATAACAAAAGAATAATGTTCAAAAAGAAGGTCCCACTGATGTCCCCTCGATCCAGGTCGCCTACGGGAAGCCGTCATGATACTGCATATACGAGAACTCATCCTGGTCCTCGTCGATCTCTGGCTCCACCTCCTGAATCTCGTCCTCACCTGCAACTACAACAGGGTCTGGTGGGTGTTGCAAACACCATCCCGTAACGCGGGAATGAGTGATCAACTCAGTGGAATCATAGAGCAAATATTAGCATGTTCACAATTCAATCACGCGATAATAGTAAAGCAGTAAATCAGACAATCCTAATACTGTTGTTAATGCAAGATGATATGACGTGATGTATGCCCTCACCGACGATCACCCTCATGCGGCAACATCTTACGACCGCGGCATGCCACACTCCCTAGAGTGCTCCACATCTTCCAGGCACATGCAATGCTATGGTGATATGATTTTCAAGTTGTTATTAGTCCATTCAAACAGCAGGATTGAGAAACTAAGGTACTTCGCTTGTATCAATCCCAACACAGATCCTGTCTAGGGTCGTCACTCCTAGTAATCTCATACGATGTATATTTCGTAGGTCACTGCAAGGGCTGCCAGGGCTGTTGCTCGCACTCGTTGCACCGCTCCCCCATCACCTTATCAATACAGGCCTACCGTACTCTACTGCAACGGAAGGGTCGTCGCCTCCCGTGGACTCAGAATACGCTCGCGGTCACTACAAAGGGATCGTCGCCTGATCAGTGTAGGCCGACAGCTAGAATATAGTGTCCCATACCACCATAATCTGCTCACGAGTCAATGTGCTCACTGGTCACTACGGGGAGGTTTGTGGCCCCAGCGTAGGCCGACAGCTCGACCACGATGTCCCATACCACCATGCCCGGCTCATGAGTCTTCGTGGATCAAGGTACCACGGTTAACAGGGTTTACAATGGTAAGTTCAGTACCCTAGGTTCAAGCAGTTATGATACATACAAGGTGAACATACAACGGCCAGTCGGGTTACTTGACGGGCTCGACTAGCGCGATCGCATCTCAAGTCGAACGACATGAAGTGCGTAAAACACTTCGCGTGGCCTAACCACTGCCGCCAACTCTCAACACGAATCACGTTCATCGACGCGTCGTTCGTGGCTATGACCAGTCAGCCACGAATTCACTCGGTTACCGACTGCCTGGACTAAGTCTATTCCCACACATCTATGGAATCCTATCAGCACTATACGCAAAGGTATTGGAATTGAAATACATCATGTGAGCATGTTAACACATGTTATAACATTCAACTTAAGCAAATCTTCAAGGCATACTTTCTATGCATGTAATGCAATCATGCATAAGGTAAACATGTAGGAAATCATTTAGGTCAGCATATTAATCATGAAATCAATCTCAAACTACTACATAACATCATTCAATTCAATACATACTAATACAAGCATTTATACAAACACATACACTACACACTTAAGTCCACATATAGTATGTCGACCCAAAGTGCGCAACTTGGCGAATCTCTTCACCAAAATGATTATGCAAGCATTCCTAACTCCCTAAAGCGGCAACAAACCATGTCAATCACGTCAGCAAAAAATGCATGTAGGCCGTACTTCCTAGAAATGACTAAAATGCCCTAAATCTCATATTCTTCTTTAATTTACGAAACAGGAAACGGAGAGCATGTTGTACATGTCAAACGGCGATGCCGTCGATAATCTACTATTAAACGACATTGAAAGCGTTGTAAACCGTCAATCAAAGCGTCTAAAATCCTCACCTAGTCTCTTACGGTTGCAGGATTTTGAACGGAGCGTGTACGGTTCGTCTACGGCAGTAGGAAAGCCTGATTTATGGAATACGTTAGCTAACATGTTAAGCATCTAAGCAAACCCTAAATCAGCAAGTTTTTTGGGGTTATTTTATACCTGAAAAATGGAGAAATCACCAGCCAGGTGATTGGAAAGAAGTGCTGAAGCAGCAACTGTCAGGGGCTCGGAAGCGGGGAAATTCTCTCCTTCTCTTTCTCTCAAACTCTCTCTTTTTTCCTCCTAGGGTTTGTGATTTTCGGATGGGAAGGAGAAATGAGGGTTTCAACCCCTTTTATAAGCTTGAAATCATCGAAAATAGACTCCGGGACGAAGTTTACTTGGTGCCTATCCATTTCGGGGCTGTTTCGGTCCAAAAACTGCTTTCTGGTGCTCCCCTGGTCGATTGCGATCAGACTTAAGCTCATGGGTACCAGATGTACCTCGTATTAAGTTTTCAGTCTGGCAGGGTTCGCAGATCGCACGTGGCGGACCAGTTTCAGTTCAGCGGTCACCGCACGTAGATCAGGGTTGAAAGGCTCATGATAATTAATAGAAATTTTTCTTGATCCGAGGGTGTAATCTGGATAAATTCTGACGGTCAGAACGCTTAATACTGACGCGTCAAGTCGTGTGCCAGATTTGGATTTGAAATTCCAAATTCGTCCCTATT
Organism: Magnolia kwangsiensis; assembly: GCA_037074715.1. Taxonomy (NCBI): domain Eukaryota; kingdom Viridiplantae; phylum Streptophyta; class Magnoliopsida; order Magnoliales; family Magnoliaceae; genus Magnolia; species Magnolia kwangsiensis. The sequence goes on from CM073582.1 coordinate 27,657,583, forward strand.
CGCGGTCGCTTCAGTCCGGGTTCAACGAAATAGTCTGTGATTATCGGTTTGACTTGATTTTCGAGATGATTGTCAAGTCCAGCTGGGCGGTTCTAACGGTCTAAGATAGGAGGTATCGGACCTTCGACGCGCGGTCTAAATCCAATACAAAATTTCAATATGGTCGAGAGAACAAACCTGCTTAGAGTTTGATCCGAGGTTATAGAGTATTGTAGAGTTGTTTGTTCTACTCGATTTGGGTCTTGCAGAACGTATTTAAAGTGATCAGGGACTATTTCCCAGCTACTCTAGCGTTGCGCTAGCTAACTTACGCTTAATTTCCATGGAAATTATTTCTACGCGATTTCGGGTCGAGTTGGTACTCGAGCCCAAGTACGGATTTTTCACGGGCGTTACAATCTACCCCCCTTAACAAATAATTTCGTCCTCGAAATTTGTACCTTTTCGTACTCCTCGAGAAGCTGTGGGTAGTTCTTTCTGATCTCAGCTTCTGTCTCCCAAGTAGCCTCCTCCTCAGTATGATGCGTCCATAGTACCTTCACAAGGGGAATCACCTTGCTACGCAGTACCTGCTCCTTCCTGTCTAAGATACGTGTCGGTCGCAGGATATAAGTAACATCCTCTCCTAATTGCACCTGCTCCCATCTGATGATATGGGAAGGATCAGCAACGTACTTCTTCAGCATAGAAACATGAAATACGTTGTGGACGCTCGCGAGGGGCGTGGGTAAAGCCAATCGGTAAGCCACCGCTCCCACACGATCGAGGATCTGGAATGGACCAATGAATTGCGGTGTTAGCTTCCCCTTCTTCCCGAACCGAAGGACTCCCTTCATAGGAGAAACTCGCAAATACACGTGATCCCCGACTGTGAACTCAAGTGGCCGTCGTCTCGTATCGGCGTAGCTCTTCTGTCTGCTCTGCGCTGTAAGAAGCCGACGTCGAATAATATCGATCTTCTCTGACGTCGCCTGCACCAACTCTGGGCCGATCAAGCTACGCTCACCGACCTCTAACCAGCAATGCGGTGCGCGACAAGGTCGCCCATACAGCGCCTCATAAGGTGCCATGCCGATACTCGCCTGAAAGCTATTATTGTACGCAAACTCTGCATATGCAAGACAATCATCCCAACTGTCCTTGAAGTCCAATGCGCAAGCTCGCAACATGTCCTCCAGGATCTGGTTCACTCGCTCCGTCTGTCCGTCCGTCTGTGGGTGGAAGGCAGTACTGAACTTCAACTTCACACCCATAGCCTCCTGAATGTGAGTCCAGAAAATAGAAGTGAACCGCGTGTCTCTGTCCGACACGATCTCTAACGGAACTCCATGCAGACGCACAATCTCTCGGATGTACAATCTAGCCAGCTCGTCTGCAGAGTTCGTAACTCTGATCGGTAGGAAGTGCGCCGACTTCGTCAATCGGTCGACGATCACTCAAATGGAATCATGCCCCTTCCTCGTCTTCGGCAACCCAGAAATGAAGTCCATGGAAATGAAATCCCACTTCCACTCTGCAATCGGCATAGGCTGCAAAAGTCCAGGTGGTCGGCGATGCTCTGCCTTCACCTGCTGACAAGTGAGACAACGGGACACGAACTCAGCTATGTGGGTCTTCATACCTTCCCACCAATATGTCCTCTTCACGTCACGATACATCTTCGTGCTGCCTGGATGCATCGCGAGTCTAGTAGAATGCGCAGCCTCGAGAATCTCTCGTCTCAAGTCAGGGACATCTGGGACGCATAGGCGGCCACGGTAACGTAAGCCCCCATCCATACCAACTCGCCAGTCGGCGTCAGCATCATCACTGGCCTGCTCTCGAAGCTCAGTAAGATGCGCGTCGTCCCTCTGCGCCTCGATGACTTGGTCATCGATCTGAGATCGCACCTGTACGTGTGCGATGAACTCAAATGGTTCCTCCACGGTGAGTTTCTGCTCAAAGTCTCGCAAAAACTCAACCATATCCCACTCGGCAACCATCAGCGGAGCCGTAAACTCTATCGCCTTCTTGCGGCTCAATGCATCAGCCACAAGGTTCGCCTTCCCAGGATGGTAAGAGACCTCAAACTTGAAGTCCTTCAACGTCTCCATCCATCGTCGCTGCCTCATATTCAAGTATCGCTGCGTGAATATGTACTTGAGGCTCTTGTGGTCGCAAAAGAGCTCGAACTCCTCTCCGTAGAGGTAATGTCTCCAGAGTCTCAGTGCGAATATAACGGCTGCCAACTCTAGGTCGTGTGTAGGGTAATTCTCCTCGTGCTTCCTTAATTGTCTCGAGGCATACGAAATTACCCTGTCCCTCTGCATAAGGACACAACCCAAACCAACGCTAGACGCGTCAGTGTATATAGTGTATTTAACCCCTTGCTCTGGCAATACTAGCACAGGGGCGGACGTAAGTCTGTCCTTCAGCTCCTGAAAAGCTGACTCCGCCTTATCATTCCAGGTGAACTTCACGTCCTTCCGTGTCAACTGAGATAAGGGTCTCGCGATCTTCGAGAAGTCCTGAATGAAGCGCCGATAGTAACCAGCGAGACCCAAGAAACTCCTCACCTCAGTGATAGAACCAGGCTGCTCCCAGTCCTGCACCGCAGCTACCTTAGACAGGTCAACTGCCATGCCATCCTTGGACACCACGTGTCCCAGAAACTTCACCTCCTGCTTCCAGAAGTCGCACTTCTTGTACTGTGCGAACAACTGATGCCGTCTGAGCGTATTAAGGACCAAACGCAAGTGCTCCTCATGCTCCTCTCGACTCCTAGAGTACACCAAAATGTCATCAATGAAGACAACGACGAATCGATAGAGGAAAGGCCGAAATATCCGGTTCATCAGATCCATGAACACGGCCGGTGCGTTCGTGAGACCGAACGACATCACGAGGAACTCGTAGTGGCCAAAACTGGTCCTGAATGCTGTCTTCTGCACGTCCTCATCCCTGACGCGCAGCTGATGATAACCTGACTAAAGATCAATCTTCGAGAAGTACTGCGCTCCTCTCAACTGATCAAACAAGTCATCGATCCTGGGCAAAGGGTACTTGTTCTTCACCGTGAGCTGGTTCAGCTTGCGATAATCAATACACAATCGCAGCGAACCATCCTTCTTCTTCACGAACAAGACCGGTGCTCCCCAAGGAGACACGCTAGGCCGTATAAAGCCAAGCCCTAGCAGACCATCAATCTGCGTCCTCAACTCCTCCATCTCACATGGCGCCATGCGATACGTCGGCAGTGAGACGGGTGTAGAACCAGGAACCAGATCGATAGTGAAATCGATCTCACGTCGGGGCGGCAAACCAGGGATCTTCCTGAACAGATCCCCGAACTCAGAAACAACTGGCGTCTGCTCAAGTACCTGGGCACCAGCGTCGCGCAATAGAGTGGCGTAGCTAAGAATGCGGAAAGGAAGATTTACCCGCACTGGAAATGTGAAGGATGCACCCTCAGGCTCGTACGCTGTGACTATACGAGTCTCGCAGTCAATCTCGGCTCTCGCTGCAGTCAACCAATCCATGCCAAGAATGACGTCGAGATAAACGAGCGAGGGATCGACGACCAGATCAAGAGTCATCGTCCTGCCTCCCAGATCAACCAAACAACCCTCACACATCTGGGTGACATCCGAATAATCTCCATGAGCTGCAAAGACTCGCACACTATCCATAGTGATAGTCTGTAACCCAAGACGCCTGACTACGGCACGCGATATCAAAGAAATCGTGGAACCAGTGTCCACCATGACAAGAACAGGAGTACCTCCGATATGGGCCGTGACCTCAAAGGCTGAATGCTGGAAAGTCGGCGTCGTAGCTGCCTCAGCGGTCAATGCATGAACTCGAGCCTATTGTGGCCGGTTCGGCCGCTGTGTCAAGGGCCGTGGAGGCTGTCGAATCTGCAATACCGTAGGTCTGAAAGAAGGATGCGCAGGAGCTGACCGTATAGGCGGTGCTGATATCACCTGTGGACGTACACGATCAATCTTCTGCGGCGGCGAGAACCCACTGTCCCGCATCCTCGAAAAGCAACTCTGCGCTAAGTGGCCCGTCCTCCCACAGTATGTACATGACAAATCAGGGCGCCGAAACGGTGGTACAGGCGCCGTGGTCCTGGTAGGAGGATCAAAGCGAGGCCTCTTGCCCGCGAAGGGCCTGTCTGGCAAATCCGGTCGCGGCCTAGAAGTAGCCGGGCCTCGAGATCGCACAAGTCGATCCACGTCCTGCTCTGCCCGCATGGACATGTGAACCAACTCCGCATAGGAAGGAAAACTGACACAGCACATCTTCGACCGAATATCCGGTCGCAAGCCCTCCAAAAAGCACCGTATGCGCATCTGCTCATCAGCTAGAATCGTCGGGACGTACCTGCCCAACTCTGTGAACCGATGCTCATACTCGGTAACTGTCATCGCTGCCTGCCTGAGATGGAGAAACTCATTCTCCCTCTCGTGCCTGTAGGTCTGGGGATAATACTTCTCATGGAAGCGGAACTCAAATGCTGCCCACGTCCATACGAAATCTGCGGCAACAGTCCGCAATATGCTATCCCACCACATACTGGCCTCTCTCTCAAACAGGAAGGTAGCCAGCTCTACCTGCTCAGCCTCGGTACAGTGCAACATCCGTAGAATCTTCGACACTCGGTCGAGCCAGAACTCAGCCTCCTCGGGTCTATGAGAACCCGTGAAAGTAGGAGGCCGCAAGCGCTGAAATCGCTCCAGAAGGTCCCGTGTGTCGGCAGGATTCCCCGCAGGGAAAGCAGGCTGCGCAGGATGGGCCATGCCCTCATCCTGGGCGTAAGTATAGGCATCCTCAGCTGGATGCGCAGGTGGTGCAGGTGGAGTAGATGTAGTCGCACCCCCACCCTGGGCTAAAGTCCCCACTATGGTGGTCAGGAGCTGCTGCTGCTGTAGCATCATAGCCATCATCTGCTCGAATCTGTCAGGGGGTGGAGTAGGCTGTGGCGGATGAGGTGCCGAAGTAGATGCGCGATGTGGCTCTCTAACAGATGGTGTAAATGGCGGTGGTCCATCTGTAGGACCAACAGCAGGCTGAGACGATCGAACCGCCTCAGGAATCGGGCCCACAACAGGGTCCGGACGAGTACCAGACTGAGAGGGAGTCTGATCCATCTGCTCTGACAATGAAAGCCAAACTGCGCTCCTCGTAGTCTTAGGTGGCATTCCCTATATTCAAAATAGGGTGCAACCTTGTCAGTCTCAATTGCACAATTACACCGCAAACATTCACTTAAAGAGTCAAAGGCATTCCATGCATTTCAATTAATCAAAATTGTCACAATACAAGGGATATATCCTTACAAGCATCATGACTAGAATTACATGGAAATTAAGACAGTTAAGCAACAACAACATAAGCAAAGCACTAGCCCTAATAGGCTTTACACACATAAAACAGGAAATGACTAACTACTGATAATAACATCAAAGATCGCATCGCTAGTCGGAGTCTGGTGACGGAGGAGGAGCACCCTTATCCTGTAAGCAACACAGGATTGCCTTCAAGGTGCGAGTTACCTTGCCAAATTTCTTCTTTGTAACCGCCTTGGCATCAGCGACCTCTGCTCGAAGTTCTTGGACTTCCCTTCGCAAAGCGGTCTGACTCTCCTCCATCCGAGCAATGCGGTCGTCGATAGTAGTCTGCGCAGAAGGAGGAGGGCTCTCATCAGTATCCTGAGCCTCCTCTTCTGCTTCTTCCTGAACCTCTGCTCTAGGTTCTTCTTCGCTTTGATCTTCCTCTTCATCAAAGTCATCCCCACTATCCCTTTCAAGTTGATTTTCACGGTATTGTGACCCAATCTTCATCTTAACCATTGTCGACTCATCGATGGTGTGAATCGATACCGGCAATTCGGGCCCAAGTCTATAGGCAAACTCAAGTACAATCTTGCAAATAAGTCGGCCAAAGGGAAGCGATTCGGATGTTCTCCTCGACCTGGCTATGAGAACTATCTGCCGTAAGATGAAAGTGGCCATACATACGTTCTCTCCCTGGGCCACCAGAAATAAGAAATCGACCATAAGACGTGTGCATTCAATGCGGTTCGTCGACCTGGGATAGACATTGAACGTGCAGATATGATGCAGCAGGCGCAAATCCTCAGACATGTACGTCGCCTTGAGGCTATTATTAGGCTGCCATGGAACCAACTTACCGCACAGAAACCTGGTGCGGCTATCTCGTTCACGTCTAGTCCTCAAATTCTTCTCACTAGGATGCACATCACCTAGAGGCACGTTGAGAAGTCGCGCAATCAACCGGACGTCGATCGTAGCCATCCGATCTCTACCAAAAGGGATTTTGAACTGCAAAGGCTCCAAGGTAGGATTCTGGATGCTAGCATAGAAGGCACGAACAGTGCTCACATTAGCACGAGCGCGAGCTTCAAAGATCGGTCCCCAGTGCGCAGCTTCAATGCGTTCGAACAACAGATATTTTCCGAACAATCGTCCATCTACGTCCGCCTCAAATAACACTTTACGATCAGTGTATTGGCCATGAGGCATCTCTGATAAAATTGTTCTTCCAAGGTGTGCATGGGGATCCAAATCCCGCTTTGTGCGGCACTCTAGGACTACAACTGGACCTGCGGCGGTGCTTGAACTTGCGGCACCACCCCACGGTCTTCTCGATCGAGCAGGGCGGCTCGGCCCAGCCTCTTCTGTTGCAGTTTTCCTCTTACCCATCAAAGACAGGATGGATGAGAGTGACAAAAGACCCAAAATGGCTTCCACAAAAGCCATGGAAAACGCCGAAAATGCGGAGAAATGGCTGTCCAATCTGAGAAAAGAAAATCTAGGCATCGTAGAGGGATGCTTCAAGCTTCCCAAGGCTGTAGTTTCAAAGAGAAATACAAACAAAAAGATAGGATGGAGCACATCACGATTTCAGCTATATTTGGGGGATTTTGGAGCTCCAAATGGTGAGATCTTCAAGGAAAGAGGCTGCCAACACCCAATAAGTGATGGGTGGTGGTCGGTTTTGGCCAAGGAGGGTCTTAGAAGTGGTTTGGGATGCTGGGGTTTGGAGTGGGTTGCTGAAAATCGAAACTAGGGCTATGTAGAGGGCTGTTTGTGAAGGAGGGGTTAGATTTGGGGGTTTCCGTGAGGTGGGAGGTATATAGGGAGGGTGTGGACCCCATTTAGGGGCGTGCGCCCGAAGGACAGCTCAAATGGGCCCCACCGGTCGGCGATGCATCGCCCGACCGGCGATAGCATCGCCGGCCAACTTTCAAGTTGGCCGGTGGGACCCCATGGGTCTGGTCCCCCATGGTCCCAGGGTCCCAAAAAGTTAAGTCCCACTCCCTAGTTCATAGTAATTTGGTCTGTATGAGCCCAAATATGTGTTCGGGGCTTTCCGGGTCCACATTACAATCCGAAATACCAAACCATATGATGCAGCATATGAATTTGAGGTAGAAGGAGCCAGTACACCTATCTAGATCCTTAGTTGCTAAAGAAAGTGAAGTTAGAATGGCCTTATGGCCATTTTTCATAAAATTTTACTATTCACTATAAAATTTGGTGAATGTACTAATTTGTGTTATTTTCACATTAGGTTTGATGCCTAATATGAAATGGATAAGAAATAAATGAAGATTGGAGTGTTTAGAGGAGGAATTTTGGAGATTTTTGGTGAAACGGGGTTTTTAAGCCCTGGCAATTGATTACAGGAGTCGTGGTCATCCCACGGCCCAAGGATTCACTTTTTCAGTTTAAAACCGCTCATAGGACGTCCCCACCAGACTTCCTACAGCTTAGAAGTGATTCGGGATGCTTTACGCGACCCGAAATACGTTACAGACTCGATCTTGCGATCGATCCTAATAGACTTCGCCTATCGACGAATCTGCGATCTTAGACGTGTTTCTAGACCCTTCTCGCACCCACCTACGTCAAAGGAAGCGACAGCGTACGTCGCAAGACCATAACCCAGGCCCAGTATACTCTTATTCATGCTCTGATACTAACTTGTAACACCCTGAAAATCGGGGGTCGTGTATAAACTCAACTCCCGAGTTCCAGACCGTCACTTATGCAACAAAAATGGTTATGATTCAATTTTGTCTGATTTAAAGCATTCACATGAGTAAAAGTATACAAAAACTGCAATTCATACTTCAGATCCAGTGATAAAAGCAAGCGGAAGACTAAACAATGTATATATCACTGTATGGAAAAACAAAGTAATCTCATCTGTCTCCAAAGTATGACTACATCTCTGAGTCTCATGTACATATACATAACAAAAGAATAATGTTCAAAAAGAAGGTCCCACTGATGTCCCCTCGATCCAGGTCGCCTACGGGAAGCCGTCATGATACTGCATATACGAGAACTCATCCTGGTCCTCGTCGATCTCTGGCTCCACCTCCTGGATCTCGTCCTCACCTGCAACTACAACAGGGTCTGGTGGGTGTTGCAAACACCATCCCGTAACGTGGGAATGAGTGATCAACTCAGTGGAATCATAGAGCAAATATTAGCATGTTCACAATTCAATCACGCGATAATAGTAAAGCAGTAAATCAGACAATCCTAATACTGTTGTTAATGCAAGATGATATGACGTGATGTATGCCCTCACCGACGATCACCCTCATGCGGCAACATCTTACGACCGCGGCATGCCACACTCCCTAGAGTGCTCCACATCTTCCAGGCACATGCAATGCTATGGTGATATGATTTCCAAGTTGTTATTAGTCCATTCAAACAGCAGGATTGAGAAACTAAGGTACTTCGCTTGTATCAATCCCAACACAGATCCTGTCTAGGGTCGTCACTCCTAGTAATCTCATACGATGTATATTTCGTAGGTCACTGCAAGGGCTGCCAGGGCTGTTGCTCGCACTCGTTGCACCGCTCCCCCATCACCTTATCAATACAGGCCTATCGTACTCTACTGCAATGGAAGGGTCGTCGCCTCCCGTGGACTCAGAATACGCTCGCGGTCACTACAAAGGGCTCGTCGCCTGATCAGTGTAGGCCGACAGCTAGAATATAGTGTCCCATACCACCATAATCTGCTCACGAGTCAATGTGCTCACTGGTCACTACGGGGAGGTTTGTGGCCCCAGCGTAGGCCGACAGCTCGACCACGATGTTCCATACCACCATGCCTGGCTCATGAGTCTTCGTGGATCAAGGTACCACGGTTAACAGGGTTTACAATGGTAAGTTCAGTACCCTAGGTTCAAGCAGTTATGATACATACAAGGTGAACATACAACGGCCAGTCGGGTTACTTGACGGGCTCGACTAGCGCGATCGCATCTCAAGTCGAACAACATGAAGTGCGTAAAACACTTCGCGTGGCCTAACCACTGCCGCCAACTCTTAACACGAATCACGTTCATCGACGCGTCGTTCGTGGCTATGACCAGTCAGCCACGAATTCGCTCGGTTATCGACTGCCTGGACTAAGTCTAGTCCCACACATCTATGGAATCCTATCAGCACTATACGCAAAGGTATTGGAATTGAAATACATCATGTGAGCATGTTAACACATGTTATAACATTCAACTTAAGCAAATCTTCAAGGCATACTTTCTATGCATGTAATGCAATCATGCATAAGGTAAACATGTAGGAAATCATTTAGGTCAGCATATTAATCATGAAATCAATCTCAAACTACTACATAACATCATTCAATTCAATACATACTAATACAAGCATTTATACAAACACATACACTACACACTTAAGTCCACATATAGTATGTCGACCCAAAGTGCGCAACTTGGCGAATCTCTTCACCAAACTGATTATGCAAGCATTCCTAACTCCCTAAAGCGGCAACAAACCATGTCAATCAAGTCAGCAAAAAATGCATGTAGGCCGTACTTCCTAGAAATGACTAAAATGCCCTAAATCTCATATTCTTCGTTAATTTACGAAACAGGAAACGGAGAGCATGTTGTACATGTCAAACGGCGATGCCGTCGATAATCTACTATTAAACGACATTGAAAGCGTTGTAAACCATCAATCAAAGCGTCTAAAATCCTCACCTAGTCTCTTACGGTTGCAGGATTTTGAACGGAGCGTGTACGGTTCGTCTACGGCAGTAGGAAAGCCTGATTTATGGAATACGTTAGCTAACATGTTAAGCATCTAAGCAAACCCTAAATCAGCAAGTTTTTTGGGGTTATTTTATACCTGAAAAATGGAGAAATCACCAGCCAGGTGATTGGAAAGAAGTGCTGAAGCAGCAACTGTCAGGGGCTCGGAAGCGGGGAAATTCTCTCGTTCTCTTTCTCTCAAACTCTCTCTCTTTTCCTCCTAGGGTTTGTGATTTTCGGATGGGAAGGAGAAATGAGGGTTTCAACCCCTTTTATAAGCTTGAAATCGCCGAAAATAGACTCCGGGACGAAGTTTACTTGGTGCCTATCCATTTCGGGGCTGTTTCGGTCCAAAAACTGCTTTCTGGTGGTCCCCTGGTCGATTGCGATCAGACTTAAGCTCATGGGTACCAGATGTACCTCGTATTAAGTTTTCAGTCTGGCAGGGTTCGCAGATCGCACGTGGCGGACCAGTTTCAGTTCAGCGGTCACCGTACGTAGATCAGGGTTGAAAGGCTCATGATAATAAATAGAAATTTTTCCTGATCCGAGGGTGTAATCTGGATGAATTCTGACGGTCAGAACGCTTAATACTGACGCGTCAAGTCGTGTGCCAGATTTGGATTTGAAATTCCAAATTCGTCCCTATTCGCGGTCGCTTCAGTCCGGGTTCAACGAAATAGTCTGTGATTATCGGTTTGACTTGATTTTCGAGATGATTGTCAAGTCCAGCTGGGCGGTTCTAACGGTCTAAGATAGGAGGTATCGGACCTTCGACGCGCGGTCTAAATCCAATACAAAATTTCAATATGGTCGAGAGAACAAACCTGCTTAGACTTTGATCCGAGGTTATAGAGTATTGTAGAGTTGTTTGTTCTACTCGATTTGGATCTTGCAGAAAGTATTTAAAGTGATCAGGGACTATTTCCCAGCTACTCTAGCGTTGCGCTAGCTAACTTACGCTTAATTTCCATGGAAATTATTTCTACGCGATTTCGGGTCGAGTTGGTACTCGAGCCCAAGTACGGATTTTTCACGGGCGTTACACACTGACACCCACCATGAAAAACTTCTAAATGCCACGAAAGTTTTAGATCAAGCTGAAATTTGTGTTTTACCGTATTTCATGTCTTTTTTTAACTTTTGAACAGGTTGGATTTCAAATAAAAATTATGGTGGGCCTTAGGATAGTTTCAATGGTGGGAATCACTCTCCCCACTATTTTCTGTGGTGAGGTCCACTACATCTTTTTATTTGCCTCATTCTTTGGCTCATGCCCTAAAATAATATCTCAAAATGGATGGATGGTGTGGATATAACACATACATTATAGTGGGGCCCATAGAACTTGGTGACGTCACATCGGTAGCGAACTCGCTACTCAACTTGTATCTAATCCGCGTCCGTGAGAGAGACTACCCTAATCTGCGGCAGTCTCCTCTCTCTCTCTCTCTCGCACCCTCTCCCTCCTCTTGCTCTCTATCTCTCTCTTCCTCTCTCTTTGATCTCTCCACCCTATCCTCTCTCTGTCTCTCTCGCATCCTCTCCCTCCTCTCTCTCTCTCTTCCTCTCTCTTTGATCTCTCCACCTTGTCCTCTCTTTGTCTCTCTCGCATCCTCTCCCTCCTCTCTCTCTCTTCCTCTCTCTGATCTGTCTTGCGGACCATTGCCAAACGCCCTACCCACACATGCCCTCTCTCTCTCTCTCTCTTTGAAGCTTGGTTGAAGGTCATTCACGATAGTGAGGTCTCTCTCTCTCTCTCTCTCAATCTCAATACTGATTTAGGGATTTGGGGATTGATACACAGGCACTTCGAAATTACTTAGAAATTGCACATGTAGCATACAAGTATTTAAAATAAACTACCCAAATTCAATAATATGATTAGATTCACACAAGCGAAGTATTTCTCTCTCTCTCTCTCTCTCTCTCTCTCTCTCTCTCTCTCTCTCTCTCTCTCTTTCTCAATCTCTCTCAATATTAATGCCGATTTAGGAAATTGGGAGTTAGTAGTTTGTAGATTCTCAATTTGAATGTGGACCCCAAATTGGGTTTTTCTGATTTTACAAATTGGGGATTTAGGGATTTTAGAATTTTGGGGATTTGAGGACTTTTGAAATTGGAGATTTTCTGATTTTACAAATTGGGGATTTAGGGATTTTAGGAATCCAGGATGTGAGGATTTTAGGAATTTGGGATTTTAGGATTAAAGAAACTAAGTTTTTAATATTGGGTTTGAAGGTTAAGCATTGCCTCCTTGATGTGGGCTTCTGACATAAATCGTTGGCCCCATTATGGATATGTCATACTTCATCTGTTTCATTGTTGATTGAAGATGCATTGGCTTACGATTGGCAGCTAGAATTCTACCCACCTACATAATGTTGGCAACGAGTTGTGTTGACTCATTGAAAATTTTAGGTTCAACCCCATACCACAAATTTCAGTCAACTCTTTAGAACATCATACACTTGCACATCAGATGTTCAATTAAATTCCTTAAAGAATGTTTTGTAGTATTTCTTAATTTATGTGGTTTTGCTAATTCCACACGCATGCACATCCACTTGGACACATGTATTGGAATGTGAGATCTGAGCTTGACATCAGGTGATATTTTGGCATAAAAATCTGATTTGAGCTTACCATCAATTATAGAGTATGATGTTTAATATGCATGCATTCAAAGCTTGTACATGAGGCATGCATTAACTCAAAATAAAATAATTAAAAAAAGTGTAGTTTTTGGTTCATGGTGCATCTAAAATGCGACCTTACAATTTCCATTGAATGAGAATGATTGAATGATTATTCTTTTCTTTTTCTTTTAAAATTTTGTGTTACTGTTAGTCTCAAGCCATTTATATAAAACTAATGCAATGTTTTCCATGTTTGAGAGGACTATCATGCTAGCATTCATGATGCAACATCAATGGAATCAATTTATAGGCCTATCATATTTACCATTTCTCTATCATTTCAATTGTCTTATATTTCATTTAAATGTTTGTAGAAATATGGGAAAAATCATGTGTTTGCATACAAGGCAAGGGTGATTTATAGCTTGAGGACATGCTCATGCTTCTTCTCATGGTTGGTTTGTATGAGATAGCTTGTGTTTCCCACTGTCTAATATGCTTTTAAAGTTTTTTATTAACATGTGTCTCAACCATTCATGTGTCTCCACCCTACCGTTGCCGCACGCCCTACCCACGCAAGCCCTCTCTGTGTCTCTGAAGCTCAGTGAGGTCTCTCTCTCTCTCTCTCTCTCTCTCTCTCTCTCTCTCTCTCAATACCGATTTAAGGATTTGGGGATTTAACAATTTGTGGATTCCTGATTCGATGTGGACCCTCATTTAGGGATTTCTTCTTATAGAATCTATATGAAAACTTTGGTAGTGACCATTATAGATGGGTACTAACATTGCTTGGTTGAAATGATGTGGCTAAAAAAGCAAACAGTATCATAATACATGATTAGTTTTGTTTTCCCTTCATTCATGTCTGTGTGAGCTTATGAATGGATCTAAGCTGGTAGTTGTGTTTTCCGTTCATTCATGTCTATGTGAGCTTATGAACAAGTTAGATAACGAATAAACATCATTATGACCCTTAAGTAGGATTTAATAGTGGAAATCATTATTCCACTGTTTTGTGTGCTATTTTCTACTTGAGCTTTCGATATGCCTTATTTTCAATCTCAAGCCCTAATAAAATAGATGGTTTGATTGATAAAAATAACTCAGTAAGCAATCTGCTTCAGAGTGGATTAGGTGCACCCCAACCTCATCCCTAATGGTGTGGTCCTTACCATGGAGCCCACCTTGTTGCATGTATCTTATATCTAGGTTGTTCATCCATTTTCCATAACATATCATGGTATAAGCCTAAAAATGAAGTAGATACAAGTCTCAGGCTGATTATAGAACAGGAAACAGTGGTAAATGACCATTAAAAACTTGTGTGCCACAAAAGTTTTGGATTAATTTGATATTTGGTTTTTTTCTATCATCTAGGTTTTATTGCCTTATCAAAAACTTCATTTCTATTAGTGAAGCCTATCATAGTTAGTCCTCTCCCAAAAAACTAAAAACATAAAACCCATTGGTGAAAAGCTTTTTACCTCTTAACATGCTCATCTACATCCTATCATAGAAAACCTTTAGGAAATCCTAAAAAAAAACATACTTTGTCTAACTTTCAAGGTATTTGTAGGCCTACTAACATGACAAACTTTTTCATCTTTTGGCAACGAGCATCCTTGTCTCCATTTTACATTTATCATTCGCATATGAATTAAATCTCTTGTTTTAAGTAGCTGATAGTAGCATTATACATGAGGACATTCTCATCTTCCAGTACTATGGACAAGACCTATGTAAGGCTCGCTTCAGCAAAAGTTGTCCTGCACCCATCAAAGTACTGGGATAAAAAAATATTAATTAAAGTCTTTTATTTGACTTTAAGATATTACATTCTAGAGCTTTTCTTTCACGTAAAAGTTTATTAGAAATGTTTGTTTACTTAGCAATGTATTTCCGTTCTCAGTATAAAGATAAAATGTGTATATTGTTCCATAGGATTGTGTTGCCTAAAATGGTCCTTGCAAACCTTATGGACAGAGCCGGATGTGCATCGGCACTATTCGGATGTTGAGCGGGGGTCCCTGGAAGGTGGGAACCACTGTTATGACCATGATGAAACTGTCCATTTTCTATGGACAACATTGGAGTGTCCTGACCATTTAGACAGGCTCGTGTTTATGTATTAGCTCAGAATTGATGGAGCAGACTTGGCTGTGCGTCGAAGCTATTTGAATATTGAGAGGGGGTGCCTAGAAGGTGGGAATCGCTGTTATGACCATGATGAAGCCATTCATTTCCTATGGACAGCATTGGAGTGGCCTGGTGTCATGCCCCAAACCCAAAAATCGGATTCACAGGAATCACGATCGCCGAATCTGGTGTCGACAGCCTCCGTAGTATCCCATTCTTGACTCCCAGTGCTCATATGCCGGTTCCAATCCTGGGATCCTACAAGGAGAATTTTTTAACGTACATTTATCTCGTAAGAAGCATAACCACAAGTTTATCCAAATCACAGAAACAACATTATCATCACATATCTAGTAATATAAACTTTGAATACAATACTGAAAGGAAAAATACATATGTCAAAATAAAATCAAAGCCCTAGAAGACAGCTGCATGCTCTAAGCTCAACGCCGTTGCGACCAACATCACCTGCACACATCTATCATGCATAAGCTTATAGATAGCTTAGAGGGTGGTGAAAGTGTGTGCACAAGGTAAGTGCCAAGCACACAAATGCAACGTCATAATCATACAATGTCAAAAATACTAGTAAGATCATAAATCATACGATATCAGAGTAAGCGAAAATACTGATAAGTCTATAAATCATACAATATCAGAGTACGCAATACAGATCAGTTATGAAAATGAGGAGTCATAGAGAATCAAATATTAAATATCGAGGGTACAATGTAATATGTAAATCCTGCTAAATCCGTCTAGGCCATATAAGTGCATAAACGTAATAAATCTCAAAATACCATATGCATATGGATGTAATGTAATATGCGATGCGAATGAAATGACCAAGCTAGAGTGTGAAGTCTGGATGATGGTACGTAGTATCGCAGGCTACGGGGTCCACCACAAGGGACTTCTATCCAAACCAGTCTCATACCTAAATTTGGATAGTCAGACTCAATGTGGTAAACTCCTAATCTTAGGTTAGTCATGCACCCCAACTGAAATCCTGACCATTACGAAGGTACACGTAACAAATAGTTGCGCACCACCAGCCTGAGTGGATAGTGAATGAAAGAACGAATGAGTATGCAACTCCTGCCCAATAAGTCCACATATCAGTACTGTTCATTTTTGGGATCATCACCGGGGTCTAATACACTCTACACCAGCTTGCCGCCCCATCAAGTGCACAACTTGGTAAGTGAAAAAGACCTCACCATCTGCCTGGACAGTAGTTGGCCAATATCTACCCGACACATCGATAGCAGACCCATTTACGAGCTGGTCAAACTCAGCCTAGCTATGCCTACTCGCTCAGGCGGGTAAGGCTACACCCCTTCCCAACTGACCATGATATAGTGGGAGATGCAACCTACTGGTATACGGCCCTCATGCGCTCATGTATATCTACTCAGTCTCGACGTTGGGGAGTCCTCTAGTACTAAAAGGGTTTAGGGATTTTCACCTAGGGCCATCTATGGCAGCCCGATGCTAATAACATATTTTTGGTGTCCCATATGGTCATCTGCGATATGCTTGTGGAGGCTATGACCTTGATGTCATTAGGGCGTACAGTAATCATAACATACAATGCCAAATGCATGAGTCATAAAATCCAGTTATGCATCAATCCTCTTGCACTCATGTGAGATAATATCTGCCTATCAGGGAGTCTCATAACAACCTGCCCAATGACATATGCAATGGTCAACCATATTTTATAACAAACATGCAGATGATGCGTATAGGCATGTATCATGATGCTCTGTTGTCACATACTCACTAACCGGCATCGACAATCGACCTTGATAATGTGGACATTTAACCAACATTGCCTCCAAGGAATGGCTGCATAGAGCCTAACATATAGTGGACCCATGACCTCACACAAGGGCCTAATATACAACACCATAGGCCTCTGTAAGACCAGTATCCTAGCCTGTACTGTTCCGTCGACTCCATCGATCCTTCCCATTGAAGTTCGACAACCTGTGACGTATAATCAACATTTGCGCGCGACCCTAACTCGTATCCTGTAGATTTGAGTCAGCTTAATCTGAGACTTGTACCATACGACCGCACCGTCACCGTGGTTCCAACGCCGTGTCTTGCATACCGATCCGATACGCTAGCAGGGATATGTGGGTAGGCATTTATTTCAAAGAAAATATCGGGCATTTGTAATCCCAAAAGAATCTCTACAATATGTCAAATCAATCCCATCAATCACCTCTCATGTCAAGTATAAAGCACTCATGCTTCCTTTCTCCACAAGTTAAGTAAACCCCAAAGTCAACCAATCTCTCACCTCACCCATTACTCACCTCACATCCATCACTCACATCTCTCTTACAACCACCACACCTCTCTCTCTTTCTCAACACAAATTCCAAGAGAGAAAAGAGGTGGACGTCCATGTATTTCTAAGGAGAGAAGTGATTTTTGTGGCCCACTTTTTCATCCTAAGATCTCTTATCTTAGCCATTCAACTCTCATCTTCCACCATCAAAGTGAGACATAAGGAGATCGGCTTTCCAACGGACCAAGAAGATCAACGGTGGGTGCTTCTATAGGCTAGTTTTTCATGCTTTTATGATGGGCCAAGTGAGTCCTATCGATTGATGGTATGGATCTCACTTTGGACCCTAAGATGTAGCCGATGGCCCACCTTGATTATCAATATCATTTCCATGATGGGGCCATTCTCCATGGACCCCATCATGATGTTTACTTTCCTAGCTTAAATAGAGGTCATCTAGACCGTCTATTTTAGTGGAGAAGAAATTCCCTAGACGCTGGACGTTGAATGGAAAACACAAATGTCAGCCTTGGCTCAAGGATATTTGAGTGAGCCATGTGTATAGGCCCCACATGCATGTATGGATCCAATCCACGCCGTCCATTCCATTCCCCATGTCATTTTAGGCGTTGAGCCGAAAAATGAAGCTGATCTAACTTTCATGTGGGCTATAACTTAGAAAATAGTAGTTTTCACCGTTAAAATGCACTATGATCTTGCTACACCCCCAAAATATATCGAATATTGGACTTGATGGGTCTGTCTTGGGTCACAAACACCAATGGTTAGGTTGGATTTTACTGATTCCGGCCCCACATGCGAAAAATCGAGAGAAAATGATTTTTTTTTTTAAAAATATAATAATAAAATAAGCAGCAGGTGCTGCAGCAATGTCCAGAGGACGCACAGCGGCGTCCTGCTATGTTGGACGTGGAACGGGTAGGGGGAACATGGGTCCCAGATGTGGGTCCCACCGTGATGTGTGAGAACATCAATATCGTGCATTTAATGGCCCCTCTTCTAGTGGTGATCCACCCCAAAAATCAACCATAGCTGAAGCTCAGGTGACCCACATCATAGGAAACAGTGATGATGATGTCTACCATTGAAACCCTTTTCTTGGTCACAGAAGTTTTGAATCCAATATGAAATTTGTTTTTCCTATTCACCTGAGTCCATGGGACCTTATCAACGGGTTGAATGGAAAGTAAACGTTATGGTGGGCCCCCATGTGGGACCCACTGATGTATGTTTTATGTTCCATACCGTCCACAGCAGTAGACGGTGGAGGCCACAATGATGCATGTGTTTCACCCATGTTGTGGGGCCAACCATGATGTTTCTTTTGATCCACACCGTCCACCCTTGGAAATGAGGCAGATTCAAATATCATGTGGGACCCAGTTAATGCACGTGTCTTATATCCATGACGTCTATCTATGTGGGATGCACATGATGTATGTATTCCATTCCATCCACCTGCTTTCCATGTCCACCATGATGTGTCTAGTCCACGCTGCCAGTATTTATGGAGCATACCTGATGTATATGTTCTAGCTCACCATCCATTCACATGGATGGTGAGATCCACCCTGTTGTATGTGTCTTATCTGTACCGTTCAAAGCTTGGATAGTGTTGATTTGTTGGACCATGTTTGGGCGGTGCTGTGGACTGCACCATGTTGTATATAATTCATCCACACCATCCCCCATATTTAGAAAATGCATGACAATATTTAGACGGTGCGGATAAGCTGGATAGC
The DNA here is from genome assembly GCA_037074715.1 of Magnolia kwangsiensis. Taxonomy (NCBI): domain Eukaryota; kingdom Viridiplantae; phylum Streptophyta; class Magnoliopsida; order Magnoliales; family Magnoliaceae; genus Magnolia; species Magnolia kwangsiensis. The sequence continues at coordinate 27,676,513 of CM073582.1, forward strand.
GTCAAGATGCTGCCGATTTACTCGGTCAATGTTTGGGCAATGTTAGTTTACATAGGCCATGTTTGGGCGGTGCTAATCATCATTAGAGCACCATGTGCCCCATAAAATGATAAGTGTACCGTGATACATATGTTAAACCTATAACTATTGAAATGATTTATGGTGTGGTCTAAGCCCACTTGAGGCCCATTGTGATGTATTAGGGCCCGTGGGTTGAGGCCCATTGTGATGTAATAGGGCCCATGGGTTGAAGCCCATTGTGATGTATTCAAGGCTCGTTATTGAGGCCCACCGTTATGTGTATGAGGCCCATTGTTAAGGCCACCTTGACATATATGAGGACCACGTGATTTGGCCCATTTTGATGTATTGTAGGGCCCATGGGTTGAGGCCCATCGTGATGTATTAGGGCCCATGGGTTAAGACCCAGTGTGATGTATAAAGGCCTGTGGGTTGAGACCCACTGTGATGTGTATAGGGCCCATGGGTTGAGGCCCATTGTGATGTGTTTTGAGCCCATGGGTTGAGGCCCATTGTAATGTGATTCCATCATGGTTTATGTGTTGACCTTTATGGCGGGCCATACCTTGGGAACAATGTTGGTTTGATGTCCACATTGTAAGGATAATATTGGTTAAATGTCCGTATTGTACTTCTCCCTAGAGCTCATTGATAGGCCCGTACTTATTGTGCATAGGCCATCAAGGCCCATCTTTGTTGTGAGGATAGTTCATCACCATATACAATGCTTAGTATAACTTCATGATTCATACCCATATGCATCATATGTATGCCTGATATGAGGAATGTTTGATCATAGCTTACGCCTTGGGCAGACTATTTATGAGACTCCTTATGAGATGGAGTGCTCACATTATCGCGCCGTACGCGCAGGATTGTTGCATGACTGGATAGTGTGACTCATGCATCTCGCATATGTGTGATATAATCATTGTATGCCCTAGTGATATTAGGGCCGTGGCCTCCACATACACATCGTGGATGGCCAGATGAAACACCGAAAATGCTTGGTTCTAGCACTGTGGGCATGTAGGGTGTCCTTGGGTGAAAATCTTAGAACCTCCTTGGTACCAAGAGATGCTCCAACGTCTAGACCGAGTGGAATACGAGAGCCGGTGCCTATACAATGAGGCCGTGTCTCCCACTGTGTCGTGGTCGGTTGAAAGGGGGTGTGGCCTTATCTGCCCGAGTGAGGGGGCTATAAGCTAGGCTGAGTATGACCAGCTCATAAATGGGTCCGCTATCGATGAGTCGGGTAGGTATTGACAGACTACTGGTCAGGCGGATAGTGAGGTTTATTCCCTCGCGGGGCTGTGCAGCTAGGGAGGAGGCAGTTGGTGTGGAGTGTAATAGACCTCGGTGATTTCCTAGAGAGGAACCGTACTGATTTGTGGACCTACTGAGCAGGAGTTGCATACTCATTCATTCATCCATTCACTATCCACTCGGGCTGGTGGTGCACAATTATTTGTTACATGTACCTTCGCATGGCTAGGATTTCGGTTGAGCGCGCGACTAACCTGAGACCAAGAGTTTACCACATTGAGTCTGACTATCCAAATTTAGGTCTGGGACTGGTTTGGATAGAAGTCTCTTGTGATAGACCCCATAGCCTGTGGTCTTCGTATTATTATCTCGACTTCACATTCCAGCATAGTCATTTCATTCTCACTGCATATTACCTTGCATCCGCAGTACTTAACATTTTGGGTTACTATGTTTTTGCACTTATATGGCCTAGATGGACTTAACAGGATTTGCATATTATGTTGCATCATCGACATCTGATATTTGGCTTCCGCATTTGTATAGCCGACCCACATTGCGTATTCTGTTATTGAATGATTTCTGGACTTACCAGTACATTTTCGCTTACTCTGATATCGTATGATTCATGATCTTGTTATTTTTCTTATTAATCTCGATGATGTATTATTTATGGGCTTTATTATATACTTGACATTTACCTTACATACACTTTCACCACCCTTTAAGCTTTCTATAAGCTTATGCACGATAGATGCGTGCAGGTAGCGTTAGGTTGCAGCAGCGTTGAGCTTGGAGCGTGCAACTGTCTTCTGGAGCTTTGATTTCGATAGATGTATTTCCCTTTCAACATTGTATTCAAATGATTATATTAGTGGATATGTGATGATGATGTTGCCTTTATGATTTGGGCAAACTTGTGGTTATATTTTTTTTTTATGAGATAAATATACGTTGAAAAATCCTCCTTGTAGGATCCCAGGATCGGAACTTGGTGTATGTATGCTGGGGTCTGAGAATGGAGTACTACGGAGGCTGTCGGCACCAGGTTCGATGATCGGGATTCCTGTGAATCTGATTTTCGAGTTTGGGGCATGACAGCCTCACTCAAGAGTTTAATATACATTACAATGGGTCTCTCCTATGGGCCTAATATACAACACAATGGGCTCCATCGCCTAGCCCTCAAATGCACCACAATGGGCCTCATCACATAGGCCTCACATACATTACATAGACCTCAAATGCATCAAGATGAGGCTGAATGCTCATCAGAATGAGCCTCAAATACGGGTTGCATATGTATCACAATGGGCCTGGGCAATTGGCCTCAATATCCGGCCTTGACAATCGGCCTTGACAATCAGAGTCGGAATCGGCCTCAACAATCAACCTCGACAATCAGAATGGCCTCGACCCTCGATAATCGGCCTTGATAATCATAATCAGTAATCGATCTCGATGTAAAGCGGGGGTCCATAGATGGACAACTGATGATGGACTAAGCAATATCAATGGGCCCCATTCGTTTTGGTTAACCCACTAGAGAATGATGAGAATGGGCTTAACCACGCCTAAGGAAAGGTCACAATGTGGACAGTTAACCATAACTGCCCATCAATGTGGACATTCAACCAACATTGCTCCCAAGGAATGACCCACATAGGGTCAAACATATAAAGGACCATGACCTCACACAAGAGTCTAAGGTATATCATCATGGACCTCACTCAAGGGCCTAATATACATCACATTGGGCCTTAGCGAATAGGCTATAAATACATCAAGGTGGGCCTCATGGATGGGCCACAAATACATTAAGGTGGGCCTCATCATATGGCCACACCAATGGGCCTCATATACATCAAATGGATTGCATCAATGAGCCACACCAATGGGCCTCATATAAGGGCATAATATGCATCACCATGAGCCTTATCAAATGGGCCCCAAGTACATCACAATGAGCATCAACCCATGGCCCCAAATACATTATAATGAGCTGCATTATGTGGGCCTATATACACATCAAGTAGGTTACATCACATGGACGTAATACAATCAAGTGGTCCTCATACATGGGCCTCATGTACATCAAAGCGGGCCACATTCCACGGCCATACATACATCAAATCGGGCCTCATATATATCAAGTGGGTGGCATCAATGTGCCGTACCAGCGGGCCTTATATACATCAAGTGGGTCACATCAATGAGCCACACCAATGGGCCTCATATACATCAAGTGGACCGCATCAATGGGCCAAAATATATTAAATGGGCCACATTATATGGGCCGCATTAATGGGCTAATACACATCAAATGGGCTGCACCAATGGGCCTCATATACAACAAGTGGGCCACATCAATGGGCCAACATACATTTAATGGGCTGCATTATATGGGCCGCACCAATGGGCCAATATACATCAAATGGGCCGCATTATATGGGCCGCACCAATGGGCCTCATATATAATAAGTCAGGCCGCATCATTTGGGCCTCATATACAACAAGTTGGGCCGCATCATTTGGGCCTCAAATACATCAAATTGGGCTGCATCGTGTGGGCCATAAATACATCAAATCGGGCTGCATCATGTGGGCCATAAATACATCAAATCGAGCTACTTCATGTGGCCTCAAATATATCATAAAGGCCTCTCGAATGGGCCCAACATACATCACATCAAGATGGGGTCCACACACAAATTAAAGGTCATTTTAGAGTATTACCAAAAATAAATCCCATAGAAAGATCAACTGGGCCATACCACAATAACAATGGAGATAATGATTTTCAATGTTTAAATTTACGGGGCCCACCATTTTATTTTCCATCCGACCAGATCATATGGTCATAAAGACCTGAGTGAAATGGAAAAATAAATATCATACTGATCCAAAACTTCTATGACATAAAAGGGTTTCAATGGTGGACGTTCAATCTCCACTGGTTTTGTGGTGTGGTCCACCTGATAGACAATGTGAATAAAGCACATACACTATGTAGGACCCACAGAACTTGCTGACGTCAAAGCAGCAACAGCTACATGCCACGTGGGGCCCTCATAGATGAACGGTTGGATATAACACATGCCTATGATCAGGCCCACCTACCTTGCTGACGTCATTCCAGTAATGGCTGGGACCCACTGATGTCAATATAACAGCTGGCTGGAGTGAGGTGCACTAGCCAATCAACTCCCATCAGGTGGGTTCCACGTAGGGCCCACCATAGTATAATATTATATTATAATATATATATATATATATATATATATATATATATATAGAGAGAGAGAGAGAGAGAGAGAGAGAGAGAGAGAGAGAGGGAGGGGGCTTCAACGTCCAGCGTCCAATATGGATGGACGACTTGGATGATAGAATGCATACATCGATGTGGGCCCCACCTTCACACGTACAAGTAGTGTGGGGTGGGTCCCACAATCTGAAATGGATGGATGGTATAGATGCAACACTTGCACGCATCATGTGCCCACATAAATTGCTGACACAAGTGCAACAGTAGAGCTTCTACAGTCCCCATCACATTGATTCCACGTGTGGGGCCAGCAGCGTAGATAAAACACTTAGATCACGGTGGATCCCACGTCCTCAGATGGACGGTGTGGATTACATCATCCACGTGGGGTCCACACATAGCAGGTGGGGTCCAGTCCACGTCGAGGGACTGGACGGTTAGATAAAACACATACATTAGGTGGAACCCACAGAACTTCTAACGTCACACATCAGCTATATAGCTGCTAAGGTACACCGGCCAATCGTCTTGGTGGGTGCCACGTATATCCCACCAGATATACTTATATTTTATATAATATTATATTATATCTATTATTAATATCATATATATTTATTTTAAAAAAATCCAGTGCCCACGCCTTGACTTCTGGACGTATGCTGGTGGACCCTGTAGCTGCCGTCCAGCAGCATGCTATAGATGGACGTCTCGAATGAATCACATGCTCACGGTGGGTCCCACTTAGTCGTGGGTCAGCCAGGGAGTGGCCAACCCTCATCCTCTCCGAATCAGGTGGACTGTGAGGATAAAAAAAAATACATCAGCGTGGACTAGCAGTTGGGCAGACCCCTACTCGCTAGATCTGACCCATTCTTAAGCTCATACCCTAAATGATCTCTCTCCATGGGTGGTGTGGATAAAAATACATGCATCATAGGTGGGCCACACGATCAAGAGAGAGAGAGAGATCAGTTGATGGAGGGACCCCGCCACTATGGGTCCCTCTTTGATATAATAAATACATCAAGATGGGTCCCACATATGTGGGCCCTCAAATCATAAATCAAATAAATGAAATCACCCACCTTCAAAACTGCTCCTCCTTCTTCAACACTAGGGTGATCTAGCTCCAAGGAGAAAGAGTCAATGGTTGAGATTGAATTTTAGAGGTTGGATGATGCGGTATGAAGCTTCATGGTGGGTGGAAAAATGGAGAAAAAACTTGGACGTTGAGAGTTCTTAGAATTTCTTGGAGAATGAGAGAGATGAGAGAGAGTGATGTAAGAGAAGTGATGAGAGAGAGGGATGGTGAGGTGATGGGAAAGTTGAATTTTTGGGGTTACTTTTGTACTTAGGAATGGGAAGAGTAATGGGTTGAGTGATGGGTGTACTTTTGACAAGTGAGGTGATTGATGTGATGGATTCTCTAGGATTTTGCAACGCGTGTTGTTTTTTTTCAAACTGAACATGGGCCCACATCTCCTAGCCTAGATATCGCATCGGCACTTGAGCCGCAACATCAGAACTGCGGTGACGGTGCGGTTGCAAGGGTACTAGTCTCAGGTCGAGCTGACTCTGTAATATGGGACATGACTCAGGGCTGTGTGCAAACGCCGATAAAAGATCGTGGGTCACGAGAATTCGATCGGGAGGACCGCGAAAGCCTACGGAACAGTACGGACTAGGATACGGGTCTCACACCTGGCCATTTGTATAGGCCCGTGTTTATGTATTAGTCCAGAATTGATAGAGCAGACCCAGATGTGCGTCGGAGCTATTCAGATGTTGAGGGGGGGTCCTTAGAAGGTGGGAACCAATGTTATGACCATGATGAAGCTGTCCATTTTCTATGGATAAAATTGGAGTGGCTTGGCCATTTGGACATGCTCGTATTTATATATTACCTCAAAATTGATGGAGTAGACCCTAGTATAACCCTAAATCTAAACCTACACCTAAAACTATTACCTGAAATTAAACATCATGGTGGGGACAGTGCCTCCGACCATTGATTCCTTCTTGGGACCCACCATGATGGTTATTTGAGATCTAACCTGTTGGTAAGTTCACACAGACCTAGACCTGAAGAAGGAATAACACAAATATCAGCTTGATCGGAAACTTTTGTGGCCCCAATTCTTTTCAAGGTCCACTTGAGCTTTGGATCTACCCCATAACCTAAACCTAAACCTATTCTCAAATCCCAAAACCTATAACCTAAACCTAAACCTTAACCTAAACCTATACCTATAACCTTAACCTAAACCAAAACCTATAACCTAAACCTTAACCTATTACTTCTAACTTATAACCTAAACTTATAACCTATAACCTAACCTTAACCTAAACCTAAAACCTAAAACTTAAACCCTAACCTTAAACCTAAATGTATTCTCAAATCCCTAAACCTAAACCTACTCATAATCCGAATCTTAACTCCCGAACCTAAACCTAAACCTAAACTTGAAAACCCAAACCTAAACCCGATCCCAAACCTGAACCCAATTTCCTAAACCTAAACCTTAACCTAATCTCAATTCCCTAAACCTAAACCTAAACCTAAACCTATAACCTATAACCTAAAACCTAAACCTAAACCTAAAACCTAAATGTATTCTCAAATCCCTAAACCTAGACCTACACCTAATCCTAATCTCAACTCCCTAACCTAAACCTAAACCTAAACTTGAAAATCCAAACCTAAACCCTATTCTGAATCTGAACTTGATTTCCTAATCCTAAACCTTAACCAATTCTTAATTCCTTAAAGCTATAGCCTATAACCTAAACCGAAACCTAAACCTATAACCTACAACATTAACATAAACCTATAACCTAAACCTATAACTTACAACATTAACCTAAACTCAATTCCCTAGACCTTAACCTATTACCTATAACCTACACTTATAACCTAAACCTAAACCTATCACCTTAACCTAAACATAAAACCTAAACCTAAACTTAAAACCTAAATGTATTCTCAATTCCCTAAAGCTATAACCTATAGCATTAACCTATAACCTATAACTTATAACCTATAACCTATAACCTATAACCTATAACCTAAACTCAATTCCTTAAACCTTAACCTATAACCTAACCTAAACCTAAACCTGTAACCTTAACCTAAACATAAAACCTATACCTAAACCTAAAACTTAAATGTATTCTCAAATCCCAAAATCTAAACTTATAACCTAAACCTATAACCTACAACATTAACATAAACCTATAACCTGCAACATTAACCTAAACCTATACTTATAATCTAAACCTATTCTCAAATCCCAAAACCTATAATCTATAACCTAAACCTAAACCTTAACATATAGCCTAAACCTTAACCTATAACCTAAACTCAATTCCCTAAACCTTAACCTATAACCTAACCTAAACCTAAACCTATAACCTACACTTATAACCCAAACCTAAATCTATAACCTAAACCCAAACCTAAAACCTAAACCTAAAACCTAAATTTATTCTCAAATCCCTAAACCTAAACCTACACCTAATCCTAATCTCAACTCCCTAACCTAAACCTAAACCTTAACTTGAAAACCCAAACCTAAACCCGATCCCGAACATGAACCCGATTTCCTAAACCTAAACCTTAACCTATTCTCAATTCCCTAAACCTACAACCTATAACCTATGACTTATAACCTATAACTTAAACTAAACCTTAACCTTAACCTTAACCTAAACCTAAACCTAAACCTAAACCTATAATCTTAACCTAAACCTTAACCTAAACCTAAACCTATAACCTAAACCTGTAACCTACAACATTAACCTAAACCTATACCTATAACCTAAATCTAAACATATAACCTAAACCTATAACCTATAACCTAAAACCTAAAACCTAAACCTAAACCTAAAACCTAAATGTATTCTCAAATTCCTAAACCTAAACTTACACCTAATCCTAATCTCAACTCCCTAAACTAAACCTAAACCTAAACTTGAAAACTCAAACCTAAACCCGATCCCAAACCTAAACTCGATTTCCTAAACCTAAACCTTTACCTATTATCAATTCCCTAAAGCTATAACCTATAACCTATAACCTTAACCTAAACCTATAACCTATAACATTAACATAAACCTATAACCTAAACCTATAACCTACAACATTAAGCTAAACCTATACCTATAACCTAAAACCTAAACTTATAACCTAAAACTTAACCTATAACCTAACCTAAACCTTAACCTATAACCTAACCTAAACCTAAACCTACAACCTAAACTTATAACCTAAACCTAAACCTATAACCTTAACCTAAACCTAAACCTAAAACCTAAATGTATTCTCAAATCCCTAAACCTAAACCTACACCTAATCCTAATATCAACTCCCTAACCTAAACCTAAACTTTAAAACCCAAACCTAAACCCGATCCCGAACCCGAACTCGATTGAATGGGCCCACACACAATCTTTAAGAATCATCCTTATACAAGTAGATTATTCATAACTTATTTCCTGTATGATTTCAATTGAATACCTTGTTAGGACATTAGCTGTTGTCTCTTATTAAGATGATTTTTATCCTCTTTTGTAAGCATGGAAGGTGGTTAGAGGGGGATTCGAATTGCATGTGTTCCCCACCAAGGTGGAATCTAGTTGGGGCTCACTCTGATATTCTTGAGAAATTCACTGTCTTTCAATTTTATAAGCTTATGTTAGGACATGTGCCCCAAAATGAAGTAAATCCATACTCAAGTGAATCACATGGTAAATAAGAATAGAGATTGAACGCCTACATTCAAACCTTCTTTGGTATATAAGAGTTTAGGATTAATAAGCTTTTGTGTTTTTTCAATTTATTTTAGTGGTAATGACTTTATGAACAATTTGGATGACATACGAGCATCACGAATCTAGATCCTCTGCTTATCATTGATACAAATAGAAATTTCTCATTTTCTTGCATTTTGACTGCAAGTCCTAGTCATCATTAACATTGCTAGCATTGCTGCATCAAATGTAGTATATAATAATGTAGCCCAATCACATGGCAACAAACAAGAAAATCTCGCTTTGTTGGCAAACATACTCGAACTCAAGCATCACAATGCATCTATTTCCATCTCTACTATCTCTTATAGCATAGATTATTTGAGATTTGGATTTATCTCATTTTTAGAGTCATGTCCTAACATAATATAATAATATTAATAGACAAGGTGGATTTGTCACCAACATTATTCCAAGACCCATATAACTTCTCCTTATAGGAAGTTGGGTAGGGAACATGCAGCTTGAATCCATCAAAGGAGATAAGGATCACCTCTGATATGTTCTCTCTCTCTTTTCATTTATTTTTTTCCATAGGATTGTTTATTTTGTGGTATCTGCACAAATATACGTACAAATTTTATCATATTAATATAATTATAAGTGGCCTAATCTCACCTTTCTAAAAATAACTAATACTAATTTCTACCTAATGAGAAATCACCAAGTACTATTAGGCTCAACCTAAAAGATAAATCAGTATTTTCTTTCTTTCTTTTTTCTTTTAACACACACTCACACACCAGAGTTGCTTACGGTCACAATGCGTACTTGAACTAATGACCTTGTATTGAAACTATTTTGAATCTACCATTAAGCCATGAGTAAGGACCTATGTGTGTGTGCACACTAACCTCGGCGATGTGTTGACTACACTGAATGTTGTGAGCCCCACCAGGAAATAGTCTATGAATAATTTTTTATATTTTATTTATGATGTTAAACTTATATGTATTTATATGTGGATGAATGTGATGTGGATAAGATTGTTTATGTTTGGATGGATGTACGTAGTTTGTGTTTAGATGGATGTGAATGTGAATATGATGAAATATATTATAACAGGTGTATATCATGAAGAATATAATGAAATATATTGTAACAGGTGTATATTAGGAATTTTTGCCCGAATATTATAAAAAAAGAGAGACTTTTTCCTACGTTTTTTGCCTACGAAAACTTTTGTAGGTAAAAGATTCAACCATAGTTTTAACTACGAAACATTTTGTAGGTGAAAGGTTTTACCTACAAACAATTTCGTAGGTAAAAGTCATACCAATGCCCAAGAAAATAAACTACACAGTTTTTGCCTACGAAAATTTTCATAGGTAAAAGTTTCGTAAATATTTTGTTACCTACGATAAATTCCGTAGGTAAATGTTTTGTGAACATTTTTACTTACGAAACATTTGGTAAGTAAAAGTTTTGTAAATATTTTTTACCTACAACAAATTTCATAGGTAAAAGTTTTGTGATCATTTTTACCTACAAAAAATTTCGTAGGTAAAAGTTTCGTGATCATTTTTACCTATAAAAAATTTCGAACATTTTTACCTATGAAAAATTTTGTAGGTAAAAGTTTCGTGAACATTTGTACCTACGAAACAATTCGTCAGTAAAAGTTATGTCAAAATTTTTTTCCCTACGAAAAATTTTGTAGGTAAAAGTTTCATGAACATTTTTACCTACGAAAAAATTCTTCGGCAAAAGTCTTACCTTTGCCAACGATACACTTTTTCGTTGGCAAAAGCCTTTACCCTCGGTCTTTTACCGATGAATTTACCGACAAAAAAATTCGTCGATAAAACCCATTACATACAAAAATTGGTCATTTAGAGACAAATTTTTTCATCGGTAAAAGTGGATTTTCCTTTAGTGTTATTAATACCTAGTTTTCTTGGGCACAAGTATGAACTCTTGCTGTGAAATTTTGGGATGTTACAGAAGTCTCTTTGACATAGTCAAAATAAGTTATGACACTTTCTTTTAAGGAGTTTTTTTGGCATAGGCTTGACATGATTGTGCATCCTATGCTGGATTGAGTGCAAAGCATTGCTTTATTCTCTGTTGCTAGATTTTATGGCAGAGGCTTTGTCTCGAACATTATCTAGGTCAAGATAAATTCCAGTTGGACTAATTAGAATTTCGGCCATTGTTCTTTATCCTTCAAATGACTAGGTAAGCCTTTAACAGATGTATGTTTAGGTTTCTCAATGCTTTTGTAAATAGGTATACTAAAGCATGTGCTTCTAGTATCTCTATTTTGCTCTGGAGTTTGTTGTGATGGTCCTACATCATCAACTTCTCCTGGGCTAACTTGGTCTCCTGCTGCCATGTTGCACCTTCCTTTGAACTTAGATTTGTATCTAGTTTTAAGTGTGCATTCTTCTAGAAGAGGTTTGGAAAACCCTTCCATTTTTTTGACTACTTGTCTAAGTTCGTCAAAGCTCTTTGCTTCTCTTATTCTAGTCATGTAGAATCATGCACTGGAAGACTTTGGGAAAGATTTATAGGGTCTTTTTGAAGATGTTTCACCTTCTTCTCTGTATTTACTGGTGCTGGCTCTTACTGGTATGTGAATACTAGCTTTCTTACAGGATTCACCATGCTCAATTGTCGTATTTTCATAAAACCAGTAAGGGCATTCAAAGTAGGATTGTTTGACATTGTTGCAAGTGGAAATCCATTTAGGTTTACCAAATTGTAACAAAACATCGTCGGTCTCTGTTTGGTGAAAGAAGGCAACATCTTTCTAGATCTTTCTCTTTGGCACCAATTGTGGAAAATGTCACATCTCAAAATTGTTGTTAAGCATTTCAGAAGTATTGTGACGACTCCAGGTATGGTCATTATCAATACTTTTAAATCTAACAAGAATTTCTTTGTTCAATTTTCTGCTCTAAATTGAAGGGTGTAAGCCTTCTTCTAGGCTCTGATGATACATTACGCAACACTGATAGTGTAACGCCCCCTGTTTTCAGGACCCAAGTATATGACCCATTTTCCAAAAACCCAAGTGTTAACCCATAAAGAGGCATGTAAGACCTGTATCCTAAACTGTACCCTTCCGTAATCTTCCGCGGTCCTCTCGGTCGAATTCTGGTAACCCTCGACCTGTATCCAATGTTTGTGCACGATCCTAAGTCGAGACCTACATGCCTAAGTCGGCTCGACCCGAAACTTATACCCTAGCGACCGCACTGTCGCCGCAGTTCCAATGCCGTGACTCGCGCACCGATCCGATACCCAGGCTAGAAGATGTGGGCCCGCATTCGTTTCGAAGAAATGTCGCGTGTTGTGAATTTTGAGGGAATCTCTACAACATGTCCCATCAATTAATTAATCAATCAAGTATACTCCATACCACAAGTACCAACACCCATCCCTCCTTTTTTCTTAAGTCAACTCTCTCTCTCCCCTACCCATCCCTCTTTTTCAAAAATTTCAAACACACTCATACCTCTCCATCTCCTTTCCTTACAACCACTCCATCTATCCCTTTAAAATAATTTTTCTCTTTCTCTCATTTCTCAAAAACTCATTTCCCAAGCAACAAAATTCCAACGTCCAAGCTCTCTCCCAAATACTAAGTGTGGCCCACTTCTCTACCACCCAATCTCTCATCCTCACCATTAAAACTCCATCATCCACCGTCAAAAGTTAAGCATAGGAGCTAAGGAGGCTAAGATTCCATTTTTTAGGGCCCACATATTGTGGAACCCACTTAATGTATGCATCGTACCAGGGAGGGCCCAATAATGGCGGGGTCCCTCCCCTTCTTGTTTTTCTCTCCTTCTCTTATGAATGTTGGTGTGCTTGTGTGTGTTGGCCCACTATGAAGCTTTACTTTAAAAAAAGGAGAGAGGAGGCAGCAAAGTTGCACGTACAGTAGCTATGTAGCTACTCTTTTAACGTCTACAGGATCTGTAAGTCCCACGTGATGTATGTGTTTTTAATCCACATCGTCTAGCATTTCTGGATGGTAGGACCTGCCTTGATGGATGCATTCTCCATGCCATCCATCTGCTTCCCTGCGTGGGGCCCTCTGATATATGTGAAATGTCCTGACTGTCCATCCACTAGTTGAATAGCTGTTAGATTGCCGACAGTAAGTTCTGTGGGCCCTGTTGAGGTATGTGTTATATCTAAACCGTCCATCCTTTCTGGCAACTCGTCTTAAGGCTTAAGACTAAAAATGAGGCAGATCTAATATCAAGTGGACCACCCTATAGAAAACAGTGGTGTTGAACGCCCACCCTTGAAACCCCTTTGGGTTATAGAGGTTTTGGTTCAACAAAATATTTATTTTCCTTCCCTGTTCAGGTCCTTGTGACCTTGTGAACAGTATAGATGGAAAATAAATACTATGGTAGGCCCACTAGAAATTTAACTGTAGAAATCATTACCACCACTATCATTTGTGGTATGGTCCAAATGATCCTTTGGATATGATTCATTTTGTATACTCTATAATGATCTCTAACAATGGATGAATGGTGTATTAGACTCGGCCCATTCGACTCGGCCTATTCGACTCGGCCCATTTGACTCGGCCCGTTTGATCGGTCCATTTGTATCGGCCTATTTGAATCGGCCTATTCGTTCAGTCCATTTGAATCATCCCATTTAACTCATTGACTTGGCCTACTTGTTTCGACCCATTCGATTCATTCCATTTAAATCGACCCATTTGACTCATTGACTTGGCCCATTTATATTAGCCCATTTGAATCGGCCCATTCGATTCGATCCATTTGACTCATCGACTCGGCCCATTTGAATCGGCCCATTCGATTCGGTCGATTTGACTCATCGACTCGACCCATTTGAATCGGCCCATTCGATTCGGTCAATTTGAATCGGCCCATTTGACTCATTGACTTGACTCATTTATATAGGCCCATTTGACTCATTGACTTGGCCCATTTAAATCGGCCCATTTGATTTGGTCCATTTGAATTGGCCCATTTGACTCAATAACTCAGCCCATTTGTATCGATCCATTTGAATCGGCCCATTCGATTCGGTCCATTTGAATCAGCCCATTTGACTCATTGACTCGGCCCATTTGTATCGGCCCATTTGAATCGGACTATTCGATTCAGTCCAATTGAGTCAGCCCATTTGACTCATTGGCTCACCCTATTTGATTTGGCCCATTGATTCGGCTCATTCGAATCGACCCATTCAATCGGCCCATTTGACTCAGTCCATTCGACCTGACCCATTGATTTTTCCTATTCGATTTGGCTCATTTGAATCGGCTCGATGATATATATATATATATATATATATATATATATATATATATATATTGGCCCATTTGATTCGGCCTAATTGATTTGATCCATTTAATATGGCCCATATGATGTACTTGAGGCCCAGGTGCAGGGCCCACCTGTTGTGTATTCAAGGCCCGATATGATGTTTGATTTGTTATGATTTATGTAATGATGTTTATATGAGCCACCCCTTGGGAGTAATGTTGGTTAAATGTCCACATTGTGACCTTTCCTTAGGCCTTGTTAGGCCCATTCTCATCACTGTCGATTGTCGAGGCTGATTATTGTGACGATTTCGATTTCCGATTTTGATCATTGAGGCCGATTATCGATCGATTTCGATTGTTGTGGCCGATTATCGATTAACAATCAAGGCTGATTATCATGATCGATTACCGATTATCATGGCCGATTGCCGATTCCGATTATCGACGCCGATTCTGATTGTCGAGGCCAGATATTGAGGCCAATTGTCGAGGCTTAATGTGATGTATATGTGGCCTGTATTTAAGGCCAGATATGATGTATATTCAGCTCGTGTTTAAGGCCTAATGTGATGTATATGAGGCCTATGTGACGAGGCCTATTGTGATGCATTGAGGGTTAGGCGATGAAGCCCATTGTAAATGTATGTTAGGCCCATGTGAAAGGCCCATCGTGATGTGTATTAAGCTCTTAAGTGAGGCCCATGGTATTATATATTTGGCCCTTGTGTGAGGCCATAGGCCCACTATATGTTAGGCTCTATGTGGGCCAATTCCTTAGGAGCAATGTTGGTTAAATGTCCACGTTGTCGAGGTCGATTATTATTGCTGGTTATTGATACCAGTTATGAGGATGTGACAGCATAACATCATGATATATGCCTATATGCATCATCTGCATGATTGTTATGAGATGTGGTTGACCATTGCATATGTCATTAGGCAGGTTGTTATGAGACTCCCTGATAGGCGGAGGTTATCTCACATGAGCACACGGTATACGCAGGATTGATGCATGGCTAGATTATATAACTTATGCATCTTGCATTATGTGTTGTGATTACTATATGCCCTAGTGATATCAAGGTCGTAGCCTCCACAGACATGTCATGGATAGTTAGATGGGACACCAAAAATATTTGGTTTGAGCATCTAGGCACTTTGGATGTCCATGGGTGAAAGTCCCTAAACCTTCATGGCCAGGAGACACCCCAAGGTCGAGACCGAGTGGATACATGAGCGCCCAAGTGCTGAATATCAGGAAGCCGCGTCTCTCATTGTGCCGTGATTGTTTAGGAGGGGGTGTAGCCTTACCCACCCGAGAGTAGGGGCATAGCTAGGCTGAGTTTTACCAACTCATGAATGGGTCCACTAAGGACGTGTCGGGTAGATATTGGCTGACTACTAGTCAGGCTGATAGTGAGGTCTCTTCCACTTGCATGGTTGAGTGTCAGTAGGCGACGATTTACATGTTGAGTGTACTAGACCTCGGTGATGTTCCCAGAGATGAATAGTACTTATATATGGACTTATTGAGTAGAAGTTGCTCGTTCATTCATTCACTATCCACTCGGGCTGGTGGTGCGTAACTATTTGTTACTATACCTTCACAATGGCCAGGATTTCGGTTGGGGCGCGCGACTAACCTGAGATCAAGAGTTTACCACATTGAGTCTAACTATGCAAATTATGTATGAGACTTGTTTGGATAGAAGTCCCTTGTGATGGACTCCATAGGCTGCGATACTACGTACTATCATCCCAACTTCACACTTCAGCATGGTCATTCCATTCGCACCGCATATTGCATTACATCCACGGCATATGACATTTTGGATTACTGTGTTTCTTCATTTATATGGTCTAGATATGGCTAACGGTATTCGTGAACTCATCAGGAATTGTATATTGCATTGCATCCTCAGCCTCTGATATGTAACTCTCTTTATGACTCCTCATTTGCATAGCTGATCTGTATTGCGTACTCTAATATTGTTTGACTCATGGACTTGTCAGTATTTCTACTTACTCTGATATTATATGATTCATGATCTTACCAAAATCTTCGATATTATATGATTATGGCATTATATTGAATACTTGGCACTTACCTTGTGCACACACTT
This sequence comes from Magnolia kwangsiensis, assembly GCA_037074715.1. Lineage (NCBI taxonomy): Eukaryota > Viridiplantae > Streptophyta > Magnoliopsida > Magnoliales > Magnoliaceae > Magnolia > Magnolia kwangsiensis. The sequence continues at coordinate 27,693,266 of CM073582.1, forward strand.
ATACCACCCTCTAAGTTTTCTATAAGCTTATGCACGATAGATGCATGTAGGTATGTTAGGTTGCAACAACATGGAGCTTGGAGCATGCAGCTGACTTCTGGAGCTTTGATTTTGACATATGTATTTCCTTTTCAGTATTGTATTCAAATGTTTATATTAGTGGATATGCGATGATGATATTGTCTTTATGATTTGGGTATACTTGTGGTTATGCTTCTTATGAGACGAATTGATGTTAAAACTCATCCTTGTAGGATCCCAAGATCAGAACCTGGTGTATGCACACTGGGGGCTGAGAATGGGGCACTACGGAGGCTGTCGGCACCAGATTCGACGATCGGGAATTTTGTGAGCCCGGTCTTCGAGTTTAGGGCGTGACAAGCCAAATTCCATATATATATATATATATATATATTCTTTATCATTCAGAGTTGGCAGTTAGTGTAGTATGGACAAATCAAACGCAAAGGAAAGTTGCATTATCATTTAAATATATAATAACCTGCCCATAATGACTTATACAACCAATGTCTTTGAAATTAACAATTACAAGACTTTCTTGATTTAATACATGAGAAATAAAAAGAAGTATATAAATCTGAGCCACAAGACTCCGTAGCTCCTCCTGACAATATAGCCATGCATCTCTGGCCATATACCTGATTCCTCATCAGCTTGAACCTAAAAATCACTTAGGCCACCTATGCTACTTGTACGATTATATATTTGATGGATGAGTGGCCAATTCAGTGTGAAAACTCTGCAAGATTACACACCGTCGCCTAAGACAAGTATAACATGAAAGCAACAAGGTAATCAAAACATAACAAAATGCGGTCTTATTATATGCATGGATGCGTAAATGCATCATCACCCCAGGATGCTCATCTGTGCTCACATTGGGCTCGTCACCCATGCAAAGAGGCTGGCCGTTAACAAAGTACATCACGTGCATACATTACGTACTGCATAACGAATACCTATCGTACATCACGTACGTTAGCGATAGACACTGGTCTGTGCCATATATGCATGATTAGTCAAACCATTATTAGTCCAGTTATAATCAGCCAATTTAAATATACTCAAGGTCACTATGGGGGCTTGTCACCAGTGTAGGTCGATGGCTCGGGTATAGTATCCCATGACCACCATTTTCGGCCCATGGATCCATCACCTTGGGGTGTGTATGGAACCCATCAACACATGACCAATCAATTCTTGATGTATGGGAAACTACCATCGTATGTTGAGTGGAAATGACTGTCAAAGGTACTAAAATACGATGATTAAAATGAGTCAGTAGGCATGCCTTAAACACGAATAAGCAGCGATGATAAAAAGGTCAAACGGTTTATCCCAAAATCAAATAGGTGGATTCACTCCATAGATGGTAAGTTTCATGAATAAATTGCCACTAACATAACCTCCATGTTGAGGGTCTATTTCTAGCATAGCCAGTCTCATTACACCCTGAGTACGGACTCTCTTTCTTAAATAGAGGTTCACCTCACAAACTAGAGAGATTATGATTCACGTGTGTCTTGCAAACAGTACAAAAGCATATCCAACTAGCATAGAGATCAAGTATCGAATTAGGATACCATCCTAGTAGAGTACAACTTAAGTGTAAGTATAAATACAGTTCAAGAACTATTAAATGAATCAAGGTTTAACATATGCATTTGATATTCATGATCAATTCTCAACATATATCTAAGTAAACTAATCATATAATTAATCAAGCCCTAAGACATCATTCATAATCAATTTTAAAAGCTATCCTTAATCTAATCTAGAGATGGAGAGTTCAAGGGGAAAAGTCATCACCTTATACTTTGAATCGCCTTCTAATATTACCAAGTACTTACATCCTTAGAATTTAATCATACCATAAATCATGAACTTATACAATCAAATCCAAGTTCTACGCGCTACCTAGGTTTAAGATTATAGCCTAGGGTTTGAATTATTTACCTTGGGGTTTTTAATGTAAAATTAGGATTTTCATCTTAGGGTTTAGTCTTAAACTTAGATTATAGGACTTGAACTCTAGTTGGTGTATTAGTTATAATTTAATCTTAGTAATTATAAGATAACTATTAGTGTTAGTGTTATAGTTTATATTACCTAACATATCCATAATGATGGTTCACAAGTTCATATTTAAATGTACCGACATTATCTAACAATCTTATAATGACTGATAACCTCTTAATAATACAAGTAATAATAATAGAATCTTTACTAACGATAATATAATAAGGACTAATACTAATAATTGTATTAACAAGAATTGTACTAATCCCGTAATGAAAATGATGATATTTTCTAATGATGATAATAATAGCTATCAATACTGAACCTATTCATGATAATACTTAAGAATGGTAAATAAAATATAAATATCTAATGATCATAGGTTTGTTTATAACATCCAATATTAGTACGAAGAATCAGCCAATGGTCAATCATACTTGATAATCACAATGATCATGGTTACGGTCTTAACCTAGGGTTTGGATTGCCTAGGTTTAGGATTTAGAGTTTAAGATCTAATCCATACAATTAATTTGTAACAATTATTAGAAATGAAGTAATGATAAGTAATAATTATCAATTAATACTATCAACTCTAATCTTATCATAAATAGTCTACTAATGACAACATAAGAATAATAATAATAATAATAAATGTTAATATCTAATACGAACAACCGAGTATTAGAATTAGTAATGTCCATTAATAGTTCATAAAAATAGTAAAGTATTGATAATTTGATTTTTAACAATTCCAATGTATGAAGATGGGAAGTTGGGATACCTTAGTTGACCAGTTCGATGGACTTAGCCCGATCCAGTGAGAAGGCCTGGACTGCTACAATGCTGGCCCACACTGACCTTGACTCTGTCCTTGTCTAGTTGACTCGACACAACTCAACCGCCCACATACTCTCTCTCTTTCTTCTTCTCCTCCATGCTTCTCTTCTCTCCTTAGACTTCCCAACAGTCTAGACTGGGCCGACCCGCACTCAACTTGGATGGGCATCAGCCCCTACTCACACTCTAGCGAGTCAACTCGGTCTGAGTCAATTGACCGACGACTCACTCACTCTCTCTCTCTCTCTCTCTCTCTCTCTCTCTCTCTTTCCTCCTCTTCTCTCTTTCCTTTCTCTTCTTTCTTCTTTCTCTCTCTCTCTTCTTCTTCTTCCTGATTTCTCTCTCTCTCTCTACCCTGGGGTGAACTAGACCCAACCAGCTCTGTCCTAAGTTTGAACCGAGTCAGCGACTCGGTTGGCTGAACATGAACGTGGTGCACCTGCACCACCCCAACTCTCTCCATTTCTCTTCCTCTCCCTCTTTTCTTTCTCTTTACTCCTTTTCTCTTCACTCTCTCCCTCTGGCTAGCAACAACAGGACCGAACCCAGACCCAACTCGAGCTGAACTCGGCAGGGAGTCGGGTTGTAAGCCACCAGCCTCGGCCCGACTCGGTGCAACTCGACAACTTGCTTGGTCGAGTCACCAGCAACCATCCCCCTCTCTGCTTTCTTTTGCAGGGAACCTAACATATTTTTTTTGGGCCCATCAGACCAACAAGATGGATAGATCGGATCAGCTCTAGGTGGCCTGTGTTGATCGCAAATGGTTGGGTTTGAAGGAGCTGGAAACACAATTCTGCCTGTGTGCAAGCCCGATTCAGCTGGGATCCATGTGCATGAATGTATGCATGGGCTCATGTGGATGACACTATCCTATCTAGATTTGAGGGACGTGTATGATGGACAGTTCCGATCGTGGAGATGGGACTTGATTGGTGGGCCACGATCAAGGTTTCATATGGTTGTCCGAATCTTGGCGAAGACGCGAAAGGCAGAAGGAGGATTTCTTCTTCGGGCTCGGGTCAGACTCTGTTAGATCGAGCCCACGGTCCGGTGCACCGTAGGTGCACACCTACTGTGGTATGCACACGATGAAATGTGGGGTCCCCAGTGATGCTGGAAGAAATCCACTCCATCCATTCATTTTGGGGGCCTATCAAGGCCTTTGACCCAAAAATCAAGTAGATTTAAAGTTTAGGTGGGCCATGCATGTAGATATAGGTCTTAAATTGTGGATTTTTGTTGATTCGATGGCCAGATTTCATTCAACCTAATCATCAATGGTAAAAGGGTACTAATGGGCTATGTGTATGTTCAAGACCTTCATAATGTGTTAGTAACCAAGAATAGTTTTAATACTAATTTTATTATTACTTTATTATAAATTATTATTATCTAAAATTGGAATCATAGGGCCCACGATGATGATCTTGACAAATCCCATCCATTCATTCATCTCCAAGAGCTCACTTAGGACCTTCGGCTAGAGATCAGTTAGATCCAACATTTGGGTAGACCATAACAACGAATTTCCTCCTACATATCGATCTTTGTTGATCCAGTGGTTGGATTGATCCCAATTGGGATATCAATGGCCAATAGGCTCTAGTATCATTTGTGTGTTCGAGCCCACCTATTCTATGTGTTAACAATACCATTATTGCTATTAAAATCCCTCCAATGATATTATTCATAGTATTATACCATTACCACTTATTTTATTCGTATATCACTATTATATGCGTATCCCTAACTACTTATTTCATTTATTTATCTATTTAATTTTTTTTTTTTGTAAGACCTTCAATCAGAGTCATCAATGATTTGAATAATTCCATATCGAGCCATGTGCCCAATTTTTAGGTACACATGCTACTCAAGAGGTTTTTGGTCGATTTTATAATCTGATGGTTGATTTAGGAAGATCAATCGTTAGATCGATCATAGAAACATTGTGCACCTAATGATGGTGAAAGTTCCACTATTTCTCTAGGGAGTCCTATTAGTGTGATCGAGCGACGTGTCAAGGGAAAAGGAGCTGTGGCCCCATTGATTTAGGCTTCAAAGCCTAAGATGCATGGTTAGGTTTAGCCTAATAAGGGTGAATGTTCAATGAACTAGGTTTATGTTACTAAGTTAGATCTCCACGATAACACCCGAGTACTGTAAAGTACGGGGTGTTACAGATAGTCAATAGATAAGGTATCAAAGCTTTTGTCAAATATCTCGTATCTGATAGTAGATACGAGTAACTTGACTGACTGACTAGCGGTAAGGGTTATTGTATACCCTAACAACACATTGAAGTATGTGATGTTGTTGCTAAAGTCTAACCGGTAGATGCCAATTATGCTTTCTCTAAAATTACTTTCTTTGGTGTTTACAAGGCAACAACAATTTTTTAAAAGGTGTAGACCTTGAATTATGCATTGGAGTAATCCAAAGGTTAGGAATCCAAAACCTTAGTTATATCCCTTTTGCTGAGTCCATTCTGGTTTAAACACTTGGAATTGTTGAACTGAATCAATAATAATAATTGTCTCTGAGTGTTTAGTTAGCTCCTATTTCTTTGTTTTAGGAGTTACTTCATGAATAAAGATATTAACATACCTGACTTCTGGAAGTTTAGATTTGTCGAGAGCTTCTTCAACGGCTTTCCTTTCGAAGGTGATAAATTTGGGCTGGTTAAACCTTTCAGGTTTTTGGTATCGCTCTTGGAAGTTGATGCGAATATTTGCACCATGCCTCTTAGTAGCTTTAATCATAAAGATTTTAGCGTCTCTATCCTACAGGTGGATTTGATGATTGAACCTGTGAGGTTTGATCTAAACCTTCATTTAGGATTCTCTATTTGGCTAGTCCTTCATTGGATTATGGATTGATGCGGTAAGTTAAGAGTGTATCGACTATCACCGTTGAGCCAGTCATGCCCTTCAAAAAAGTAGTCATATAAAGGCATGCTTTCTTTATGACTCAACATATGAAGCCGTTATAAATTTATTCACTTAGAGGGATGTCTAGTCAGTAAGGTCTTGGTCAACAACGGAATGACTGTGAATATCCTCCCTACTAGAATGATGAAGAAATTAAAAAAAACAAATCAAATGATCTAATTTTGACTGAAGTCACAGTCAACAATTTTGCTAGAGTACTAACACAAACATGGTTTCTTGCCTATCGAGTTGACTGTAAGAACCAAGGTGTAAGATAATTTTTTCATGGTTGACACTTCATCAAATTAAAATGTCTTATTTCTTTCTCATGCAATTTATCATCCTTGCACCATTTCATCATCTTTTGGAATCAAGATAAGGTTGAATTGGTGTCGGCTGATAATAAGCCATTTTTAATCACATCCAATGTGGTTGAAGCCTATTTTTATGAAAATGAGTTTGGAACAATATGTTTTACTAGAAGGGATAAATATAGATGTCCAACTAGGATAGACTCCATAATCAATCCAAACAATATAGTACGAGATATTACTACTATACTATACCTAAATAATAATCTGCCGAAGGCTATAATAACTTATCGGGCAGTTCTGTGTTGTACTATAGAAGAAGTCCTGTGATGAGTTTATCATCAGTTAAGGGAAGAACAATCGAGTTTATGACCAAAATAAGAAAACTTGAGGAGAGTTTGAAAGAGTATGGTAATGGATGCTTCGTCGACATGGCCAAAATAATGATACCGATTCATGAGGTAGATGAGGATGGTATAGAATTGAAGTATCTCAAATGGCCCCCCAAAAAGTTAGATGAATCTCAGGCCCAAGTTCAAGATCCTCTGATTAAAATAAACTTAGGGACATGAAAGAATCCTAAGCCTACTTTTATTAGCGGTTTGTTGGAGTCACAAGTCTAGGTTGAACTCATTGATTTTCTTAAGGAATTTACCAATTGTTTCGCATGGGATTACCATGAAATGATTGGACTGGGCTGAAACTGAGTTGTGTTGAGATGTGGAGCCGCATCTGGACGACCGCTTGTTGAGGGTCAAATATTGCATATTAGACCTCAGTTATTGTCCGGATTTACGAACATGATATTGTTTAACGGCCTATTTTAATCATGATTGTGATACAAGGTGTAATTATGAGCTTAGATTGGAAAAGGATGCTAAAAGCATGGATTTAACGCTCAGAATTGACCAAAGCATGAGACAGACCCCAGGAGACCAAGATTGACAGATTTGCATGCCAGAGATCCAAGAAAATCGAGAAACTGAAGCTTAAGTGTCCTGATAGATGTCCAGAATGCGAGATCATAATGTTCTCACCATCCATTCTGCTCAAAACTTCATATATGGCCTCAAGGCCATAAATTAACCATACACAAAATTTTAGCCATTGAATCCCTATGGAAGTGGCCCAATCGACAGATCAGCCCCTAAAAACTTGATTTGGGGCCCACCTGATATTTGGATATGCTTCAATTTTGGTCCTAATTGTTAAAATAATCTAAGAAAAGGCATGGACGGAACAGATTTGTCATAAACATCTTAGTGGACCCCATATCTAAGGTGGGAGTGCACCGTACTGGATCGCCCAAGCTCGGTCAAAAGCATTTGACTGAGCTTCTTCTTCAAAAATAAGGATTACCAGCTGACACACCAGCGTATGCCGGTTTCTTGCACTGGGGTCCACCCCTCATTCAAAGCATCAATCTGGACCGTCCAAGGTGACTAAAGGGGGGGTATTACCCTCGTCTAGGTGGTAGAAATACAGAAGACGGTGAGGATCTTAATCTAGCTGTCCAAATGAAAGATGGAAAGTGGACTAAAACAGCTTGTGGGCCACATCGAAATCAAACCCGAATTGGCCTTCTGGGATGTTTTTTGTCCTGAATCCAATGAGCGATGTGGATCTTCCATCTGACAGCAATTAGTGGGCCATCACACTTCATAGAGTCGACGTGCGTCGACTCTGTTTCACAATAAAGGCTGCGTACATTCGTTGTGGGCCACCATCATGCAACAAAGGTTCGATCTGGATCATCCATCAGAAGCCCATGTTCCCTCTCATCCAATCCTAGGTGTCTTTCTATTCCCATGCGTGCGAGCACGTGTTAATAATGATCAAAAGAAGGATGGACGATGAAATGAATTATTCCTTGGGCTGCATCGACAAACAGCCAAAATCAGCTGTCTCCACAAAAATTTTGAGGAGAAGCTGGTGAACGGAGTGGATCTCCTTTTTGAACTCAAGAATGGGCCCCAGAGAGCATCAGCGTAAGTCAGTTCGTCTCCTGCTATAACAAGGAGTGCGAAAGAGCCTCTTACGTACTTCCAGCCATGATTGACTATTTTCCCTATAAAAAGGGGAGAGAGTGAGAGAGGAAGGGCATTTAGTGGCTGGGAGATTCAAACGGATGGATGTCAGTGAGAGAGGAAGAGAAACAGAGAAGTATTTTTTTTATTATGTTTTTATTTTTTATTTTTTATTTTATATTTAGAGAACTAGCCTACTCATGGTCGGCTAAACCTTTTAGCTAGGGCTAAGAGGTGAAGCTTGTAACATGATGGAAGACATTTTTCTTATGCCTTTTGTTTAGACTGAACTGATGTTGATTTTGGTTTAATTAAGTGAATGTTGTTAGTTTTTAATAGTCTATTGTGACAAAAATTACAATGGGTCTATGATAGCTTTGAGCATGTTCCATTCCTTTTTATGTTTATGACGTCAGGAAGCCCTGTTGTTCACCATCGTCTTCTGGGCATGGTCGGATGACGGTACCCTTCCTAACCTTCATACATTGTTGATTAGTTGGTAATTAGTTTAATTCTATTGTTTACTTTATCTCTTAGGCATGGTTTGGTAATGGAATCCATTCTAATTCATATACCTTTCATCTCTTGAAAACTATATCAAAGGAAGTTCAGTCTTGATTTCCATGTTTACACTCTTCAACTGGATGAAGATGGGACTTTAAGTCCAGTTAAGTTCTTGAAGCAGACATAAGATCTCCCTGATCTCTACAAGTGGATCTTCTGAATCCCTAGTTTTTTTTCCTGAATTCTTTAAGTTTTAGATAATTATTTCACCATTATTCCTTAAATTTCATTCAATTTAGATTTCATCTTATTCTAGTTCTAGTTCTAGTTATTTTCAGATTATATACAGGTTTCAGTCCCTTGGGATTCGACCTCTATCTCACCGAGTTTATTACTCCATTACAACCCTATACTTGGGGAGTGGACACCGCTCGACCAGTCGAGTGCCGTGCTCGACCGGTCGAGTGGCCCACTCGACCAGTCGTGGACTGGCTCGACTCAAAGTCCAGCAAGCATCAATTTTTTAGTTCCGTGGTACTCGACCGGTTGAGGCGCATGCTTGACCAGTTAAGAGTCCGCTATACCAGTCGAGCACCTTGCTCGACCAGTCGAGGTTACACAGATTTATTTTTGGATTTGATGTGAACCACGAATTTTTGAGTCAGTTTTCGTAGAGGTGCAAAAGGAGAGTTACCTAAACTATAAATAGGGGTCCTTTGGGCTTATCTAGGTATTATGAGAGTTATTCCAAGGTGTGGGAAAAGGGTTTTCTCTGTACTTCCAAGGGAGAGGTTAATATATTACCTTGTAATCTTTATTTTTTTCATAGTGGAAGTTTTCCCTTGATAGGATTTTTTCATGTATATCTTATCTTGTGGTTTGTTTGGAATGCTTTGATTGTTTTTCTAGATTATATTTCTTCTTGTTTATTGTTTGTGGGTGAGACCAGAGATTGGATCTCGGTTCACTATGTTGTTGGCGTGCTGCTCAACAACTGGTATCAGAGCTATTAGTTTAGTTCTATTGGGAGTGATAATGAAAGAAGGTAAGACTAGAATTGAGAAGTTTGATGGTTCAAATTTTACCTTTTGGAAGATGCAGATGGAGGATTATTTGTATCAGAAGGACCTCTATATTCCTCTACAAGGAAAAAAGAAGAAACCAGAAAAGATGACAGATGATGAATGGTTTTTATTGGATCAAAAGGCTTTAGGAACGATCCGACTCTCTTTGTCGAAGAACGTCGCCTTCAACATATTCAAGGTGAAAATCCCAAAAGAATTAATGGAAGCCCTAGCCAACATGTAAGAAAAACCCTCAACATCCAACAAGGTTCATCTTATCAAACAACTATTCAACATAAAGATGTTAGATGGTGGGAGCATGGCTGAACATCTAAATGAGGTCAATATAGTCACGAGCTAGTTGGAATCCGTTGGCATTATTTTTAAGGATGAGGTCAGGGCGTTATTGATCTTGTCCAGTTTGTCAGAAAGTTAGGATGGTTTGGTGATTACTGTGAGCAATTCTTCAGAGTCGACAAAGATAAAATTTGATGATGTGGCCAGTTTAATTCTCAGCAAAGAATCTAGAAGAAAGGCATCGAGAGTTTCAGGGGATTTAGGGAATGCTCTAAACATTGAAGGAAGAGGAAGATCACTGAGCAAAGGAGGCAATAAACACGAACGTTCTAAGTTAAGGAAGAAGTTTAAGGGACCGAAAGATAAAGACAGGTGTTGGCATTGTGGCAAGAAGGGGCACATAAAATGTGATTGCAGGGTACTCGAGAAACAAGAAGGAAGTTTGTAAGTGCTATGATTTCATATCCCTTTTGTTGTCAAATTTTATGGTGCCAAAACCTATATCTATGTCTTGTATATCTTGTGTTTTATGTTTGAAGACTAGTCATTGCAATCAAGACATATCAAGACATCGCATTTCAAGACAAGATCTTAAAAGAAGAAAGTTTTCAAGTCTTGATGAAGAAATCAAGAATATAAGTTTTCAAGGTTGTATGTTCAAGGGTTGATCAAGTTCAAGCTTACTAGAAGACTTTGTGAAGTCAAGATCAAGCTTATGAAGGCCTATTACAAGTGTTGAATATTCACAAGCTTCTCTTAAGGGTCATCTGAGTGTTAAGACTTTCAATGTCCATCTCACTTTTAAGGTTTATTTGACCTTAGATTGACCTTAGGATGGGCTTTATTGTAGGTCATTTCGGATACATAACTCATATATCTTTATATGCTTGTTTGGAGTGTTCTAAGACCAGTCCTAGGGACTTCAAGACCATTCTTAGCTTTGTTACGACCAGTCTTAGGTTTTTCAGGACCAGTCCTAGGTAGTTGAAGATTTTCGGATCTTTCTAGCTGTCCTACGACCAGTCCTGGACATCCTACGACCAGTCCTGTGAGTTCTACGACTCATCCTTCGACCGGTCGTAGACCTACGACTCAAACTCCAGCAACCATTTTTGGGGTCCTACGACCGGTTGTAGGTGTCTCACGACCAGTCGTAGGTGGCCCACGACCGGTCGTAGACCACCTCGACCGGTCGTGGAACTGAAAATCAAATCCCGCGAAAATCTTTCAAAAATATTTGGAGCTACGATCAGTCTTAGGATCCTAAGACCAGTCGTAGACAGAATTTTTCAGTCTATAAATTGAGCACGAACTTCAGAGTTTTAGCACTTCAAATCAATTCTATTCAAGCATTCTTTAGGCTATTCTCTGATATAAGTTTGTGTTTATTTTAAGCTGCTTTGTGCTTATTTAATATTCATTTTGCTAGCTTATTCTTATTTGATTTTGATCTACATTCCAATCTTATTAGAAAAGGGGAATTTCTATTATTCCTTCTTCTGGATTCAAAATTAAATAGATCTAGCCCGTTTGATCTAAAATCAATTAGACTTAGAACCATTTTTAAAGTGAGTAATGGACTTTGAACGTCGAATCAAACTACTACTCAGATTGGTTCTATCGGGCTTCATCAAAAGGTGATTCAGGTATTTTACATGTTTTGTAATTTACTTTCTCTGGTTTTTGTTTAAGATTCGCCAGAAAAATCTCATTATATTGGTTATCTGAGAAGAGTATGAAAACTCAGATTGTGAGGTTTTTGGATTGTGTAAGCCCGAGATCAAAGACACAATTGTGAAGGTTTTAGGTAAACCTGTGAAACCTATTTTGATACTGCATGCTAATATCCCCTGTGTGAGGATATTAGGAGTGGAGTCGCAATCTGTGTGGGTGTTGGATAACAGTTGGTGTACACACAAGCGAACCACTATATATCGTTGTGTTATGGATGTGCTTTATTCTTTCATTCCTTTATTCATTCAGTTTTGTGATTTGTGTTTGTGGATGAATGTTGTAATCACTTCAAGCAAAGTATGGATGAATGTTGTAATAACTTAGGATCTATTTTTCACAAGTTGTTTTGATTTCATTGCTTATTATTCCTCTTTGGTTTGTGATACAAGGACGTTCTAGAAATAAGGTTGTCCTACCTAAAACCTCTGGTTTTTGGTGTAAGGTTATCCTTAGATCTAATAAAGTATCAATCTCCTTATTCTAGGCTATTGCAATTGTTTTATATTAAGCATTGTGCTATAATTCTTTTATTATTCCGCTGTTATTAATTTTATTTGGCATTGCCCTATTCACCCCCCCTCTAGGGCATATAGCTAGGCCCTTTCAAGTGGTATCAGAGCCTAATAGCTCGTGCTTATTGTTTATTTATTGGATTTATTTCCTGAGCTAACGATCTAAGCTATATTAAGATGTCAAATTTTGATAGCCTATCAGTCACTAGGTCACCACCTTTTAATGGCATAAACTATGCCTATTGGAAAGCCAGGATGAGGATCTTCCTCAAATCCTTGGATGAAAGTGTGTGGCTGACCATAGTGAATGAATGGAACCCTCTTATCACTGAAGTTGCTAATGACGATGGTTCAAAAACTATGAAAATAACAGCTTATTCTCTTTGGACCACACTTTAGAAAAGTGAAAGTAGTGCTAATACAAAAGCACTAAATGAAATTACTTATGCATTATCACCAGATGAATTCAAAAGAATTATCTCTTGTGAAAATGCAAAACAAGCATGGGATATATTAGAAATGACACACGAGGGTACATCTATTGTCAAGAAATCTAAAGTCCAACTCCTCACAACTAAATTTGAAGAAATTCATATGGGGGAGAATGAGATGTTTATGGACTTCTACACTAGATTGAATGACATAGTGAACTCTATGTGGAGTCTTGGTGATAAAATTCCTGAAAGTAAATTGTGTGCAAAAATACTACGTTCACTTCCTGAACGGTTCAATTCTAAAGTGACCACGATTCAGGAACTTCGTGATATGGATACCATGAGGGTTGAGGAATTAGTTGGTTCACTTCAAACCTATGAGTTATCCTTTAAGGCTCCTAAAGGAAAATCAATAGCTCTCAAATCATCTAAAAATATTTCTCAAGAGAGCACTTCGAATTCAGAAAATACCGAAGATGATATGACACTTTTAGTAAAAAGATTTTACAAAATTTTCAAAAACAAGAAAAAGGTTGATTTTCAAAAATCAAATGATAAGAGATGATCTAAACCAAGAAATCGTAAATCCTTGAAAGATAGTCAATGTTACAACTGTCAAGAGTATGGGCACTTATCTAACAAATGTCCTAAAAAGGATAAATCAAAAAGGAAAAGCATGATGGCTACTTGGGATGAATCATCTGATTCTGAATCCTCTTCTAAATTAGAAAATTCTGAAACCGAGTCAGGCGATGGTGTTAAAGCCCTTATGACTCTAGCCAAGATCACCTATTCAGATCATGATGATATATCTAGTGAAGAAAATCTGAATAGTGATTGTGATAATGAAGATGATCTTCAAGATGCTTATAATGCCCTTTATAAAGAGAGTTGTAAAATTGCTGTCAAGCTTAAATTACAAAAAGAAAAATTTTCTAAGCTTAAGGAAGATTATGAGTCTCTTGTCTTAGAAAAATCTCATATTTCTGATACTTTTGAAAAAACCAAAAATGATTTAGATTTCAAAACCTCTCAAATTGAAGATTTGAAATCCGAAAGAGAGAAACTCAAAAATGAGGTAGCTTCTCTTCTGAGTTTGAAAGACACATGGAGATATGCCCAAGGAGATACGAAATTGGAAAGATTATTATCCGGATCAAGAAAATGTGGCGATCGATCTGGGTTGGGCTATGATAAAAATACATCTCCTAAATAAAAGAATATTTCTCCTAGATTTGTTAAAGGAGAGTCTTTGACCTCAAAAGAAAAGAATACCTATCAAGGTTTTTTCAAAAATTCTAGGTCTTTCCAAAAACCTAAAAGTGGCCATGTCAACTTTAATTTTCAAAACTGAAATCAATTAGCTGAAAAAATTATTGATCTTCTCAAGGAGTTATTAAAGTCGAACTCTATAGGTCGTTCCTACAACAATAGACAGAAAAAGACCATCTATACTCCTAAACCCAAAATAGTTATGAAATGGGTTCCTCAAGTTGCCAGCTTGGTTGCCCACACTGCTTTCAAAGCAACAAGTCATTCAAAGTGGTACCTAGATAGTGGTTGCTCCAGGCATATGACAGGTGACAAAGCTTTATTCACCGATCTTAAAGATATGACTGATGGGTCAGTCACATTTGGTGATGGAAGCAATTGCAAGATTATTGGCCAAGATACGATTCAACTTTATAACCTTCCCTTATTTAAGAATGTCTTATATGATGAGGGTTTAAAACACAACCTATTAAGCATTTCTCAGATATGTGACAACAACCATAGTGTAAAGTTTTCTAATCAAGGTTGTGAGATAATTAATAAAAGGGGTTCTGTTATATTAACTGGTCGCAGAACTTCTGAAAACTGCTACATCGTTAGTGATGCTGGCTCATCTACTCAATCATGTTACATGGTCCATACCAATGAGACTGAATTATGGCATAAACGTCTTGAACATGTACATTATCGAAACTTATTTAGATTAAGCAAAAGAGAACGAATTAGAAGTCTACCCAAATTGTAAAAAGTAGACAAAATATGTGGTGAATGCCAGTTGGGCAAATAAATTAGGACTTCTCACAAGAAAGTGAACTCTAACACCACATCTAGACCACTCGAGCTTCTCCACATGGATCTTATTGGACCTACCAGATCGGAGAGTCGAGGAGGCAAAAAATACATCTTGGTTATCGTAGATGACTATACAAGATTTACTTGGGTATCGTTCATAAAAGATAAAACTGAAACCCTGGATGAAGTGAAAAGGTTATCAAACGAATCCAAAATGAGAAAGGTTCTCATGTTAGTAAGATCCGTAGTGATCATGGATCTGAATTCGAAAACAGTAGTTTCGAGAAATTCTGTAGCAATCAGGGAATATCACATGAATTCTCATTGCCTAAAACACCGCAACAAAATGGTATAGTTGAAAGGAAAAATAGAGTGCTTCAGGAAATGGCTAATGTTATGTTGAATAGTATGAAGCTCTCTAGAAATCTTTGGGCTGAAGCAGTTAATACCGCATGCTATATTATTAATCGGGTTTTACCAGTAAATCTGATAATAAGACTACTTATGAATTATGGTTTGAAAAGAAACCTACTGTCAAATACTTTCGGGTTTTTGGCAGCAAGTATTATATTTTACGGGATCGTGAAAATTTGGGTAAGTTTGATACGAAGAGTGACGAAGGAATTTTTCTTGGTTATTCTTTGAACAGTCGAGCTTATAGGGTTCTAAATAAGAGAACTGGTGTGATTCAAGAGTCCATCAATGTGGTCATTGATGATCATTTGAATACACCAGTCCCATGTTCAGATGATGATGAAGCTGTTATTATTGACAATCTAGATATCTCATCAAGTCAAAAAGAATCTGAACCAAGGACTGTTAAAGATCATCCAACCAATCAAATACTTGGAAATCCTCTCACTAGAGTTCGTACTCGCAAAAAACTTGAGAACATATGTAATTATGTTTGTTTTATATCCCAAATAGAACCAGTCAACGTAAAAGAAGTACTTTCTGACTAAAATTGGATAGTTGCTATGCAGGATGAACTTAATCAATTTGTTCGTAATGATGTCTGGTATCTTGTTCCTAGACCTAAAGATAAAAACATTATTGGAACAAAATGGATCTTTAAAAATAAGTCTGATGAACTCAAAAATATTATACGAAACAAGGCTAGACTGGTTGTACAAGGGTACACTCAGATTGAAGGCAACGATGAAACCTTTGCTCCAGTCGCTCGCCTTGAATCAATCAGACTTTTTATTTCCATCGCATGTTTCAGAAAATTTAAAATCTTTCAGATGGATGTAAAGAGTGCTTTCTTAAATGGCGATCTACATGAAGAAGTGTATGTTGAACAACCTTCAGGATTTGAAGACCCTAAGTTATCTGACCATGTATTTCGTCTCAAAAAGGCTCTCTATGGTCTAAAACAAGCACCCAGGGCTTGGTATGAAAAATTGACTAAATTCTTACTTAGTCATAGCTTTCAAGTAGGTAGTGTCGATAAGACGCTTTTTGTTAAAAAGAATAACACTGATATTTTGATGGTTCAAATATATGTTGATGATATTATTTATGGATCTACTTGTTCTAACATGTCTACTGAGTTTGCAGAGTTAATGAAATCAAGGTTCGAAATGAGCATGGTTGGCGAACTTAACTATTTCCTAGGGTTGCAAGTAAAATAACAACCTGATGAAATTTTCATTTCTCAGACCAAATATGCTTCAAACTTGGTTAAAAGGTTTGGATTTGAGAATGGTAAGAACTTTGATACTCCTATGAGTACAACATTAAGACTCTCAAAAGACTCTACAGGTAAAGATATAGATCCTAAACTATATCGCAGTATGATTGGTAGTTTGTATATCTTACTGCTAGTAGACCTGATATCGCATTTAGTGTTGGAATTTGTGCGAGATATCAGTCTAATCCTAAGGAATCACATCTTACTACTGTTAAACGGATTATTAGATATGTTGCAAGTTCTATAAATTTGGGACTTTGGTATCCTTTTGATACTAATGTTCAATTAGTCGGCTATTTAGATGCTGATTGGGCCGAAAATATTGATGATAGAAAATCAACCAGTGGTGGTTGTTTTTACATTGGAAATTGTTTAGTTTCTTGGTTTAGCAATAAGCAAAGCTCAATATCGCTCTCTACTGCTGAGGCTGAATATATTGCAGCTAGATATGCATGTACTCAACTAGTTTGGATGAAACGCATGCTTAACGATTATGGAATTAATCAAGATTCAATGATTTTACATTGTGATAATTCCGGTGCTATAAATATTTCTAAAAATCCTATCCAACATTCACGTACTAAGCATATTGACATTAGGTATCATTACATTCGTGAGTTGGTTGAAGAAAAAATCATTTCATTGGAATATATATCAACCGAAACTCAACTTGCTGATATATTTACTAAACCACTCGACAAAAGCAGGTTTAATAAATTAAAATTTGATCTTGGTATGTGCATTTTACATTGAATATTCTTATTTGCATGTATCATAGTGTATTATATTTCACATTATAATTGTTTAAATTTTAAAATTTTTCATTTAAAATGCATTTTTGGTCGATGCTCGACCGGTCGTGGTTTTACACGACCAGTTGTAGTTCAACCGGTCGTGGACCACTCATGACCGGTCGTGAATCTCGTGAACATCATATATTTTGAGAAAAATCTCCTTCTTCTTCATTTTCACACCCACCTACGACGAGTCATGGCTCGACCAGTCATAGGATTTCTAGTTTTTCTTCAAGGTAAGTCCTATTTCATCATTTTTCTTGAAGTTTCATGATCTTTATGCTTTGATTTATTCATAGTATAGTTTGATTTCATCTCTTGTTGAGGTTTTCAGGGGTTTCCTCTCTATTTGCTGATCTAGAGAAAACCCATCTTTCATTTGTGCATCTTGCTTGTTCTTTGTATATCTTTTTGGATATGGATGCTAGAGGGAAAAAGAAAACATCCCGTGGTCCATCTTCATCCAGATCTGGACCAATAACTAGACGGCATCTTTGGTCACCCGAAGATGATACTCAAGATGTACGGGATTTTCGTGCCCGTAACATTATCGTTGAGCATACCGCTGATCTAAATCACATTGCTCCATATGGTGTCATTCCCCTTCTTGAATCTGTAGGTTGGACTAACATTTTGCTTTGGGGTGGGTCTGCATACCAGTCCATTGCTCAATCAATGGTTGCATGCATTTCAGATTTTTTCCTTGATAATTTAACATTTTCTATTGATATAAGAGAAGGAAAATTTGAAGTAGACCGTCATTTAATATCAGGTATGATGGATATACCTGTTAATGATGAAGGAATACCAATTCATACTTTAGACGACAAACCTTCAGAATCGGAAAAACGCATGTTAACTAGAGATTTATGCAAAATTGATGTGCATTGGACTCACAAAGGGAATGCGCTCCCTGCAAAGTATCTGTTATCCAAATACAGAATACTACATCGTTTCTTCATTTCCAAGGTATATCCTCGGTCCGGTAATAAAACCGAGTTAACTTCTTTCATGGTTCGTGTGTTGCATTCTATTGCTTCTGGAATTAAGGTCTGTCTTCCTTCTTTGATTTGTCATTCCATTATACAATTTCGTTTCCATCCGGGTCACAGTGATATTCCATTCGGTTATCTTATGAATGTTCTAGCCACTCACATGCTTGTCGATAAACCTGTTAATGAGGCACCAATTCTTCATCTCATTTTCAATAATGTCAATCTTAATAAGATAAAATTGGAACTGCTTCCTGGCCAATTTAATGAAGCTCGTGTTAGTGGTGTTGGTGGTGATGGTAGTGTTGCTGGAAATGAAGAGGAAGCTGGTGATCTTCCACAACAAGATGTTAATATGGATGACTTATTTGATGATATAAAAACTAATTCACCTAATGATCCAGATTATGATCCTTCTGATTTTGATGCATGCCTTCGTGTATTGGAGGAAAAACTTGATAATATGAATATAGCCCATGACATGAGATTCAAGTACATGCGAAAATATCTTCGTCACATAAATAAGGGCTTACACCAGATTGATCCATCTATTCCTGCTCCCTCCTCTGGATTAGATTAAGTGAATTATCTTCTAAATAGTATATCATTTCTTTTACTCTGGATATGTATTATGGATTCTAGTTTCATAACATTTTGGATATTGTACTTTGTGGTATGAATTATGTCTTGACACTTCAGATTTATTTTATGTCCTTTCATATCACCTTCTCATTATTTGCTCTCTATATTCTCCTTTATATTGTTCCTTTTCCTTGTCATTTTGTGACAAAAAGGGGGAGTAGTAAGCATTGCTAAAAGGGGAGTAATACGGATAGGGGGAGTAATTTGTTTGTATTGATTGAAAAGGATATGTGGAATGATGGATATGTGGATTGAAGTTTTGAGGTTTTCATGTTATGTATTGATTATATGAGAAATACTCGTATTACTCAGGGAGAGTAGAGTATTTTGTGGTTTCATGACTTATCATTCCTTATTATCTTTGATGCTATGTGTTTTGTCACAATTTAACAAAGGGGGAGATTGTAAGTGCTATGATTTCATATCCCTTTTGTTGTCAAATTTTGTGGTGCCAAAACCTATATCTATGTCTTGTATATCTTGTATTTTATGTTTGAAGACTAGTCATTGCAATCAAGACATATCAAGACGTCGCATTTCAAGACAAGATCTTAAAAGAAGAAAGTTTTCAAGTCTTGATGAAGAAATCAAGAATAAAAGTTTTCAAGGTTGTATGTTCAAGGGTTGATCAAGTTCAAGCTTACTAGAAGACTTTGTGAAGTCAAGATCAAGCTTATGAAGGCCTACTACAAGTGTTGAATATTCACAAGCTTCTCTTAAGGGTCATCTGAGTGTTAAGACTTTCAATGTCCATCTCACTTTTAAGGTTTATTTGACCTTAGATTGACCTTAGGATGGGCTTTATTGTAAGTCATTTCGGATACATAACTCATATATCTTTATATGTTTGTTTGGAGTGTTCTAAGGCCAGTCCTAGGGACTTCAAGACCAGTCTTAGCTTTGCTACGACCAGTCTTAGGTTTTTCAAGCCCAGTCCTAGGTAGTTGAAGATTTTCAAATCTTTCTAGCAATCCTAAAACCAGTCCTGGACATCCTACGACCAGTCCTGTCAGTTCTACGACTCATCCTTCAACCGGTCGTAGACCTACGACTCAAACTCCAGCAACCATTTTTGGGGTCCTACGACGTCGTAGGTGTCTCACGACCAGTTGTAGGTGGCCCACGACCGGTTGTAGACCACCTCGACCGGTCGTGGAACTGAAAATCAAATCCCGCGAAAATCTTTCGAAAATATTTGGAGCTACGATCAGTCTTAGGATCCTAAGACCAGTCGTAGACAGAATTTTTCAGTCTATAAATTGAGCACGAACTTCAGAGTTTTAGCACTTCAAATCAATTCTATTCAAGCATTCTTTAGGCTATTCTCTGATATAAGTTTGTGTTTATTTTAAGCTGCTTTGTGCTTATTTAATATTCATTTTGCTAGCTTATTCTTATTTGATTTTGATCTACATTCCAATCTTATTAAAAAAGGGGAATTTCTATTATTCCTTCTTCTGGATTCAAAATCAAATAGATCTAGCCCGTTTGATCTAAAATCAATTAGACTTAGAACCATTTTTAAAGTGAGTAATGGACTTTGAACGTCGAATCAAACTACTACTCCGATTGGTTCTACCGGGCTTCATCAAAAGGTGATTCAGGTATTTTACATATTTTGTAATTTACTTTCTCTGGTTTTTGTTTGAGATTCGCCAGAAAAATCTCATTGTATTGGTTATCTGAGGAGAGTCATAAAACTCAGATTGTGGGGTTTTTGGATTGTGTAAGCCCGAGATCAAAGATACAATTGTGAAGGTTTTACGTGAACCTATGAAACCTATTTTGATACTGCATGCTAATATCCCGTGTGTGAGGATATTAGGAGTGGAGTAGCAATCTCTGTGGCCATTGGATAACAGTTGGTGTACACACAGGCGAACCACTATATATCGTTGTGTTGTGGATGTGCTTTATTCTTTCATTCCTTTATTCATTCAGTTTTATGATTTGTGTTTGTGGATGAATGTTGTAATCACTTTAAGCAAAGTGTGGATGAATGTTGTAATAACTTAGGATCTATTTTCCGCAAGTTATTTTGATTTCATTGCTTATTATTCCTCTTTGGTTTGTGATACAAGGACGTTCTAGAAATAAGGTTGTCCTGCCTTAAACCTCTGGTTTTTGGTGTAAGATTGTCCTTAGAACTGATAAAGTATCAATCTCCTTATTCTAGGCTATTATAATTGTTTTATATTAAGCATTGTGCTATAATTCTTTTATTATTCCACTGTTATTAATTTTATTTGGCATTGCCTTATTCACCCCCCCTCTAGGGCATATAGCTAGGCCCTTTCAAAGTTCTCAAGGTGGGAAGGATTCAGTGAATCTATCTGAGGAGAGTGACACAGAGGTGTTGATCTTTTCTCTTGATGCGAGGAATGAGTCTTGGGTTATAGATTCGGGTGCTTCGTTCCGTGCCACCTCATGTAAGGAAGTTTTGCTTAATTATGTCTCAGGTGACTTCGGGAGAGTTTACCTGGGTGATGATGAGCCGGGTAGTATTGTTGGAAAGGGAGACATTCATGTCAATAAGAAAGATGGAACGACTTTGAAATTGAAGGATGTCCGACATGTACTGAGTTTGAAATGAAACTTGATCTCAGTGGGACAGTTGGCCGATACCAGTTATGTGACGACATTCACCAGTGATTCCTAAAAGATCACAAAAGGTGCCTTAGTTATATCTCGAGGCAAGAAGGAAGGTACTTTATACATGACTTCAAGATCGTATAGTTCATTCGCAGTCGCATCAACTGGAGTGAATGAGCAGTTATGATATCAGAGGTTGTGTCATATGAGTGAAAAGGGGATGAAAGTGAGAAGGGAAGTTTATTGACTAGGAATTCTACGAGGACTGCATGTATGACAAGAAGAAGAGGGTAAGTTTCAAGAAGACATGACGCGTTCCAAAGATGCATTTGTTGAAGCTTGTACACACTGATGTGTGGGGACCGACACAGGTATCATCTCTTGGTGGCTCATGTTATTTTATTTCTTTTATTGATGATGCTAGTAGAAAATTGTGGGTTTATTTATTAAAGCACAAATCTGATGTATTTGGTGTATTTAAGAAGTAGAAAGTTATGGTAGAAAATGAGACAGGTAAAATAGTGAAATATCTTAGATTTGATAATGAAGTACTATGATAAAAAATTTGAGGAGTATTGTGCAGCAAATGGAATCAAACATTAGAAAATGATTCCAGGGATACCATAGCAGAATGGTACGTGGTTGAGCGCATTAACAGGAACATCCTTGAGCGTGTTAGGAGCATGATGTTACATGCAGGGTTGTCTAAGACGTTTTGGACAGATGCTGTGAATACTGCCGCATATCTCATCAATAGAAGTCCCTTAGCACCATTGGATGGTGGACTACAAGAATAATGTGGACTAAGAAAGAAGTGAACCTTGCACATCTCAGAGTGTTCGGTTGCACTTCATATGTTCACATTGATGCAAAGTACAGAAACAAGCTGAATGCGAAGTCCAAAAGGTGCATGTTTATAGGCTACGGGCAGCATGATTTTGGCTATAGGTTTTGGGATACAAAAAATAAGAAAATCATCAAAAGCAAAGATATAGTCTTCAATGAAAAAGTGATGCATAAGGACTGTGCAGGAAAATAAGGCCGAGGAGAAAGAATTTGTAGAGTTGTAAGAGTTACCAGACACGGGTGTTATAGCGCCACAGGATGATCATGCACAGGAGCATTATGAGGCAGACCCACAAATGCTAGTTATGAGGAGGTCTACTCAGGAGAGGAGACCCACGGTCTTATACTCACCTTCCTTACATTATCTACTGCTGATAGATAATGGTGAACCAGAGTGTTTTGAAGAGGTATTACAGTCAGATACATGGGTTAAGTAGGAGCAGGCCATGGATGATGATATGAACTCTTTTGAGTCTAATCGTACATGGGAGCTAGTCACTCTACCTAAGGGTAAAAAAGCTCTTCATAACAAGTGGATTTACAGACTGAAGAAGGAGCATTATGGTTCAAAATGATACAAGGCTAGATTGGTTGTAAAAGGATTTCAACAAAATGCATGTATCGATTTCACTGAAATATTTTTCCCGGTAGTGAAAATTTCTACGATTCACATGGTCTTAAGTATAGTGGCTACAAAGGACTT
Source organism: Magnolia kwangsiensis (assembly GCA_037074715.1). Classification (NCBI taxonomy): domain Eukaryota; kingdom Viridiplantae; phylum Streptophyta; class Magnoliopsida; order Magnoliales; family Magnoliaceae; genus Magnolia; species Magnolia kwangsiensis. The sequence goes on from CM073582.1 coordinate 27,716,288, forward strand.
ACATTTAGATTAGCTAGATGTTAAGACAGACTTTCTTCATGGGGACCTTGAAGAAGAGATATATATGCATCAGCCGACAGGATACGTGGCACCAGGAAAGGAGAATAAGGTGTGTAAACTGAAGAAAAGTCTATATGGCCTGAAGCAAGCACCGGGGCAGTGGTATAAGAAGTTCGACAGTTTCATGTTGGGAAACGGTTTTAGGGGATGTCATGCAGACCACTGTTGCTATTTGAAGAAGTTTGATATGTCATACATAATCCTTCTTTTGTACATTGATGATATACTTGTGGCCGGATCAAACATGAATGACATCTCAGATCTCAAAAGACAATTGTTTAGAGAATTTTTCATGAAGGATTTAGGAGCTGCAAAATAAATCCTAAGCATGAGGATAAAGTGTGACAGGGAAAATAAGTAACTGGTTTTGTCACAGGCAGAGTACATAGCCAAGGTACTTGATCGATTCAATATGGGAGGTGCTAAGCCAGTAGCACTCCATTGGCCAACCACTTCAAGCTTTTTAAGGAGCAAGGTACAAAGATGCAGGAGGAACGAGACTACATGGCTAAAGTCCCATACGTGTTAGCTATTGGGAGTCTTATGTATGCTATGGTGAGCACGAGGCTAGACATTGCTCAAGCAGTGAGAGTTGTTAGCAGGTTTATGAACAACCCCGAGAAGGAACATTGAGAAGTTATGAATTAGATCCTCAGATTCCTAGTACATATTGTGAATATAGGGCTATGCTATGGTGGATCAGAAATTAAGCTACAAGGCTACGTAGATTTAGATTTGGCAGGAGATATCGATAGCAGAAGAAGCATTATAGGTTATGTCTTTACTCTGGGTAGTGCTTAGTCAGTTAGGTCTCTCAATTACAGAAGGTAGTATCTATTAGTACGACAGAAGTAGAATATGTTGTAGTTGCAGAAGTGTGCAAGGAGATGGTATGTATATAAGGTTTCATGGAAGAGTTGGGTAAGAAGCAAGCAGATTGTAAGCTGTACAGTGACAGTTAGAGTGTAATACACTCGGCTAAGAATTCATCCTTTCATTCAAGGACCATGCATATTGACATCAGATATACTTCATACGATCATTACTGGAAGATGGATCGATTTCTCTGGAGAAGATTCATACAAGTAAAAATCCTGTGAATATGCTGACCAAGGTGGTCATACGAGCGAAGCTGAAGCTCTGTTTAGTATTGATTGGTCTTCATGCTTAAAGATGGAGAGGTGGTGCACTCTGGATGAAGAAGGTGAAAGTTTATGACGATGTATCTCTAAGTGAGAGATTGTTGAGATGTGGAGCCATATCTGGACGGTCACTCGACTAGTCGAGTGTCGTGCTTGACCGGTCGAGTGACCCACTCAACCAGTCATGGACTGACTCAACTCAAAGTCCAGTGAGCATCAATTTTTTAGTTCCATGGTACTCAACCAGTTGAGGCCCATACTTGACTAGTCAAGGGTCCACTCAACCAATCGAGCACCTTGTTTGACCAATCGAGGTTATGCAGATTCATTTTCGGATTGATGTGGACTGTGAATTTTTGAGTCGGTTTTCACAGAGGTGCGAAAGGGGAGTTGCCTAAACTATAAATAGGGGTCCCTAGGACTTTTCTAGGTATTATGAGAGTTATTCTAAGGTGTGGGTAAGGGATTTTCTCTGTACTTCCAAAGAAGAGGTTAGTATATTTCCTTGTAATCTTTATTTTTCTTTAGAGTGGAAGTTTGCATCCATGGGTTTTTACCCTTGTTAGGGTTTTTCCACATATATCTTGTCTTGTGGTTTATTTGAAATGCTTTGATTCTTTTTCTAGTTTATATTTCTTCTTATTTATCGTTTGTGCGTGAGACCGGAGATTGGATCTCGGTTCACTGCGTTGTTGGCGTGCTGCGCAATAAGTTGAGCATAGGTTACCAATAAAAAAAGAATATCGATTGCATGAGCAACTACCTAGGCGAATGACAGTTGAAGTTACTTAGAAAATAAAAGAAGATATCAAATAGTTGTTAACGGAAGAATTTATTAGACCCATCAAATATGCTGAATGGATCTCCAATGTGATTTTGGTTGTCTTGAAAAATGGTAAACTTTAAGTCTGTATTGACTTCAGGAACTTAAATCTAGCCACACCTAAGGATCAATACCCAATGCCCATTGTTGATCAATTGATTGATCAAACAGCTGGACATCAGATGGTTCTTCTTTGGATGGCCATTTAGGGTACAACCTAATAAGTATTACATTTGAAGATATATCAAAGATGAATTTTAGATCTCCTAGACCTTTGGGGACATTCTGTTGTGTGGTGACATCATTTAGGCTTAAAAATGCAAGGGCTACTTACCAAAGGGCCATGAATGCAATTTTCCATGATATGATTGGCCATTTCATGGAAGTACATTTTTCTTACTTGCACAAATCATTTAAACGAATAGTAGTTAAATCGGCCTATAAGGAAGAACATTTTTCTTACTTGCGCAAATCATTTAAACGAATAAGGGTCCACAAGCTGAGATGAACCCCCTCAAATGTATTTTTAGCGTATCAGCCAAAAATTTCTTATGATTTTTGGTATATCAAAGGGGAATTGAAATAGACCAAAATAAGGCTCAAGCAATTATAGATGCTTGATCTCCTAGATACAAGACAAAATTACCACATTTTCTTAGCTAGGTTTATTTTATTTGTAGGTTCATTTCCAATTGTGCACGAAAGGCTAACGTATTTTCTCAATTGGTGAAGCTAAAATAAGGAAATGAATTCAATTGGAATGCAGAATATTAGTCAGCTTTCGACTAGATTAAGAAATACTTGATGAAGCCACCGGTGTGAATCCCACAACTCAAAGGTCACTCGCTCAAGTTGTATGTTGCGGCCACTATAGAGTTGATTGGACGAAGTGTCGACCATGAATAAAGGAGCCAACACTCTTTTAGTACCTATAGTCAAGTCGACCAGTAATACACCATATGTATTTGTGACATGCCTAGCAAAGTTACTGACTGTAACCTCGGATGGGATCAAATCAGCCATAGTTTTTTTTTTTCATCATTCTTCCTGGGAGAATATTAATGGTAACCCCATTGTCAACCAAGATTCTAGTTATTAGGCTGCCTTTTAGGTGAGCATATATATATATATATAATTTTAAGATGTTGAGTCATATCATGGGTGAGCCTTTCAATGACCACTCTTTCGGATGACGTCCTTAACTCTATGGTAAGAATATTTACCCGTGGTGTTTCTCTCACTCTCGGTGCTCCCTCAACTGTATCTTCTCGGAGAAAAGAGGCATTTTGTATTGCCACAAGAGGACCAAGTTCCTCTATGTCACCTACCATCTTACTATGCTGAGATGACTTGTCTTGAAAACTAGATGAGAGTAAGTACCATATTTAAATCAACCACCATGGGTGGCAATGATCCAAAAATGATCTTTGAATGCAAACATTTCCCCTTAACTATTTCTGAGTTGTGTTTCTCCTTAGAACCTATCCCAAAACACTTGACATTCTTATTGGTCATTGGAGTTGCCCCTTTCTACTCAAAGCAGGTAAGGACACTTCCAATACTCCGATTGTTGCCATTAGCTCCTTAATCAACAAATCATCTCCTGAAAACCACTCATCGCTGAGATAATCGAACAAGTCATCACGATTGTCATTGTTACTGGATTGTATTGTATCTTTAGGCTGAGTACTATCTTCAATGACCTGATCGTGCGTGAAAGGCCTCATAATTTCTTTGACCATTTTTGTGGTAAACTATTCCTTAGTTTGAGGGATTCTTTAGAATGGATGTGGCTGCATGATTCCTAATTGAGATGCATTTTTCGGTCTCTGCCAATTGTCTTATTTTAGTTGCTTGACGCTGGTACCAATGGCATTTCTGGGTTTGAGTCATCGCTTCAGGGGCAATAGGGAATTTGGGACGCATAACCCTTTTTCAGGTTTCTTTCTAAGTTGGTTGTGCCTTGACCATTTTTGACTCAAAGTCCTTTGTTGAGGCTGGTGGTCACAAGGCGAAAATGCTTTTTATGGCCGATAGGGCTCTCTACTGTTGGTCCCCTTTTGGAATTGCATGTCCGACCTGCCTTACTAGCTGAGGAGGGGTTTCAACTTCTTAAGTCATTCTGGCATGTTGGCCTCATAATGGCGAGTCTTACCGCTACGTTAAGTAGCTTTTGATTATTTTGCGAAACTCGCGATCACTGTGTATGAGTTGTATTGCCCTGATATCGATCATTGTGGTGCACCATGGTAATGTCCAGGACGAAGATCAACCCTTTACCTTGGTCAATCCAATCTCCACAGATTCACAGTGGCCATGTTGACGTTTAGATTAAGTAGGAATGAATCAGTACCTTTTCATCATTGCTTCTTCATCCTTCTCTGAGAATTTCAATAGTCCATGATCAATATTATCTTAGACAATGTTCCTGAATACAACACACTTGTTAGTGGAATGAGAATACATTCCATGCCATTTACAATATTCAACCTTTTTCAATTCATCGGCCGTGGGTATATTATGATTACATGAAACTTTAATAAGCTTCCCTACTAGTAGTATGTCGAATATCTCATCGGCCCGGATGATATCAAACGTATACATATCTTCTGAGCCTTTTTCGTGGTCGGCACAGTTGTTTCTGCATTAACTAGCGTTGAGCAGATGAGTGGCCTTTTTTCTATTACCTCGACAATCGTAACATCATAGTTAGGGTCATGATAATATGTTCCGATTGTTGAGTTCTTTTGTCTAGATCCTTCTTGGAAAAGCTCCTCATATATAAAAACTTTCATGATTAAATCATATAAATATACACACTTTGTTCCAGTGAATTTCTTTCAAAGCTTGTATTTCAGGCTATCCTACCCAAGCGGCACAAATTTAGCCTTGGTTGTGGTGACCTTACACTAAATTTTTGCTCTTTTGAACCAAGTGACGTAGCTCTCGAAAGATTCCCCAGATAACTGTCAAAAACATGTGAGATCGGCCATGGTCATCTCACTGTCTTTGGAAAAGAGCTGAGCATAGAATTTTTCTTCCATCTCCTATCATGTATGGATTGAATTTGGCAGTAAGTTGGAGTACCATGTAAAAGCCGCTGACATCAATGAATGATTGAATAATTGCAACTAGTGATATTCATTATTATCTAGTTCACCACACTGCATGGTGAATCGTCCAACGTGCTTGATGGTTGATTGATCAGATCACCTGAGAATAGCGTAAAATCCGGTCGATAGTTCCTTAGTAATGGGTGTTGTTGGTCAATGCATTCAAGATATGGCTTATGGTAGACTGGGATAGTATTACATCCAATGACTTGGCTTGATACTTCTTAGACTATTTGCATGATGTGGTCATGATGCACCTATTTAAGTTCAACCATTGGCGGTAGGTTACGACCTATCCAGTTTTGCCCCTCATGGAACAATGAATTTCTAAGAAAATGCTAGAAAGGTTGTCTTCCTGGCATACCATAATTTCAAACTTCAAGAACAAAATTCTTAATCTCCTGTTCTGGTCATCCGAACTCTGTGTCAAGTTGAGTATTCCTCCCATTCTAAATCGAGACAAGAGGTGACTTCCGTTGTATGGGAGGTATCAATGGCGGCGGAATCATGTTACCGACTGAACTTCATTTGACATTATACTATGTTGCCATAGGTGCTCTTTTAGTGAAGATGGCCATTAATCGGTGCATGGCCTCGGTCTGGCTAGCCATCCATTCGTTTATAGTCTCAGTTTGAATACGAAATTGTTCGGTTTGAGCATGTAGCAACTCTGCCTGAGATCTCCCATATTCTTGAACGTTCTGGATACGTAATTGAAAATCCCACAATCTGACTGTTATCTCTTCAAGGGAAGCAGTCCGAGAGGTCGATGCTTCTTCCTAGTTGGTGAGACTGAGTATTAGATTGGTGTTTAAATTGAATAATTTAGGGGCCGTTTGAACCAACATGTCCTTGGTCGGAGGTGGTGTGGTTGGTGTTGAGTGTTCAACTCGAGCATTTTGATTGCTTCTTCTATTCATATTTAGATTGATCGATTTGTAATATCACACTAGTAAGTAAAATAGAGCGAGTGTCCCATTGGGTGTGCTAAGAAAATGTTGTCGTTATTTCAATCTCAATCATGTGATTAGTGTGGGCATGTTAAAATTAAATGTGCGACTCATTTCAAACCGAACAACTATAACCCCTAGTGCCAAGATAGGTAGATACATCGAAAATTGACCATATATGACCGAGATTTTATAAGATTGGTTGCCTATTTAACCTCTTGCACATCGTTGCTTAAGATGATCAAGCAATTGTCAGAGGGTGGAGTTTGTCCTTTGAAAATGGGTTATACCTCTAGCATCCGTACATTCTTTTCAGTATAGATAAAACAAAAAGAAAATTCTTACATTCAGACGTGGAGAACAACTATACAATACCTCTCTAGATGAAGAGCTTTGCTTGATACTCAAACTGAATCCAGCGTATAAGCCTATAACCGTATACTTGAATTACAACTAAAGTTAACAATTACTTGATTATTGCTATGGATTGCACTAAGAAATATAAATGATAAATAAAGTTAGGGTCTGTTTGTCCAGGCAGATCCCACGGTATTAGGAGGGATGGGATCGACAATATCTTGGGATTGGCAGGACGAGCCAAACGGATCCGGTGAACTTGTCTTGGGATATGAGTAATCCAATGGATCTTAAGACAATCCACTGGCATCACCATCATTACCTTAAAATTGATCCTATCTGTTGGTTGGATGGATTGAAAGGTAAAATCCTAGGATATGCAAGGCGTGCCAAACAGACCCAGTCAACTTGTCCCGGGATATAAGCAATCCCATGAATCTTAAGACAATCCACTGACACCACCATCATTACCTTAAAATTAATCTCATCCCTCCTAATACCATGGGATCTGCCTGGCCAAACAGGTCCTTAAAGATTATACGATGTAAATGATAGGTAATTGAAAGATACATTTGATTTGATTTGGTTTGGTTGGTATGAGATGATCTCTTCTATTGAATTCCTTTGTTATTTATAGCTTTAACCTAAACATTTAGATTCTTCCCATGTTCGTTCATATGGTTGTTATAACTGCTTCGACACAACTAATCCTTTGAAGTCTTTTCTCTTTAGCTTGCCATTTGTACAAATAACCATTCTAAGTTTCCTTGCTGACTCACTTGTATAGATAACCACTCCAAGCTTCCTTGCTGACTCGAACATATTCTATTTAACTATTATTGCTTTATAAATAATATGACATCGCTTGGTAAATGCCAACAGTAGTAGGTATAAAATCATTTTTTTGGTATTTCAACATTATAAATACATTACTCATGTAAAATTACATGTCTCTCTTTAATGGACTCTCAGGAAGAATTGGACAGATATTGGGTACAACAATTATGCATGTACTAAGAATGGCTGATCTAATGGATCCTATGTTGGTGGAAGGTTGCTCAAAATTTTGTCCATTGCTCATCTTTCCTTCCTTATTGGACGTGGGCAGTTGCCCATCTTATCATTTCTTTCCTATGAGCGTGGGCAGCTGCACCGTCTTGTCTTTTCATTGATGTATTTGAGTCAGTCAACTCAGGCCATCAAATCAACAGTTTTGATAGCATGGCCATAGGCCTTTCTTTTATAAGGAGCGCGGCTAGGTACCGCTGCCCGCACTGATAGCTGCCTGTGTTAAACTTTTCTGTGGTCGTCGTTCATCTATCTTAGATAACCAAATATCATAGCCATATGATAGAAAGAAGAAAAAAAAAAAAAAAAAAAAACCTCTGGCAAGCCACGCTTTAGGAAAGTTTGGAGCCCGCCCGCTGTTAACTTTATATAAGGCTCACCGTGGTGTTGATGTAACACCTAATTATTAGCAAAAAGTCACACTATTTCCAAAGTTAGGTAGGCCATGCAACGTAAACTTAAAGGCTTTTAAATCTAATTTTATTAGTTGGCCCACCTGAGTGTTGAATCAATCTTGACTTTTGGGATCAAGGTTAAACAGTAGGGCGATCGACCTGATAAACAGCATGGATTTGGTGATTACATGGGTAAATTAATTCATTCTCAGTAGGTAATGACACCGGGTGGGCAACGTTTACCTTCTAAGAATGTCATTTAATATTGTGTTTGAGTCAGAAGCGGGATGAACATCGAATTGGCTCAGCTTTCAAAACATGTTCGGATGTTCCCCTCCACATGTGAAGCATGGATTGAAGATTGTGACTCAGACTGACTCGTAAAATGTTGAGTTGGCTCAAAACTTGGCAAAGATGGGCTAAGTCAGGCATATTTTCAATGCTGATTTGTGGTGCCCAACGGGTCAGACTCAACCGAGTACAAGTCAACTCAGATAGCATCCGAGTTAGACAATTACTCTCAGAATTTTCAATTGAGCTACAAATTTGGTCTCCCTATAGTTTCGTAGCAAAAGTAATTGCCGGTGATGAGCCTCTTTATTTGGGTGGTTGGTAATCTTCGCAACTTTGTTGCAAGTCTTTCATTGCCCTTTATCTGAAAGGGAACTAGATATGCCTCTTTATTTGGGGCTGTTTGATTTTTAAATTTTTCGTGTATTTATGCGGAATTATCTGATTATTACTTATTACACTTGTTTGGAAGTCGTCTGGAATTACGTTTCGAAAATCGATCCATACAAACATTTTTATTACTGATTTAAATATGTGGGCCCCACCATGATGTATATGAGTTATCCACACCATCCATCCTTTAAAAAAATACATTTTAAGGCATGAGCCTAAAAATAAGGAAAATCAAAAACTCAATTGGACCACACCTTAGGAAATAAAGATCATTAAAATGTCAATGGTTGAAAGTTGTTTTCTCCCTAGGGTCTACAGTGATGTTTATTTGTCATCCAACCCATTAATAAGGTCACACTGTCATGAATAAAGTGAAAAAAAAAAATCAGTTTGATCCAAAACTTCCAAGGTTTTCAAGAAGCTTTCAATGGTAGGAGTTCAATTCTCATTGTTTCTAATAGCGTGGTTTACTTGATCTTTGGATTTACCTCTTTTTTTGACTCATGCCTTAAAATGAGTTGGCTAAAGGGATGGATGGTGTGGATAATACACAAACACCAAGGCAGGCTCTAAAATTTAACTTTTTTTTTTTTCTGGGGTGACGTGAGGAGTGCTTTAAATGAAAGGTGAGGGTCAAATCACTTTGGAAATTCAACTAGAAACACATAGGTAAATAATTATTACCCATTTACATAAAATTACCCTTGTAATCGGAAAATCAAACAGGCCCTAATATTGTGTTTGAGTCAGAAGTAAGGATGAACATCGAATTGACTCAGCTTTCCAAACATGTTCGGATGTTCCCCTCCACATGTGAAGCGTGGATTGAAGACTGACTCGGACTCATAAAATCTTGAGTTGGCTCGACACTTGGCAGAGATGGGCCAAGTCAGGCATATTTTCAATGCAGATTTGTGGTGCCCAATGGGTCAGACTCAACCGAGTCGAAGTCAACTCGGATAGCATCCGTGTCAGACAATTAGTCCCAGAACTTTCAATTGAGCTACAAATTTGGTCACCCTCTAGTTTCGTAGCAAAAGTAATTGCCGGTGATAAGCCTCTTTATTTGGGTGGTTGGTAATCTTCGCAACTTTGTTGCTAGTCTTTCATTGCTCTTTTCCGAAAGGGAACTAAATATGGTGGTGGATATCCCTAGTAATCAGACTCCTTGGAGTCTATCACAGTGTATGTGTTTTATTTTGGCAGTTCATGTGTTTCGCCAGCTCATTATAAAACATGAGCCCAAAATTGAAGCATATATGGATCACACGATAAGAAACGTTGGGAATTCAACTCACGTAGCTGAAATTTTTTAGGGGCTGTGGTAGGCTCTATATGAGTTTTAACAGTACTCAGGCCATGGATTCGAGGGTCGCAGCTTCATCTGCAAAACCCACCTCGAAACCCGCGCGTTAATTACATTCGAGCCACGCCAAATCATGCTGGAGAAGCAGAAGATGAAGAATCAGAAGAAGGAGAAGGATGGCAAAGATGTTAATATCACTCAACGGAAGGGCAATCTCCTCCTCCAATCAATCGCTTCTTATCTCCACAACAAAGGATTTTCCGATACTTTATTATTATTATTATTAAAAATCTTTCTGCTCTTCAATTCGAAGCTCCGTCCGAGGACGATGGTTGGAAGGCACATTCTATTGATCTTGAGGATGTGTTTTGCAAATACTTGGAGACAAGTGAATATCTACTAGAAGAGAATGTCAACAAGTCCAAAGACATAGATTCATCAAAAGATGGCAATGCCCAAGATGTTACGGAAGCCATTTCTAAGAAAAAGAGAAAGAAGAGCAAAGGCGGTGAGGCTGACACGGGAACCGAGCCAAATAGACCTGAAGATGGGCATGGATCGGCCAAACATGTCAATGATTCGATTGAGAAACTACCGGATACTGTCGAAGATGAGTTACACGTTGAATCTAAAGAGATAAAAAGCAAGGACGATTCAAAGAAGTACAAATCCGATGGAAAATCCTATTGGACACGGTGGAGGATTTGAGCAAATCCAAAACCGTGTGAGAATTTTTTTTTTCAGATAGCTGTGCGTACCGTGTATGCTAGCTGTGAGATGCTAGTTGTGAGTTTTTTTTTTCTAAGTTTAGAATATGAGCTGGGTGAAGATAAACAGTATATATTTTCTGAATTTCTTTCTAGATTTTTTTATATTCTTTAGCTGCCCCTAGAATTAATCTACACAGGGATAGTTTAGTCATTTCCATGAATAAGAAAGCCTATAAAAAGGCAGCACTGTAATACGATTTTCATTCAATTCCAATTCGAGTAGCAGCAATTTTCTCTTCCTCTAAACTTTCAGTTTTTCTTTTTTAAGGTGGCTGCAGCCACACGTCAGCAGAAGTTGGGTTTTAGATCCAACAAAGTGTTATCAGAGCCGCTGATCCGTGGGCCTGATCAGCCGTGAGAAGGTCCTGCTGCACTCCCTGTTTTCAAAAAAAAATTCTGTTTTCAAAAGTCAGATTGCAGCAACAATCTGTTTAAAAAATCAGATTGCAGCAACAATCTGTTTTCAAAATCAGATTGCACTCCCTGTTTTAAAAAAAATCTGTTTTCAAAAAAATCTGTTTCAAAAAATATCTGTCTTGAAACATCAGATTGCAGCCACAGGGTTTCAGAAAAAATTTTGTTTTTGAAAAATCAGATTGTAGCCACAGCCGCAGGTTAAAAAAAATCTGTTTGCAAAAAAAAAAAAATCAATTTTTTCAGAAAACTGTTTAAAAAAATCAGATTGGAAAAGTCTGTTTTTCCAAAAAAAATCAGATTGCAGCGAAAAAAAATCTTTTTTTTTTTCAGATTGCAAAAGGCCAAGAATCTGTCCATGATTCCACTGTTTAAAAAAAAAAAATCAGTCATTTTTATAAATAGGAAAAGATGGCCAGCACAATACATCCTCAAATACCCAAGTTGTCTAAGGACAACTACGAAAATTGGTGCATTCAAATGAAAGCATTGTTTGGATCTCAAGATCTTTGGGAGATCATCACTGATGGGTATGAAGAACCCACAACGGAACAAGAAGCAGCCTACACCGCTGAACAAAAAGCCAGTATAAAAGATCAAAGAAAGAAAGATAAGAAAGCTTTTTTCCTCATCTATCAAGGGTTGGATGATTCCACCTTTGAACGGATCACTGAACCAACATCATGTAAGCAAGCATGGGAGACCCTTAGCACCATCTTCAAGGGTGTAGATCGAGTGAAGCGGGTCCGCCTTCAAACATTAAGAGCCGAGTTCGAAGCAACTCACATGAAGGAAGGTGAGAATATTACTGATTACTTTTCGCTTTGCTTGTAACTGTAAATAATCTGAAAATGAATGGTGAAAAGATTGAAGATATAAGAGTTATTGAATAGATACTTCGATCCCTCACAACCAAGTTTGAACATATGGTTGTGGCGATCGAAGAATCAAAAGATATTGAGAAACTCTCCATTGAGGAGTTGATGGGATCGTTGAAAGTTCATGAGCAACGAATGCAGAAGAATACCAATTCTATGCCGATGGAACAAGCTTTGGAGTCAAGATTGACTCTGAATTATAACAATGGTGGATGTGGAAGTTCACAACGTGGTGGACGTTTTGCTAACAATCGCGCAAGAGGCAAAGGGCGCAAATACCAATAAAGCCATGGCCAAAGCCAAAACCAGCAGAAAAATATCAATTTCCGTGGAAGAGGAAATGGTAGAGGTAGATCTATGTGTGGACGAGGAAGTACAAAGAATGTTCAATGCTATAATTGCAATAAGCTTGGCCACTATGCATCCGATTGCTGGAGTAAGCCGGTGACTCAAGACGAGCTATCCAACTATGTCGAAGCATCAGACCATGAACAAGAAAGCTCCACATTTCTCCTTGCACAAGAGAAAGACAGTGATCAGCAAGATGTATGGTATCTCGACACAGGTGCAAGTAATCACATGTGCGGCGACAAGAAACTCTTTGTGGAACTCAAGAAGGAGTTCATGGCGATGTAACGTTTGGAGACTCATCAAAAACACCAGTGAAAGGTAAAAGTAAAATCAAAATCTTTCAGAAGAATGATGTTCCAAACTATATTTCCAATGTGTACTATGTGCCCAACATGAAAAGTAACATACTGAGTCTCGGACAACTCCTCGAAAAAGGGTATGTAATACACATGGAGAATTCTTCTCTTTCCATAAGAGATATGCATGGACGTTTGATTGTAAAAGTCCAGATGGCGAAGAATCGTATGTTTCCTTTCCATATAAACACAATGCTTGAGAAGTATTTTTATGGAAAAGCAAAGACTGATTCCTGGATGTGGCATCTTCGCTTTGGCCATCTAAACTTTAGTGGCCTGAAACTTCTGTCCTCATCAAGTATGGTGCATGACTTGCCTGCTATTGAAGCTCTAGAATATGTGTGTGAGGCGTGCACACTTGGAAAACAACAAAGGAACTCCTTTCCGAGTGGAGTATCCTGAAGAGCAAGAGGACCATTGCAGTTGGTTCACACTGACATATGTGGACCATTAGAGCCAATCTCTCTAAGAGGTAATAAATACTTTATTACCTTCATTGACAATTTCAGTAGAAAATTGTGGGTGTATGTAATCAAAGAGAAGTCTGCTGCTTTTAATATTTTTAAAAATTTTAAGGCCCTGGTTGAAAAAGAAAGTGGTCTTAAAATCAAAACCCTCCGATCTGACAGAGGTGGGGAGTACACCTCAAATGTTTTTCGAGAATATTGCAGGGAACATGGCATTAGACAGCAATACACTTCAGCGTACACGCCACAACAAAATGGAATTGCGGAATGGAAGAACTGCACCATCCTCGACATGACGAGGACCATGCTGAAGGAGAAAAATCTGCCAAAGAAATTCTGGGCAGAGGCAGTTTCTTGTACTTCCTATCTGCTCAATAGGTGTCCGACTAAGAGTGTCAAATTTCAGACACCACAAGAAGCATGGAGTGGATACAAGCTGAGCGTGGCGCACCTTAAGATCTTTGGGTGTGTCATCTACGCTCAAGTTCCAGAAGCGAAAAGGAAAAAGCTTGATAATCGTGGCGAGAAGTACATTTTCATCGGCTACAACGAAGAGTCAAAGGCATACAAGCTCTACAAACCACTAACCAATAAGCTGGTGGTGAGTAGAGATGTTGTATTCTGTGAGGAAGAAGTATGGAAATGGAACGAGGAAAACTCGGCCAAAGAAAAGCAGGTTGAGGTCGAAGAATACGAAGAAGAGAGACATAAGAAGTCAGATCAAACACCCACATCACCCCCTTCGAATCATAGAAGTCCAGGAGTACGTTCCATATCTCCTGGAAGTACTTCATCAAATCAGAATTCATCGAGCACATCTTCATCCGATTCTCCTTCACCCTTGACTCCTGTTAAAATGAGAAGCCTGAATGACATCTATGAAGAAACTGAAGAAGTGAACTTACTCTGCCTATATGCGGACCACGAGCCTCTCACATTCGAGGAAGCTGTGAATGAAGAATGTTGGAGAAAGGCAATGGAAGAAGAGATTCATTCCATCAAGAAGAATCGAACATGGGAGTTGACCTCACTCCCTAAAAGTCAGAAGACGATTGGTCTCAAATGAGTGTACAAAATCAAGCGAAATGCCGATGGTAAGATCGAACGATATAAAGCAAGGCTCGTAGAAAAAGGTTACAAATAAAAATATGGGGTAGACTATGAAGAAGTTTTCACCCCAGTTGCTCGCCTTGACACTGTATGAATGATTATCTCCCTTACAGCTCATCACAGTTGGATGATCTACCAACTGGATGTGAAATTTGCATTCCTAAATGGGATACTAGAAGAAGAAGTATACGTTGACCAACCTGAAGGTTTTGTCATGCAAGGGGAGGAACACAAGGTGTATCGGTTGAAGAAAGCCCTGTATGGGTTGAAGCAAGCTCCTCGTGCTTGGAATGCACGAATCGACGGTTATCTTCAAGAGAATGGTTTTGTCAAATGTCCATATGAGCATGCCGTCTACACAAAGAAGAATGTCTGTGGTGATATGCTTATCGCTTGCTTATATGTTGATGATCTACTGTTCACTGGGAACAACCAAGCAATGTTTGGAGAATTCAAGAAGGCCATGCTTAAGGAGTTCGAGATGACAAACGGAGGTCTGATGTCCTTTTTTCTGGGCATTGAAGTGAAGCAACAACATGGTGGTATCTATATATCACAGAAAAAGTATGCTAAGGAATTACTTGAAAAGTTCAAGATGGACGATTGTAAAGCCGTAAATACACCTGTTACAATAGGTCTAAAGCTCACGAAAGATGGAAAAGGAAGAAACGTCGACTCAACCCTATTCAAGAGCCTAATCGGAAGCTTAAGGTACCTCACAATCACTAGGCCAGATATAGTCTACAGTGTTGGGCTTCTAAGCAGGTACATGGAAGCACCAAAAGAATCACACTAGCTAGCAGCAAAAAGAATCCTCAGGTACATCAAAGGAACATTGAAATTCGGTCTTTTCTATCCATACGATGATGAAGCAATGTTGTATGGATACTCAGACAGTGATTGGGGAGGTGACCAAGATGAAAGAAAGAGCACCACTGGCTACGTATTCTATCTCGGAACGACTGCTTTCACATGGAATTCAAAGAAGCAGAGTGTGGTCGCCCTATCCACATGTGAAGTAGAGTACATGGCAGCATCGTTCACTGTCTGTGAGGGAATTTGGTTGAGAAACCTGCTAAAGGAGCTGAAGCATCCGCAAGAAGAGTCCACGGTCATATATGTGGATAACAAGTCAGCAATCGAGCTAGCCAAAAATTCGGTACAGCATGGAAGAAGCAAACACATTGATACCCGATATCATTTTCTGAGAGATCATGTGAAGCAGAAAACGATGAAATTAGAATATTTTCATACTACGGAACAAGTGGCCGATATTTTCACAAAGGCATTGGCGACAGACGCATTCAAACGACTAAGAACGATGCTCGGAATGAAGCCGGTTTTGGTTTGAAGGGGAGTATTGGACACGGTGGAGGATTTGAGCAAATCCAAAACCGTGTGAGGAGTTTTTTTTTTTTTTTGAGATAGCTGTGCTTACCGTGTATGCTAGCTGTGAGATGCTAGCTGTGAGTTTTTTTTTTCTAAGTTTAGAATATGAGCTGGGTGAAGATAAATAGTATATATTTTCTGAATTTCTTTCTAGATTTTTTTATATTCTTTAGCTGCCCCTAGAATGAATCCAGACAGGGATAGTTTAGTCATTTCCATGAATAAGAAAGCCTATAAAAAGGCAACACTGTAATACGATTTTCATTCAATTCCAATTCGAGTAGCAATAGTTCTCTCTTCCTCTAAAATTTTAGTTTTTCTTTTTTAAGGTGGCTGCAGCCACACGTCAGTAGAAGTTGGGTTTTAGATCCAACAAATCCAAAGAGGAGAAGAAAAAACACAAACTTGTTTCTGAGTCTCTCAGTAAAAATATCGAACAAGTCGAAATAGGCCATGAAAGTCGATCAGAGGAGTTGAAAAAAAAAATCTAAAGAGAAGAAGAAGAACAAAGACAAGCCAATCTCTGATTCTTGTGACGAGAGTGCTGAGCAGGCCAAATCAGAAGCATTGCAGGAGGTGATTGAAGAGGCTCCGTTAGACGAGTCAAACACAAAATCTAAAGATAAGAAGAAGAAGAAGAAACACAAATCACTTTCTATGGATTGTGGGATTGTGGGATTGCTGGAGATTCTAATGAAACCGATTCCAAGAAGGACGATGCTTCAGTTCCGGAGGAGAATGCTGTTGCTGTTGCCGATGAAAAGAAAAGTTCCAAGAAAAGGAAGAGATTGGCATTTGAGGAAGGAGAGCTTCGGGGTGGCGATGAAACTGCGAGTAAAGAGTCGAAGCTAAGCAAAACAGAAGGTTTGAAAGAGAAGGCAAAGGAGAACGGATTTCTAGTAGGAGACAGAGATCTTAATGCGGGTAAGAAAAGGAAAGCAGGAATAAACGAAGTGAGTGTGGATGTTTCTGCTGATGGGCAGAAGGAAGCGAACGGACATGCTGATGGGAACGTCGGGAAAGAAGAAAGAGAAAGGGGTCGCATGCCTAAAACGATGAAGAAAGAACGTAGCGGTTCAGCTCAGCCCAAAACGGTAATAAGTGCATTTCAAAGGGTGAAAGTTGATGAAGTGGAATTTGTCGATGAGCGGCTTCAAGATAATTCTTACTGGGTAAAGGACGGTGCAGATATCGGAAAGGCACAAGAAGTTGTTGGGCAAGTCAGGGGTAAGGATTTCCGACATGAGAAGACAAAGAAGAAGCAGGGAAGTTACAGAGGCGGACAGATTGATTTCCAGTCGCACTCAGTAAAATTCAATTACTCTGATGATGATGAGTGACGGTTAGTTGGGATTCAACGGCCGATTTGTGCACCAGATGGACATTTGGATTCCACACGCACATCACTGGTGGGCCCTACATATGCAGGTAATCATTCCCCATTGCAACTGTTACAATGGACATTATAAATTGGGCTCCACTCAGTATGAAACTCAATATGATGTGATGAAGGAATCACGCACATTCCTGTTGCAATATCCCACCATTTATGAGGTGGGTCTCATGTCGTAGCTGTCCTCTCTGATAAATCAGGTTGATCCGATCCGATCACACTACCTGGCTGGACATCCGGATGAAATAAATATTCAATTAATAGGAAATTGATCATTAAAAAAGAAAGGGAAATTGGCCGTACTTGCCTCAAAGTTTGGACAAATTACCTAGAACACGTCGTAGCTGTCCTCTACGATAAATCAGGTTGATCCTATCTGATCACACTACTTGGCTGGACATTCGGATGAAATAAATATCCAATCAATAGGAAATTGATCATTAAAAAAGAAAGGAAAATTGACCGTATTTCCTAAAGGGCCTTCTGACAGCTTTTGGAGTTTGTTTAGGATGAAAATACCCATGACCTTGGTTCAGTAGTTGCACGGTTTTTTAGGAATTAAAAAATTACGTAGTATTTAATGCTAGTAAAGTGATGTGTACGGAATCCTTTTTGCGCGTGGGCAAGGACTAAACTGACTAAACTTGTGGGGCCCATATTGAAGTACGTGTATAATTCATGCCGTCCATCCTTTTTACAGTGTTATTTTACGGCTAGGGCCTAAATATTAGCCTGATCCAGAGCTCGTGTGGGTCACATAATAGAAAATAATGGTGATAATAGAATCCGTTGTTGAAACTTTCCAGGTTCACCGTGATGTTTGTTAGAAGTGGACACTGCCCAAGTTAAGACTTTTAGGGCCCACGCCGAGCTAGCCGACAAGATGGACGGAACGGATCTCTCCATTGTTAATCTCAAACTATTGTACCAATGGCTATCCTTTCATTTGGTAGTAAATGAAGTGAATATGTAACAACCGCGACCTGAAAAAACTACGACCCGTGATAATCACGACCCATATAACATGAGAACTATGACCCTTACTACATTATAATCACGACCCTTACCACATTATAACCATGACCCAGGTATGGGTCGTGGTTGCCATGTTATATGGGTCGTGGTTTTCATGAGGAAAGGCACTACAAGAAAACTCACTTTTATCGATGAAAATTTTCGTTGCTAAAACCAAATTTTTCGTAGGCAAAACGTTTTATCGATGAAAATTTTCGTTAGTAAATTTATCGGTAAAAGATCGAAGTTTTTCGTCAGCAAAGGTAAGGCTTTTACCGACGAATTTTTTCATTTAAAAATATTTTCAAAACTTGTACCGACGAATTTTTTCGTTAGTAAAAAATAAGTAAAAAACTTTTATCGACGAATTTTTTCATTGGTAAAAATATTAACAAAACTTTTACCGATGAATTTTATCGCCGGTAAAAAATAAGTAAAAAATTTTTATCGACAATTTCTTTCGTAGGTAAAAATATTTCACGATATTTTTACTTACGAAAATTTTCGTAGGTAAAAATATTTACAGAACTTGTACTGACGATTGTTTTCATATGTAAAAATATTTCACGATACTTTTACCTACGAAACTTTTCGTAGGTGAAAATATATAAAAAAAACTTTTATCGACGATTGTTTTCGTATGTAAAAATATTTCACGATACTTTTACCTACGAAACTTTTTATAGGTGAAAATATAAAAAAAAAAAACTTTTATCGACGATTTTTTTTGTAGGTAAAATTATCTAAAATTTTTATAGATAAAAACGTGGAGTTTTTACCTACGAAAACTTGTGACTTTTACCTAAGAAATATTTCCTAGGTAAAAGTATTTTTTTTTTTTCAATATTCTAGCATAAAATTCCTAATATACACCTGTCACAATATATTTCATCATATTCTTCTTGGTATATGTCACGCCACAGACTCGGTAACCGGTCCTCACAAGGAACCCGATGACCGATTCTGGCCGCAACAGCCTCCGTAGTACCCCATTCTCGACTCCTAAGACAGGTTCCGATCGTGGGATCCTATAAGGAGGATTTTCATAACAATGTAATCATCTCCAATACGATCATACCCAAGATCACAGCAAGTAAAATCTGAAAATAACAAAGAAACACATCACAAAATCTACTATGAATTTGAACTTTTACAAGCTTACATCAGGTCCAAAAGGACATACATAAGATAAAAGAAGAAAGATGAAAGAGAATCTGCAACACTGGATCCTCAGATCGCACACCTATCCAAGCTCCACTGCTAAGACACCAACTTATGAACTCCTGCACGCATCAATCGTGCATAAGCTTATAGAAAGCTTAGAGGGTGGTAAAAGTGTGTGACAATGGTGCTCAGAAGAAGATAGAGAATGTAGAAGGGAGTCACGATCAATACTAATACCACTAGCCTTACTAAGGCGATCATGAACACAAGAAGCTATGCCAAGGTAGTATGATAATGTAGGAAGTCATACCAAGGCTATATAATGCAATGCGTAATGTAATGCAATGAGTACTGGGCGCCATATGAGGCTTACACAGCCGATGCAAATGCAATAATGCGAAGTAATGCCAGTGCTCATATCCAATCCACATATCAAGTACATTTCCATCATAAGGAAATCACCGGGGTCCATTACACTGCTGGATGACTGCCGCTCTAAAGACCCTGCACAGTCAAACGAGCGTAAGAGACCTCACTACCTGCTTGTGGACAACCAATCACTAGCAAGGCCTGAAGGTAGCGGACCCATTCATGAGCTGGTCAGACTCAGCCTAGCAATGCCCTCTTACATCAGGCGAGTAAGGCCACACCCCTATCCAACTGACTACACGACAGTGGGAGTCGCGGCCTAATGGTATAAGGCCCTCATGCGCTCATATATACCACTCGGTCACGCCGCTGGAGCAGATCCTTGGTACTATGGAAGTTTTGAAAATTTCACCCATGGGCATCCTATGCACCCGGTATGCTCAAGTAACATTTTCGGTGTCCAAACATGGCCATCCACGATGTATCTGTGGAGACTGCAGCCCTGATGAAGTAAGGGCGATAATGCTCATATGCTATGCAATGCCTGATGCATGAATCACACAATCAACCATGCATTAATTCCAAGCATCCAACGTGCTCCATAGGGGATACTACGTCCCTTGGGGAAAGTATCATGTAATGCCCAATGACACAATATGACCACACACACATAGTGTCAACCAAGCATACAATGATGTACATGGGCCATGAAGATGGGTCTAGACACATTATGCAGCGATATACAAAGTAGTACACTCCTCTTATCTAAGAAGGGACCAAGACTAAGTACTTATACAATATCTTTAAGGAATCCAACCTCTAGTGGGGACCCATTTACCTGGGGTAGTCCACGAGACTAAGCATACAAACTATGTGTTTAAGTAATAAAGAAGTGAGTCTAGCAAGAGTTTAAGATGAGTATCTAATCACATTTAGATACAACCAGGCCAAAAGGGGTCCATAATGGGGACATTTAACCACCATTCCCCAAAAATGTATATCAACCATGAACTATATGAATAGAAGGCCCAAGGCCTACATTTAAGATAACAATAATGGTAACTACATACATATATTCCTCGTAATAGGCCATAAAAAGATAAAATATCACTTTTAACAATATGGGCCACAAGAGGGGAATTAAGGCCCAAGGCTCAATTTCCAATGGCCATAGAATCTATGCATTGAGCTAGACTTGGTGGGCAACCCGCATACACAATATACGACTAAATAAGTTTAAGTTTAGATGAAATGGGCCCAACTACATCAGCCCAATAACTTAGCAATTTAAGTGGGCAACCAAGGGCCCAATACTATCATTGTCTTAGCCCACAAGTCCATCAAAATGGTGAAAGTCGGCCCAATATACGGTTGGAACAATCTGGGACGACCCTGCCCACTCTGGGCCCATGGGATGCCCCAAAAATCTGATCTAAGATGGAGTCCTCATCTAATCATTAAAGGTGACCCAAAAGAATACACTGATTAAGCCCAAAGATTATAAGAAAAGACAAGCATGCAACATGTACACAAGTTCTCAAATGGTGGGCCCCGCAGCCAAATAAATTTTTCACCATAAAATTTTACATTAAGGCCCTTTGATAAACTTTTGGCCAGTTTAACTTCCAAGACCTGATAAGGTCCAGAAATCAGTTAACTATGTGGAAATAATCTCATGAAAGCCAACTATATTCGTTGGGGGACCCCACCAGATGGAGAGTGCATATATATTATGAAAAGATTAAGTGGGCCTGTTACTGGATTGTGAGTCCAGTAGTAACCAAAGACAGACAGTGCATCCATAATTGGGCGATCCAAGGCTTGGATGGCCTGGACCAAACATGCGTTAAGATAGGTTCCACATACATACACATTAAGCTCTAAACAAATGGCCTAGGGTCCATGGTAGGCCTTTAACCATCCATAGAGAAACCCATGGGCCTACCTTAGGATCACCTAGGAGGACATTCAACCTCAACTGGCTTCCAAGAGGTAGCCCGCCACTACTCATATAATATAAGGTCTAAAGCCCAAGCAATGCATGACCTAATGGACCATACACCAAGCCCAACCTATAGGCCATATAGTGGACCCTCAAGTAAAGTTTGGGCCCAACCACAAAGGTCATAATTCCACATATTGTGGTGGGCTTCATGGGCAGCCCAGTAATTCATTTACATGAGCAAGTTTTACATTTAACACAAGTGAGTTGGGCCTCACTTTTGGCCCAAGTATAAGGTCAATTTAGTAGGCAGCCAAGAGCCTAACTCCTTGCATATTATTGCCCTTAATCCCATCACAATAGATGGGAGAGTATAGGCCTAAGATCAATGGGCTTATCCAAAAGAACTGAGTCCAAAAGGCCTAATCACTGCCACAAAAGGGGTAGCCATGCATATACTATATTACATAATGGGCCCTAAGGAAATGGCCCAAAATAAAAGTCATTCAATTCATACATTATGGTGGACTAGAGGTCAGCCCATAAGTCCAAGAATACACAAGGGCGAGACCTATACCGACAGGGTGGGCCTTGCCTCATCAGACAAAGACTTAACAAGGCCCTCCACAATATGCATTTATGTGGGCTTTGCAAGTCAGCCCATAATTAAACACTTCATGAGGCCATCAAGGCCCATTAATACACATGGTCAGCTTATAGATAGCCCATTGGGTTTGTAAATCAATAAGGTCAGCCCTTGCACAATCTTGGGCTCAAGAAAGAAGTTCTCAGCCCATTGAGCCTATAAAACTATTAAAAATTCTGATTAAGGCTACCCCACAAAACTACCACAAAGGTGGGCCTCAAGGGGGCACTCATTAAGCCTAAAATGTCTAAGGGAGGAAAGCAAGGAGTGTGTGCAACACTCTCTCAAATCTGGTGTGCCACAATAGTTCCTAAACAATCAACCATGTAACAAATTTTGGGCCCCTTGCTGGAATTCCAGCCCACCCATTTCCAGGGCCTACTGGGGTCTAGAAATTTATTTAATTTAGATGGGTTATTGACCCATGGTGATCCACATATATCATAGTGGGCACCACCAGATAAAAGAGAGATATACAACACTTACTTCAAGTGGGCCATGCCATTAGAATGCAGGCCCATCAACCCAAGGTAAGGGTGTGCCTGGGTATTTGACCCAAAACTGGTCCAAATTGCAGGCCACACTACGGTCGGTACAGAGGCCCGATGGGCCTAAAAATTTATAGGGTGGTCCTTCCATGGGTATACCACACCCTCATAAAATTTTATAATTTTTGGACTTCTAAAACTATTTTAATTAATTCAAATAATACAATCTTTCCTGAATCTCGGACTGATCTGGACACCATATAATAGTGGGCCGGTCCAGCCACCACCATGGTGTGTACAGGTGTCCAATGGCTCCAAAATTTTGTAGGTAGGTTCTAACATGATTTTAACACATCCCTGTAAAGTTTTATAATTTTTAAACACTCAAAAGTATTTTAATAAATTTTAAGAATGTAATCTATCCAGGATGAACTATTGCTGGAATGTAACTGTTCTAAATTTGGGTCACCTAAATGGGTAGATTCTGGGCCTCCAAAATTCCTGAAATTTGGACCAAAGGTCCCTCATCAAGCCTAAATTAACATGGAGCTCAGAAATATGGCCCACATTCTAAAAAAATATTTTTAAAATTTTATTTTTATGGAACTATACTGCTGGACTGCACAGCAGAATGTTTCTGGAAGTCCACTATGTTGGACCACCCGTTTAGATGCCCAAATGGGGTCCATTGGCCCTAAAATTTTGCAGATATTTCTTACAAAGGGTGGACCACATTCCTGTAAATTTTTAAAATTTTTAGGCACCCAAAAATATTTTAATAAATTTCAAATTGCCAACCTGTGTAGGGTGGAATGTTGCTGGAACAGTGCAGAAAATCCAGACTGTCCACCCCACTTGGACCACACTTTTAGGACCTCTATCAAGATTGGATGGGGTTAAAATTTGGGGCACATGAAGATGAGATCCCTAAATTTTAGAAAAATATATTTGATGGGTACAAAAGGTTTCCTAATCAGTCCCAATTTCTAGCCCAAGTCCAACAAAAAAATCTGTCCAGAAATTTCTGGACAGCAATGCATGCATGGAATAAAACAAATTTATGGGCCTATTAAGGAAGGGATTGGCCCATAAATTGGGTGTCATGGCCCATCCTAGTGGGCCCCACAATTTTTCAGAACAAATCCTCAAATTTTCACCCTTAAAAGAACATTTAAGGTGGCAAAAAGAGGCATCTAAACTATGGTATAGGTTGAGTATAGATATCCCTTTCTTCCTAGGCTTTTTCTTTTGGGCAATCTAGGCCCACTAAGTGGACCACACATAATATCATCAGATTTTTAAATAAGGAAAGAGAAGGAAGAGCATCCGGCCATCAGGGGAGGGCTCCGCCACAATTAAACCGTCCCTACACAATCACAACCACAAACAATAATATAAACACATTGTACAACTAGATCTTATGATGCATGGCTTAGATCTTTGAAATGAGTGGTTGGGATGCCATCCCAGCCACATGCAAGGGCCTAGATGACCCATCATACTTAGAAAAATAAGAGAAATCCATATGCAAGGGGTCCATCAAGGGAAGCATCCCATGCATGGACATGCATGTACAATGTGGGCCTTATGGCCACATCTAGATGGTTGTGTAAGATCTCCACCATTAATTGGTGGGTCCTACACATTCAAATGAGAGAGAGGAAAGAGATTACATGAGGAGAGAAAATATTTACTTGATGAAGAAAGCACCCACCTAGATAAAACTTAAAATTTACATCACCATCATCTAGAGGCTCCAAGCAACATGGATCAATGGTTGGGATGAGTTTTCAATGGAGGGATTGAGAAGAAAAAGGAGGAGAAGGGGCTGGAATGGAGGGAAGAGGTGTTGGATTTTTTTGCAAGGGAGAAAGAAGGAGAGAAAGTGAGGGAGAGAGAAGGGAAAGAGAGAGTTGTAGGGAGGCAATCATGGCCTCTCTCTCCTTGGTTAGAGAAACCATAATGGCCTATGGTGACAATAACAAAGTGCTATGCTTAGTAGGTCTCTTGGTGGTGTTTTTGATTGGTGGTGTTAGTTATGGATATTTGTGTAGTGTGTGAGTAGTGTACCTTGGAACTTGTGCCAAGGGAGGTGGTGGTCCACACATGCACTCCACCTAAGTGGGCTACATGATCAATGGTCATATAATGAAATGTACACAACTTTTGATCTACATATCGGATGGACGCACAAGACGCGGCGTTGGAACCACGACGACGATGCGGTCGTAATGACATATGTTTCAACTTGATCTAAGTCGGGTCTTCATGATTGGACTTATAGATGACTGCAAACACTATCCAAGGTCACGGGTCACCGGGATTTGACCGGTAGGACCGCGGAACCAAGATGGATGGAATGCATACTTACACACACATGCACACATGCGAACTCGTGTCGGGTCTCACAGTATACACCTGTTATATAATATATTTCATCACATTCACATTCACATCCATCTAAACCCAAACTACGTAAATCCATTCAAACATAAACTACATTCATCCAAACACAAACAATCTTATCCACATCACATTCATCTACACATAAATACATATAAGTTTAACATCATAAATAAAATTCAAAAAATTATTCATAGCATATTTCCTAGTGGGGCTCCCAAAATTCAGTGTAGTGAACACATCGCCGACTGCTCGCACACACACACCTAGGTCCTTATTCATGCCTTCATGGTAGATTCAAAATAGTTTCAATACAAGGTCTTGAGTTCAAGTACCCATTGTGGTCATAAGCGACGCTGGTGTGTGAGTATGTGTTAAAAGAAAAGGAAAGAAAGAAAATGTTGATTTAACTGTTGGGTTGAGCCTAATGGTACTTGGTGATTTCTCGTCATGTAGAAATTATTATTAGTTGTTTTTAGAAAGGTGAGATTAGGCCACTTATAATTATATTAATATGATAAAATGTTGTACGTATATTTGAGCAAACACCACAAAATAAACAATCTTATGGAAAAAAATAAATGAAAAGAGAGAGAACATATGAGAGGTGATCTTTATCTCCTTTGATGGATTCAAGCTGCATGTGCCCTACCCAACTTCCTATTAGGAGAAGTTATATGGGTCTTGGAATAATGTTGGTGACAAATTTACCTTGTCTATTAATATTATCATATTGTATTAGGACATGACTCTAAAAATAAGATAAATCCAAATCCCAAATAATCTATGCTATAAGAGATAGTGGAGATGGAAATAGATGCATTGTGATGCTTGAGTTTGAGTATGCTTGCTAACAAAGCAACATTTTCTTGTTTGTTGCCATGTGATTGGGCTAAAATATTACACCAATTGGGTTCGGGTTCGGGATTGGGTTTAGGTTTGGGTTTTCATGTTTAGATTTAGGTTTAGGTTAGGGAGTTGAGATTAGGATTAGGTGTAGGTTTAGGTTTAGGAATTTGAGAATACATTTAGGTTTTAGGTTTAGGTTTAGATTTTAGCTTTAGGTTAAGGTTGTAGGTTTAGGTTTAGGTTATAGGTTTAGGTTTAGGCTAGGTTATAGGTTAAGGTTTAGGTTATAAGTTATAGGTTTAGGTTATAGGTAAAGGTTTAGGTTAATATTATAGGTTATAGGTTTAGGTTAATGTTATAGGTTATAGGTTTAGGTTTAGGTTTAGGTTTAGGTTAAGGTTATAGGTTATAGGTTATAGCTTTAGGAAATTGAGAATAGGTTAAGGTTTAGGTTTAGGAAATCGAGTTCGGGTTCGGGATCGGGTTTAGGTTTGGGGTTTCAAGTTTAGGTTTAGGTTTAGGTTAGGGAGCTGAGATTAGGATTAGGTGTAGGTTTAGGTTTAGGGATTTGATAATACATTTAGGTTTAGGTTATAGGTTATAGGTTTAGGTTATAGGTTATAGGTTATAAGTTATAGGTTAAGGTTTAGGTTATAGGTTTTGGTTTAGGTTAAGGTTATAGGTTTAGGTTTAGGTTAAGGTTTAGGTTTAGGTTATAGGTTTAGGTTAAGGTTTAGGTTTAGGTTATATGTTATAGGTTACACCTTTAGAGAATTGAGAATAGGTTAAGGTCTAGGTTTAGAAAATCGGGTTTGGGATCGGGTTTAGGCTTGGGTTTTCAATTTTAGGTTTAGGTTTAGGTTAGGGAGTTAAGATTATGATTAAGTGTAGGTTTAGGTTTAAGGATTTGATAATACATTTAAATTTTAAGTTTAGGTTTATGTTATAGGTTTAGAATATAGGTTTAGGTTTAGGTTATAAGAGTTGGTTATCGGTTTATGTTTAGGTTAGGTTATAGGTTAAGGTTTAGGGAATTGAGGTTCGGTTATAGGTTATAGGTTAAGGTTAAGGTTTAGGTTATAGGTTATAGGTTAAGGTTTAGGTTTAGGTTATAGGTTTAAGTTAGGTTATAAGTTTTGAGATTTGAGAATAGGTTTAGGTTAATGTTGTAGGTTATAGGTTTAGGTTCTAAGTTTATGTTAATGTTGTAGTTTATAGGTTTAGGTTTAGGTTTAAGGATTTGAGAATACATTTATGTTTTAGGTTTAGGTTTAGGTTTTACATTTAGGTTAAGGTTACAGGTTTGGGTTATAGGTTTAGGTTTAGGTTATAAGTGTAGGTTATAGGTTTAGGTTTAGGTTAGGTTATAGGTTAAGGTTTAGGAAATTGAGTTTAGGTTATATGTTATAGGTTTAGGTTATAGGCTAAGGGTTAAGGTTTAGGTTATAGGTTATAGGTTATAGGTTTAGGTTTAGTTTATATGTTTTGGGATTTGAGAATAAGTTTAGGTTAATGTTGTAGGTTATAGGTTTAGGTTATAAGTTTATGTTAATGTTGTAGGTTATAAGTTTAGGTTTAGGTTTAAGTTGAGGGATTTAAGATTACATTTAGGTTTTAGATTTAGGTTTAGGTTTTACGTTTAGGTTAAGGTTACAGGTTTAGGTTATAGGTTTAGGTTTAGGTTATAGGTATAGGTTTAGGTTAATGTTGTAGGTTATAGGTTTAGGTTATAGGTTTATGTTAATGTTGTAGGTTATAGGTTTAGGTTTAGGTTATCGGTTATAGCTTAAGGGAATTGAGAATAAGTTAAGGTTTAGGTTTAGGAAATCGGGTTCGGTTTCGGGTTCGGGTTTAGGTTTGGGTTTTCAAGTTTAGGTTTAGGTTAAGGAGTTGAGATTAAGATTAGGTGTAGGTTTAGGTTCAGGGATTTGAGAATGCATTTAGGTTTTAGGTTTAGGTTTAGGTTTAGGTTTAGGTTATAGGTTATAGGTTTAGGAAATCAGGTTCGAGTTTAAGTTTGGGTTTTAAAATTTAGGTTTAGATTTAGGTTAAGGAATTGAGATAAGGATTAGGTGTAGGTTTAGGTTTAGGGATTTGAGAATACATTTAGGTTTTAGGTTTAGGTTTTAGGTTATAGGTTATAGGTTTAGGTTATAGGTGTAAGTTTAAGTTATAGGTTTAGGTTGAGGTTAGGTTATAGGTGTTAAGTTTAGGTTATAGGTTATAGGTACAAGGTTGAGGTTTAGGTTATAGGTTTTGGTTTAGGTTTAGGTTATGGTTTAGGTTTAGGTTATAGGTTTAGGTTTAGGTTATAACTGTAGGTTATAGGTTTAGGTTTAGGTTAGGTTATAGGTTAAGGTTTAGGGAATTGAGTTTAGGTTTAGGTTAAGGTTATAGGTTAAAGTTATAGGTTAAGGTTAAGGTTATAGGTTTAGGTTTAGGTTTATGTTTAGGTTTAGGTTTAGTTTATAGGTTTAGGTTTAAGATTTGGCTTCGGGTTATATGTTTGAGTTTAGGTGTAGGTTTAAGTTAAGTGAATTAAGTTTAAGTTATAGGTTTAGGGTTTAGGGAGTCAGTTCAGGTTCAGGATCGGGTTTAGATTTGAGTTTTCAAGTTTAAGTTTAGGTTTTGGTTAAGGAGTTGAGATTAGGATTAGGTGTGGGTTTAGATTTAGGGATTTGAGAATACGTTTAGGTTATAGGTTTAGGTTTAGGTTATAGGTTATAGGTTATAGGTTTAGGTTTAGGAATTTCGGTTCAAGTTCGGGTTCGGGTTATATGTTTGGATTTAGGTGTAGGTTTAAGTTAAGTGAATTAAGTTTAGGTTATAGGTTTAGGTTTAGGCTAAGGGTTTAAGGATTTAGATTTGGGTTCGAGTTTGAGATCGGGTTTAAGTTTGAGTTTTCAAGTTTAGGTTTAGGTTAGGGAGTTGAGATTAGGATTACATGTAGGTTTAGTTTTAGGGATTTGAGAATACGTTTAGGTTATAGGTTTAGGTTTTAGGTTATAGGTTTAGGTTTAGGTTATTGGTTTAGGTAAAGGTTATAGGTTTATGTTTGGGTTTGGGTTATAGGTTATAGGTTATAAGTTTAGGGATTTGAGAATAGGTTTAGGTTTAGGTTTAGGTTTAGGTTAGGTTATAGGTTATAGGTTCAGGTTAAGATTATAGGTTATAGGTTTAGGTTTAGGTTTAGGAATTTGTGTTCAGGCTATATGTTTGGGTTTATGTGTAGGTTTAAGTTAAGTGAATTAAGTTTAGGTTATAGGTTTAGGTTTAGGATAAGGGTGTAGGGTTTCAAATTTGGGTTCGGGATTGGGTTTAGTTTTGGATTTTCAATTTTAGGTTTAGATTTAAGTTAGGGAGTTAAGATTAGGATTAAGTGTAGGTTTAAGTTTAGGGATTTGACTATACGTTTAGGTTTAGGATATAGGTTATAGGTTATAGGTTTAGGTTAAGGTTATTAGTTTAGGTTTAGGTTTAGGTTATAGGTTTAGGTTTAGGAATTCGGGTTCGGGTTCGGGTTATATGTTTGGATTTAGGTGTAGGTTTGAGTTAAGTGAATTAAGTTTAGGTTTAGGTTTAGATTATATGTTTAGGTTTAGGGATTCAGATTTGGGTTCAGGTTCAGGATCGGGTTTAGGTTTGGGTTTTCAAGTTTAGGTTTAGGTTAGGGAGATGAGATTAGGATTAGGTGTAGGTTTAGGTTTAAGGATTTGAGAATACGTTTAGGTTTAGGTTATAGGTTTAGGTTATAGGTTAAGGTTTAGGTTTAGGTTTTGGTTATAGGTTTAGGTTAAGGTTATAGGTTTAGGTTTGGGTTTGGGTTATAGGTTCAAGGTTATAGGTTTAGGTTTAGGTTATAGGTTTAGGGATTTGAGAATAGGTTTATGTTATAGGTTTAGGTTTGGGTTTAGGTTATAGGTTATAGGTTAAAGGTTATAGGTTCAGGTTTAGGTTAAGGTTAGGTTTAGGTTTAAGTTATAGGTTTAGGTTAAGGTTATAGGTTCAGGTTTGGGTTTAGGTTTTAAGTTATAGGTTAAAAGTTATAGGTTTACATTTAGGTTATAGGTTTAAGGATTTGAGAATAGGTTTAGGTTAGGTTATAGGCTATAGGTTTAGGTTTAGGTTAAAGTTGTAGCTTAAGGTTAAGGTTATAGGTTTAGGTTTAGGTTTAGATTTAGATTTAGATTATAGGTTTAGGTTTAGGAATTCGGGTTCGGGTTATATGTTTGGATTTAGGTGTAGGTTTAAGTTAAGTGAATTAAGTTTAGGTTATAGGTTTAGGTTATAGGTTTAGGTTTAGGCTAAGGATTTAGAGATTTAGATTGGGGTTCGAGTTCAGGATCGGGTTTAGTTTTGTGTTTTCAAGTTTAGGTTTAGGTTTGGGAGTGAAGATTAGGATTAGGTGTAGGTTTAGGTTTAGGGATTTGAGAATACGTTTAGGTTTTAGGTTTAGGTTTAGGTTTAGGTTTTAGGTTATAGGTTATAGGTTTAGGTTAAGGTTATAGGTTTAGGTTTAGGTATAGGTTTAGGTTATAGGCTTAGGTTTAGGAATTCGGGTTCGGGTTCGAGTTTGGGTTATATGTTTAGATTTAAGTGTAGTTTTAAGTTAAGTGAATTAAGTTTAGGTTAAAGGTTTAGGTTTAAGCTAAGGGTTTAGGGATTCATATTCGGGTTCAGGTTTAGATTTGGGTTTTCAAGTTTAGGTTTAGTTTAGGGATTTGAGATTAGGATTAGGTGTAAGTTTAGGTTTAGGGATTGAGAATACGTTTAGGTTTTAGGTTTAGGTTTAGGTTATAGGTTATAGGTTATAGGTTTAGGTTATAAGTTAAGGTTATAGGTTTAGGTTAAGGTTATAGGTTTAGGTTTGGGTTTGGGTTATAGGTTATAGGTTATAGGTTAAAGGTTATAGGTTTAGGTTTAGGTTAAGGTTAGGTTTAGGTTTAGGTTATAGGTTTAGGTTAAGGTTATAGGTTTAGTTTTGGGCTTAGGTTATAGGTTATAGGTTACGGTTAAGCTCATTTCAAATTACACAAAATTTACTCAAGCATAAATGAATATTTTCATAAACACAGGCCTGCTCCTACAAATTTGAGCTAATACATAAACACGGTCTATCCAAATGGCCAGGCCACTCTAATGATGTCCATAGAAAATGGACAGCTTCATCATGGTTATAACAGCAGTTTTCATCTTTCAAGGACTCCCACTTAACATCCGGATAGTTTCGACGCACATCCAGGTCTGCTCCAATAAATTTGAGCTAATACATAAACACGACATGTCCTAATGGCTAGGCCACTCTAATGTTGTCCATAGAAAATGGACAACTTCATTATGGTCATAACAACGGTTTCCACCTTTCAGGGACCCCCACTCAACATCCAGATAGCTCCAACGCACATTCGGGGTTTGCTCCATCAATGTTTAATACATAAACATGTGCCTGTCCAAATGGTCAGGCTACCCATATTGCTGTCTATTGGAAATGGACAGCTTCATCATGGTCATAACAATAGTTCTCACCTTTCAAGGACCATCGCTCAATTAAATCCTAAATTAGCTACCCATCCAAGGTTGGATAGATTGTAATACTTTTATATTCCCATTTAAACGTGCACACCAAAAATCCGGCAGCATCTCCCCATGCCTCTCCAGATAAGTTGATCTTACATTACATTCTGATGTCAAATATCTAAAGTAATGTAAAAATATTTGGTATTAGATACGGAACGAAAGAAACATATCCAGAGAGAAATGAGGAGATGGACCGCAAATCAGGCATGAAGGCATAGTATCCATCTAACCTTAAACTGTAAAAAATGAGATAATTTGAGTAATTTCTATGCCACCAGAAACACACCATATCTATGTATGATCACATAGAAATCCTCAAATGGGTAACTAATTATCTAACTTACAAATCACAATCATAAGTCGCAACTATAAACTAACAAGTCACAATAATAAAAGGTATTATACGGACATGTAATGCAACAGTCATCTCACTAGTATTCATACTACCTCCACAACTAATTTCTTCCTTCATTTCCATAAACATAATACAATGAAAATAACCAAATATACTTACCAGTATTCATATTACCTCCACAACATAAACATGTGTTATGCAACAATCATCATATAATAAAGAATTTGACAAAATCGGAATAAGGTATTATTATCTCTAGCAGATTAAAAATAACATAAAAGGTAAGTAAAGCAAGAAACATCCATAGGAAGATATTGAGGGGAATGACATGAATGGTGATAGCTTGATCTACATGTATATGTGTTTGGTTTGATGATACCACATATGTTTCATTATTTTCATGGCCTAAAAAACATCCATAGGAGTATCAAAGTTCTTATTTTATTAAGGATTGAAGCTAGAAAGGGTAATTTGACCATGTACAAGGTTTGAAGTGGAATTTTCAATTTTTGAGGATTTAAGAGAGAGTGCCTTACATCCTTATGGTCCATCAGTTTTGATAGCTCATTTTAGGGCATGATCTCATCCAAACACCATTAAAAACTCCATGTGGGCCACAAAATTATTGGACCAAGCGAATATTTGTGTGGTCCTTGCATCCAAGTCCTTGTGACTTTATAAACAGGTCGCATGGAAAATAAACGTTCTGGTGGCCCCAAGAAGTTTTTAATGGTACATATTCAAAGGGTCCAAGAGAGCGGATTGCCTTGTGATAGGTCCCTAGTGATTTGAT
The DNA here is from genome assembly GCA_037074715.1 of Magnolia kwangsiensis. Lineage (NCBI taxonomy): Eukaryota > Viridiplantae > Streptophyta > Magnoliopsida > Magnoliales > Magnoliaceae > Magnolia > Magnolia kwangsiensis. The sequence goes on from CM073582.1 coordinate 27,748,914, forward strand.
TGGGCCATATGCCTCTGCAACGAGTGAGCCTGATTGAATATGTACTTGACCAAAAAACTTTCAAATTAAACTGTTCACATTATTGAGAGCTTAGAATATTAAGAACAAGTCAAGCGACCATACACATTCAGGTGATGTCAATGATAATGACAACTATGATGTTAGCATTTGTATGTATGCATGAACTAGTATGTACCTCAAGAAGTCTATGATGATTTAGAATGTCTTGAATCCGTTGCATGTAAACAACTTGATATCAGTCCCAAAGAGATAGCGGCCGACCATTGTCTGTGCTCATGTTCATACTGAAACAACCATTTCAGCAGAAACTTTGATGTAGTAGATGTTACTGCATGGGTTGATGGGGAAAAATCTAATGATACCAAGAGATGCTAAATGAAATGAATATGAAGAACTCATTAGTTTTAAAACTAAGTAGAGATATAAATTCAAAGCTAAGATATTACAATAATCTCTGACCAACAGAGAGAAACATCATCCATTTAAATGAAGGAAAGGGCATCAAACGAGACATTTAACTCAACAGATAGTGCATGAGGACAATTGACTAAAGTGTAGTTTTTTCGTTTCTTTCCAAATGGCCCAGAAGATAGCCATAAAACAGAGATTCCAAATGATCTCATGCTTCTGGCCACAACTATCTGATTAATCAATGCAGCATCGATGAAACCACCTTCAACTGTTGAAGCACCATCCCCATATTGCTGCCTCAAATAGACAGTAGATTAACAGGTGGCTAGTGTCTTCAGCATCCCTTAGACACAAACAACACCCATTAACCAAGATCACAATCTATCATCAAAATACAGTCCGGGCCCACTAACCATGCAAAAAATGATGGATCTAGGTGGAGCTTTCGATTTCCAAATACAACTAGCTGGGGCTTCAGGAGCTCAAACATTCCAAAATTCATGATATTTGTTACAAGCACAACCACCCTTAACTACTCAAATGTAATAAGAAGCATAAGATATTAACCCCAACCAAAAATAAAAATGAAAATCAATCTATGAATCCCAAAAACACATGCACATTAATCAAATGGTAACATTTGGATGCATAAGTGAATTAAATTGCAAACATGATTAAGCTAATCCATGCATTCAGAGCAGAACAAATTAATATAAAATTAGAAAATATTAATGAAGAAAATGAGAAAAATAAATTGTATTTAATCAATATATACAACGAGAAGCATTAAAAGAGAAAAATAAATTTCATTTAATCAATATATGCAATGAGAATCATCAAACATTGCCAAAATCGCCACAAACACAAGATGTGATTTCAATTGAAGGTGACCCATGATGACACTAATCCATGTGTTACAGGGCATGATCACCACATTCTTTTACATAGTAGTGCCATGTCGATCCGAACCGTTCAAATAATGGGCTGACCATTTTGTTGCTCAGTGCCTGTTTAAAGCTTGACCTATACCAAGATCTGACTGCCTATCAATTGCATCACTTGGGATGAGATATGGTCCTATGGATCTGACAAATCCAAACATGCATTCATTGCTTATACAGAGATTTTACATAATAATTAAAAAAAAACATTTAATCTCAAATTCAAGTCACAATAACAAGGAAATCAACAAAACCTAGAAATGTAAGAGAGAGGGAACCTTTGAAGAGGAAGAAGCCTCAATGTTAGGGGGAGTGAGGGCGAGGGAGAACTAGTGGAGGCTGTGCTGTTGAAGATGTGGTGTTGTTGAAGGAAGTGTGAGGGCGCGGGAGCTCGAGAGAGGGAGAGGGAGACGACGAGGGACCTCGAGAGAGGGAGAGGGAGATAGTGAGGGCAATGACGGTGGGAACGGAGAGAAAGAGAGAGGGAGGAAGATGAGAGAATGAAATAAGGAATGGAGAGAGAGAGAGAGAGAGAGAGAGAGAGAGAGAGAGAGAGAGAGAGAGAGAGAGAGAGAGAGAGATGGGGGGAAGATTTGGGCGCGACTCTGTTTTGAGCGCACGCCCAATTTGGGTGTAGGGCCATGGACGGTCATCTTAGGGGCTCTGTGGGGCCCACCATGATGTATTTGCTTAATCCATTCCATCCATTAATTTTACTAAAATATTTTAGTTCATAATCCCAAATATAAATTATAGTAAATTCCGAAGTGGACCACACCATCGGAAGCATATTTGATTTAATCTCCATGTTTCCTACCATGTGGTCCACTTTAGCCTTCTATTTAACTAATTTTTAGTTTCATGCCCTATAATAATAATTCAAGATAGATGGATGGCTTAGATAGAACACATATATTTTTTAAGGCCATGTTTCAAAATAGTTTCATGCTCACCATTTTTTATGTGGGGGCCACTCAAATTTTTTCATCAAAATGATCTTATTGTTCTCCCTATGTGACCAAATCAACTGCTTGGATTGCAAATAAACTCTATGGTGGGCCAATGTCACGTGGGATAGAGGGCCTCACAGCGTATACAGGTATTGGCCCCACCTTGGCCCATTCTATTGATAGTCGTGGGGTCCATGGACAACATTAAAAACTTCCTAGGGTCCAATCACATGGATTAGATACTAATAGGTTGAGTAGCGAGTCGGTTACTGAAGTGACGTCACCAAGTTCTATGTGCCCATTATGATGTATGTGTTGTATCCACACCGTCCATACATTTTAAGATATCATTTTAGGCAAGAAGACAAAAAGCTGTAGTGGACCCCACCATAGAAAATAGTGGGAGAGTGATTCCCACATTTGAAACTATCCTAGGGCCCACCATAATGTTCAAAACTAAGTCACACTGCAGGTGAGTTCTATTTAACCTGTCCAATATTATCACATCCTAATCTAAATATCTATTATCAATTCAAATATCATACTTAGATCCCAAATTCATGCCACCTAAAGATGAATTCATATCATTTTGGAGTTCCCATGAGCTCCACCGTATAGAACCTTTTCCATATATATTATATTATTATAATATATATATATATATATATATATATAATATTTAAAAAAATATAAAAATCTATTTCCACTGTTGATACCTTCCTTGGGCCCACAGTAATGTTTATTTGCCATCCTACCTGTTCATAATATCAAAAAAATACGTGAAAACATACATCATGGTGGGGCCCAAAAATGAGAGGTATATAAATATCAGGTGGACCACACCACATGAAAATAATAGTGATTGGATATCCATCATTAAAATCCTTGTAAGGCCTAGTGTACCATTTATTTAGCATCCAATCTATTTATTAGGTCAATACCCACTTTGTCGGGACTTTTATTTAGCTATCTTGGCTTTAAAAATAAAAAATAAACAGGCCTTTAGGATTCTAACTATGAAAGTATCAGGGTATAATGCATGAATCTAAGTTATTAGGCATGCTATCACAACACTTGTGGAGCCATGAGAATGGTGAGTCATCTGATGTTGCCTGTATCCAAGTTATTCAAGCCACTTATTATCAATCAACATGCAAAACAACTATGAATTGGCAGCTGAAATCATCAAACTTCTACAATTTTAGGTGAATGCTAGACTGGAGGGCACAATGTATGACCAGTCAATATCCCATACATGTGCCACAAATATTTATAGATGAAATGAATGACAATGAACTTAAAAATAAGTTTCATTATCTCAGATGCTAGATCATTTTCATTTATAAAAAGGAAAAAAAATTAGAAAACATAATTCATAAAAAATGGTTTAAAGGTTATAGAGCACTAATTAACCACAATGAGTACATAAATCTGTGAATATAGGCGGTGAGGATTAAAACCCATACATCATGGTGGGATTCCCCATAGATGACCCTCCTGCTGGACCAAACTAAATCTATGTGTGGGTAGGGCGTTCAACAACAGTCTGCAAGAGAGAGATCAGAGAGATAGGAAGAGAGAGACAGAGAGAGAGAGAGACGAGGGAGAGGATGTGAGACAGACAGAGAGAGGACAGGTTCTGCAATAGTCCCACCCAAGTCATGGATTGACTTTATTTTTAAGCTCTTGGCCCACCTAAGTCATGAATTGACTTTCTCCATACCGTTCAACGCTTTTCTTGGATCATTTTAAGATATTAACCAAAAAATGGGCCGGGTCCAGAGCTTAAGTGGACTGAACGTCCACCATTAAAAATAACATTCATAGAAGTTTTGGATCAAGCTGATGTTTGTGTTTTCTCTTCCTTTATATCCTTTTGATATTATGAACATGTTGGATGTCAAATAAACATTATTGTGGGCCTAAGGAAGGTATCAATGGTGGAAATCATTATTCTACACTTTTCACGTGGCATGATACACTTGTGTTTTGGATTTATTGAAAATTTGGGATTAACCCACGTCGTTCATCCATTTTTTGAGATAATTTTAGAGAATTATCCAAAAAATGAATCATATCTAAAGATTAAATGGACCACACCACAAATAATGGGAACAGATTGGCTACTCCCCCTGACACCATCCAATGGCTGGTGGTTGGTGCTCTGTGAGCCCTACCATGATGTATGTGTTTAATCCATGTCGTCTATCTATTTTTAAAGATCATCTTATGGTATGAGACCAAAAATGAGATATATCCAAATCTTAAGTGGACCACATTCTAGGAAATAGTGTTGAATGAGTGTCAACCATTAAAAAACATTTTGGGGCCATAAAATTTTTGGATCAAATTGATTTTTTTTTTCCCCTTCATCTGGCCCTGTATGACCTAATCAACATATTGGATGTCAAATAAATAGTACAATGGGCCTTAGGAGGATTTTAATGATGGATATATAATAATTTTTATAATATATATATATATATATATATGGGTAAATGTTCCATACGGTCGAGCTCATGGGAACTTCTCATACTATTGAGCTGTGTGGGCCCCACCGTGATGGGTGTCAAACATCTACCCAATCAGTCGGATGCACCATTCCATGGTGGGCCTAGGGCTTAAAAATCAAGTCAATCCGTGACTTTTTTGGGCCACACCACATACAAAAGTTGAGAGGGGTTACCCTCCATTAAAATATTCATAATCATTTGTTGGGACCACTGAGATGTGGTTCACAAATCCAGCCCATCCATTATGTGTGTCCCACTTGGATGAGGAATTAGACCAAGTTTCATATGCATCAAAATTTTAGGTGGACCCTACCAAGTGATTTGATATGTTTTAGGCATTTCTTCACATGATTTTAAATGGTATGGCCCCCTAAGTTCCGTATACGACTAATTTTTGGGATATCCCATAATTTAAAGGGGGCCCATCAAATGCACGGTGTTGATGTCAACATGCATCACAGTGGGGCCCACACAGCTCTACCTCGTGGGAAATTCCCATGAGTTCGACCATACAGAACCTTTTCCCTATATACCCGAACCCACTCGACCCCACCTAACCCTAGCCCCCTTTCCCTTTCTTGTCTTTCTATACCTACCGCACTCCTGCTCGACGCCCGACCACCAGAAATCCCTCCTCTCTCTCTCTCTCTGTCTCTCTCACACCCAATCCCTCTGCAACTTCTCTGTCCCTCTTCCTCCCATTATAAGCCTCTTCCTTAACTTCGTCTCTCTCCATCCCTCTTTCTCGTTCTCCCCCCCTACATCTCTCTTTCTCTAATCTCATCATCTCTCTCCACCCAACAGCGAACACATACTATCTATCTATCTTCGCTCCAACCAAACCGATCTACACATCGGCGGCCATTTCAGTAGCGAGGGGCCGTTGTAGCAGGTATTTCTCTCCTCTCCTCTCCTCTCCTCTCTCTTCAACGTCGAATATCCAAACCCTAATTAGGGTTTTCCAATGGTGTATGTATTTGGGGATTTTCATTTTTTAATCCCTAATTAGGGTTTTCTAATGTTGCATTTTTTTGGGATTTTCATTTTTAATCCCTAATTAAGGTTTTGCATATTTAAATATCGAAATCCCTAATTAGGGGTATTCAAGTTCAAATCCCTAATTAGGGATATTTAAGTTCAATCCCTAATTAAGGTTTTGCAAATCTCAGGTAGACCATACTATAAGAAACAGTAGTGACAAAAAGTCCCACTGTTAAAATCTTCCTAAGGCCATTCTGCAATGTTTATTTGCCAGAAGGTGAAATATACTTGGATGAATGAAAAAAAAAAATCAGCTGATAAAATTAGGGTTATCAACAGGCTGAGTTGGGTAGGTCTTAGCCTAGATTTTAAACCGTTTTTGGTCAGGCCGTTGTGCCTGCCCTATTCAAAATTCTGATTTCAAGACCAAGCTTTGCCCATTAACACCCCTAGCCAATCTTTTACATTGTTAGGTATTGACCGATATTCATAAAGGTCTTGATTACATACTTTGTTCAGAATTTTAATTTTTAATTTCATGAGGTTTTCTGTAGAATTTTACTAAGGAGGTTTCCCATGGTTCACCTCAAACCTAAGGTTTTAAATCAGGTTCACCTTCAACCTTTACAGAGGTTTCTGCTCGGTTCACCTCAAACCCTGGAGTTTTGCTGGTGCACTCCTAACCAGATGTTTATGCCCACACAGAGCAAGGGTCCACACAACGCACCTAGAGGTTTCTACTCGGTTCACTTCTAACCCTAGAGTTTTACTGGTGCACTCCTAACTAGATTTTTATGCTCTCCATAGAGCAAGGGTCCACACAACGCACCCCGCACGTACACTCCCATCGGAGGCCTCCTTCGAGGACTTCAAAGGGTGAGCAACACTTAAGACTAAATCCTAGAAAGGAATGATCACAAGTGTCCTTTGGACTCTAGATACTTACAAATAAGTTGATGAGTCTCATTCAGCGCAATGTTGAAGATCTCCTCCTTAATGTTGAAGGGTATTCAGCTCCCTCGATCCGCAACACAAGAGATATACCTATATTAGGATTTAGGTCGGGTCAAGGTTATGATGGAATACCACTCTCTAAAGATTTTCCTATTAGGAAGATAGAGTGGTTCCAATCATCTATGCATTCAAGGCATCCTAGCTTAATGATTTTCCATTAAGGTATAGATGGAGGATCCTTGAATGCGGAAGTTCATTCCCCAATCCACTCTATTGAATATCAATGATGAGGGTGGATTGGAGGATAAACTTCTTGAGAGAAAGGGCTTAAGGTAAATGATAGGAAGGTTGAAACACTCAAAAGCACTCTCTTCTTTCTCGACCAGCAATAAAGGAAAGCTTCTCTATAAATAGGCAAAAGGTTCCAACGGATATAAAACGGTCATATTTATGACATCATCGAGAAGGTTTCGATATGATCGAGCATATACTCTCGATTGTATCGATTGTCCTCTCGATGATACAAACTTAAATGTCATTTTCACTTTTGGAAACTTTTTGTCAACTGGTCGATGGGATCGAGACACACATCGATGTTATCGAATTTCAAACTCCGATTCCATCGATAGATGAATCGATCTATCGACAGGTGAAAGTGAGAGAGACAATCCTTGAAGATTTTCAGGTTCTAACGATATGATTGGAGAACAATCGATGTTATCAAAATTTGTATATCGATTATATCGGAGACCGTGTCGATGGGATCGATAAATCGTATAGATTTACCTATAAGCTTGCTGGATGGTTTGTATCCCATTTCGATCCAATCGACCAGGTCTCGATAAGATTGACATATGAATATTGATTTCTCGATTGGCACCCCGATCAATGTTTAAAAACATCATGAAAATCATGCTGGAGAAAATATGCGCCCACTATTGATATGATCGACTGACTTCCAATATGATCGATATTTGAGTTCGGATTGAATCAGATAGTCATCGATATATGGAAGCTCATTGTATTTTTCTTTAGAAAAATAGGGGCACCAAAAAAATGCCTGTCGATATTATTGATAAACTTTCGATAGGATCGATATTCGAATATCGATGATATCTACTGAACCGTTGATATATCGATAAATCGTCCAGATGAATGTTTGATTGCTGGACACTTTTTGTTCTCACTCGATTGTATCGATTGATACGCTGAGGACATCGATAGAGCAGGTCGATCATATCGAAAGGTGAATCGATATAATCGACAGTGTAAGAAAAACTTGAAGATTTTTCTATTTGGTAAAAAGTTTTCTTACACAAAAACCCTAAGATGTTCTATTTATTTTTAAGGATTTTAATCACCTGGTGTTTTGGAACATGGGATGTGAGGTTATGATTTACCTATGACGAGCTTCCACACATCCAGTTGAGGCAGACACTTGAGTTGATCTTCCTGTTAGGCGTTGTTGTCCGACTGACTCAACTTACACCGTAATTGACAAACCAGGGCACTAGTAGGTGCACTTTCAATCTCCCCCTTTGTCAATTACATGATAAAATACCCAAAACACCATAGGAAAATATCTAGACAGATACATCATAAATTGTGTTTACATGTATTAACACAATTTTACAAATTCTAATCACCCATGTACACACCAAGTAAATTCTCCCCCTTACTTCAAAAACTCCCCCTTTCTTGTTGCGGCTGCTCTCCCTAACACCTGCAACATATAAGATCATAGATATCCAATTTTCCACAGGGGTGTTTGTAATTTTTCTCTTCCTTTTTTTTAGTCATTGAAAAAGATATAGCAAGTGATATTGACTAAATAGTTTAAGCATATGGGAGAAACATAAACAGATAGATGTATATAAATAAACCAGTGTAAAGCGTACATCTTGAGCATGAAGCAAAATGGATGAAGCAATTGGCATAGTTATAGAAATGGCAGTAAAATAAGAATTGTATGCAGCCATATCAATTAAAAATTTCATCATCCAAAAACTTTTATCTCAAAAAAAAAACTATACTGCCCCAGACAGCAGCATCATCAGACGGAAAGATCAGCCCCATGTAGGGATACCTAAAATACGTAAACAGAGATGGATGCAAAGTTAAGTATTATGATTAGACACACAACTCCATCAGAACTGTCTCCTCTTTAGTACATAGAAGACCTGTCAGTCGTTAGTAACTCAAGAATCTGCTGCACAGAGTGTTGGAGCTCTTCCATCCTGTTTTCTATTCCAGATAGTCATTGTTCGCAGTGTTGAAGGCGCTCATCAATTCCAGTGAGATTGTTCAAAAATTGACGCTCAACCACATGACACTGATGAATTGTGACAGAAGCAGGACTATATTCGGGAGTTCTATTAGAACCCCAGAGAGTTTCTTCATTGGGCAAGGGATCACTATCTTCAACAGGTGGAGGGATCTTAGCATGCGATGAGACAGAGACATACACTTGTTGTGCTGCATCATGGTCGAACCATACTTCAGGATATACCTTATCAGTTGTTTTCGGTAGACCTGCCCAGTGTGCGAGCTTGCAGATAAGAGATGGAAAAGACAGAAATTCAAGATGGTCACTCCTGATTACCTTTATTAGCTGGTCTAGTATGAAGGTTGGTAGGTATACAGGAACCTCTTGATAAACATCATACAGAATATTGAGTGCAACGGGACTCAGGTATGTGTCATTTGCATCACATGGGTATACATTCGTGCTAAAAATACTGTGAATGAGTTGAAACAGGATTTCTAGATACTTTATTGGAAAGATATTGTTATCATTTCTAGAAATTGTCATACCCTAGCACAGTGCTCATGCAATTTCCACCCATTTTCTTGACTCGTTTAGATTTCTGCTAGTGACAGGGATTTGTGTCACTCCAATGTTTAGAACATGACCAGGGACTGATGGAGTAATGTACTTGATATATTGCATGAATTTCAGGCATATGCAAGGTGGGTAATCTTGGACAACATGACAACAGTTGAAGAACTGTTGGATCATTTTGTACTGATATGGACTGCCCATATTAAACATATTCTTCCATCCTATAGTTTCCATCATGAGATTTACCACATAAGGTTTGACAGTACTAATGAAAATAGTATGATCGACTATTGTGACTTGTTTCCAATCTGATTGGTTTTGAGGTGGTCTAGAATATTTCTCTTTCTTACTCTTGGAAGAATTTACAGATAAGAGAGCCTTACCTTTTCCTTTAATCGTCTTCCTAGTTTCATTTGGATGCTCAGATTTCATCTGGACTCCGAGCAGATCGACCAAGGAAACTGATCAGGGCAGAGAGATGGGACTAGCAGATGAAAAATGAAAAGATAATTCTTAATCAGCCTTTTATTTAGGCGCCATCTGAAGATCATATCGATCATTGTTTCGATATCATCGAGAAGTTACCGATTGATTCTATCGATTCTATCTCAGATGCCATTAATGATCATACGACTTTTTAAATTCTGAAATGTAGGACCCATATCTTATGTTGTACCATTTTATATGCTTCCGCGGTCCTTCCAGTCGAATTCCGGTAACCTTCGACCTGTATCCGACGTTTGTGCGCCATCCTAAGCCGAAGAACGCCACGCATCGACGTTTGTACACACCGACGATGGCTCGATCTGAAACTTGTATCATAGCGACTGCGCCATCGCCGCGGTTCTAACGCCGTGACTCACACACCAAACTGATACCTAGCTTAGTAAATGTGGGCTTACGTTCATTCTGAAGAACGCCACGCGTCGCAAATATCGAGGAAATCTCTACGACACATCACATCGGTCGCATCAATCAAGTACGCATCACTCTCATCACTCACACCCATTCCCTCCCAAAAAGTCAACTTTTCTTACAACAAAAGTACTCCCTTACAACACTCACCATCCCTCTCATCCCATCACTCCACCTCACCCTTCTCTCTCTCTCTCTCTCATTTTCTCTCTTATCATTCCAAGAAACTCCCATGGAAGCAAGCCACGTCCAAGCTTCCCATGAGAGAGCTAGTGTGGCCCACCTTCCTACCGTAAAATCCAACCCTCGGATCATCATTTCAACCGTTAAAAATGTCCTCTTGGAGCTCTAGAGTGCATAGGCGGAAGAAGGAATAGGCGATCAAGGTGGGTGCTTCTCTCTCTCTCTCTCTTTTCCTTTATTTGGTGATAATGTTGATGAGGTGTAGGCCCACCATTATGAGTTTGATCCACACCGTACGATTTCGGGACCCACCATTGCTGGCCATCCATTTGAACCGGCATGGATGAGAGGAAAAATACAAATATCAGTGGACCCAAACTATGTGGGCCACCCATACGGACCACACTATGATTTATGGGTTTATCTCCACCGTCCATGGAGTGGAGTCACCCCAACTGTTGGCCCAAAGACTGGCCAGGCTCAATGAACAGACTGCTGTCTAGCAGGCCTGGACGTTGAGGCCTGGACATTTCTGGTTTCTTATTTTTTTTATATATAATATATATACTATATTATCTGGTGGGCCACGTGTGTGGACCCACCTTAATGATGTGAAGATCCACACCGTCTATCCGTTTTCAGGACGTGGGACATGTGAACCCCACCATGGCAGCGTGTGGGGCCCACCTTGACCGGATGTGTATCATCCACACCATCCAACCCATGGACGGTGGACCTGAATCGGGTGAAGTGCCTAAGGCAGCATCAGTTGCTGCATTTCATTCAGAATGTGGAGCCCACCTCACTGAGGTCTGACGTCAGCAAACTCTGCAGGGCCACGTGTGGTTGGTTCCACCTAAATCGTCCATCAATGAAGGTGGGACCCACTGACGTGGATGTACTGTCCACCGTCCATTCATCTGGACGGTGGGGCCCCTTTTATGCAAATGTTTCATTCACCGTCCATCTGGTGAAAATCCACCTGATGCATGAGTTTTATTTACACCGTCCAGCAGGGCTGGACGGTGGATCCCCACCTTGATAACATGTATTTTATCCCACACTGTTCATCTATACATCCAAACCGTTCATCTGAGCTAGCCTGCAGCTGCAGCTGCTGTGCAGCGTCAGCAGGGTTTGTGGGTCCCATCTTGATTGTATGGGTATCATCCACACCGTTCATCCATTGTAGACCCACCTTTAATGGGTTTTGACCCAAGTTATGCATATGCTGGGTGCCGTGTAGTAGGCAGCTGCTGCTGCCCTGCACGTCAGCAACTGTAGGTCCCTGTTGAGGTATGTATTATATCCTAACTGTCCATTCAGTGGGACCCACTGCTGTGATTATGTCATCTGGTACTGTGGGTCCCACGTGAGAGATGCGTTACATTCAAACCGTACATACATAGGCACCTTCAAATCTCAGGTGGAGCATGACAACGCCAGCACCTGGATGCTGTTGTTATTTTATAATATAATATAATACATATATATACATATATATATATATATATATATATATATATATATATATATAATGATATACATATATATATCTGGTGGGCCCCACCGTGATGTATGTATCAGATCCTCACCGTCCCTCCATTTCTCTAGATAATTTTAGGGCCTGGGGCCAAAAAGGTGGCCGATCCAGATCTCCGCTGGGCCACGCCACAGGAAGCAGTGGAGACATTGATGTCCACCGTTGAAACTTTTTCCAGGGCCCATCTTGATGTTTATTTTCCATCTAATCTGTTCACAGGGTCACGCAGACTTACATGTAAGGAAATACAAGTGGCAGCTTGATCCCTAACTCCTGTGGGCCCCACTATCATTAATCAGTGGAGATTGAACGGCTATAAACGGGTGGGTACCTACCTTGATATATATATATATATATATATATATATATATATATATATATATATATATATATATATATATATATATATATTCTCCACCGTCCAGCAACTGGACAGTGGAGCCTGCCTTGATTAGCGTGGAACCTACATCGTCTATGTGTATTTTGGGGCTTGCCCCACTTGATGTGTATGTTATCTCCACAGTGTCAACTGTCTGGACGATGGGACCCACCCTGCAAAAGTATACATGTAGGGTGTGGGGCCTACCATGATGCGTGTTGCATCCATCCCATCCATTACGGATTGGGTAGGTGTATCTCTTACCACTAGCACCATGCTGCTGTACTGGCGCAGTAGGCTCTGCGCAGCCCCATCATGAGGTATGTATTATATTTCTTCCATCTATTTTGGGACGAGGGGCCATCCCACACGTGTGGGTAGGTGGACCCCACCTTGATGTATCTATTTTACATCCCCACTGTCTGCCCGTCTGAGCCGTGTGGGCCCCTACCTTGATGATGCGTTGTATGTCATGTCTTCCATTTGCGTGTGACCCACCTTGATATATGTACTTTATTTACACGTTCTACGTCCGCGGCCCACCTTGATGTATGATTGTATATCCAGCCATCTGTCTAGTTGGGCTGGACGTGGGCCACCATGCTGCACCTATTTCATCCTTGCCATGCGGTTCAACTGGATGTGGACCCCACCGTGATGTACATCTGTATAGTCCGTGGGACGTAGGGCTACCATGATCCATGTGTTGGATACTCGCAACTCCTAGGACAGTGGTCCACCTGGATGAGTTCGCTATATATATCCAGGCTACCTATCCATTTTTTTCTGGATTATAGGCTACCCATTGGGCCCATTTTAGTGGTGCAACAGGCCCACCTTGAGGCATGCATTATAGGCAATCTGTCTACCTAATTTTTTGGGTTATGGGCTACCCCATTAGGCCCACCTTGAGATGCAAAGGGCCCATCATGATGTATGTGTTATAACCATGCTGACTAGTCCGCTGGACGTGCGGCCTACTATTATATGTGTTGTTCATCCATGATGATCAATTGGTGGGCCCATTTCGAATGTACAGGCCCACCTATTCCGAATTTGAGGCCCATTAATGCGGCCCATTGATGTAGCAGACTTGATGTATATGGGCCTATTGGTGTGGCCCATATGATATGGCCCCTTTGATGCATGTTTTGGCCCATTGGAGTGGCCCATGTGATGTAGTTGAGGCCCATGAGTAGGGCCCACCTATTGTGTATTTATGGCCCATTAGCGAGGCCCATTGTAATGTAATTTCGACCCATATGTCGTGGTCTGTTGTGATATATTTTCGGCCCATATGATATTATCGAAGCCCATTGATGTAGTTCACTTGATGCATACAAGGCCCATGAGTAGAGGCCACCTATTATGTATATGAGGCCATTAGTGCAGCCCATTGATGTTGCCCACTTGTTGTATTTAGGGCCCATGGGTTGTAGCCCGTATGATGTATCTGAGGCCCATGTGTAGGGTCCACCTGTTGTGCATATGTGACCCTTGAGTAAGTCCCATTATGTTATATATTAGACCTTTGTGTGAGGCCGTGGGCCCATTATACGTTTGGCTCTATGTGGGCCACTGCTTGGGAGCGATGTTGGTTGAATGTTCACATTGATGGGTGATGATGGTTGGATGTCCACATTGTGACCTTCCCTTAGGCCAATTGTTGATTATCAATCGAGACCGATTACCTATTCTGATTTGACGTGGCCGATTACTGATTTCGATTGTTGGGGCCCAATGTAATGTATATGCGACCCGCATTTGAGGCCCGACGAGATGCATATTCAGCCCGTGTCTAAGTCCCAATGTGATGTATATTGAGGTCTAGGTGATGAGGCCCATTGTGATACGCATTTGACCCATTTGATATACATATAGCCAGTGTGATGTAGCCCACTTGCCATATTTATGGCCCATTGTTGAGGCCCACTTTGGTATATATATAAGGCCCAAGTGATTAGGCCCATCTTGTCATAATCATGGCCCATTGTTGAGGCCCACCTTGATGTGTATGGAGCTGTTGTTAAGGCCTAAAATGATGTAATTGGGGCCCATGGGCAAGGCCCATAGTGATGTATTTATGGCCTATGGGCAAGGCCCATCGCGATATGTATTAAGCCCATGAGTAGGGTTCACTTGTTGTGTATATGTGGCCCTTGAGTAAGGCCCATTGTGTTGTATATTAGGCCTTTGTGTGAGGCCATTGGCCCATTATATGTTTGACTCTATGTGACCATTCCTTGGGGACAATGTTGGTTAAATGTCCACATTGTCGAAGTCGATTGTTGATACCGGTTATTGATACCGATTATGAGTATGTGACTACATAGCATCATGATACATGCCCATACGCATCATCTGCATGTTTGTTATGAGATGTGGTTGACCATTACATATGTCATTGGGCAGATTGTTATAAGATTCCCTGATAGGCAGAGGTTATCTCACATGAGCACACGGTATGCGCAGGATTGATGCATGACTGGATTGTATGACTCATACATCTTGCATTGTGTGCCCTAGCGACATCAGGGTCGTAACCTCCACAGGCATATCGTGGATGGCCAGACGGGACACCGAAAATCTGTTCTACATGGGGTGCTATAGATATCTTTGGGTGAAAGTCTCTAAACCCTCTTGGTTCCAGAGGTTGCTCCAATGTCTAGAACGAGTGGGTAGATGAGCGTTGAGTGCCGATTACTAGATGGCTACGCTCTCCACTGTGTCATGATCGGTTAGAAGGGGGTGTGGCCTTACCTGCACGAGAGGAGGGGACAATGCTAGGCTGAGTCTGACCAGCTCGAGGAATGGGTCCGCTATCGATGAGCCGAGCCCGATATTGGCAGGCGGATAGTGAGGTCTCTTCCACTCACCTTATTGCGCGCGATGGGGCGGCAATTTGGTTTGGAGTGTAATAGACCCCGGTGATTTTCCAGAGAGGAACTGTACTGATATGTGGACTTATTGAGTAGGAGTTGCATACTCATGCATTCGTTTCATTCACTATTCACTCGGGCTGGTGGTGTGCAACTAATTGTTGTGTATCTTTCCATGGCTAGGATTTTGGTTAGGCGCGCGACTAACATGAGATCAGGAGTTTACCACAATGAGTCTGACTATCCAAATTTAGGTATGAGACTAGTTTGGATAGAAGTCCCTTGTGATGGACCCCATATCCTTCGATACTACGTACTATCATCCCAACTTCATACTTCAGCATGGTCATTCCATTCGCACCGCATATTGCATTACATTCGCGGCATGTGACATTTTGGGTTGCCTGTGTTCTGCATTCATATGGTTTAGATACGACTTCTGATATTTGACTCTTTATGATTCCTCATTTTATAGTTGATCTGTATCGTGTATTCTGATATTGTCCCTCATTTGCATAGTTGATCTCCATTGTGTATTCTAATATTGTATGACTCACACACTTGTCAATATTTTCGCTTACTTTGTTATTGTGTTATTTATGACTTTTTCAGTATTTCTGTTTACTCTGATAATTCATGATCTTATCAGTGTTTCTGTTTATTTAGACATTATACGATTTATGGATTACTAATTTTTTGGTATTGTATGATTATGGCATTGTATTGAATACTTGACACTTACCTTGTGCACACACTTACACCACCCTCTAAGCTTTCTATAAGCTTATGCACGATAGATGCGTGCAGGTGATGTTAGGTTGCAACAGTGTTGAGCTTGGAGCATACAGCGGTCTCTTGGAGCTTAATTTTCGATTGATGTATTTTCCTTTCAGCATTGTACTCAATTGATTATATTAGTGGATATGTGATGATGATGTTGCCTTTGTGAATTGGGTAATCTTGTGGTTACGCTTATGACGAGTTAAATGTATATTAAAAAAAAAAAAATCCTCCTTGTAGGATCCTAGGATCGGAATCTAACATATGAATACTAGGAGCCGAGAATGGGGTACTACGGAGGCTGTCAGCACCGGATTCGACAATCGAGATTCCTGTGAATTCGATTTTCAGATTTAGGGCGTGACATGAAAGGTCGTCGATTGTATCGACCCTTAGTCGATGAAATCGAAAAGAGACTGACACTCGTATCGAAAGTAGATAATATTCAGAATTTTCACAATTTTGATACACTATTGGGTATTTCTTGGCTTGATCAATATATGTCACAAAAATTTGTACCAGTTCTGTACAATTTTAAACATGATAATGTTTATATATAAAAATTCAAGGTCTCCAACCTTAGATGTAATATTGAAGGCTCAATAAAATTGCATCATTTCAGCAAATATCCAGATATTGATGCATAACCTGGACCAGTTTCTTCACTCTCAGTGTTTCTCAATATCACTCCTTTCTTTTCCTACAATGATGTAGCAGTGGTTATTTGTGCGAAGACCCTTCATAATTAATTTTTCTGATTGATATAGAATCTCGCATTCTTCTTTGTTGAAATTTACTACATGCCCATTATCGCAGATTTGAGAGATGCTCAGTAGATTATGTGTCAAGCCTTTTATGCAAAAAGCATTCTCATTCTTAAACAGATTAATTCCTTCTGTAATTCCCTGACCAATTACTTCAGCAGTGGTTCCATCTTCGTAGGTGACTGCCCCTTTGTGAAGATCCTTATAGTTTGAAACGAGGGACTTATCACCCGTGACATTTCTTGAGCAACCACTGTCCCGGTACCATTTAGCTACATTGCCTGATAAATGATTTGAATGAGTAACAAGACAATTTGTCTTTTCCTTAATCACCCACTTTGTGACAGAAGTTTTTCTTGTGGTAGATTTGTTCTTCTTATCTGACTCAACCACTTGATTCACTGGGTCTTTCTTCCTATCAACTAGCTCAAGTGAAGATGGTTGTATACTTCTTTTATCTAGCTCATAAACTGACTCCTCTTTTTTGTAATGAACTGGGATAGATTTGGTGTTACTACTGGATGCAACAGTCTAAATGGTTGTGCATCATATTCAATTTTTGTTCTAGCCTTTCCATAACCTAATCCCTTTTTATCCTCTCCATATTTTCTCATACCTAATAGTTTTTCTAATTTCTCACCACTCTGGGAAAATTTACAGTTTATTTTGACAATTTTTCTAGATTCTTCTAGATCATTTTGAAGTGTATAGTTTCTACTTTGAAGGATCAGATGCTCTTCATTTAGAGCTTTGACTTGATTCTTTAATTTTTTTGACTCAGATTTCAAAGAAATGTTAGTTCTTTCAAGTCTATCATTATTTGAGTGACATTGCTGTAAATCAGTAATTAGATGAGTATTAATATTTAAAGCTTTATTCACATCTAATTTCAGCAATTCCTTTTTATTTTCAGATATACCAAGTCGTTTAGACACTTTAATGCTATGGATATAGAGTTGATTATAAGCATCTTGTAGTTTATCCTTTTCAACTTCTTCCTCTTCTTCATACTCAAATTTCTCATTGTCAGATGGAAATGATTCAGTAGCTTGTTCTTCTTCTTCAGATTCTATTTGAATGATTGAAGTAGTGGAGATCATAAGTATTTTAATGATTTCTGATCTCCATCGCTTTCTGAGTCACTATTTTCTGAATCTGACTCTTCTGTATCATTCCATGTGGCAACCATTGCCTTGCCCTTGGTTTTTCTATTTGGGCATTCGGTAGATAGGTGTCCATACTCATGACAGGCATAACATTGTAGTTCTTTAGTCTGCTTACCAAATTTTCCTGCAGGAGGTTTGTAGTTCACCTTTCTTCCTCTAGAACGACTGTCGCGATTCTTCTGAAAGAATCTTTTGAATCTTTGTGCCAGCAAAGCCACTTCCTCATCTTCATCTTCTTTTTCACTCTCACTGTCCTCATGTTTTGTTTTCTTAGAGGTTTTTAGAACAGTGTTTTTAGATTTTTGGGGTTATGTGAAGTGTAGTTCAAAAGTTTGTAGGGAACCTGCCAGTTCTTCTACTTTCATTTAATCAATATTTCTACACTCCTCAATTGTTGTTACCTTAGGATTAAACCGTTCTGGTAAGGATCTTAATATTTTTCAACATATTTTAGGTGCCGGAACCTTCTCTCCCAATCCACCCATGGAGTTACAAATGATATTCAATTTGATGAAAAACTCCATAAATGTTTCATGCTCTTCCATCCTGAGATTTTCGAACTGTGAAGTTAAAAGTTGTAGTTTAGATCTCTTCACAGTGCTTGCGCCTTCATGGGTTATTTTCAATAAGTCTCATTCTTCTTTAGAGGTCCCACACATACTTATCTGATTGAAAATATCTTGGGACACGACACAGTAGATGGTGTTCATTGCTTTTGCTTCAGCATTTCGCTGTTCTTTGTTAAACGCCGTCCACTTTTCATTAGGTTTGGGTTTAGAGATTGTGGTTTTATTTTTAAGCACAATTTGTTCAGATGGTACCACTTATCCTTTTTCAACTACATCCCAAACTTCATGATCCAAAGATCTCAGGAAGTAATGCATTCTAGCCTTCCAGTAAGCATAATTTGAACTATCAAATACTGGAGGTCTAGTGACAGATGAGCCCTCTCCTTTGGCCATATTTCAACTTCAGTCAAGATTACTCTCTAGGCGGTGAAGCCCTTAAAGAGAGACCTGTTCTGATACAAAATTGAAATAGCGGTGAAGACCTCTTGAGTTGAAGTAGGAATATGGCAATATGTCCCAAAGGTGGGTGAATAGGATTTTTTTAAGGTTTTTATGAATTATTAAAAATCCTATCACACTAATCCTATCGCAGGGTACAGATTAGGATTACTCAAAATTAATGCTACTAGCTTCCAAGCTTGGTAGAGGATCCAATCACAGAACTATTTAGATGATAAGCATGAAGCAGTTATAGTCCATGATAGATGTGACAGTGGGCGAAGTGTGAGCAGATATGAATGCAATTAACATAATTACACAAATGATCATGCACAAGAATCAAACACAAACACAGTCATTTTTATAGTGATTCGACTACTTGTCTACTCCACTCCCAGCTTCCACACTCAACCATTGAGTGACCGAATTTCACTAAGCAGGTTTCTCATGGTTCACCTCAAACCTAAGGTTTTAAATCAGGTTCACCTTCAACCTTAACAAAGATTTCTACTCGGTTCATCTCAAACTCTGGAGTTTTACTGGTGCACTCCTAACCAGATGTTTATACTCTACACAGAGCAAGGGTCCACACAATGCACCCCGCACGTACACTCTCGTCGGAGGCCTCCTTTGAGGACTTCAAAGGGTGAGCAACACTTAAGACCCAATCCTAGAAAGGAATGATCACAAGTGTCCTCTGAACTCTAGATACTTACAAATAAGTTGATGAGTCTCATTCAGCGCAATGTTGAAGATCGCCTCCTTGATGTTGAAGGGTCTTCAGCTCCCTCAATCCGCAACACAAAAGATATACCTATACTAGGCTTTAGGTCGGGTCAAGGTTATGATGGAATACCACTCTTTAAAGATTTTCCTATTAGGAAGATAGAGTGGTTCCAATCATCTATGCATTTAAGGCATCCCAGCTTAATGATTTTCCATTAAGGTAGTAGCTGGAGGATCCTTGAATGCGGAAGTTCATTCCCCAATCCACTCTACTGAATATCAATGATGAGGGTGGATTGGAGGATGAACTTCCTAAGAGAAAGGGCTTAAGGTAAATGACAGGAAGGTTGAAACACTCAAAAGCACTCTCTTCTTTCTCTACCAGTAATAAAGGCAATCTTCTCTATAAATAGGCAAAAGGTTCCAACGGATATAAAATGGTCATATTTATGACAGAGTTCGATATCATCGAGAAGGTTTCGATATGTTCGAGCGTATACTCTCGATTGTATCGATTGTCCTCTCGATGATACAAACTCAAATGTCATTTTCACTTTTGGAAACCTTTTACCAATTGGTCGATGGGATCGAGACACACATCGATGTTATCAGATTTCGAACTCCGATTCCATGGATAGATGAATCGATCTATTAACAGGTGAAAGTGAGAGAGACAAGCCTTGAAGATTTTCAGGTTCTAACGATATGATCGGGGAATAGTCGATGTCATCGGAATTTGTATATCGATTATATCGGAGACTGTGTCAATGAGATCGATAAATTGTATAGATTTACCTATAAGCTTGCTGGGCGGTTTGTGTCCCATTTCAATCCAATCGACCAGGTCTCGATAAGAACATATGAATATCGATTTCTCGACTGGCACCCCGATCAATGTTTAAAAACATCCTGAAAATCATGCTGGAGAAAATATGCGCCCACTATCGATATGATCGACTGACTTCCAATATGATCGATATTTGAGTTCGGATTGAATCGGACAGTCATCGATATATCGAAGCTCATTGTAGTTTTTTTTTAAAAAAATAGGGGTGCCAAAAAATTGCCTATCGATATTATCGATCAACTTTCGATAGGATTGATATTCGAATATCGATGATATCGATTGAACTGTCGATATATCGATAAATTGTCCAGATGAATGTTTGATTGCTAGATGGTTTTTGTCCTCACTCGATTGTATCGATTGATACGCCGAGGACATCGATAGAGCAGGTCGATCATATCGAAAGGTGAATCGATATAATCGACAGTGTAAGAAAAACTTGAAGATTTTCCTATTTGGTAAAAAGTTTTCTTACACAAAAACCCTAAGATGTTCTATTTTTTTAAGGGTTTTAATCACCTGGTGTTTTGAGACAGGGATGTGAGGCTGTGATTTACCTATAGCGAGCTTCCACACATCCAGTTGAGGCAGACACTTGAGTTGATCTTCCTGTTAGGCGCTGTTGTTCGACTGACTCAACTTACACCGTAATTGACAAACCAAGGCACTAGTAGGTGCACTTTCAGTTCAGAATTTTAATTTTTATTTTCATAAGGTTTTCTGTAGAATTTTAATTTTCAATCTATAGCTTTTGTTTCTTTGACAGATGTCTTGATTACATAAATTCAAGTATGATACACAGAAAATTAGAGGTCTTGATTACTTTCGTTTCTTTATCATGTTTTTTTTTTTTTTTTTTTCACTTCTTAATGTGTGTTTTATTATTCTTTTCTTTGCCTATATCAGGTGGAACACACTGTTACTTACAATGAGCACAGGCCGAGAAAACCTCCCCTAGATTTGCCATCTCTACTTCTACATGGACGGATAGTTTACATTGGCATGCCTGTAAGTGTTTTAAAATTTCATTTTCTTAAGAGTTTTGGCCAAGTCATTCCAGTTGACATTTAACATAATCAAAATTGATTGTGAATGTTTAATTAGTTATGGAAAAATTGTTAGTTCCAAGCTTCAAACAATGCTTTCCTTTTTCTTTAAGCAGTTTGCTTTTTCTCTTAAGGATAGTTTCTGATCAACCACAAATTGGATACCTTTGAATTTATCATGCTTCTTTTTCCTCACCTTACTATCCTTCATAAACAGTTAAACACATTTGCTAGTGCGTTCTTTTTTTATTTTTTATTCCTCATTTTTCTTTTCTAGAGTTTCACTCTCTTAGTTTTAATTTTTTATTTTAGTTAGTAATGGGTGTAGCATGTCACTATCTTAGTGCTAGTAGAAGACACAACTATATTCATGGTAAAAATTTTGGAAGCAGTCTACTATCTTAGTGTTAGTTGGGATTTTTTATTTTTTTTTACTTGTAGAATTATACATATGGATTCTGAATAGTATGTTGCTGAGAGATTCACCTTTATGACCATTTATCTGAATAGTGCCTTATGCTTTCTAAAGTTATTTTTAGCATCAATGGTACTTTCTGATGAATTATATCTTGAGCATTAATGGTGCTGCCAAATTTGACTATTCTGGCACTCATATTGACATTCCTATATAAGTGAAGTTTTGGGAGTTCATTCCTAGCTTTTTGGCTGGACCCTTTCTTATTGTTTTTGGTCTGTCTAGTGACTCTTATAAACTTACCTATGGATATTTGAATTTCTTTCATAATGAATTTTTAATTATAACATGTTCTAGCATCTAATTTGGGCTATTTAATTGAATATGCATATGTGTTGGCCTGCCATTTCGTAGATGTGTTGGCCTACCATTTGGTGATCTATAATTGTTCAAGTGATGGCTTTGAAGAAATATAGATACACTAATAATGCAACCCTCATCACATATAATGTAATATCAACATCTTAGTCATAATCAACTCAAAATCAACCTAGTACATAGAAGGAATATAGATACACTAGTAATTCTCCTCAATATCTTCATATGGATGTTTCTTACTTTACTTACCTTTTATGTTGTTTTTAAATATATTAGCTCAAAATTGATGGAGCAGACCTGGATGTACATCAGAGCTATCCGGATGTTGAGCAGGGATCTCTGGAAGGTGAGAACCACTGTTATGATCATGATGAAGTTGTTCATTTCCTATGGATAGCATTGGAGTGGCTTGACTATTTGGACAGGCCGTGTTTATATATTTGCTTGAAATTGATGGAGCAAACCCGGCTGTGCGTCGGAGCTATCTGGATGTTGAGCGGTGGTCCCTGAAAGGTGGAAACTGCTGTTATGATCATGATAAAGTTGTCCATTTCCTATAAACACCATTGGAGTGGTCTGGCCATTTGGATAGGCCGTGTTTATGTATTAGCTCCTAAACCTAAACTTAAACCTATAACCTTAACCAAAATGTAAAGCCTCAACCTAAACCTAAAATATAAATGTATTCTCAAATCTTTAAACCTAAACCTAAACCTAAACTTATAACCTACAACATTAACATAAACTTATAACCTAAACCTATACTTATAACCTAAACTTATTCTCAAATCCCAAAACCTATAACCTAAATCTAAACCTTAACCTAAACCTAAACCTTAACCCATAACCTATAACATATAACCTATAACCTAAACCTATAACCTATAACCTAAACTCAATTCCCTAAATCTTAACCTATAAACTAACCTAAACCTAAACCTATAACCTATAACCTAAACTCAATTCCCTAAACCTTAACCTATAAACTAACCTAAACCTAAACCTATAACCTACGCTTATAACCTAAACCTACACCTAATCCTAATCTCAACTCCCTAACCTAAACCTTAACCTAAACCTGATCCTGAACCCAAACCCGATTTCCTAAACCTAAACCTTAACCTATTCTCAATTCCCTAAAGCTATAACCTATAACCTAAACCTAAACCTAACCTAAACCTATAACCTAAACCTAAACCTAAACATAAACTTGCAACCTTAACTTAAACATAAAACCTAAACCTAAACCTAAAATGTAAATGTATTCTCAGATCCTTAAACCTAAACCTATACCTAAACTTATAACCTAAACCTATAACCTACAACATTAACATAAACTTATAACCTACAACATTAACCTAAACCTATACTTATAACCTAAACCTATTCTCAAATCTCAAAACCTATAACATAAACCTAAACCTTAACTTATAACTTAAACCTTAACCTATAACATATAACCTATAACCTAAACCTATAACCTATAACCTAAACTCAATTCCCTAAACCTTAACCTATAACCTAACCTAAACCTAAACCTATAACCTACACTTATAACCTAAACGTAAACCTATAACCTAAACCTATAACCTAAAACCTAAACCTAAACCCAAAACCTAAATGTATTCTCAAATCCTTAAACCTAAAGCTACACCTAATCCTAATCTCAACTCCTGAACTTAAACCTAATCTTGAAAACCCAAACCTAAACCCAATCCAGAACCCGAACCTGAATTCCTAAACATAAACCTTAACCTATTCTCAATTCCCTAAAGCTATAACCTATAACCTAAACCTAAACTTATAACCTTAACATAAACCTAAACCTAAAACCTAAATGTATTCTCAAATCCCTGATCCTAAACCTGCACCTAATCCTAATCTCAACTCCTTAAGCTAAACCTAAACTTGAAAACCCAAACTTAAACCCCAACCCGAACCCAAACTCGATTTCCTAAGCCTAAACCTTGACCTATTCTCAATCCCCTAAACTTTAACCTATAACCTAACTTAAACCTAAACCTATAACCTACACTTATAACCTAAACCTAAACCTATAACCTCAACCTAAACGTAAAACCTAAACCTAAACCTAAAACCTAAATGTATTCTCAAATCCCTAAACTTAAACCTAAACCTAAACCTATAACTTACAACATTAACATAAACTTATAACCTAAACCTATAGCCTACAACATTAACCTAAACCTATACTTATAACCTACACCTATTCTCAAATCTCAAAACCTATAACCTAAACCTAAACCTTAACCTAAACCTCAACCTAAACCTTAACCTATAACCTAAACCCATAATCTTTAACCTAAACAAATTCCGTAAACCCTATCCTATAACCTAACCTAAACCTAAACCTATAACCTACACTTATAACCTAAACCTAAACCTGTAACCTTAACCTAAACGTAAAACCTAAACCTAAACTGAAAACGTAAATGTATTATCAAATCACTAAACCTAAACCTAAACCTATAACCTACAACATTAACATAAACTTATAACCTACAACATTAACCTAAACCTATACTTATAACCTAAACCTATTCTCAAATCCCAAAACCTATAAGCTAAACCTAAACCTATAACCTAAACCTAAACCTTAACCTATAACATATAACTTAACCTATAACCTAAACTTAATTCCCTAAACCTTAACCTATGACCTAACCTTTAAACTACACTTATTAACCTAAACCTAAACCTGTAACCTAAACCTAAACCTAAAACTTAAACATAAACCTAAAACCTAAATGTATTCTCAAATCCCTAAACCTAAACCTACACCTAATCCTAATCTCAACTCCCTAACCTAAACTTAAACCTAAACTTGAAAACCCAAACCTAAACCCAATCCTGAACCCGAACCCGATTTTCTAAACCTAAACCATAACTTATTCTCAATTCCTTAAAGCTATAACCTATAAACTATAACCTATAACCTAAACCTAAACCTTAAGCTAAACCTATAACCTAAAGCTAAACCTTAAACATAACATAAACATAAACTTATAACCTTAACCTAAACCAAAACCTATAACCTAAACCTTAACCTATAACCTATAACCTATAACCTATAACCTAAACTTATAACCTATAACCTAACCTTAACCTAAACCTAAAACCTAAACCTAAACCTAAAACCTAAACCTAAAACCTAAATGTATTCTCAAATCCCTAAACCTAAACTTACACCTAATCCTAATCTCAACTCCTTAACCTAAACCTAAACTTGAAAACCCAAACTTAAACCCGAACCCGAACCTGATTTTCCAAACCTAAACCTTAACCTATTCTCAATTCCCTAAACCTTAACCTATAACCTAACTTAAACCTAAACCTATAACCTACACTTATAACCTAAACCTAAACCTATAACCTAAACTAGTAACCTTAACTTAAACGTAAAACCTAAACCTAAACCTAAAACCTAAATGTATTCTTAAATCCCTAAACCTAAACCTAAACCTATAACGTACAACATTAACATAAACTTATAACCTAAACCTATAACCTACAATATTTACATAAACTTATAACCTAAACCTATAACCTACAACATTAACCTAAACCTATACTCATAACCTAAACTTATTCTCAAATTCCAAAACCTATAACCTAAACCTAAACCTATAACCCAAACCTAAACCTTAACCTATAACCTAAACCTTAACATATAACCTATAACCTATAACCTAAACCTATAATCTATAACCTAAACTCAATTCTCTAAACCTTAACCTATAACCTAACCGAAACCTAAACTTATAACCTACACTTATAACCTAAACCTAAACCTAAACGTAAACCTATAACCTTAAGCTAAACGTAAAACCTAAACCTAAACCTAAAACCTAAATGTATTCTCAAATCCCTAAACCTAAACCTAAACCTAAACTTATAACCTAAACCTATAACCTACAACATTAACATAAACTTATAACCTACAACATTAACCTAAACCTATTCTCAAATCCCAAAACCTATAACCTAAACCTAAACCTATAACCTAAACCTTAACCTATATCCTATAACCTAAACTCAATTCCCTAAACCTTAACATATAACCTAACCTAAACCTAAACCTATAACCTACACTTATTAACCTAAACCTAAACCTAAACCTAAACCTAAAACCTAAATGTATTCTCAAATCCCTAAACCTAAACCTACACCTAATCCTAATCTCAACTCCCTAACTTAAACTTAAACCTAAACTTGAAAACCCAAACCTAAACCCAATCGTAAACCCGAACCCGATTTCCTAAACCTAAACCTTAACCTATTCTCAATTTCTTAAAGCAACCTATAACCTATAACCTATAACTTAAACCTAAACCTATAACATAAACCTAAACCTTAACCTGAACCTAAACCTATAACCTTAACCTAAACCAAAACCTATAACCTAAACCTTAACCTATAACCTAAACTTATAAACTATAACCTAACCTTAACCTAAACCTAAAACCTAAACCTAAACCTATAACTTAAAACTATAACCTAAACCTATAACCTAAATGTATTCTCAAATGCCTAAACCGAAACCTACACCTAATTCTAATCTTAACTCCCTAACCTAAACCTAAACCTAAATTTGAAAACCCAAACCTAAACCTAATCCCGAACCCGAACCCGATTAATATAATAATGTTGCCCAATAACATGGCAACAAACAAGAAAATCTTGCTTTGTTGGCAAGCATACTCGAACTCAAGCATCACAATGCATCGATTTCCATCTCCACTATCTCTTATAGCAAAGATTATTTGAGATTTGGATTTATCTCATTTTTAGAGTCATATCCTAAAACAATATGACAATATTAATAAACAAGGTGGATTTCTCACCAACATTATTCCAAGACCCATATAACTTCTCCTTATCGGAAGTTGGGTAGGGCACATGCAGCTTGAATCCATTAAAGGAGATAAGGATCACCTCTCATATATTCTTTCTCTTTTCATTTGTTTTTTTTTTCATAGGACTATTTATTTTGTGGTGTCTGCTCACGTATAACATTTTATCATGTTAATATAATTATAAGTGGCCTAATCTCACCTTTCTAAAAACAACTAATAATAATTTCTACCTGATGAGTAATCACCAAGTGCAATTAGGCTCAACCCAAAAAGATAAATCAACATTTTCTTTCTTTCTTTTTCTTTTAACACACACTCACACACCAGAGTCTCTTACGGCCATAATGGGTACTTGAACTCGTGACCTTATATTGAAACTATTTTGAATCTACCATGAAGGCATGAGTAAGGACTTAGGTGTGTGTGCACAGTTGGCGATGTGTTTACCACACTGAATTTTGTGAGCCCCACTAGGAAATAGGCTATAAATAATTTTTTGTAATTTATTTATGATGTTAAACTTATTTGTATTTATGCATGGATGAATGTGATGAGGATAAGATTGTTTATGTTTGGATGGATGTAGTTTATGTTTGGATGGATTTACATAATTTGGTTTTAGATGGATGTGAATGTGAATATGATGAAATATATTGTGACAGGTGTATATCAGGAAATTTGTGCTAGAATATAATATATATATATATATATATATATATATATATATATATATATATATATATATATATATATATTTAAAAAGAGACTTTTACCTACGAAATATTTCGTTGGTAAAAGTCTCATCCACGTTTTTACTTACGAAAATTTTCGTAGGTAAAAGTTTTGTAAATATTTTTACCTACGAAAAGTTTTATAGGTAAAAGTATTGTGGAATATTTTTACTTACGAAAAAAATTGTCAGTAAAAGATCTGTAAATATTTTTACCTACGAAAAGTATTGCAAAATATTTTTACCTACGAAACAAATCGTCGGTAAAAGTTTTTTGCTTATTTTTACCGACGAAAAAATTTGTTAGTAAAAGTTTTTTACTTATTTTTTACTGACGAAAAAATTCGTTGGTAAAAGTTTTGTAAATACTTTTTCCTACGAAAGAATTAGTCGGTAAAAGTTTTTTACTTATTTTTTACCAATGAAAAAAGTCGTCGGTAAAAGTTTTGTACATACTTTTACCGACGAAAAAAAATCGTCGGTAAAAGTTTTTTACTTATTTTTATCGACGAAAAAAATTCGTCGGTAAAAGTCTTACCTTTGCCCACGTAAATTTTTTTTATCGGTAAAAGCCTTTACCTTTAGTCTTTTACTGACGAATTCGGTAAAACATTTTACCTATGAAAAATTTAGATTTAGCGATGAAAATTTTCATCGGTAAAAGTGAGTTTTCTTGTAGTTAATGGCTATGGTTTTAGGTAGGGTGTGGGGTTTAGGTTCAATTTCTAAGGATCATCCATGCTTTATTAAGTTGCTAACTTGGGTGGGGTGTCTATAGATGCCCCTCTTTAGTAGAGGTTGCATACAATAAAATACCAAAGTGAGTGGGCACCCTACCCCTTTGGTCAAAAAAGATTATGGTTTAGATCTATTGCCTGATATAATATCATTGTCAGCTTATTGTTTGTAAAAGAGATATCATGAGGGTTTGAGGAAAATATTATAATTGTCCTTGCGCTTTCTGCAGCATTATGGGCCATGAATCACAACCCTTTCACATTTGATCGATAATAGCATCAGATGGTAAGTCTGAAAAGTAGGGCCCCAGCACTTTGCGGCCTTATGGGGATTCTTGTACTGTCTGGATCTTTAGTGTTCCTTTGCTACATGATCACACTAGAGTACTTGTTCCATTTGAACGTTAAAGTGGTTAGTTGCCCTGCACATTCTGCGGCCTTACTAGGAACTCACTACACCGACTTGGACTCGATCATGCTTTCTAAGCATCCTAGACTAGGTATGTGTTGGTGACCTTTTTCCCATACAATCTTCTGATTTTGATACATTGGTTACAATTGATCTTTTCCATTATTTTGAAATGATCACTATAACTAGAGTTGGATCATTCTCACCATCACTTGCATTGAACTTCATTATTACACGACCATCTTGACATTGAGATCCAGGCCAATCGTTCTTACATCGCATATGGATTTGACAACTCCTGGGAAAACCAGAAGTGGTTAAAACTTATTTTTCTGTTTGTGCTGGATGCCACTGAGAGGTATACAAGACCTCCTAGTGCCTTGGATACGGAGCACTATTTTTAAAAATTTTTGTTTTGAAAACTATCCCACATGAGGAGCTACACTCCCTAGGGATTTTATTGCAATTAATTTTTGATGATTTTTTCAAGGCCTTTTAAAAAGATTCATCCAATCTCGAGAGAGGGCATCATCATTCAATTTTTATTTTGGCCTTCATTTTTTTTGGATAAGTCCAGATAGTTTGGTTGCCTTCACTAGGGGTTTCGTGGGACTTTTAACTGATCTAGTTTTTATTGGAAGATCAATTTATCAAAAGACATGTTTTTGTGATTTTTGAAAAAATGATCTGATCCATTATTTCATATTTTATCCCTTGCAATTGAGATTGAATTCACTGGAGATGCATCTTTTGGCTTTTCTGAAATGGACCGACCCGTCATTTCGCAATCTAATGGTTATGATCGAGAATGGATCTTTATTGAAGACATTTTCCTGCGCCTTGCTTCAATCTGCTTTTGAGCACTTTTTTGGCAATCGTATGGCATTTTTCATCACATGTACCTACTTCAATGTACTTTCGGTCTCCATGGCCCTAAAGAGAGGGAATGAACAATTTTGGGTTCATTCCATGCTGGAGCGGTAATCGAATTACCACCCGCCATGTCACCCCTTTCCCGTTGACCCTCTGACAGCCCTTTTCGAATGATAGGCGATGGGCGCAGCTGTCGAGGTGGAGCAGTAATCGGATTACCACCAGTGGTAATCTGATTACCGCCCCTGAACGACTTTTTTTCCAGTGATACGAGTTTCTTTCCTTATCTTCTGAAGTCACTTTCTTTATTATTCCTTCTCTGTTCTGCAACACGAAGCTTCCTCTTTGTCCCCTTTACCACTCTCTTTATTTGTTCCTTTGTTTCTTCCAATGGGTGATGATGTAAGTGGATCTTGTGGGCTTGAAAATGTGGAACTTTTAGATTCCATGATTGAGGGGCATGATGCATGTCTTGGCCTTTCTCATGAAAAGGTTGTTGAAGGGGAGGGCTTATTTATAGGTGAAGCCCTTGATGGTGGTTTGGTGGAGCCACTTAAGGAAGTAAATGTCATTAATGAAGAGGCTTTAACCACCATTAATGGAGGGATGGGTTTTGGAGAGGCAATGGGGAATGGTTTGGGAGGTGAAGGGGTGTTTGATGGTTTGGATGGATCTATGCTTGGCGGGCCACTAGGTGGTGAGAGTTAGAATTTTGGAGGGCCGATCTTGGGGAGTTTCGGTTTGGGCGAGTCATTGGGCGGTATGGATATGGAGATGCTGGTGATGGATGGTTCAATTTTTTTATATGGTGGAGTGATGTCCATGATAAGTGGCATGGATTTGGGTGGCGAGCCGACTATGATGGTTGGTGTGGATTTCTTTAGAGGTGATGAGATGGCCGTGATGGATGGTATGGGTTTGGATGATGGGATGGCTATGATGAGTGGTACGGATTTGTATGATGGGTGGCATGGATTTGGGTGATGGGATGGCTATGATGGGTGGTGAAAGTGCACCTACTACATGCCCTAGTTTGTCAATTACGTTGTAAGTTAAGTCAGTCGGACAACAGCGCCTAATAGGAAGATCAAGTCAAGCATCTGCCTCAACCGAATGTGTGGAAGCTCGCCATAGGTAAATCATAGCCTCACATCCCATGTCCCAAAACACCAGGTGATTAAAACCCTTAAAAAAAACTAGAACATCTTAGGGTTTCCGTGTAAGAAAACTTTTTATTAAAAAGAAAAATCTTTAAAGTTTTTCTTACACTGTCGATTATATCGATTCTCCTTTCGATATGATCGACCAGCTCTGTCGATGTCCTCGACATCTCAAATCGATACAATCAAGTGAGGACAAAAAGCATCCAGCGATAAAATAATCATCTGGACGATTTATCGATATATCGACTGGTGAGTGATATCATCGATATTCGAATATCGATCCTATCGGAAGACGATCGATAATATCGACAGACTGTTTTCCGGCGCCCCTATTTTTCTAAAGAAAACTAACATAAGCTTCGATATATCGATGACTGTCCGATTCAATCTGAACTCAAATATCGATCATATCGGACGTCAGTCGATCATATCGATTGTGGGCACATGTTTTCACCGGCGTGATTTTCAGGTTGTTCTTTATGTTGATCGAGGTGCCAGTCGATAAATCGATATTCATATATCCATCATATCGAGACCTGGTCGATTGGATCGAGTTCGGACATAAATCGTCTAGCAAGCTTATAGGTAAATTTATACGATTTATCGATCCCATTGACAAGGTCTCCGATATGATCGATATACAAATTCTGATGACATCGACTGATCCCTGATCATATCTGTAGAACCTGAAATTCTTCAAGGCTTCTCTCTTGTTTTCACCTGTCGATAGATCGATCCATCTCTCGATGGAATCGGAGTTCAAAATTCGATAACATCGATGTGAGTCTCGATCCCATTGACCAGTTGGCGAAAGGTTTCCAAAAGTGAAATGACAATTGAGTTTGTATCATCGAGAGGTCTGCCGATACAATTGAGAGTATACACTCGATCATATCGATGACTGCTCGATAATATCGAACTCTGTCATAAATATGACCGTTTATATCCGTTGGAACCTTTTGCCTATAAATAGAGAGATTAGTCTTTATTGCTAGTAGAGAAAGAAGAGAGTGCTTTTGAGAGTTTTAACCTTTCTATCATTTACCTAAGCCCTTTTTCTCAGGAAGTTCATCCTCCAATCTACCCTCATCATTGATATCACATAGAGTGGATTGGGGAATGAACTTCCGCATTCAAGGATCCTCCAGCTACTATCTTAATGACAAATCATTAAGCTGGGATGCCTTGAATGCATAGATGATTGGAACCACTCTATATTGCTTATAGGAAAACCTTTAGAGAGTGGTATTCCATCATAACCTTGACCCAACCCAAAGCCCAGTATAGATACACCTTTGTGTTGCGGATCAAGGGAGTTGAAGACTCTTCATCAACAAGAAGGAGATCTTCATCATTGCGCTGAATGGGACTCATCAACTTATTTGTAAGTATCTAGAGTTCAGAGGACACTTGTGATCATTCCTTTCTAGGATTGGATTTTAAGTGTTGCTCACCCTTTGAAGTCCTCGAAGGAAGCCTCCGACAGGAGTGTACGTGCGGGGTGCATTGTGTGGACCCTTGCTCTGTGGAGAGCATAAACATTTGGTTAGGAGTATGCCAGTAAAACTCCAGGGTTATAGGTGAACCGAGTAGAAACCTCCGGGGTGCGTTGTGTGGACCCTTGCCCTATGTGGGCATAAACATCTGGTTAGGAGTATGCCAGTAAAACTCCAGGGTTTGAGGTGAACCGAGTAGAAACCTCTGTAAAGGTTGAAGGTGAACCTGATTTAAAACCTTAGGTTTGAGGTGAACCATGGGAAACCTCCTTAGTAAAATTCGGTCACTCAAGGGTTGAGTGTAGAAGCCGGGAGTGGAGTAGACAAGTAGTCGAACCACTATAAAAATGACTGTATTTGTGTTTGATTCTTGTGCTTGATCATTTGTGTGATTATGTCAATTACATTCATATCTTCTCACACTTTACACACAGTCACATCTATCATAGACTATAACTACTTCATGCTTATCATCTAAATAGTTCTGTGATTGGATCCTCTACCAGGCTTGGAAGCCAGTAGAGTTAATTTTGAGTAATCCTCATCTATACCCTGAGATAGGATTAGTACGATAGGATTTCTAATAATTCATATAAACTTTAAAAAGTCCTATTCACCCCCCTCTAGGACATATTGGGATTTTCCTACTTTGACTTAAGCGATCTTCACCGCTATTTCAGGTGGTCCCCCCACTTTTCTTTCTTGAAGATCAAATCCATCTAACCATTGAAAAGGTTAGGCCCTTTCTGCCTCATGGTCTGTGATTTCTTATCAGAACCCTAGTACCTTTTGAGCGATGATGATCAGAAGATAGTCGCCCATAGGAAGTGATCGAGAGAGGATTGAAAAAATTAAAGATTTTTTTTTATGGAGAGCCATATGTACCTTTGTCTTTCATACATGAACTGCCAAAAAGTAAAACTTGTTTTTTTAAAAAAATATATATTTTTTTTAAAGGATGAGATTATATACGAAAAATGAAAATGAAATGAAAATTTTAGTGCCATATATGTCTGTGTGTGCTTGTGTTTGGATTTGTGTTTTGGATGGTGGAATTAGATCATTAGACTAGGCTCACATCGCATTCAGCATTTTGAGTTGTTTACTAAGGATCTCGATTTCCTGAGAGTAGCTGCATACTAGAACCTTGCTCCATGGGTTTGGGTAAAGTCTGATAGAATTTTTATCCATGACTTATCTTTTCCTTGTGCTTCTTCATTTTGCTCATTGCACTGGCTTCTTTTGTTCCTGCACTTAAAAAGATTTTACTCATTTTTGCTTGTAGCGCCTTTTGAGGTTTTCACCACGACTAGCTTCCTTGTCATTTTGTCTTGTGTCACCCTTTTGAGTTTTCACCACATCCCGGGATTTTGATCATGCCTGCCACTTGACAGCCACTTGACAGCTGTGCTCTTTTTACCCTTGGTACCCTTTTAGGTTTTCACCAAGTCTACTACATACCCGCTGTTTTTACTCAAGGTGCCCTTTAGAATTTTTACCTCGCTCATTTCACTTAAGCATGTTATTTTTATTTTTCTTTCTCAAGTAATAGAGGTGGGATGCTAGATTCTATTCATTATGAGTCGACTAGTGAGCTTCCTGACTTTATCTTCAATCATGACCGTGAAGCTGCTGACATTGGGGTAAACTATCTTGAGGGAAAATGGGCTGGTGACTTGTGTTGTCGCTCATTGGGTTCGACTCTCTTTTTTTTTTTTCTTTTTTTTTTCTTGAACTACACATTTTATTTGTGCTTTTTTAATCTTTTTTTAACCCTTTATTTTATTAGAACATTTATTCAATGAAATGAATAATAATGGAATGTACCTCATGATGCTAACCTCTTGACTTTAGCTTTACAATTGTGGTAGTTGACATAATCAGGTAAGATTATTCGTGATAGATCTTCACATTATCGGTGTTGATGGGCTTTAGAAGATTTTCGCCTCTCATATTGGTGAGCCGAAGGGCACCTCCTAGAAGAACTTCACGGATGAATAGTGGACCGTCCTCGGAAGGCTTAAACTTGACTCCTAGATCTAGTAGGTGCAGTGATAAGATATGTATTAATACCATGTTGCTGACCTTCATCTTTGGACCTACTTGTCATTGTTCTTAATGATCCTCTTTTGATATAGTTGTGAGTAGCTTAGCATGTGCGTGCACTTTATGCCTATGAGATGCAGTTGTCGCATTGAGCTTACCACCACTCACTTTCCTTGACTTCTCTTTTCATTTGTACTGATGATTTAGGATGTTATTGCCACCTACTTTTGTCTGCTAAGTGAATGCCTTCATGACCATTAGGTACCTTTGGGTTCATTCTTTCGATGATGTCCGCACATCATAATGAAAAAGGGTTAGGGTGTTTCCAGGTTATAAAGACTCGAAGCACACACATGGATCCATTATGCAAGCTTCGAATACTTGAAACACTTCTTAATATGCTGTAATAGTCTGTCTCCATTGTTCATCAGTAATAGCCTAGTCTTAAGTTCTTCTTAGACATCACTTTTCGTTTATGCACAGGCCACGTACTCCATTGTGGACTTCAGACATGATCTTAACAACTTCTGCTTGATGGGCTTGACTTTAGGCTTCATACAAGGTGGTATATGACTAGCTCTTCATTGGATTTGGGTAAGGCTTCATAGGAGGATGTGAAGTTAGATAGCCCCGGGTCTCAAGAATTATGTCATTGTCTTCTTGTATTCAAGAGGCAAAGATCTCTTGATGCGTACTTTTCTAGAGAACTCAAAGGATCCTAAGTTCACAATTTCAAAATCATTCGTAATAACATTGACACTTGTTTCGAACTTTCTAAGGGAATCCGCTAACTCGAGAGTTGGATCATCATTTTCCGCATCATAGGCTTCGCCCAAACCCATGAGTTTAAAGTCTAACTCTAGATCAAAGTCCTATGAGTTGACTTCATACTCAAGCGCTTTAACAGACAAACTTGGCACATTATTGCTTCTAATTTTTTAAAGATTTTCTATTGTTTTTGTGTTTGGAGAAATTTTTGATTTTTTTGGATTTCGACAAGTATCTGAATTTTTTGGCATTTTGGAAATATCTAGGGTTTTTGGCTTTGGGGAATTTTCTTTTTCTTTTTCTTTTTTTGATTTTGACAAGTATCTGATTTTTTTTTTTTTTGGGTCTTTTGAAAATATCTAGTGTTTTTAGCTTTTTGAAATTTTCTATTTTTTTTTTAAAAGGGACCTGAGCAAGATGATGTGAACTAAGGATTACCTAATTCAACGAGTGAGCCAAACACTATTTATTTTTATTGTGCCATCATGGGGACTGTGAACTAGTTACTGCCACGCACTCCCTCCCCTTAAGAGGCAGGGCCAGAAGAATCATAGTTAGGCCCTCACCGTTATGCCCAAATGTCATGATGAATTCGAGATTGGGATTTAAGTTGGTATTGGATGTCACTTTTCTCGGCTCATCCCTGATACATTGTGTCTTTTTCGATTCTTCCAGATCAGGTGGGACCCAAATTGTGGTCCAGTCAATCGGGGGCAATTCTTATCCCTTGCTCGAGTCATTTTCAAACAGCTAAGTTAGGCTCATTCTGCTCAATTTGATCCTCCACGGTGGATCTCTGTGTAATGCCCCGAGTTATTAGAACCCGAGTATATGGCTCGTTCTCCAAAAACCCAAGTGTTAACCTTTAAAGATAGTCAAATTCAGGTTTTTTTGCAGTTTAGTGAAAGATAGACAATCAAACATAAAGGAAAATTTTCATTTATATTCAGAATATATGAGTGTCTTCCCATAATGACTTATACAAACCAATGTCCCAATACTTACAATTACAAAATGAAATAATATCGCATGTGGAATAAAGTAAATTATAATAAATATTGAGTTGTAAAATCACGTAGCAACTCTTGGCAAATACAATCATGCATCCTCGACAATCGTAACTTGCTCCTCATCAATATGAACATGAATATCATCTAAGCCACCCATGTTACCTATACGGTTATATATTCGATGAATGAGTACCAGTTCAGTGTGAATTCCCCTCAAGATTACACATTTTCGCATTAGGTAAGCATAATTATAAATAAAAAATATTCAAAATAATACACGATGCAGTCTTATTAAATGCATGGATGCATGATTGCACATCAAATGGGGATGCTCATCCAATTGGCTTTTGGGCAAAACCCATGCATGTGGCCGGTTACCAGCGAAAGTACATCGTACTTGCATAGTTCGAAGCTCATCGAAACTGGGCCGATAGTCGGTGGTCTAGGAACTAACGAAACGATACCCCAACTAAATCCTATTAGGTATGTGCTATAGCATACAGAATTAGACACCCGTCATCGCCCGTATGCTATGAATGCATGATTAGCCCAATCATTATTTATTCCATTTACAACCAACTAATTTAAGAAAGCTCAAAGGTCACAACAGGGGGTTCATCACCTAGTGTAGGCCGACAACTTAGACATAGTGTCCCATGACCACCATCTCTAGCTTTTGAGGCTACCGCCTTAAGATGTTTAATGAAAACTCATCGACTAGTAGCCAATCTAATTCAATATATGGGACTTACCATTGCATGATTGTCTAGAAATAAATTATCGAAGCCACATAGGGCAAATACTAAGTCGAAGCCACATAGAGCAAATACCAAAACTAAACCACATAGGGTGAATATTAAAACTATGCGATAAAAGACCATCCTCAAAAACCACTTAGACACAATAACCCATGGATGGTAGGCCCACATCAATATTCCATTTAACCCATCATTCAAATAACCACTAGATCGAGGGCCCATTATAAACACAATCAATCAAGTTACATCCCAAGTATGGGTGTACATTTATAAGTGGGGTTTTCCACTGATTGATGTACCAGTTTAAGTTCCATAAGCAATCCACAAGTAATCTACAAACATGAGAAAATATGCAGGATAAATATTGATCATGTAATCTAGCATTCAACTCCAACAACTAGCACATGTAATCATGAGATAGAGATGTCAATTATCAAACCAGTGAACTGGACATTCAAGCGCCTGCATGAATCCAAACTTGGACAGGCTGAGTCTACAACTCAGCATTGCAGTAGATTAACGACACTCTATCTCTCTCCTTTCTTTCATTCTTTTATTCTTCTTCTCTTCTCTTCTTCTGACCAGACGGTGTGGTTGGACTAGATCCTGCAACTCAGTCAGGCCGGAACTCACCTACTGAGTCAGCAGTAGCAGTAATAGCCTCGCCTCTCTCTTTCTCCTTCGTTCATTTCTCTCTTCTTCTTCCTTTCTCTTTTCTTTTTCTTCATGGACTGCAACAACTCGGGATAGATATCTCAACCGAGTCGAGCGGTTGTGGTAGCTCCCGACTTCAACTCAAGATCAGACGGGAGTGCGGCACTACCCCATCTCTCTGTCTCATTTTTACATCCTCTCAGTCACTCCTCCTCCTTTTCTTTCTTATTTTGCAACAAATGGAGTCTAGACTTAACCCCAGTTGCTGCTTTGAAGCACCACTCGGTCCCACACAATGTGGATGAACGGTGGGGGGGAAGGTTGGCTCTAATGGAAAATTCGAATGTGGGCCACCATTCTTCGAAACAAGGCTACTGGAGGGTCTAGACCTTCCATGTGGTGCTCGTATGAGTAGAAAACCGAAGCTTCGGTGGTGTTTTCATGGTGGGTTCGAAGTTGGAAGGAAACAGACTGTTTTTGGAAAATCTGAAAGATACCAATGCGGTTATGGATTTCCCTCATGTTGATCGTGTTTTAGGGTTTCCTGGGATGTTATATCCTGATATGGATGCCCTGGATTGATTCCGAGTGTTTTTTCAAAAATGGATGGGTGGCTGGGATCGTGCCAACACACCAACGTACCTTCCCACCATTGCTCTCTTTCTTTTATAAAACCCTAGCCTTGAAGGGCTAGGATTGCGTGAGATGGATGGCTAGGATAAAGGGAGAGAGAGCTCACGCAGATGACAACAGCTGTCATTGAAAGGAAAGGAACAGTTTCCTTTTTTGGAAATGGAATGCTCGTGAGAGGGTGACTTTGGGCCAAATTTTCGTACACACACGTGTGGATGAATCTATGAGGGTCCCACCATCCTAGATGGATTTGAGAGTCCTACAACATGAACGGTTTTGATTGGCTCAAGGTGGCCCATATTAATCACAACAAGTTAGTTTTGAGAGGGCTGAAAACATAACTTGCCTGCACGCCAGCCTTCTTACAACCATTTTCGTTCGTGTGATTGGGCTCATCATCTTGTAAAAACTATAAGGTTTGGGTCCCTTGCGAACCCTCTACCAGATGGATGGACCAGATCATGGCCTTGGGCGCCGTGATGGTGGGCCACACATTAACACAAATGAAAGCAGTCCGTTTGAAATGGACGTTGGTAGAAAGTGGGAGGAGACCCCTCCTTGTTTGGGAAATTGTCGGGTCAACCCCATTTGACCAAGCGTCTTTGGTCCCATGCACCACATGTACACCTCCTTTGGTGCATACACGAAATGGTTGTGGGGCCCAAAAGGATGTTTTTGTGAAATCCACACCGACCATTCCCTTAGAGGTCTCAATAAGGGCCTCTGACCAAAGGTCAGTCATATCCAAATCTTAGGTGGGCCATATGAATTGATTTCTAGTTCTAATGGTGGATAATTCTAAATCTGAATATCAGCGGTTAATAGGGTCCTAAGGACCACTTAGCTAAAAATCAATGGCTAGTTTTGGAGTCAAATGACTACATACACATCTATAATATTAAATATCATTATTACAATGTTTTTAATAACCTTATTATTACTATTATTATTGTTGTTATTATTTTGTATAATTTCTTCTACTTTTCTCTCATTCATTTATGTGGGCCACACCCCGATCTGTAACATTTATTCCTTCACCTAGCTCCCTATATGGATTTGATAAAAAGATTAGATTATTTTAATTTTAAGTGGGTCATAATACATGGATCTTGGTTTGGTATACAACGACTGTACTTTCTCTGGTGAACTTGCTACAATCCAAGTGGGGTCCATAGACACCTGTTGTAAGATCTCCTTCGCTCAACGGCTTCTACAGATCCTTTTGGAGTTATTAGTTTAAAGATTATGTAATCAGTGGGCCATACAACAAGGACTTTAGTGTTTAGTTGATGGCCTCAAACAATCCAACAAACAACTTTATGATCCAATGGTTAGATTGTAGGTCAGATGATTGTTTATGACGCAATCCCTTCTATGAGAAATCAAGGGTTAATTCAAAATGTGTTGACTTTAGACCCTACGTATATGTTGTGGGTCATCATATCCTAACTTAAATGGTTATGATGAATGGTTTGTATATCATTGGATGATGATGTGTGAGGTGGCTATGTGTGTTTCCGCATAGGCTTGTGCTAAATTTGATTTAAATGGTAACACCTGAGTACTGCAAAGTACAGGGTGTTACAATCTCCCCCCCTTAAAGAAAATCTCATCGTCGAGATTTGGTAACAAGGTGTACCCTACTTTACATATGCTTAAGTGTGAAATTCCAATGTTATATCCCAATTTACTACAACCCTTAAGTCTCTAGTCTAACAAATCGACTGATGTGTTTAGGTTCAACTAGGGGTTAAAAATCATTTAAGTATTAACTAGGACTAGAGGATCATCTTAATGCTTATTAACATCAGGATTTCTTATAGCACATAGTAAGATTATAAGTTC
Organism: Magnolia kwangsiensis; assembly: GCA_037074715.1. Taxonomy (NCBI): domain Eukaryota; kingdom Viridiplantae; phylum Streptophyta; class Magnoliopsida; order Magnoliales; family Magnoliaceae; genus Magnolia; species Magnolia kwangsiensis. Next base: position 27,789,554 of record CM073582.1, read on the forward strand.
ATTTGGGTGGCTAATAACAATATCTTATCTTTCCTTTTATTTCCTTTTACCTTTAATGATAGTTCCCAATATCTAAAGTACAATACAATTTCTGGTTTCTTGTGTTTGGGCTGCCATGAATAGATGGTTATAGTAGGTTTAAGCCCAATACATGGGTCCTACGCCTACGCAGAACAGAGGACTCACTATATTATTTCCTAATCCTGGTAAATCTCGATCTTTTACCTAATCAGGGCATTGAGATGATTAGAATTTTCTAGGATATGGAGTTTGGATCAAACAACACAACTTCACTCAAATATGGTTCCATCAACTCGTGATCCTGGGAAATATCATGTAATCTATTAATCTCACAATACGAGTGCTCGAAATCCATGTGAAGCAACTCAAATGAGTGTCATGCTTCCAATGCGCACTCAGGTTACCTTAATGCACTATCTAAAATTTCAGGGCCAATATTTTCTTCATGAAATCCAAGTTCAAATTTGTTAAATTTTATCCAGATTCTGAAATCTAGTCCTTGTAGGCTCAACATAGGTTGAAAATTTACCTAAAATTCTATAACTTCACCTTAAATAAAATTTACGTGGTGGAATTTGTGGGAAATGTTATTTCCATATAAGGAGATGTATTAGGGAATTCAAACTACAATTCCTAGTGCGATTCTTAAGTTTAAGGAGTGCTTATGTTTGATATAATGTATAAAAGGGTGAGTAAGGATTTTCCTACAATGCCTAAGGTTGTTTTATTTGATGAATATTACAAAAACATTATTTCTAACTAGAAAATTTTTTAAGAAGTTCAAATCCCTAGATTTATAAATTTGTTTACCGAGAGTCAAGTTCAAGGAATGTTCTAAGTGATCCTGTTTAATCGTAGTGGGCATTTGCTCTCCCACAGTTCCTAAGTTTTGTTTCTAAGTTCAAATAGTAGTTTTAGTGGTTTACATGGGAACCAAAGTTTTTGTTCTAAGTTAAAATGACCGAACCTTAAATTTTCAAGGGACTTAAGTTTGGTTCGTAAGTTCTAGGATTATCTAAACAACTCTCTAAGGAACCTAAAATATTGAGTGTCTATATATTTAATTTTCCTTAATTCTAAGGGAAATTCACCTAAGTTCAAACGACTAAACCTAAAATGTTCAAAGGGGCCTAAGTTTATTTCTAAGCTCTACGGTCATCGAAACAAATTTCTAGGGGGCCTAAAATTTTGAGTCTCTATATTCTCAATTTCTCCTAATTTTAATAAGACATCACGTCAATTCAAATGACTATCATAATAATTTCTAAGGGAACCTAAGTTTGGACTTATATATTCTCAAAATTTTCATTAAGTATAAGGGAGATTCACCTAAGTTCAAATTTCTAATTTCCAACATCCTACTTGAGACATTTATTGTTTGTATAAGTTCATTTCCCAAGGCCTGATTTGTCCAAACTATGCTTTGATACCAACTATAATGCTTGAGTTTTCGGAACCTGAGTATATGACTCGTTCTTTAAAAACCCAACAGTTAACCTTTAAATATAGTCAAATTTAGGTATTTTCTTTTCCTTTTTCTTTCAGAGTTAGCAGTTTAGAGAAAGATAGACAATCAAACATAAAGAAAAATTTGCATTTACATTCAGAATATATGAGCATCTGCCCATAATGACTTATACAAACCAATGTCCCAACACTTACAATTACAAAAGAAAATAATATTGCATGTGGAACAAAGTAAATTATAACAAATCTTGAGCTGTAAAATCACGTAGCAACTCTTGGCAAATACAATTATGCATCCTCAACAATTGTAACATGTTTCTCATCAATTTGAACATGAATATCATCTAAGCCACCTGTGTTACCTGTATGGTCATATATTCAATGAATGAGTGGCTACCTTAGTGTGAATTCCCCTCAAGATTACATACCGCCGCATTAGGTAAGTATAGTTATAAATAAAAAGTATTCAAAACAATACACGATGCAGTCTTATTAAATGCATGGATACGTGAGTGCACATCAACTGGTGATGCTCATCTAGTTAGCTTTTGGACAAAACCCATATATGTGGCCAATCATTAGCAAAAGTACATCATACATGCGTAGTGTCAAGCTCACCGAAAGTGGGTCGATAGTCAGTGTTCTGGGAGCTAGCAAAATGATACCCCAACTAAATTCGACTAGGCACATGATAAAACATCCAGAATTAGCCACCCATCATTACCCACATGCTATGAATGCATGATTAGACCAACCATTATTATTCCATTTCCAACTAATCAATTTAAGAAAGTTCAAAGGTCACTATGGGGGGTTCATCACCCAGTGTAGGCCAACAGCTCGGACATAGTGTCCCATGACCACCATCCCCGACTCATGAGGCTACCACCTTAGGATGTTTAATAGAAACCCATCAACCAATAGTCAATCTAATTCAACATATGGGACTTACCATCACATGGTTATGTATAAATAAATCATCGAAGCCACATAGGGCAAATACTAAGTCAAAGCCCCATAGAGCAAATATTAAAACTAAACCACATAGGGCGAATATCAAAACTATGCGATAAAAAACCATCCTTAAAAATAACTTAGACACAACAACCCATGGATGGTAGGCCCACATCAATATTGCATGTAACCCATCATTCAAATAACCACTAGATCGAGGGCCCATTATAAACACAATTAATCAAGTTACATCCTAAGTATGGGTGTACATTTATAAGTGGGGTTTCCTACTGATTGATATACCAGTTTAAGTTTTATAAGCAATTTACAATTAATCCACAAACATGAGAAAATATGCAGGATAAATATTGAGTATGTAATTTAGCATTCAATTCCAACAATTAGCACATGTTAATGGGAAAATGGAAAGCTCAAGGGAAAGAAATCATCACCTTATGTTTTGAACCGCCTACATTGTTGATAGGAAGTGTGTACCCTTAGAGTCTTCTCGAGATAGACTTGACTCGACTCGCCCTCAGCTCGAACAAAATGGAATTGAAAGTGCGATGTTAGGCTCCATCTTAGTTAAGATTAGAAAATCAATCAACCAACTAAAATTCTAATTTAAAATCTAATGTAAGGTGGGAGGAAAAGATGTATCTAGTTGGTTTGAGTTCAATCAACTCAGTTTAGCACCCAAGTTAACTTGGTTCCACTTAACCACCCACCTCTCTCTCTTTCTTCTAGAGCTCCAGTCATGCTTGGACTAGTCCCAAGCCTGACTTAAACCATCTGGACTCGGTTCCAGCTGAGTTAACTCGGCTGCAACTTATGACTCAAACTTCATCTTCCTCGCTGTCTCTTTCACTTCCTTCTCCTTCACTCTCATCTTGTAAGTCTAGTAAATCATGGGCTCATACAAAGCTTGACCAAAAATACCCAGACACAACAGCCTTTAACTAGGACTCAGCGAGTCGACTGGGTTTGACTAGGACAGCCCCCTTCCCTTTCTTTTCTTCCTCTTCGTCTTCTTCTTTTTCTTCTTCTTCTTCTTCTTCTTCTTCTTCTTCTTCTCCTCTCTCTCTCTCTCTCTCTCTCTCTCTCTCTCTCTCTCTCTCTTCTTCTACTGCTTCCCTTTCCTTCTGTTTCCTGCTGGGAACCATCAAGATGGGTAGTTTTAGGTTTAGCAGTGAACTAGACGTTCAAGGGCCTGCATGAATCCAAACTCGGACAGGCCGAGTCTACGACTCAGCGTGGTAGTAGATTGATGGCACTCTATCTCTCTCATTTCTTCCTTCCTCCTTTCTTTCTTTCTTTTAGTCTCATTCCCTTCTCTTCTTCTAACCCGATGGTGTGGCAGGACTAGATCTAACAACTCATCAGGCCAGAACTTATCTACTGAGTCAGCGGCAGCAACAACAGTCTCGCCTCTCTCTTTCTCCTACATTTGTTTCTTTCTTCTTCTTCCTTTCTCCTTTCTTTTTCTTTATGGACTGCAACAACTCGAGACAGATAGCTGAACCGAGTCGAGCAGTTGCGACAACCCCCAACTTCAACTTGAGATCAGACGGGAGTGTGGCACTACCCTAACTCCCTTTGTCTCATTTTTCCTTCCTCTCAGTCACTCTCTCCTTCTCCTTTTCTTTCTTATTTTGCAATAAATGGAGTCTAGACTTAACCCCAGCTACTTCTTTGAAGCATGACTCAGTCCCACATAGTGTGGAAGAATGGTGGGGGAGAAGGTTGGTTTAAATGGAAGATTCGAATGTGGGCCACCTTTCTTCGAATCAAGGCTATTGGAGGGTCTAGACCTTTCACATGGTGCTTGTAGGAGCAGAAAAATGAAGCTCCAGTGACATTTTCATGGTGGGTTCGAAGGTGGAAGGAAACAAACTATTTTTTGAAAAATCTGAAAGAAGCCGATGCGGCTATGGATTTCCCTCATGTTACTAGTGTTTTAGGGTTTCCTAGGATGTTATATCTTGATTTGAATGCTATGGATTGATTCAGAGTGGTTTTTCAGAAACGGATGGGTAGTTGGGATCGTGCCAATGCTACAAGAAAAGATTTTCGTAGGTAAAAACCTTTTTTTGTAGGCAAAACTTTTGCCAATGAAAATTTTCGTCGCCAATTTCGTCGCTAAAAGACCCAGGGGAAAAATAATACTTTTGCTGATGAAGTTTTTCGTAGGTAAAAGCTTTTACCAACGCTTTTTTTCGTAGGCAAAAATATTGACAAATCTTTTTCCCTACAATTATTTTCGTAGCTAAACAGAATTGCAAAACTTTTACCTATGAATTTTTTCATAGGTAACAATTAGGACAAAACTTTTACCTACGAATCTTTTCGTAGCTAAAAATATTTATAAAAATTTTACCTACGAATTTTTTCGTTTGTAAAAATTAGGACAAAACTTTTACATACGAATATTTTCGTAGCTAAAAATCTTTACAAAAGTTTTAACTATAATTTTTCTTCGTAGGTAAAAATTATGTCAAAACTTTTACCTACGAATATTTTCATAGCTATAAATATTTTCAAAACTTTTGCCTATGAATTGTTCCATAGGTAAAAATATTTACAGAAACTTTTGCCTACGAATATTTTTGTAGCAAAAAATTTTACAAAACTTTTACCTACGAATTGTTTCGTAGGTAAAAACATTTTACAAAACATATACTTATTAATATTTTCGTAGGTAAAATTATTTACAAAACTTTTACCTATGAATATTTTTGTAGTTAAAAATATTTACAGAACTTTTCCCTACGAATATTTTCCTAGGTAAAAACGAGAGTGAGACTTTTACCTACGAAAATTTTCGTAGGTAAACAACCTGGATGAAACTTTTACCCACGAAAATTTTCGTTGGTAAAAGTGTTTTTTTTTCACTATTCCAACACAAAATTCCTGATATACACCTGTTACAATATTCCTGATATACACCTGTTATGTGAATATTTCATCATATTCACATTCACATCCATTTAAACCCAAAGTACGTAAATCCATCCAAATATAAACTACATCCATCAACATGACATTCATTCACACATAAATACATATAAGTTTAACATCATAAATAAAATATAAAAAATCACAAAGATGAAGGCAGATGCAGTGGAGCATCGGTGGGTAAGCGTGCAGCGAGAGCCTAAAATATCTCCGTCATCCGTTGGTCATGCTCCACCCGTATCTCCTCCATCCTCCTCTCCTGCTCCTCCCTCTGCCTCGTCAGATCCTCTATCCTCCTCTCCTCCTCCTCCCTCTGCCTCGTCAGATCCTCCATTTGCCTCTCTAGCTACTCACTCTTCTTCTCCAGCGGCTCTCTGATGTCATGGATGACAACCCGTAGCTGCTGAACCTCTTTCTCGGCGATATCAGTTCAGCGGGTGACGCTCTCTCCAACGACGATGGATCCACTACAAGAAAAGGGAGCTTTAGTCTTGGTTCAAAACCGTGGCTAAAATGGTTAAAAACTAAGGCTAAAACCTTAGCCTCAGTTATCAAAACCGAGGTTAAAACCCCCGTGGCTAAAGGCTTTAGCCTCACTTTTAGTAACTGAGGCTGAAATGACTTTTATAGCCTCGGTTCTTCGAGTGAGGCTAAAAGAATCTTTTTAGCTTCAGTTTTCTTGAAATGAGCCTAAATCAAAATTTTAGCCTCCATTGTTTCCAACTGAGACTAAATCCAAATTTAGCCTCAGTTGCCTCCAACCGCAGCTAAAACTATTTTTAACCTCAGTTCTCAACAACCAAGGCTAAAGGCTTTAGCCACGGGAGTTGTAGTCTCAATTTATGTAACTGAGGCAAAACTGAGACTAAAGATGGATTTAGCCTCTTTTAGCATCAACCAAGGCTAAATTCAGTTTTTGATCTCATTTCTCTATCAACCAAAGCTAAAAATATCATAATCAATAAATGATTGAACCTGTGCATATTTCACCCATTTAACATTCATCAAGACAACAATCAGCACAATATCAACAAAACAATTAATGGTCTATTTAAAGTTTTCAAAAAGGTCTATTTAAAGTTTTCAAAATAAAATACAAATGCACATGAACTGCCACATAGCCTTCCACATGAACAGTTTCAGTAGGGTCCCCTTCTAACTCCTCTCTCTGCAACCATTGCCTTTCAGCCTCTCCTTTGACATGCTCCCCCTAAAAGAAATGGAAGGTAAAAGTTACTTAAGAAAACTATTAAGTGAATTAAAACTAATGCAGGAAGCATTTTGAATATATCCCAGTAACCATTGATGAGTTGACCCTGTTTTCCAATACATTAACGGTATAGTCTAGCTCTTCCATAGGCTTCTCTAACAGCTTCAACTCCTCCTCTTCGGCATAGTTCTTCCTTGCCTCAGCTATTTGAGATCAAAAGGGAAAACATTGAGAATCAAACATGACACAAGTAGGGGAAAAAATCAGAAATAAGGTAATGATAAAAAGAATTAGTTCTTTAGCAACAACTTGTGTCATTTCTAGCTGCTCTTTCAAGACAAGTACCTCAGAATCAAGGTAATCCCTTCCCTTAGTAACTTCATTCAGATCACTCTTCAAACCTTTAAGATTATGATTCATTTGCCCAAGTGATTCACTCATTTCAATAAGTTCTCAAATAGGATTCCTTCCAAATGTCAAATTGATAGAGCATTTTATCAGATTCCAAAGGAATTCTGATGTAATTGAGTTCATAGCAAGAGTCTCCTGCCAATTACAAAGCAGAGACGATGGCAGCGATTCTCTGATCCTTTTTGTTACATAGTGTCCCCAAGGGCCATGGCCATCAAACACACCACAGAACATCATGTCTTCTTGGCATCCGAATTCCTTCAACCCATATAGAACCCACATTTTAAAAATAAATACAGAAGAATTGAGCTCTCAGCAATTGAAAAATTGATTCATACTCATCAAACAACTGAAAATCACTCTCATTTCTTCCTATACAGATCTCCATGCTGAAACTAAAACTTAAAACATTTAAACCTGTGTGGAATTAAAATAGCTTTGAAAGTAAGGAGACAATGAAATAAACTTAAAATATTTAAACAATGCATGGAATTAAACATTTAAACCTGTGTAGAATTAAAATAGCTTTGAAAGTAAGGAGACAATTGAAAAACTTAAAATATTTAAACAATCCATGGAATTAACTAGCTTTCATCAGAAAAACATCTTGGCAAGGAACTATATGATACACGACCTGAGGATGGGCCCTGACATTTGGTGATCCACGCTGTTGATCTGATGATTCCAATGCTAGATGGGCCACACCCAAAAATCACCACAATGGGACAATCCTAACGGATTAGTTTACTTCTGTGGGTAGGTGAGTGTGTGTGTGTGTGTGTGTGTGTGTGTGTGTGTGTGTGTGAGAGAGAGAGAGAGAGAGAGAGAGAGAGAGAGAGAGAGAGAGAGAGAGAGAGAGACACCTATAGTGAAAGAATGACATTCAATGCGTCGTACAATCTGTTTGCATCGATTGGTTCACCAACAGTTTTTGATGGAATCTGGGACAACAAGAGTGAAGCCTGCACAAGCAGAAAGGCCATGCACCTTTAGAAATGTGAAGCCTACACCTAATCAATCAGATACACAAGAGTGTGTTTAATTACCTTTAAACCTTCTGCAGTGCAATCTGATATGGGCTATCCATGATCTCTAGTTGAGAAAGGCCATGCACCTTTAGAAACGTGACAATACCAGAAACTAAGATCACCAGGGCAGTCTTCCAAAACCTTCAAAAATAAAGTGGAATAGGTCATAGGAAAAAGTAGGGGAGGACCACGGTCAAGATATCCAAAAACAACTTGATTTTAAAAAAATTACTGATAGAGAGAGAGAGTAGAAAACTACGGCTCCCAAAGTAATATAATGAAACTTGCGAATTCTTTATGTACTCATGCGCTTTCTTAAGAGTTGGACCAAATTCCTCAAGAAGGCTAGTTGAGATTATTGCCTGAACAGTGAAAGCAGTGTCCTATAATTGACTGCCATTATAACCTTGCAGTTAACCACAATCAATAAGTGAGTTTTGAATCAAATGTCCTCCGAAAAAAAAAAAAAATTATGCCGATGACCACTTATGCACTGAACTATAAATGGTTTTAGATTTTGAACACCTGTGAGAAACCTAGATTCAATTGACACTGGATAAAAATAAAGACAAAATGCCACTACATAAAAGTAAAGGTGGTTTATTTTATTTCCAGACATGCATTTTCATGCCATCTTCTGCAAGCCACAAATAGTCAAAAATCCTTGGCAGGTGCAACTTGAATGCCTCAGAATTTGGATCTTCGACCAGCAGCAAAGCATATTTAAGACCTGCTTATCATGAGATAGACAAAACCAATGGACAGAAAAAAAGATGATGAGTTCCCCTAATGCCTGTTCTTATTCATCAAAGGAATAAATTTTGGAACATTATAAGAAGATCCAACCAATATGTTTGCAATGGCAAGATTCCTACAATATGCTTGAATTAATTACTTTCTAGTAGGGGATTTTTTTTTGTTGATGTTACAAATATAAAAATTCCAGAAGCCGTATGAAATTATCAAGTCTACTATTGAATTGGTGAAAGTTCACTAAGTTGATTGAATAAATAATAATAATAAAGCCACCATACCCACCAAAATGAAGAAATAAAAAAAATCTCTTCAAGGAGGTTAAAGGAGCCTTATTCAACTCCAGGCTGGTTAAAGGAACTTGCTCACTCGTGCCATCAATACCAACTAAGGTATTACTCCAATCTACATGTGTGTTAATAGCAAAGTAATTAATGTCAATCTAAGATAAACATGGGAAGAATATGTATGCTTTTACCATGATATAGCCTGCTGTAGATTCTCTAGCTCTCCATGACAATGCCTTCCCTGCAAAAGAATATTTGAGAACTTTTTTTTTCAGCTTATACATTTTGTTAGGCAATCAATGCAAAACCAGTAAGCTTCTAAATAAGGGTTTTATTGTGAGCCACAACTTGCACAAACAGATACAGCTACTAGGCTGATGATTTTTTGTCCTTGTCTTTTTGTTTGGAGGGGCAGGGGTGATCAAATCTTTATGATCCATTGATCAAAATCACAATCTGAATCATTAAGATGTGTTCAGAACATCGATGTTAGACTATAAATTAAGTTTTAGCCAATTTTGAATTTTGACAAATTAATAGTTCGGACCAATTCTTTCCAAATTAAACATTCAGCAAGCTGCTCTGCTTCATCTAAAGTGTTTATAATATAATTTTATTTCACTCCATCTTCTAGTTCGACTTAAGACCTTCATCTAGAACTCTATCTTCTGCTCAATTAAAATCCATCACCTATTTGACCAGAGAACGACAAATTGATTAACAGAACTAAATTCCAAACTGATGCAGGACAATTAACCACTTGCCCTTGCATTACAAACTCCCTTTCTTTCAAGTAGAAAAAATCTCACGAGTAGAAAATTCACACAAATTTTTAAGAAAACAAATAGAAGCGAATTTCCTTCCATCCAATTCTCATCATATGCCAGAACCCCCTGCTTCAGCTTACATCAACTATGCCAGAACCCCCTGCATTAGCTTGCATCATTTTTTCCCATTGTTATTGAAAATGCCTACTTTGCCATGTTGATCACACATATCACTGCACTGAACAGTAAATAAAAGCATTAGATGATGCAAAGCAAGGTCGCAATTAAAATGTCCAATACCACTAAAAAATAACATGCTAATTGTTCTTTCCTTGGTATGGAGTTGGAATCACATGGAGCACAAACAACAAGAAAATACCAAGTTTCTATGAGTTATCATTTCAAACATTTGGCACGAATGTCTCCCTTTCGCATTTCATTGAACATTAGGTACGCATCACAATTCAAAAGCCTCAAATCCCATTTCGTTGAACATCCAGTACACATCCCATGCATGTCTCCTTTTGGCATTTCATTGAGCATCTAGTACGCATCACAATTCAAAAGCCTCAAATCCCATTTCGTTGAACATCCAGTGTGAAGAGGGACACACTTGAGGTGGGCGGCCTGTGTGAGGTGGGTGGCTCATGTGAGGCGAGACCCATGTGAAGTGGGGCCCACAAGGGGGGTTTGGCCGAGGGCCTGACCTGGGCTATGAGATAAAGGGATTGATTCGACATGCTTTATCAGTTTGATCTTTTAGAGCAAGTGGTTAGTTGTCATACATCATCGCTAGCCATCCATAGTTGATATGACAGACTCTCTGTTCCACTCAATGTGCAATGGAGTTTCTGCACTTCCCAGCAAACCCAATTCGAAACCATAGGGGGTGCATTTAAGTAGATCATAATGGCAATTGGTGCCATATTCCAAATGGAACCAAAAGTCTCAGGCAAATCAATGATGTGTGGTTCCTTGAGTGGAGACTAAAAGGAATTTCAAATTAGTTGGGGTTTCTTCTGGTTCTTCTCCTTTTTTTTACCCCCCCCCCCCCCCCTCCCCGCGCCCTTTTTTTCTTTTTTTTTTCTTTTTTTGGCACTCTGCAGCATATCCATAAAACTAAAATATCTCAGTAAGAATTTTCAAGTTACCAATCACAACATTTCAGTTGCATCAAAGATCAAAACAAGAAAAAGAAATGCCAGATGAGGCATGATGGCTTATAAAGTAAAAATTAAAAAGAGTAAGGAGTAAAAACAAAAACTAAATTAAAGAAATGGGCTTACCATCATGATCTTGAGAGAAGGAACCATTTAAAGCAGGAGCGGATGAGATTTTACCTGAATAAGAGCTTCATGCAAAGAGAACAACCAAAGAAAAAACCCTAGTTTGACAATCCAAAATTACTAACCATAAACATAATGGAATTATGCATAATGGCTAGGAATATGACATGGCATTGCACTAACTGCAAAACACATGCACATCCCTGCCATTAGTAGATTGACTCAATAGATTAAACTATAGGCCCTAAGCTCCATGGAATAGATAGTTCTAGATCACTTTCTGTAATTAATTGATGTGACATTATAACCACAACAACAACATCACCATCCGAACTATTTAGCATCAAATTTGTAGCTACATTTTTTATTTTTATATTTTGGATGAAATGCCTTGTTAAAGAAAAGAAAGAACTATAGACCAATGAGCCCTACAGCTCCAAAGAAAGCAACAACAACACCCCAATCCTACGAATCCTATTTTGCTAATCACATCCGAAACATGAATTCTCAAGATTGCATGTACAACTAGCTTCCCCCATGACATCAGCCCCACAACACTAACATAACAAGAAAATTTAGTGAGTTAGCATTCAACACTCCCATCAAAGTCAACATGGACTTCTAGATCTTTAACAGAGACTACTTTGAAAAACAGGCAAGAGATTCATGCTGATGAGTTTTCAATGTTCGAATAACACTTCTCCAAAAAGGACAGCCTTGGAAAATGAGAACTTACTACCCACAACTAGAAGTACAGCATGGCCCATGTTTTTATGCCCTCGAGACTTTTTCCTTTTTCCACATTTGGCCTTGAAAATGTCATATGTTTTTTTTAAGGAAACGCCTGTAAAAAAAGGGTCATAGGTGAAGTTTAGCAACAACTAGTTGAAGGTGATTAGTCCTCTAAATAAAATATGAAGTTACGAGGACATATTTGTGTGCATTGGTGACAATGTTGTTCAATTATGCCAAGTTGGTTTGAGGCTTCAATATGTAGTCAACTGCATAAGGAGTCCATGGTATCGTTTTGATGGATTCTTTTGTTTGAGAAAAATATATTAACATGTTTAGAATCTTCTATAAATAGTAATGATGGTAATTTGTGTTTTTTTTTTAAAAAAAAAATAAATATAATTTCTTGGGTTATAGAATGTGTGACCTTCCTTTTGGCATATGTTGCCTATGGTAGAAGAAAAAGGGGAATGTTGGGATTACTATCATGGTAGCTAGTAGGCTGCTGGGTGTCAATGTGTGATAAGGGACTGGTATGGAAGACATGATTGAATATTTTAGGGGTATTTAGTAGGATGATGGGTGTCAATGTGTGATATTTAACGCAACGGTTATTTCGAGGGTTGTAGCTCTTGTGGGGGATTGGGCTATCTTGTTTGATGGTTTGTTTCAGTTTTTGTTTTCTTGTATTCTTTCCTCTCTCTGCTAAATTTTCTAATAAATTGGCCGTTACCTCTCAGAATTTATTTTGGGGGTATTTAGTAGATATGTTTTTGCTATGTTAGGCTAAATCATTGTTAGTGGAATTTTTGTTATCTTAAATCAATTAAAGGTTGATTTGAAATCAATCTAATAGCTGGGGGGATTTTCATCAAAGATTTATAGGGATTGTCTTTAGGGTCTATAAAGGGGCATTGCACAATTTTGAGTTGGAGCTTTCTTAAGTATTGTAACAGAAGTAAGAATATTAATAAAATTCTCCGTCTCTATTCAAATGTCTTGTGTGTATACGTGTTCTTTTCTTTAGGATTCAGGTGTCGAGATCTCATTGACTCGATTACCAAGTTGCAGCCATTCTCATTATTATAGATATTTGTTAAAAAGAACAAAGAAATTATAAATGACTAGGTAAACATGATTTTTACAGCTGAGGCAGCGAGCTCCTTTCAAGCATATTGCCTCAGCATGTTGCTAACTTAATTTTGCATGTTTATTGAGTTAATAAGGAAAAAAAAAGTTTAAGAGGGAATGCTCACCTACAGATGGTATGTGTAACATCCCGAAAATCGGGGGTCGGGTAGAAACCCAACTCCCGAGTTCCAAAATATTATTTATGCAACATAGATAATATTAAATGTATGTTGTCTGTAAACAGGCATTAAACAAGATTAGGATTAAGCCAAAACAACATATCATACTCCAGGGACAGATAAATTAGCAAGCGGAAGACTGTGATAATATGTATAACATACCTAACTGTTGTATGTCTCCAGAGTGTGAACATGTTACCAGGTTAAATACATACATGTATACTTCATAAGTAAAAAAAAAAGAATATACATAAGTGCTCTAAAAATAGAAAATGACAAGTGTCAAGGCATCTAATCAACCTCCTTGTAATCCCGTCGATCAGAACACGTATAAAGGAGGGATCCTCCTCCTCATCATCAAGTCCGGCTCCGTTTCACAAGTAGCGCCACCATCTACAACTAAAATAGGGACTGGTGGGTGTCCAGAACATCATCCCGTAACATGGGAGTGAGTGATCAACTCAGTGGGATAAGAGAGCAAAGATTAGCATGTTATCAAATCAATCACACGTTAATAGTAAAGCAAATAATCAAACATTCCTAGATACTGTTGTTAATGCATGCATGAAATGACATGATGGATGCCCTCACCGACATTCTCCCTCATGAGGCACCATCTGCGTCCGCAGCATGCTTGCGTACCGCTTAGTGCTCCACATCTTCCAGGCACATGTAATGCGATGTGGATATGATTATCAAGTTGTTATTAGTCCAGTCATTCAGCCGTATTGGGAAACTAAGGTACTTCCCTTATATCAATCCCAACACAGATCCTATCTAGGGTCGTCACTCCTAGAAATCACATACGATGTTACATTTGTAGGTCGCTCAAGGGCTATTGCTCACACTCGTTGCACCGCTCCCCCATCACCTTATCAATACAGGCCTAATTATCCTTAAGACTGCATAGTATTCGTCGCCCCCATGCGATGTCAGGATAAACTCAAGGTCACTACAAAGGGCTCGTCACCAATCAGTGTAGGCCGACAGTAAGAATATAGTGTCCCATACCACCATAATCTGCTCAGAGTAGGGTGCTCTCACTACGGGGAGGTTTGTGGCCCCAGCGTAGGCCGACAGCTCGACCACGGTGTCCCATACCACCATGCCCGGCTCATGAGTCTTTATGGATCAAGGTACCATGTTTAACAGAGTTTCCAATGATAAGTTCAGTACCCTAGGTTCAAGTAGTTATGACTCATACAGGGTGAACATATAATGGCTAGTCGGGTTACTTGACGGGCTTGACTAGTGCGAGCGCATCTCAAGCTGAACGACATGAAGTGCATGAAACACTTCATGTGGCCTAACCACTGCCGCCAACCCAAAATACAACTCACGTTCATCGACGCATCCTTCGTGGTAAATAGAAACCAACCACGAATTCGATCCATTACCGACTGCCTGGATTAGGTCATAGCCCCAAACATTTGTAAACAACATCAGTAAGCATATGAGAGTAGTAAAAATGAATATAAACAATACAAGCATGTTGACACGTGTTATAACATACAACTTAAGCAAATAATCCCACACATGCATTTCTTATAAACAATGAAATCAATACATATAGCCAACATGATAGAAATCGTTTACATCAGCATATTATTTGAGAATTCAATCTCAAAACTCATACACAACACCATTTACTCAATACATACTAATACAAACATTTATACAAACACTTAGACTACACACTTTAGTCTACATAGCGTATGTCGACTCAAAGTGCGCTTAAGGGCGAATCTCTTCGCCAAACCAATCATGCACACATTCCTAATATTCTAACACGATAAGTAGCCATGGCAATTATTTCAGAAAAATACGGATGTGTACTGCATTTCCTACAAATACTCAAAATGCCCTAAATCTCATATTTCACGTACGTATACGAAATGGAAAATGGACAGCATGTTCTACATGTCAAACGGCATTACCGTCGATAATCTACTATTAAACGACATTGAAAGCTTTGAAATCAGTCAATCAAAGCATCTAAAATTCTCACCTTGTGTCGTAGAAGTGTATCGATTCGAATCGAACGTCAACGCTTCGTCAACGGCGTACACGTGACCTAATGCACAAGATACATAAGCTACATCATTAATGAATCGAAGGAAACCCCAAATCAGCAAGTGTTTAGGGTTTTTCTTACCTAGGAGTGCATTGGAATTGTCGAGAAAGTAATTGGAGTGCGGTGCTTTGGGACGTGCAAAAGCTGGTGCAGGTGGCAGGAGAATCTCTCCCACACTCACTCACAATCTCTCACTTTCTCTCTCTCTTTTCCTAGGGTTTCAAGTAAATTCGGATGGGAGGGTTGTGAGAGGGTTTAAAGCCCTTATATAGGCTAAAACCTTTCCAAATTAGGCTTGGGAACAAAGTTTACTTGAGGTATAACCAAATCGAGGCTATTCTGGTCCAAAAGAGTGTTTCTAGAGATCTCCTGGCCGAACCCGGTCGGACTTAAGCTTATGCATACTGGATGTTGCTCACACGAAGTTTTCAGACGGGTAGAGTTTGCAGATCGCACGTGGCAGTCCAGTTTCAGTTCAGCGGTCATCGTACCTAGATCAGGTCTACAATCTCATGATATGAAAGAGAAAATTTTCCTAATCTGAGGGTAAAATTTGGCTGAATTCTGATGGTCAGAATGCTTAATAATAATGCGCCAAGTCACGTGCCAGATTTTGAATCACTCTCTTCACTCCAGGCTCAATGAAACAGCCTCTGAACGTCGGTTGGACTTGATTTTCGAAATGATCGTCAAGTCCAGCTAAGCGGTTATAACGGTCTAAGATTGTAGGTATCGGACTTTCGACGCGCGGTCTAGATCCAATACAAAGTTTCAAAGGGTTCCTGGGAACAAACCAGTTTAGAGTTTGATCCTGAATTTCTAAGTAACATAGCGTTAGCAGTCCTACTAATTTTGGGTCTTATAGTTTATATTTAAAGTGATCCAAGTTAATTTTACTAAGTATTCAGTTTGGTACTTAACCAAATTCTACCCTAATAGGGCAGAATACGGTCCTAGGGCCATTCTATGCCCCATTTTGGGCACTTCTAGTTATCATATTATTTTTATTATTTTTTGGAGAGTTCATCATCAAGTTTAACCTGACTCCACCAAATTTCATAAGATTTCAGATTGTAAAAAAATTTTAAAAATTCCAGAAGCAGCAGTTGTCCAACAAGTAATTATCAGTCAGTTGCTCACAATGACCTACTTTAAACCATATTAAATATTTTATTATATTTTTCACATATTTTAATATAAAACTAGACTCATTTACTTTCAATCTGGTTTATGAATCACCTAAATCGGAGTTATAACGAAGGAGATATAATTTTTCAAAGTTGGAAGAAATGCGCAGAAAAAAGTGCAGAAACTGGCCTGCCAAACCGTTGTACGGATGGGTTCGGCAATGCATCACGAAACCGGCGATCCCATCGCCCTCACTGACCTGTTTGGGGTGATTTCACCATCTGATATTTGAAATGGGTGTATTTTAGAACCTGGGATGAGTTATTTGATATGCAATATATGATTTTGTGGTAGGAGAAGTTGATCTATCCAAATAGCCTACTTATTTCGTGAGATTACAAAAGGTTAATGGTTAAAAACTCTTTTTATTTATTTATTTACTATTCATAGTACTTTTTAGTTTAAGTATTGATTAACATCACCTAAACTTTAAGATTTGTGTCTAATATGAAAGCTCCTAGAAAATTTTGAAGGATAAAGTAGTGAAAGGTGAGATTTTCGAAGGAAATTGGGATTTGAGACTTTTGGATTAAGTTTTGAGAAGTTAATCAAGTGTTAGGATTGACCCATTGCCTAAGGACGTCTAATCCCAGGTTGACAAAAATCCGGGGTGTTACAGTATGTTATAAACCTCTTTTTTTTTTTTTTTTTCATTCACCTTCATTTTTTTAATTCTTACAGTTTTGACCTTGAAAATGGAAACTACTATGATAGGATTTACTGCAAAATAGGATGTAAGTAAACCTACAACTGATTGTGGGTGTTGATAATAGGATGTAGGTAAACATTACTCAACATTCAAAATGCATATATATATATATATATAAGCAGAAAAGGGATGATTAATGAGGTGAAAAAGGTGATCTCATCTTTCCTGTTTGTAGTACCGAACGTGGTAATATTGAAGTGGGAAAGCAGTATGCTATTTCCAGCAGTTGCATGCTTACTCCCTATTGGGCTGAACTTGCCCTTGGAAATGATAGCACCCACAAAAAAATTAAAAAAAAATCCTATGGTTATTATTAACTGGAAAAAGGGCCGGTCCCACCATTCTATGTGCATTCTTTATTTAACATGAAGCTAATCAATCTTCTAGCTAATTTTGAAATGTGCAGAGCTCTCCAGACTGGAACAAAGGGATGGTGGTTGAAAGTTTCAAAGAAGATTCAAGTAAACCCCTGTTTGATTGGATGGTCAAGACAAGCCCAAAATATAGCAAGGTCTGAAATGGGTTGTTGGCCAGGGAACCACTTAATATATCATAATGATATTTATTCTTGCAGTTTATTTGAGAGGTAATAATTATATGAATGGTTTGGAGGCCATATGAATATCATGGTCAGTTCCAAGAAGGCACCTGAAAATGAGGTCATTTCATTTTCGTTAAGACTAATTATGTATTAGAAATCTAGATCTATAATGAATAATGACTTCATAATAACAGTAACTATGTAATAGAAAACATGACCTCTGATACATTATGGCGGTAAACTAAAATGAGATTAACTCATTTGTAGGTATCTACCAAACAGGGGCCTAAGTAGATTGGTTTCTGTCAACATGGTTTACCTTTGTTTAATGGCCTGAACTTCATTTCTTTATTTCCTTCAAAACATGCGAAAAATTTTACTGAGGTTTTGACCAAAACCCAAGGCCCTGTTTGGTAACCACTTAAAAATGACTTTGTCTCATTTTAGCTAATGGTAATTATGTATTAGAGATTTGGACGGTGCTCGGTGGACCCCACAATGATGCATGTATTTTAGCCATGTGGTCCATTCACTTGGATCATTATTTTAGGGCAAGAGCCTAAAAAGGAGTCATTTCTAAATCTCAAGTGGACCACACCGCAACAAAACTATCTTTCTTTCTTCTTCCTTTTGCTGGAAATCTTTGTGTGTGGACTAATCAGATTTTAATCTTAAAAAGAGAATTTGAGGTGCATACAAAACTAATAAGTCATTTCAACAAGGTGCATACAGATTTGCGCATGGCTCAGATATATTTCATCAAGGTGCATATAGGACTAGCAAGCCTCAACGAACATCCTGGTTGAAGAGAAATTTGAGGGAATCCCCCATTAATAGTGGGACCTAGCAGAACAATACTCTAGAACACCAAACAGGCCCCACATGTACAGAGTCCTAGGCGTTGGTGGACAATTTTATGTCTATTGATGTATGGGACCACAAATTCTCGGCACCAATTCAAATTCAACAGAAAGAACCTATATTATTTTTCAATCAACTTTCATTATTTGAATGTAACAATGTCATCAAATATCATTCTCAAACTCTCAAATTACTGAAAATAAACAAAATAAAAAAATAAAAAAATTAATGAAGGAAAAAATCCATGGGAAAAAATAATTTCTAGACACCATCAGCGATCAAACAGTTAATACAGAGAAATTTTCACATACAACGTTGTACGAGAACTTTCACATATAATGCTTTCCTTCCATCAAACATGGCACTTGTGCAAAACTTCTGAGCCATGGAGAAAACCAGACGAATCCACTCATCAGGGGGGCCAAACCCGTACATTGAGTTGGACCATCCTCTGTCCATTGATTTCTCCGGGTATCTCGCCTGATAAGTGGACCACGCCACAGGTAATCTCTATGGTGTGGCCCACGACATGTATGGCAAAGAAATTCTATAAAAATGATAGCGTATATCAAATCTGAAAGACAGGAAAAGAGATACAAATAGAAGAAGATATCAAACCTATGGAGAGGAGCCTCACGGCGTGAGTTTCTTCAAGTAGGAGATTCATAGCTGTTGCAATGGAGAGAGAGAGAGAGAGAGAGAGAGAGAGAGAGAGAGAGAGAGAGAGAGAGAGAGGGCGTTCATGGCTTGGTACAGAAAATGATAGGTATATAAATATCAGGTGGACTACACTATAGGAAATCAATAATGGTTGGATGTCCACTATTAAAATCCTCCTAAGGCCCACTGTTGTAAGACCCGTATCCTAGTCTGTACTATTCTGTCGACTGTCGTGATTCTTCCCATCAAATTCTGGCAATCCGCGACCTGTAATCGACGTTTGCGCACGACCGTAAGTCGTATCCTATACATTTTAGTCGGCTTAATCCGAGACTTGTATCATTGCGACCGCACCATCGCCGCGGTTCCAACGCCGCGACTCACTCACCGATCCGATACCCAAAAGAGGTGATGTGGACCCACGTTCAGTTTGAGGAAAAACGTCGTGCATTGGCAATCCCAAGAGAATCTCTACAATATGTCCCATCAATCCATCAATCAATCAATCAACCCATCAATCCATCAATCACTTCATGTCAAGTACACATCACCTTTCACCCCATCCCCAAGCAACCCCTAAAGTCAACTCTTTCTCACCCTCTCTCTTACACCACCTTACATGTCAAGCACCACATCCATCACTCACCTCACCCTTTCACCCATCACACTCATCCCTCATCTCTCTTACTCTCTCTCTCTCTCTCTCTCTCTCTCTCTCTCTCTCTCTCTCTCTCTCTCTCTCTCTCTCTCTCTCATTTCCCAACACATTCCCAAACAAGCAAGAGGCTCCCACATCCATGCATTTTCATGAGAGAAAAGTGTAATTTTGGTGGCCCACTTCCTATCCCAAATCTCTTATCCTAGCCATCCATTCTTCATCTTCCACTATCAAAGTAAAGCGTAAGGAGATAGGATATCCAACGGACCGAGAAGATCGATAGGTGGGTGCTTCCATAGCTTAGTTTTTCATATTTTTAAGATGGGCCAAGTGAGGCCTACCGATCAATGGTATGGATCTCACTTTAGACCCTAAGATGTGGCCGATGGCCCATCTTGATCATCAATATCATTCCATGATGGGGTCATTCTCCATGGACCCCATCATGATGTTTACCTTCCTAGTTTGTATATGGGTCATCTAGACCGTCTATTTTCGTGGAGAAGAGATCTCTACCGTTAGATTTCAATTTTTTTTTAAGCCCACATGTTATGGGACCCACTTAATTTATGATGTAGATCATGGAACGGAGGGCCCATAGTGTCGGGGTCCCTCCATCACACGTGTGTCCCACTCTATCTCTTTCTCCCTCTCCTTTCATTTATTTATTTATTTTTGTTGTGTGTGTGATGTAATGGCCATGTGGCCCACTTGGATGGACCCCACCACTAGGTATGTATTGACCCAAGCCATCTAAAAGTGGGGCCCATCTTATAAAGTATTGTACTCATACCATCCATCATGTGGTGGCCCACCTAAATAGGGGCCACCTTGAATAAATTGTTAAGCTCATAAACGTCCAGCGTCTGACGTTATTGGACACAAAACACAAATATGAGCTTGATTTCAAGCCTATGGGATGGGCCACTTGTATAGGAACCACCTTGATGTATGTATTCAATCGAAGCCGTCCATCCTCTTCCCCAACTCATTTTAGGCGTTGAGCTGAAAAATGAGGATTATCCGAGTATTTGGTGGGCCATAGTTTTAAAAACAGTATAATTACCATTGAAATCTACCTAGATTTTTCTTACACGCCCAATGATGCCCAATATTGGACTTGATGAATTGGTTATGGGCTGAGGAAACCAGTGGGCGGGGTGGATTCTTCCGATGTAGGCCCCATGCTTGAAAAACCCCACAAAAATGAGTTTTTTTTTTTAAAAAAAATAGGTAAGGTAGCAGACGCTGCTGCTGCCAGAGAGGCGTAGGCAGCGCCTCTGCCAGGAAGGGCGGACGGTGGGCAGGGACCCACGGCCCTGTGCGTGGGCCCCACCTTGATGTTTATTTTTCATCTAACCCGTTCACAAGGTGGGTCACTCTCTTAAGTGGACCCACCCCAAAAATCAACTTGATCCAGATCTCAGGTGGCCCACACCATAAGAAACACCGTTGAATGAACTCTACCATTGAAACCTTTTGGGCCCACGAAAGTTTTGAATAAATCTGATATTTATTTTTCCTCTTCAATACCAGGTACGGGTGACCTTATCAACGGATTGGATGGCATATAGGCATGATGGTGAGTCCCACGTGGGACCCACAGTGATGTAGGTGTTCTAGTCACACCGTCCACTGCTGTGGACGGTGAATTCCACCTAGACTTATGTGTTTTATGAATGCCGTCCAGCAAGTGGACGGCTAGTGAGCCCCTTATGATATATGTTTTATTTGCACTGTTCAAGGAAAGTGGGCCCCACCATGATGCATGTGCTACATCCAAGCTGCCCACCCACTTTGAGAGCTCATTTTATGATATGAGCTAGAAATGAGTAAGATCTATGGTTCAATTGGGCCCACCTTGGTATGTGCATAGAGCCCATGTTGATTGATTTGTGGCCATTCATTGAGGCCCACCTTGGTATATATCTAAGGCCCATGGGATTAAGCCCATTTAGCATATATAAGGCCCATGGGATTAAGCCCATTTGACATATATAAGGCCCATGGGATTAAGCCCATTTGACATATATAAGGCCCATGGGATTAAGCCTATTTGACATATATAAGGCCCATGGGATTAGGCCCATTTAGATGTATTCCAAGGCTGTGGGTTAAGGCCCATTGTGACGTACTCTAAGGCCCGCAGGTTATAGCCCATTACAATGTACATTAGGCCCATTAATGTGGCTCACTTACTTGATAACCAGAAAACCCATGTGATATGGCCCATTTTATGTATTTAAGGCCCAATGGGAGTTACCTAAGGTCCATTGCAACGTATGATTCCTCCATGGTCTGTGTAATGATGTTTTATGGCAGGCCGTGCCTTAGGAGCAATGATGGTTTGATGCCCACATTGTAAGTACAATGTTGGTTAAATATTCGCATTGTATCTCTCCTTAGGGCCCATTGGTAAGCCCATACTAGTTGTGTATAGGCCGTCTAGGCTCATTTGCATCGTAAGAGTAGTCCATTACTTTATAACATACTTAGTATAATCCCATGACTCATGCTCATACGCATCATATGTATGCTTGATATGAGTAGTGACTAATCATAGCATACGCCATTGGGCAGACCATTTACGGGACTCGTTATGAGACAGAGTGCCTACATGATCGCGCAGTACGCGCTGGATTACTGCATGATTTAACGGTGTGATTCATGCATCTCGCATATGTGTGACCTGATCACTGCACGCCCTAGTGACATCAGGGCCGTGGCTCCACAGGTACACCGTGGATGGCCGTATTGAATACCGAAAATACTTTATTCTAGCACTGTGGGCACTTAGGATGTCCTTGGGTGAAAGTCCCAGAACCTTTTTGGTACCAGGAGTTGCTCCAACGTCTAGACCGAGTGGATACACGAGCGCCCGAGTGTCGAATACCAGTAGGCCACGTCTCCCACTGTGTTGTGGTCGGTTGGAAGGGGGTGTGGCCTTATCCGCCTGAGTGAGGGGGCTATAAGCTAGGCTGAGTTTGACCAGCTCGCAAATGAGTCCGCTATCGATGAGGTGGGTAGGTATTGGCAGACTACTGGTCAGGCGGATAGTGAGGTCTATTACGCTTATTTGACTGTGCAGCTAGGGAGGTGGCAGTCACTACGAAGTGTATTAGACCCCGATGATATCCAGAGAGGAACTGCATTGATATGTGTACTTGATGAGTACTGACTTGCTTGGATTGCATTTCGTATATGACATTTGGCTATGTAGGCCTTACATTTGCATTGGTGTGGCCAATGACATTCTGTCACTCCCCAGACTCGATAACTGGACCTCACAAGGAACCCGATGACCGGTTCTGGCCGCAACAGCCTCCGTAGTACCCCATTCTTGGCTCCTGAGGCAGGTTCCGATCCTGGGATCTTACAAGGAGGATTTCCACAACAATATAATCATTTTCAATACGAGCATACCCAAGATCACAACAAGTAAATCTGAGAATAACAAAGGCACACATCACAAAATCCACTATGAATTTGAACTTTTACAAGCTTACATCAGGTCCAAAAGGACATACATAAGATAACAGAAGAAAGAAGGAAGAGAATCTGCAACACTGGGTCCTCAAATCGCACACCTATCCAATCTCTGCTGCTAAGACGCCAACTTACGATCTCCTGCACGCATCAATCGTGCATAAGCTTATAGAAAGCTTAGAGGGTGGTGAAAGTGTGTGACAATGGTGCTCAGAAGAAGATAGAGAATGAAGAAGGGGGTCACTATCAATACTAATACCACGAGCCTTACCAAGGCTATCATGAACACAAAAAGATATACCAAGGCAGTATGATAATGCAGGAAGTCATACCAAGGCTATATAGTGCAATGCGTAATGTAATGCAATGAGTACTGGGCGCCATGCCAAGGCGATGCAATATGAGGCTTACACAGCCGATGCGAATGCAATAATGCGAAGTAATGCCAGTGCTCATATCCAATCCACATATCAAGTACATTTCCATCATAAGAAAATCACCAGGGTTCATTACACTACTGGATGACTGCCGCTCTACAGACCCCGCACAGTCAAACGAGTGTAAGAGACCTCACTACCCGCCTGTGGACAGTCAATCACCAACAAGGCCTGAAGGTAGCGGACCCATTCACGAGCTGGTCAGACTCAGCCTAGCAATGCCCTCTTACATCAGGCGAGTAAGGCCACACCCCTATCCAACCGACTACACGACAGTGGGAGTCGCGGCCTAACGGTATAAGGCCCTCATGCACTCATATATACCACTCGGTCACGGTGCTGGAGCAGATCCTTGGTACCATGGAAGTTTTGAAAATTTCACCCATGGGCATCCTATGCACCCGGTATGCTCAAGTAACATTTTCGATATCCAATCATGGCCATCCACGATATATCTGTGGAGGCTACAACCTTGACGAAGCAAGGGCGATAATGCTCATATGCTATACAATGCCAGATGCATGAATCACACAATCAACTATGCATCAATCCCAAGCATCCAACGTGCTCAATAGGGGATACTACGTCCCTCGGAGAAAGTATCATGCAATGTCCAATGACACAATATGACCACACATACATAGTGTCAACCAAGCATACAATGATGTACATGGGCCATGAAGATGAGTCTAGATGCATTATGCGGTGATATACAAAGTAGCACACTCCTATCCAAGAAGGGACCAAGACTACGTATTTAGACAATATCCATAAGGAATCTCACCTCTAGTGGGGGCCCATTTACCTGGGGTAACCCACGAGACTAAGTATACAACTATAGGTCTAAGTAATACAGAAATAAGTCAGTAAGAGTTAAAGATGAGCATCTAATCACATTTAGATACAACCGGACCTAAAGGGGTCCATAATGGAGACATTTAACCACAATTCCCCAAAAATGTATATCAACCATGAACTATATGAATAGAAGGCCCAAGGCCTACATTTAAGATAACAATAAAGCTAACTACATACATATATTCCTTGTAATAGGCCATAAAAAGATAAAATATCACTTTTAACAATATGGGCCACAAGAGGAGAATTAAGGCCCAAGGCTCAATTTTCAATGGCCATAGAATCCATGCATTGAGCTAGACTTGGTGGGCAGCCCGCATACATAATATACGACTAAATAAGTTTAAGTTTAGATGAAATGGGCCCAACTACATCAGCCCAATAACTTAGCAATTTAAGTGTGCAACTAAGGGCCCAATACTATCATTGTCTTAGCCCACAAGTCCATCAAAATGGTGGAAGTCAGCCCAATATACGGTTTGACCAATCTGGGAGGACCCTGCCCACTCTGGGCCCAAGGGATATCCCAAAAATCTGATCTAAGATGGAGTCTTCTTCTAATCATTAAAGGTGACCCAAAAGAATACACTGATTAAGCCCAAAGATTATAAGAAAATATAAGCATGCAACATGTACACAAGTTCTCAAATGGTGGGCCCCGCAACGAAATAAAGTTTTAACCATAAAATTTTACATTAAGGCCCTTTGATAAACTTTTGGTCAGTTTAACTTTCAAGACCTGTTAAGGTCCAGAAATCAGTTGACTATGTGGAAATAATCTCATGAAAGCCAACTATATTCGCTGGGGGACCCCACCAGATGGAGAGTGCGTATATATTATGAAAAGATCAAGTGGGCCTGTTACTGGATTGTGAGTCCAGCAGTAACCCAAGACAGACAGTGCATCCATAATCAGGCGATCCAAGGCTTGGATGGCCTGGACCAAACATGCGTTAAGGTAGGTTCCACATACATACACATTAAGCTCTAAACAATGGCCTAGGGTCCATAGTGGGCCTTTAACCATCCATAAAGAAACCCATGGGCCTACCTTAGGATCACCCAGGAGGACGTTCAACCTCAACTGGCTTCCAAGAGGTAGCCCGCCACTACTCATATAATATAAGGTCTAAAGCCCACGCAATGCATGGCCTAATGGGCCATACACCAAGCCCAACTTCTGGGCCACATAATAGACCCTCAAGTAAGGTTTGGGCCCAACCACAAAGGTCATAATTCTACATATTGTGGTGGGCTTCATGGGCAGCCCAGTAATTCATTTACATGAGCAAGTTTTACATTTAACACAAGTGAGTTGGGCCTCACTTTTGGCCCAAGTACAAGGTCAATTTAGTAGGCAGCCAAGAGCCCAACTCCTTGCATATTATTGCCCTTAATCCCATTACAATAGATGGGAGAGTATAGGCCTAAGATCAATGGGTCTATCCAAAAGAACTGAGTCCAAAAGGCCTAATCACTGCCATAAAAGGGGTGGCCATGCATATACTATATTACATAATGGGCCCTAAGGGAATGACCCAAAATAAAAGTCATTCAATTCATACATTATGGTGGACTAGAGGTCAGCCCATAAGTCCAAGAATACACAAGGGCGAGACCTATACCGATAGGATGGGCCTTGCCTCATCAGACAAAGACTTAACAAGGCCCTCCACAATATGCATTTATGTGGGCTTTGCAAGTTAGCCCATAATTAAACACTTCATGAGGGCATCAAGGCCCATTAATATACATGGTCAGCTTATAGATAGCCCATTGGGTTTGTAAATCAATAACGTCAGCCCTTGCACAATCTTGGGCTCAAGAAAGAAGTTCTCAGCCCATTGAGCCTATAAAACTATTAAAAATTCTGATTAAGGCTAGCCCACAAAACCATCACCAAGGTGGGCCTCAAAGGGGCACTCATTAAGCCCAAAAAGTCTAAGGAAGGAAAGTAAGGAGTGTGTGCAACACTCTCTCAAATCTGGTGTGCCACAATAGTTCCTAAACAATCAACCATGTAGTAAATTTTGGGCCCCTTGCTGGAATTCCAGCCCACCCATTTCTTGAGCCTGCTGGAGTCCAGAAATTTATTTAATTTAGATGCGTTACTGACCCATGGTGATCCATAGTGGGCCCCACCAGATAAAAGAGAGATATACAACACTTACTTCAAGTGGGCCATGCCATTAGAATGCAGGCCCAGCAACCCAAGGTAAGGGTGTGCCTGGGTATTTGACCCAAAACTGGTCCAAATTGCAGGCCACACCACGGTCGATACAGAAGCCCGATGGCCCTAAAAATTTATAAGGTAGTCCTTCCATGGGCATAACACACCCCCATAAAATTTTATAATTTTTGGATATCTAAAAATATTTTAATTAATTCAAATAAAATAATCTATCCTGAAACTTGGACTGATCTGGACACCATATAATAGTGGGCCGGTCCAGCCACCAGTATGGTATGTACAGGCCTCCAATGGTTCCAAAATTTTGTAGGTATGTCCTAACTTGAGTTTAACACATCTCTATAAATTTTTACAATTTTTAGACACTCAAAAGTATTTTAATAAATTTTAAGAATGTAATCTGTCCAGGATGAACTATTGCTGAAATGTAACTGTTATAAATTTGGGCCACCCAAATGGGTAGATTTTGGGCCTCTAAAATTCCTAAAATTTGGACCTAAGGTCCCTCATTAAGCCTAAATTAATACGGAGCTCAGAAATATGGCCCACCTCCTGAGAAAATATTTTTAAAAGTTTATTTTTATGGAACTATACTGCTGGACTGTACAGCAGAATGTTTCTGGCAGTCCAATATGTTGGACCACCCGTTTAGATGCCCAAATGGGGTCCATTGGCCCTAAAATTTTGTAGGTATTTCTTACCAAGGGTGGACCACATCCTTATAAATTTTTAAAATTTTTAGACATCTAGAAATATTTTAATAAATTTTGAATTTCCAACCTATCTAGGGTGGAATGTTGCTGGAACAGTGCAGAAAATCCAGACTATCCACCCCACTTGGACCACACTTTTGGGACCTCTATCAAGATTGGATGGGGTTGAAATTTGGGGCACATGAAGATGAGATTTCAAAATTTCAAAAAAATATATTTTATGGGTACAAAAGGTTTCCTAATCAGTCCCAATTTCAAGCCCAAGTCCAACAAAAAAAAAATCTGTCCAGAAATTTCTGGACAGCAATGCATGCATGGAATAAAACAAATCTATGGACCTATTAAGGAAGGGATTGGCCCATAAATTGGGTGTCATGGCCCACCCTAGTGGGCCCCACAATTTTTCAGAACAAACCTTCAAATTTTTACCCTTACAAGAACATTTAAGGTGGCAAAAAGAGGCATCTAAACCATGGTGTAGGTTGAGTATAGATGTCCCTTTCTTCCTAGGCTTTTTCTTTTGAGCAATCCAGGCCCACTAAGTGGACCACACATAATATCATCAGATTTCTAATAAAGAAAAGAGAAGGAAGAGCATCCGGCCATCAGGGGAGGGCTCCGCCACTATTAAGCCGTCCCCACACAATCACAACCACAAATAATAATATAAACACATTGTACAACTAGATCTTATGATGCATGGCTTAGATCTTTGAAATGAGTGGTTGGGATGCCATCCCAGCCACATGCAAGGGCCTAAATGACCCATCATACTTAGAAAAATAAGAGAAATTCACATGCAAGGGGTCCATCAAGGGAAGAATCCCATGCATGGACATGCATGTACAATGTGGGCCTCATGACCACATCTAGATGGTTGTGTAAGATCTCCACCATTAATTGGTGGGTCCTACACATCCAAATGAGAGAGAGGAAAGAGATTACATGAGGAGAGAAAAGATTTACTTGATGAAGAAAGCACCCACCTCAAAGATGACCACCAAACTTTCACACTAAGGTCCTTTAGCACCAAGGGAGATGAATCAATGGTGGAGATGAGGTTTCAAGGGTTAGATGGTGGGGGATTAAGGAGGAAGGTGGCTGGAAAAATGGAGGAAAATGGGATGGAGAAATGGAGAAAAATTGCTAGAGAGGAAGAGAAGAGAGAGAGAAATGAGAGGAAAAGAGAGGGAAAATCTTTTCAAGGAAAGTAATCATTACCCTATGGTGATACAAACAATGTTGCTAGGGTAGGCTAGGTGTGGGTGGTATGTGAGGTCTTGGTAGTGTGAGTTATGGAGATTTAGGTGATGTGTGTAGTGTGTGTTGAAACTTGTGCAAAAGAGGGAGTGTGGGCCACATGCACCACTCCAAGGTGGGCCACATGATCAAAATCAAGGGTCATAGAATGAAACGTACACAACTTATGATCCACGTATCGGATGGACGCACAAGACGCGACGTTGAAACTGCGGCAACAATGCGGTCGCAATGGCATAGATCTCAGCTCGATCTAAGTCGGGTCTACATGACCGGACTTAAGGATGACCACAACACTATCTGAGGGTCGCAGGTCACCGAAATTCAACCGATAGGACCGTGAGACCATAAGAAATGAAATGCACACTTACACACACACATGCACACATGGAAACTTAGGTCGGGTCTCACACATTCATACCTTGCATCACATAGCATTGGTATGGTTAGTTTTATTCATGGACTTACCGCATACTTCCGCATTACCCTTATATTGTACACTCGGCGTTTGCCTTGCGCACACACTTACACCACCCACTAAGCTTTTGTAAGCTTATGCACGACAGTTGCATGCAGGTAGCGTTGGACAGCAGCAGTGTGAGGCAGGAGAGCGCATCAGGACATTTTGGAGCTTTTTGATCTCCTTGTATTTCCCTTTCTGTATTATACTTAAAATTTTGATATAGTGGATATGTGGTGATGTTGTTTTGTGACTTGGTTATGCTCCATTACAAAAAAAAAATCATACTGAAAATCCTCCTGTTAGGATCCCAGGATCGGAACCTGGCATTAAGTGCCGGGAGCTGAGAATGGGGCACTACGAAGGCTATCGGCACCGGATTCGGCAATCGGGATTTTTGTGAATCCGATTTCCGGGTTTTAGGCGTGACAACTGTACTATTTATTTGAAATCTAATATGTTGATTATGTCATAAAGACCCGGATGAAGGGAAACAATAAATATCAGCTTGATCCAAAACTTTTATGGCCCCCAAAACATTTTTAATGGTCAATGTTCATCCAACACTTTTTTCTGCAATGTGGTCCACTTGAGATTTAGATATACCTCATTTTTTCTCTCATATCATAAAATGATTTATAAAAATAGATGGATGGCATGGATGAAACACATACATCATGATGGGGCCCACAGAGCACCGACCACCAGCCATTGCCTAGTAAATAAATATCAGGCCAACTACACCATATAAAAACAATAATAATTGGTTATACATCATTAAAACCCTCATAAGGCCCACTTTACTTTTTATTTGACATTCAATCTGTTGATTAGGTCATATAGGCCTACATAAAGGGGAAAAACAAAAATCATCTCGATCTAAGACTTTTATGGCCCTCGAAATGTTTTAAATGGTTGACGCTCATTCAACACTATTTCCTGTTAATGTGGTCCATTTCATATTGGGATAGGCCTCACTTTTTGTCTCATGCCGCAAGATGATTTTTAAAAATAGATGGACGACATGGATTAAACACATATGTTAGGGAAGGGCCCACAGAGCACCAACCACAAGCCATTGGATGGTGTCAGGGGGAGCAGCCAATTTGTTCTGCATTCAAAACTCATCTGTTACACATGTAAACTAATGACACTCAAAGGGGCCAATACAAGCAATGGTTGGTGAAATGGAAGAACGAGCCTTATTCTGAATGCACATAAATCAAAAGCAATGGATTGAAACAATTGGATCTGAACCTCTACTACTTGTATGAAGTGTCAAACTTACTAGAGTCGAGTTCTTTCCAACCCGGGGGAAATGATATAAGCTCACAACCCACCATAGGGCTAAGCATGTACTGATTTTGAATTATTTATTTAAAAATATGGAGCCTAGATACCAAGAAATGCAATTTACTATTTGTGGGAGATATGGGGAGATGTGATTGAACATATGGGGGCTAATTTAATTGAAGATTTTGAGGATTACTTCCTAAGATTCGCTTTTAATATAATTAAGATTTTACCATCTTAGGCAATTAAGCTTTTACCATCTGAAATCAATTATGATTGATTTGAAATCAATTATGATTTCAAAACCTTGGGTCATTTATTCGGGTGCATCAAATCCCATATCAAGTAATTCACATGTTTTCTCCACACTTGTTAAGCCATCAACTCTTCTTAGAAACATGAAATGGATTATAGCAAATAGGCTGATGAAATACTATACAATCTAGTCTAAAAAGCATTAAGATACTACTAACAACATATCACTCATGTTTTATTTATTTATTTATTTATTTCCAATGGTTCACGAATATAGTTTTTTTTTTTGTCTCTGATTGTAATGTATTTAAATTGTCTTTAATTGCAACACATGCTTGATAAATAGGCAGTTTATTATTTTAAAATGCAAACACGTTTGGGAATCTTCCTTCTGTTGGAGGTTGTCAAGGCTGGGCATGATAAAGTTGCAACTCTCTTTGTAAAACAATGGGCCAATTTTGAACTTGGAAGATGTCAGACTATCTTTATAAAGTTGTAATGAAGAGCAATGTCAACCTTTTGAAACGGTTGTTGAAAATGGTGTTGATCCAAACTCAAAAAATTACGATGATCGGATGCCTCTACATGCTGCAGCTGCAGAAGGTTTGCACCTCGGTGGCAAATATTCTGATCAAGTTTCCTTGGATAGATTTATACCTCTGCAAACAACATGTTTTCCAAGTCTCATCAATTTGATTAGACAACATGTACTAAGAATGGCCCAGAGGTAGGATGCTATTGCAATTTTATGACTAGTAAACTATATATGTCATTAGTGTCTATAGATAACAACTTTAAATTCAATTCTTGGATTTTGTGAGTGAGTATGCTATGACTGGAAAAGTTGCTCACACTAGAAGTCTTTTGATCATTGAAATATGTCCCAAATCTAAAGGATAAAAAGCCCCAACTTATCATACGTGTGTGTTCTTGATGAATTGGTATTTAACCTTGGCGGGACACCAACAATATTGAGCTGAGGCTAAAGCCCCCTTTTCTGGTGGTCGGGCGTCGGGCAAGCGGGCGGCGGGTAGAGAAAGAGAAGATGTTTGACAAAGGATTAT
The DNA here is from genome assembly GCA_037074715.1 of Magnolia kwangsiensis. Taxonomy (NCBI): domain Eukaryota; kingdom Viridiplantae; phylum Streptophyta; class Magnoliopsida; order Magnoliales; family Magnoliaceae; genus Magnolia; species Magnolia kwangsiensis. Next base: position 27,821,443 of record CM073582.1, read on the forward strand.
AAATATTTTAATGGAGGGTATGCCCTCTCAACTTTTGTATGTGGTGTGGCCCAAAAAAGTCACAGATTGACTTGATTTTTAAACCACAGGCCTACCATGGAATGGTGCATCTGACTGATTAGGTAGATGTTCGACACCCATCACGATGGGGCCCACACAGCTCGACCGTATGAGAAGTTCCCATAAGCTAGACCATATGGAACCTTTTCCCATATATATGTATAATAAATTATAAAATCATCTGTGCTGGGGTCCGCCTGATTTTTATATGCCACTATGATGTATGTTTTATATCCACACCTTCCATCCACTTGGAGAGATCATTTTAGGGCAATATTCAAAGAACGAGTTAAATCCAAAGCTCCAGTGGACCCCAGCACAGAAAACAGTGGGATAGTGATGATGACAACCATTAAAAACTTCCAAAGGCCACAAAAGTTTTATATGAAGATGGTATTTTTGTTTTCCCTTATTTCATGTATTTTTAAAATTTTGAACTCGTTGGATTTCAAATAATAATTATGATGGGCCTTAAGATAAGTTCAACGGTGGGAATAACTCTCCCCATTGTTTTCTGTGGTGGGGTCCACTATAGATTTAAATCTGCCTCATTCTCTGGCTCATGACTTAAAATGATATTTCAAAATGGATGGACGGCGTGGATATAACAAACACACCCTAGTGGGGCCCACAGAACTTGGTGACGTCAGTCAAAGGGTTGATGAATTCAAACATGAAATGTATGATGGGCCTTAAATTCAAGTTTTATTTGTCAACCATCTTTTTTCTGCTATAAAATATGGCATTTATCATTTATATATGTTCTACATCCCAACACTTAAAATTTAGAGTTACAATGTTGATTTGGGCTAAAGTTTCAAGCGTCCTATCCTGAATTTAGTTTAGATTGTTTGATGATTTTAAAATTTGCCTTTGAGCCATTTTGGATGTTACTTAATGCAAGATTCTTGCAAATCGTCAGTTTGTTGCTCGCTCAAAAGAGCGGAAGGCCCATTATATATCAGAACTTGAGCAGAAAGTTCAGACCCTTCAAATTGAAACCATAACTTTTTCTGCACATATCAAATTATTCCAGTTTTGTACCAATTGAATTATGTCTTTGAGAATGTATTCTTTTTTTTTAGTTTTTTATTTTTTCCTTTTCCTTTCCTTTTCATTCTTTCTTTCTTCTTTTCTCTTCATTCATTAGGAAGACTTCCAAATGCACATCACTAGATGTCTGATAACCCACAGATTTAAGACAAAATGACCTTTATAACCTTCTTGTAGCCGTAACTTCTGTTGTGAGTTGACAGAGATCACCTGGAAAGTTAGGTGACTATACGTTCCAATCACATTGGTAAACTCAGATCTTTTTACTATGATCAAGCATTATATTTGACTGCATGCAATCAGTTACTCTTTGATCTGTTTTTTATTTCCCCTATGAATCAACCTTATTCTGCATGTAACTCGATTTGAGTGCCATCATGAGTTTGTCACCACTTGCATCTTCCACGACAGATTCCTGTAGCTTTTTTTAAAATACTTCTTATAGGCTCGTTTTGTTGTTCTTTATTGATTGCTGTAGAGATCATGCTTGAAAACTTATTCTTCTTCTTCTTTTTTCCATGTCCTTCTACTGCCGTTATTAATTGACAACATTTATGTAGTGCTTGTGCCTATGTGTTACTTGAAGCCTTACATGTAGCGTTTGTAGCTTGTACCTATGGGTTTGAGCTCATGCTTCAATGGTAGTAGAGTGCATTTTAACATAGAGGTGTTGGGTTTGAGCCCATACTAACCTATTGTAAAAAAGAGAGAGCACATGTTTACATGTTTCCAGAAATACTTTTGCGACTTGTGCATATGTTTTCTTTTCCTAAATCGGTAGGAGTCTTAAGAACTGCAGCTTGCAAGGTGCTATTCCCGACTTAAGCATCATAACACACCTTTATTTGTAAGTTTGTAGTAATAAATTTCTCAGGGCTAGGGTCACAATCTCTCTGTTCATGTTTACATATTTTACAGACTCATTCTGTAAGGTCAATGTGCATGTCTAACTTGGTGATGTTGTCCATATTTCAGGGACCTTAGCTGGAACCATCTCACTGGATCCATCCCATTAAACAAACTTTCTGATAATATCACTAGTATGTAAGTAAACTTCCCCACTTGGAGTTTCTAAGGCATTCACTTGCTGCAACCACTTCTGTTTGCTTTGTTGATATGTTCAATTCATTATACTTCCACTTACTAGTTCTCTTCCATTACAAGTATCCCAATGTTTCCAGGAACATTGATTGAACCTCCATGTAACTAATCTTCTTGACTTCAATATGATAATTGATATTGTTAAACAATTACTACAGTGAGCTGGCGTACAACAATCTTAATGGATCTATTCCCACAATCTTCTCAGACCTTCCATTTCTACAGAAATTGTGAGATTATCTTTCCATTGTTTCTTTTTCTTTGCAGATTGTATGGCTGTACATGGTAATAAGTTTTATGAGTACCTTACGTCATTGCAGTTCAAAAGTGGGTTAATCTAATTTTGACGCTTGATTGTTTTTAGTTCTATGTGATGGCTGCTGGGTAAACTTGTTATGATTTGTAAATGTTATATAGTCACCCAATAGTTGTAGTTAAAACTTTTATGTATATTAACTAAATTTTGGCATGCTCAGGAAGGGAATATTGAGCGACTCATTTTCCATTGCAGGTCCCTTGAGAACAACTCATTGAGTGGTTTTGTTCTATCTATTTGGCAGAATATGACATTCAGTGGCAAGATAAGAGTACTTTTTCAGTAAGACCTGAAACCATAAACCACCATTTCTCTTTGCTAGTCTTATGTTTGCTTCTCTCTGGTGTATCTTAGTAAGCAGCAAAATGATGGTTTTGTAGTTCTGGTTTTGCCCTGGTCTTGAGATCAAATTTTTTTCAGTCCCCTAGATGGACTTTTATATGTTTGTCTAACTCAAAGTTTTAGCTTGAATCTTTTGTTAAATTTTTTCTATGATCTTTGATTTTGCAGGTATTTCTAGAATAATTTACTTTCAAATATTTCAGGCGTTCTTAATCCTCCTGCAAACGTCACAATCATGTATGTTTAAATTTCATATATGTTCTAATGTTACCAAATAATTATTCTTCAGGCTTTGCTCATCCTCCCAACTAATCTGCAATGCATTCATTTATTTTTATTTTTATTTTTATTTTTTTAAAGACAACAACAACCTAGTGAAGTATATTGTAAGTCCCACCCATTTATGATTTTGTAATATCACTGGCTTCTATACATTCTTAGTGCTGTGGTCATCTTCTTTTTCCATTTTCTTTTTATGCTTGCATCTATGTATCCAATACACTCATTTATGACCAAGGGATATATATTGGCCACGACTTATGTTCATTTTTTTACATCATTCTCCTTCTACTTGGGTATGTTTTGTGGTAGTAAAAATCATATGTGATCCTCATGCTATCAATTTGTTTAACAAAATACCAGTTCTTACATGGCTCCTGTCATCAAGTTTCTTGGATCATCTTAACATAGTGTTTCTCCTTTTTCATGAACCAATCATTTGTATTGGATTTCATTTGCTTCATGTCCATTTTTAGTCAAACAATGTAAAAATCAGAGCACATCTCCTAGATGATGGAAATTCAATAATTAAGAGTGGGACTAGCTTGAGACATTAATTTCCAGCGACTTTGTTGAGAAAAAAAAAACGTTCATTGATAAGTCAGTTTAATCTTGTCCATAACTATGTGCATATTATTTTGTAGCAATGATTTAGTGCATTATTTTGCCCAATGTTTATGCCATATTCATGAACTATCCTTGTTCAACTCTAGGCTTGTGTCATCGTAGCCTAGTGTTTCTTGCTTTTCACGAACCAATAATTTGTGTTGGGTTTCATTTATTTCATGCCATCTTCAGTCTAATGATGTAAAAATCAGAGCACATCCTCCTAGACAATGGCAATTTAAGAATTAAGAGTGGGACTAATCATTAGGTGTAGTCATGACAATGCCAACACTAATCAAGAATTTGATTTCCAGGGTGTAGTCATGACAATGCCAACACTAATCATTGGGTGCACTACCCTATTTTAGAGATAAGGACTAAAAATTATCTTTATCCATGATTTAGGTGGGTCATCCAAAATAAAATAGTAACACTCACCCTCCAAATTATTTCCTACGGTGTGGCCACCTAAATTAGGAATGGGTTTGATTTTTAGTCTCGATGTCTAAATTTTAGCTTGGCATTTAATGGTTGAAGTGGATTTCATATAATTATCAAAGGTGGGCCTACCTCTCATGATCCTTTTCTGTCCTATGGAGAACCTCTTCTCTTGACTCAGCTATAGGTGCCTTTATAAGGTAATTGATATTAAAGAAGCAGTACTTGACATCAGACATGAGCTAGAAAAGTATGCTGCATGATATGTTAATTTGAATCAATTAACCATTCCTCACTAGAATTGTTCAGAATTCCACATCAACTTTTATTTCACTTTTGTCAGATATGACTTGGCTTCTAGCATTGTCAAACCTGATTTTACTTACTTTTCCCTTTTCTAGTGCCTACTCTTCTTGCACATGGTTGCAAGTTTCATCATTCTTGAATATGAAGTAATTACAAGCAAACAAGATATCAAAATCATCAAATAATGCATGAGATGATCCCAATTTTTAGAAATTTACTAAAAACCAATCTTGTTTCATTTTCAGCATTAACTCCATTCAAAATTATTGCAACACAACAGGTTGGGCCTTTGTCAATGTCATTTTATACAGGTGTTGAGAGTTCCAACTCCATAGAAGAAGAAACTTGTACTTGAGACAATTACCAGTGAAAAATAAATGAATGAACGAGGATAATAGCATCCCCCCTTTTGAAATCATGTTGAATTTCTTGACTGTTTAGATTAGGATAATAGCAACCCTATATAGAAGGAATATAGACACACTAGTAATTTCCCTCAATATCTTCATATGGATGTTTCTTGCTTTACTTACCCTTTATGTTGTTTTTAAATGTATTAGCTCGAAATTGATGGAGCAGACCGGGATGTGTGTTGGAGCTATCCAGATGTTAAGCGGGGGTCCCTGAAAGGTGGGAACCATTGTTATGACCATGATGAAGCTATCCATTTCCTATGGACAGCATTAAAGTGGCCTGACTATTTGGACAGGCCGTGTTTATGTATTTGCTCGAAATTAATGGAGTAGACCTGGATGTGCGTTGGAACTATCCGGATGTTGAGCGGGGGTCCCTAGAGGGTGGGAACCACTGTTATGACCGTGATGAAGTTGTCCATTTCCTATGGACAACATTAGAGTGGCCTGGCTATTTGGACAGGCCATGTTTATGTATTTGCTCGAAATTGATGGAGCAGACCCGGATGTGCGTCAGAGCTATTCAAATGTTGAGCGGGGGTCCTTGGAAGGTGGGAACCGCTGTTATGACCATGATGAAGCTATCCATTTCCTATGAACAGCATTGGAGTGGCCTGACCATTTGGACAGGCCGTGTTTATGTATTTGCTCAAAATTAATGGAGTAGACCCGGATGTGCGTCAGAGCTATCCAGATGAGCGGGGGTCCCTAGAAGGTGAGAACTGTTATTATGACCATGATGAAGCTGTCCATTTCCTATGGACAGCATTGGAGGGGCCTGGTCAATTGGAGCAGGCCGTGTTTATATCTGTATTTGCAAGGACCACACCCTTAACCTAAACCACACCCTAAACTTATAACCTAAACCTATTCTCAATTCTTTAAAGTTATAACCTATAATCTAAACCTAGCCCTAAACCAAAACCCATAACCTAAACTTTAACCTAAACCTTTAACCTATAACCTATAATTATAACCTTAACCTAAACTATAACCTTAACCTATAACCTATACTTATAACCTTAACCTAAATCTATTCTCAAATCCCAAAACCTATACTTATAACATAAACCTAGACGTAAACCTATGACCTATAACATATAACCTAAACCCAAACTTAAGCCCAATCCCGAACCCGAACCCAATTTCATAAACCTAAACCTTAATTAACCTATAACCTATACTTATAACCTTAACATAAACCTATTCTCAAATCCCAAAACCTTAACCTATAACCCAACCTAAACCTATACTTATAACCTAAAACTATTCTCAAATCCCAAAACCTATAACCTAAATCTAACCTTTCCCTAAACCTATAACCTATGCTTATAACCTAAACCTAAACCTATTTTCAAATCCCAAAACCTATACCTATAACCTAAACGTAGACCTAAACCTAAACATAAACCTATACTTATAACCTATAACCTAAACCTAAACCTATAACCTATACTTATAACCTTAACCTAAACTTAATACATTAACCTAAACCAATTCACAAATCCCAAAACCTATACCTATAACCTAAACTTAGACCTTAACCTAAACATAAACCTATACTTATAACCTATAACCTAAACCTTAACCTAAACCTATAACCTTAACCTAAACTTATAACCTTAACCTAAACCTATTCTCAAATCCCAAAACTTATACTTATAACCTAAACCTAGACCTTAACCTTAACCTCTAACCTATACTTATAACTTAAACCTAAACCTTAACCTAAACCTATAACCTATAACCTAAACCCGAACCCAAACCTGAATCCGAACTCGAATTCCTAAACCTTAACCTAAACATATAACCTATAACCTATAACCTAAGCCTATACCTAAACCTAAAACCTAAACCTATACTTATAACCTAAACCTAAACCTATAACCTAAACCTAAACCTATTCTCAAATCTCAAAACCTATAACCTAAACCTAAACCTTAACCTATAACCTAACCTAAACCTATACTTATAACCTAAACCTATTCTCAAATCCCAAAACCCATAACATAAACCTAAACCTTAACCCAAACCTATAACCTATAACCTAAACCCGAACCCGAACCCGAATTCCTAAACCTTAACCTAAACATATCACCTATAACCTATAACCTAAGCCTATACCTAAACCTAAAGCTATAACCTATAACCTATAACCTATAACCTTAACCTAAACCTAAACGAAAACCTATAACCTTAACCTAAACGAAAACCTATAACCTATAACCTAAATTTATAACCTATAACCTAACCTCAACCTAAACCTAAAACCAAAACTTAAACTTATAACCTAAACCTATAAACTAAAACTTAAACTTATACCTAAACCTAAAACCTAAATGTATTCTCAAATCCCTAAACCTAAACCTACTCCTAATCCTAATCTCAACTCCTTAGCCTAAACATAAACTTGAAAACCCAAACCTAAACCCGAACCCGAACCCAATTTCCTAAACCTAAACCTTAACCTATTCTCAATTCCCTAAAGCTATAACCTATAACCTATAACCTAAACCTATACCTAACCTAAACCTAAAACCTTATCCTAAACCTAAAACCTAAACCAAAACCTAAAACCTTAACCTAAACCTTAACCTATAACCTATAACCCATAACCTAAACTTATAACCTTAACCTAAACCTATAAACTAAAACCTAAACCTAAACCTAAACCTAAAACCTAAATGTATTCTCAAATCCCTAAACCTAAACCTACACCTAATCCTAATCTTAACTCCCTAACCTAAACCTAGCCTAAACCTAAACTTGAAAATCCAAGCCTAAACGCGATCCTGAACCCGAACCTGATTTCCTAAACCTAAACCTTAACCTATTCTCAATTCCCTAAAGCTATAACCTATAACCTATAACCTATAACCTAAACCTAAACCTATAACCTTAACCTAAACCAAAATCTTAACCTATAACCTATAACCTATAACCTAAAATTATAACATATAATCTAACCTTAACCTAAACCTAAAACCTAAACCTAAACCTAAAACCTAAACCTAAACCTATAACCTTAACCTAAACCTAAAACCTAAACCTAAACCTAAAACCTAAACCTAAACCTATAACCTTAACCTAAACCTAAAACCTAAACCTAAACCTAAAATCTAAATGAATTCTCAAATCCCTAAACCTAAACCTATACCTAATCCTAATCCTAATATCAACTCCCTAACCTAAACCTAAACTTGAAAACCGAAACCTAAACCCGATACCAAACCCAAACCCGAACTCGATTTCCTAAACCTAAACCTCAACCTATTCTCAATTCCCTAAAACTATAACCTAAACCTAAACCTAAACTTAAACCTATAACCTAAACCTTAACCTAAACCTAAACCTAAACCTATAACCTTAACCTAAACCAAAACCTATAACCTAAACCTTAACCTATAACCTATAACCTATAACCTATAACCTAAACTTATAACCTATAACCTAACCTAAACCTAAACCTATAACCTAATCCTATAACCTAAAACCTAAACCTAAATCTAAAACCTAAATGTATTCTCAGATCCCTAAACTTAAACCTACACCTAATCCTAATCTCAACTCCCTAACCTAAACCTAAACTTGAAAACCCAAACCTAAACCCGATCCCGAACTCGAACCCGGTTGATGTAATAATGTAGCCCAATCACATGGCAACAAACAAGAAAATCTTGCTTTGTTGGCAAGCATACTTGAACTCAAGCATCACAATGCATCTATTTCCATCGCCACTATCTCTTATAGTATAAATTATTTGATATTTTCATTTATCTCATTTTTAGAGTCATGTCCTAACATAATATGATAATATTAATTGACAAGGTAGATTTGTCACCAACATTATTCCAAGACCCATATAACTTCTCCTTATAGGAAGTTGGGTAGGGCACAGGTAGCTTGATTCCATCAAAGGAGATAAGAATCCCCTCTCATATGTTCTCTCTTTTCATTTGTTTTTTTTTTTCATAGGATTGTTTGGATGAATGTTTCTTATGTTTGGATGGATTTACGTAGTTTGGGTTTAGATGGATATGAATGTGAATATGATGAAATATATTATATAATAGGTGTATATCAGGAAGAATATATTGTAACAGGTGTATATCAGGAATTTTGTGAAAAAAAAACTTTTATCTACGAAATATTTCGTAGGTAAAAGTCTCATATATGGTTTTTACCTACAAAAGTTTTCGTAGGTAAAGGTCTTGTGAAATATTTTTACCTACGAAACTTGTAGTAGGTAAAACTCTTAGTGGTAAAAATATAACACTTTCACCAACGAAGAATTTCGTCGGTAAATATGGATTTTACTTATAAAAGTATATTTCATAAGGAAAAAAAATTCAAAACACCCTTTAGCTATGAATGAGTTCGTAGGTAAAGATGAGTAAAAAAGTTCAAAACACCCTTTAACTACGAATGTGTTCGTAGGTAAAGATGAGTAAAAAAGTTCAAAACACCCTTTAGCTACAAATGTGTTCGTAGGTAAAGATGAGTAAAAGTAATCTTTATGAGAAATACCCTTTACCTATGAAAATTTTCATAGGTAAAGATGGGTTTTACCTACAAAATGTAGTTTCGTAGGTAAAAGTAAACTTTTTGATATTTTGTTTTTTGAAAATTTCAAAACAACCCTTACCTATGAATATTTTTGTAAGTAAAGATGGCTTTTACCTATGACAATTTTCGTAGGTAAATTGTCGATTTTTACTTACAAAATTGTCAATGGCTTTTACCTAGGAAATTACATTTCGTCGGTAAAAGTAAACTTTTTGATTTTTTATTTTTTCAAAAATTCCAAACACTCTTTATCTACGACAATTTTCATAGGTAAAAATGGCTTTTACCTACGAATTCGAATTCGTAGGTAAATTTAAACTTTTCAATTTTTTGTATTTTGAAAAATTGAAAACACCCTTTGCCTATGGAAATTTTCGTAGGTGAAGATGACTTTTACCTACAAAACTACATTTCGTTGGTAAAAGTAAACATTTCAATTTTTTTGAAACACCCTTTACCTATGAAAAGTTTCGTAGGTAGTGATTCATAAACTTTTTGATTATTTGTGGGATGGAAAAATGAATACACCCTTTGCCTACGAAAATGTTCGTAGGTAAAGATTACTTTTACATACAAAATTTAATTTCGTCGATAAAAGTTAACTTTTCGACCCTTTACCTACGAAAAGTTTCGTAGGTAAAGATGGCTTTTACCTACGAAATTAAATTTTGTAGGTAAAAGTAAACTTTTCGATATTACAATATGAGAAATGGAGAATACCCTTTACCTACGAATATTATTTTCGTTGGTAAAAGTCATCTTTACCTACGAAAATTAATTTCATCGGTAAAAATCATATTTCTTGTAGTGAACACACCAACGTACCTTCTCACCGCTACTCTCTCTTTCCATCTCTTTCTTTTATAAAACCCTAGCCCTAAAGGGCTAGGATTGCATGAGATGGATGGCTAGGATAAAGGGAGAGAGAGCTCACGTGGATCGCAATAGCTGTCATTAAAAGGAAAGGAACAGTTTCCATTTTTGGAAATGGAATGCTCTTGAGAGGGTAACTTTGGGACGAATTTTCATATACGCACGTATGCATGATGAAGTGCCCTTGTTTGTCAATTAGCATGAGCATTGAGTCGGCTAGACAGAGGAGCCTCATAGGAAGATTGATCAAGCATCTGCCTCAACTGGATGTGTGCCCGAGCTCGTCACAAGTAAATCTGAGCCTCTCATCCCATGTCCCAAAACACCAGGTAATTAAAACCCTTAAAATTAGATAGAACACCCTAAGGGATTATGGTTAGAAAAAAATTTTCAAACTCAAAAAAATCTCTAAGTTTTCTACCTTTTGTCGATTTATTGATACATGGTTTGATGAAATCGAACATAGTTATCGATGTCGTTGAAGCTCACTCGATCTTATCGAAACGAGGACCAAAGATGTCCAGCCACAAAGATATCTAGACAGAATTATCAATGTATCGATAGATGGTTCGATATCATCAAAATTTAAATCTCGAGTCCATCAAAGTAGACTCAATAAAATCGACATTAGGTCGATTGTGTCCAAAGTTCTGCTAAAGAAAATCATGTAATCTTTGATATATCGAAGAGCTCCTCGATATCTTCGGAATTCAAATCTCGATGATATCGGTCTGGGACACAAATTTATCCAGCAATTTTTTCAGGATATTTTTCTCGGATTGAGGGTCACTCGATAAAATCAATATTCAAATATCGATCATATCGAAGCATGGTCGATGTCATCGAATATGGACACAAACTGTCAAGCAAGCTTATTGGAAAATTCCTTAGAATTAGCGATGAATCAACACTACACTCAATATCATCGATATTCAAATTATGATGATATCGAGTGATGCTCGATCATATCATTTACCTGAAATATTTCAAAGGCAAGTGCTCTCACATTTTCAAATGTCGAGGAATCGAACCTCATGTCGATGAAATCAGAGTTTAAAATCTGATGGCATCGACACACGTTCAATTTCCTTGACTAGCTAGCAAAAGGTTTCAAAAGCGTTTGACATTTGGGTTCATGTCATCAAGCGGCCAATTGATGCGATCCAGAGTATATGCTCGATGATATCGACCCTGCTCGAAAATCTTGAACTCTGTAAAAAATGTGATCGTTTTATATCCGGTGGAAACCTTTTGCCTATTTAATGAGAGCTTTCCCTTGGTTGTTGGATAGAGAAAATAGAGAGTGCTTTTGTGTATTTAACCCTAGATCATATACCCTAAGCCTTTTCTCTCATGAAAGTTCATCCTCCAATCCACCCTCATCAGTGACATTCAATAGAGTGGATTGGGGAATGAACTTTCGCATTCAAGGATCATGCAGCTACCACCTTAATGGCAAATCATTAAGTTGGGATTCATTGAATGCATAGATGATTGGAATCGCTCTATCTCCTTTATAGGAAAACATTTAATAGAGTAGGATTCCATCATAATCTTGACCTAACCCGTCGCCATGTATTGGTACATCTTCTAAGTTACGGTTCAAGGAAGCTAAAGATTCTTCATCATCAAAGGAGGAGATCTTCATTAACACGCTTAACGGGGCTCATCTACTTATCTGTAAGTCATTAAATTCCAGAGGACTCTTGTGATCATTCCTTCTGTAGGATTGGGTTTAAGGTGTTTCTCACCCCTCACAAGTCCTCATAGGAGGCCTCCAGCGGGAGTGTACGTGGGGGTGCTTTATATTGACCCTTTCTTTGTGGAGAGCATAAACTGGTTATAGGTGAATATGTTTAAAACCTCTGGTTTGAGGTAAATATGTTGTGAAACCTCCGTTAGGTTCCTTGTGTGGATCCTTGGCCAATGAGGCCTAAAAGTCGGGTGTTGTGTGTTGACCTTTGCTCATGGGAGCATAAACTGTGTCGTGTAGACGCGTTGTGTCAGCTTAAGTGTAGGTTATACTGGTTAGAGGTGAACCTGATTTAAAACCTCCGGTTTAAGGTGAACATGTTGTGAAACCTCCTTAGTGAGATCTGATACACTCAAGGGTTGAGTACATCTGCCGGAAGTGGAGTAGACAAGTGGTCGAACCACTATAAAAATGACTGTGTTTGAGATTACTATTGTCTTCTGTTACTTATGTGATTTCCTTAAATACTTTCATACTTGATTACCTGAGACCACACCTCACACACACAATCACATCCATTATAAACTGATTTGCATATTGTTCATCTCTTAAATAGTTTTATGATTGGATCCTCTACCAGGCTTGGAAGCCAGTAGAGTTACTCTGTAGTAATCCTGATGCATGCTTACTTTTAAGATTAGAGTGATAGGATTTTAAATTGTCATAAAATATTAAAAAGTCCTATTCACCCCCTCTAGGACATATTGACATATTCCTACTTCAACTAAAGTATTCATTACCGCAATTTCATATGAATCTACGAGGGTCCCACCATCCTTAATGGATTTAAGAGGCCTACAACCTGAACGGTTTCGATCGGCTTAAGGTGGCCCACATTAATCACAACAGGTTGGTTTTAAGAGGGCTGTAAACACAAATTGCCTCCACACTAGCCTTCTTGCACCCGTTGTCGTCCGTGTGATTGGGCCCATCATCTTGTAAAACCTATGAGGTTTGGGTCCCTTATGACCTCTCTACCAGATGGATGGACCAGATCAGGGCCCTGGGCTATGATGGTGGGCCACAGATTAACACAAGTGGAAGCAGTCCGTTTAAAATAAACATTGGTAGAAAGCGGGAGGAGACCCCTTCTTGTTTAGTAAACTGTCGGGTCAACCCAATTTGACCAAGCCTCTTTGGTCCCGTGCACCGCATGTGTACCTACTCTGGTGTGTACATGAAATGGTGTTGGGCCCACAAGGATGTTTTTGAGAAATCTACATTGACCGTTCCCTTTAGAGGTCCCAATAAGTGCCTCTGACCAAAGGTCAGTCAGATCCAAAGCTTAGGTGGGCCATACGAATTGATTTCTAGTTCTAATAGTGGATTTCCGTCAATCTAATGGTCGAATAATTCTGAATTTGAATATCAGCGGTTAACAGGGTCCTAGGGACCACTTAGCTAAAAATTAATGGCTAGTTTTGGGGTCAAATTACTCCATACAAATTTATAATATTAAATATCATTATTATAATATTTTTAATAACCTTTTTATTACTATTGTTATTGTTATTATTATTTTTTATAATTTCTTCTACTTTTCTCTAATTCAGTTATGTGGGCCACACCCGATTTGTAACATTTATTCCTTCGCCCAACCCCCTATATGGCTTTGGTAAAAAGATTGGATTATTTTAATTGTAAGTGGGTCATAATACATGGGTCTTGGTTTGGTATATAGCAGTTGTACTTTCTCTAGTGCACTTACTACAATCCAGGTAGGGTCCATAAACACCTTTTGTAAGATCTCCTTCACTCAACGGCTTCTACAAATCCTTTTAGGGTCATTAGTCCAAAGATTATACAATCAGTGGGCCATACAACAAGGACTTTAGTGTTTAGTTGATGGCCTCTAACAATCCAACAAACAACTTTGTGATTCAATGGTTAGATCGTAGGTCGGATGATCATTCATGACACAATCCCTCCTATGTGAAATCAAGGGCTAATTTAAAATGTGTTGACTTTAGACACTAGTCATATCCTAACTCAAATGGTTACGATGAACTGTTTGTGAATCATTGGATGATGATGTGTAAGGTGGCTACGTGTGTTTTCGCATAAGCTCGTGCTAAATTTGATTTAAATGGTAACACCTGAGTACTAAAAAGTACAGGGTGTTACACTCGGCCTGCCAACCAGATAGATGATCCCTTCTCCAATGGATCCAATTGATGTGTGGATGAAGGGATCATCCTCCTCTTGTCGACTTTTCCCTCTTTCAATATATTTGTTCTTTGCTATCTCACCCATAGGAGGCTGATATTCTAGTCCTCTAATGCCTACATTCTCTTGATATTTGAGCTGATAATAAAAAATGTTAGCGCTCGACTGGAGGGAAGACATGGTTTGATCCGATGGGACATACAAGAGGAATGTAATTCACATTCTCAATCTCGAGACTATGGTATGGGATGTCCTCACCGGACCATTGTACGTCTATTACTAGCATATTTAGCTCTTGATGATTGGATGCCTTCATCAGAAAGATTTGTTCGGGATCATCCAGAATAGCCAGCGCCTTGTCTCTGAAAATGTACTTGGCCTTTTAGTGAAGAATTAAAGAGAGCCTTGACTCTATGGATCTAAGAGCGATCAAGGAGGAGATGAAATGAAGTTATAATGTTGAAGACCTGAAAAGTAATGGTTGATGTTTTAGGAGTAATCAAGTCTTGACGTTAATCTCTCCCTCGACCTCTCTCGTAGAGGCGGGAACCACCCATCCTAAACTCTTCTCTTGAAGTATCGAAGATTGAGTAGAGCTAGGCAAATCACTTTGAGTAGTAGCATGTCTTTCCTAGAAAGTCAATGCATGATTAAAGCTAGGCCCTAGTTTTATTAGGGCATGCGGTATGTTGATCGAGGAATGAGTATTTTCTTGTAGTATTACAATTGGAGTAAGGGCCGCATAGGCAAGTGGTGCCCCTTGTAAGATAAAGAATGTATGGATTGGATTGATTGGGAGTGGCTCTTATAGACTTTAGGGCATATAGATTGAACTGGCTAAAGATGCCCCTTGCATATTTAAGGGCGCAAAGATTGAACTAGCTGGGTGTGCCCCTTGAAGAATTGGGGGTATTGATGTTGGGTTGGCGGTGATTACATGAATGGATTGGACTGGATGGCATGGTGATTCCCCCTGGATGATATTAGTGGTAGGAGTGTCTGATGAGTTGGGGCCTACTTGATGCCATGGCAAGGGAATCTGGAGGATGTACTTGGTTGAGACAACCGTAGGAGAGGTAACCACAATTCTTTAGCTATCAATTAGATCTTGAACCACATATTTCAAAGTGAAACAATGGTCTGTTATGTGGCCTTGAGATTGGTGGTATGCACAATACTCATTCTCATTATAGTTTTGTAGCAAAGGGTTTGGCGGGGGTATAGGCAGTAGCGGTGTAAGTATTTACCTTTGGACTAGCATGGTTAGTATCTCACTGTAAATTTGGGTTATCAGTGTAAACTGCTTAAGTTCCCGGGCCATCCCCATCTACTGACCATAATTGGGGTATTGAGGAATCTCCCTTTACTACTGTTGTTGCCATTGAGTGCCTTGGGTAGAGGTGACAACATTGTCTTCTTCTGTTAGATGAAGGTCAAGAATACTTATGTTACCATTCTCATATCCAGTAGGCCTTCTTTCCACTATTTGTTATACTGGGAAGGCCTGATGAGGCCACCAAGGGGAGATCATCTCGGCCCTTTGTAAGGCCTGTATCCTAGTCTGTACCGTTCCTTAGACTCCCACGATCCTCTCGGTCAAATTCCGGTGACCCATGACCTGTAACCGATGTTTTTGTACGACCCTAAGTCCTATCCTATATATCTGAGTCGACTCGACCCGAGACTTGTACCCTAGCGACCGTACAGTCGCTGCAGTTCCAACACCGTGTCTCACACGCCAATACGATACCCAGGCCAGGAGTTGTGGGCCCGTATTTATTTCAAGAAAAACACTGCACATTACAAATCTCAAGAGAATCTCTACAACCCATCACATCAATCAATCAAGTACACATCCCATCACAAGTCCAGTACCAACCCATACCCTACCCATCTCTCTCTCAACCCATACCCTACCCATCTCTCTCTCATTCGCAAAGTCAACTCTCTCTCTCTCTCTCTCTCTCTCTCTCTCTCTCTCTCTCTCTCTCTCTCTCTCTCTATCCACCCATCCATTTCTTACATCATCCATCCATTCCTTACACCCATCCCACCCTTTTCATCCCATCACCTCTCTCTCCTCTCCATTTCTCTCTTCACTCCCAAGCAACCAAGAGAGCAACCGTCCAAGTAATTCTTAAGGAGAGAAGAAACTAGGTGTCCCTCACTCCCTACCACCCAATCTCTCATCCTAACCATCCAACCTTCATCATCCTCTATCAAAATCAAAGCCAAGAAGCTAAGGAAGTCAAGGGACCAAGAAAGAGTGATATAGGTGGGTGATCCTGGGAATTCCAGCCTTGATTTCTATTTAAGGGCCCACTTGTGATGAGATCCATTTCAATGTATGCATGTACATGGAGGAGCTCATAGTGGCGGAGCTCCTCCCATCTCCATCGATCTCTCTCTCTTTCTCTCTCTCTCTCTTGTGATGGAATGTGGCCCACCTGATCTAGACAGTCCATATGTTGGGTCCCACCTCACTGCCTGTCCATTTGGATAGGACTAGATGAAGCAAAAAACATAAATATCAGCTTAATCGTGGGAAGCTGCAGGTCCACCTGAGGCATGTTTCATCCAGGTCGTCCATCGTTGGATGTGGGGCTTGTTTTGATGTGTGGAGGGGCTTGTTGTCATGTGTGGAGAATCCACACCGTCCCATCCAGATCGTCTAGATCATGGGCCAGCCATGATATATGTGTTTTATTCCACACTTTCCAGATAGACTGGACGGCGGAGTCTGCATGAGGTATGCGTATATCCATACCATCCTCCATTTAGCAGCCACATGGGGCCCACCCCACACGTGCTGCAAGTGTGAGGGTGGGGCCTACATTCATGTATGCATTGTATATCCACACCGTCCCTTAGTGGGGCCAACTGTGATGTATCCACTATCCAACCGTTTAACAGCTTAGATGTTGTTGACGTCAACCCCATCATGAGATGTGTGTAATATCCCATCCAGACCATCCATCTGTGCATCCCACTAGCGACTATAGCTGTTGAATTGTTGTGAGCAAGCAGGTGGGTCTGGATCATAAGGCATGTGTTTTATCTAAATCGTCCATTGATGTGGACCCTACCAGCAAATATAGCTGCTGTAATGATGTCTACAAGTTCTGTGAGCCCCATCGTGAGGCACGTGATTGGTTGGAGTACCTCACACCAGCAGCTTGCTACTGCAGTTGGCGTTAGTAAATTCTGTGGCTGATCATGGGTATGTGTTATATCCAACCGTTCATCTATGTGGGTTGCATGCCACATGTGTGGTGTCCTCACCGTTCAGTTGGGACGGTGGGACCCATCGTGATATGTGTATTATATCTAAACCGTCCATCCACCTTGTGAGCTTATCTTAAGGATTGTGATAAAAATAAGAGATAAATTTGCGTATCAGGTGGACCACACTGCAAAAATCAGTGGAGGATTAAACATCCACCATTGAAACTATTTGGGGTTAAGAAGTTCTGGATCAATATGAAATTTGTTTTTCCTCTGAATTCAGGCCTTTACGACTTATGAACAGATTGGATGGAAAATAAACGTTATGATGGCTTGGTGAATTGCCAACAACGAAAATCATTATCTCCACTACTATTTGTGGCATGGTCCAAATGATCTTTCGATATGATTCAATTTTTTTGGTAATGCTCTATAATAATCTTTAAAAATAATAAATAAATGTATGGTGTAGATATAATAAAATGAAAATATAGTGTGTGGGTCCCACCTTGATGTGATGTATATTAGGCCTGTATGAGAGGCCCATTGTGATGTGTTTAAGGCCCATGGGTTGGGGCCCATTACGATGTATTCGAGGCCCATGGGACATGGCCCATTATGATGTATTTGAGGCCCATATATAAGGCCCATTATGATGTATTTGAGGCCCATTATGATTTATTTGAGGCCCAGATATGAGGCTATTGTGATGTTTGAGGCCATGGACTGTGGCCCATTGTGATGTATTAGAGACTCATGGGACGTGGCCTATTATGATGTATTTGAGGCCCAGATATGAGGCTCTTGCTTGAGGCCCAATGTGATGCATGTGAGGCCCATGAGTGAGGCCCAATGCGATGTATGTGAGGCCTTTCTGTGAGGTCCAAAGCAATATATATGAGGACCGATGTGATGTGTGATTCCACCATGATGTATGTAATAATGTTTATAATGGGCCATGCCTTAGGAGCAATGATGGTTTAATGTCCACATTGTAAGAGCAATGATGGTTAAATGTTCACATTGTAACTCTTCCTAGAGCCCATTGTTAGGCTCATTCTCACCTCCCCTTAGTGGGCTAACCCAAATCGTTGGGCCCTCATGATCGTTAGGCCCATTCTTGATATACGTAGCCTGTCTAGGCCCATTCTTGATATGAGGAGAGTACATCATCATCATACGAGTATGCTTAATATAGCTCCATGATTCATGCTCATGCGCATCATATGTATGCTTAATATGAGGAGTGATTGATCATAGCATATTCCATTGGGTAGATTATTTATGGGACTCCCTGATAGGCAGAGTTGCCCCACATGAGAGCTCGGTACATGCGAGATTGCTGCATGACTGGATGGTATGATACATGCATCTCGCATTTGTGTTATATGATCTCTGTACGCCCTGGTGACATCAGGGCCATAGCCTCCATAAGCATTTCGTGGATGGATAGATTGAACACCGAAAATATTGTTACTTGCATCGGAGCACCATAGATTTCCCTGTGTAAAAATCTTTAAACCTGATGGTATCAGAGGATGACTCCAATGTCTAGACCGAGTGGATACATGAGCGCATGAGGGCCGAATACCAAGAGGTCTCATCTCCCACTATGTAGTGGTCAGTTGGAAGGGGGTGTGGCCTTACCCGCCCGAGGGTAGGGGGTAATTTCTAGGCTGAGTATGACAAGCTTGTAAATAGGTCTACTATCGACATGCCGGATAAGTATTAGCAGACTATTGGCTAGGCGAATAGTGAAGTTTCTTACGCTCACTTGGACTACACGTCTGGGGAAGGGGCAGTGCCATTTGGAGTGTACTAAACCCTGGTGATTATCCAAAGTGAGATCTGTACTGATATTTGATGCTCTGGCAACGAGCTGTATAGTTATGTAGATTCAGATGAGGACCGGCATGCGTGTCTTACATCTTGTATATGACATTCGGCTACATAGGCCTCGCATCGCATGGCCTTGGTATGGCCGACATCATTCATACCATGCATCACTTGACCTTGTTATGGCAGATAGCATACATGTCTTGCATCGCATAGCCTTGGTATGGCTGATTACATTCTGAGCACGCTTATATTACGAACACACTTTCACCACCCTCTAAGCTTTCTATAAGCTTATGCACGATTGATGCATGCAGGTGACACCAGGACGCACTAGTAGCTTAGTACGAACAAGAGCCTGTAGTCGAGCTTCAGGAGTTTCTGTTATTATTATTATTGTATTTCCCTTTATGCACATTGTACCTTAAAGTTTTTTTTATCATAATGGATTTTATGATGGTGTCTTGGTTATTGTTTGTGAGTTATGCTTATGGTTATGCTTGTTACGAAATAAATTCATGCTGAAAACTTCTCCTTGTAGGATCCTAGGATCGAAACCTAGTATATGGGTACCGAGAGCCAAGAATGGGGTACTAAGGAGGCTGTCGACGGCAGATTCAGCCATCGAGAATTTTGTAAGCTGGGTTTCTGAGTTTGGGGCATGACACCTTGTTCCTCGGCATGGATGAATTGGGTAAAGTTAGCATATGAATACGAAACAAGGTATCTAGAGATACTCAGATTTACTGAATGGACGATAATTGAGATTTACTCATTGACGCCGATGGGTGTTTTCATTCTGGTGGCCATGGCCCACCATTGTCCAACGTAAGTTGATAATGACTCATCATTCATCTGCCATAATGTTACAAGATCTGTCCTTTTGGGCGTTATATCAAGATTGTACATGAATCAATTGATGAATGCTTGGAAAAAATTTTCCCGAGTTTTAATTCGATGGTAGTCTAATGACATATACCAATCTAACGCATCGCCTTTCAATGATTTTTTAAACAGACGGATCAACGCTTCGTCATTACCTGCCATAGTATTAAGCTCTCTACAAAATGCTCTTAAGTGGTCCATAGGACACCCTGTACTATCATATTTATTGAATTTTGGTACCTCAAAGTCTTAAGGTACCTTTGCATCAGGGAAGAGACAAAGATGCCTGAACTTGGTGGATGGGATATCCACCCCCTGCCGCTTCTATAGCTTCCTCTGCATATCTCACAATTTCTCTCGGAGCTCTTCGATTTCGGAAGGACTAGATGAGAGGAGTTTTATGCCTTGGAATTGATCGAATCTCCTACTAGGAGGAGGATGTTGGAATTGGTTGGGTTTCCTAGTTGCAGTAGGTTGATTTTGGTAGCAGCTCTTATTAATGAGAGGCTTTTGGAAAGGATTGTCGGCTACGAAAAAATGGCCTTGGAAGTGATTCCCATTATGGGGAGGATGCTGAAAAGTTGAGATGATTGGGGCACTTGGCGATGATACTTGTATAGTTTGACTAGTCTCTCTTTGAATACATTGGGTAAGAAGGTCCTATAAAGCCTTAAGATTTTGAGCCACATCGGCCATAAATGTGGTAGTTTTTACAGTACTAGCCATGAGATCAGGTGATCCGAGGGATGCCTTTTAGGTGCAATGGTTCTTTCATTTTGGTTTGCCATGACAACTTTGGATCGGGTAAGCATGGGGTGAGTGGAAGCCTTGAATGGGTGCAAGCCAAAGATTAATCTTCATCTTTTTCTTTTTAAATTTTTTATGCAAGGTATGAATGCAAATGTTTATTTGTAGAATATCCCCTAAGATTAGATTATTACACTTTTTCGAACCAAGTCTCATCTAATGTCGACTAGCAAAATCTCCAGTGGAGCGAGTCGTCATTCTGTGAACACTGAAAATTGGCACCCATGCTAATTTATGGTTTATATAGGGGCTGATTTGGATTGATGATGCAGTAGATTTGGAGTCCCCATTAGCCAATTATCTTAAAATCCCGCAATTGGTTAGAACCTACAGAATATGTAAAAGCCAGAGAATCCGGAGACTCACTTTCTCTCTCTCTCTCTCTCTCTTCCTCTCTTTCTCACTCTCCTTCTCTTTCTTAGATGGTAATTTTTGTGTGAAATGAAGAGAGGAGGGTGGTATTTATAGCCCCTTGGGATGGCTTTTTTTTACAATTTGAGGGTTTATAAAGGGTAAATGATGATGTGGCAGTTTTGGATTGGTAGAGAGAAGGGAGATGCCATATGACACTTCTTTATATGCTAAAGGGCTTGGTAGAATGGTAAATAGGGTGGATTTTGGGGTCAAACAGATCAATATATGACTTTTAAGGGGAGAAATAGCTGCGAGCTCGGGAGCACATCTGTCAAGGTGCGGCGGTAAACCGATTACCGCCTCCACTTGATTACTTCCAAAGTTTAGCCAATGGACTTTTTTCAATCCCGGAGAGTGGCCCAAAGTCCGTTTTGAATATTTGGCTCAAAAATGGCTCAAAATTAGCTAGACTATGACTTAAAAATGGCTCAAAAAATGGATTAATTTTGGGTGAAGGTTTGGGCATGCTTTGGCTTGAGTTAAGTTAGGGTTTAGGGTAATGGAATAGCTTAGGTTCGGGTCAGGTTTGGATCAGGTTTGGGAAATGGCTACGGTTTTAGGTAAGGTGTGGGGTTTAAGTTTAATACCTAAGAATTATCCATGCTCTATCAAGTTGTTATCCTGCGTGGGGTGTCTACAGTACCCCACTATATCTGTAGAATGTACGATCTCTACTCCACGGGATTAAACTATCTTCAAGGATTCGTTCATGATTTTACACTTTGGTGATGCGATGGTACATTGTATAGTGTAGTGTTAAATGCAAATCAACACAAGTTTCTGATGGGCATAATTTAATTGTATCAGCAAGCCACATAGCATACATTTGTATTGATCAAATGCAATGATGATTATATATATGATGCGATACTTATGACATAATAACTATTCGACTAGGGTTTTTGATGGGCGTGATTCGATTATATCGAAAAGCCACAGAGCATACGCCTAGATCGATCAAGTGTAAAATGTGATGTAATGTAGAGTTGATGAATTTGTTATGCAAGGGGGTTCATAAGGGAGTAGATGTTACACAATGCTAATGTTGGGATTAAATGAAGCCGAATGAGAATTGGATGGTTGGATAAATGGTAATATAGAAAGAATTTGATTAAGCAGTTATGATCAGGATTTTGTTGACTTAGGTGGCTTTGGATTGGATTAGACTATGCTTGACCTGGGTTGAACTCTCTCCTATAGCTCTCCCATCTTCTTGGTGGAGGGATGGAATAGCTAGGCTAAGAGAGGCTTAAGGGCCTTAAGTGGGTTTCCTAAAGGAAGAGGTGTGTTGAAATGAGAAGAGGAGGGAGCTATTTATAGCCCCCAAGTCTGGTTTTCTAGTGATTCTAAGAAAGTCTGGGGTTAAGAAGGGTTTGAATGGCTGAGATTCCAAATCTCCATATGGCACAATAATTTAGATGGCTAGATTGCTTGGTAAAAGTGTAATTTGGGATCCAAATAAGAAAAAGGGAGATATTTCTACATTTTTATGCTTGTAGAAGTTGTAATGAGAGGTTTGACACTCATGGGGAGATCCCTGCTAAGGCAAGGGGTTTACCACATGTCGGGCGGTGATTAGACCACCGCCTAAGGCACAGGTTTCCCCATCCTTTAGCAAGAGGTCTCCCACATGCACGAGGGATCTCTGTTTGCAGTGATATTCACTTGGTGTCTGAGCTGTGAAACTACATTGGGCCTATGGGTTGGAATTTTAGGCTTGGTTTTGGGCTTATTTAAGTCTTGGTTTGACTAGATGAGTTGGTTGGGTTTTGGATCAGCGAGTCGACTCGGAATGACTTGGTGAGTTAACTCGACGGGTTATCTTAGTTGAACTTGGTTTTAAAAATCCTAGGGTTTGGGTTTTCTAAGATTTTAGGTTTACGTTGAGATTCTAGTTTGGCTCGGGGTTTAGGCTTTGGTTTAGGTTAAGGTTCGGGTCTAGAGTTTTAAGTTGGAATTTGGATTAAGGTTTTACCAACGAGACTGTCCAACTTTAATCAGCTTGTCAGTCTGGGGTGGGGTCTCTACAGATGCCCCTCTTTAGCAGAAGTTGCATATGACTGACTGCCAAAGCAAGTGGACACCCCACCTTTCTCGGTCAGATTATAAATATGGTCCGGATTTGTTGCATGCCTTTGTGCCGATGTCAGTTGGTTGGCTGGAAATGGATAACTCACACATGTCATGAGGGTTTCAGGAAAATGTTACAATGTCTCCTTGCTTTTTGCTGCATTATAGATAACTGATTTCATACCTTTTCACTTCCGATCTGTACTAATATCAAAAAAGTATCGTAGGGCATCTACACTTTCTAAGGCTTTACGAGGATACTAACCCGAACTAAAATGTCCGTTGTTTTCCATATCACCCTAGGATTGCTTGTTTTGCCTAATTGTCAAAGTGATTAGCTTACCCTAAGCTTTTTGAGTCCTTATGGGGATCTCACTATGATGACTTGGACTCGATCATACTTCTCAAGCGTCCAAGCCCAAGTATGTGCAGGTGCCCTTTTTTCCATGCAATCTTCTGGTTTTGATACATCGAGAGGAAAATGAGGCTTATGCTCAGGCGTTACAGATATTTGTGGTAAAAAATTATGGTTGATTGCATTCAAGTGTGTCAAAGGGTGTGTGGCATGCCAAAAAATTGGATCAATACAGCACATGTCTATGGATGAAATTCATTCGATTATCAAGCCATTACATTTTCAAGGATGATCGATCGGTTTGATATGCTAAATTCATCCACATTCATCTTGCATGGATGTAAGACCTGACCTAAGTTCCTGCATGTATGTGTATGAGTATGCATTTCATTTCTTGTAGTCTCGCGATCCTACCGATCGAATCCAGCGACCTGCGACCTTCGGATTGTGTTTGCGGTCATCATTGGGTCCGATCATGTAGACCCTACCCAGATCGACCTGAGACCTATGTCACATTATTCGCATCGTTATTACGGTTCCAACAACGTATCTTGTGCGTCCATCCGACTTATGGATCAAAAGTTATGAGCATTACATAGTATGACCCTTGATCATGTGGCCCACTTTTGTGCAAATGCATGTAGACCACCTCCATGGCACAAGTCCCCATACACACTACACACACTACACAAATTCTATGAAAATACCACCCATCTCAACAAACACTACCCAAGCCTAGCCTAAAAGCCTAAGCATTGTAATCTCCTCCCTATGCTATGATGACTTCTCTTACAAAATAATGATGGTATTTTTCTCTCTTTATTTTCTCCCTCCCTCTCATTTCCCTCCATTGCTAGCAACACCCAACTCCAACGTCTCCTTCTTCCTCTCTTCTCCATCCCCCTAATCCTCAAAATACTCTCAATCCCTCTATTAAAAGTAGATCTCCACCATTAAAACTTCTTCCTAGGCTCAAGACCTTTACGGTGTAGGAGTTTGGAGGCTTGATTTGCAACTAGGTGGTTATAGTTTCTGATTTTCTTTTCTACCCTTTGATCTTCTTTTTCTTCCTAGTTGGATCATATGGGACCCACCAATTCATGGTGGGGACCCCATTTAGCCCCATGGATGTGGCCTTTTTGCCCATCTTACATGCATATCATGAATCATGATGGGGCCATTCTCCATGGACCCCATCATGATGTATTGTATAATCCACTTTATTTCAAGGGCATCTAGACCCTAGAATTCATGTTGGGATGGCATCCCAATCACCCATTTTAGTCATAAATCATGTATGCATTAGTTGAATGTTGCATGTTCAAGTAACATTGTTGTATGGTTGAGATTGACTCCTGGAAGGGCCCATTAGTGGAGGGGCCCTACCCCCATGGCCGGACTGATTTTTCTTCTATTTTCTTTGATGTATGGATGATGATGTGTGTGTAGCCCACTTGGTGGGCCTAGGATGTCTCCAAAAAAAATCCACCAAGGTGGGACGCCCTTACCACCCAATTCCATGATCCTTAGACACCTTAATCAATGCATGAAAGTGTCATAGTCTTAGTCTATGATCTGGCCATATGTGGGGCCCATTAAGGAAGGCCACACACCCTTTTTATGGCTGATATTATTGAGATATAGGCTGATGTGTCCAGCCATGTATTGCTGTCCAAAAATCTGGACTGTTGCATGAACTGTCATGTTCAATGTTTGGCATGAATTTTTGGATCATGATTTCCATTATTTTCTTTATAATTATGGAGTGTAATGAGAAGGTGTGGACCCCACCTTGAGGTGTGGTGGGTCACACCTCAGATGGCCCATGAAATGGTACCCAAAAAGGGAGGCCCATATGGGTGGGTGGTCCACCTTGTTGGGCTGTCCACATGTATGGAGGGAAAACACACACTCAGCTTGGTTTCTCTGAGGGGTGGGCTACTTTTATGGACTTCACCTTACTATACTTTATGAAAAAAATACTAAACCTCCATTTTTCCCCTCCTATATGAAGTTTGGGCCCATCTTATTGGGTAAACAATGCATGGACAGCAACATTCCTTCCTGGACAGATTGTTATTTCCGAATTTAATTAAAATACTTTTGAGTATCTAAAAATCATGAAAACTTACAAGAAGGTGGTCCATCTATGGTGGGACTGACTTATAAATTTTTGGGGCCAATAGACCCCTGTACACACCGTGGCAAGGGCCGGACTGGCCCACCACGTTGGGACGACCAGGTCAGTCTAATTTTCTGTACAGACTATATTATTTAAATTAATTAAAATATTTCTAGGTATCCAAAAATCTTTAAATTTTGTATAGGTGTGTCCCACCAATGGAAGTATCACCCTGCAAAAGTTTAGACCCAACGGACATTTGAGCTAACTGTGGTGCAGCCGGGAGTGGCCCACCAAGCAAGGACGCCCAGGCTGGGCTGGCTGTCCAGCCTGCTTCGTGGGCCCACCTTGATGTGTTGTATATCCCACCATCCATCCATGTGGGGTCCTTTGGAGATTTATCATCCTCCGTTTTTTTTGGTATTCAATTGGGGTCCATTGGTTGGATTTTTGGGCCAAATACCTCGGGCCCATAGGGCTGCCTACACATGGGACATCCCTGCCTTAGGCCACTGCTGGGCCTGCATTCCAACGGCCTGGCCTACTTGATATCTGTGTTGCATTTCCTATCTCATCTGGTGGGGCCCAGAGTGATGTGTGTGGGCCATCAGAGATTTAATATACTAAGAAATACTTCTACTGTTGGACTTCAACCAACCTAGAAATTTGGGTGGGCTGAAATTTAGTATTGAGTTCAATAATTGTTGCCTATAAATGTTCTTTTAGGGCAGTATAACCCACAGTTTTGAGGAGGATTTAAGTCAATTATCTTACCATCTTAAGTGTATTTTTTGGGCTTAATTAGTGCATGATTAAATGCCCATTCTAATTGGATTCTTCTTGGGTTAGTCTTCTAGTTAATTATGGGCCTTATAGCCTTAGTTGGGCTGAAATTTTCAATAGGCCGGTTGGACCCCTAGGTCCTATATTTACCATGCCATTGTGATGGGTCTTATGTGCCAAATACTCAAGTAGTTGGGCCTTTGCTCACCTACTATATAATAAATCCATACTTGGGCCGAGATGTGAGGCCCAACTTACTCGTGTTAAATATAAGGATTTTTCATATGTTGGGATAATGGGCTACCATTAGGCCCACCACAATGAGTGAACCCATGACCCTTATGGTTGGGCCCTAACCTTTCTTAAAGTCCCACCAGGTTGCGTACATACTGGGCTTAGTGTATGACCCACTAGGCCATGGATTGATTGTGTCTTGGAGCCTTCTTAACATACGTAGCAGGCTACCTTTTGGGACTCATTTGAGGTTGGATGTCCTCCTTGTTGGCTCTAAGGTAGGCCCATAGAGGCCCTTACAAGTAGTTGAAGGACAACCTTGGGCTTGACTAGGACCGTTCCTCCTTAGGATTTTAACTCTCTTAGTTTGTGGGCCATCCCAAAGTACTGGGCTCCCACTAGAGGATTTTTCTTCTCCTCAGAACACTTGTCCATGTGCCTATACCTTAACCCTCCTTGGGACGGAGGATTCCATATTCCACAGGTAGCACACTTACATTTTTGTGATCCATATGCATATTTGTATGAATTAATTGCATTATGTGGTGGTCATTGAGGGATGAAGTTTCTCTCTTTATACACATTTTGTGCCTGTAGCTAGTGCATGATCTGTATATGTGACTCATGCATTAGCATCACATTTCATGATGATACCACCCATGCTTCATTAGGGATTTGCCTCCACAGGGATATTCATGGATGGCCATATGTGTGGATACCAAAAATTATACTTAAGCATACCGGGTGCATAGGATGCCCATGGGTGAAATTTCTAAAATTTTCATGGTACCAAGGATCTGCTCTAATGCCGTGACCAAGTGGAAACTATGAGCGCATGGGGGTCTTATACCGTTGGGCTACGACTTCCACTGTCGTGTAATCGGTTGGATAAGGGTGTGGCCTTACTTGTCTAGTGAGAGGAGGCATTGTTAGGCTAAGTCTGACCAGCTGTAAATGGGTCCGCTACCATCAGGGCTTGCTGGTGATTGCTGTCCACAGGCAGGTAGTGAGGTCTCTTACGCTCGTTTGACTGTATGGGGTTTGTAGAGCGACAGTTATTCAGTAGTGTAATGGACCCCAGTGATTTTCTTATGATTGAAAATGTACTTGATATGTTGTTTGGATATGAGCATTGACATTACTTGCATTGCATTAACATTGGCTGTGTAAGCCCCTTCATGCATTGCCTTGGTATGGCGTCCAGTACTCATTGCATCGTATTCATGATAAGCCTTGGTAAAACTAGTGATATTTTCATTAAGTATGTTTCTTTCCATGTGCCTTCTGTTATTCTTCTGTGCTTCATTATCTTATATGTCCTTTTGGACCTGATGTAAGTTTGTAAAAGTTTAAATTCTTAGTGAATTTTGTGATGTGTGCCCCTTGTTATTCTCAGATGTACTTGCTGTAATCTTGGATATGATCGTAATTGGAATGATTATACCGTTATGAAAATTCTCCTTGTAGGATCCTAGGATCGAAACCTACCTCAGGAGCCGAGAATGGAGTACTATGGAGGCTGTTGCATCAGAACCAGTCATCGGATTCCTTGTGAGTCCAGTTACTAAGTCTGAGGCATGACAATGGATTCTTTCATCACCATGGCTACTAATTATTTGACAAAGTGGGTGGAAACCAAACCCATATATAAAGATGGAATTATATGCTTAATTTATTCAACTAAATAATAAATAACTGGAATATTTACAACATTATAATAATGGAAATGAATGATACAGACATACACCAGTGCTCTCATAGTGCTCTTAGTTGCATTAACTACAAGAAGACAAACTATTGGCTAGGTCAAGAAACATTTCATGAGATATTCCATGCGAACATGACACCGGTTTACCAAACATTAACCATTTGATTAATGGTATTTAACATGGATGGTCATGATTTTTTAGACAAAAAAGGTCCGATCAACAGTTTGATCCATCAATTTGTTAGGGCTATCCGGATTTCTTGTGATTCTGATTAATTACATCTGTTCGGCATTTGTAACAATTCCATCCATTGCATGGAAAAATGACGGCTGTAGAAAACAGGCCCAAATCAAGGATGGATTGGATCATCTAATCGTGTGAATTTTGCACGATAGCATACGAAATGTGTTCAGAACTTAATGGACAGTTCAGATGGATCAACTGGAGTACTGAATAAGGGTCCCAATGCCAACTAGGAGAATTATAACTTACAAGGCTCTGAGAGCACTGGAGCATTTCTCCGAATGATATCCAAACGTTAGCCTTTTCCTCATCTAGATTGTTGAAGATGGACCACAACCATTAAACCATCCCTAAGTTAGGTGGGGTCCACTAACCAGCTGAAATAACGAGCGGTCACTAAATCAAACACAACAAGACTAAAAAAGACAGGAGAAAGAAAATTTCATTGTCTTCAAGTGGGCCAATGGTTCATTCGAAGATATGCAAGGTATACCAGGGTCTCCGTTCGTGCAAGTGGGCCAATGGGTCAATAATTCGAACATTTTATCCCTTGGGTCCACCATGGATGATGATCATGCCCAAAATATCCTTACAGGGCAAGGGCAATCCTAACACTCAATCCATGACTAGGGGACAAACGGTTAAGAAGAGTAGACGGACGGTCAACATTCAAAAGAAAAATAAAACAGGTAAATGATTCTTTGTAGAATCTTCCGATGTTGGAGATGTTGAGGAACTGCCTGCAAACGGATGGAAGGCGTGGATAGACCACATACTTTAACGGTGGGCCCAACATAGTTTACTCAGTACGATAAGAGCGTACTGAGTAACTCAGTACGCAATCCGATTTCGTAGGAGATGTTGAGGAACTGCCTGCGAATGGTGGCTGGAGGCGGACCAAAGGTTACTTAACAATGGGCCCCACCAGCAAAAACTGAATCCAAATACAGTCTTCAATGGAATCCAATACTAAAATTAAGAAGATCCAGACTTTTGGTACAATCAAAGAGAACCCACAACAGCATACAAACATATTTACGCAGATCCAGACTTCCCACTTACTGGGCCAATCTGCAGATCGGCGATATTTAAATCACCCAGATCAGATAATTCTAACCGTCCAGAGCTGTACTTGTCCACGGATAAATTGCACTAGACAGATGGTCTACATTTCAAGTTGGATTTACTTAGAAGAAATCCAACGGCTGCAATCGTACACGGAACACAAGGCTTCCAAAGCGGTCAGCAGCAACAAAATGTTGGCTGCTAAGAAGGTAAGAAGTGCCCATGAGCCAAAAACATACTTCTTCATAAACCTCTTAGCTCTAACACTCCATCTTGCTTCGTAGTATGTATTGATACCGTTGATTGCCTTGTCGAGGACCGGCACCTTCGTCGCCGTCACACCTTTGCTCATGTTGTCCCAAAGCTTCACGACCTCTGCATCACTCTTCAGATGATTCAAGACGATTCCCGCCTCCCTAAGCAACTTCACATCCTCGTCGCCATCGATGATCCCCTTCATCAGATCTACGTACCGCATCAATGCCATCATCCCTGGACCAACGGACGCCTCATATGCTATGAGATTCCGCATCACGACCTCCGAGTTGTCGTCCAAATCGACGGTCGGTAGATAGAATGTGGTGGACGAGAGGTCGAACTCAATGGTGGTGAGGCCACCATTGGCAGGATGGAACTTGATGCCGGCGTTGGAGAGTTGGGTTACGTTGGGGATGGTGAGTTCTTCTGCCAGAGGTGTCGCGTCCGTCTGAGAATCTGACGAATCTACACCACCTGCCACTTCTCCTGCTGACGTTATTAGATTTTCAAGCACGCCTTCTGTGGCAACACCACGAATCTTTCTGATGATTACCAATGGCAGTTTCACCATGATCTTGATTCCTTCCAACCCTAAAATCCCTCTTATGCAGCGAGTGGGAGCTGAGCAAAGACGTGATAACGCATTCGACATGGATGTGAAGGCTTTCCTAAAGCATCCTTTTCTCTCATGTTCTTCTTTATCGACTTGGTCCTCAACCCCAACAGAGATCGTGATTGATCCTCCTTGGTTTGTTGCGGGCACAAGCATGTAATACAGAAGCTCCAGCAGGTGATTACCTTTAGCTAGAAATTCTTCTTCATATGAAGCGAAATCATCCACTGCCTTGATGGGGGATATAACTTCGTACAGACCCTTCACCATCTTGACTAGCACGTCATTAGGGTTTTCAATTTGGTGAAATCCAAGAAGCTCTCTCAGTAGAAAGAGAGGAATCTGGTTCTCCAACATGATAACGTCTCTTAGGATTGCACGGCCGAGGAATTTCCGTCTGGTGAAATCGATCAAATGCGACATATTTGAAGCAATTCTAGTGAGTGATGCCGCCATCTCTGTGTTGAATGTCTGTAGGTACTCTAACAGGAATGCGGCATCGACCGCCAACATCCATGCTAGGGTTTCTCCATCGAAATCCAAGTATTTGTTGTAGTAAGCCCGGATGCGGCTTTCATACTTCATGAAGCGGGCCACAAGGTCCCGTAACTTACCAGTGGTGAGTTTTTTTTGGGTTCTTCGAGCCGAAGAGAGCTTGTACCGCTCCATCTCGTATAGGTCTGATCGACGGTGGTGGTAAGGGCCCAGGGCGACTTGTTGAGGAGCATAAGCCTCTATTTTAGGGGAAATCAGGGTTTTGGGGATGGTAAAGATGCTGACGGATATTTGCTCGTTGTCTTCGATTTCCGCCTCGAGGCTTTGAATGATACGCTTGACCCACTCGCGATCATGTCTCCGTCGAGGTGAATCCATGGCCTGTTACTCAGAAGCCTTGGTTTTGCTTGGAAGGTGATGAAGGGGAAGCGGATTGGCTAGTGTACCACACCCCAACTATATAGCTGCAGACGTGTCGTGCCAAGACAAGCACTGACGCTCCTCGAAATCCGAATTGTACGAACGGTTCAGAGGAGATCAAATTTACATGACCATATTGTTGTATTTATTATATCTACACGGTTCATCTACATTTAGAGATCATTTTAGATCATTAAAAAAAAAAAATCATATACAAAGATCATCTGAACCACACACCACCATAGCAGTGGAGATAATGATTTTCACCGTTAAAACATTACTAGATCTTACCATAGCGTTTATTTTCCATCGAAACTGTTCACAAGAAGAAAAAATAAAATTCATACTCATCCATAACTTCCGTGACTCCAAGAAGAGTTTCAGTGGTAGACTTTTAATCTCACACTGCTTTTTGAACTGTGGTTCAATTAATAGTTAAATTTGTTTTATTTTTCATCCAAAGACTTAAGACTATCTGACCAAATGAATGGACGGTTTGGATATAACACATACTTTATGATCGAATTTACAAAACTTGCCTACGTCAATATAGCAGCTATGTAGCTGTCGTGACGTACACCAGCCAAACCGCTTCCTGATGGAGTCATTGAAGATGCGAGGACATGCTTCATTCTCATTGGCAATTCAAGAGGAAATATGCGGTGATAGTTCGTCACCATATCTGAAGTTTGTGAACAAAGAGATGAAAGGAGTCCTAATACATGTACAATCATGGTGGGTCCCACAGTTATTTTGAAGTTTTTTTTTACTTTACTCCTTTTCCCTACGCACATTCACAGCCAAGCAGTCGAATCCATGACCTTTTTCATTTCTTTCTGGAAAATGGCCGTACTTGTGTTGAAGTTTGGACAAATTACACGAATGGTACAGCACACCATATATTCCAAGAAAGGCTTTCTAACCCCTTTTGGAGTTTGTTTCACATGAAAATATCTCTAACCTTAGTTCAATAGTTGCACGGTTTTTTAAAAGCTAAGAAGTTACATAGTATTTAAATCTAGTAAAGTGATGTGTAAGAAATTCTTTTTCCGCGTGGGCAGGGACTAAACTCTTAAGGCCCATATTGATGTATGTGTATAATCTATGTTGTCCATCCTTTTAACTGTGTTATTTTAGGGCCAGGGTCTAAATATCAGCCTAATCTAGAGCTCGTGTGGGTCACATGATAGAAAATAATAGTGAAATAATGGAACCCGTTGTTGAAACTTTCTAGGCTCACCGTGATGTTTGTTAAAAGTGGACACTGACCAAGTCAGGACCTTTTGGGCCCATGCCGAGCTGGCCGATAAGATGGATGGATCAGATCTCTCCATTGTTGGCCTCAGACTATTGTAACAATGATTATCCTTTCATTTGGTAGTAAAGGAAGTGAACATGTAACAACCACGACATAAGAAAACTACGACCCATGAGAACCACGACCCATATAAGATGAGAAATACAACCCTTACTACATTACAATCACGACCTTTACCACATTACAACCACGACCCAAGTATGGGTTGTGGTTTTCATGACGAAAGGGTTGTAGTTGTCATGAGGTAGGAGTGTGGTTGGCTTGTTTTTCTTTCTTTCCCAGTGTAAGTTGTGCACGAGAGAGGAAATATAATTGAGTACTCGATTGGGCCCACCTTAAATGTATGTGGTTTATCCACGCCATCCATCTATTTTTCCATCTAATTTAAGGGGTTGAGCCCAAAATTGAAGCATATCCAAATATCAATTGGAGCATACCACGACCTTAATTTGTAATCTTCGATCCATTTACACTACCAAAAATGGATCTTAGTTGTCATGGGTCATAGTTGTCATGTTATATGAATCGTGGTTGTTATGTTATATAGGCCGTAGTTATCATGGGTCGTGGTTGTCATGTTATATGAGTCATGGTTGTCATGGTCGTGATTGTCATGTTATATGGGTCGTGGTTGTCATGGGTTGTGGTTGTCATGTTATATGGGTCGTGATTGTCATGTTAAATGGGTCGTGGTTATTATATTATATGGGTCGTAATTCTTATGTGATATGAGTCGTGATTGTTATATTATATGGGTCGTAGTTATCTTGTTATATGGGTCGCAGTTGTCATGTTATATGACAACTATGACCCATGCAAACAACGACCCATATGGGCCCACATTGATGTATGTGTATAATTTATGCCGCCCATCCTTTTTGTCGTGTCATTTTAGGGGTAGGGCCCAAATATCAGTTTGATCCAGTGCTCGTGTGGGCCACAAAATAAAAATAATGCTGACTATAGAAACTTTCCAAGCTCACTGTGATGCTCATTAGAAGTGGATACTGCCCAAATCAGGACTTTTGGGCCCACAACAAGCTAGTCGACAAGGTGGATAGATCGGATCACCCCATTATGGGCCTTAAGCTATGGTACCAATGGTTTGGTAGAAAAGGAAGTGAATATGTTGCAAACCACGAACCATGCAACATGACAACCACGACCCATATAACATGGCAACTACGACTCATGCAAACCACGGCCCAAATGGGCCCACATTGATGTATGTGAATAATCCATGCTACCCATCCTTTTTGTTGTGTCATTTTAGGGGTAGGGTCAAATATCAACCGCGACCCTTTGTGGATGAAACTATGATCCATTGTGCATGTGAACCACCACCCTTCGAATGGATCGTTGTTGTCATGTAGCAAGGATCGAGGTTGTCATATTATATGGGTCGTGGTTGTCATGGGTTGTAGTTGCCAAGTTATATGGGTCGTGGTTGTCATATTATATGGGTCGTGATTGTCATGGGTTGTGGTTGTCATGTTATATGCGTGGTGGTTGTCATGTTTTATGGGTCGTGGTTGTTACGGGTCATAGTTATCATGTTATATGGGTCGTGGTTGTCATTTTATGTGGGTCGTGGTTGATATAGGCCATGGTTGTCATGCTATATGGGTCGTGGTTGTCATGGGTCATACTTATTATATTATATGGATCGTGGTTGTCATGTTATGTGGGTCGTGGTTTATATAGGTCGTGGTTGTCATGTTATATGAGTTGTGGTTGTCATCCGGGTCATAGTTATTATGTTATATAGGTCGTGGTTGTCATGTTATGTGGGTCGTGGTTGATATAGGTCGTGGTTTTTATGTTATATGGATTGTAGTTATTGTTATGTGTGGCATGTGCGGTTCGTGGTTATAACGTAGTAAGGTTCAATGTTGTCATGTTATAAGGATCATGGGTCCTGTCGTGATTTATGTGTTGAATCCAATCCATCCATTGGATTTAGAATTTTATTTAACGTCATGGGCCAAAAAATGAGTTACATCAAAAAAATTTATGCCCCAAAAGGTTTTCAATTTCACCGCTTTCTATGGTGTGGTCCACATGAGCCTTTGATATACCTCATTTTTTGGCTCATTCGTTAAAATGATCTTTCGAAATGAATGGACGACATGGATAAAATATATACATCACAATAGGCCCAATAAAACCATTCATCTCTACATATATTGGGATGTGTAAGTCAAGTAACGTGACTTACTAAAATAGCCTTCCCGAGGTCTCGGGAATCTGGACTCCTCGAAGATTCCTACAGCTACCCGTAAGTCGAGTAACTTCTAATCCGTGTTGGAAGCGGAAGCGGATTGACTAGTATACCATCGTGAATGTATGTGGTCTATCCACACCGTCCATCCATTTTTTCATCTTATTTTAGTCGTTGAACCCAAAATTCAATCATACCCAAAGATCAAGTGGACCTTACCATAGGAAATGGTTGGAATAATGATTTCCACTGTTGAAAACTTTTTAGGGCCCACAGTGATGTTTATTTCTCATCAATCCTCTTAATATGATCACAAGGACATGGATGAAGTGAAAAAAAATAAATAAACGCTTGATCCAACACTTCTGTAGCCCCCCAAGAAATTTTCAAAGGTAGATGTTCAATTCACACTGTTTCCTATGGTGTGGTCCACTTGAGGTTTTTATATACTTCATTTTTATGCTCTAGCCCTAAAATTATCTTTTAAAATCGATGAATGGAGTGGATAAAATACATAAATCATGGTGGACCCTACAAAATTTAGTCAGTACACTTATGGTGCTGAGTTACTCAGTACACAATCTGCTTCCAACTTGGTGTCGGATGCAGATTTCGCAGGAAGTTCCTGTTGGGAACTCAGGTGGGGCCCATTGTGATGTTTGTGAGAAATCCACTATGTCCATCTGTTTTATGAGTTTATTTTATGACATTAGGGCAAAAATGAATCAAATCGAATGCTCTAGTGGGTCGAAAACGTGAGAATTGAACACCCGTAGTTGAAATATTCGTGAGGCCACAGAAGTCTTGAATCATGTCTATTTTTGTGTTTACAGTTCATCCCAGTAGGAATGACTTTATGAATGGTATGGATGACATGTAAACATTACTGTAAAATCCATGGAGGTTTCAACGGTAGGAATTTCCCTAACTACCTTTTCCTTTACCACGACCCACTTAAGTTGTGGATCTTTCTCACTTTTGTTTTGGCATACTAAAATGATCTCACAAAATGGATGGACGGAGTGGATTTCTCACAAACATCACGGTGGGCCCCACCTAGGTTCGCATTGTAGGAACATGGCGAAAGACTTTCGCGGTAAATTCGCGACCCTCGGATTGCATACTGAGTTACTCAGTACACTTTTATCGTACTGAGTAAACTCAGTTGAGCCTATTGTAAATGTATATAAGAATTCCACGCCACCCATCCATTTTTCCAGATCATTTTAGTGGTTGGGTCCAAAATATACTTATGCCCAAAGCTCAAGTGGACCACACCACTGGAAATGGTGGGAATAATGACTTCCACTATTGAAACGTTTCTAAGGCCCACAGTGACGTTTATTTGTCATCCAACCTGTTCGTAAGATCATAAAGAAATGGATGAAGGGAAACCACAAATATCAGATTGATCCAAAGCTTCTATGGACCCCAAGAAATTTTCAACGATAGAATTTCAATTCACACTGTTTCCGGTGGTGAGGTCCACTTGAGATTTGGATATACTTCATTTTTGAGATCAAGCCCTCAAATTATATGTTAAAATGAATGGACGGAGTAGATAAAATATGTAAATCACGGTGGACCCCACAGAGTTTACTCAGCACACTTAGCGTACTGAGTTACTCAGTATGCAATCTATTTCCCGTCCCTACTGCTGTAGGTACGTGTTGTGCACTTATGCTCCTTGAGCTCCGAGTTGTACGACTGGTTCAAAGTAGATCAAAGCTACGTGGCCCCACAGTGATGTATTTATTATATCTGCACCATTCATATATTTTTAGAGATCATTTTAGAGCATCATCTAAAAAATGAATCATATCCAAAGATCATATGGACCACACCACAGAAAACTGTGGGATCAGTCCACCCACCGTTGAAACATTTACAGGGCCCATTATTATTTATTTTTTAGATTCAACCTATTCATAAGTTAACATAAAGATAGATGAAGTGAAAACAAAAATATAAGCTTGATCAGAAACTTCTGTGGCCCCTAAGAAGTTTTGAACGGTGGATGTCACTGTCCCCACTGTTTTCTACACTATAAGAAAACCCACTTTTATCGACGAAAATTTTTGTCACTAAAAGTCTTTTTTTCGAAGGTAAAAAGTTTTACCGATGAAAATTTTCGTCGGTAAATTCATCGATAAAATCGCGTCGAAAAAGGTTTTTGCCGACGAGAATTGTAATCGTCGGAAATGGTAAGATTTTTACCGACAAATTTTTTTATCGTTAAAAAATAAACAAAAAACTTTTGCCAACCATTTTTTTCGTAGGTAAAAATATTTACAAAACTTTTATCAACGAATTTTTTCATCAGTAAAAAATAATTGTAAAACTTTTACCGACGATTTTTTTTGTAGGTAAAAATATTTACAAACCTTTTACCTACGAATTTTTTCGTCGCTAAAAAATAAGCGTAAACCCTTTATCGATGATGTTTTTCGTAGGTTAAAATAAGTAAAAACTTTTACCGACGATTTTTTTCATAGGAAAAAATATTTTAAAAACTTTTACCGACGAAATTGGTCGTTGGTAAAAAATAAGTGAAAAACTTTTCCCAACAATTGTTTTTGTAGGTAAAAATATTTTAATAACTCATATTGATGAAATTGTTCATTAGTAAAAAATAAGTGAAAAACTTTTACCTATGAAAATTTTCGTGGGTACAAATATTTCACAATACTTTTACCTACGAAAATGTTCGTAGGTAAAAGTCTCTCTTCTTTTTTTCACTATTCCAGCACAAAATTCCTGATATACACCTGTTACAATATATTTTATCATATTCTTCCTGATATACACCTGTTACAATATATTTCATCATATTCTTCCTGATATACACCTGTTATATAATATATTTCATCATATTCACATTCACATCCATCTAAACCCAAACTACGTAAATCCATCCAAACATAAACTACATTCATCCAAACATAAACTACATCCATCCAAATACAAACAATCTTATCCACATCACATTCATCCACGCATAAAAACATATAAGTTTAACATCATAAATAAAATATAAAAAATTATTCATAGCCTATTTCCTGGTGGGGCTCACAAAATTCAGTGTGAAGAACACATCGCCGACTGTACACACACCTAGGTCTTTACTCATGCCTTCATGGTAGATTCAAAATATGGCCTTAAGCGACTCTGGTGTGTGAGCATGTGTTAAAAGAAAAAGAAAGAAAGAAAATGCTGATTTATCTTTTGGGTTGAGCCTAATGGTACTTGGTGATTTCTCATTAGGTAGAAATTATTATTAGCTGTTTTTAGAAAGGTGAGATTAGGCTACTTATAATTATATTAACATGATAAAATGTTGTACGTATATTTAAGCAGACACCACAAAATAAACAATCCTATGAAAAAAAACAAATGAAAGGAGAGAGCATATGAGAGGTGATCCTTATCTCCTATGATGGATTCAAGCTGCATGTGCCCTAGCCAACTGTAACACCCCGATTTTTCGACACCTGAGTATATGACTCGTTTTCCAAAAAATAGTGTTACGTTTAAAGGATGGTCAAATTTGAGTGTGTGTGTGTGTGTGTGTGTGTGTATATATATATATATATATATATATATATATATATATATATATATATGTGTGTATATTTCTTTCATCAGAGTAAGCAGATGAGCGTAGAATGAACATGTAAGCATAAAAGAAAATTTTCAAATTTCATTTAGAATATACAAGAGGTTGCCCAAATGACTTATACAAACTAATGTCTCGATATAACAAATACAAGAACTCACATAATTTAATACATGAAAGATAACAGAAGAATGTAAAAAAGAGCCATAAGATCGCGCAACTCCTCTTAGTAATACAGTCGTGCATCCCTAGCTCCTCATTAGTTTGAACCTGACAATCAATTAAGCCACCTGTGCTACCTGTACGGTTGTATATTTGATGGATGAGTGACCAACTCAGTGTGAATTCTCCTCAAGATTACACACTGCCATTAGGTAAGCATAGTTATAAAACAAAGTATAAAAAATAATACATGATGTAAGTCTTATTAGATGCATGGATGCGTGAATGCAATCATCACCCCGGGAATGCTCATCCATGTAGACAGTGGGCCGTCAACCATGCAATCATTGAACCAGAGAAAGATCATCCAGTCGGAATCATCAAACTTGAAAAACATCATACAGTCGGAATAATACGTACATCACGTACGATAGCAATACATGCTGGTCTATGTCATATATACATGATTAGCCAATCCATTATTAATATAATTACAACTAGCCAATTTAAATATGCTCACGGTCACTACGGGGAGCACATGGCCGAACATAGGCTGACGGCTCGAGCATAGTGTCTCATTACCATCATGCCCGGCCCATGAGACTACCACCTTAGGATGTTTAATGGAAACCCTTCGACTAGTTACTACCAGAAAAATGGGCAAAGGCTACGGATAAAAGCCGTAGCTAAAGACCTATGGCTACGGTTTTTGTCCGTTGCACGACCGTAGTTATAGGTGCCGTAACAATAGGTCTAAAACCTATGGTTACAGATTTAATTTGTAGCCATAGATTACAATAGCTACAGATATAATTCGTAGCAACTATTTTCGTAGTGAAAAGTACATACAGCTACAGATAGTATTTGTCACTAAAAGTAGAGTTGGATCCGTAGCAATATGCTAAATTGAATAATAGCTACGGTCAATATTCGTAGCTATTTCTTACATTAAAAAAAATTATAATTTTTCATTCATTCAATTACCACATACATAATCATTCATTCGTTCAATTACAATCAGTCATTCAATAATGAATCAATTACAATCATTCATTCAATCAAAATTACAATTGCAATTATAATTACAATTACAATTGCAATTACAATAATATACTGAAAATACAAAGAAAATGTCATCAGGTCATCATCCTTTCTTGATGAATCTGGTCTCCAACCGATGAATATCCTAGATCTGACACGTGCTATAAAGATCCTCTTCCCTTTGCACCAATCTCCTTCGCATTTCTCTCTATTTCGCAGGAGGCAATACCTTTCCATCTAGCCGTTCTTTTTCCTTCAAGATTTCTTGCTGCCAGTAGAGAGGATATAACTAGTATAGATTGATGAACAACTAAGAGATGAAGATGGGTACATGTTTGTACCCATTCCCAACCAATGCCCAGTTTCCTTAGCAATTGCCAATTGATCACCTGCAATGGTATCCGTGGGGGACATTAGTGGAAACATATATATAGTAGCACTGACTGGCAGTGCTATAATACAAAGAAAACCAATTTAAACATGAAAAGAATGATTTTGACAATGAGAAAACTCAGAAAAAGGTTTCACTACTCCCAAACTTCAGTTGGGAAATCTGTAAATATAAAGGGAAAAAAGGAATTGATCAACCATTGTATTTATTGTTTGACTGTGGATCTCTGTTTAACCTTTTTCTCATACTATAAAATTTGCTTAGTTCAGTTAAGTGTTGATTCAATTCACATGAACAAAAAGAAAAGAAGTGTTAATATCACAACTGTTAGATAGTACTTAATGCTAAATTCTCATGAATGAGCTACGAACTGTGACACCGTAATCATCATTATCCCAGCAATTCTGGGATTGGAATTTCTAAAATACAATAGAGGAAAACTATGCAGTTAAGTATGAGTTTATTTAAGGGTTTTCTCAATGTCATCAACATTTTGAGAGAATTGAGTATTGGTTCTATAAACTGTTCAGAGTCAACAACATTTCCTGATTTACAATTCCTTGCAGTCTTGGTTGGCAACAACAAAGAATTTGCAATAAGATTCCAATAATTTTTTTTCAATTGTGCGCTCATTCATATGTATTTGTCCTGTACAAAAAATAGTTCATAATACTAATAAAGCTCAATTGTAACAGGTTCTGCCTCAGGTACATCAGGTGCATGTGTATCTCTATGTAGAACATGTAAAAGATGTGCAAGGTTCCACGTTCCAAAAGACCTCCAAAAACAAATTAGAATTCCATCTCCATTGGAATGAGAATGTAAATGCAATTTGTAACTCTAACAAAAACTTTTATGCTCTGGCAAAATAGACCAAAAATGGAACAATACAAATAAAAAAATGACATGAAAAGGAAAATAAAGCTACTAAAATCTATGTCACCTCAACAATTTTCTCCATTAAAACCACAGGCTAGAAATAGACAGCTGAGAATGAATTAATGCAATTTCCAAGATTACATCATGATCTGCTTAGATGCAAAATTGAAATGGATTGCAAATTGAATTTGAATGGCAAACTTTTACAAATCATTCCACATCAAGAAACCTTATAAGCTACTAAGAAATTTCCAACCTATAGTGACAAATGATTGATTTGCAGGATGAAGGAAATACATATTAAATCAATCAGTACAAGGAAAAAAAACAAATAGATTATGGCTGCTACAAATATAAACAACAAAAATGGCAATATCTTTGCATTGTTGTATATCAAGAAGCTTCACAGTAAGCTAGAAATTCATCACTCACGGTAACAGATAATCAAAATAGCTATAAAAAAAAATTGTAACTTGTTTATATACAATATTGAAGTTACAAGCCATAAATGGTTTACCTCTGATTCTTGAAATTCAAAATGTTTAGTAGTTCCAATCATGAAAGATTCCAATTGCCACTTGAGTTCTTTGGGATCCATACAACAAAGAAACCCAACTTCAATTCAATGAAATTATCAATGAAAATAGAGAATCATGCATGAAAAAATGTTAAAAAATTGGACCTTTTTCTATGGCACTCTTGCTTTGTGCCAAAGCCTCAACTCTTCCGGTAAGCTTCACGTCAAATTAATGTGTATGATAACCATCAATCATTTCTTAGCAATGATTCAGAATAAGAAAGAAAGAACAAATATCATACAAAGGTGTAAGACATGCAAAGTTATAGGGCATAGGAAACGAGAATCATGAGATAAGTGAGAGTGAATCGGCATACCTTCTGCGAGAAGTTTATACAACTTTCTTTGGTATATGCTAGCTTATAAAGAATACAAGACAAGCATTTCCATGCGGGTGTTCATTTTAATAAAAGGAAAAAGCTGGCAGAAAAATATGTATCGTTCACTCATCAGATGGGTCCACAAGCTATAAAAAAATCTTACTGTTATGATGACTCCAAACTACTCGCTAAAACTGCCTCAAAAATTCATCATAAAATCCGAATTGACTTAAATAAGAGTTCAACCTCCTAGCGCTTCATCGCATCCCAAGATATGTAGCTTTCTTGTCATGAGTTTTAGCTTCTTTTCCACTCTGTTCCGGGATTCCATCTCCAGTTGTAGCTGCCTTTCTAGCTCTATGAGCTACATCTCCTCCAAAAGGAGATAAGGGAATGAGAAGAAAGAAGGATATTGAATTCAAAATCAAAGCTGACTTAGATTCCCAACATGTAATTTTAACTAAGAAATCCATCAAATTACAAT
This sequence comes from Magnolia kwangsiensis, assembly GCA_037074715.1. NCBI lineage: Eukaryota > Viridiplantae > Streptophyta > Magnoliopsida > Magnoliales > Magnoliaceae > Magnolia > Magnolia kwangsiensis. The sequence goes on from CM073582.1 coordinate 27,864,258, forward strand.
ACCCATGAATTTTTTACATGGGAAAAAAATAGAGGAGAGTATTCAAAAACTAGAAATTAAAAAAAAAAAAAAAAAACCCACAAAATTCTACATATATTATATACTTATAACATAATAGAAATGACAGTAGTCTTTCCAAAAAAGAAAAAAAAGAAAAGATAGTAGCGAAAGGAAATGAAGAAACATAGCTTAACATGTGAGTCCATTGTACATTTCTTTTTGTCAATGAAAAAACATAGCTTAACCATTCATCCAAACTCCAGGAACAAACCAGGTACACAAAATTTGTCATTCAGATATGTCAGGTTCACTTTCACTTCAGTAATGTAACTTGCCTTGAATTTATAAAGCGAAAGTATGAGTCTTGGTCGGCATTCAGTTCACTTCGGTCATTTCGTAGAAGTCAGAAATTAGGGAGCCGAGTTTTACAAGATCTTGTCTATAATAAAGTCAAAAACAGGAAATTGCAGGTAAGGGTAACATACCAACAAATGATTAGGACTGTACAATCACTGTAATTTTGTTCTATGACCCATTCATGATTGTCCCAGATCGAAAGAATGGTTCAGATCATCTTATAAATTTAATCCTCCCACATTGACTAGATTTCCTCAGTCTACATTATTAAGTTTAGTTCACCATTTTCACTAAAACTGAACAATCTCGAGCAGAATTTCCATCCTCCATGCAGCAAAAACAAGATGCAGATCTAACATGCAGTCTCATGATGTTGAATTCAACTTAATATCATGCAGAACCAACTGCAATGATAGCCACATAGCCAAATATTAAAATGAATCTATCAACACAAGGGAAAAAAAATAAATTCCAAGATACAGAAAACTATGGGGAAAAGATCAATGTACCATATCCATTCTCAGGAAGTCAAGTAATGCATGGTTTTAGATCAATGTACCTGCATGGCAAACCATGATATTATTTATCTCTACATCCATATTCTCACGCAGTCGAATGATGCTGCTTTTAGATCAACATATCTAACAACAATGACATCAACCCCCTAATGAGTAAGAAAAAGATTTAGAAGGAAAGGAGTTCCTAGAAAAGATGATACAGGGACAAGTAAATAGAGGATTCATGATCTAATGTTAAACTCAACAGGTGGCACTTTGGCAGTTGCATCTGTTTTATTGTGAAGCAACACCCCCTTTATTAGCCAAGTACATTCCTTCATTAATTCACAAATCTTACCAACTCTAGAAGTAACCCCTAGATCAATTCATGACAATAAAATATGAGTTGGTGACAACTAATGTCTGCATTTAGATGTATTTTGAAATGCAATTGAAGATAGATAATGGCTAGCCATATAAAGATTGCCAGCCATGCCAAAGAGTATGCCAAAATTTTAGAGCCAGGAGGCCTGATCTCATTTGAATAAATAAAAGCCTATCCTTAAAATTAAAAAAAATTGACGCCTGATCTTATTGATAATACTACTAGCAAAAGTAATCAAGCGGCTTGTATATAGTTCATCAAAGTACACTAAACGTTCCAAATCTAATGCAGAGAAAAGTTAATGAGGAAAAATAGCATGAACTCTGATTAATGAATGGAAATAAAATTCTTTAAAAGTTCGACACGCAATACTCAGAACTTGAGTAAGCCAACTTGGTTATGACATTGACAGCATCACTGATTTATTAGAAACTATCAAGACACCTTTGATAGGTACAGGGTACTAGTAACGATACTTCTAGGACACTGCCAACACCATAAATGAAATTCAATGTTTTGGCACTCATTAATTTTCAAAAGGAAAAAAAAAAAACAATAATAATAATAATAAATCTTCATTGGCCCCATATCTCGTCATGATAAGCAGAAAGAGTACTAAGCTCATATTGGTGTGTACTTAAAACCTCAGATTAGATTTCAGTTTTCCTTCCTTTACTGTCAAAAATTTGTATTTTGGTTCACTTAATCATGTGGCTATGAGCCTTTGATACAAACAGGCCCCACGATCACATCTCATATCAAAAGATGGGACCCAAGCTCCGTACGGATGAAAAAAGATGGTTCAAGATTTCTAGATACGTGTACAATCTGACCCACATCATCCAATCGTTGGATTGGTCCCAACCTATCCAACCAGATTAGTTAGCCCGATATGAGGCCTGATCGATTGTGGACCCCAAATACATGGACTGTCCATGTGAGCACTAAGCACATGTGCCTTATCCACGTGTGCACCATGCACATCTATACATGGATCGTTTAGAATAAATAGCAAAGTCAGTTTCCATGCAAATTAGTTCATTTCCTATAAGCATCTCCCAAGCAGACAATATTCCTTGGGAAATAATAGATAATACCATTCCATTATGCAATTGCAGAGAGTAACTATAAGCATCTCATCACTCCGCAAGTCAATCTGTCTATAAAGATCCACTCTGTGACTTGAAAGAAAAAACAAATGAAATCATAGTTAAGATCTTTGGAAAGGTTCTTCCCAAGACCGCCAGTACCATATGTGTCACGCCCCAGACTCGGTAACCGGACTCACAAGAAACCCGATGTACAGTTCTGGCCGCAACAGCCTCCGTAGTGCCCCATTCTCGGCTCATGAGGCAGGTTCCAATCCTGGGATCCTACAAGGAGGATTTCCATAACAATATAATCATTTTCAATACGAGCATACCCAAGATCACAACAAGTAAATCTGAGAATAACAAAGGCACACATCACAAAATTCACTATGAATTCGAACTTTTACAAGCTTACATCAGGTTCAAAAGGACATACATAAGATAACAGAAGAAAGAAGGAAGAGAATCTGCAATACAGGATCCTCAGATCGCACACCTATCCAAGCTCCGTTACTAAGACGCCAACTTATGATCTCCTGCACGCATCAATCGTGCATAAGCTTATAGAAAGCTTAGAGAGTGGTGAAAGTGTGTGACAATGGTGCTCAGAAGAAGATAGAGAATGCAGAAAGGAGTCACGATCAATACTAATACCACTAGCCTCACCAAGGTGATCATGAACATAAGAAGCTATACCAAGGCAGTATGATAATGTAGGAAGCCATACCAAGGCTATATAGTGCAATGAGTAATGTAATGCAATGAGTACTAGGCGCCATGCCAAGGTGGTGCATGGTGAGGCTTACACAGCTGATGCAAATGTAATGCGAAGTAATGTCAGTGGTCAAATCCAATCCACATATCAAGTACATTTCCATCATACGGAAATCACCGGGGTCCATTACACTACTGGATGACTGCCGCTCTACAGACCTCGCACAGTCAAACGAGCGTAAGAGACCTCACTACCCGCCTGTGGATAGCTAATCACCAATAAGGCCTGAAAGTAGCAGACCCATTCACGAACTGGTCGGACTCAGCCTAGCAATACCCTCTTACATCAGGCAAGTAAGGCCACACCCCTATCCAACTGACTACACGACAGTGAGAGTCGCGGCCTAACGGTATAAGGCCCTCATGCACTCATATATTCCACCCGGTCACGGCACTGGAGCAGATCCTTGGTACCATGGAAGTTTTAAAAATTTCACCCATGGGCATCCTATACACTCGGTATGCTCAAGTAACATTTTCGGTGTCCAAACATGATCATCCACGATGTATCTGTGGAGGCTATAGCCCTGATGAAGCAAGGGCAATAATGCTCATATGCTATGCAATGACAGATGCATGAATTACACAAAATCAACCATGTATCAATCCCAAGCATCCAATGTGCTCAAGAGGGGATACTACGTCTCTTAGGAAAAGTATCATGCGATACCCAACGACACAATATGACTACACATACATAGTGTCAACCAAGCATACAATGATGTATATGGGCCATGAAGATTGGTCTAGACGCATTATGCGATGATATATAAAGTAGTACACTCCTCATATCCAAGAAGGGACCAAGACTAGGTATTTAGACAATATCCATAAGGAATCTCACCTCTAGTGGGGGCCCATTTACCTAGGATAACCCACGAGACTAAGTATACAAACTACGGGTCTAAGTGATATAGAAATGAGCCTAACAAGAGTCTAAAATGATCATCCAATCACTCTTAAATACAACCAAGCCTAGAGGGGTCCATAATGAGGACATTTAACCACCATTCTTCAAAAGGCATATCAACCATGAATGATGTAGATAGAAGGCCCAAGGCCTACATTAAAGATAAAAATAAATGTAACTAACCATATACATATATATTTCTCATAATAAGCCATAAAAAGATAAAATACCACTTTTAACAACATGGGCCCCAAGAGGGGAATTAAGGCCCAAGGCTTAATTTTCAATGGTCATAGAATTCATGCATTAAGTTGAACTTGGTGGGCAGCCCGCGTACATAATATTTGACTAAATAAGTTTAAGTTTGGATGAAATGGGCCCAACTACATCAGCCCTATAACTTAGCAATTTAAGTGGGCAACCAAGAGCCCAATACTATCATTATCTTAGCCCACAAGTCCATCAAAATGGTGGAAGTCGGCCCAATATATGGTTGGGCCAATCTGGGACGTCCCAACCCACTCTGGGTCCATGGGATGCCCCAAAAAAAAAATCTGATCTAAGATGTGGTCCTCATTTGATCACTAAAGGTTACCCAAAAGAATGCACTGATTAAGCCCAAAGATTATAAGAAAACATAAGCATGTAACACGTACACAAGTTCTCAATATGGTAGGCCCCACAGCCGAATAAAGTTTTAACCATAAAATTTTACATTTAAGGCCCTTTGATAAACTTTTAGCCAGTTTAACTTCTTAGACTTGCTAAGGTCCAGAAATCAGTTAACTATATGGAGATAATCTCATAAAAGCCAACTATATTCGCTGGGGGACCCCATCAGATGGAGAGTGTGTATGTATCATGAAAAGATCAAGTGGACCTGTTACTGGATTGTAAGTTCAGCAGTAACCCAAGGTAGAGAATGCATCCATAATCGGGCAATCCAAGGCTTGGATGGCCTGGACCAAACATGCATTAAGGTAGGTTCCACATACATGCACATTAAGCCCTAAACAAATGTCCTAGGGTCTATGGTGGGCCTTTAACCATCCATAAAGAAACCCATGGGCCTACCTTAGGATCACCTAGGAGGACGTTCAACCTCAACTGGCTTCCAAGAGGTAGCCCGCCACTACTCATATAGTATAAGGTCTAAAGCCCACGCAATGCATGGCCTAATGGGCCATACACCAAGCCCAACTTATGGGCCAAATAGTGGACCCTCAAGTAAGGTTTGAGTCCAACCACAAAGGTCATAATACCACATATTTTGGTGGGCTTCATGGGCAGCCCAGTAATTCATTTATATGGGCAAGTTTTGCATTTAACACAAGTGAGTTGGGCCTCACTTTTGGCTAAGTACAGGATCAATTTAGTGGGCAGCCAAGAGCCCAACTTCTTGCATATTATTGCCCTTAAGCCCATCACAATAAATGGGAGAGTATAGCCCCAAGATCAATAAGCCTATCCAAAAGAAGTGAGTCTAAAAGGCCTAATCACTACCACAAAAGGGGTGGCCATGTATATACTATATTACATAATGTGCCTTAAGGAAATGGCCCAAAACAAAAGTCATCCTATTCATACATTATGGTGGATTTAAGGGTAGCCCATAAGTCCAAGAATACACAAGGGCGAGACCTATACCGACAGGGTGGGCCTTGTCTTATAAGACAAAGACTTAACAAGGCCCTCCACAATATGCAATTATGTGGGCTTTGCAAGTCAACCCACAATTAAACACTTCATGAGGGCATCAAGGCCCATTAATACACATGATCAACTTATAGACAGCCCATTGGGCTCATGAATCAATAAGGTCAGCCCTTGCACAATCTTAGGCTCAAGAAAGAAGTTCCCAGCCCATTGAGTCTATAAAACCATTAAAAATTCTGGTTAAGGCTAGCCCACAAAACCACCACAAAGGTGGGCCTCAAGGGGATACTCATTAAGCTCAAAATGTCTACGGAAGGAGAGCAAGGAGTGTGTGTAACACTCTCTCAAATCTGGTGTGCCACAATAGTTCCTAAACAATCAACCATGTAGCAAATTTTGGGCCCCTTGCTGGAATTCCAGCCCACCCATTTCCTGGGCCTGCTGGAGTCTAGAAATTTATTTAATTTAGATGGGTTACTGACCCATGGTGATCCACATATATCATAGTGAGCCCCACCAGATAAGAAGGGAGATATACAACACTTACTTCAAGTGCACCATGCCATTAGAATGCATGCCCAACAACCCAAGGTAAGGGTGTGCCTGGGTATTTGACCCAAAACTGGTCCAAATTGCAGGCCACACCACAGTCGGTACAGAGGCCTGATGGCCCTGAAAATTTATAGGGTGGTCCTTCCATGGGTGGGTCAGACCTCCATAAAATTTTATAATTTTTGGACATCTAAAAATATTTCAATTAATTTAAATAAAACAATCTTTCCAGAAACTCGGACTGATCTGGACACCATATTATAGTGGGTCGGTCGAGCCACCACCATGGTGTGTACAGGCGTCCAATGGCTCCAAAATTTTTTAGGTAGGTCTTAACATGATTTTAACACATCCATATAAATTTTTAAAATTTTTATACACTCAAAATTATTTTAATAAATTTTAAGAATATAATCTGTCCAGGGTGAACTATTGCTAGAATGTAACTGTCCTGAATTTGGATCATCCAATGGGTGGGTTCTGAGCCTCCTAAATTCATGAAATTTGGACCCAAGATCCCTCATCAAGCCTACATCAATATGGGACTCATAAATATGGCCCACCTTCTAAGAAAAATATTTTTAAAATTTTATTTTTATGGAACTATACTGCTGGACCGCACAACAGAATTTTTCTGGCAGTCCACTATGTTGGCCCACCCGTTTGGATGCCCAAATGAGGTTCATTAGCTCTAAAATTTTGCAGGTAGGTCCTACCATGGGTGGGCCACCTCATTCAATTTTAGTATTTTTGAGGTAGTATAAATATTTTATTTGTTTCATACAAATTATGGACAGCAAGGTCCAAATTTTATTTTCCTGCTGCAGCAATGTTGCTATCCCTGGCTTGTGTACCCCATTAGAGTGGGCCCAAGTCTGCCAAAATTTAGAAAAATACAAGGCCAACATCCCTGTACAAGTATACAATAAGGTGGGGTCCACAAAGGTGGTCCACCATTTCAAAAACCTGCTGACATTTATGTTTTTTTTCCAGTAAGCAGAGTGGTTGGACAGTTCAGAAAATCTGGACCATCCAACCTCCTTGGCCCACCCCTTTGGGTGATCAAACAGGGACGGATGAGGGTCAGGTTTAACATACTCTTAGGTGGGATCCACACCTCAAAGAAAAGTTTAAGAAATCAGGGAAAAAGAAGGCACAAACAATGCCTACAACCCATACATTACAGCATAAAAGAAACAATTCCAAATTTGGACAGTAGCATGTAATAGAAAGAATTAAAATATAAACATTATTTTTCATGGGATTTAACCCTAGAAATTTGTATGTTGGACCACCCCAGTGGGCCCCACAGATGTCCAGACCTTCCTCATCATCAAATACCCCTTACATGTGCCCCATTTAGGTAGATTTTGGGGCCACATGTCTAAGGATGGACCGCTATGGGCGTCCAAGCTCTATGGTTGGTCTGAATTTTTGTTAGCCTACAAGGTGGGCCACACATGCAAGATCAGAATTCTATCATAAAGAAAAATAAAGAATCGGCCACAAGAGGAGGAGCTCTGTCACATTGAGGCCCTCCCCTTCATCAATCACACCATACATTCCTTCTATTCATATGTTACAACAAAGATCCACCACATGCATGTCCTAGATTCAAGATCAATGGTTTGGATGTCATCTCACCCATGATTCTAAGGTCTAGATGACCTATCATGCCATGGAATCCAAGTAATCCTCCATGATGGGGACCCATAGAGGAAAAACCCCATGCATGGGCATGCATGCATCAAATAGGCCATTTGGCCACAACTAATGGATGATATAGGATCTCCATCATTGATTGGTGGGTCCTAAACATCTCATATAAAAAGAAAAAAGGTCTAAGAACATGAAGATATAAATCCTAAATCCTATGATACACCCACCTCAAAGCTTGTCCTTCTTCTTCCACACTTGGGTTTTATAGCTCCAAGGGAGATGAATTAATGGTTGGGATGGATTTTTGAGGGTTAGATGAGGAAGGAGAGGGAAGAAATGTGGCTGAAATTTTCAGCAAGGTAGGATGTTTTGAAGGATCTAGCAATGGAAGAAGAGAAAATGAAAAGAAAAAGAGGGAAGGGAGAGAGATGTAGCATAAGAGAAATGATGAATTTCTAGAAAGATGGAGGCATGCTTACCTTGGTTAGAGAAGAATGATGATTTTTATAGGGAGATACAACCAAAGTTATAGGGTTGATAGGTTTTCTAAGCTTGTGGGTAGTGTTTAGAGGTAGGTGGTGTAGGAATAGGGCTTAGGTAGTGTGTGTGTGTGTGTGTGGTGTGTGTTGAAAATAGTGTTAAGAGATGAAACTTACCTAGAAATCCATGCACACTATCCCTAGGTGGACCTCATGACCATGATCAAGGGTCAAAAATTGCTCAGCCTACATCTTTTGATGGATACGTCGGATTTACGCATGAGACATGGCGTTGGAACCGTGGTGACGATGCGGTCGCAATGGCATACGTCTCAAATTGATTTGAGTTGGGTCTTTATGACTGGACTTACGGATGACCCCAAACACTATCCAAGGGTCACGGGTCACTGGAATTCGACCGATAGGACCGCGGGACCAAGATGGACGGAATGCATACTCTCACACACATGCACACATGCGAACTCGAGTCGGGTCTCACAATATGTGTCTTCATAGGAGGGATCTAGTTTTTTTGAATCCAACTATCCTCTAAAAGAATCATATGGCACATACAAATGTGATGAAAACGGTGGGGTCAAACGCGTTCGACAGAGATGAAAACGAGGGTTTTGGACCGCTCTGCAGACAGGACATACAAAGGTGAGAGATTTTATGGATTTCAACAAAGATTTCGGAGAATTGGGATCTGAAACATACTTTAGAGAGATCGATTTCTTGATTTCCTTCTGTGATTGCTGAGATGAACAAAGTATCGATCGGATCGACTTTGGATGCAACTAAGAAAGCTGGATTTAGGGATTTTGTGATGATCTGCGAAAGGGAAAGGGAAATGAGAGAGAGAGAGAGAGAGAGAGAGAGAGAGAGAGAGACTAACCGTTCTCCTTCTCCTTCTTGCAGCAAAAGGGGGTTTTGAAAACCCTAGCGAGAGAGACAGCGAGATTGGGAAACAGAGACGGAAATGGGGCTGAGAGATATAGAGAGGGTGAGGGAGCACAAGAGATCGAGGGAGGGCTGATTGCGAGGGATATATATATATATATAAAGAGAGAGAGAGAGAGGAGAGGGCGAGGGAGGGTGAGTCGTGGATGGGCGAGAGAGAGAGAGAGAGAGAGAGAGAGAGAGAGAGAGAGAGAGGGATTTCCTTTTTGTGAAATAGGGTGGGCGAGATGGGCGCACGGGAGAGGTGCGCGGACGGGATTTCAGGGGTATTTTATTTTAGGACTTGTGGGGCCCACCATTGTATATGTTAATTATCCACTCCGTCCATTCATTTTAACGACTCATTTTTAGGATTTATCCAAAAAAGGAGTCAGATCTAAGATTTAGGTGGACCACACCACATATCAATGATATAAATTTATTTTTCATTCTTTCTCGTGGTGTGGTCCACTTAGACTTTTGATCTTTCTAATTATTATGATCATGCACTGAAATAATATTTCAAATTTGATGAACCGATTAGATAAAATAAATATATTGCAATGGACCCTATGGAGCCTCTTAAGCATCGTCAGTCTCTAATAAGGTCATATGGGGAAGTATGTTTTAGCTAGAAATTAAGTATATTTTAGCTACGGATTAAAATTTGTAGCTGATTAGCTACAGATTAAAGTCGTAGCCATAGACCTTTATAGTCCGTAGCCTTTGCTCATTTTTTGGTAGTGAGTGATCAATCATATTACAATTATGGAGCTAACCATCACATGGTTGCATAATATAAAACATCGAACCCATATAGGAAAAATATCAAAACAAAATCATGTAGGGCGAGTATCAAAATATGCCACATAGGGTCGATATTAAAACCAAACGATAAAGACCATCCTTAAAGAACCATTAGACACAACAATCCTAGATGGTAGGCCCACATCAATGATCCATCTAGACCATCATTCAATAACCACTAGATCGAAGGTCCATAACAATCAATGTCAATCGAGTTACATCCCAAGTATGGGTGTATATTTATAAGTGAGGGTTTCCCACTAATGTACTAGTTTAAAGTCCATAAGCAATCCACAAATAATCCACAAGCATGAACAAATATACAGGATGAACATTAAGCGTGTAACATAGCAAATTCAATTTCCACTAGCTAACATATGTGATTATAAAAGAGAGATGTCAATTATAAATTGAAATACAAACTATAACTTAAGCTAATGGGAAGATGGAAAGCTCAAGAGGAAGATCATCACCTTATTTATCGACCCACCTTTAAATGTTATTAGGAAGTTCATACGCCCTTAGACTTTGATCCTACCACAGATTATAAACTCGTATGGTTAACTCAAGATTCTACAAGACTATTTATGGTCTAAATTATACCCTAGGGTTTAATTTACTTAGGTTTAGGATTTTACCCTAGAGTTTTAGGTCTAGTCTAAATTTTTAGGGCTTGAACCCTAGTGGTGCGTAATTAATTTTTAATGTTAATTTAATATTTATAAAATATTTATTAACATCAATGTTATGATTATTGCTAGCTATTGCAGTAATGTCAATCATTATAATGAAATCTAATTGTAAAATATACTATTAATGATAATATTTAAGCATGATAAATAAAATGCTAAATATATAATAACTGTAAAATTTCTTATTTATTTATATAGCAAATATAGGCATGCATGGATAACCTTCTAATAGTTAATCATGCTATATGATTGCAACCATCATAGTAATACTAATGATAGTAAATAAATACTAGGATCTACTATTGTGATAATACTTAAGAATGACAAGGCAATACGCTAGTATTTAATAATGATATTATTTTATTTCATTTTATTTTTGCCTAACATAACTAATATTAATATAGATAATTTACTAATGGCTATACATGTCTAATATTCCTAGTAAAGGGATTAATCAGTCAATACTAGTTATGATGACTCACAAGTTCATACCTGAATGTACCAAAATTATCTAACACCTTTATAATGTCTAAAAATCTTTGAAATAATACAAGTAATAATAATAAAATCCTTACTAGCAATAGTGTAATAAGGGCCTACATTAGGGAAATCAAGCCCATCAGATTCCTATCCAATGAATGGCCTAATCTGGGCCCAAAATCATTCTTAATCAAGGGCCAAGCTGGACCTCTGTTTTGGCCTAGCTGTTGGGCCCATTACAAGCCCAAAAATGGGGCTAGGTTAGTCTGTCCTTGGCCTAACAAGTGGACGGCCTCACTAAGCCCATGGGCTAACTCAAATTGAAGGCCCAGTTGAAGCTTGTTTCTGCTCAGTTTCCTGTCCAATGTATAGCTGGGCCTGGACCAATTTATAGCCCAATGTATGGCTGGTTTCGGCCCATGCCACGGCCCAAAACATGGTTGGGCTTGGTCCAGACCACAGCCCAAGTTATGAGCTACACTCGGCCCACCTTTTGTTCAAAAATGGTGCGGCCTACTGTGATGTGAGTATTGCACTGATCAGTGCATTTCTGACTAAGATGGACCAACCATTGTTACAGCAGGGGAATGAAACTTTGGCTTTTGGAAACCAAAGGGTCCCAACACATCAGGAAGTGCCTTGAGTAGTGGAGAGTTGACCATCGAGTTGACTCAACCCGCCAAGGCTCGGTTGGAGGCGATTACCTGAGGAAGTGACCATAGGGGTGGTTTGGGTGGTTCGGCATCCCTAAAGCAGTCCCAATAGCCAGCAACTCAGCTCAAAGCACCTAGATGCCATAAACTCGCCCCGCGACTTAGGTGGGTCAAGTTAAATCTGCATAACGAGCAGCAGCTCGTTCTCAACGCCTCTCCCTCTCTCAGATTCTTCCTCCGTTCATTTTCTTTCTCTATTTTTCTTCTCTCTCTGTTTCTCCTCTTATTTCTTTTCTTTCTTCTTCTTCTTTTCCAGTTGGAGACGCCCAGTTTGGACCGAACATGGTCGAGTCAGTGGGGTGCGACACTCACAACAATGTCCTGTTGCACGCTGTCTTGACTGAAGCTCCACCACAACAGTCCCTGATCAGCTTTGGGACAATCAGTTGTGATTGATGAGTTTCAGGAGGCCCACCTGACGAAAATCTAGTGACCACACAACTCAACAGCGGTCGTTTCTCGATGAGGAAGGAGACCCGCTGTTAATGGAGGATGTCAAACGGGAGTTTCTTCCTCCAATCTGCCTTCTTCAGACTGTTCGTGGGGACCATAGAGAGCTTATGGATAGGTTCTTTTGATGCTTTAGGATGATTTGGGTGGTGAGTTTACTGGTGGAAAGAAAACGATCAGTTTCTCTTGCATTGCCACTAGGAGTGGAGATAGGGCTCTATTGCTTGATCCCTTGGTCTTTTTTATCTTAACCCTAAGCCTTCTTGATCGTGGGATAGGAAATGAATGGCTTGAATGGGGCTGTTTTGCAACGGCTCCAAATACAACCAATAATGAAAAACTGACAGTGGTTTTGGTTCTTTGTGGACAGAAAACCTCTCCCACGTGTAGAGCTACTGGAGGACCAAGATTTCCCTCAATGAATGGCCAAGATTTGAGGATAAGGGTGAACGCGAATCACCCTGCTGGCGTGTCGACAGTTTCCACTTTTCGAAACTTGTGTTTATAGGGTCAGTTTGCGCTGGAGATTGTGTGCAATCACATACGGTATCATGTGCAGGTCCTACATGGTTTTGGATGGGACGACTTGCCCAACACAATGTATGTCTTGGATAATTGAGGTGGGGACCATATGGTGGGCCGTGATAAAAAAAATAGGGGACGCCTGTCCGTCCACTATCAGTTTGAAGAGAGAGGGAGGAACCTCTCCTTATTTGGAAAACACAGGTCAACTCGTGTTAACCGGTCTCCTAGGTCCCGTGCACAGTGAGTGCACGTCCTCACTGTGCATACACACCTCGTGGTGGGGTCCACCATGATGTTTGTGAGAAATTCACACCATCCATTAGGTTCTAGGGGCCTAAATGGGTCCCCATGCTAAAGATCAAGCATATCTAAGATGTAGGTGGGCCTTACTAACAAAATTAAGGTCTTTTAGGACCGATTGCATTGATCCGATGGTCGGATTCCATCCATACTCATGATCAATGGTAAAAAGGTAAATGGGACCGCTCAACTAAGGTTTAGTGGTTGGATTATGGATCACATGACCTAGTGTATTGTTATAATATTAAATATATTTATTTACAATGTTTTTAATATCATTACTATTACTATTATTACTTACTTACTCACTAAGTTGTTTATCATGATTTGATCAATGCTGTTTATTTATTCCATTAGTCGCCTATAGGGCTCTGGTAAGGAAGATTAGATCATTTTAGATTGGTAAGTGATTCATACCAAGTGAACGTCTACTTAACGAATCTCGACATCCTAATGATTCGAGTAATTCGTGTCCCAAGTGTTGTAGGCCCTAATGAATGGTGGATCTTTAGTTCATGTCTTAAAAATGATGCTGAACAGTTTAATTGGTCTACCACAGCAAGTGAGATCCTAAAATAGATGTCTCTAAGGTCGTGATGGACCATTTTGAGAATCAATTAAATAGATGGTTTAATATGTGGATAGGGATTACATTCGATGGTTGGATTACGAGGTGTTACAATCTACCTCCCTTAATAGAAATCTCATCCCGAGATTTGTTAGGTGTACCCCTAAATGTTATCATTTTAAGCAGTAATTTCATTCCAATGGTGGACTCTATTTCTCATTTGTGCAATCACGTCCTGTACTATTAATAAGCTATATTTAAATGTATCACATCCCGTAAGAATCTAGTCTATCATATCAATTCCTACTATTTGTTTGAAACCATCCTAACATTAACTAGTACCAAGAATTTATTTAAAGGTTTATCTTTGTCCAGTGTCTAATCACCTTTACTAAGATTATGCGCTTGTTTAGGTGACCACTATTAAAAATATCTTATCTTTTCCTTCCTTCTTTTCTACCCTTAATGATAATCCCCAATATCTAAAGTACAGTGCGATTTTCTGGTTTCCCGTCTTCGAGCTGTCACGGACAAATGGTTGTAGTGGGTTTGAGTCCGATACATCGACCCTTTTCCTACGTAGAACAGAGGATTACTAGTATCAATTCATAATCCTACTAAATCTCGATCCTTTTCTTGATCAGGGCATTGAGATCATTGAGACTTGCTAGGACTTAGAATCTAAGTCAAACCGCATACTTATCGCATAAACATGATTCCATCAATCCGTTACCTCGATTACTCTAGGCTCATGGGAAATATCATTTGACCATTTATTTTCATAACAAATAAGACTATGTGGCCCATTACACTTCCCATGCACACTCTGATTATCTAAACACAAAATCCTAGGACCAAGGTTTCCACATGAAATCTAAGTTTAAAATTTTGTTAAATTTATCTAAGATCTCACATCTGGTCTTGATATGCTCAACCTAAGGTTGAAACCTTACCCAAAAATTATACAACTTTTCCTCTAATTATTTTACGTGTCAGAATTTATGGGAAATATTATTCCTAAGTAATGAGATGTATTAGGAGAATTCAAATTACGATTCTTAGTTCGATTCCTTAAGTTCAGAGAGCTTTTGGTTTTTAATCAAGTGTACAATATGGTGGTTAAGGAAATTCTTATGGGCCTAAGTCCAATCCATTTGTTGAATATTATTACAAAAGTGTGATTCCTAACTATGAAATTTTTAGGAAAGTTTATAACTTAGATTTTTAGAAAATTTTCATTTGGAAGTCATGTATAAAGGAATGTCCTTACGTAGTCTTATCTATACCATAATGAGTGTTTTGTACCCATATTTAATTCCTAAGTCCCACAATTACTTTAGTAGTTTACAAGGGAACTAAAGTTTTCATTCCTAAGTTTGAATGACTATACCTAAAATGTTCAAAGGGACCTAAGTTCAATTCGTAATTTCTAAGATTATCCATTAACTCTCTAAGGGACCTAAATATTGAGTATCTATATTTTTCAAGGAACCTTAGATCATTTCTAAGCTCCATAATCATCCGTTTAAGGAGCATAACAGTTGAGTTTCTATACTCTCATTTTTTCTAACTGCAGAGGAAGTTTAAATGAGTTCAAATGGTTATTCTAATAGTTTCTAAGGGGACTTAAATTCATTTCTAACTTCTATGATCACTCAAACAACCTTTCGATGGGCCTAAAATTTTGAGTCTCTATATTCTCAATTTCTCCTAATTTCAATACGACTCCACATCAATTCAAATGATCACCTTAGCAATTCCTAAGGGAATTCCGTATATATTCAATGACTAATTTTATAATTCTCAAGGGAACCTAAGGTTGAAGAACCTCTGTTCTCGATTTCTCCTAGCTACCAGGGAATTTCACATCAATTCAAATGGCTACCATAACAATTTATGGGGGAGCCTAGTTTGGGTTTCTACATTCTCAAATCTTCCAAAGTCTAAGGGGGATTCACTTAAGTTCAAATTTCTAGTTTCAAACATCGTAACTTGACACATTTAAGGTTTGTACAAGTTCATTTCCCAAGGCTAAGTTTGTCCAAACTATGCTCTGATACCAACTTATAACACCCCGACTTTTCGAGACCCGAGTATATGACTCGTTTTCCAAAAACCTGAGTGTTTACCTTTAAAGGATGGTCAAATTCGAGTATATATATATATATATATATATATATATATATATATATATATATATATATATCTTCCATCAGAGTAAGCAGATGAGCGTAGAATGAACATATAAGCATAAAGGGAAAATTTTAAATTTCATTTAGAATATACAAGAGGTTGCCTAAATGACTTATACAAATCAATGTCTCGATATAACAAATACAAGAATTCACATAATTTAATATATTAAAGGTAACAGAAGAATGTAAACATGAGCCACAAGACCACGCAACTCCTCTTAGCAATACGACCATGCATCCCTAGCTCCTCATTAGTTTGAACCTAAAAATCAATTAAACCACTTATGCTACCTGTACGGTTGTATATTTGATGGATGAGTAGCCAACTCAGTGTGAATTCTTCTCAAGATTACACACCACCGCATTAGGTAAGCATAGTTATAAAATAAAGTATATAAAATAATACATGATGCAGGTCTTATTAGATACATAAATGTGTGAATGCAATTATCACCCTGGGGATGCTCTTCCGTGTGGACAGTGGGCTGTCACCCATGCAATCATCGAACCTGTGAAACATCATCTAGTTAGAATTATCGAACCTGAAAAATATCATCCAGTCGGAACAATACGTACATCACGTACGATAACAATAGATGCTGGTCTGTGCCATGTATGCATGATTAGTCAATCCATTATTAATCCAATTACAACCAGCTAATTTAAATAAGCTCACGGTCACTACAGGGAGCACATGACCTAGCGTAGGCCGATGCTTGGGCATAGTGTCCCATTACCACCATCCCCAGCCCATGAGATTACCACCTTAGGATGTTTAATGGAAACCCATCGACTAGTGGCCAATTGTATTACAATATATGGGGCTTATCATCGTATGGTTGCACAATATAAAACATCGAACCCATATAGGGAAAATATTAAAACAAAACCATGTAGGGCGAGTATCAAAATATGCTACATAGGGCCGATATCAAAACCATACGATAAAGACCATTCTTAAAGAACCATTGGACACAACAACCCTAGATGGTAGGCCCACATCGATGATCCATCTACACCACTATTCAATAACCACTAGATCGAAGGTCCACAACAATCACCATCAATCGAGTTACATCCCAAGTATAGGTGTACATTTATAAGTGGGGGTTTCTCACTAATGTACTAGATTAAAGTCCATAAGTAATACACAAATAATCCAGAAGCATGAACAAATATACAGGATGAACATTAAGCATGTAAAATAACAAATTCAATTTCCACTAGCTAACATATGTGATTATAAAAGAGAGATGTCAATTATAAATTAAAATACAAACTATAACTTAAGCTAATGGGAAGATAGAAAGCTTGAGGGGAAGAATCATCACCTTATTTGTTGACCCGCTTTTAAATGTTATTAGGAAGTTTGTACATCGTTCGACTTTGATCTTACCGCAGATTATGAACTTGTATGGTTAACTCAAGGTTCTACAAGACTATTTATGGTCTAGATTATACCCTAGGGGTTTAATTTACTTAGGTCTAGGATTTTACCTTAGTGTTTTAAGTCTAGTCTAGATTTTTAGGGCTTGAACTATAAGGGTGCGTAATTAATTTTTAATGTTAATTTAATAGTTATAAAATATTTATTAACATCAATGTTACAATTAGTGCTAGCTATTGCAGCAATGCCAATAATTATAATGATATCTAATTGTAAAATCTACTATTAATGATAATATTTAAGAATGATAAATAAAATGCTAAATATTTAATAACCGTAAAATTTCTTATTTATTTATAATAGCCAATATAGGCAGGGATAATGATAGTAAATAAATACTATCATGTTATAGGATTTCTAATAGTTAATTATGTTATATGATTGCAACCATTATAGTAATACTAATGATAGTAAATAAGTACTAGGATTTACTATTGTGATAATACTTAAGAATGACAAGGCAATACGCTAGTATTTAATAATGATATTATTTTATTTCATTTTATTTTTTCCTAACATAACTAATATTAATATAGATAATTTACTAATGGCTATTCATGTATAATATTCCTAGTAAAGGTATTAATCAGTCAATACTAATTATGATGACTCACAAGTTCATACCTGAATGTACCAAAATTATCTAACACCTTTATAATGTCTAAAAATCTTTGAAATAATACAAGTCATAATAATAAAATTCTTACTAGCAATAGTGTAATAAGGGCCTGCATTGCAAAAATCAGGCCCATCAGATTATTATCCAATAAATGGCCTAATATGGGCCCAAAATCATTCCTAATCAAGGGTCAAGCTAGGCTTCTGTTTTCTCCTAGCTGTTGGGCCCAATACAAGCCTAAAAATGGGGCTAGGTTAGACTGTCCTTGGCCCAACAAGTGGACGAGCTGGCTAAGCCCATGGGCCAACTCATATTGAAGGCCCAGTTAAGGCCTATTTCTGCCCAGTTTTCAGTCCAATGTATAGCTGGGCCTAGACCAATTTACAGCCCAATGTATGGCTGGTTTCGGCCCACGCCATGGCCCAGAACATGGTTAGGCTTGGTCCAGACCACAACGCAAGTTATGGGCTACACTCGACCCACCTTCTGTTCAAAAATGGTGTGGCCTACTGTGATGTGAGTATTGCACTGATCAGTGCATTTCTGACTGAGATGGACTAGCCATTTTTATAGCAGGGAAAAGAAACCTTGGCTTTTGGCAACCAGAGGGTCCCAACACATCAGGAAGCGCCCTGTGTAGCGGAGAGTCGACCATCGAGTCGACTCAACCCACTAAGGCTCGGTTGGAGGTGATTACCTGAGGAAGTGACCATAAGGGTGGTTCAAAATCCCCAAAGAAGTCCCAGCAGCCACCAACTCAGCCTGGAGGGCCTAGATGTCATAGACTCACCTAGCGACTCGGGTGGGTTGAGTTAGATCCGCACAACGAGTAGCAGCTCGTTCTCAATGCCTCTCCCTCTCTCTGATTCTTCCTCCATTCATTTTCTTTCTCTAATTTTCTTCTCTCTCTGTTTCTCCTCTTATTTCTTTTCTTTCTTCTTCTTCTTTTCCAGTTGGAGATGCCCAGTTTGGACCGAACATGGTCAAGTCAGTGGGGTGCAACACCCACTAACAATGGCCTGTTGCATGCTGTCTCCATTGGAGCTTCACCACAACAGTCCCTGATAAGCTTTGGGATAATCAGTTGTGATCAAATGAGCTTCAGGAGGCCCACCTGACGGAAACTTAGTGGCCACATAACTCAACAGTGGTCGTTTCTCGACGAGGAAGGAGACCCGCTGTTAACTGTGGATGTCAAACAATTTCTTCCTCCAATCCACCTACTTCAGACTGTTTGTCGGGACCCTAGAGAGCTTATGGATAAGTTCTTTCGATGCTCTAGGATGATTTGGGTGGTGGGTTCGTTGGTGGAAAGAAAACAGTCGATTTCTCTTGTGTTGCCACAAGGAGTGGAGATAGGGCTCTGTTGCTTGACCCCTTGGTCTTTTTATCTCAACCCTAAGCCTTCTTGATCGTGGGGTAGGAAATGGATGGCTTAGATGGGGCTGTTTTGCAATGGCTCCAACTACAGTTGGTAATGAAAAATCGATAGTAGTTTTGGTTCTCTGTGGGCGGAAAACCTCTCCCACGTGTAGAGCTACTGGACGGCCGAGATTTCCCTCAATGAATGGCCAAGATTTGAGGATAAGGGCAGATGCGGATCATCCTGTTGGCGTGCAGACAGTTTCCACTTTCAAAAACTTGTGTTTATAGGGTTGGTTTGTGTTGGAGATTGTGTGCAATCACATGTGGTATCACGTGCGGATCCTACATGGTTTTGGACGAGACGACTCGCCCAACACGATGTACGGCTTGGATCATAGAGGTGGAGACCATATGGTGAGCTGTGATAAAAAAAAAATAGCGGACGCCTGTCTGTCCACTGCGAGTTCGAAGAGAGAGAGTGGAACCTCTCCTTATTTGGAAAATGCGGGTCAACTTGTGTTGACCGGTCTCCTAGGATCCATGCACAGCGAGTGCACGTCCTCACTGTGCATACACACCATGTGGTGGGGTTCACTGTGATGTTTGTGAGAAATCCACACCATCCATTAGGTTCTAGGGGCCTAAATGGGTCTCCATGCTAAAGATCAAGCATATGTAAGATTTAGGTGGGCCATACTAACAAAACTAAGGTCATTTAGGACCGATTGCGTTGATCTGATGGTCGGATTACATCCATACTCATGATTAACGGTAAAAAGGTCCACGGGACCGCTCAACTAAGGTTTAGCGGCTGGATTATCGATCACATGACCTAGTGCATTCTTATAATATTAAATATCTTTATTTACAATGTTTTTAATAATAATAATAATATTATTATTATTATTATTATTACTACTACTACTACTTATTAGGTTGTTTATCATGTTTTGATCAATGTTGTTCATTTATTCCATCAGTCGCCTACAGGGCTCTAGTAAGGAAGATTAGGTCATTTTAGATTGGTAAGTGAGTCATACCAAGTGAACATCTACTTAACGAATCTCGACATCCTAATTATTCGAGTAATTCAATGGTTGGATGTTTCCATGTTGAATCGTTGTTGACAAAGGTTCCTAGGGTGTGTTTTAAGTGAAATCCCAAGATCGGTCTAATGTCCTGATAAATGAGTAATGTGTCCCAAGTGTTGTAGGCCCTAATGAATGGTGGATCTTTTGTTCATGTCCTAAAAATGATGATGAATAGTTTAATTGGTCTACCACAACGAGTGAGATCCTAAAATAGATGTCTTTAATGTTGTGATGGACCATTTTGAGAATCAATTAAATAGATGGTTTAATATGTGAATAGGGATTACATTCGATGGTTGGATTACAGGGTCTTACACTAACTTCCTATAAGGAGAAGTTATATGGGTCTTGGAATAATGTTGGTGACAAATCCACCTTGTCTATTAATATTATCATATTGTGTTAGGACATGACTCTAAAAATGAGATAAATCCAAATCTCAAATAATTAATGCTATAAGAGATAGTGGAGATGGAAATAGATGCATTGTGATGCTTGAGTTCGAGTATGCTTGCCAACAAAGCAAGATTTTCTTGTTTGTTGCCATGTGATTGGGCTATACATTAGTACATCAGTCAGGTTCGGGTTCGGGATCGGGTTTAGGCTCGGGTTTTCAAGTTTAGGTTTAGGTTAGAGTGTTGAGATTAGGATTAGGTGTAGGTTTAGGTTTAGGGATTTGAGAATACATTTAGGTCTTAGGTTTAGGTTTAGGTTTTAGGTTATAGGTTTAGGTTTAGGTTTTAGGTTCAGGTTAAGATTAGGTTATAGGTTATAAGTTTAGGTTATAGGTTAAGGTTTAGGTTATAGGTTTTGGTTTAGGTTAAGGTTATCGGTTTAGGTTTAAGTTAAGGTTTAGGTTTAGGTTTAGGTTATAGGTTATAGGTTATAGCTTTAGGGAATTGAGAATAGGTTAAGGTTTAGGTTTAGGAAATTGGGTTCGGGTTCGAGATTGGGTTTAGGTTTGGGTTTTCAAGTTTAGGTTTAGGTTAAGGAGTTGAGATTAGGATTAGGTGTAGGTTTAGGTTTAAGGATTTGAGAATACATTTAGGTTTTAGGTTTAAGTTTAGGTTATAAGTGTAGGCTATAGGTTTAGGTTTAGATTAGGTTATAGATTAAGGTTTAGGGAATTGAGAATAGGTTAAGGTTTAGGTTTAGGAAATCTAGTTTGGGTTCAGGTTCCGGTTTAGGTTTGGGTTTTCAAGTTTAGGTCTAGGTTAAGGAGTTGAGATTAGGATTAGGTGTAGGTTTAGGTTTAGGGATTTGAGAATACATTTAGTTTTTAGGTTTAGGTTAAGGTTATAGGTTTAGGTTTGGGTTATAGGTTATAGCTTTAGGGAATTGAGAATAGGTTAAGGTTTAGGTTTAGGAAATCGGGTTCAGGTTTGGGATCGAGTTTAGGTTTGAGATTAGGTTTTAGGTTATAGGTTATGGGTTTAGGTTATAGGTTAATGTTTAGGTTTAGGTTTAGGTTATTGGTTTAGGTTAAGGTTATAGGTTTAGGTTTGCGTTTATGTTATAAGTTATAGCTTTAGGTTTAGGTTTATGTTATAGGTTTAGGGATTTGAGAATAAGTTTAGGTTATAGGTTTAGGTTTAGGTTTAGGAATTTAGGTTCAGGTTTAGGTTTGGGTTCGGGTTATATGTTTAGGTTAAGGTGTATGTTTAAGTTAAGTGAATTAAGTTTAGGTTACAGGTTTAGGTTTAGGTTTATGTTATAGGTTTAAGTTTAAGCTAAGGGTTTAGGGATTCAGATTCAGGTTCGGGATCGGGTTTAGGTTTGGGTTTTCATGTTTAGGTTTAGGTTTAGGTTAGGGAGTTGAGATTAGGATTAGGTGTAGGTTTCGGTTTAGGGATTTGAGAATACATTTAGGTTTTAGGTTTACATTTAGGTTATAGGTTTAGGTTTAGGTTAGGTTATAGGTTAAGATTTAGGGAATTGAGTTTAGGTTATAGGTTATAGGTTTAGGTTATAGGTTATACGTTATAGGTTAAGGTTTAGGTTATATGTTAAGGTTTAGTTTTAGGTTATAGGTTTAGGTTTAGGTTATAGGTTTTGGGATTTGAGAATAGGTTTAGGTTATAAGTATAGGTTTAGGTTAATGTTGTAGGTTATAAGTTTATGTTAATGTTGTAGGTTATAGGTTTAGGTTTAGGGATTTGAAAATACATTTATATTTTAGGTTTAGATTTAGGTTTTATGTTTAGGTTAAGGTTACAGGTTTAGGTTTAGGTTTATGTTATAAGTGTAGGTTATAGGTTTAAGTTTAGTTTAGGTTATAGGTTAAGGTTTAGGGAATTGAGTTTAGGTTATAGGTTATAGGTTAAGGTTTAAGTTATAGGTTAAGGTTTAGGTTAAGGTTATAGGTTTAGGTTTATGTTAAGGCTTAGGTTTAGGTTATAGGTTTTGGGATTTGAGAATAGGTTTAGGTTAATGTTGTAGGTTATAGGTTTATGTTATAAGTTTATGTTAATGTTGTAAGCTATAGGTTCAGGTTTAGGTTTAGGGATTTGAGGACCCATTTAGGGCCCATTTGGGGTTTAGGTTTAGGTTATAGGTTAAGGTTATAGGTTTAGGTTATAAGTTTATGTTAATGTTGTAGGTTATAGGTTCTAGTTCAGGTTTAGGTTTAAGGATTGAATGGTATTAGGGTGGATGGCATGGATTTCAAGGTAATGATGGTGTTGTCAGTGGATTGTCTTAAGATCCATGGGATTACTATATCCCAGGATTGCTATATTGAGTCTATTTGGCATGCCCAGCCAATCCCGAGATTAAACCTTCCCATCCCTTCCAATCCTTCGAACTAAACACGTCCCAGGCAAATTTGAATGGATTAGGGTCGATTGGATGAGATTTAAAGGTAATGATGGTGTTGTCAGTGGATTGTCTTAAGATCCATGGGATTTCTATATCCCGGGATCAGATCACCCAGTCTATTTGGCACTCTCGGCCAATCCTGGGATTTAACTTCCAATCCCTTCCAATACCATCCAATCCCTTCCAATCTGACTGGCCACACGGGCCCTTAGGTTTTAGGTTTAGGTTTAGGTTTAAGTTTTACGCTTAGGTTAAGGTTACAGGTTTAGGTTATAAGTGTAGGTTATAGGTTTAGGTTTAGGTTAAGTTATAGGTTAAGGTTTAGGGAATTGAGAATAGGTTAAGGTTTAGGTTTAGGAAATTGGGTTCGGGTTCAGGTTTAGGTTTGGGTTTAGGTTTAGGTTTTCAAGTTTAGGTTTAGGTTAAGGAGTTGAGATTAAGATTAGGTGTAGGTTTAGGTTTAGGGATTTGAGAATACATTTAGGTTTTAGGTTTAGGTGTTAAGTTATAGGTTATAAGTTTAGGTTATAGGTTATAGGTCATAGGTTAAGGTTTAGGTTATAGGTTAGGGTTATAGGTTTAGGTTAAGATTATAGGTTTTGGGATTTGAGAGTAGGTTTAGGTTTAAGTTTAGGTTTAGGTTTTGGGGTAAATCCAAAGCTCAAGTGGAACTCGAAATGAATTAGGTCCACAAAAGTTTTCGATTAAGCTGATATTTATCTTATTCCTTCTTCAGGTCTAGGTCTATGTGAACTTACCAACAGGTTGGATCTCAAATAACCACCATGGTGGGTCCCAGGAAAGTTAACGGTCGGGGGCACTGTCCTCACCATGATGTTTAATTTTAACTGTAGGTTTAGGTTTAGGGTTATATTAGGGTCTGCTCCATCAATTTTGAGCTAATATATAAACATGGGCCTATCCAAATGGCCAGGCCACCGCAATGCTGTCCATAGGAAATGGACAGCTTCATCATGGTCATAACAGTGGTTTTCACCTTCCAAGGACCCCCGCTCAAAATCTGGATAGCTCCGATGCACATCCGGGTCTGCTCCATTAATTTTGAGCTAATACATAAACATGGGCCTGGCCATTTCCAATGTTATCCATCGGATATAGACAACGCGGTTTCCACCTTCCAGGGACCCCTGCTTAACATCCGGATAGCTCCAACGCACATCCGGGTCAGCTCCATCAATTTTAAGCTAATACATGAACACGGGCCTGTCCAAATGGCCAGGCCATTCCAATGTTGTCCATATGAAATGGACAACTTCATCATGG
Organism: Magnolia kwangsiensis; assembly: GCA_037074715.1. Taxonomy (NCBI): domain Eukaryota; kingdom Viridiplantae; phylum Streptophyta; class Magnoliopsida; order Magnoliales; family Magnoliaceae; genus Magnolia; species Magnolia kwangsiensis. Next base: position 27,888,910 of record CM073582.1, read on the forward strand.
TCATAACAGCGGTTCTCACCTTCTAGGGATCTTGGCTTAATATCTAGATAGCTCCGACGTACATCTGAGTCTGTTCATAAGGTTTGCAAGGACCATTTTAGGCAATAGAAAGTAATGGAACAATATACACATTTTATCTTCATACTGAGAACAGAAATACAATGCTAAGTAAACAAACATTTCTAACAAACTTTTACGTGAAACAAAAGCTCTAGAATGTAATATCTTAAAGTCAAATGAAAGACTTTAATTGATATTTTTTTATCTCAGTACTTTGATGGGCGCAGTACAACTTTTGTTGAAGCAAGCCTTACACAGGCTTTGTCCATAGTACTGGAAGATGAGAAAGTCCTCATGTATAATTCTACTGTCAGCTACTTAAAACAAGAAATTTAATTCATACGCGAATGATAAATGTAAAATGAAGACAAGGATACCCATTGCCAAGAGATGAAAAAGTTCTTCATGTTAGTAGGCCTAAAATACCTTAAAAGTTAGAGAAAGTATGTTTTTTAAGGATTTCCTTAAAGGTTTTCTATGATAGGCTGTAGATGAACATGTTAAGAGGTAAAAAGCTTTTCACCAATGGGTTTTCTGTTTTTAGTTTTTTGGGAGAGGACTAACTATGATAGGCTTCACTAATAGAAATGAAGTTTTTGATAAGGCCAAAAAACCTAGATGATTAAAAAAAAAGCAAATATCAAATTGATCCAAAAATTTTGTGGCACGCAAGTTTTTAATGGTCATTTACCACTGTTTACTGTACTATAATCCTCCTGAGACTTGTATCTACTTCATTTTTAGGCTTATACCATGATATGTTATGGAAAATGGATGAACAACCTGGATATAAGATACATGCAACAAGGTGGGCTCCATGGTAGGGTCCACACCATTGTGGATGAGGTTGGGGCGCCCCTAATCTACTCCGAAGCAGATTTCTTACTGAGTTATTTTTATTAATGAAACCATCTATTTTATTAGGGTTTGAGATTGAAAATAAGGCATATTCAAAGCTCAAGTAGACAATAGCACACGAAACAGTGTGAATAATGATTTTAACTATTGAATCCTACTTATGGGTTAGAATGATGTTTATTTGTTATCTAACTTGTTCATAAGCTCACATGGACATGAATGAATGGAAAACATAACTACCAGCTTAGATCCATTCATAAGCTCACACAGACATGAATGAAGGGAAAATGCAACTACCAGCTTAGATCCATTCATAAGATCACTCAGACATGAATGAAGGGAAAACACAACTAATAATGCATTATGATACAGTTTGCTTTTTCAGCCACATCATTTCAACCAAGCAATGTTAGTACCCATCTATAATGGTCACTGCCAAAGTTTCCATATGGATTCTATAAGAAGAAATCCCTAAATGAGGGTCCACATCGAATCAGGAATCCACAAATTACAAAATCCCCAAATCCCTAAATCGGTATTGAGATTGAGATTGAGAGAGAGAAAGAGAGAGAGATAGAGAGAGAGAGATACCTCACCGAGCTTCAGAGACAGAGAGAGGGTGTGCATGGGTAGGGCGTGCAACAACGGTAGGGTGGAGACACATGGATGGTTGAGACATGTTAATACAAAACTTTAAAAGCATATTAGACAGTGGGAAACACAAGCTATTTCATACAAACCAACCATGAGAAGAAGCATGAGCATGTCCACAAGCTATAAATCACCCTTGCCTTGTACGCAAACACATGATTTTTTCCATATTTCTACAAACATCTAAATGGAATATAAGACAATTGAAACGATAGAGAAATGGTAAATATGATAGGCCTATAAGTTGATTCCATTGATGTTGCATCATGAATGCTAGCATGATAGTCCTCTAGAACATGGAAAACATTGCATTAGTTTCATATAAATGGCTTGAGACTAACAATAATACAAAATTTTAAAAGAAACAAAAAAGAATAATCATTCAATTATTCTCAATCAGTGGAAATGCAAGTAGAAGGGCTCTGTAATAGTGTTAGAAAATAATTCTGAAAATTTCCCCACAAAACCTTATAAATGCATAAATAGGAAAAGAGACCAAAATAAATAAATAAATAAATAAATCTGCAGATGAGTACATTTAATTTTAATTTTATTTTTACATAATCCACACCTAAATTGTTTGATGCCAAATCAATTATAGATAGGGCAGCCCTATCCATTTTGTTTCAAGCAGAAGATGAAATGAAAAGGATAGGGAAAGCAGGTGAACTATCTGTAAGTGCTATGGCTGATAGTTCCTTTATTTTGTCAAATTTTGTGGTGTCAAAAACACTATCTGTGTCTTGTGTAGTATGAGGATATATATATGTTCAAGGCACTGCATCAATGCTTCAAGTTGAGAATGAAGCTCTACTTCAAGACAAGTACTTGTTCAAGACTCAAGTACAACTCAAGATGAAGTATAATTCAAATCCAAGCTTTAGAAGATCTCAAGTTCAAGCTACATCAAGTGTAGAGATCTCAAGCTTCATAATCTTCAAAGATCAACCATCTTTTGAAGAAATAAAGTCCCAATGTTCATACATCACTTTCGAGGTATGATTGACCTTAGATTCACCTTAAGGTAGGTCATTTTGTATACATAAGTCAAATTGAATCACTTTGTAAGTGTTTGGATTGTTCTGAGACTAGTCCTAGACCCTTTTCGACTAGTCCTAGCACTGGCTCGACCAGTCCAAGAAATTCCTTGACCAGTCCTAAGTTTGTTACAATTTTTCAGAATTTTTTATTCATTTATGACCAGTCCTGGACTCTACTCGACCGGTCATGTGGACAGTGCACGACTCGTTCATGACCAGTCCTACAGCCATGACTCAAACTACAACGAGTAAATCAGACTGCCTTTGACTAGTCATGAGCATGTCATGGCCAGTCGTGGACAGCCTTCGACTGGTCATGGACATCCTTCAACCAGTTGTGGAATGGTTTTATCCGATCGTGCTCAAAAATTTTAAAATTTATTTCTCTCACGACCAGTCGTAGTTTCCACAGGACCAGTTGTAGCGAGTTTTTGTAACTATAAAAAGATAACGAATTTCAGAGTTTGATAATCCAATTCGAGAAAAATCAAGGCATCACTCTGAGAGATAAGTTAGTTTTTTTAAGCTACATTGTGCATATGTAATTTTCTCTTTTGTTAGCTTTGTCAATTTGATTTTGTTTCTATATTCCAATCTGATTTGAAAGAGGAATTGTTGTATTCCTTCTTCTTAGAATCAAAATCAAATAGAGCTGGCCCAACTAGTTTAATTTAAAATCAATTAGAACCTAAAACCATTTTAAAGTGAGTATTGTACATTGAACTTCTATATTCGAACTTGTACTCTGACTTGGTTCTTTCGGGCTGCAACAAAAGGAGAAATCCAGGTATTTTACATTATTGTAAATTTTCTTCTTTTGGTTTTAATTGAGATTAAGCCATAAAAATCTCTATTTATTGGTTATTTAAGGAAAGCTAGAAAACTCAGAAGTGGGGTTTTTGTACTTGTGTAAACCCACTGAAAGACACAATTGTGAAGGTTTTAGGTGAACCTCAGAAAAATCTATTTTCATAGTGAACGCTAATATCCACTGTATGAGGATATTAGAAGTGGAGTAGCAAGTTGTGTGGCTGTTGTTTAACAGTTGGTGAACACACAGGCGAACCACTATAACTTTATGTTTTTGTGGATGTGTGATTTATTTTTCCTATCCTTTATCATTCAAAATTGTGAGATGTATGTGTGGATGTGAATGTTGTAAATTTTACAGTTCAAGCATTGTGAGGAATGTTGTAATAATTTAGATTTAAATTCTTACAATTCATTTCTTTTTATTTTCCTCTTCAGTTTAAGAATTTGATACTCATCGTTCTAGTAAGGTTGTCTTATCATAAACCCTTGGTTTTTATGGTGTATGGCTGTCCTTAGAACAACATTTGTATCAACCTCTTAATACTAGAATTTGAGGTTGCTTTATTCTGTATTGTGGATTGTTATCTTTCCTTTATTTGGCTATCATATTCTTTAATTCCGTTATTTCTTTTTAAATTTGGTATAGTCCTATTCATCCCCCCTCTAGGACATATAGCTTGGCCTTTTCAAGTGGTATCAGAGCCTAATAGCTCTCTTTTAATTCTTTTTATCTGAATTTATTTCCTAAGCTAATCGATCTAAGCTATATATAAGATGTCAAATTTTGATAGCCTTTCAGTCACTAGGCCTCCACCTTTCGATGACACCAATTATGCCTATTGGAAAGCCAGGATGAGAATTTTCCTTAAATCCATTGATGAAAGTGTGTGGTTAGCCACATTGAATGAATGAACCCCTCCTACCACTGAAGTGACTGGAATCAATGGATCCAAATCTATGCGAATTACACCTTATTTCTCTTAGACCACACTTCAAAAAAGTGAGAGTAGTGCAAATGCAAAAGCACTAAATACAATTACTTGCGCACTATTACCGAATGAATTCAAAAGAATTATATCCTATGATTCTGCAAAGAAAGCCTGAGATGTTTTAGAAATGACGCATGAGGGAACATCAATTATCAAGAAATCTAAAATTCAAATCCTCACAATCAAATTTGAAAAAATACGTATTGAAGAAAATGAAATGTTTATGGACTTCTATATAAGATTAAATGACATTGTGAACTCTATGTGGGGTCTTGGTGATAAAATCCTAGAAAGTAAAATTTGTGCAAAAATACTGCACTCACTTCCTGAACGGTTCAATTCTAAGGTTACTGTGATCCAGGAACTTCATGATACGGACAATATGAGGGTAGAGGAATTAGTTGGCTCTTTACAGACTTACGAGTTAACTTTTAAAGCTCCAAAAGGTAAATCTATTGCCCTTAAATCTTTTTAAAATAGTTTTCAGGAAAATAATAATAATTCTGATTTAAAAAACTCTGAAGATGATATGACCCTTTTAGCGAAAAAGTTTTACAAAATTTTCAAAAGTAAAAAGAGGGTTGATTTTCAAAAATCAAATGATAAGAAGAAATCTAAACCTAAAACTCGAAAATCATTAAAAGACAGTCAGTGTTATAACTGCCATGAATATGGGCATTTAGTAAACGAGTGTCCTAAAAAGGACAAACCTAAAAAAAGGGTATGTTGGCTACTTAGGATGAATCCTCTTATTCTGAAGTCTCTTCTGAATCAGAAGACTCTGAAATTAAGGCGGGCAGTGAAGTTAAAGCCCTTATGACTTTAGCCAAGTTCACCTTACAATGCCTTATACAAGGAAAGTTGTAAAATTGTTGTCAAACTTAAACTTTAAAAAGAAAAATTTTCGAATCTTAAAGAAAAATTTGAGTCTCTTATTTTAGAAAAATCCCATATTTCAGATTATTTTGAGAAGACTAAATGTGATTTAGAATTCAAAACCTCCCTGATTGAAAATCTTAAATCTGAAAACTTAAACTTAAACTTGAAGTCTCTTCACTTTTGAGTTTAAAGGATACATGGAGGTATGCCCAAGGAGATCCAAAGTTAAAAAAACTTTTTTCTAGATCAAGAAAATGTGGCGACCGATCTGGTTTGGGCTACGATAGAAACATTCCTCCTAAACAGAAGAATACTCCTCCTAAGTTTGTAAAAGGAGAGACCTCAAACTCAAAAGAGAAATGTACAAATCATTTTTAAAAAAAAAATACTAAAACTTTTCAAAAACCTAAAAGCAACTATATCGACTATAAAAATCAGAACCAAAACCTTTTAGCTAAAAAAATAGTTAATTTACTCAAGGAGCTTTTAAAATCTAATTCTGTAGGTCACTCTTACAACAAATACAAACAAAAGAAGACCAACTATACTCCTAAACCCAAAACAGTTATGAAATCCTAAGATTACCTACTTGGTTGCCCATGAAAGTACCCTGGTTTATCAATTAATGTGAGTGTTGGATCAGTCAGACTATAGAGCCTCATAGGAAGATCAATTCAAGCGTCTGCCTCAACTGGATGTGTGCAAGCTCGCCATAGGTAAATCTAAGCCTCACATCCTATGTCCCAAAACACCAGGTGAATAAAATGCTTAAAACAAGTTAGAACATTATAGGGTTTATAAGTGAGAAAACTTTTTTAAAAATAGAAAATTGCTAAGTTTTTCTTACTATGTCGATTCTGTCGATATACGTATCGATATGATCGACCTGTGTTGTTGATGTCCTCAATGACATATCAATTCTATTGGAATGAGGACAGAATCTGTCCAACAACCACATGAATATCTAGACATAATTATCGATGTATCGACGTCCATATCGATACCATCGATATTTGAATCTTGAGTCCATCGGAGTGGACTCGATATTATCGACAGGAAGATCTCCGACGCCTCTGTTTCTTCTTAAGAAAATCATATATGCTTCGATATATCGAAGCCATTCTTGATACCATCGAAATTCAAAAATTGATGATACCGAAAGGCTCTCGATGATATCGGTCATGGGCACGAAGTTTTTCAGCAAATATTTCAAGATAGTTTATCTATGATCGAGGGTCACTCGATAGAATCGATATTCAAATATCGATAATATCGATAAGTGGATCGATGCATTGAATAGGGATAAAAACTATCTAGCAAGCTTAAAATAAAAATCCTTTGGATTTACCGATGCCTCGACACAGCTATCGATACCATCGACATTCAAATTTCGATGATATCAAAAAGTCCCTCGATCTTCTTATAAACCTGAAATATACTAGCAAGTCTCTCTCATTTTCAAATGTTAAGGAATCGATCCTTGCATCGATAAAATTAGAGTTCAAAATCTGATGGCATCGACGCAAGTCTCTATTTCCTCAACCAGCTAGCAAGAGATTTTTCAAAAGCGTATGACATTGAGTTTGTGTTATCGGGTAGACCATCGATGCAATCAAGAGTATATGCTCAATTATATCGAACCTGCTCGATGATATCGAACTCTGTCATAAATATGACCGTTTTATATCCGTTGGAACCTTTTGCCTATTTAAAGAGAGTTTGTCTATTATTGCTGGTAGAGAAATAAGAGAGCACTTTTAAGTGTTTATCCTTAGATCATTTACCGAAAGCCCTTTCTCTCAATGAAGTTCATCCTCCAATCCACCCTCATCATTGATATTCAATAGAGTGGAATGAACTTTCACATTCAAGGATCCTCCAGTTACTACCTTAATGATAAATCATTAAGCTGGGATGCCTTGAATGCATAGATGATTGGAATCGCTCTATATTCCTAATAGGAAAACATTTAGAGAGTAGGATTCTATCATAACCTTGACCCAACCAGTTGCCATATATTGGTACATCATTTGAGTTGCGGATCAAGGAAGCAGAAGAGTCTTTATCAATAAGGAGGAGATCTTCGTCAACGTGCTGAATGAGACTCATCCACTTATTTATAAGTATCTAGAGTCCAGAGGACCCTTTGATAATTCCTTTGTAGGATTGGGTCTAAAGTGTTTCTCACCCTTGTAAGTCCTCTAGGAGGCCTCCGACAGGAGTATACGTGGTGGGTGCATTGTGTGGACCCTTACTTTGTAGAGAGCATAAACATCTGGCTAGAGGTGAACCAGTTAAAACCTTGGGTTTGAGGTGAGCTGTGTAAAACCTCTATTAGGGTCTTATGGAAGATCCTTAGCCATTGTGCGTAAAAGTAGGCGCGTTGTGTTGACCCTTTCTCGTGAGAGCATAAACAGTTAGCCTCAGTGTAGATTGTAAAGGTTGAAGGTGAACCTGATTTAAAACCTTAGATTTAAAGTGAATCACTGTGAAAACTCCTTAGTGAAATCCGGTATACTCAAGGGTTGAGTGCAGTTATCGGGAGTGGAGTAGACAAGTAATTGAACCACTATAAAAATGACTATGTTTGAAATTGTTATTCTTTTGGTTGTGTGATTTACTTTAATATTGTCATATTTGAATATCTAAGATCACACCTCACACACATACACAGTCATATCCATCATAAACTAGCTTACATATTGTTCACTTCTTGAATAGTTTGTGATTGGATCCTCTACCAGGCTTGGAAGTCAATAGAGTTACTTTTGTATAATCCTGATAAGTGACTATTGTTAGGATTAGTGTAATAGAATTTTTAATAAATCATAAAAACTTTAAAAAGTCCTATTCACCCCCCTTAGGACATATTGGCATATTCTTACTTCAACAAAAGCGGTCTTCATCGCTATTTCAGCCCACACAGCTTTCAAAGCCACAAGCCATTCAAAACAGTACCTAGACAGTGGATGCTCAAGGCATATGACTGGTGATAAAGGTCTATTCACTAATCTCAAAGACATGGCTGATCGTTCAGTCACATTCGGTGATGGAAGCAACTGTAAGATTATTGGCCAAGGTACGGTTTAACTCTATAACCTCCCTTTGTTTAAAAATATTTTATACGTTAAAGGGTTAAAACACAATCTGTTACGCATATCTTAAATATGTGATAACAATCATAGCATAAAATTCTCTAACTATGGTTGTGAAATTCTAAATAATAAGGGTTCAGTAATATTAATTGGTCGTAGAACTTCTGAAAACTACTATATTGTTAGTGAGTCCAGCTCATCCAGTCAATTGTGTTACATGGTCCATACAGATGAGACTGATTTGTGGCATAAATGCCTTGGACATGTACACTACCGTAACTTATATAGATTGAGCAAAAGAAAACTGATAAGAGGTCTACCTAAATTACAGAAAGTAGACAAAATATATGGCGAATGCCAGATTGGTAAGTAAACAAGGAGCTCTCACAAAAAGGTAAATTCCAATGCCACATTAAGACCACTCGAGCTTCTCCATATGGATCTTATAGGACCTACCAGGATGGAGAGTTGAGGTGGCAAAAAATACATTTTGGTAATTGTGGATGATTTTATCAGATTTACATGGGTGGCCTTCTTAAGGGATAAATCAGAAACCCTTGAAGAAGTAAAAAGGGTTCTCAAACGGATTCAAATGGAAAAAGGTTATCAAGTCTGTAAGATTCATAGTGATTATAGATCTGAATTTGAGAATAGCAGTTTTGAGAAATTCTGTAGCGATCAGGGAATATCACATGAATTCTCTGTGCCCATAACACCACAATAAAATGAAATTATTGAAAGAAAAATAGAGTACTTCAAGAAATGACTAATGTAATGTTGAATAGTATGAAGCTATCTAAAAAATTTTGGGCTGAAGGCGTAAATACTGTCTGTTATATAATTAATCGGGTTTATATAAGTAAATCTAATAATAAAAAGGCTTATGAAATGTGGTTCGATAAGAAGCCTACTATCAAATACTTTCGAGTTTTTGGCAGCAAGTGCTATATTTTAAGTGACCGTGAAAATCTGGGTAAGTTTGACATTAAAAGTGATGAAGGGATCTTTTTATGATACTCTTTAAATAGTCATGCATATCGAGTACTGAATAAGAGAACCGGTGTGATTCGAGAGTTCATCAATGTGGTCACTGATGATCACTTAAATACACCTGCCTCAAGTCTAGATAATGATGAAGTTCTCTTAATTGACAAACCAGATACTTCATCAAATTAAACTAATTCTGAACTGAGGACTGTTAAAGATTATCCAACCACTCAAATTCTTGGAAACCCTCTCACTGGTGTTCGCACTCGTAAACAACTTGAAGACATATGTAATTATATATATTTTACATCTCAGATAGAACCGACTAATATAAAAGAAGCCCTTATTGACGAAAACTGGATAATTGTGATACAAGAAAAGCTTAACCAATTTGTTAGAAATGATGTTGGGTATCTTGTTCCTAGACCTAAAGATAAACATATTATCGAAACTAAGTGAATTTTTAAAAATAAGTTTGATGAACTTAGTAATATAATTTGAAACAAGGCCAAACTAGTTGTACAAGGGTACACTCAAATTGAAGGCATTGATTATGATGAAACCTTTGCCCCAGTAGCTCGTCTTAAATCAATCAAACTATTTATATCCATTGTTTGCTTTCAAAAGTTTAAAATTTATCAAATGGATGTAAAAAGTGTATTTTTAAATGGCGATCTACATGAAGAAGTTTATGTTGAACAGCCAATGAGTTTTGAAGACCCTAAAAATGTTGATCATGTTTATCGCCTAAAAAAAGCTCTCTACGGTTTAAAACAAACTCCTAGGGCATGGTATGAAAAATTGACTAAGTTTTTACTCAGTCATAATTTTCAAATGGGAAGTGTTGATAAAACTCTTTTTGTTAAGAAACATAATGATCATATCTTAATAGTGTAGATCTATGTCGATGATATTATTTATGTATCTACCTGTACTAACATGATTGCTGAGTTTGCAGATTTAATGAAATATAAGTTCGAAATGAGCACGGTTGGAGAATTGAATTATTTCTTAGGGTTGTAAGTAAAATAAAAACCTGATGGTATTTTCATTTCTCAGACCAGATATGCTCTGAACTTGATTAAAAAGTTCAGATTTGAGAATGGTAAGAATTTTGATACTCATATGAATAAAATCTTAAGACTCTCAAAGGACTCTATAGGTAATAGTGTGGATCCTAAATTATATCATAGTATGATTGGTAGTTTACTTTATTTAATTGCTAGTAGACCTAATATTACTTTGAGTGTTGGTGTTTGCGCTAGATATCAGTTTGATCTTAAAGAGTCACATTTAATTATTGTTAAGTGGATTATGCAATATGTCGCAAGTACAATAAATATGGGTCTTTGGTATCCACATGAGACTAATGTTTAGTTGGCTGGGTACTCAGATGCTGATTGGGCTGGTAATATCGATGATAGAAAATCAACCAGTGGTGGTTGTTTCTATATTGGAAATTTTTTCATTTCTTGCTTTAGCAAGAAGCAAAGTCGCTTTCTACTGCTGAGGCTGAATACATCGCAGCTGAAAATGCATGTACTCAGCTTGTTTGGATGAAACGTATGTTAAGTTATTATGAAATTGCACAGGATTCAATGGTTTTATATTGCAATAATTCCAGTGCAATAAATATTTTTAAAAATCCAATCCAGCATTCACATACTAAGCACATTGACATTAGATTTCATTATATTCATGAATTAGTGGAAGAAAAGTTGATATCTTTGGAATACATTCCGATCGAGACTCAACTTGCTCACATTTTCACTAAACAGCTCAACAAAAGCACGTTTAATAAATTAAAATTTGATCTTGGTATGAGCATTTTAAATTGATTATTCATGCATATTTATTTCTTAGTGTGTGTATATATATATATATATATATATATATATATATGATAATTTATTGGTTTAAATTTTAAATTTTTATGCAAAATGCATATTTTTGTTGGTACACGACCAGTCGAGGACATGCTCAACCGGTTGAGGACGTCCCACGACCAGTCGTGTAGCGCACTGATCATTTTAATTTGGAAAAAGCTATCTTCTTCCTCATTTCTTTTTTCCTCTCCAACAAGCCGTGGCACGACTAGTCGTACCCATCTCTTTAATTCTTCAAGGTGAGTGCATCATTTTAGTTTTTCTTGTAGATTTATGCTCTAATCACTTCATTTTCTTCATTGGAGTGCTTGATTTTAAGTTTCCTTGAAGATTTTGAGGTTTTCTTCTCCCAAATCTATTTTTATGAAAACCCTTTCCACACTATTTGTAACCTCTTGCTTCTTTGATTTTTTTGTTACAAATGGATTCTAGAAGGAAAAAGAAAACTTCCCATGATGCTTCCTTATCTAGATCTACTCCTTTAACAAGGCGTCATCTTCGGTCACCTAAAGATGATCCCTCATAAGTTCGGGATATAAGAATGCATAATGTTATTATTGAGCGATCTGTATGTATTGAACACAATGCTTCTTTTGGTCTCCTTCCACTTCTTCAAGCTGTGGGTTAGGACAACATTTTACATTGAGGTGGGCCGACATACCGTTCTATTGCTCAATCCATGTTTGCATGCATTTCTAATTTTTCGTCTGAGAATTTAACATTTAAAATTGCTATTAGAGAAGGTCCATTTGAGATTGACCATCATCTGATTTCAGCTCTAATGGACATACCTGTTAATGACGAGTATATTCCTATTCATACTCTAGTTGAGAAACCTTCAGAATCAGAAAAATGCATGCTCACTAGAGTTTTATGCAATATGAATGTGCAATGGACTCATAAGGGGAATGGTCTCCCCTCAAAGTACTTGTTACCCAGATACAAGGTTTTGCATCGAATCTTTATTTCCAATCTGTATTCTTGGTCTGGTAATAAAACAGAACTAAATTCCTTTATGGTCCGTATTTTGCATTCCATCATCAATGATGCTAATGTCTTTCTGCCTTTTTTAATATGTCATTCCATTATTTAGTTTCGTCTCAATCCAGGACACAGTGATATTCCATTTGCCTATCTTATGACTGTGTTAGTTACTTACATGCTAGTTGCTATGCCTGCTGGAGAGGCTCCTATCCACCAACTTATTTTTAACAATTCAAATATTAACAAGATAAAATTGGAATTGGCTCTTGGCCAAGTGGATGTGGGTGGTAGTGGTGTTGTTGAAACAGGGAATGAAGAAGAAGCTAGTGATCTTCCTCCGGATGATATAAATATGGACGACATTTTTAATGAAATTGAATCAGATTCTGCTAATGATTCTAACTATTTGCCATCTGATTTTGATGCGCGTCTACGTGCATATAGGAGAAGGTAGAGAACATGAATGTTGCCCATGATTTACAATTTAAATATATGCGTAAGTATCTTAGGCACTTAAACAAGGGCCTTCATCAACTTGATCCTACCATCCCTGCTCCTTTTTCAGGATCTGATTAGGAATTTTTATCGTATGGTCTATAATAACTTTTATTCTACTTTTTTTTATTTCAGTTTGTGAGACTAACTTTTTCTGACTTTGGTTTATGGTTAATGATATGTGAACTTTGAATTTTCTTATATATCCTTCATATCTTGACTAATTAATTCCTTTATTACTCTCTTGTTAATTTTTACTCTTTCATATCTTTGTTTCTTCCTTTGTCATATTTTGACAAAAAGGGGGAGAATGTATTTAGTTATGCATATATGGATATAGATGGATATGGATTGTGATTGTAGAGTAGAAACATTTTTTGGGATATATGTGTACTACTCAGGGGGAGTATGTGAGGAGATGTTTTGAGATATTTTGCCTAGTTCATGATGTTATGTGCTAGTGATGATAACTGGTGTATGATTCTTTAACCAGGCTGTAACTAGTTTTCTCTTATAACTGGTGCATGATTCTTGTGTGCATATTAATCATATTATTGTTAAGTGTGTTTTATCACAAATTTGTCAAATGGGGAGATTGTAAGTGCTATGGCAGATAGCTCATTTATTTTGTAAAATTTTGTGGTACCAAAAACACTATTTATGACTTGTGTAGCATGGGGATATATATATGTTCAAGGCACTGCATCAATGCTTCAAGTTGAGAATGAAGCTCTACTTCAAGACATGCAAGGTCAAGTACGGTGTCCACTCCTGTAAACTTCTAAGATCAGAGTCTTTCAAGAGCTACACCGAAAGACAAGTACTTGTTCAAGACTCAAGTACAACTCAAGATGAAGTATGATTCAAATCCAAGCTTTAGAAGATCTCAAGTTCAAGCTACATCAAATGTAGAGATCTCAAGCTTCATAATCTTCAAAGGTTAACCATCTTCTGAAGAAATAAAATCTCAACGTTCATACATCACTTTCGAGGTATGATTGACCTTAGATTGACCTTAGGATAGGTCATTTTGTATACATAAGTTAAATTGAATCACTTTGTAAGTGTTTGGTTTGTTCTAAGACTAGTCCTAGCATTGGCTCGACCAGGCCAAGAAATTTCTAAACTAGTCCTAAGTTTGTTACAATTTTTTAGAATTTTTTGTTCATTTATGACCAGTCCTGGACTCTACTCGACTGGTCATGTGAACAGTGCATGACTCGTTCACGACCAGTCTTGCAGCTATGACTTAAACTACAACGAGTAAATCAAACTGCCTTTGACCAGTCGTGAGCATGTCACAACCGGTCGTGGACAGCCTTTGACCGGTTGTGGACATCCTTTGACTAGTCGTGGAACGGTTTTATCTAATCACGATTAAAAATTTAAAAATCTGTTTCTCCTACGACCAGTCGTAATATTCACATGACCAGTCGTAGACGAGTTTTTGTAATTATAAATAGATGACGAATTTTAGAGTTTGATAATCCAATTCAAAAAAAATCAAGGCATCACTCTAAGAGATAAGTTAGTTTTTTTAAGCTACATTGTGCATATTTAATATTCTCTTTTATTAGCTTTGTTAATTTAATTTTATTTCTATATTCCAATCTAATTTAAAAGAGGAATTGTTGTATTCCTTCTTCTTGGAATCAAAATCAAATAAAGCTAGCCCAACTGGTTTAATTTAAAATCAATTAGAACCTAGAACCGTTTTAAAGTGAGTATCGGACATTGAACTTCTATATTTAAACTTCTACTCCGACTTGGTTCTTCTGGGCTGCAACAAAAGGAGAAATCCAGGTATTTTACATTATTGTAAATTTCCTTCTTTTGGTTTTATTTGAGATTAAGCCAGAAAAATCTCAATTTATTGGTTATCTGAGGAAAGCCAGAAAAGTCAAAAGTGAGGTTTTTGTAATTGTGTAAGCCCACTGAAAGACACAATTACGAGGGTTTTAGGTGAACCTCAGAAAAACCTATTTTCGTAGTGAACGCTAATATCCAATGTGTGAGGATATTAGGAGTGGAGTAGCAAGTTGTGTGGCTGTTGTTTAACAGTTGGTGAACACACAGGAGAACCATTATAACTCTTTATGTTTTTGTGGATGTGTGATTTATTTTTCCTATCCTTTATCATTCAAAATTGTGGGATGTATGTGTGGATGTGAATGTTGTAAAATTTACATTTCAAGCATTGTGGGGAATGTTATAATAATTTAGATTTAAATTCTTACAATTCATTTCTTTTTATTTTCCTCTTCAGTTTGAGAATTTGATACTCATCGTTCTAGTAAGGTTGTCCTTCCATAAACCCTTGGTTTTTATGGTGTAAGGTTGTCCTTTGAACAACATTTGTATCAACCTTTCAATACTAGAATTTGAAGTTGTTTTACATTCTGTATTGTGGATTGTTATCTTTCCTTTATTTGACTATCATATTCTTTAATTCCACTATTTCTTTTTAAATTTGACATAGTCCTATTCCCCCTCCCCCCCCCCCCCCCCCCCCCCCATAGGACATATAGCTTGGCCTTTTCACTATCAATCGTGTGGACTAGTAGGTAAGAGCAAGCTATAAACAAGTGTCAATCCTCATGCAAAAGCCATGGCTAAAACCAACTTGTACAAAACTAAAATAAATGAAAACATTTTCTTTCCGATCAATAAAATGTTTGACTAGCATTTTTCTTTTAACATTTTTCTCCAACTTAATTCAACCGACAGTTGCCAGCCGATTCAATCCATAACTGGTAATTCTATTTGTTTTAGGCTTTATTTTTTCTTATATAAAAGAAATCTACAGTACTTTGTTCATTTTAAAACAACTCAAGAGGCAAGTCTTGCCATGATCAGGCTATGTACAAATTATGTAATCTAATTATGAGCATGCTCTCTCTTGAAATCCAATTCATATAGTGTTTGGCAGCATATGGCAGAATATGATTATGGCTTGGAATGTGGATGAATATGAACCAAAAACTCACTTGGAAATACTTGGACATTGCGTGTGGCATGCAAGAACTTCAAATCAAATAGTCCAAATTGTAAGGTTGCATTTTAGATGCACCGTGAACCAAAAACTACATTAATTAGTTTATTTTGAGTTAATGCATGCCTCATGTACAAGCTTTGAATGCATGCATCTTGTACAAGCTTTGAATGCATGCATGCATGCCTCAGATTTTTATGCCAAAATATCACCTGATGCCAAGCTTAGATCTCACATCATAATACATGAGCCCAAGTGGATGTGCATGCGTGTGGAATTAGCAAACCGCATAAATTAAGAAATACTACTAAACATTCTTTGAGGAATTTAATCGAACATCTGATATGCAGGTGTAAGATGTTCTAAAGTGTTGCATGAAATTTGTGGTATGGTATTGAACCTGAAATTTTCAATGAGTCAACATAACTCGTTGCCAACATTATGTAGGTAGGTAGAATACTAACTGCCAATCTTAAGCCAATGCATCTCCAATCAATAATGGAACATATGAAGTATGCCATATCCACAGTGGGACCAACCATTTATGTCAGAAGCCCACATCAAGGAGGCAATACTTAACCTTAAAACCCAATATTAAAAACTTATTTTCTTTAATCCTAAAATCTTAAATTCCTAAAATCCTCTCATCCTCGATTCCTAAATTCCCCAAATCAAATAAGAAAATCCCCAATTTCAAAAGTCCTCAAATCCCTAAAATCCTAAATATAACCGTTTTATATCCGTTAGAACCTTTTGCCTATATATAGAGAAGCTTGCCTTTATTGCTGGTAGAGAAAGAAGAGTGCTTTCGAGTGTTTTAACCTTCCTATCATTTACCTTAAGCCCTTTCTCTCAAGGAGTTCATCCTCCAATCCACCCTCATCATTGATATTCAATAGAGTGGATTGGGGAATGAACTTCTGCATTCAAGGATCCTCCAGCTACTATCTTATTGCAAATCATTAAGCTGGGATGCCTTCAATATATAGATGATCGGAACCACTCTATCTTCCTAATAGGAAAATCCTTAGAGAGTGGAATTCCATCACAACTTTGACCCAACTTAAAGCCTAAAATATGTATATCTTTTGTGTTGCGGATCAAGGGAGCTGAAGACTCTTCATCAACAAGAAGAAGATATTCAACATTACGTTGAATGGGACTCATCAACTTATTTGTAAGTATCTAGAGTCCAGAGGATACTTGTGATCATTCCTTTCTAGGATTGGGTCTTAAGTTTTGCTCACCCTTTGAAATCCTCAAAGGAGGCCTCCAACGGGAGTGTACGTGAGGGGTGGGTTGTGTGGACCCTTGCTCTGTACAGAGCATAAACATCCGGGTGCATTGTGTGGACCCTTGCTCTGTGTGGGCATAAACATCTGGTTAGGAATGCGCCAGTAAAACTCCAGGGTTTGAGGTGAACCGAGTAGAAACCTCTGTAAAGGTTGAAGGTGAACCTGTTTTAAAATCTTAGGTTTGAGGTGAACCATGGGAAACCTCCTTAGTGAAATTCGGTCACTCAAGGGTTGAGTGTGGAAGCCGGTAGTGGAGTAGACAAGTAGTCGAACCACTATAAAATGACTGTGTTTGAGATTGATTCTTGTATTTGATCTTTTTTGTGATTATATTAACTGCATTTATACTTGCTCACACTTCACACATAATCACATTCATCATAGACTATAATTGTACCATGATTATCATTTAAATAGCTCTGTGATTGGATCCTCTACCAGGCTTGGAAGCCAGTTTTGTTAATTTTGAGTAATCCTAATCTATGTTCTGTGATAGGATTAGTGTGGTAGGATTTTTAATAATTCATAAAAACTTTAAAAAGTCCTATTCACCCCCCTCTAGGACATATTAGCATATTCCAACTTCAACTCAAGCGGTCTTCACTGCTATTTCAATTTGGTATCAGAGCGGGTCTCTCTTTAAGGGCTTTACCGCCTAGAGAGTGATCTTGACTAAAGATGGAATCATGACCAAGAAAGTCCCAGAGAATGAGACAGTTTAAAATAATTTTCTTGTAATCCACACCGCTCTCAAAGCTGGAATAGTTCAAAATGGTATCTTGATAGTGCATGTTATAGACACATGACTGGTGATCGTAGTCATTTTTGTACATATTCAAACTTTGATGGTGGATCGGTCACATTTGGAGATGGTAGCTCAGCCAAAATCATTGGACAAGGAACAATAGTAGTACCAGGTCTTCCAAAAATTAAAAATGTTCTCTGTGTAGAAGGTATGAAACATAATCTTCTCAGTATCTCCCAATTCTGTGACAAGGAACATCTGGTCACCTTCTCAAAAAATGTATGAAGAATTGTAGATCATACAGGAAAATCTCTTATAAAAGGTTTACGCACTAGTGATAACTGTTATATCATTGAAAGTACCAACGAAAATGGGTTGCCCACAAAGTGTAATATGGTTGTAAAGGATGAATCTAAGTTATGGCATCAAAGGTTGGGACATGTTCATTACCAGAATTTAGCTAAACTTAACTCAAAAAACTTGGTTAGAGGTCTTCCCAAAATTAGAAAGGAAGAAAAAGTTGTATGTGTGGAATGTCTAAAAGAAAAATAGATAAAAGTAGGACACAAAAAGATAACCACCATAGCAACAACAAAACCCTTGGATCTGCTGCATATGGATCTGGTTGGTCCTACTAAAGTAGAAAGTCATGGTAAGAAAAGATACTTTCTGGTGGTAGTAGATAACTATACTAGATTTGCTTGGGTTGCATTTCTTCAAAAAAAATCTGATGCTTTTGGAAAATTCGTAGTCTTGGCAAAACGAATTCAAAATGAGAAAGGATATGACATAAAACGCATCAGAAGTGATCATGGTGGTGAATTCGAAAATGATGAATTTAAAAAATATTGCAGTGATAAAGGAATTCACCATGAATTTTCAGCCTCAAAAACCCCACAGCAAAATGGAGTTACTGAATGGAAAAATCGAGTATTATAGGAAATGGGGTCAGTTATGCTGAATGAAAAGGATATGGTAAAGAGTTTTTGGGCAGAAGCTGTCAATACCGCCTGCTACATCATAAACAGAGTATATCTTAGAGCAGATCTGAACAAAACTCCATATGAACTATGGTATGGGAAGCTGCCAAATGTGAAATACTTTCGAGTCTTTGGTAATAAATGCTGCATTTTAAAAGACAGAGATCACTTAGGGAAGTTTGAATCTAAATGTGATGAAGGCATTTTCCTAGGGTACGCCATGAATAGTCGTGCTTATAGAGTATACAACTTAAGAACCCTTACTATTCAAGAATCTGTGAATGTAGTAATTGATGATCATCCTCAAGATGTGAATTCCCTTGCAAATGAGATAGAAGATGACGTAGATTCATGCATACCTAAAAAATCAGATGACAAATCTTCATTATTGAATGAACCTCAGCAATCATCTGACATACCCATTATCAAGAATCACCCTCGAGAGCAAATTATTGGAGACCCTAATGACGGTGTAAGAACTAGACGGCAGATAGACAATGTTTATAGTCATTTCTGTTTTACCTCAAAGATTGAACCCAAGAATATTGTAGAAGCTCTTCAAGATGAATATTGGATAAATGTCATGCAAGAAGAACTTCAACAATTCCAGAGAAATGAGGTATGGAAACTGGTTCCTAAACCAACTGATACTAATGTCATTGGAACAAAATGGGTCTTCAAAAATAAATATGATGAATTAGGGAATGTAATTAGAAACAAAGCAAGATTGGTTGCTCAGGGATACTCACAGATTGAAGGAATTAATTTTGATGAAACATTTTCCCCTGTCGCATGCCTAGAGTTCATTAGAATTCTTATGTCCATGCGCACTAAAATTCAAATTATTTCAAATGGATGTTAAGAGTGCCTTTCTTAATGGGGATCTTGCCAAAGAAGTATATGTGGAACAACCAAAAGGATTTTTAGATCCTAAGCATCCCCATCATGTTTATCGTTTGGACAAAGCTCTGTATGGTCTCAAACAAGCACCACGTACTTGGTATGAACGATTAAAGAAATTTCTTTTAGACCATGAATTCTGTAGAGGAAGTGTAGACAAGACACTATTCGCCCACAAAATAAAGAACTCATTGCTTATTGCACAAATCTATGTGGATGACATAGTGTTTGGATCAACATGCAGAGATAAGGCATCCAAATTCGCCAACCTCATGAAATCAAAATTTGAAATGAGCATGGTTGGTGAATTGAATTACTTCTTAGGATTACAGGTCCAGTAACTGGATGATGGAATTTTCATAAATCAAACTAAGTATGCAAAAGACTTAGTAAAAAGATTTGGATTTGAGTCTGGTCGCACTTATCACACGCCTATGAGTACTACTCTAAAACTTTCAAAAGATACTAACAGCAAAAGTGTGGATCAACATCTCTATCGAAGCATGATCGAAAGTCTGCTATATCTCACTGCCAGTCGTCTAGATATATCCTTTAGCATTGGTGTGTGTGCTCGTTATCAAGTGGATCCTAAGGAATCTCACCTAAAAGTAGTTAAAAGGATTATCAAGTATGTTGCAGGGACTACCACCTTTGGACTATGGTATCCATATGAAACCTCCACCATTATTGCAGGATATTCAGATGCTGATTGGGCTGAAAATTCGGATGATCGAAAATCAACAAGTGGTGGATGCTTTTATATTGAAAATTGTTTGGTTTCCTGGCAAAGCAAGAAACAAAACTCAATCTCGTTATCCACTGCGGAGGCTGAATATATAGCCGCAGGTAGCTGTTGTGCTCAACTCCTTTGGATGAAACAGATGTTATTTGACTACGAGATTGCACAATCCACAATGAGTCTCTTCTGTGACAATACCAGTGCTATAAATATCCCGAACAACCCAGTTCAGCACTCTCGGACCAACCATATTGACATTCATCATCATTTTATCCGAGAACTAGTCGAAGAAAAGATCATTGTGTTGGATTATGTAACTACTGAGAAATAGCTTGCTGATATTCTTACAAAGCCTCTTGACACAAACAGGTTTTGTGACCTCCAAAAGTCAATTGGTATTTGTTCGCACTAATAATATCTAAGGACCTATGGTACAGACTGAAAATCTTAAAAGTCTGAGATATTCATGGTCATGGTAATGATGAACAAATGTTAAAATTCTTATAGCCTCGATAATATCTGTGCAGTATCGATTTTATAATCGATTCCATCGAGATGGTACATCGATTCAATCGACGAATTGTCTTTAATCGGATTGTTGTTTTCCAACAACTCAGCGCAAGTTTTTGTGAAAATCATAACAATGCTATCGATAACTAATCGATATGATCGATAAGTCTATTATATATATAAAAAAAAAAGGGAGGCCCATTTGACCTCAAATTTTTTTTAAATACCTCTTCCAGTTCTTATCAGCTTCTCATCTCTTCAAAACATGATCAAAGGGAAAGGCAAGGCTTACTTTCAATTTTTAGAGGATAAAAGCATGCAATCAAATTCCAGTAGGCATCAACCTACTCCAAAGGAAGGTGGTCCGTCTGTCATCACTGAACGATTAGTGCTCAATAGTGCCATTGAGTCTTTTGGAGTTGACCTCCTTCTTAAAGTAATCGGTTGGAAAAATATTCTACATCTTGGAGGATCGTACCAACTGGGTGTGATGCATGAATTCTTCAAACATTGCCATGTCATTTGTGAAGATCCCCCCAGCATTCGAATTGTTCTTGCCCGTTACTCAAAGCTTATCACTCCAGTCACCTTGGCAAAACTCCTCCATCTGGAGGTCACTAGAATTTCGGTAACCCACCAAAATCTTAATGGGTTGGGGGTATGGGGAGAAGTAACCCGTGCATTGTGCCAAGGGACTACCATTCCGCGAAATGATGAAAATTTGCTGCATATCAACCATCTTGGACCCACTTTCAAAATTCTTCATACCATTTTTTGGTCAAATGTGTATCCCTGCGATGTCATTGGTGATCATCTTTCTCCATCTGTGATCAATGTCCTCTATGATGTATATTAAGAGAATCGTGTGTGCCTGCCAACTCTCCTTAAGCAAATCATTTGTGTAATTCAAGGACATCATGGGGAGACACTACCCTTTCCCGTTCTCATATGCAAACTTGCACATCATGCTGGGCTTCCTGCCACATCTGATGAAGTGCATCCTGAAGCCAGGTTTGATGATGATGCATCACTGGCAGTACAACGATTTTGTCTTTCCTTGTCTCCCTCCAAGAATAGTCCTTCTCTACCAAGGACCGTCCAACATGTTCCACCCACAATGCGGCCCACACATGGAGGATCAAATCACACACCCTTGGTCAGTCCGGAGTCGATTACAAATCGCCCGGCTCATCACCTCTAATGTCACCTGCTCGATGGGATGGTTGGTATAGAGGACCATATGAACAATTGTGAAAGGCATCTCACTATCATTAAAGAGAAGCTCGATGTCCTCCAAGGAACTACTCAGCAAATGGTAGACATGCTCACAAATGATCTTCCTTGAAGACATTCAGCATCTATCCAGTTCTCCCTTGACTATCCCATGCGTCTAATGTTGTGCTATGTATTTTGCTTTGGTCAAAACTCATGATACTGCTGTCTGGGGCAGTATAGTTTTTTTTGGGATAGATTTTTTTGGATGATGAAATTTTTAATCAATATGGCTGAATCTAGTTCTTATCTTCCTGCCATTTGAATTTATGTCTCCCTAGTTTAATGAAGTTTTGGGATTATGGATTGCATGTTTATCTTATGCCTTAAGTGCTTTATTAAATCCATACTGTCTCTTTCTGATGTATGCTTTACACTGATTTTCATTTATATACATCTATCTGACTGTGATTCTCCCATATGCTTCAAATATTCAGTCAATATCACTTGCTATATCTTTGTTAATGACTGACAAAAAGGGAGAGAATAATTACAAACACCCCTGTGAAAAATTGGATATCTGTGATCTTATATGTTGCAGGTGTTAAGGGGAGCAGCCGCAACAAGAAAGGGGGAGTTTTTGAAGTAAGGGGGAGAACTTACTTACTAGGTGTGTACATGGGTGATTAGAATTTCTAAAATTGTGTTAATGCATGTACATACAATTTAGGATGTATCTGTCTAGATATTTTCCTAGGGTGTTTTTGGGTATTTTGTCACGTAATTGACAAAGGGAGAGATTAAAAGTGCACCTACTAGTGCCCTGGTTTGTCGATTACGGTGTAAGTTGAGTCAGTCAGACAACAGTGCCTAACAGGAAGATCAACTCAAGTGTCTGCCTCAACTGGATGTGTGGAAGCTCGCCATAGGTAAATCATAGCCTCACATCCCATGTCCCAAAACACCAGGTGATTAAAACCCTTAAAAATAAGTAGAACATCTTAGAGTTTTTATGTAAGAAAGCATTTTACAAAATAGGAAAATCTTCAAGTTTTTCTTACACTGTCGATTATATCGATTCATATCTCGATATGATCAACCTGCTCTATCGATGTCCTCGGCATCTCAATCGATACAATCGAGTAAGGATAAAAAAAAGCGTCCAGCAATCAAACATTCATTTGGACGATTTATCGATATATCGACGGTTCAGTCGATATCATCGATATTCGAATATCGATCCTATCGAAAGTGGAGCGATAATATCGATAGGCAGTTTTTCGGCGCCCCTATTTTTCTAAAGAAAACCACTATGAGCTTCGATATATCGATGACTGTCCGATTCAATATGAACTCAAATATCGATCATATCGGAAGTCAGTTGATCACATCGATAGTGGGCGCATATTTCCTCCAGCATGATTTTCAGGATGTTTTAATTAGTGGTCAGGGTGTCAGTCGAGATATCGATATTCATGTGTCGATCTTATTGAGACCTGGTCGATTGGATCGAGATAGGACACAAACCGTCTAGTAAGCTAATAGGTAAATCTATACGATTTATCGATCCCATCGACACAGGCTCCGATATCATTGATATACAAATTCTAATGACATCGACTGTTCCCCGATCATATCTTTAGAACCTGAAAATCTTCAAGGCTAGTCTCTCTTAATTTCACCTGTCAATAGATCGATTCATCTATCGATGGAATCGGAGTTCGAAATCCGATAACATCGATGTGAGTCTCGATCCCATCGACTAGTTGGCAAAAGATTTTCAAAAGTGAAAATGATATTTGAGTTTTTATCATCAAGAGGACAATCGATACAATCGAGAGTATACGCTCGATCATATCGACACTTAATTGATGATATTGAACTTTGTCATAAACATGACCGTTTTATATCCGTTGGAACCTTTTGCCTATATATAGAGAAGCTTGCCTTTATTGCTGGTAGAGAAAGAAGAGAGTGCTTTTGAGTGTTTTAACCTTTCTATCATTTACCTTAAGCCCTTTCTCTCAGGGAGTTCATCCTCCAATCCACCCTCATCATTGATATTCAATAGAGTGGATTGGGAAATGAACTTCTGCATTCAAGGATCCTCCAGCTACTACCTTATTGGTAAATCATTAAGCTAAGATGCCTTGAATGCATAGATGATCGGAACCACTCTATCTTCCTAATAGGAAAATCCTTAGAGAGTGAAATTTTATCACAACCTTGACCCAACCTAAAGCCTAGAATAGATAAATCTTTTGTGTTACGGATCAAGGGAGCTAAAGACTCTTTATCAACAAGAAGGAGATCTTCAACATTACACTGAATAGGACTCATCAACTTATTTGTAAGTATCTAGAGTCCAGAGGACACTTGTAATCACTCTTTTCTATGATTGGGTCTTAAGTGTTGCTCACCCTTTGAAGTCCTCAAAGGAGGCCTCCAATGGGAGTGTACATGCGGGGTGTGTTGTCTGGACCCTTGCTCTATGGAGAGCATAAACATCTCATTGAGTTGTGTGGACCCTTGCTCTGTGTGGGCATAAACATCTGGTTAGGAGTGCGCTAGCAAAACTCCAGGGTTTGAGGTGAACCGAGTAGAAACCTCTGTAAAGGTTGAAGGTGAACCTATTTTAAAACCTTAGGTTTGAGGTGAACTATGAAAAACCTCCTTAGTGAAATCCGATCACTCAAGGGTTGAGTGTGGAAGCCGATAGTAGAGTGGACAAGTAGTCGAACCACTGTAAAATAACTGTGTTTGAGATTGATTCTTGTGTTTGATCTTTTGTGTGATTATATTAACTGCATTTATATTTGCTCACACTTCACACACAGTCACATTCATCATAGACTATAATTGCACCATGATTATCATTTAAATAGCTCTGTAATTGGATCCTCTACCAAGCTTGGACGCCAGTAGAGTTAATTTTGAGTAATCCTAATCTATACTCTATGATAGGATTAGTGTGATAGGATTTTTAATAATTTATAAAAACTTTAAAAAGTCCTATTCACCACCCTCTAGGACATATTGGCATATTCCAACTTCAACTCAAGCGGTCTTCACCGCTATTTCAGGAACATCCTTTGGAAATCATTCACACCAAGTCAGAAGGTCCTTTTATACAATTCTCAGTTACATCTCTTTCCGAAAAAACTCAGATCTCATTAGACCGGCCCTTTCACTGTTATTAATGTCTAACCTCATGGGGCCGTCGATATTCAGAATCCGAACAATGGTAATGTTTTAAAGTGAATAGACATTGTTTAAAGCCATTTGTTAAAAAAAAATTATTTAGAGGACATGCCCATGCCTCTGACTGATCCTGTTTACCAGGATTGACCTCCTTGTCTGATGGAGGTGTAGTTAGGTTTACCACTTTCCACTGTTTAGGATAGTTTATTTTCCGCTATTTAGGATAGTTTGCTTTCCTTTGTTTAGGATAGTTTGCTTATTGTCTATTTGAGCCTTTTGTACTAACCCATCTTCGTACTAAGATCATTGGAAAAGCCTCAAAATTCCTTCTTCAGGTACTATCTTCCTATTACTTTTCTTTTTCTTTTCGTTGCCTCTTTTGTATTACATGCTTATTTCTTTTACATTGAGGACAATGTAAATTTTAGGCTGGGGATGGGAGATTAGGTAAACTAATCAGTTGTTTTCTTAGTCTTTGAGCAAAAATTGTAAGAAATTTAAAATAAAAAAATTTGAAGTTTAAGATGCTTAATATTGATGATTTATATCTCTTGGATTCAGTTACTTGGAGATTTCAAAGTAAGTTTGAATTATTAATCCATGATTAGGAGTTTTAAACGTTGATCGAGTCATAATGTCATATGTCACATCTAGCTTTCACATTAAAGCTTCAGTCAACATTGAATTGTTAACTTGGTGATTATTTAGCATGAAAGGAACCAACCTAGGGAATTTGTCCATCATGTTTTAAAAAAATAACAATAATACCCAGCTAAAAAACTGTTGTCTTCGAAAAGGCCACCTATTAAAGATCTTTAAAAAGGTTGACATAGCATGAAAGTCGTCAATGGAAAAAAAATCAAAAGTTGTAGTAATAAAAGGGGAATTAAATAATTAATTTTAAGGCAAGTTTCATTTTAGGTTTTGGTTGTCCTGAATATTTTTTTTTATCAATGTTATCATGAAAATGAAGAATTGAATCTTTGATTGTGATAAGTCTAGGCTTCATTATGCACCTATGGAACTCAATGTTTGGAGGATTAATGCTTTGAACTTAATTATGAAGTTTACCAAATGCTAGAGTTTAGGGGAGAATAATTCTCAACATTGATGTATTTTGAAACTCTATTATCTGGATTATTTTTGAAACTCCTTGAGCTTATGGAAATTATACAATGGTTTCGAAATATTTTTTGCATACTTTGCTTGGGACTAGCAAAATGTTGGTTGGGGATTGTGTTGAGGGTCAAATATTGCATATTATCCCCAATTTATATCTTAGTTTTATGAACATGATAATGCTTAATGTCCTATTTTACTCATGTTTGTGTTGCAAGGTGAATTTAAGAGCTGGTATTGGAAAAGGTGTTAAAGGCATGAATTTAATGCTCAAAGATCATTAAGGAAAGGAATGGATCTTAGGAGACTAAGATTGAAGAATTCATATGCCAAAGATCCAAGAAAATCAAGTGACGAAGGAAGAGAATAGAAGACTTGAAGTGAAGAAAAGGAATCCTGAAAATTGTCCTGAAAACAGATTCCGGGACCAAAAAAGTCTAATTCTGAAAAACTCCCAGAATAGACTTCAATTCTATTGAAGACTTTTAGATAGTATCAAAGAACATATCGAAGACACTTCGATAGAATCGAGAATTTCAGGATTTCAGGCCAAACTCGCTGGGCAGTTTTGGGCCGATCTTTGATTCAATCGAAGACTGTTCAATAGAATCGAAGGACATATCGAAGAAACTTCGATATACTCGAAACTGAATAAATTTGAGACGGTTTCTAGATTTTTCCAAGTCAATGTGAAAGGATGTGTTGTACAACTATAAATAAGAGTCCTCATGGCATTGTTGGGCAACATCTAAGGTTTGGAGGAGTGAACCATAAGAGTGGAGAGTCATCGCTAAGCATTTTTCTTCTCTTTCTCCTTAGTTTTTCATGCTTTCTTCTAGGGTTTTATATCCAATCATGTCTATGGTTGGCTAAACCTCTTAGCTAGGGCTAAGAGGTGAAGCTTATCGCATAATGGGTTGTTTCTATTGCTTTGATTCATGTTTATGTTGAACTTACTTTGATTCTAGTTTGATATTTAAGGAATTCTTTCAATTTTTTATGGTTTATTGTGACCCAAATTACACTAGAACTGTAATAGCTTTAAGTATCTTCTTTTCTTGATTTGAGATTGTGAATTTAGTAAGTCTTGTTGTTCACCATCGTCCCTTGGGCATGGTAGGTTATGGAATCCTTTCTAATCTTCACAATTCTCCTGCTCTGAGATTATGGGATTGGTAAATCCTATTGTTTGCCATTGCCTCCCAGGCATGGTTTGGTGATGGAATCCTTACCAATTATCATAGTTCTCCTTCATTGAAAATTAGGTCAATAGAAGTTTAGATTTAGTTTTGTTAATATATCTTCCAATTGGATAGGATAGGACTCCAATTCCAATTGTGTTACGTGAATCAAGCAAGAGGGCTCACTGATCACTACAAGTGGATCCTTGAAAACCCAACTTCCCACCTTTAAATTTATTAGTTTTAATTAATCTAATCACAATTACTCTCTCAATTCATTCAGATTTAGGTTTACATCTTCTCCTAGTTCTACTTCTAGTTAATTTAAAAAACGTACAAGATTAGTCCCTATGGTTCGACCTCGGTCTTACCAAGATTATTACTACATCGCGACCCTACACTTAGGGTTGTGAACAGAGTTGGGGGAGGGGTTACTATTATGGACAAGGTTACTCTGGTTACACGCTACAAAGGTATTCATCATACAGAGGTTATTAAAAGAATGAAAGTTTTATTTATCTGTATGTGGACGTGGTTTATTTACTTTAGATTTTTGACAGAGTTTATTTACTTTGTTCGTTTTATGGACGTAGTTTATTTACCTTGGAAGTTAAATCTGTGATATTTTAAGAGTTGAATGACCTATCTTAATGGTCCAACGTATTGATATCATGCGTCTCACTATGGATGTTGCTTCATAAAATCTCCCAAATTGAAAGATCTTAACCTTAGATATGTGATATTTTAACAGTTAATTAGGACTTCTGTCTAATTTCTTTATTAACCGTCTATTTGCTTGCCATCAATTGAATGGCGAGAATTTTCAAATACAGGATATACATCGTGTGTAGACTAATCAACAGTGGACCGTTGGTCCTTATGGCATGTAATGTTTCGATCTATCGACATTAAATTGATGGTGAAAACAAAATGTTAATAGTAAAAAATGTAGTGACATAAACTATAAAAAAGCTTCCTAATCGGATTGTTTCCTGAGTTTTATTTTAAAATAGTAATCCATACGTCCTGGTTCCAGTACAATAAATGGGTGGATTCGATCAATACATGACCCCGCTACGTGTTCTGTGGAGAGATGGGTATACCATAGTCCAATTCTTCCTACTGTACCAGTAAATGGGTGAACTCAATCAATACATGACTATCGTATCTTCTTTTTCGAATGCCTGGCCAGCCAGCCTGATGACCCATTGACCCGATCCAAATCGTAGCGTAAAACCCTGCATGTTCCAATGCTCGGGTGTTACCATGAAAACCTAATCAAGCATAAACTAGGCCTAATTAATGAAAAACATTCACATGACCTAACTGACCACCTCAGATTTGGAATAATCTTCATTAATAGACTGATCATCTGATCATTGAATGGAGAGGATTACTACAATTAAAACTATCCAAAGAAACTAGCTAACCGATCACTAATACTTAGGATCCCTCATGACCATTGGGAAGCAACTTTTAAGTTAATCCAGCCATTGGACCAATGGGAATCAACTATATGGGGCAAAGGTTTGCATGGTGCAGCCCACCTGAGCTTTAGATACGATCAAACTTTAGTCAGAGGCCCCAATTGTGACCTCCAAAAGGAATGGTTGGAGTGTATTTCTCACAAACATCGTGGTGTGCCCCACCCCAGTCGCATGTGCGTAGGACGCACATGCACTCGTTGTGCACCAGACCAAGGTGTACGGCCAATCAGGTTTGACCCGATGAAAGAGGGATCGGATCTCCTTCCTTTCAAAAATCTCTTCTGCCATAAAAGATGAAGGAGATTTCTACGATCAGTGGCCCACCACACGGGCCCACCTTCATGATTTGAGCCATCCATCGTGACAGGACGCCAAAACCAACCAGGACCACGTTGTCCTTGCAAGCCCATGCATGCGTACGATCATGCAGGGACAGACGTAAACACACGAGCATACTGTGTTTCTTGTTGCTCCAAAATGGGGCCACTGTAATTGGGGTGGGACACTTTGATCCAATCTGAACCGTTCATCGTATAGAGGATGAAAATCTAATCCGACCTCATAATCTCCACAAGTTTGCATGTCGGCACACGCACACGAGCAGTGTCACAACTGTAACATGTGTGTGCCCTCTTTTTGAAAATGGAAAGCACACCTCGCTGCCACGTTGGTGATCCGCGCCCTTTACCTCCCTTCAACCACATCCCTTCATCCACAGAAACATTCCTGCCCTGTATTCAGCACCAGGAAAAGGCAAGCACGCTGCTGACGGAAGAAAGATGGTCGAGGGCTTTCTTCTTCGGGACATGTTAGCTGGCAAAGATCTGGGCTGTCCCTGAGGCCTGGCCTGAGCATCCTAGACGTCCGACTTAGGGCAACCACAACCCTAACTGTTTTCACGAGAAATTCTCATCCTGCATGAGAAAAACTCCATGGTGGATTGTGAGACCCATATCCTAGCCCGTACCATCCCATAGGCTTCCGCGGTTCTCTGGTCAAATTCTGGCGACCAGCGATCTGTTATCGACATTTGCGGGCAGCCCTGAGTCTTGTCCCGTATTCCTGAGTCAACTAAACCTGAGACTTGTACCCTTGCGACCGCATCATCGTCACAATTCTGACGCCGTGTCTTGCGCACCGAGGCGATACCCGGGTCAGGAGATGTGGGCCCGCATTCAGTTCGTGGAAAATGCAGCGCATTGCAATTCTGAGAGAATCTCTACGAAACGTCACATTAATCTATCAATCAAGTACAAGCAACCCAACCCATCTCTCTCTTACACAACCTTACATAAAGTCAACTCTCTCCCTTACATAGGTACACCCATCCATCACTCCCCATCACTCCATCACCTCTCACCCATCCCTCTCTCTCCTTATAACCTCTCTCTCATCTCTCTTCCCTCATTTCCCAAGCAACCCACATCCAAGCAAGCTCCATGAGAGAGCTTTGTGTGGCCCACTTCCTATCTCCCAATCCTACCCTCCAAGCCTCATCTTAACCGTTGGATCACATTCTTTGGAGTTATAGAACGAGTCGATGGAAGAATGAAGAAGAGATCTTGAGGTGAGTGATTTTATTTATTTGATTTGTGATATGAGGGCCCACATATGTGGGACCCATCTTGATGTATTTGTTGTATCAAAGAGGGATCCATAGTGGCAAGGTCCCTCCACCAATCGATTCTCTCTTTTTTTTTCTCTCTCTCTTTCGTGTTGTAAGCCCCACCATGATAGTGCATTCCATCTGGACCGTCCAGACTATCCAGACGGTCCAGATCATCTTGATCATCCAGACCATCCAGACGGTGTTGATCCATCATGCGGTATGTGTTTCGCCAACGCCGTCCGTACCTGGGGCCCACTTTGAGGTGTGTGTTGTATACATCGTCCATCCATGAGGGGCCCTATCTGGAGGGACGTGATCTAGACCATCCGTTAGATGGACATCCAAACCCCCTGGACGCTGGAGTCCTTCAAACAACAAAGGATTAATATAATAATAATATTTATATAATATATATATGTGACATTATGACGGCCCCAAGTGGGACCCCACCTGGATGGAAGTGTTCCATCCAAACCGTCCAAACGGTGGGGCCTACCCAACACGATGTATGTGTTTATATCAACGCCATTCATCCAGCGTCTGTACGTTGGGCATGCTGGATTAGATATATATATTATAATGGTGGGCCCTAATGTACATGGGACCCACCTGATGTATATTTTGCATCCATCGTCCATCAAGGATGGTGGAATCCACCATGATTTATGTAATTCATCCTCACAGTCCAGCAGATCTAGACGGTGAGGTCTCTCAGATGAATGTGGT
Source organism: Magnolia kwangsiensis (assembly GCA_037074715.1). Taxonomy (NCBI): domain Eukaryota; kingdom Viridiplantae; phylum Streptophyta; class Magnoliopsida; order Magnoliales; family Magnoliaceae; genus Magnolia; species Magnolia kwangsiensis. The sequence continues at coordinate 27,920,343 of CM073582.1, forward strand.
GTAATCACACCGTTCACTCATGTGGGGTCCACAATGACGTATGTGTTGTATTTGGGCCTTCCAGCAGCGCTGGACGTGGCCCACCTTAATGTATTTATTATGTGTTCACACCGTCCAGCAGGTCTGGATGGTGAGACTTGCCATGAGGTGTGTGATGTATTCACACTGTCCGTCCATTTTGCTGCATACGTGGGACCACCCTTATGCACCTGTGCATCCATTATCCAACCGTTTGGACAGTGGGACCTGTCATTATGTATGTTGTATCCATGTTGTCCATTTGGTGGGGCCCATTTGCTGCATGTGTTGGGCCCACCCCACACATGTGGCACGAGTGGGGATGGGTCCCACTCTGATGTAAGTGTTTTTGGCCATATGGTCCACCCCTGGATGTGGGACCCCACCTGGATGAAGGTGTTTCATCTAGACCGTCCAAATTGTGGGACTTCACCGTGATGTTTGTGCTAAAATCCACTCTATCCATGCACGGGATGTGGGGCCCACCCTGGTACATGTGTTTTACCCTAGTCGTCCACTTTTTTTTACTAGCATGGGACCACCACGATGTATTTATTTCATCCACCCTGTCCAGATCGTGTTGGACAGTGCTGGACAATGTTTGGATGGTGCTGATCTACCTGAACAATGTTTGGATGGTGTTGATCATCACTAGTGGGCCATGTGCCCCATAGAATGATAGTGTATAATGATACATATGTTACACCTACAACCATTGATATAATTTTGGTGTGGTCCAAGTCCACTTGAGGTCCATTGGGGCAGCCCATAGTGTTGTGTAGTAGGCCCATGTGAGTGACCCATAGTGTTATGTAGTAGGCCCATTAAAGCGGCCCGATTTGATGTATTCGGGGCCCATGTATTGTGGGCCATTTGATGTATATGAGGCCCATTAATACAGCCCACTTTTTGTATATGAGGCCCATTGGTGCGGCCCATTAATGCGGCTCACTTATTGTGTATGAAGCCCATTGGTATGGCCCATGGATGAGACCACTTAATGTATTTGAGGCCCATGTTATATGGCCTATTGTGATGTGTGAGAGGCCCATGTCATGCTGCCCATTGTGTTGTATATTAGGCCCATGTGAGCTGCCCAATTTAATGTATATGAGGCTCATGAGTGAGGCCCGATGTAATGTATATGTGGCTCAGGAGTGAGGCCCAGTGTGATGTATGTGAGGCCCAGATGATAAGGCTTGATATGATGTGTGAGAGGAACATACGATGCGGCCCACTTGATGTTTATGTGGCCCTTATGTGAGGCCACGAGCTCACTATATGTTTTGGGTCTATGTGGGCCACTCCTTGGGAGCAATGTTAGTTAAATGTCCACATTGATGGGCAATGATGGTTAAAGGTCCACATTGTGACCTTCCCTTAGGCCGATTGTCGAGGCCGATTGTCAAGGTCGATTGTCGAGGCCGATTGTTAAGGCTGACTCCGATTGTCAAGGCCAACTTCGATTATCAAGGCCGATTCCGATTGTCGAGGCCAAATCAGTTTGTCGAGGCCGATTTCGTTTGTCAAGGCCAATTACGATTATCAAGGCTAATTTCATTTGTTGAGGTCGATTTTGATTGTCGAGGCCAATTTCAATTGTCGAGGCTGATTCTGATTAATAAGCTTGATTCCATTTGTCGAGACCGATTCCGATTGTCGAGGCCGATTTCGATTATTGAGGCCAATTCTATTTGTCGAGGCCGATTCCGTTTGTCGAGGCTGATTCCAATTATTGAGGCCAATTGTCGAGGCAGATTCTGATTGTTGAGGCCAATTCTGATTATTGAGGCCGATTCCGTTTGTCAAGGTCGATTCCATTTGTCGATGTAATTCTGATTGTCGAGGTCGATTCTGTTTATCATGGCTGATTTCAATTATTGAGGCTGATTCCGTTTGTCGAGGCCGATTCTGTTTGTCAAGGCCGATTCTGATTGTCGAGGATGAGTCCGTTTGTCGAGGCCGATTCTGATTATTGAGGGCGATTCCCTTTATCGAGACCGATTCTGTTTATCGAGGCCGATTCCAATTGTCGAGGCTGATTGTCGAGGCCGATTTCGATTGTCGAGGCTGATTTTTTATTGTCGAGGTCGATTCCGATTGTTGTGGCCAATTCAAATTGTCGAGGCTGATTGTCGAAATTGATTTCGATTGTCAAGGCCGATTCTGATTACCAATTTTGATTGTCGAGGACTGATCCTCATGTTTCGGATTAAGTCTACTGTCCTTCTATGGACCCTGCCATATTTAGGTAGATTATTGGCTATGATTGAGTTAATATATACACTGTGTATGAGCTAGCGTAGCGTTGTGATTATATGCTGCCTGTTGTGATTGTAAGAGGCCCATTGTGACCATGTGAGGCCCATTATGACCATGAGGGGCCCATTATGATTGTAGGAGGCTCATTGTGATGGTATGAGGCCCATGGTGATTGTATGAGGCCCATTATGCGAGGCTCGTTGTGATTGTATGAGGCCCGTCGTGACTGGATGAGGCTCATTGCAATTGTGAGGCTCATTGTGATTGTGTGAGGTCGAGCATTGTTATCATTGATGATCATGCATGGCATACACCATAATTCATGCCCTACGCATCATCTGCATGTTTATTATGAGATGTGGTAGACCATTACATATGTCATTGGGCAGGTTGTTATGAGACTCCCTCATAGGCGGAGATGGTCTCACATGAGCGCATGGTATGTAAAGGATTGATGCATGATTGGATTGTGTGTTGTGATTACTATATGCCCTAGTGACATCAAGGTCGTAGCCTCCACAGGCATGTCGTGGATGGATAGATGGGACATCAAAAATGTTTGATTCAAGCATCTGGGCACTTTAGATGTCCGTGGGTGAAAGTTCCTAAACCTCAGAGGCCAGGAGACACCCCAACGTCGAGACCGAGTGGATACATGAGAGCCCAAGTGTCGAATAGTAGTAGACCGCGTCTCCCACTATGTCGTGGTCAGTTAGGAGGGAGTGTGGCCTTACCCGTCCGAGGGTAGTGGACATAATTAGGCTGAGTTTGACCAGCTCATGATTGGGTCTGTTATCAACGTGCCGGGTAGATATTGGCTGACAACCGGCCAGGTGGATAGGGAGGTCTCTTCCATTTGCATGGTTATGCGTCTAGTGGGCGGCGATTGCATGTAGAGTGTAGTAGACCCCGGTGATGATCTCAGAGATGTACAGTACTGACTTATGGAGTAGGAGTTGCATACTCATTCATTCATTCATTCACTATCCACTCGGGCTGATGGTGCGCAACTATTTGTTACGTGTACCTTCGCAATGGCCAGAATTTCGGTTGAGGCGCACGACTAACTTGAGATCAGGAGTTTACCACATTGAGTCTGACTATTCAAATTAGGTATGGGACTGGTTTGGATAAAAGTCCCTTGTGATGGACCTCATCCCGACTTCACACTGCAACTTGGTCATTTCATTCGCACCACATATCGCATATTGTATTACATCCTCGACATATGACATTTTGGGTTGCCAAATTTCTGTATTTGTATGGCCTAGATACGGCTGACAGTATTCATGGACTCATCAGGATTTACAGACTACATTGCATCATCGGCATCTGATATTTGACTTGTTGTCTCCGCATTGCATAGCTGATCTATATTGCTTCATCAATATATGATATTATTTTTATTATATTTCTACATCGCATAGCCTGGATAAGGCTGATGGTATTTATGGGCCTATCAGTATGTTTTCACATTACTCTAATATCGTATAATTTATGGACTTGTTAGTATTTTCGCTTACTATGATATCGTATGATTCATGACCTTGTCAGTATTTCTGCTTATTCTAATGTTGTATGATTTATGGCACTGTATTGCATACTTGGCACTTATCTTGTGCACATACTTTCACCACTCTCTAAGCTTTCTATAAGCTTATGCACGATAGATGCGTGCAAGTGGCGTTAGGTTGCAGCAGCGTTGAGCTTGGAGCATGCAGCGGACCTCTGGAGCTTTGATTTTCGATATATGTATTTTCCTTCAGCCTTGTACTCAAATGCTTATATTAGCGGATATGTGATGATGATGTTGCCTTTGTGATTTAGGTAAACTTTGGTTATGCTTCTTACGAGATAAATGTACGTTGGAAAAATCCTCCTTGTAGGATCCCAGGATCAAAATCTAGCGTATGGACGCTGGGAGCCGACAATGGGGTACTACGGAGGCTGTCGGCATCGGATTCGGTGACCGAGAATTTTGTAAGCCTGGTTTCTGAGTTTGGAGCGTGACATGGATTATCTCACGAGTCAAGGCATGTTGGGGAATTCGTGATGAGAATAGTGGACCCCACAAGGGTCAGAGGGACCATCCGGACCTTCCAGATGGCATGGATTGCCATATTTGACCGTTGATAAGAAGTTGCCATTAGAAGCGACGTCACCTTCCCCGTCAAACTCAAGAATCTACCCCAGTGATGTGGGCCCCATTTACTGCTCAAAGTTGCTTTATCGGTGGACCATCATAGTGGGATGTCCATCCCACCGATGGATCGTTCCCATGCAAGCAAAGGAATGAAGAAGAGAGTGCGAGAAGGGCTCATCCTCGTTATTCACTGTAACAGCTAGGGCAGCCGTTGGTAGTTCTACATCTATAAAAAAATCCTTATTCCCTCGGGATTCCCACCAGCATTCCAAGAGTGGAAATAAGAGAAAAAATAGGAAAGAAGGAGAGAAGATTGGAGTGAGTTTCGGTGCCGCAATGCACCGAGCTATTCGCATCAACTCGACTCGGGCCGAGTCAAAGGGAGAGAGTAAGGAAGAAAGAGGGAGAGTGAACGAGAACTCACTGCCATTTCTAAGGCAGCTGAGTCTGTCCAGCCAACTCGAAACGGGTTATGTCGGACGAGCCAAAGGCTCCGTGATGAAGGAAAGATCGTAGGAGAGGAGAAGAAAGACTGAGAGAGAAGAGCGGGTGAGTGCACTGTTGCACTCCCATCTGAGTCTGAATCGAGTCGGACCGAGTTCGCAGGGCTCAAGCCGTGTTCAAGTCAAGCCCAGGCACGGTGGGCACTGGTTGAGGGAAGGAAAGGAGAAAGGGAAGTAGAAGGAAATTGGACTGCTGGTCCAACTGCCGACGTTGCTGGAACATCAGGAGGGGCGTTAACTGAGCCACTGTGGTAACCGTACACGGCACTGAGTCAACTCAGCTGATGCTAAGGACAGCACAAGTAATACCCAAACACCCCACCTCTGTAAGGAATGAATGGGATCGCCTGTTTAGTTACATCCATCAAGCTGCCTTGATTAGGACTAGCAACAACGAATAGAACCGTTTTGCCGATTAAACTTCTGTGGATCTCGACACCGCAAATGCCTCAGCCAGCGAAGAGGGTAGTCGTGTCTTTAATGATTCAAACTGGGCCAACTCGAACTGGGTCGACTCAGCAGACCACGGGAGCTGAATCTAAATCAATGGACGCCCATTAAGGCAGTCCACTTCGTGCTGCAAGGACAGACGAATGGATGGATGAGTCCACTCATCTTCAGCACGTTACTCACCCACCGACTCACCTTACATTTCAGGGAGTGACTTGAATCCCCGTTGATTTTAAGGTCGCCCTCAGAAGATAGGCCAGCAACACCATTCAGCAGGTAACTCCTCTAACTGAGCCAACTCAACCCAAACCCTTGGGCTAAAGATGATGTTTCAATGCAAAACCCAACAAAAAAGGACTACCAGGACGGCTCTGGCCGATTCTATTTAGGGCAGCAATGCAGGTCCAATGGGCCTATGAGCCAGGTCGAGTCAACTCGGGCCAGCTGGGATAAAACCCTCCTTAGTGTTGCAACAAGATATTACAAATCTCAGCAATCCATATGTTGAAGAACTCACAAATTAGTGATGACTCTTCATGGGGTATTAATTGGGACCCAAGGCTAACAAACACTATCCCTCAGTTATAGAAAAAATAAGAAGAAAAAGAGGGCTTAGCATATAACCTAGAGATGTGGTCGTTAGCCTTACCTTAATCATGGAAATGAAACTCTCCCTGTCAGGCTAGGGGCGAGCTTAACAGCAACTAGGAGGCAAGGGCTAGACATCAAAGGGTTGGGCTTTCCCTTACCACTTCATCACCTTCATAACCCAGAAACTCCACTAGTAAGGTGATGACTTTTCCCCTTAAGCTTTCCATCTCCAAGTTAGTCCAAGGATAGTTTCCATTTAAATCATGATTACTAGCTTAGAACTTTGGTCACTTATTCTAGATATCGAATCATATTTGATGGCTTACATTGATCCATGATCGATAATCTGCAAACCATGTTCATATGAGATAGACACTAAGTCCCCATTTTTAATTGATGGCTCGTAAATCATGTTCACATGCGATAATCATTAAAACCTACATTCTGAGTTTTCATTTCCATTGATAACTTATGCTTTGATTTCATAATCTCTAGTGATAGTACAAAATTCTATTATCAACACGTAACTTGGATGTTGTATCCACACACCTCCACATATTAATGATTTGTTTGCGAGTCACTATAGAATCTAAATCACTACATTAAATGGTGGAAACTCCACTTATGTATGTGAGTCCACACTTAGGGTGTAACGAGACAAATTGTGTTAAGAATAGACCCTCGACTTGGAGGTTGTTTTTTGTGGTGAATTATTAATGTGGGTTTACCATCCATAGTATGCTCTCGCCTACGTGGCCTTCGGATGAACTATTTACCACCCTAATTTAACATTACCCTACCCTCTCGATTTAGTATTTATGTCATACATCCTTTTACCGCACTGACTTACTTTTAACCCAAGATTTGGCATTTGCCCTTGTGGCTTTGACAGTTCATTCCCATCCAATCATGTGATGGTAATTTCCCCTGTATTCAATTTGATTGGCCACTTATTGATGGGTTCTATTAAACATCCGAAGGTGGAAGACCTCATGAGCCAGGGATGGTGGGAATGAGACACTATACCAGAGCTGTCGGCCTACGCTGGGTAATGAACCCCCCGTAGTGACCTTTGAGTTTTATTAAACAGGCTGGTTGCAAATGGAATAATAATGGATGGGCTAATCATGCATTCATAGCATACGGGCGATGACGAGTGGCTAATTCTGGATGTTGTAGTACGTGCTCTTAGTCATGGTATTGTTTCGCTAGCTCTTAAACCATCAACTATCGACCCACTTTCAGTGAGTTTGGCACTACGCGTGTACTATGTACTTTCACTGGTGACCGGCCACATGCATGTGTTTCGCCCAAAAGCCAACTAGATGAGCATCCCCAGTTGATGTGCACTCATACATCCATACATTAAATAAGACTACATTTTGTATTGTTTTATATGCCTTGTTATATTTTTAAACTGTACTTGTCTAAGGCGGCAGTGTGTAATCATGAGGGGAATTCAAGCTGAGTTGGTCATTCATTCAACGAATATTCAACCGTACAGAGAACGTAGGTTTAGGCGATGATGGCTATGGCGCAAGATCCGATGTCATTGCGAAAGATTTGGAGGAGGGAGGCTACGAGGAGGAGCCACGTCAGGAGGCCGCAGAATACTACGGACTTAATCAGTAGTTGCAGTATTTCTAGTTTGTCTTGATATATTTAAAACTTTGATTTTTGTACTTAAGGTCCTCAGCTGAGTAGACCTAGATCTTGATACTTGATTATGTGATGTTTATCTATGCTTGGTTTATGCCATTGCACTCTGATTTTGATATACCTAATTAATTAACGCTCAAGTTTTTAGGAAACAAGTTCTATACTCCGATTCTGAAAACCGGGGCGTTACACGTAGCCAACTGAATCCGACTTGATATCTCTGACCGAATCGGACTCAATTCGGGTCAGCCTAGCCAAGATTTGGTTCGGATCAAGTCAGGCCCGCTGGACTCGATCCTAAGTCGGATCAAGTTCGAGTCAGGGATTTGGCAAAACCGGATCCAGTCGAGTTGGACCTAACTCGATCCAACTTGACTCGATGCCCATCTTTAGCTGTAACATCCCGAAAATCGGGGGTCGAGCAAAAACTCCACTCCCGAGTTCCAGAACATCATTTATGCAACATTTTCAATGATGGATGAATGTTGTTCATATTAGTGCAGAAAACATGAGTGGGATTAGACCAAAACAGTATATCATACTCCGGAGACAGTTAAATTAGCAAGCAGAAGAATGTAATAGATATATAAAGTATATGAACTGTTGTGGGTCTCCAGAGTGTGAACATGTTACCAGGTTAAACATATACATGTATACTTCAAAAATGATAAAAAGAATATACATGGGTGTGTAAGAAAAGGCAAAATACCAAGTATATTGGCATCTAATCAGTAACTCTATAACCTCGTCAATCAGAACCTGCATATAGGAGGGATCCTCCTCATCATCATCAAGTCCGGCTCTGCTTCGCAAGCATCGCCATCATCTGCAATTAAGATAGGAACTGTTTGGTGTGCGCAACACCGTCCCGTAACGTGGGAGTGAGTAATTAACTCAGTGGAATCATAGAGCAAAGATTAACATGTTATCAAATCAATCACGCATTAATAGTAGAGCAGTCAATCAAACATTCCTAAATACTGTTCTTAATGCAAGCATGAAATGACATGATGGATGCCCTCACCGACATACTCCCTCATGCAGCACCATCTGCATCCGCAGCATGCTTTCTTCCCACAGTGCTCCACATCTTCCAGGCACATGCAATGCAATGTGGATAATAATTACCAGGTTGTTATTAGTCCTTTTCATACAGCAGGATTAGAAAACTAGGGTACCTTGCTTATATCAATCCCAACACAGATCCTGTCTAGGGTCGTCACTCCTAGTAATCTCATATGATGTTATATTTATAGGTCGCTGTAAGGGCTACCAAGGCTGTTGCTCTCACTCGTTGCATCTTTCCCCTATCACCTTATCAATATAGGCCTAATTATCCTTAAGACTGCATCAGGACTCGTCGCTCCCATGCGGTGTCAGGATAAACTCAAGGTCATTACAAAGGGCTCGTCACCTGATCAGTGTAGGCCGACAGTGAGAATATAGTGTCCTATACCACCATAATCTGCTCAGAGTAGGGTGCTCACTGGTCACTACAGGGAGGTTTGTGGCCCCAGCGTAGGCCGACAGCTCGACCACGGTGTCCCATACCACCATGCCCGGCTCATGAGTCTTTATGGATCAAGGTACCATGTTTGACAGAGTTTTCAATGGTAAGTTCAGTACCCTAGGTTCAAGCAGTTATGACTCATACAGGGTGAACAATCAACGGTCAGTCGGGTTACTTGACGGGTTCGACTAGTACGAGCGCATCGCAAGTCGAACGACATGAAGTGCGTAAAACACTTCGTGTGGCCTAACCACTGCCGCCAACTTAAAACATGACTCGCATTCATCGACGCGTCCTTCGTGGCAAATAGAAACCAACCATGAATTTGATCCATTACCGACTGCCTGGACTAGGTCATAGCCCCAAGCATTTGTGCATCAACATCAGTAAGCATATGTGAGTAATAGAAATGAAATACAACACTGTAAGCATGTGGACACATGTTATAACATACAACTTAAGCAAATCATCCCACACATGCATTTCATGTATATAATGAAATCAATACATATGGGCAACATGATGGAAATCATTTACATCAGCATATTACTTAAGAATTCAATCTCAAAACTCATACACAACACCATTTACTCAATACATACTAATACAAACATTTATACAAACACTTAGCCTACACATTTTAGTCTACATAGCGTATGTCAACCCAAAGTGCGCATTAGGGCGAATCTCTTCGCCAAACAGACCATGCACGCATTCCTAATATTATAGCATGACAATTAGCCATGGCAATTATTTCAACAAAATATGCATGTATACGGTATTTCCTACAAATGACTAAAATGCCCTAAATCTCATATTTTTCGTACATTTACGAAACAGTAAACGAACAGCATGTTGTACATATCAAATGGCGTTGTCGTCGATAATCTACTATTAAACGACATTGAAAGCGTTGAAATCAGTCAATCAAAGCATCTAAAATCCGCACCTTTTTACCCTAGATGTGTATCGTTCCGAACGGAGCGTATACGCTTCGTCTACGGCGAACATGCGACCTAATACACAAGATGTATAAGCTACTTCGCTATTGGAATCGACGAAACCTTAAATCAGCAAGTGTTGAGGGTTTTCCTTACCTAAAAATGCGTTGGAATCACCGGCAAAGTGATTAGGATGCGTTGCTTTAACACGTGTAGCAGCTGCAACAAGTGGCAGGAGAATCTCTCCCACACTCTCTCACAATCTCTCACTTTCTCTCTCTTTTCCTAAGATTTCAAGCAAATTCGGATGGGAGGGTTGTGAGAGGGTTTAAAGCCCTTATATAGGCTAAAACCTTCCCAAATTAGGCTTGGGAACAAAGTTCACTTGAGGTATAACCAAATCTGGACTGTTTCGATCCAAAAGAGCATTTCAGGAGGTCCCCTGGCCGAACGCGGTCGGACTTAAGCTCATGCATACTACATCTAGCACACATCAAGTTTTCAGACCAGAAGCTCATGCATACTGGATCTAGCACACATCAAGTTTTCAGACCGGAAGAGTTCGCAGATCGCACGTGGCGGTCCAATTTCGGTTCAGTGGTCATCACGCCTAGATCAGGTCTAGAAGTCTCATAATATGAAAGAGAAATTTTTTCTGATCCGAGGGTGTAATTTGGCTGAATTCTGACGGTCAGAATGCTTAATAATAACGCGCCAAGTCACGTGCCAGATTTGAATTAAAATTTTTAAATCTAACCCTTTCTCACTCTCTTCACTCCAAGCTCAATGAAATAGCCTCTAAACATCGGTTGGCTTTGATTTTTGAAATGATTGTCAAGTCCAGCCAAGCGATCCTAACGGTCTAAGATGGTAGATATCAGACTTTTGACGCGCGGTCTAGATTCAATACAAAGTTTCAAAGGGTTCCCGAGAATAAACCGGTTTAGAGTTTGATCCTGGATTTTACGGTAACGTAGCATCAACGATTCTATAAGTTTTGGGTCTTGCAGAACGTATTTAAAGCGATCAGGGACAATTTCACAGCTACTCCAGCGTAGCGCTAGATAACTTACGCTTAATTTCTAAAGGAATTAATCCTAAGTGATTTCTTTGGCTTTGGAATTGGGTTCTGAGAGGTTACCAAGGTGTTATGGTTGACCCATTGCCTAAGGACGTCTAATCCCATGTTGGCAAAAATCTGGGGTGTTACACTAGTAGTAATCAAGTAGCTATTAACTTTAGTTATGATTCGAGTCTACGCTCATACACTGGATTCAATTCGAATATCAAGAAAATTCTCCGTTCAGAAAGGTGTTATGCAATTATTCTTCATGGCCAACTGTAAGAAAATTCTTTTTGTTTTATCTCTATTGAAAAATGGTTCTTTCATAAGGAAGACAAAGGTATAACGCATCTTCAGAGGACGAACCCCACCTTCTGATAATCGCCTGAACATCTTAAACAACACTGTGCAAGTGGCTGAATAGGAAACTGATCCTATTCGATCTCGGTCACATAAGATAGAATTCGACGTAACTGCCTATCTTGGTGCTTGGGGTCATTTGGTTTGAATTGAGCCACATATTCAATTCTGGCATGCTCGCACAAACCACGTTACCGAATTTGAAACCAAGAGGCAACACTGTTGATGTCGCAAATTTTTGTTGCCCCACCACGATGTGTGTTATATCCACACCATCATGGCCCTAACGGTGGGGCCCACCTCGATGATGGGTTGCATATCCATGCCATCCATCCATTTTAAATGCTAGTTTTAGAACATTATCTCAAGAGGAAGATCCAAATCTCAGGTGAACCACACAGTAGGGATAGAACTCCCACCCTTGAAATGAGGCAGATCCTGGGTAAACCCTTATGGTCCGGGCTGAGCTAATGGGCTTTTGGACATCCGAGTACAAGTCTGGCCTGTTTAGTAAATGGGCTTGGAATCTAAGCATGAGCCCAACCCTCGGGCATGACACTCCAGCCCAAGCCCGGCCTAAGGCGGGCCAGGCCTTGCAGCTCGACTGGTCAGCCTTCCCATTGACACCCCTAACACATACCCAGGCATCAATGTGTTTGACTCATGGGATAGTTCACCAGCGTGTTAAAAATGGTGGTGACTCTTTAACACACTAAAAGGCATAAAATGTAAGGACAGTGCAGGTCTTCCAACTTAGAATATTTGTATGGCCTTCGAGGCCCATCATATAAATAGTATGAATGGCGGTGGCTAGACTGTATCATTGGTATGATCAGTGAATAAGGCAAAATGAACTCCCATTCTCGGAAGCATGACTCGCCTGAGTCACCATATATGGGTAGACCATTCAGGTTCCGAGTTTGGGTGGATCCCTAACTATGGGGCCTACTGTGATGTATGTGGCTTCCATTCACATCGTCCGTCCAATTTTAAAAGCTCATTTTCGAGCATGATCCCAAAAATGAAGCAGATCCAAATCTTAGGTGGACCATACCACAAGAAACGGCAGTGGTTGAATCCCCACCATTAAAAACTTCCTAGGGCCACCGAAATGCTTATTTATCATTCAACCTGCTTCTATGATCAGAAAGGCTTGGATGAAGAGACAACACAAATATCAACTTGAATCTAAACTTTTGTGGCCCACCTGAGATTTTGGATCTGCTTTATTTTCATGCTCAAAAATGAGTTTTCAAAACAAATGGATAGCGTGGATGTAAGACAAATACACCAGTGGTCTCCATGGTCAGGTATCCCATCCCTCTCACCTCGTTGGATCCCTAATTTTGCAGGCTTAATTGACACATTATCCAAATATTGGAGTGAGTGAGTGTGTGTGTGTGTGTGTGTGTGTGTGTGTATAATGGAGCTAAACAAATGTACGAGACAAATGAGCCAAACAATGAGACTTGATGACTATGTATTGCTTGAGGGCTAGAAAATTACCCCGGCCATTGGTACCGACCAATGACTTTAGATGTCGACCTTATTCATCAACATCAAAAGATGACTTCGACATCAGGTAATTTAGTTACCGACCTTAGGTACCGACATCAGCATCGATGGACAACCTCGACCGTTAGCTTCGAGGACCAGCATCGACTATAGACCTCGACCTCGGAAGTTGGCCTCAATCATAGACCTCGACCTCAAAGGTCGGCGTCAGATATTGACCTCGGCCTCGGAATAGAAAGAAGAATCTTCTCTGTATACAGGTGGGATTACCTCCCGAGATCTCCACCGAAAATCACGTTGATCAGCCCCTCTCAAATCAACTCAAATACGCAGACCAACTAGAAAGCCTATAAATACAGCCCCTACCATGGGTAAAGGTACACTCAAATACACTGATTCTATTACACTTACTGTGAGTCCATACGCCTGACTTAAGCATTGAAGGGTTCCCGTCCTTAACTGGCGCCCCTAGTGTATTCTCTTATGCCTCCATTAATTTGCAAGTACTTAGCGGCTCGCAAGAGGTGAGACAAGACTTCTCTTATTCTCCATTAAATTACAAGTAGAAGGCGAGCCAACAAGGATAACCAGATTTCAACATCAACAGTTTGGTACTATCTGTGGGAAGCGACAGTGAAGCCATCACTTACCGTGTCTCCGTCTACCCTGCAATGGCTAAAAGAATAAAGCGGACCTTGCCTACTATTACTGCGCCAGTCCCCGCACCAAATGAGCAGCATGAGGAATTGCCTTCCGAACATCATGCCAACCCTATTCCAGCGGCGGCCTTAGGTAGGTCCCGCAACAGAGTTGGTCGACTCATCTCCAAGAATAATCAAGTCGAGGCCCTGACTGGCAATGTGGATCGAATAATGCAGATATTGGAGAAACAACAACCATTTTCCGACCAAGGCATGGAAGTGGATGAAATAACCAAGCAATCTCGACCTCACGGTTCATATGCGATAAAGGACCGACCAGCGTGATGCATGCGAGTCTCCACCCAAACAATGGGAACAACCGAGCTCACCAAGTTTGACCTGTGCCACACTCTAGATAATAGAAGGCATGGGAAAACTCCTTAGGTCGTCATAGAGAGCATGGGTTGTAGGGAGCATAGCTGAAAGATATTCGAGATCAACTCGGCGGCATCCAGCGGGTTGGCCGAGCAAAAGTTTTGGCCTCTGTCAAAGCCATGCTCGAGAAAGCCAAGCTCCCATTTACTGATGAAATCATGAGATATCAGCTATAGGGGTGTATACGAACCGAGCTAGCTCGGTTAGCTCGCTCGACTCGACTCAAAAAAGCTCGATTCGACTTGGTTCGAAGCTGAGTTTGAGCCGAGTCGAGCTGATTTTTTGAGCTCAAAAATGAGTTCAAGCTAAGTTCGAGCTGGGCCCAGCTTGACCCGACTCGAATTGAACCCAGCTCGAATTGAACTTGGATCGAACCAGTTTGGTGACTTGGGTACTTTGATATTGATGTTGCTCACCAAGTGTTTAATGAAATGACTCAAAGAAGTGTGGCTAGTGGCAAGGAAGGAATATATATGAAACCAACATCCTTTTTTTCTTGATTTTTATGTTGCTTAGAAGGTGTTTAATAAAATACCTATAAAACCATTATTGTTATCTCAAATACAGTGAGATTTTTAATGTGCAGTCCAGGTGTTTGTGAAAATGCCTCAATGGCGAACTCGGCCTGAGCTGCTGACCAAATTGAGCCGAGCTGGCCAGTCAGGTTCGTGGACCGAGCCCAGCTGAGTTCGAGTTAAGGTCAGCTAATGGCCGAGCTGAGGCCAGCTCCCATCGTCTAGGTTCGAGATGCCCCAGATCACCCCCTACTCTAGATTCAGGGACTCGGCTGAACACCTGTTTAGTAAATGGGCTTGGATGAAACTTCACGGTGCCTCTGTGTCCATGATGTGTAAAGCATTTTACCCGACTTTGTCAGGGACTGCATGAAAATGGTATAGGCAATTAAAGCTGAAGTCCATCAGCTCCTTCACTCAATTTAGTAAAGTCTTTGTCACAAAGTTCATCGGTGGGAAAGATTAAAAAAAAGCCATCAACTCATCTTCTCATAATCGTACAGAGGGAGGACGAGCTATTAAGGGATTATATCATCTTATTCGATGTGAAAGCAGTGCAGGTCAACGATTAATCCAACTAGATAGCTCTGACTGTCATGGTAGCCGACCTTAAAGAAGGAAAGTTCCTCTTCTCTATTTGTAAGAACCCCCCAACTACCCTTACCGACTGACTTAACCGATCTCAAAAAATTCCAATGTCGATGAGCTCTTTAGTTTACGAAGAGCTAGTCGAGGAGGAAACAACTCAGCTAAGGATAGAAAGCGAATGGAAGAAGAGGAACCCTCTACTACTAATACTAAAAGAAAGAAGGAGAACGATCAAAAATGATGCCAGCATACCATCGAACATTTTTAAAGTCACTTCCATCAGTACTCCCTTAAACACCAAGCCGGAGTAGGTACTTAGGAAGCTAGGGTTAGCAAGGAAACTTGATGATCGAGTTGAACTAGTCAACCAAGCTTGGTAATTAGTCTCATCGGCCAACATCAATCTCAAGTACTAAGGAACGTATCGACTAAAAGACATGGAGGGTAAGCTCTTACCTCACCCATGAAACGTCGATCATATAAAGATCCACTATCAATGAGGAACTCTGATGGGTGAAACGACTGTGGTCGAATGATTGCCTTAGTAGAAGCTACTCGTGTTCGACTATGAGAAACCTCCCTCAATTAAAGGGAATAAGTTCTCCCCTTTATTTCTACTGTTTTATCTACATATATCGACTGTGAGTAACCTCCCTTTGTAAAAGAAAAAAAGGTGCTCGTGATACTACTACCGTTTCTCCTCTACTATTTTATAAATTATACAATAAAACAACTTGTAGGTCAGGGGAAGGGAATTTCTTTTAACATTACTATCCCAACTATCCGATCTATATGACCGACAACAAGGACAACCCTCAATTTTAGGGAAGACAATTCTTTTACCGAGTGCTCAGCCTACTACTATGTGGTCGACATATTGATTCTATTGTGCACGACCTATCACTACATGCTCGACTATCGACTATAAATATATATGCTCAGCTATCGACTAAAACCCTACATGCTCAACTATCGTATCTACTAAGTCATCGTACACGACCACCTACGTATAAAGGGCAACAAAATCGAGGAACATAAATAAAACGAGTTGACCTTTTCAAACATCAGTTCAAAAGTTGCTTCCTGAGCTCATATGTAACGCCCTGAAAATTGGGGGTCAAGCAGAAGCTCAGCTCCCGAGTTCCAACGCATCACTTATGCAACATAAATAATGATGATTGAATGTTGTTCTTCTTAATGCATTAAACATGAGTGTGATTATACCAAAACAACATATCATACTCCAGAGACAGTTAAAGTATGCAAGCGGAAGACTGTGTTAGATATATAACATATATAAACTGTTGTAAGTCTCCAGAGTGTGAACATGTTATCAGGTTAAATATATATATGTATACTCCTAAAATGAACAAAATGAATATACATGGGTGTTCCAAAAGTGCAATATAACAAGTGTAATAGTGTCTAACCAACATCCCTATAACCCCGTCGATCAGAACATGGTCTACATAGACCCGCCTGATAGCTGCATATAGGAGAAACCCTCATTATCATAAAAGTCATGCTCCGCTTCGCAAGCATCGCCATCATCTGAAACTAGAACAGGGTCTGGTTGGTGTTTAAAATATCATCCCGTAACGTGGGAGTGAGTGATTAACTCAGTGAAACAATAAAGAAAAGTTAACATGTTATCAATTCAGTCAAGCAGTAATGATAAAGCAATACAATCAAACATCCCTACGTACTCTTATTAATGCAAGGATTAAATGTATTCATGATGCATGCCCTCGCCTACACTCCCTCGTGCGACACCATCTCACGGTCGCGGCATGCTTTCTTCCCTCTATGCACTTCAACCCGGGGCACATGCAGTACGATGTTATGAGCGTGATTACCGAGTTATTATTAGTCCTTTTCATACAGTAGGATTGAAAAACTAAGGTACCTCCCTTATATCACTTCCCAAACAAGGATCCATTCTAGGGTCGTCAGTCCTAGTAAATCTCATACGATGATACGGTTCTAGGTCGCTACAAAGGCTCGTCGCCTAAACAGTGTAGGCCTAGTTTATACTCTAGTTGCTACGGAAGGCTCGTTGCCCAAGAGTAGGCTCAGAGTACGCTCGAGGTCACTACAAAGGGCTCGTCGCCTGATCAATGTAGGCCGACAGCTCGAATACAATGTCTCATACCACCGTATTCAGATCACGAGTTTGGGTTGCTCACTAGTCACTACGGGGAGGCTCGTCGCCCCAGCGTAGGCCGACAGCTCGACCACGGTGTCCCATACTACCATGTCCGGCTCATGAGTCTTAGCGGATCAAGTTACCAAGGTTAACAGGGATTCCATTGGTGAGTTTGGTACCCTAGGTTCAAGCAATAACGTTCAAACATGGTTAACGTACATCGGGTCAATCGGGTTATTTGACGAGCTCGACTAACACGAGCGCACATCAAGCTGATCGATATACGACTCGGATTCATCAGGCACATCTCATGTGGCGAAACAATGTCGGCACTAATTCGAGGCCTATTACCGATTGCCTGGACTATATAATATCCCCAAACACATTCAATTACAATGATCTAGCATATGAGATACTCAAGGCAGTAATGGAGCAATGATTCAAATCATACAATCAATTGAGCATGTTATGAAGTACAACATAAACATGAATCCACACTTATGCATTTTTAAGTAAAAGCAATGAGTATGAAACAAAGTATATGGAGAAAATTATACACATCATTAGAGCGGCTGAGAATCCTATCTTAGCACCCATTTAAAGAACAGTTTACAAGTATTTATTCATACAGACATATTTACAAACACTTAAAATACACATTATATCATACATGGTATGTATTGGTTAGCATATGTATTGGGGCAAGTCCTTTCGTCAAATGATTGCCGCCTACACAACAATCACATAGCCACGATGGTTAGTCATGGCATACACCAACGCAAGGTTTATATTCATTTAGTCATTTTTACAAACACTTAGGCTATGCATTGTAACATACACGACGTATGTTAATATAACATGTATTAGGCAAATCCGTTCACCCAGAAGTTGATACACATGCATCTAGCATACATAGACAGCAATTAATTATGGTAAGCACAAATTTAAATTTTATACGTGTATGGTATTTTCTACAAATACGAGGAATACAATATATTCAACATAATTAACGTATAACTGAAAAATGAAACAGACAACACTTTATACATGTGAAATAGCATCTACGTCAGTAATAAATCATTAACCAATATTGAAAGCCTTGAAAATCATAACCTATACGTTTAAAGTCCGCACCTTACGCCGATAGACAAGTATTGGACTCAGTTTGTATACCGAATCTTCGTCTACGGCTCAACGACAACCTATACCATGAAATAAGTTAGCTATTTCATCACTTATACTATTTGGAACTCTAGAACAGGTTAGGGTTAGGTTTTTTTACCTAAGAACGGGATCGGTATCGCCGAAAAAGCGACACAGAAGTCGTAGTTAGGCACATAGATCAGTGGGATTGAATCCCAGGAAGAAACCCCAAGTCTCTCTCTCTCTTTCTCTCTCTTTCCTCCACTTTTCTCTCTTCTCTCCTAGGTTTAGGAAATTCGTATGTGAAGAGAGAGAGAGGGTTTAAGGTCCTTATATAGGCCCAGGAGTGATGGAAATGACCCCAGGGTCATGGTATACTTTTAGGTTTCAGCCAAAACTCGACTGTTTCAGCTCAACGGAGCACTTTCGGAGCCCCCCTTGAGCCAAAGGTCGGACTTAAGCTCCCTGACCATGGATCCAGGTCGAGCTAAGTTTTTAGTCCGATCGGATATACAGATTGACCACGACGGACCAGTTTCAGTTCAACAGTCACAGGAACTCAATCAGGGCCACAAGTATATTGCCATGTGCTGGCAAATATCCCTGATCCGAGGGTGTAATTGGGTCAGATTCTGACGGTCTGAATCCTTACAGTTGGTCCGCAAGAGACACGACTCAGTTTACTTAAATTTGGATTTGTTTCGAAAGTTATTCACGTTTCTCACACACTTCGCTCCGGGCTCAAGCGAATAGCTACGGGACATTATCTGGACTTGATTTTCGTGGTGGTTGTTAAGTCCAGAAAGGCAGTCTTAATTATATATTTTGTAGTAATCGGACTTTCGACGTGCGATCCAGGTCCGATACGAAGTTTCAATGTGCTCCCGAGAGTAACCTAGAAAAGAGTTTGATCCTAGATTTTAAGGTAACCTAGCATCAATGATTCTACAAGTTTTAGGTCTTGCAGATCGTATTTAAAGTGGTTCGTGCTAATTTCACAAGTAAACTAGTTTAGTACTAGCTAATACTTGCCTAATTTCTAAAGGATTTAGTCCTGTATGAGTTCTGCCTAAGGTGGTACTCGGGCCTTTGTAGAAGGTGATTCAAGCTATTAATACTTACTTAAATTACGCCCTAATCACGGCAGAATAAGGTCCTAGGGCATTTCTACGTCCAAGGACGTCCATTGCCAAGTTAGAAAAATCCGGGATGTTACATCATAAAATATAGAGCTCAGAAGTAGGGGGGTCACTGTTATGGGTAAAATGGAGCTAAACAAATGTATGGGATAGATAAGTCGAACAATGAGACTCGATGACTATGTTTTGCTTAAGGGCCAGAAAATCACCCCAATCATTAGTGTCGACCAATGACTTTAGAGGTCGGTCTTGTTCACCAATATCAAAAGATGACCTCAACCTCAAGTAACTCGGTTACCAACCTCAAGTACCGGCCTCGACCGTTAGCTTCGAGGACCAACCTCGACCATAGACCTTGACCTCGGAGGTCGGCCTCGGGTACTAACCTCGACCTCGAATACCGATCTCGGTTTCAGAATATAAAGAAGAATCTTCTCTGTATATAGGTGGGATTACCTCCCAAGATCTCCGCCGAAAATCACGCTAATCGAAGTAAAATCAGAGATATTCTTGGAATTAAAGTTCGACTCCAATATGGGCTCCTCAAATCAACTCAGATACGTAGACCCCCTAGGAAGCCTATAAATACACAACCTGCCATGGGTAAAGGTACACACAAAGACACCAATTCTACTACGCCTATTGTAAATTCATACACCTGACTTAAGCATCGAAGGGTCCTCGGCCTTAATCTGTGACCCTAGTGTATTCTTTTTACCTCCATTAATTTGCAAGTAATTAGCGGCTCATAGGAGGTGAGACAGGACTTCTCTTGTTCTTCATTAAATTGCAGGTGGAAGAACCATACTTGCATCTGAAAGAGTTCGAAAACTTGTTCACTCCCCAAGTGCAGGGTTGTGATGTAGTAATAACTCGGTAAGACCGAGGTCGAATCCCAAGGGACTGAAACTTGTACGTTATCTAAAACTAACTAGAACTAGAACTAGGCTAAGATGAATTCTAAATCAATTAGCAATGGTGAAATACTTGTAGAATAATTAATCTAAAACTTAGGAAACAACTCAGAGATAGAAAACTAGGGATTCAGAGGATCCACAATGGTGAAATACTTGTAGAATAATTAATCTAAAACTTAGGAAACAACTCAGAGATAGAAAACTAGGGATTCAGAGGATCCACTTGTAGAGATCAGGGAGAACTTATGCTTGCATCAAAAATCATAGAAATTACTGAACTGTCGTTGATCTAGTTTTCAAAGAGATGAAAGGTGTATGAATTAGAATGGATTCCATCACCAAACCATGCCCACAGACTATGGCAAACAACAGAATTAAACTAATTACCAACCAATCATATGTATGAAGGTTAAGAAGGGTACCGTCATCCAACCATGCCCAGGAGACTATGGTGAACAACAGGGCTTCCTAACGTCATAAACATTAAAGAGAATGGGAATATTAAAAGTCATTGCAGACCCATTGTAATTTCAGTCACAATAGACCATTAAAAACCTAAAATATTTTCATTAAAATCAAACTAAAACCAACTTCAATTCAAAAATTAAAATTAAATTAAAAGCATATAATCTCTCATCTCACTACAAGCTTCACCTCCTAGCCCTAGCTAGGAGGATTTAGCCTGCCATGGATGGGCTCAATCTAAATAAATAAAGAGAAAAAGAAAAGGAAAAGAAAAGGGAAAGAAAAAACCAAGCTCCTCTCTCTCTCCTCTGCCCACGTTGAAACCCAAGCTCGAGCCCTCTGTTCTTCCTCCCAAGACCTTGAATGAATGCTCCCCACGTCCAAAAACCTCTTTTTATAGCTGCTGGAAGGCTGGAGTCAGTGACAGAGTTGTAGCAGGACACGGAGTGCAATTTTCGCAGCCAAGTTCGGTGCCTCGAAACACGCCACTTTCCTTGCTCAAATTCCAAAAAAACACCGTCCCTTAGTACTTTCTTGGGTCCTCTACATGATAGACGGTTCAGATCTGCCATATGATCAAAGATGGTGGGCCAAAACCGTCCGGAAAAGTCAGTTTTCGCGGATGTGCGAAACCTTTCGCACCATTTCGCTGTTGTGGTCGGTGGGCCCCACAGAAGCATTTTCTGGAAAATCCACCCCGTCCATTGGATTCAGAACGAAATTTCAGTTAAGAATGGATGGTTTTGAACGTCCATTGACGTGTCCCAGAGAAGAAATCACAAAAGAATCAGTTTTGAACGCTACCAAGCAGCCCTTTTGTGGCCTCTGTATCTCACACGTGTGCACGCATGGGTACAAAAATTCAACATGTTTTTGTAGTATTCGAGCCCCTCTACACGGTGAACGGATCAGATTGGCCATACGAGCAATGAGTGGGGCCCACTATCGTTCGTAAAAACGGCCAGCGGCCGTGCGTCCGCTGCGATTTTTTTTTTTTTTTTTTTTTTTCGGTCAGAGACGGTCAACCCGTCTCTGACACTTGCCATGCACGGCGAGTGCACATGTGCACTGTACACGCTCATCTCATATGGGGTCCATTGCACTGTTTTGGAGAAATCTGTACCGTCCATCTGTTTTGACTCCTCATTTAAGGCGTCAATAATAATTTTGAGGCAGTTCCAGATATCAGGTGGGCCCAGAATCAACGTTTTATGGGCTGATCTGTCAGTTGGGGCACTTCCCGAGATCTTCAATGGCTGAAATTTTATATGTACGGTTAATTTATGGTCCTCAGGCGACGTATGAAGTTTCGAGCCGAACGGATGGTGGGAACCTCGTGATCTTGCATTCTGGACGTCCTTCAGGCCACTTGAGCTTCAATTTCTAACTTTTCTCGGATTTCTGACCGTGTATATTTGTCAATCTTGGTCCCCTGGAGTGTGTCCCTTGACTTTGGCGTCATCAGATCGTTAAATCTCAACTTTTAACGTTCTTTTTCCATCCATGCTCATAAAATCACTTTGCCACATAAGAATGAGAAAACGAGCCATTAGACAGCATTATATTCGTAAATCCAGACAATATCTGGGGTCTAATATGCAATATTTGACCCTCAACACTTTACTGGGCCATGGAAAAAGGAAATAATCTCCTCCATTAATTTGTCTATCTTTTACCATGCCTAAAGTTTTGGATGAGGGTAAAAGTCAGGCCCTAAGGGTTTCATGAGGTGGTGCATCACATGGACGGTTCGGATTTTGGGCCCACATCATGTCTAATGAGTTTTGAAAATTTTTTCAAAAGTTCTCATGAGAATTAAGAGGAGTGCTTACCTGCCCACTAGTTTTCACTAGAACTTGCGAGAACTTTTTCACAACACATCACACGTGATGTGAGCCCAAAATCTAAACTGTCCATATGATGTAGCACTCCATGAACCCTTAGGATCCAACTTTTCACTCTTATCCAAAACTTTGGTGGGCCATGGAAAAAGGTAATTGTTTCCTCCCTTGATTTGTCTCTCTTTTGCCATGGCCTACTAAAGTTTTGGATAAGGGAAAAAATCTAACCCCGAGGGTTTCAGGGGTTCTGCATCACATGGATGATTCAGATTTTGGGCCCACATCACGTGTGATGAGTTGTGAAAAAGAGTGCAGGTGAGCATTCTTATGTGTGTAGCAATGTGTTCTCACCAGAACTCGTGAGAACTTTTTAAGAACTCATCTCATATGATATGAGTGTAAGATTTGAATCGTCCACATGATGTAGCACCCCATAAAACACCTAGGGTTCAACTTTTGCCCTGATTCAATACTTTGGTGGGCCACGAAAAAGAGAGGCAAATCAAGGTAGGAAACTATTTTATTTTTCCATGGCTCACCAAAGTTTTGGATCAGGGTAAAAATTGGGCCAAGGTGGTTTCATGGGGTGATGCATCGCATGAATGGTTTGGATCTTGCACTCATATCATGTGAAATAAGTTCTCAAAAAGTTCTCACAGGTACTCATGAGAACTGGTGCACATGTGTGTGTGTGTTTGTGTGTGTACACTATATATATATATATATATATATATATATATATATATATATATATATGGGAAATGGTACCATGAGGTCAAGCTGTGTGGGCCCCACGTGATGTGCATTGAACATCAACACCATGCATTTGATGGATCCCCTTTAGGTTATAATAATAATAATAATAATAATAATCGGTTGTATAAGGAACTCAAGTGGGCCATACCATCTAAAACTATGTGAAGACATGCCCAAAATATATAAAAACACTTGGTGGGGCCCACCTGAGTTTTGGATGCGGCTGAAACTTGGTCTAACCACTCATCAAAGTGGGACACGCACAATGGATGGGTTGTAATTGTGAACCACATCTCGGTGGGCCCAATAAATGATTATAAATGTTTTAATGAAAGGGTAACCCCTTTCAACTATTGTATGTGGTGTGGCCCACCCAAGTCATGGATTAACTTGATTTTAAGCCCATGGCCCACCATGGAATGGTGCATCGAATAATGGGGTAAATGTTCGACACACATCATGGTGGGCCCCACATAACTCGACCTCATGGGAAGTTCCCAAGAAGTCAACATCATAATTCATACTCCATTTCCCATATATGAGATCGACCTCATGGGAACTTCCCATGAGGTCGAGTTGTGTGGGCCCCACCATGATGTGTGTTGAAATTCTACCCTATCAGTCAGATGCACTATTCAAAGGTGGGCCAAGGGTTTAAAAATCAAGTCAATCCATGACTTGGGTGGGCCACACCACATACAACATTTGATAGGGGTTACCCTCCCATTAAAACATTTAAAATTATTTATTGGGCTCACCTAGATGTGGTTCACAAATCCAGCCCATCCATTGTATGTGTCCCACTTGGATGAGGGGTCGGCCCAAGTTTCAGCTGCATCCAAAACTCAGGTGGGCCCCACCAAGTGCTTTTATATGTTTTAGGCACGTCTTCACGTGGTTTTAGATGGTATGACCCACTTGAGTTCCGTGTACGGTTGATTTTTGAGATATCCCAATACTTAAAAGGGGACCCGTTAAACACACATCACGGTGGGGCCCACACAACTCTCTCTCTCTCTCTCTCTCTCTCTCTCTCTCTCTATATATATATATATATATATATATATTGAATCGAGCTTTTTTGCTGAGTTGCGCTAGCGTGACTTGCGCAACTGCGTGAGTGGAGAGCATGTGCATGACTTCCAATCCGTCCATCATGTTTTACCATAGAGTCTAAAAACCAGGCAGATCCAAAACTAAACGGGGCAACCATTAGTTGTGTGGGGCCATGACATGACATGCCATATTGTGGTCACACTCCCCCCATGCTTACGCAAGTCAAAGAGGACTCCAAGAGGCTGGCGGAGTCTGACGGTTCTTGCAGATGCACTCAGAAAAATGTACATGTAAATTCAGACATCCAAATTGCTGAATCAAGATTCGAGATATACCAAATATTGCACTCGTTCGAGAGCATCCTGCATCTAAAGCCTACTTACAATGATGGGTAGTGAAACTGTCAATACACCATACATTCATTGTCATCGTGAATTTATCTCATTTTAGTAAGTTCATGTTGACACTGATTATGTACCATAGATATCAAGATCTCTAATACATTGTTACTGTTAACTAAAATGAAATCAATTCATTTTTGGGCAACCCATAGGCCTAAGAAAATACAGAAAAAAATAAAAGTAATTTCAATAGGCCTATCAAACCTTTGGATATTAAAAACCATAATAACAAAAAAGCGTGGCTGAACGAAAAACAATGTACCTTGAAAGGGCTTGCAATAGGCCTTTGAGCGTGCTTGCCCACACCCATTTTTTGGGTTGGAACCTTGGATTGCCAAGAACTGGGACACTTTCATGGGTGACCTTATGAAACTAGGATATGCTCTATGCCAAAGATATATAAATGGATCCACTTTCATGGGTCATCTTATGAAACTAGGATATGCTCTATGCCAAAGATATATAAATGGATCCACTTTCATGGGTCTTCTGATGTACAGGCTAAGCTATTCTCTGTGCCAAGGCACCCGATGCTTCATGTTCCACACAGATGTGCTATGTGACACGATTCACATCTTCAATCCTTCTGTGAATACCCACATCCAATTCCTGAAAATATCATTATTGCCTAATACCAAACATAAACTAAGCAATCCCTAGAAAAGCCTCTCTTCTTGCATCATCTCATTGCTACATACCAAACATAAACTAAGCAATCCCCAGGAAAAAAAAAAAAAAAAAACCTTTCTTGTGGCATCCCGAAGACACCTAATGGAAAGGGAAAAAAAAAAACCTCAAATGTTTCACATTTATGCATCCCCAGTTCACCAGTATTTGGATCAGCAAGGAGCCCATGACACTACATGTCATAATTACCATGATGCAAGAAACGAGAATGAAACTAAGGCCATGTTTGGTAACCATCAATTCCATGCCAAACAATGGATAAGGAAAAATGATTTTTCTTTGATGTGTGCTGTTTGCATAGCAAAGAAATGAGTGGATTCCACCAGCAATCATTGTGTACCTTTCCAAAATTAAATTCTTGGCACAAGAAACTAAGTGAATATTGTTAGAGGAATATGAGATTACCACCTTATATCCAAACAAGAACTCAAAAACTGGAATCCATGTTTCAATAGTTCTTATGGAAATCATCATTTGATAATCGTTATTTTACTTTTCTCCCCTTGGATTCCACATATCCAAACATGCCCTAAAGAAATGAGAGCAGCACAGAAAAGAAGCCCTTTTTTGGGGGCCTTGAACAAACTGAAGACATTGTTGTGAACAATAACATCACATCCCAGCAGCATGTAGCAAATCAATAATAAACAATTACATGCCACAGTGGCAAACTCCCTACCATGGTTAGATCTCTGTAGTTCTTATATTTCATTTCTCACTTCTTTTTTCCTCACTAGTGTGGTTTGTCTTCAATCTATATACATTTATATGTTTGGGATGATGACGGTATTTTTCTTTTTTCTGGTGGAAGAACCATCAAATGATCGTGACTTGAATTTCACTTTGAAAAGGAATGCACTTCAACCATTAATGCTGGGTTTAGATGTCTTCATTTCTACAGGTATTTGATTGCAGCAACTGCAATAGTTATGTATTTACTCCCCCGTATTCTCCATAAGCTCAAACCACTGCAAGAGCAGGCACAAGGGAAAGAAGGTTAACAAGCTAAAAACAGATTTACTGTTTTCTTAACAAACTGAAATCCAAAAATATGGGGACCTCAGAGCGGTACACCTCAAGGAAAATGGAATGAAGGATTTACCTGTCTCAGTAAATCAGACTGTGTCCTCGGAAGTGCTTCTATGTTCTTCAATACGATGTAGTATGGGAAGGGAAATGAATTTAAATACTTGGAAAATGTAAGGGTTTCACCCTGAAATGATGCTTCCTGGAACAAAAACACATCCAACGTCAGAAATGAATTCTCTTAGCAGCAGTTCTCCACTCGGAGAATCACAGCAAATAAGGGAGCTAAAGGAATTACCATAAGGTCCATGATAGATTCTTGAGGGCTGTCGAGGAGTAGAAAAGCAACCATTCGCTTCCTGCTCAAAACATCCCTCATACAGCGCTTCAAGTTCTCCTGTTGCATACAATCATCAGCCCCGATGCCAGTAATGAGAGAGGGTATATAGATATACTGTGTTATCTGAGGCACTTGGCAGATACCGTTTCATGGAATCGACCATCGGCTATGATCAAAACGAGTTGCTGGAGTGGGTTTTGTCCGGTTGGCAGGCGAGCATTTGCCACGGCTGTATCCAGCATTTTGTTCAAATCCTTTAACAGATTAACCATTGGCTCGTCTGCTATTGTATTGTCTTGCTTGAATGTCAAGCTTGAGATCATCTGTTCCAGGTCAAGAAGATCAAATCAGCAAAATATGCATCCAAACAATGCCCCAGAATCTACACGTTCTTCTCTAGTTTCCTTTAGATGAAAATATGCCAGAGCAAAAAACTTTTATGATATGTTTCCAAAAGAAACAACACAATGATTTGTAGGAAAATCTTTCATGATGCTTTTTTTTTGGATGGTTATCTTCCATAATACTATCTTTACTACAGAGCTCAAATGGCATTTCCAGCAGTTTCATGATGTTCGGCATAAATCTGCATACTCACCTTGATACCAGCTTCACCAGTAAATGGCAGATCAAAGTCATGAAGTAGTCTCACATTTCCCTGTGCGCCAAAGCTCACAGCTGCTAGCTGCCCCACTTCCAGTTGTGACATGGCACGGCATACCGTAACCAAAGCTTCAACAGCAACATCACCACAACGGCTTTCAGACATACTGCGGGAGTCATCAACAGCAACGACGACTTGGTAGGCCCGTTTATTAGGTCTGGTCCGCCTCAGCCATATGTTGTCTTTCCGGTAATGGCTTGCTATGTATGGGATAACCTGATCATTTTAGAGAGTATAGGAATCAAAATAATAATAATAATAATAATAATAAATAAATAAATAAATAAAAATAATCTATCAGAGAGATTAAAGACCAATATAGAGATGCGGCTTTTCAATCACCACACACGATGATGTAATAATAACTGATTATAACTCACTTACCTTTTTCATGTTTATCCGCTTGCCAGTTCTATAGTCCCCTTGGAGTTTGCTTGCTTGACTAGGTTCCATAACCAAACGCAACTGCTCAGCCAACTCCTGAGACAGCCTTGTTGTTGTCAGTTCATATCGTCTCCAAAGTGCAGTAGCCCGATCTTCCATATCAACAGATAGATCTTCAATGTTCTTTATTCTCCCAAACTCCTGGTCATTCATTGTGAGGTTACTCAGCTGCAATATCTTTTCGTCCATGTAGTTTTTTATCGAGACCAAATTCCCAGACTGGTTAGAAGGATGATTGTCTACCTCCACTTCCTCCACAGGTGCGTCATCAGTGAGTGCTCTTTCTTGCACTTGCTCGTTCATTTTCTGTCTTTGTGTAGAAGCACTGGCTTTGCTAGAATGGCACAGTTCGGAATCTTCCTTTGCAACCGCCATTTCATCGAGATATACTCTTTGTTCTTTATTATCTTCATCTACATTGGGCTTGTCACCCTTGATATTCCGATCAATCTGATCAGAAGTTGCAGGTCCCAGCGCTTGAGAAGTGCCCTTTTCTAACTCAGAAACAAACTGATATTCGTCTGCATTCTCATCTTCCATATCATCAGAAGCCTTCATGTCATGCTCCTGTGAATCAGCAGTTATTTTGATTCTTTCTTTCCATTCCTCCAGGGCATCCCCTATACTCCGAAAAGGATTTGAATGGTTTCTTTGCACTGACGAGGTATCATCACGTGGAGACCGAGCCTTTGGTCCATCAACTGTCAACTTACCGCCCTTACTTGAGTTGGGCACAGTTATTTCCATCTCAGGAACATCATTAGGTAAGCCTTTCGAAGGAGCAAGGCCATTTCTCGGGTCGCTACTGTTAGACCAGTGTCTCTCTGGTGCCATGCTTGAGTCTGCTGCGCTCGCATCATTGATTGGCTGCGTAGAATCACCACTTAATATGGGATCATCAGTGGGGTCTGACTTTCCTGGTTCAATCAACTCATTTTCAACCAAGTTGATATCGGTATTCTCAGCTTGTTCCTTGACTGCCTCATCATTCACAACATCCCCATCTGATTGTCCAGAACATTGTTCATCCACAATATCATCTGTGGGGTTTGTCTTGCCATCTTCATCACCTCTATCCTCAGCAGTTCCATCATGTTCTGATTCTGCTTCTTCCATGTTATCAGAACCTTCAGGTTCATCCATGTTCATATTTTCTTCAAAATCTTGATCCTCCTCATTCAGCTGTATTCCTGAAGGATCCTCAAATGCAAATTCTTTGTCCATCTTCATGTCACTGGGTTTTTCATCATCATTGCCAACATCAGGATTCTCATCACCGTCACTTTGCCTGTTCGACTCCTTGTTGTTCAAATCTCCAGATTCATTGGGAGCAGTGGCATTATCCTCTTTGGCTCTAAGTTCCCTAGAGGTAGAATCCTTTTCTTCAACAGATGGACCAGATTCATACTTTTCTGAGGAGTTATCAGGATTCCCATCTTCCTCCTTATCCCAAAGCTTTTCATCAACTATTTCTTTACCATTTGAGGATTCTCCCATCACAGAGTCAAGGTTCACATCCTTGTCATCTTCATCACTGTCATCATCTTCCGAGTCCTCACTGACACTAAATGTATCTGCCGCAAAATCCTGTTCCATCTCTATGCCTTTGCCATCCTTACCAGGGGCTTCATCAGAGGTATCTAGTCCTTCACTCTGCAGCAGTATCAACATAGGACAAGTAAAGAAATAAATAAATCAAAGAAGCAGAAATCAAAGATTTGAACCAAGTTTCTCAGGCAAAAACCAAATAAGACTCGTTGCAAAACATTACCTTCTCAGAAGTCCCAAGAAGCCGATCTTCATCATCTATCTGATCACTTACGTCATTCACTCCTTCACCCTCTCCCATGCCTGTTCCAATTGCATCTTGAGGCATATTACCACTGGCATCATCTACTTTGCCCTCTGCGGTACCATACCCTTGGGAAAATATGGAGGTGAACGTACATGCAAGCATGTAAGTCATTTCTGCTACCTGCATTCGAGCAGATAAATTTGAAGTCTAGCAGCAATTCAAAAGTAAGAGAACAAATAAAGAAGTTAGTGAACAAGTGCAGCAGAGAATTACTTACCGTCATGTGTATGGCTAAACGCTCAAACATGAGACCATCCCCAAATGTTAAGACCGTGTCCAGCAGCGCATCAAGATGCATTAAGTATGTTTGCACTTGTGAGCATAATTTTGGTTGTTTATGCCCTCCATTGTTTACCAGTTTTCCCAGTGAAAACCATCCGCTCAGATGAGGACTCATGCAAAGAAAAATGAGAAAAATGTAACAGAACATGCTAAAGATATTAAATGTTACGTGTGTGTGTGTGTGTGTGTGTGTGTGTGTGTGTGTGTGTGTGTAAATGCTATGAAGTTATGTAGCACATCAAAAGGATAAAACCTTACCGCAGCAATGACTGTTCTACTAAGTGCATCATATATAAGGTCCAAACGTAGAGCTTTTATGCGTGACTCGAAAACAACTTTCCACAACGTTATCTTCACACTCAATGGATCCTCATCAGGAGTAATTGATTTACTCAACAAGCCAAGCTTTTTAAATGCGTCCACAATCTGTTTTATAGTTTCCTCATATGGTTCAGAAAATGAAATATCAAGTTTACCAAAGTTCTCTGCAGAGGAAGCTCCCTCTTCACAAAGGCTGCCAGATTGCTTTGCATGCTCCAGTTCAGAATGAAACCCTTCCATTATCACCTTCCCCTGCAAAATTTGAAGGCCCATTTTATTTTTCATCTCTACTATAGAACACCTAAAATTTTTTAACCTATTTTCCATACTAAAAAAGTTCTATCTTCAAAAATCAGCTGTTATAGTTGTTCTCTATTTAGAGTAAAATGGCAAGGAATGCTTCTACTTGTATGACTTTTATGGAGGACAAGGTTCCAACCAAAAGAGCTCCAGTAGCAATAGCAGAGTTAAGCTCAGATTCAATATCTAAAAAACAAGAATAACCACCACATTATCCAATGCTGAACATCATCACAGCATCAGATTATATGCAGGCAAGCAGTAAATGATTTCACAACCTTTATATACACACAAGAACACTTAGGAAATAAGTCCAAATATGGACTTCTGATACAGACTATTTGTTGTCAGCAACGTGCAGGAAGCACACGATGCAAGATGACCCGCGATCATTCCCAAGAACCAAAAGTCCAATACTGGAAATGAAGGACATGCCTGGATCATCCGCTTTACAGAAAAGGGTGTAAAATAATGATTTCCATCAGAGAGAAGAAGATTCCTGATCTACCACACATATTGTGCTAAAACAACATCTACACTTCCAAACTGTGATACTAATTACTACCTCACTTCAAACAAAATTAGGAGGCCTGAAGTTGATCAAGCATACAACTCATCTAGCCTTTGGAGAAAAGGAAATAAATGATGAAATGGGAAAACAGAAAGAACAGAAAAAAAATGTGTACCCTCTCAATGATGCC